>CM075853.1:114875066-116212566 GCA_037975125.1 Latrodectus hesperus
GTATTATTTTTGCTAAGCTTCTAAACTTAATTATTGATAACAGTTTTCAATATAAAGCAACTTGAATAGTTAGATTTTATAAACCAATTTTAGAAATTCTTTCAAATAATTGTGTCTTGATATTCATTCCTTTGATTTTAAACATCTGTTTACAAGTATACCTTTACAAACATATAAATTAAATTATGTCTTTAATTTTTACTATCGTTAATATATAAGCATTTGCTTAATATTGATTGTGATTATTGCAACAATCTAGTCAAATTCTGTATTTTTAATAACTTCATTCACAATGAAGAAAACATTTTAGTTCATAATTTTGGTATACTACAGGGATCAACATTTTCTAGTTTACTTTCCAATTTATTTTTACATCATTATGAAAATAAAATTATTTTTTAATTTCTTTCTGTTTTTTATTATATTGATGATTTTATTATTTTTAATATTTCTGACTTTGAAGAACATATTGGAATTAATTAACGTAAGTAGTTAATTCTTAATAAAAAACTAATATTAACAGACATAATTATGAATTTTTAGCTTATATTGATATCTATGATAAAACAAACACATATAGTTTTAAAATAAAGAAACTAGTATTTTGGAATTCTAATATCTCATTTGAAATTTTATAAATACTTATAAAAGTGAGTAAATATGAATTTATTTGAAAAAGATAGATAATAAAATTTACATATTGAGCAAAATACTTTAAACCATGGATTCTCAACCTATAAGGCGCATTAAAAAGGTGTGAGCAACAAAATACATTTTGGCATGATATTTAATAATTAACTTATTTAATAATTAGCTTATTAAATTCTCATTATAACTCAGTACTGACAAAGCAAGAATCGTGTTGCAAAATAAACCACCGGATTCTTAATACTGAGAATTTGCGTTACCAAAATAAACTTTCAGTATTCTTGATAATCAGTAAGTTTAAAATAAAGGTTGCAGTATAGATTTAGGGCCAAAATACTCAAAAAGAATTATTTTTGTATGCATTTTATTGCATATTATAGGAGGACATCGATCTAAATTATTATTGAAAACTGGGCCGCGAATACAGAACAGTTAAGAAACACTTCTTTAAACAATAAATGAAATGGAAGTAAGCTTGAAAATAATTAAATTCCTATAGTAATAATACAAAATCTGTATAAATACAGACCTACATATATTGACTATTAAAAAATCAGAGCTAAGATTGACAAAATACGGCATTGCCAAATTCATTTCAGATATAATAAACGAACTTTGTTTCGATTGATTTAAAATTCAACGTTTTGTCAAAGTGTCATCTCTATGATTTCTGAAAATTATTAATTTCTTACATCAGTAAAAAATGCTTACATGTGAAAATGAACTCGTGTAACTTTAACTAGTAAACTCAATATCTATAAACAACCAATTTTAATGCTGCATTACAAACTGATTCTAACTAACTCGGGCAACAAATGTCTATTTAAACATTAGTTATTCAAAATTCAGAAAGCAAGCGTATTAATTAAGTGATAGCTGACGAAAATTAATAAATGGAGTTTATTAGACTAAGAAGAAATTTAAGAAACACAGCTCTTTGATATTTTATTGAAATGGCTTTTGGCTCAACACAACGTGAGTTCTATTCTAACCATGGATGTCATATTTTTTCAACATGTTATTAATAGTTAAGCTGTAGCTTCTGATACAATTGTCCAATGGAAACAAATAATGAAGCTGGGGTTCAATTAAACAAGAAACAGAGAACCGCTAGTCTAAACCACTTATAAAAAGATCAGTTGTGAATTACAATACAATGCTTCCAAACTCTAATGCAATCACGATGATTCTGAAACAAATCGCATAAAAGAAAACTAATTGGCCCCTAGTTTTGGACTTTTAAATCAATTATGTAAATATTATTGCTTATTAAATTTAAAGACATTTTAAATTATTATAAATCTTGTGAATATTTTAATCTCAACCATAAATGATTTGCTTGGATATCAGATTATCAAGGATTATTCGAATATAACTTGTTATAATATATATAGTTACAGATTAATATCTGTAACATATCTGTAAATACAAATATGTAGATTGATATCTGTTTAGAAAACAACATGCGTCCTGCGCATTTTGTATGACTGTTTTCAATTGCAGATTTGTAATCTCTTCTGTATATCGCTTATTCTTACCAGCATTCATCACTTTTTAAGATGAAAGATTGTTGCTTAGTTATGTATAATGTGTAGGTGAGTGAGAATACCGAATGATTTGTCAAATACATTAAGTGAGTTTTCAGAAAATAATTTGAGATTTTTGGGAAAAAAACAAATCTTACGAAATAAATTTAGAAACGCGTATGAAAAATGGCTGCTTTGTATTATGATTGATATTGTACTTGCTAAAAAATTTGATGCTAAAAAATTTTTATAAAACAATACATTTTAAAATTATAATTCTGAAGATATAAAATATTATGACTGCTCTTATTGTTTGACATGTAGTCAGAATTTATAAAGGGGAAGGATTATGATTTAGTCATACGTAGAACTTTTCGAGAACATGAATAATATATCTTGTTTGAGTTGTTTATAAGTTAAAGGTATTTTCTGATATCAAGAAATAATTCCTATCAAATTTACATTTCAAAAGGTATTTGAATAAAATAAGACTCAGGTTAGTTGAAAAATCGAACCTAATAATAAATTACGTAAAGATCAGTCCTATGACCTCTGAGATTTTTAACTATCACATAGTCATGGGTAAGCTATGTTTCATGTTAACAAGTTAAATATTTGTATCGATTTGAATACTTTGAATGAGTGTAAAATATAATATCGCAAATAAATTACATATGAATATTTTAAATGTTAAAATATGTAAAAATATGAATATATTAGTAAAATATATTTAAAATATTTTTTCATTTTTGAAAATGTTCTGTTTAAGATTCACACCCATATATTAAAAGAATATTTTTATGAAATATTATAATGATATTAATCCGGAATATTTTACTGTGATTATTTTGTGCAGCATAAATTCTAGAAAAAAATGAAAATAATAGTTAGGTTTCAATTTAAGCAGCTAAATGTTCACACCAGCTTGTACAATCAGTAAAAATAAACAAGGAATAAATAATTCAATTGATTTTTATAATTTTTACTAATTAATTAATGTTATTTATTAAATTCAAATAATTATATAAAGCTTCTTTGGAAATTGTCAAGAAAGTTATTCTCGTCATTGAAAAACGTGTTTATATCAAAAAAAAAAAAAAACTTATGTTTTTTCCATAATATCTTAATGACTCTTTTTTAGAAAGAAAGAAACATTATATGGCATATTATATTATTCCCCATATGAATGGTTAAATTTAGTTAACAGAAATGTTTCTACGGAATTAATTAGCAAAAATAAATAATAAATCAAAGAAAAATCTTGTATGTTTTGCATTATTTTTCAAGGTATGATTTCAATATAGTACGATTTGTATATGTTGTTTAAGAGTTTATTTATGAAGATTAAAGTTAATATATATATATATATATATATATGTATATATATATATATATATATATATATATATATATATATATATTTACTGCTATATTTATTTACTGTAACTCTACTCCAGTTGTTTCAGTACCTTAGTTTTATGTAAGTATTTCTGAAATAAAAGTACATATTCATGAGAAATATTTATAAAAATCAGACTAAATGGAGAAAAAGCGTCTCATTTTTCATTTAATTATACATGCATATTTTCACACTTATTATAAAATTTCTTAATTTATGTAGTTACAAATCTATTTTTAAACTTCATTTAGAAACATATATATCATATACATTTATGTATATATATATGTATATATATATATATATATATATATATATATATATATATATATATATATATATATATATATATATATATATATATATATATATATATATATATATATATATATATATATATACAAGCTGACCCAGCCACGCGTTGCAGTGGCTGAATTTTTATAATACATAGAATCAATTTTTTACTAATACTTGGGTACAATCAAATTAATATTTTCTAAAAAAATTAAAATAGGTTCATTCATATGAGATTAAAAATAAAACGTTTCGCAAAAATTTAAAAGTAATAGGTAAAGTATCGAAATTTTGAAATTAATTTGACATTATTTTGAAATTAATTAGATAAGCACAACCCAACATATACTTTCTGAAATTACGTTTTATTAATCTTATATCAAATTATAGTTTGTAATCAGTGACTTACTTACAAAATATACTATATAAATTAAAAACATCTAAAAATAAATTGTTATAAATGAGGTAGATAACATTGATATCGAACTATTAATTTTTAAATTTTAAATTATTAAAACTAAAAGTTATCTAAGTACTACTTTGTGTACAACATTCCTGGTTAACCTGTCTTTCGCTAACACGAAGAGATTTGATGGTTTTCCTACACGTGAGCAGGCAACATGTAGCTGTCCATGTGAGAAACATATGTTTTTCAAATCCAAACCGCAAATAGACATTGTTTGGCCTATGAGATTTATTCATGGTCATTTCGCAAAAGCTAAACAAATCGGAAATTGCAGCCTTTTAAACGGTATTGGAGATTCTGACGCTATCAGTGGAATACGTGGAAACAGAACGATATCTCCTTTAAATTTTCCGTCAAAATTGTTGCTTCGAGAATATATTCGGTCATTTTTTATGACTAAACGTGTACCGTTACATAATTGAGGTGGGTTTAAATTACGTAGAAGAATAATTGGTGAACCAATTTTCAATTGAAGATTGTGTGGTGGCATTCCTGGCATATCCAGAGAATTCAAAAATCCAGTTGGAAAGTTTACGGCTTCGTTTTCATCAATAACTGTGTCGATTGATTTAAAAGACATCAAATCACCGGGCAACATCTGTTGTATATGGAAGTTAATTTCGTTCACATCAACGTTTCCTGCTGCCAAAATAGCACGATTACAGAGCCAATTATCAAATTATAAAATAAAAATAAAAAAAATAAAAGGCTATCAAGAAATACTTACATGTTTTCGAGGTGGTATGAAAATTAGTAGAGAAAATCAGTAATAAATAAAATTTTATTTTACTATTTATAATATTAAAAATATTCAAATTGAACACTGCACAATAATAACACAATACAAAATATAATTATAAAAATGATTCACGAAAAATTGTTACAGTATGATTATACATCATAAAAAATATATGTAAATTCTATATTCAACCATGCGCTTGCGCTCGCACGTTAATTTTCTCTGGGAGATAGTATAATCTAGAAAAATAAACACGTCGCCATCTGCCGAGTACCTGTGCAACTTAGATGCTAAATCGCCAACTATTTGGAAATTACAGAACAAACTGATAAATAATCACTAATATCGTATAATAAATATTGAGATCAATAATTAAGAGATAAAAACTGTTCTATCTTTTAAGTTGTACCATATTATAAATGGTTACAAAATTTTATCAAAATCGGTTCAGTAGTTTCGGAGTTTATCGCGAATATACATCGTGACACGAAATTTATATGTATATAGAATTGCTGACCCAGCCACGCTTTGCTGTGGCTGAGTAATTATAATACATTGAATCATTTTTTTACTAATTCCTTGGTAAAATCAAATTAATATCTAAAAAAATTTAAAATAGGTTCATTCATATGAGATTAAAAATAAAACGTTTCACCAAAATTTAAAAGTAATAGGTAAAGTATCGAAATTTTGAAATTAAGCGCAAATCAACATATACTTTCTGAATTTACATTTTATTCATATTATATTAAATTATAGTTTGTAATCAGTGACTTACTTATAAAATATACTATATAAATTAAAAACATCTAAAAATAAATTGTTATAAATGAGGTAGATAACATTGACATCGAACTATTATTTTTTTCAATTTTAAATTATTAAAACTAAAAATTTTTCCGCGGCATTATACTGAAGTAAAAAATATTAAAAGAATTTATCATTTGAATAAATAAATTAGATCAAAATGTATTGCTGAATAAATTAATAATTATCAAATTATAAAATAAAAATAAATAAAAGGCTATCAAGAAATACTTACATGTTTTCGAGGTGTTATGAAAATTAGTAGAGAAAAACAGTAATAAAAAAATTTTACTTTACTATTTATAATATTAAAAATATTCAAACTGAACATTGCACAATAATAACACAATACAAAGTATAATTATGAAAATGATTCACAAAAAATTGTTACAGTATGATTATACATCATGAAAATGCATGTAAATTCTATATTTAACCACGCGCTTGCGCGCGGACGTTAGTTTTCTCTAAGATGGTATAATCTAGAAAAATAAATACGTCGCCATCTGCCGAATACTTGTGCAACTTAGATGCTAAACCGCCATCTATTAGGAACTTACAGAACTAACCAATAGATAAACACTAATGTCGTATAATAAATATTGAGATCAATAATTAAAAAATAAAAACTATTCTATCTTTTAAGTTGGACCATATTATAAATGGTTACAAAATTTTATCAAAATCCGTTCAGTAGTTTCGGAGTTTATCGGGAACATACATCGTGACAGGAAATTTTATATATATATATATATATATATATATATATATATATATATATATATATATATATATATATATATATATATATATATATATATATATATATATATATATATATATATATATATATTACTTTTATTATATAATAATCAGCATACATTTATTTAGGACTACTTTGTTTTCAATTATGTTTCACCAAATATCTTCATGAAAACATGTTATTTTGATTAATATCCGCGAAAATTCAATTGGATTCAAAGCTTTTCTTTCTTGAAATATAAAGCGATTTTGTTACAATCCTATATTACTCAATTTCTTGAAGTATTTCATGAAGTTAATTTTTTCCCCTAAAAGATATGCAATATTTTTATTATTATGGCACTTTTTACAAGGACATTTTTGATTCCCTTAAATATACGTTTTATTCATAATATAAATATTCTAGATGAATATTCTAACTTTTTTAATTATTTAATTTTTGAATAATTTAGGTCTTTGAATATTAACATCTATAGGAAATTAGTGAAACCAACAAAAACAGAAGTTTAGTAATGTTTTTAGATACGTTAACATGCTATAATACATAATCAAAAAAGTTTTATTTTGCAACAGTAAAAAAGAAATCTTTTTTGAACTAGAGTATAGATGGTGATAAAAAGTCTTTCAAAATTTACTTACTATTTAATTAAAACAAATATTGATTCTTTTCAAGGTATATTAAGTTTAGAATTATTTAATATGTTTTTTCTTTAAATTTATTGTTGATAAACGTGAGCAATTTTTGATGATATTATCTTTATTTAACAGAGTTTTGATCAGATATTTCCCTTATAAATTAAAAAATAAAGTGTAACAGATGTAATTCGTTTTTTAAAAAAGTAAGTCTCGTTTGAGGAGCCGTTTTGTTTTGATTGAAGCAAAAAAGTTTCTTATTTCTTATCCATCAATGTTCACTCGTATAAAAAAATCTGTAAATCAAAAGTAAGTTAAATGTCTGAAATTCGAAATAACATATGAACTAAATTTTCTATTGTGAAAATATGTTGCTTCAATAAAAAATAGTATATAAAGTAAATAATGAAACTTAAATTGATCTAAAAGGATCTATTTATTGAAGAAATAAGTAAAAAAATGTATCTCTTTATAAAATATCCAATGTGTCAGCATATTTATAGTTGTTTTGCTTTGTGATAGAATATTCTATTTACAGATTTCATAATGTAAATATATTAATAAGATCAGAAAATTATAGAAACGTTTTGTAATATTATATTATTCATTTGAAAAATTTTAATTGTTAAAATATTTGCTTAGTAATAAGTAACTTAAATTTTATGAAGAGTAAGAACAAGTCTGCTTGGTACATAGAAAATTAATTTCTAAAACGAGTAACAATAGGTTTGTTGGAAAAAGTTAAACAAGTAACAAAGTCAATTGCGTAATGAACCTTCAATGTACAGACTTTAGTTTTACAAATTTTAATTTAACAAATTTACTATATTTTCTGCTTTGATTATTTGTTTATTTAAGCTTTAAATTATATTTATCGTAAATATAGGAAATCTACAATACGAAAACAAAAATATAAATCTTGAATTCAATTTATTATGCGATATGTGAGTGGACTGAATGTTTTGTTAATATATTTTAAGAACTAATTGTAAAATTTAAACAATTTATTGAAACCATATGTTCAACTAAATCATCGTTTCTTACTTTCTATATATACAGTAAAGATATATATATATATATATATATATATATATATATATATATATATATATATATATATATATATATATATATATATATATATATATATATATATATATATATATATATATATATATATATATATATATATATATATATATATATATATATATATATATATATATATATATATAAGAAAAGATCATAAGTTATGTATACATTGTTATTAAACAAAATACTTAAGCATGTTTTTTAATACTAATTAAAAATTAATTAAATGTGAGAAATTATTTCTAAACAGTGATAAAAAAGGTGAGTAAGTCAATTAAATCTTTGATTAATTGTAAAATATTGTCAAGAAAATGAAAGTTAGAATAATACAAAACAAAACATTTATTACGACATTACACATGATTAAAAATGTATATATAAATATTTATATCACAATATTAAATTTTATTTATTTGAACCTGCTTATTATATTGTTTTCTGATTTCTAAATAAGTAATGCTTTTGGGAAATCATGAAACTCCCTATATATATATATATATATATATATATATATACATATATATATATATATATATATATATATATATATATATATATATATATATATATATATATATATATATATATATATATATATATATATATATATATATATATATATAATTATGACTTGATTAAAGTATCATATTTTGAATAAAAGACTAAACTAATGTTTTTCAAAACATTAGTCTTTTATTCAAAATATGATACTTTAATCAAGGAATTTGTCAATTGAAACCATGGACACTACAGAAAAAATGTTATAAATATATCATAAACCATACAATGAGAAACTTAATTAAGGTAGTCCAAATTGAATAGTTTGACTTTTGGCAATTTATTAATTAAGTTATTTTCTGAAATATTTATGGCATATTATATTGTTATTATAATATTTATATTTACTAATGAAATAACTACTAATTTACCAAGTAATTGTTAATATCTGTTTATACAAAATTCCCATTTATGATGTGATTTGAATTCCAAAAATTTTAAGTTTTAATTTAATTTATTAAAATTTTTAAACTGGAATTTTCTTAAACTGAAAAAAAATCCTCATAATTTATTCATATTATTAGAAGCATTGATTCAAAAAACCTACAGTGTCATTGATAATGATGTAATGTAAAATAATAGTAATTTTGTTTTTAATTATTTAAATTAAAAATCAAAGAAAACGCTTGTTAATTTACGTAAGATCTTTCTAAAATTTGTTTTCAAAAAATTTGGCAATTAAATATTTCCAAAATTTTGTCAATTCCAGTAAAAATTGCTGTGGTTACTATTAATGTAACCATGTCATAAATGCATATACTATTAATCTGATAAAATAATAGGAAGTTATTTCAAATTATGTAAAGTTTACTTGAAAACTCAAGAAAAAAAATTCAAAAGGTCAAATGAAACATTATAAAACAAATTTAATATTCTTACTCACAATAGATTTTAAGCTTTATTTATGGGTTGAACATTGCATCCAAAATTTAATCTTTTTTAATAGAAAAAGCTGAAGTAAATTTAACCAAATGTATATATGCATTTTCGATATCATATAAATACTAAGTACTTAATATTACATTAATTAAATGTCAAACTAAGGCATAGGATTGCAATTTATAAATGAAAAAAAAATGTAAAATTTCTAAATATAAATAAATAAAAAATGTATTATCCTAAATATAAATACTGTCTTATAATTTTTAAGAGGCTTATATTTTTGCATAGAAATATAAAAAAAAAGGTTGCTACCAAATTATTTTAACTTTTTTCTATGTAATCAAATATGATCATTTGTTAAAACATTATTGTAATTATATTTCATGGAAAAAAATTCACTGATTTCTTAATAATAATTTTGTTTTTGATTAATTAATATATTAAGTATAAAAAAATCAAAATTGTTTCCCAATGCTTCAATTAAAAATGTTCTCAAATTTTAAATGTTAATCCAAGAAATGTATGTTTGCTTTATTTAATATACAATTTAATTACTTTTACATTAAATTGCATTATTGTAGCAATAATTTATTCCTAAAGTAAATTTTTGTATGGAATTTGTTATACATAAATTATTTTATGTATTAATTTTGATAATGTTTCCCTTTATAACGCTTCCAATTTTAACAGTTGCTTAACAACTTCCTTAAAAGCAGAGTGGTTCTTTATCTTGCTTCGACCACATGTGACATGTCTTTTTTAATTTGTCTACATATTTCTATAAAGAAATACAGTATAAATTAAATAAAATAATCAATAAATTTAATACTTTATTTGTACACAAGAAGTAACAATATGAAAAATCATGTATTAATATAATATATAATGTGTGAATTCATGTTGTCATCACTTATATTTCTCAAAAATTATGTACGATTATTATTTTTGAGATGACATATATGTATACATACTCAAACCTGTTTCTTTACGATCTTTCTAGTTAAACTTTGTATTGCATATAAAAATTTCAATCTATAATTGGAACATGATTGATGAAAATAGCAGAAGGTAAACTAGTTTAATCGGCCATTCAGTTATTTTCTTAATTTTTCATATTACGTAAGTTTTCCACTAGCCAATTGCATTACATAGATGATGTTACCCGAGTATGAACCTGATTTATACATCCAATGACTTAACCTTTCTAGTTTTGAGCTTTACGAAAATAAGCGCGCACTTTACTTCAATTTTTGCATTTAAAATATTTGCATTATTTTCGTAAAGTTCACTTTTTTGCTTTGTCTTACTCGGGTATCATTACCCTTAACGTACTAGTTTCGTGGTCTCGATATGGTTTAACAAAGTAATTCCTAGTTATTTCGTAAGGGTTTGAGTTATTCTGTATTAATACTTTTAATGCGCACACAATTCACCGCATAAAATGCTTTGTGTAATTGTTTTCAAAAGCTATTTCTTATTGCTGTTCTCGTAAATATTTTAGGATGTTTTTAGGTGTACTCAGAAAGTACAATACCCACCTCAAAAAGTACAGGTTTGTTGATATGTATTTCAAAGCGTTTGTACTGCAACTCTGAACTAGTATAATACTTTTCAAAATGGATTACGACTTTATCTAATTCATTGAGAAGAATGGTAGATGATAGCTGCATTTTTAGTTTTAACATTTACTTAGTTATTTAAAATTTTAAAATAAATTATTAATTACAATTTATATTGTCATAAAAATTAAACTATTATATAACACATATTTCAGTCCCTTATCAGGAATATATTAAAAAAGTCTTTGAGTAAGTCCTTGAAAGCAAAGAATTCCTATTACATGGAAATAGTTTAAAATGGATATCTTATATATTTTTAGCTGAGATTTTTAAGATTTGACAATTGCAAATTGTTAACATGAAAAAATTTTATTTACCTCCCTGAATAATACGTTCCGTTAAAGATAATCAATAGTAATAAATATTAGAATATATTTTTGAGTATTGTATCTTTAAATATTTGGTTTGATATTTAGGAAACAACGATAACTGATATTAATTATCAAGTATCAAAGTTAAAAAAGATTTGTAAAATATATAAAAGTTTAAATATTTTAAAGTTTATGTCTGTGGTAAGCATCCATATTAGAATGAAAGTGAATAAATATAGTTACTCTCCTAATAATTTCAAACAATGAACAAGTGTTGAGGTTGGTATCCTAACAATTAATGGATTAATTGATTTTATGTTGGGTATTATTAATTAAATATTTTATTAATAAAATTATTTTAATTATAAGAATCAACTAATTATTTTACGTTGTTATTATTTTATACTAATAAACGTAAGAAAACATAACAGTGATATGTTTTATATCTAATCTTGAATTTTTATTATACGAAGCATAATAACTATTCATCATTTATTCAGGCTAAAAAATTTACAACTTTTTAAATATTATGTTATTAATTTTTAACAAGTAATACAACTATCCCGCATGAATACATTCAGAGATTTAAATTCCATTTTCATTAATAAACTCATTATAAAAATTAATAATGTTTTTTAAAACAATTTTACACTGCTCAAAATTTACTATGATTTAACAATGCTCAACATATTTTAATTATTTTCAATTAAGTTAATATTTTGCTTTTTATTCAATACTAATATTTCTGATTTGCTGTAATTTTTCCAAGAAAAAATGAAGCATCTTGATAAATGTGATAGTTTTTCTGAAATTAATACATGTACAGCTCGTGCATTGCCCCAACTGTATTTAAATTAATATTATCATGTGTAATACTAGCCCCAGGTTAATGATGTCAATGGGATCCAATCAACATCCAAAACATATTTTGGATTTCTTCCTGAGCAACAGGAACTGCCATAATGTTGCCTGCTATGATTATTAGCTGCAACCTAGAAAGAAATGATTCCTACGATGCTCTAGAGTTAAATGTTTTAGTGATCATGTAAGCTGGACCCACTATACTAAGAAACTTAAAACGATTGAAGAGTCAAAGGGTAGTATCATAGATTATCGGTAGCACCTTGGATAAGTTTTATTGAAATGCAAGTGGCAATTCAAACTTAGAGTGTAATCATCCAATCTTCCCTAGCATTTATTCTCGTTAATATTCAAATAATTTATTACAATAATAAGTCCATTGCGGCAGTCATTATTGTCAACATCTAAGCATTGTAGTCTTATGATACAAAGGTCGGTTGTAATATTTTTTTGCTAATATTAAACTTTATGACTATATGACAAAGTTTAAAAACATCATGTATTATTTGTAATGACATTATTCATTGTGTATTCATGATGTATCTTAAAAATTATAAAAAGACACAACACACACACATTTACAATCACATTCGTTTTATATTACGCAAATTTTGCTGTGGAAGTCCATGATAACAATGAAATTAATTGTCTTTGACTCCAAAATGTTTGCATTTTTATACATTTTCAATGTAATGCAAAATTTCAAGATGATGAAATTAATTCAAGAAATCTCTAACTTTCTGAAAAAAGAACGTGCATTTGTTCATCGCCTTAAGTACCATGAATTAGTTAATTCCTAATTCCCTTTTTATAGTTATGAAAGATTAGGGAATAATACAAAAAATAATAGATTAAGTTCAGATTTGTCAATAACCTTAACGAAAAATATAGCTAAACACGTTAAGAGTTCATCAGAAAGATTTAATAGTATTCCTAGTATAAACAAACATATAAAAGAACACAGTGAAAAACATGTATACGTTAAATTCACTAATCTATCAATGCATATAATTCTCCGAAATACTTAGGAATAATATTTGTAGTACTTAATGGAAACATTAGAAATCGAAAAACGTAAAATGGAAACCAGAATTTCGCACTTAAAAGTACATTATTAAGCTTAAAACAGAATTTAAAAGACACATTTAAATAACAAACTGGAATCTACTTTCACATATTGATTTTTTTGAGTAATACCTGTTACATAAAATAAAATATTTAAAAGGAATTTTTTAAGTTTCATATATAACACATTTCTTCATCCACTTCAAAATGTTTTTTCCAAAATTGTCGAGCAATAGTATCCATAGTAACCAGAATGGATGAAAGCTACAATATCTCTCAAACTATAAATTCTTCCTTAAGTTTTGGATTTCACAGGGGACCATTAAAAAGTTTTATATAAAGTAGTAGAAAGCTTTGAGCCTCTGAAGTGGATTTCTTCATAAAGTGCACAGTACTATTATCTGAAAGGCGAAGAAGAATAAATAAATTTTTATGTCTGTAAATGGTAAGTCCTTTTTCAATTTGTTCAAAAAGATATGAAATTTGTATCCAATTCCACAATATTCTAGGCTAATAAGTTTTCTTAGAAGAATTATAAATTAAAAAAAAAATCTGTTAATTATTATTTTATTTTTCAGGAAAAATATGTTTGAAGTGTAAATTATTTCATATGACACACACACACACACACACACACACACACACACACACACACACACACACACACACACACACACACACACACACACACACACACACACACACACACACACACACACACACACACACACACACACACACACACACACACACACACACACACACACACATATATATATATATATATATATACATCACACTCTTCAGGACAATTGCACAAATAAGCTTTCATTCTTCACACATGTCAGAAAAGTGTGTTTTTTTATTTGCATAACTAATTATCCCCCTCTTAATAAAGACTTGATTTCTCTACTTTTTAATTTCTCTATTTTTGTTTTTGTCAGGTTTCTTCTCATTTGTTATTAATTTTCAAATTATACATTAATATTCATAATGTTTTAGCTGATTTTGATTTGTTCGGGTAGTTACATTTATATTTGGCATTATTAAATTTTATTTCTATTTAATAAATTTTCGTGTATTAGATTTTATATTGTGCATTGCATTGATTAATTTTATTATATTATGCGTATATGTTTACGTACCTACAAAAACAATTAAAATTCTAAGAAAATATAATGTATATAGTGGTGTTGTAAGATGCTTTTCTTAATATCAATTGGATCAAAGAGTCATTACTTCTTTGAATAATAACGAAATTTAATGAAATGTTAATGAAATTTTACCGCGCACTTAATTCATTTTCCTATTATATTAAAGCGTATTAATTTAATGTACATTTTAAAAATACTTTTATCCTTTTTATAGGATCAGATATTTTTGAAATTAAATCATTTAATCCCTTTAATTTAAGAAGTTTATTCATTTTAAGAAATTAGAAAATATGAAATGAAAGATATCTTAATTAAGTATTTCAAGTTCTTTTTTTATTGAAAAGTAGAAATTTTTGAAAAGAGCAAATGTGCTGTTTTTAGGCTGATTGACTTTAAAACCTCAGGAAATATTTTGAGACCAAAAAACTTAAAATTATAAATTGAATGATGTTTAACGAAATAAATGAGATTATACGGAAGACAAGATATTAACAGAAAAAAAATTATCAAAAACAGTTCAATGTCATACATTTTCGAAAATTTGTAATGTATTTATTAATTGTATTTTCTTTAAAATACTCTATATCAAATCTTCCATTACTTTAATGTAATAAAATGTGCATTCTTGGTAGTTTTTTTCTAATTTAAAGTTTAATGTCAACTTACTTGATTTTGTTAAATTATATTTTTTATTGTGTCTGAAATTTTTACGTTATTTTAAGGATTGAAGAAATGCGACTGGATAAAATACGACTAACAGAATTGTTTTTTTATATTCACATTGTTATAAAATTTACTTGTACAGTTAATTATAACAAATACATATTATATATTATAAAAATAATTATTGATTGTTTTACAGTAGAATATATTTTTATTATAAATGATTTTTTTCAATTTAATCTTAATTTTCGAAACTTCTCAGGTGGAATTACATTTTTATATATTTTTTAATTTTACACTATATTCCCATATAATTTTTTAGTATATTGCCCTCAATATTTATATTGAAAAATTTATAACTATAAAAAATCAGTAAATGCAAAACAAATAATATTATGCATATAAATAAATCCTATTTTTCTTTCTAAATGTATATAATGGGAATATTTTATTATTAAGATGTAACATGTTTTTTGCTATATAATAATGAACGTGTTAAATTATAATAATGCTCTTCATATATTCAAATTTATAATAATGCTGCAGTTATTCAAACAAAAGAATGAAATTATAATAATGCATTCTTGTGTTTGAATATTTGCAGGATTTTTTATGAATTATTGTATTTTAAATTTCAATTATTTTTAATCACTTTAATACAATTTAAAAGATTGATGATGGCTAAATAATCCATAAGATTACTGCTGTACTCATGAAGGTTACTTTCTTGTAGAGAATAATAAATTCAAGATGTAATCTCAAATATAATTTTAATATTTTGAACCCTCATTCGCTGATTATTTTGCATCATATGTGCTAATATTTAAAAGTTTAACAGTATTGAACATGGGATTTGAAAATAGAAATATAATTTTTTCCGTTACGACTATAAATTATAATTGAAGATCGCAATTTGTCTTTCATCGTTTATCGTTATTCTGACTCCCTTAAGCTAATAAAGGTGTTACAAATGCCTGAGTATAATCAGTTTGACAAAAAATGATTGCACATTTAAAATGTGTTATGCTTCGAGAAATAAAAAAGGTCTGAGATGGTACACAATTGTTAATATTCTTGCTTTACCTTCGATTTAACAGTTCATCAGTTTAAATACCATCTTAGTCATGCGTGCTTGTAATAGTTCAAAATCTCTTTTAAAAGGTGGGTACCGATCAGCCCTCGTATGCGTAAAATGATTCTTCAGCGAACAACAAATCAAGTTTTTAGTATAATATCTAGAAATATTATATTAATTACAGTTTACAGACAACACAGTACAAAATGCTTGCAGACCCAACGATGTCAGTGAAAGATCAATTGTGTAAAGATGCTTGAATTGGAGATGTGTAAATAAAATGTGATTTTATAATGTTAGAAACACCATTACTATACAAACATTAAAAATTCTCCAATGCCTGGTACACTGTTCTCTACATCATATAACAAATTTAAATTTTTAAGCCTGCCCAACTTGTATAGTGATCAGCACGCCTGATTGCGGATAAGAAGGTCCTGGGTTCTAATTCCGGTTCGGACATGGATGTACTTTCTCTCTCTATCTATCCTGTCTTTGTCCTTTCCTTGTATGAATGAGGTGAGAATGATTGCCTACCCTATGAACGGGTACCTATGGCATGTGTGTTCAGCAAATTCGTACTTTCACCTTCATGGTGCTCTGGTTAAAACGAAAGACGCTCCCAAATGATTTAAATTCGCATAGCCAAGGCATAGCGAACTTGGCTTGTCCAAGTGTCATTAGTTACAACAACATTTTAAAGGAAAGTAGTTAAAGACAAATTGCATTCAGCGTAACTACAAAATTAATTTTTACTACTTGACATTGACAAAAATGTTCATTGAAAATATGTTATATTGTTGTTTATTCATATATTCAAAGATTCATTTTAACTTATTAGATTCAGGCAACCAAAACTGTCACTCCTAGTGTACTGCAACAAATTCTCAGTTAATTATTTATGTGAATATTATACTGAAAGTTCAATAGGAATTTTTTAATTGTTCTTTAATTTAGAAATTTTTTTGAAAAAGATTTTTGTGTTTTGTAGTGATTAAGCTATATGTAACCCTAAGTAATTTGACCTTTAATATTTATATATAAATCAGAAAAAATTATTCTATTTTAAATAAAATTTTTAATATTCTATTTTAAATAAAATTTTTAATAATTTTAATTCCAAATTTGAGTGTGCATCAATTACTATTCGTATATTTATTACTGTTTTAAAGAATGTCACAATTCGGAATCTCAAATTAGAAAATTATCCAAAAATTAGCATGATAACAAAAGTATTTAAATTGTACTTTGAAAAACGTAATAAAAAATTGCTTGAGCAAAACATTTCGCATGCATTAATTTCAAAATTTTCATTTTATAATTTTTTGCCGCTAGTTTGCAAAATGTGATAGTTACTGAATTTTCCAAATTTCCATCATTCAAAAATGATTGCCACTAACGAAGATTTTCAGGGTTGATTTTGAAATTTCATAGCATTTTTTATCAAATTATGCAGAATATCTATTAATTATACATCTTTACCTAAATGGATTACAATTTTAAGAAAATCTATAAATTTTGAATGTATATATATATATATATATATATATATATATATATATATATATATATATATATATATATATATATATATATATATATATATATATATATATATATATATATATATATATATATATATATATATATATATATATATATATATGAAAATACTTCCTTAGACAAAATTTTAGGGTCTGCTTCATTATTTCAAATAGAAGCCAATTATGTATATTCAATCTTGAGTAAATATAACAATTTGGCAAATTTTGACGCATTTCTTATTAAATTACAGCTTTAGATAAAACATAGATTCCTGAAATTATATCCTGTTATTGTTAACCACCTGTTTAACTATATCTTTAAACTACCATTTGCGATGAAATCTAACATTTTACTTATACAAAGTCTTGGATTTAAAATATAGCATTTAATTTATATCGCCTTTTTTAAAAAATCCAGTATTAGTTATTAATAACATACTGCATGACTAGTATCTGTTTATTTGATTTTTATAATTAAGTATTCTAATATTCAATAGGATTATTATCCAAACACTTTCAACTTAAAGAACAAATATAACGCAAAGAAAATATTGTTTAATGAAAATCTGAATAAATAATATTAGCTGAAAATATTTAACTGAAATTAGTTTCATATATCTATGCACAATGCCAAGTTTCCAAATATATTTTCTTTAAACAATAAAATTATATTTTAATGGTAATGCTGACAATTGGGTATATGTTCTAAGGTTTGATATAATTCATTTTCTCAATTTGTGCATTTTTTAAAGAGAAATTAACTAATTGATTTTTAAAATATAGGTTGGTTTCATATGTAGTAATTATGCATTACATTTTATGTTGCATTTATTAATATATCTACGTGTTATGTGAAACAAATTTTTGAGTTTTCTGATTAAATATCCATAAAAATGAGGTTTATTTAGAAATCATAATCCTAACTCAAGATAAATTATTTGATCCATTCTCATTTGAAATTTAATAACCATATGAAGCTGTGTCTTATATTTAAAAATTATTTGGATAAGAAATACGTATCTAACTCTTGCGCGAATAGCTTAGAAGTTAAATTAAAGCTTATCTACATTTATTTAAATTCAAATAAACTAAAATTTATCAATTATTTTTAATATGTATATAATAATTCTAAACAAATATTCAGTAAAGGAATGTTGATTTTTAACAAATTAATAATTTAATATTGGTTCCGAGATTAACATCCAAGATAATTTCATAATATTTATTTTTTAATAAAAAAGTAATATGATTTCAAAAGTTCATTTGACATTCAAAAAACATAGATGTAATTTATTTTTATCCAAATAATGACAAATTCCTTTAACTATATTTCATTTTGAAGTTCTTTTTATAACGAAACAAAACTATTTTCCTTTATATTACTTGTACAATATTGCAAAATGTTATCTAAAGGCAAATAAACAAACCCTTCTTTTCTATTTTAAAGAAAATTTCACACACACACACACACACACACTACACACACACACACACACACACACACACACACATACACACACACACATATATATACATATATATATATATATATATATATATACATATATATATATATATGGATATTTTATTTTTCGAGATATTTTATTTTAAGCTTTGTCTCTCAATATTTATACATAAAAATATGATATCAATCATTATATTTTATTAATCATTAATCATTTGTGAAGAAAATTAATCGTTCATATGATATCCACAAAAGTTAAAAATGAAAAGATACTGCATTTTGCAAATTTGCACATTGAGTAAAAATAATGCTTTAAAAATTCTAAAAAAATGGCAATTTAAGTTTTCAAGCATTTATATCCTATTATTAATTTTAAAAGTAAATTTTCTCTCAGTCTCTTATACAAATCATCTTTTTTTAAAAAAAATTGGAAAAATAATTAAATTAGTTTTCAAATTTTCAATACATTCTATGCGTTTTAAAATTCCTATTTTCGGTGCAGATATGATTTTTTTCAAACTTCTTTTTCAGATTTCCGAAAGTATAATATACTTAAATAAGTATAAATTGAATGTTTTATTCAGAATGCAGCCTAACCATTAAATCCCCGCAAGCTTGAATCATAAAAAGTAGAAAATATCAATGCAAAAATATGTGTGCTTCTAAAAAATGAATAGATTATGAATCATGAAAAAAACATTCTCCACACGTATTTTTCTTAGGAATGGAATATTTTATTTTTATAATAATGTATGGTAAAAATTTCATGCAGAGTACTTAAATTTTGCAGGAGAAATTCTCAATATTTGAATGTAAATTCTCATTTTTTCTTAAGAAACATCAATATGTAAATAATGCAAATTTATTTAATGATATTTATGATACTTTATTGAAGAACAAAAAAAGGAAATGCTTATATTTATGCTATTTATGTATAATATGAAAATTATTGCTTATAAGTATTGATATTATATTGCATAAAAAATCTGAAATTTTTTTCTGAGAAATAAAGTAACGGCTAAAAGGAAAATTAAAAAAGTTTCTGAAATTATCTATATAAATATAAATAATTTTGTAGAATTCTTTGCATTTTACTTTATCAAGAAATTGTTTGCAGTTAGTTTTCAAATCAGAAGAAACAGTAAATTCGATACATAAATACATGTTTCATTTTCAAAATCACACATACATGTTAGTATGTTAGTATTATATATATATATATATATATATATATATATATATATATATATATATATATAATGCTGCACGTGATAGGTGGAATTCTATTTATCAGCTAACATGTTACACATGATCGACAATATCAAGAGTGCAGTAAGTTTAAAATAAATTTAATATAGTTTGTATCTTGGAATGTATTTTAGATATTTGGCATTGTGTAAATCTGTTCTAAATGTTTGGTACTCAGTTTCTCGAAACACTGGATGAATGAAATGCTGAATCAACTTTGCCCAATCGAAGATCCAACCTCGGGCCTGTTACCATGAAAGCGTGGAACGCTACCACTAAGCCTAAGCTACCAGGCTTCTTTAACAGTTGTTAATATTATCTCATAATTTTAACTCATATCCATCCATCTATAATATATATATATATATATATATATATATATATATATATATATATATATATATATATATATATATATATATATATATATATATATATATATATATATATATATATATATATATATATATATATATATAATATATATATATATATATATATATATATATATATATATATATATATATATATATATATATATATATATATATATATACGAGGGTCACTCTGAAATTTTGAGATACAACTATGTTTTTAAAGTTATACTTACAAAATTTTAGGTGTGTTCAAAGTAGTCTCCTTCAGCTTCAATGCACTTCTGTAGACGAATTTTCCACAAATTAAATGCCTCAAGCCATTAATTTCTTCGAATAGTTAGACATAGACGTACGCGATGGAACACCTGGTCTGTACCTTAGGTTATCAGGTATAGCTCCATCACGTAATATATCTGGTGTGACAGAATTGTCACGAAATTTGATAACAAAATTGGATTTCAATAAGTCTCTAATATTTGAAATTGATAATTTGACAAAAATATAACATCAACAACAAAACATTTACAAAATTTTCACTATGGGAGATGATATGAGTTAAATATTGCAGTAAAATTGTGAAAATAGATTATCCTCACACTCCAAGTGACCTTGGTAAAAATACAAATTAATTATCTTGATGATGGTCATAGCAGTCTATATAAGTAGTTTATAACACAAATATGCAGGCAATATAATTAAGTTTCAGTAGAAGAATATAAAAAAGAGCAAATAACTGGGACAGATTTTCAAGACGTACTAATAACTCCCTCATGCTTTAACTGTGTCATTTAATGTAACATCACAATACCAAAGGACTGCATTGTCTACACGCAGATAGTTAAGATTACATATGCATGAATAGTATCCTATTGAACATTTAACATTTGTTGTAGGTGATAAACTGTAGAATATTTAAAGTATAACAGATTACAATCTGCTGATTCAGGTAAAATTTTGCAGCAGCTCAGTATGTGCACTGAAGTTACCACGATAAAGAAAATTATTGAACAAAGATATAATTACAATACAATAAATAATAAAAAGGCTTAAAAAGTGAATAAGATATATAGCAAAATATTTAACAGACACTCTAACATTACTAAAAATAATATTGAAAATATATTGCACTTAAAATTGCTAAATAGGGTATTTCTGAAGACTCAAAGCAAACTTGAATATAACCCCCAGTTTTATATATAGTGGTTAGATAGAGGGAAGTTCTATATCACATGACGTACCATATGAAGATTGTATTAGAAAAAGAGCAAATATTTACTAATAGAGTTAAGTTTAAATATGCATGAATGGTATCTTAATGAACATTTAACATATACTGTTGCTGAAAAACAGTGGAATATTTAGAGTATTACAGATTGCAATCTGCTGATTCAGTTAATATTTTGCAGCTGCTCAATCTGTGCACTGTAGTTACCACGATTAATAAAATTATTGAACAAAATGAAATTTCAATACAATAAATAATAAAACAACTTAAAAAGCGAATAAGATATATAGCAAAATATTTAACAGACACTCTAACATTACTAAAAATAATATTGAAAATATATTGCACTAAAATTGCTAAATAGGGTATTTCTGAAGACTCAAAGCAATCTTGAATATTAACCCCCAGTTTTATATACAATGGTTAGTTAGAGGAAAGTGTTATATCACATGACATACCATATGAAGATTGTATTAGAAAAAGCGCAAATATATACAATACATTGATAATATATACATAAATAAAAATAATTGTGCTATATTACAATGCATTATTTTATCTCATAAATAACTAGCATTGTCTGTTCACAAGTTATAATGGTTTACAATGTCTAGGAAATATAATACAAAATTAGACATTAAAATTATTAATTGATAAACTTTGCTAGGATATTTAATATTGCACATTACATTGTGCTGAGTCAATCAATATTTTTCAGCACCTTAATATGAATAATTATTATTATCAAAAATATAAAAGCTAATTGCTAAACAAATACAATACCTAATAATATTCTATCACAAAAAGTGGAGAAATACCTTACAATGATTTTTACCCTTTACCAAATTGTTCTTATGATGAGATCGGCTGCTCAATTATGGGATTATCCTTACAGAGTTCGGATCCTTTTTCATAGATAAAGGTGATTATGTTCTTTATCTTATGCAGAAGAGAAGGAGTTTTGGTAGCGTAGCGAAGAAACGGAGTAAGTTCCTCCGAGTTTTTAGGCGCTTTTAGGTGCCATTGTTTTGTGAAATCACATTCAAACACGTAATGAACAATGCTCCCAACCTGACCACATGAACAAGCATTATTTGGAGCTATACCCCTTTTATTGAGATACTCCGGTGTTGGAGTATGTCCAGAAAGAAACTGTGCTTCTTTGTGGTCCTTGACTAGGAAATCAAGAGAGACAGAGGGTTTAAGGCTGTATGTCCATCTACCTTGTTCTGCCTCATTCCATTCTTGTTGCCAGGCCATTAGTAAATGTTTGCGCAATTTAGAAATCAAGTATGATTTCGGCCATTTTAATTCAATTTTTTGCGTGTTTGAGCATGCTTTGGCAGCTTGCTTTGCCAGTGTGTCAGCTCGTTCATTACCAGTATGTCCGGCATGGGCCTTGATCCAGTGAAGACAAATTTTCCATCTATTGCTAAGTGTCCTGAGTCGATTTTGAATGTCCTGAATCAGTGGGCTTCTGTGATATGGATTATATATCCCCAAAAGAGCTGATTGGCTGTCTGACCAAATCACTGCCTTGTATAAATTATTTTCGGCTATATATTTTAATGCTTTATCAATCGCAACCAATTCTGCTTGGAAAACACTGTTAGTTTCTCCTAATTGTCCCTGCCAATAACCACTCTCCTGTCCATTTTCGAAAATGCAGAAAGCTGCTCCCACTTGACCTTCTATTTTTGAGCCATCAGTAAAAAATTGTTGGTGAATGCCTTGGCACTGTGTAGGATTCGAAGTGTGAACCATTATCCCTTCCATCTGTGTTGCTGGGTGGAATAATGCTTTGAAGGGAATTTCAAAGTCGTCTGGGTTATAAATTGCATCCAGGAAAATGATTTTTTCTTGATGTTGGAGAATGTTAGATTTAGCAGCTTCTAGTTGGACCATTAAATGTAATGGAAAGACTCCTGCCAAGATGTTCAATGCTGCCGTAGAAGTCGTGCGGAAACATCTAGTGATAGTTAAGGTGAAGTGTCTCTGCAAACTGGATAGCTGTCTGACTTTTCTGCTTGTCTCTTCGAATAGATGAAAAACATGCATCTATGGCCACATCAATCTCTTCTTCTGAATGAAAACGACGTCCACGTAAGTTCTCTTTTAGATTAAAGAATAACCAAAAGTCGCACATAGCTAGATCAGGTGAATACTGCGGATGTTCGATCACTTTAATTTGTTTTTGTGTAAGAAACTCAACCGTTAATCCGGCTGTATGTGAAGATGCACTGTCATGGTGAAGCACTAGTCCCCTAACATTCAGTTCTTGAAGAATTTCTGGAAGACATTTAGTGGTATACCAGTTTGCTGTTACTGTCTTCTGTCCTTCCAACTTGATGGCTTTGACCAATCCCGTACTTCTGAAGAAAACGGAATACATCACTTTTTTCAGTGCGCGTTGTTTTGTCACCATTGTCGGTGTGGGATCATCTTCAAAGACCCATACTTTGCTTTCTTGACGTGTTGGAACGTCAAAAAACGGTATGTAAGTTTCATCACCTTTTACAATTTTAGAAATGATGCGATAGCCACCATCATTCAGAATATTAAGAGTTTCTTTACTGATTCTGACACGCTCCTCTTTTTGATGTTTGTTTTTGATGATTGAACCAATTCAGTTAGATTATGGGGAACCCAACGGCAATCTACTTTTTTCATATGTAATTCTTCATGATTGATTTTGTGTATGGCTGCGGACCCAATGTTAAGTTCCTTCTGTATCATTTGATAGGTACAGCGATTATCATCCATTAACTGTTTTCGTATGGCAGACACATTGTCCGGGATTACTGCCGATGGTGGCCTTCCTGTGTTTTCTTCATACTGAAGAAAATTGCGACCTCTTCCAAATTCTCTAAATCATCTGAATGCAGTAGCACGAGCTGGAGGTTCATCACCAAATGCTAATTGCAACCATTGAGCGCATTCTTTTTGATATAGCGCGAAAATGTTCTCGCGTCAACTCCATTTTCCCTTCTGTTTAAAATTTCTTCCACGCTAAACAATTTGAAGTAAGTCAGTAAAAAACCGTCGTCTGTGTTAAAATACTTTGTACTTTAAAATTAAACCGTTATTTTTATTTTGTAAATTCTCGTCTGCGGGTATCTCAAGTATTTCAGAGTAACCCTCGTATATATATATATATATAAATTGCAAAGATATTCATGATGTACTGTTTGTAAGAAAGTTTGTCATATAAATATGCATGTATGAGTTTAATGGTTTTTGCATATAAACTAATAAAAAAACACTAGTGCTTTTATTCTGTTGGTAAATATTTTATATTAGAAAAATGAATCTATTCTTTCTAAGCACTTTAAAACCAATTTGTTTATTCACTAATTGTTAATTTTTTATAAAGCTTTTAAACACATGTTAATTTATGGATGTAAAATACTCTTTTTTGGAATTTGAATTCTTTGCTATTTAAAGTTACATGCAAGAATATTCTTTCATTTTTTGAATTAATTTAAAATATTGAATTGTTAAGAAAAATATGCATTATTAACTGAATAATTTGACAAATTTTTTGAAGAAAAGCAACTTATTATAAATGTTTTTATAGAGAAAAAGAACATCATGATTACGACTTTCTTAAAAGGATTATTATTTATCTTAATCTCCAGAAAAATGTATGACAGTCAATGAAAGTTTCTACTAACATATATAAAAGGAAAATGGACACTATTTATATTTCAATTCAAGTTTGTAATCCAATGCAAGTCTATTTTCTTTTAATATATCCTTCTGGGATAGCATTTACACTACTTATTATGAATTGAATTTAAATATTCTTAACTTTGAAAATTGCTTTGTGTAACTTGTCCATAACATAATTTTTCATTATGTTACGAAACATTTTAGGAATGCTGTTTAATATAACAATTTTTTATATTTTTCTTGTTTCTATCCTTGTCTGGAAATACAATACAACGAATGATATTCATAAATATTTTATGAGATATTAAATTTACAAAAACCTTTTCTTCTGTAATACACTGAGTAAAACAATTAAAGGATATTGTATGTTTTATTTTGAAAAATGGCAGACGAAAATATTTCGCACAAAATGAAAATATGCAGTTAAAAATGCAAGTTTCTCTCATTTTCAAACTCAGCAGTATGTAAAATTTGAGTTTGACTTTGAAAACGACACTTTAATGCAAGGTAATGAAATTTAGCTTTCAACTTAATGTAAAATATAGCGGAAAAGAATGATTGACATATTTAGTGCGCATTATTTCGATGACTGTAATGTCTCTGAAAGTCATTTAACTAGATCAGAAGCTTAAAGGAGTTTTTGCAGGTTAGAGGAGTGTCAAACACACTCTGAAGTTGTTGTTGCACCAGTATGCTTTCCTCTACCTAACCTGAGTTGAGCTTTACCAGTTAGACAGAAGCAGCCGGGTAGAGTCACTTCACTTGGAAAACATTGCGACCACAACATATTTAACCTGCCCAAGCCGTCTTTACCGAACATGACGAATCTTAGATCAATCTGGGATTATTATTAAATCCGATAGTAAAACCAACGCACTAACCTACGAGGCCACTGCGGGCTCACATATTCCAAAGTAGCAGAAGCTATAATAGTTTCTCAAAATATAATTACAGGCTTTGTGGAATCAATTTTTGGAGACTGGAAATGTAAGCCGAAGATAAGACAGGGTCGTATACGAGCAAAAACGCTTAATTAAACCTTTGTTTAACAATGACAGATTAAAGACAAAGAAATATGAATACCACTCTCCTTCAACAACTTTGCTGGGCTACTGGCAACACAGATTATATACAAACTGTCTGATACCACTTTCAAACAGTAGAACTATATGCTTGTAAACAAATAATGTGCAAGACACTATCACATTCAATGGGAGTAAGCAACATAGCATGTGAACTGGGATTGAAATAAATGGGAAAATATTCAAATCTCGGACGAATTCCATTTTTCTTTCATCCTGATAATAATCGTATTTTCATCTGTTGAAATCGTGACACTAGATTGTATACAGAAATGTCAGATCTGGTTAATGGAGTGTGATGGCTTATGTTGCTATCTCTATTCATGCACAGACCAATCTCTACATCATTCGAAATTGAGTCCTTTCTGTTAGCCAGTATAGGGATGGGATTGTCAGACACATTGTAGTTCCTTATTCTTTAGCAATGAAATATGACTTATTGTTAATGGACGACAGTTTCAGGCCATATTGTGCTAACTTGGGAAATGATTTCTTTTTGTAGGAAGGAATCATACGAACAGAATGACCAACGTCTTCTCCTAACATGAACCCAATAGAGCATGTTTGAAACACTCTATGTAAACAAGTTGCTGGATACTTACCACCCTACAAAATCTCCAAAAGCTGGAAAGAGCTCTTCTGGGAGAGTGAGACTCAGCTCGTAATGGACTGGTTGTTTCAAAGGTGTTCAACGTTGTTGGCCGGCCGGGGAAATCATACTATGAAAAGCATTTTCTTTAAAAAAAACATTTTAATGTTTTCCTCATGTACACAAATTGTGTTTTTTCTTCATTTGTTACCAAATGCTTTTTTCTTCCTTTCAAAAATGCCATTTTTTGTCATATACGTCTACAATAATATATCAGTTAAAATAAGTCTGCGTCAGTAATATATCAATCAACCAAACAATTCGCCAAATACAAGAACAAATCTATACTACAACACCAATATCTTTTTAAATATTATAAATTTAATTACTTTACTGTATAGGACCATAGTATGGGTTATAACAAACTTTATAAATGGTTTCCACAATGAAGAGACATTACCAGCAAAAATAATTATAATGAGATGACATTGATCATAAACATTTAATATTATATTTATTTATTAGAAATAAAATATTTTTTATATAATTAATATCCAAATATTAGTTCGTTAATTAAAATACGATTAGAGATAAAT
The DNA here is from genome assembly GCA_037975125.1 of Latrodectus hesperus. Lineage (NCBI taxonomy): Eukaryota > Metazoa > Arthropoda > Arachnida > Araneae > Theridiidae > Latrodectus > Latrodectus hesperus. Next base: position 114,903,419 of record CM075853.1, read on the forward strand.
GAGTATAAATTTATATATTCTTCGTATATATTTGCTAATAAATCTTTAAATTAAAAGAAGTACTTTTTACTTTTCAATATTAGTTTGGTTAAAAGATTTTCCTTCATAATTTAAAAAAAAATATTTTTATGCATAGAATTTATTCATATTAAACTGAGCTATAATTAATTTAGTGCAAACTTTTTTACTCAATTTTCAAACTATTTGGTGAAGCAATAACATTTTACGGTGCAATCTTAATATGAAATGAAAAAATTGACGATTAATCAAGTGAAACAAATTTTATTAAATAACTGTAAAAATTTATATTTTAAAACTTATGATTCATTTATTCATGATAATTCAGAAATGATTTCATGTTTAAATATACAGACAAGTATAATTTAATTAAATTGCTTATATGAATAAACTATGTATTGCTCAAAATGCATAAGACATTTTCAATTCCACTTTTAATCGTCAAAATTAATTTCTCTGAAGGAAGAAATTATAACCATTAAATTAAGGAATATTTTCAAAAGCTTATTTTAGCACCTCATTATTTAGTCACATAAAATTTTAAAATATTCTATTAATTATCTATCCGATAGTATGTTTATGAATATAGAGACTTATTTAAAATGATAAACTTTCAATATGACTGTTGATATTTAATCTGGTTTTTGCATAAAAGCAAATTAAAGGACATTTTTATTAAATATTTTTCATATGTTTTTCAATAATTCACTACTTTTTATTACGTTATCATAAAATATAGACTTTATGCCTATTCACAAACGGTAATATAAACGTGTATGCACATTAAAAAAGGCATATTTCTTATACTTGTTATACAAAAATTTATTTAACAAAAATTGCGAACTACAGAGCTAAAATGTAGAAAACACTACAAATCATATTTAATCTTTAAGTATATATGACCAATTAAAAATATATTTCTTGCTACTAATTTATTGTCTTAATGTATATATAAGTTATTATTTTTAAAATTGATCACTTCGTAATTTTATGAATAAAAATCTATATCCAAGAGCAGCAAATTGCAATTACTTTAAAATATTATGTAATCGACTTTGCATTGTGTTTAAAGTCTTAGATAAATTGAATTATTCAACGATTATAAAGAGTGAACTAAAATTCACTAGTTTAGAAAATGTAATCTTACAGTTCACAGAAGGAGTAATCATTTCATAAAGTTATTTTCCTAAAGCGTATTATTTTTCACATTTACCAAACATCATAATGATACATGTTTGTTCAACTATTATTGTCTTTTAATATTCATATACCAATTACACCAGTAGAGTTAAAAAGTAGGAATAAGTATATGCTAAATTAAAACTAATACATATTCTTGAATGTAGTTTTAATTCTTGGAAATTAGAATTTCTTAAAGCTTCTACCACAACTGATTATCATTTTGCTTGAAAAAATGCCAGCTTATTGATTTACAACTGTTATCATCATCTATAAATTTAAACATTTTCTACAGAAAATTTTCTTATTTATCTTGTTCATTCTCTGTGATTGATAGTTTCAGCATCATCTCACACTGATGTTTACAATCATTGTCTCTTTTTCATCTAAATAATATACTTAAAAACTTTAAATAGAAACTTATATTTTATATTAATTAAGCACACTTTGATAAAGCCTATAAATGCATATTTTTAAAGAAGGCTTATAAGAAGTATAAACTGCACATTTGGTTTCTTATTGAAAAGAAAAATAAGCTCTTTTTGTAAAGCTTTATGCTGGTATAATCAAGATAAATTATTTTACGAAAATAAATACGCCCTGCAAATATAAATGAGTTGAAGCAATTCTTGTATTAATAAGACTGAACATTCAATTCATTAAATATTTATTGTCTTTTAAATCCACTCTAAGCTTCAATTAGTTTCACAGTTCCAATTCTGTTTGCAGTTTTATTTTGTACTTTGTTAAAGAGAACAAATACCAATATCACTTAATGATATGGAAATTGTGAATCGAGGGATCAAACGTATCTTATTAAATTACTCAAAAGATAAAGCAAGTTATTTGTTGGAAATAAAAATTTCTTTTGTTGTCAATTATGTAAATAAAATCATATCGAGAATAATTTCTGTATACTTAAACCCAGTAATTTGTCTGAAGGAAAATAAATATTGTTATGGTAAGAATAGAAGGAAAAATATAAATATTGTTTGTTTAAATGGAAAGAATAATATTTTCGTTTGTAGTGGAAAGCTTAAATATTTGTTGAAGTATCTTCAGAGGTTTAATTTGGAATTCATAAAGTGTGACGCAAGTTTACTTTAAAAATATGCCAGCTATTAATTCTGTGCAATCATTGACTGTCGAAATTAAGATTGTTATGGATAGCAATTTTATTCTTTAATTATATTCAAAATATGTTTTATTATTTTAAATACAGTTCAAAAATTAAAAGAAATCCAATATTTACTGTTATATGTATATATAAAAATGTATACACTATATATACCTGGCATTGACAAAGCAACACCAAGAAGGAGTGGCTAGAAAATAATACAAATTTAAGCGTAGAAACACATTACTGAGCACAGCAAATGATGTGAAATGCGAAGCTCTACAGTTCACATAGGATAAGAAATAAAGTAAGGAACCCACAGAGGGGATAATATTTACGACGTTATTTCTGTCGCAAAAGGAGACTGTGATTGAAGAGAATGCCAGGATATCGCAGACAAAGTCATTTCCTACAGACAGACGAGTTTATAAGGGTCATGATGATCTGACTGAGAAAAGCAGGTTGGTCATTATGACAAATAGCAGCTGACAGATACCTCAATGCGTCCACAATGCACTAGCAGTGTGTCGTCAGTAACCGTAGATCGACGAGTCCGACGGGAGGTGGTGGCGGCTCCGCAAAGCAGGTCTACGGAAATTCTGCAGGATGTGAAAGTTAATTTGAATGATGTCATATCAAGCAAAACCATTTGCTATAGATTGATTGCTAGTGTCTGGTGTTCATGGCATCCGTTAAGAAGACTGCTATTAACCCCACATTATAGACACCAACGCCTGGAATGGTGAAGGATTAGAGTGATGTGAATGATGGAATAGCACAGAATTGTTTTATCAGATAAGTTACGCTTCAATTTCTTCAGTGATAGGTCGTGTACGAATGTTATGCCTACATGGAGACAGGTCCACTCCTGAAGTAATTGTGGAACATCCAATCACGCGATAACTTGTCATCATAGTTTGGAGTGCCATTGCGAATAGATCATCTCTAATTCGTATTTCCGGCAATATAACATCCCAAAGTTACATGGATGAAGCACTGCGGCCAGTGACACTCCCGTACGTTCATCAGGTGCCAAATACATCAGTACGTGTTTTTGTTGTTTATGACACTTGGACAAGCCAAGCTCGCTATGCCTTTGACTGTGCGAATTAAGTCAATAGAGAGCGTCTTTCGTTTTGGATCAGAGCACCACTAAGGTAAAAGTACGACTTGGCTCTTTTTAAGGTGATTCCTAATTTTGAACAACGGTCAAGTGACGAAGCCACACCTGAGCTGTCACCCTTCTCTCCACATCCACGCCATACCAGCGGAAGGACTTTGGAGGTCACACATCAACGTGTACACGTCCCCAACCCACGGAGTTCCAGCATCCCAGTGAAGGAGAGTACACCGTGGTCACCCTCCCAACCACTGCCTGCGTCAAATGATGCTTCACTTTGCTGAGCTTTCGGGAAACGGCGTGAAGCTACTGAGCCACTGGAGCTCACATCAGTACGTTGTTCGTATCAACCAGCATACTGTGAAAGATGTAAACCTGCTTTGCTGGCCATCGTGCTTGTCAGATCTCTAACCAATCGAACATGATTAGATTTTATTTACTGACCCTACTACTGCCTTCTTCAAAAGACATACTTCGGAAAATGGTTTAATGGAAAAAAGCAAAACTAAACGAGGAATGGAAAATATTTCCTTAAAACTCTGTCTGTACATTCATTGATTCTGTGACTAGAAATGTTGCTTCGTGTATCACCGTCGACGGTGATCCTATAAACTATTTAGCCAAGCCTGTTTCGCTCTGTATCAAGCATATCATTTCGATATACATATAAATTATTTTTCGTCGCTGTCTCTCTCTGTTTGCCAAGTTTCTTCACTTTCTTGCAGCTCCTTTGTGTTGCATTTAATATTTGAAAAAAAATAAATTAACATGTATTAAAAATAGTGATATTATTTATTGCATTATTTGTAATATTAAATGAATTAGTTTTGCATTTATTTTTCTTTCCATCGCTTTATGTGGAATTATTTACTTATATCAAACAAATTATGCCATAAAATATAAAATAATACCTACATTTACCATGAAGAAATAATACCTTATCATTTTGTAAATAATAAGATATAAACTAAATTATACAATTATAGTTAAAAATATTTATATCGTATTTTGTTCTAGATAATAATTTACTTTAAAGAATAAATTGTACACATTTTAATGCTTATTATTTGTAAATGAAATTTTCTTTAAAATCCAAAATACAATTTATTTCATAACATTTTTTGACCAAAACAGTTTTAATGAGTTTAGAATAAAGGAATATGTGTAGTAATTAGGCATATTAAGAATATTTATCTCTAATAAATGCGCTGGGAAGTATACAAGTAGTTTTAGCAAACCCAGGCATATGTTTTCCAAAGTTAATATTCATGGCAAAAAAACAAAAGGGTTCAAAACGTGTTTTAATCTAAATAGAAAACTTAAGCCTACGTGTGAGTCTTTAATTTTTTTAGTAATATATCAAATAATTATATGTAATTAAATTTGTAAATACATGAACTTTTTTATTGCTTTTATATAATAGCTTAGTAATATTTTCAGTATAAAGATGTGACTATAAAGCATGTTGCTATTTAAAGAAAATGCCGATAAACTAGCTTTATGAGTGCAAATGGTTTTTACAGTAAATCAACACTAAGTAATAAATTAGTCATTATTAAATATTAAAGTGATCCTCTGACAATATATTTAAAACACAAAAATGCATGCAATATATCTTAAGTTGACTGAATTTTTTTCAAGAAAGTAATATTCTATCAAAATTAAGATTAAAGACCGTCTCACACAATATTATGTAAAAGCTCTATTATATTATATAGCTGTAAAAATATTATAGAAATAACAAAGTTATTTCTATAATATTTTACATCAGTATAATGTTTGCAACTCAAGACGATTCTTTTATTGCATAAATCAAATACTAATTTCACTTCGTCTTAACAGTTAAAGCTAAGGTCCCTGAAAATAATAAAGCAAGAAATGGAATTTCTTCTTTATAATTGTTAATAATATGTGAAATAATTCTCAAAAAAATTAAAACTAGTCGATTTCCGTAAAAACATGAACCTAAATTATTTCTATATAAGTACTTTTATATAATGAAGGAAAGATAAATATAATTTAATATTTATCTTTCCTTCAATATGTTTAAATTGAATAATTTAATAACAATATTGAATCAATTTGTATTTGCTAGCTGTTATTGTCACTTTTGACATGGATAAGCCAAGTTCGATATGCTTTGGCTAATTATCTCTAAACTGGCCACATTAGAGAAATATTCTTGATATCAGATAAATTATTTGATGAATCTGAATTTATTTCTTAAATAAATATTTTAAAATATTTCATTAAAAGTTTAAATTTTCATCCACAATTAAATCTAAACATAAAATAACAAATAAATTAAAATTACAAATAAATCTTCCATTTTTCAAAAAAAATTGTGATTTATGTGAATTAATAAAAATATAATTCTTACTTAAAACTTTAATATAATTTTACTTAAAGCTCAATATAAATTCTCGAGACATTTATAAATTTTCAAGAAAGTAAATATAAAGAGATAAAATATGGTTTAAGATGTAGAAAATTTGAAAAGAGATTAAACAAGTTTATTTTTAAATCTAAAATAGAGTAATTAAATTTAACGAATTCGAATGCAATAAAATTAATTTTTATTACATAATGACAAATAGATTTTGAAATATATCCGATGCAATATAAAAAATATCTATATGTAAGACAAATATATATGTTCATCAATAAAAAAATTAAAATTACTTTTCATAAATTAAAATTAATTTATCATTACTTTCTTATTAAAAACAATGCTTACATTTTTATTAAAAATAAGAAACGAAAAAGAATTTAATTTAGTTTATTTGATCCGCATTGAATTCCATAAACTCCAGTAAAAAAAAGGTTGTATAGTCTAAAATATCTAGAGACGTTAGTTAAAAGTTAAAACAATCAGTAACATTTTAAAAATAAATCCTAGTTACAGGTATATATTATCTACATACTTGGAACTTTCCGAGACAAGTTATTTTTAAATCATCCTTTTAACAATCTGTGGGTTCGTTACAAACCTTTGACATGCGGAATTTGAAGCCAATTTTAAGTTATAAAAATTTTTAATTATTAGTCTCTAAATGAGATAAATAGATAAATGTTATGTGAGAGATAAATGCACTTTCGAAACAAGAAACATCATTTTTTCGTTATTTCTATTTTATATGGGAATGTGCATTTATATGCACATTCCCATATTTATTATTCCCATATATATATATATATATATATATATATATATATATATATATATATATATATATATATATATATATATATATATATATATATATATATATATATATATATTATAATTTTCAAAAAATATTATATTCTGACACCCAAATTGTGTTGAGTTACACAATTATGTAGCCTTGGTTTAACTTTAATCGAAAATTAATTGATTGAAATATTTGCTTTACTTTTATTTTACAGCTTGATGTGATTTACTTAAATAGTCTGTTTTAAGAAATGTAAATACGGTTAATAAATGAGTATTTTAATTGATCTTTCGGAAAAAGAGAAATCGTTCTAAGCTTGAAGGATTTTGGTAATTATAATAATGGCATTTTAAATTCATACCCGTAAAATCTGCTTGCTCAGCGTTTATCTTTGTTAATTTCTAATATTTACGTCATTATTAAATGCAAAAAATAACTTAGAGAGAAGAAAAGTTTCTTTGAATTGAAAATTAAATAGTTTTTAAGAAAGATATTCGTTCATAAATATATTGCATTGGGTTTAACTTGGTTTTACATATTTAAGCAAAAAATAATAATATAAAATAATTAAGTAATAAGGAAACATGTTTAATCCTAATGAAATCAAAATTTAGGCTTTAAATATTTGGTTCGCTTTATATCGATGGAATAATTGTCATCGTTTTGCTTATCTTTATTTAAGAAAATGAAAGTTTCCAATAAGATGGAACAGGCGATGATTTTTATGTAAACATACCTACGATGGCGCCTTAAAAATAAACGCTTATTGTTACAATTTTAATTTTTATTCACATATTTAGTTCATAAAATTAGAAATTAATCTTATAACTGTATATAATTGGAAAATATAGCTCACATCTTAAAATATAAACCATTAAAAATTAATCTTTTAAGAATTTTTCATTCGGGTCAGTTGGATAGAGTATGGTCCGCTATATAATTGTATTAATATAAAATATTGTCAGAATTATATACTCATAAAAACTATAATTTGTGATTTTAAATTATAAATGTTGTATATTACGTGGACATTTTTTATAAATAATTGTATCTTCAATTATTTATTACAATAATATTAACAATAATGCTAAACAAATAAAATTTCAAATTTTAAAAGGAAATTTTATGATTGCTATTAAAATTTTCTTCAGACATAAGTTGTTTTTCTAATTGTTTTAGATAAAAAATATCTAAAAGTACATATGAAAAATAAACACATTCATTGTTTATTATACACCATTTTATGTAAGTTTTCCGATATTTTATAGCATGTTAGGAATATTCAAAGAAGATTACCTCATTTAGGGGAAGATAAATGAATATTTCTTAATACCTTCTCTATTACAGAAAATTAATTTAGAAAGCTACTGAACGTGCTGTTTATTTAATAGATTTTATAAGTAATGTGAGGCATATTATATTAAAATTATTATGATATGGTGAGAAAGCAAACACATTTTAAATCATTTTTAAATAGGTAGCATTAGATTCCTTTGCAGCGAGAACTGAATTGTTAAAGAGAACTATATTATTACAGACATATTTTCTTTAATTTTGTTTTAAAAAATATTTTTTAAATATTCATTATAGTTTTGCAGTGACAAGTGATGTTATCAAATTTAATTATACGCATAGCATATAACTGTTATATTTTTATTTATAATAACAGACATTTACTAAATAAATTTCTCAGTTTTTCTTCAAAATCAAAACTAATTTTATAATCATTTACAGTTTTAAATTATTGAAATAGTTGGCAAAATGCTATTGAAAAACAATATATATATGTTTTTCAATAGCATTTTGCCAACAGGAACTAATTATTTAAACTAACTTTTGTTGATTTTGAATCACTACAGTCATTGACCATTGATGTCTATTAAAAGCAAAATGACGACACAATCATTTATAATATATATATATATATATATATATATATATATATATATATATATAAATATATTAAATATATATATATATATATATATATATATATATATATATATATATATATATATATATATATATATATATATATATATATATATATATATATATATATATATATATATATATATATATATATATAATATACATATATATATATATATATATATATATATATATATATTTAATATATATATATATATATATATTTAACAAATTTCATTTCACAATTAAATGTTACAGTCTATATTAATACATTTATCTTATTTACAAGAGAGAAGAGAAATATTTTGCACATTGTGAAAGAACATGAATGTTAGAGAAATCTGGAAACGCGTAACATATAAGCGCTGTTTAAAATGATGAAATTAAATGATACCCCTCATTCCTGTTGCAATGACACACACGAGTACAATGACTTTCCCAACCTTAATGACAATTAACCGTGTTGGACTATCTGCAGATAATCCACCAGAGCAATCAATGATGGAGTGCACTTTGTAAATTACATCTCATACAGGGATGGGATTTCATGCAATAAGCTGCTTGATAAATGATTGAGCTCATTCTCGTCATAGCGAAGGATATGACATGATACTAAAGCATATTAGAGTTAAATTAACCATTAACTTCAATTTCACCCTCATATGCACACATATAACTCAACAATGCTTTATAAAAACTTCACGAACAGCGTACTGTTATAGTGAATAGTATTATATTGTTATTCAGAATTTACAACATGTAAATTATTCAAAAAATATTGTTCATGAGACAAAAACTAATAATAAAATTACCCATGGATTTTAGACTAGATGAGAATATATTAACTAGTTAAAGTTGCGTTAAGCAAGAGAGTTTTTAATTTACTTTTTTTATTTTAAAATTGTATATATTTAGTACACGTTTTTATGTACATGATTGCAGTACTCTCACTTTTTGAGTACTGTTTGTTAATATTTTTATGTGTTTGAAATTGAAGGATTAAAATTTCCTACGATTCGTATGATTTTCCTTAAGTTGTAAATTTAATATATATATTATAATATACATATTTCATATATTTAACTTAAAATTACCGAGATATAGCAAACAATCATGGTTTTTTTTTCCAGTTATGGTCATCACAAGTAAACGGGAGTGATCTAAAAAGTATTTGAATAAAATATATAGTTTTCCCTGTACTAAATACTAGAAGTACATTTCACTATATTTTTAGAATTTTAATAATATTGCTGGTAAATATCTTAGAAGTAATGCCTCATTTGTTTGGAAAATAGCAATTTCTGTTCTGAGCAGCAAATACGAAATATTTCCGAGAACCATAATCAAGAAAAGTAAAGTTATTAAAATACAAAAGTTCTGCTAAGAAATAAAATAAAATGTGTTTGGATAGATAACTGGTATTTTCTTATAAATGATTTTTAAAATAGATTATATAAAATTGATGCAGTGAAATCCGATTTCAAGGAAAGATTGTTATTTTCTTTTATAATGGTAAACTATCTTGAATTACTTAAATGTTTTGAATCGGAAATTTTTTAAATAATATTTTTCTTTTATTTTAAAAAAGTCTTTATTTTTAAATTATTTTTCATTTTCCTTTAGTTAATTTAGGCCATACATTTGTATTAAAATCATCGTTCATAATAAAAGAATAATCAATTATTCATGAATTATTTCTGAAAATTATTTAACATTTTGAAGAATTAAACAATAAAAAATTTCTAGATAAAGATTTAAGAAATAGTATTTTTCTGTATTTCTCTAATATTTGAATCTTAAGCTATCAAATGTTTAATTTCATTTTAATAAGATAAGTAAATAACAGTGTCAATATCTTCAGTCAAATCATTATTATAAAAAAGATAAAAAATTAAAATACTGCTAAATATATAAAAATGCAGTTGCATCTGAATTTAAGTAAATCTCGATTTTATTAATCTAGATTAAACATAAAAGCATATTTGATTTTTAATCTCATTTAACAATCTTCCTACTTATTGGAAAATCACATAAAGTCCTTTTCACAATAATATTAGACGATTTTAAAACCAGTCAACAATCATTATTTGCACTTATGAAAATCCAGTAAACTAACATTTAAAGTACGTCTCACAGACAGATGCGAATTCAGTTTGAATTAGCGTAAACTATTTTAATCCAAAATCCTCATCAAATGGAATATGAAATTAAATTAATAAATTTACTCATAATAAAGTTTGAATTTAAATTCCACTTTTAAATTTATAATAGTTTATGTAATAGTTTTAGAATTACATTTAAATAATTTACGTGTTGTCCTATTAAAGCTTCGTTTCCATATAGTGAAAATGTTAAATTAAAAAAATGGATTGGAAATATATACATAATAAATATATATATATATATATATATATATATATATATATATATATATATATATATATATATATATATATATATATATATATATATATATATATACTAATTTATTTATTTATCAATCCAATTAAATACTTCTAATAATTTATTTCAGTATATATATGTCACTTAGAAGCTTATACATCTACTTTTAAAATTAATCTAAATATTTTCGAAAAATTTATTCTTTTGAGTTAATTGATAGTAATTAATGTTTTTTATTTACATTGAATACCAGAATGTAATTAATAAATTTTGTTTTCAAGTACTGTTCATTTTTCCCTAAAGACATTAATCAATAAACTTGTCTGTTTTTAAAATTTTAACTATCAAAATAACATAACTTTATTTTTTATATCGCAGAAAAAGGTGGAAAATTAGCACGAGTTTTTGGGTTAAAATATATTTACTATAGTAAAGTTCAAGTAGTTTTCTTTAGTTTATTTAAAATTTTTAGCTAACATTGTTAGTACTGAAGTATTTATTATTAAACACGCATGCTTTTTTGTTCAAATTTTGTAGTGTTATACAATGCAAATTGATTGAAGAAATGATACAATAATGAAAGTATTATTAATTTGTTATTTTTTTTCAAAATCATGTGTAATTATATGTGCTTTGCTCTTAAGCAACCAGTCTATAAATTTGTTAGTTCAAAGAAATATATAAACTAAATAAGAGTTTATTTCCTAATTCTCTTTCAATTAAAATATATTTTGTAATTATAATCTGCTTTTTAAAATGTAAACCGATTTTAATGATTTTCATGTGAAATACACAATTAGTAGAAATTCTATTTTAGAATATTTGTAAAGTTTAGTTTGTTAAAATAGATTTAAAAAAAAGTTTCGTAAAGTTTAACAAAGTTGATTTGTTGTTCCTTCTACCACACTTTTTATTCATTTATTTATATCAGTGTTATGAAATATTTTTAAAAACGATAAAAGGGATTTTCTTCCATTGAATATGAGAAGTTGATTTTCAAACGGTGTCTACCAGCAATAATCAATCGAAAACAAATTGAATGCAATCGAGTTAAAATTCATATAAGAAAATTAAGATAAATCACATATTTGAAGATAACTTGATGCGAGGATTAACAGAAAACTTGATTATCCTGAGCTCCATTATTTCTAACATGATGATGACGTTCTTATCAACGACAAGTTTAGTACATATGCATCCCTGTCATTTAGACAAGAATAATGTGTCGTACTTTGAGTGTCATAAGTAAAAACAAATACTGAACTATCTTATTCTTGATAACTGTATTGATATAATGTGGTCTCATGTTTCGATAATGCTTTATAAACATTCAGATACTGAGATAATTACTATTTCCTTTTGTTATGTTTTTTTGTTAAAAGTAATATTGATAGATTTTTCTTGAGAGACATAATTTCAAACATTATATATATATATATATATATATATATATATATATATATATATATATATATATATATATATATATATATATATATATATATATATATATATATATATATATATATATATATATATATATATATATATATATATATATATATATATGCTATAAACAAACAAATTTAGACAGAAGATAAATTTCATTGATTAATAATAATAATGAATAACCTGATGATTTCATTCATTTTTATGCATGAATGAAATTTTTGAAGTGATTTATTATCACAGGAAATTAAAAAAAAGTAGCTGAGATATTTTAATTTATAATATACAGATAAACCACAATAGTATTCAAAACCACCAAAAATCAGTACATTTACTCTAAAAATATGATAAATTGGATACAACTAAATGAGAGAATCATTTTGCTTCACTAATAATCATGTGTTATTTTCTTTTGAATTATTACGATAGAGAAATTATTTACTGTATAAGCGAAATTAATATAACTAAGTTATGTTTTATCTTATTTTAGATGGAGTATGTACAACATAATGATGTTGTGCATTGTGTCACGTGGTTTGTACAGCATGACAGAAATCAGTAATAATTGTTTGTTTTGAAATTTGTATTTATGCTAAAGTTATGAAACACATTTTGGCTAGGGTCATGAAATAAACGTGTTCAATTCCATACAAACAATGCAAAATCAAATACGTTTATCAAAATGATGAATTTTGTGCAAAAATACTTGTATCATTCGACATTTTCATGAAATGGTGTCCTTTAAATATATTTAACACATAAATTTGCATCTTATCTATAAATATGTTATTAAAACATATTCTGATAATTACTGAAATATTTAAAATATTAAAAAATAAACATGAAACATTCTAATTCAATCTAATACTGATTACTGAATTTGTATGATGCATTTGTTGAAATTTTCAATTCATAATCTATTCTGTTTAAATAGCAAAACAAAATTTAAAGTAAAATTCACACAATTTACATCTTTTGATCAAATAAACATCTTTTGATAAAAATTAACATAAAAGAGAAATGTTCCATTTCATTGAGCGATATTCTATTGAGTGTTACATTTATAAGTTTAAGAAAGCTGAAATTTTCATAAGGGTGTGTAGAATTTAGCTAACCACATTTTTTATTTTTTTATATATTAGGCAAATAGCCTAAAATTTTATTTCACAAAATACTACAGAAAATTTAATGGAAATACATAAAATCAGTTAAACTTTAATCTCTATTATCATAGTCTTCATCTTAATGAAAATATTAAAACTTTATAGGAAAGTATTGATAAGAAACACTGAAAAAAAAAGAATTTTAAATTTCATACAAACATATTAACTGTTGAATGTTTCATTTTTTGCACATTTTGTGGGTATAAGAAACATATAAGAATATTTTTATTCACAGAAAATAAATTAAATTAAATGACAATTTTAGTAACATATTAAAAACATAAAGTTCTAAATAAAAATGAACATTAGATTTTTTTATATTAGATTTATTTATAAATAAAAATTCCATTCATTATTTAACGGGATTAGAGACTATACATTATGGATTCTATAATTCTTAAAATTAAAAAAAAATATCACTATTATTTTTTAAATGAACCTAGGATTTACTTAATATAAGTGCTTTTATTTTTTATATATGCTTAATGTTAATATCTTTTCTCTTTCCTAAATATTTTTTATTGAATTTGTCAAATAATGAAATATTCCACACATCAAAAATGTAAATCATTAATTTTAAATTATTTGAGATTAATAATTTCTATTTCAATAAATCGAGGAAAAATCTATGTTGAACACATCTAATTATTTCTTTTAACGTTACAGCGAGATAATTTAATATACACAAATTTTCAAAATGAAAAGTTTATTTTGTATTGCAAATTAAATGCTTTTTTCACATATAGAAAACTTAATATCATACTTTTGAATCTAGGCAGATTAATGTATGTTGCATTCATTACCATATATTGAATAGTGAATGTGTTATAATGAATGTGTTATAAAAAATTAAATTATATTAATAAATTAATAACTCTAAATATTTATTAAATGTTATATGAGGTTATAAACATTTGTTTGCTTATAAAAACAGAGATTTTTGTATATGAAATTTTAAATCTGTCAAATTATTATAGGGAAAATAAAGTTAATTAATTTATATAAATTTATACGTATTTTATGAAAATGTGTATGAGTCAAAATTCAGAAAGGAAAGCTACCCCACAGTTAAGTCTAATGAGTCTTGCGATATTAGTTTGATTAGCCAAGCGAAAAGAAACCTAATCAACTGCACAACTTGGAAAAGTTATTAGAATCATAACTCAGAATTTTCCTGAGTGATTTAACAGAAGCACATATCTGACCTAACTGCTTAATATAAACAAGCGTAATTACGTTATAAACCTGCCATGAACTACTGCTGCGAAAATAGAAAGTCAATAAATGCTTCAATCGTGAGGCAGATTTCACATGCAATCACATATTTTCTGCTTTTGAAAACCATTAATAACGTTATATGATGTCATAAGCAACAGTTTTGTGTGATTAATGCATTTAGTTGCATATACCTTAGAGTTAAGTAAGGACACATAAAAATTTGCCTACTTACAATACAAATGTTTATTTACTACGTTTTCCGTGGTATAAGTTTTAAAACTTAACTGCTTCAATTTGGAAAATAAAAGCAATATAAGAACTATAAAGGATCTTCAAAATATTATTCTGAAGAGAGTTCAAAATATTATTCTGAGAGAGTTAAAAAATCATTGAAACTGAAAATAAATAAAGCATTATAACTAAAATACAACAAAATTCAATATGCAATATATTGTTTCACTTCAAATACAATATTATTCACTATACAATTATTTCTATAATAATATTAATAATTTTTTTGAATATTAATTGCAGTTTAAATCTTCATGCAGCAATCTAACCATGTGCAACAACGATATAATTTGAGAAGTAAATTTTACCTTCAATCACACATGGAATAATAAAAAAAAATATTAGTTTATATTTTAAACTTTATGAGATTACATATTGAGAAATTTAGAAAAATCACAAAGCAACAGAATATAAATATACTCTTAAAGTACTTATTAAAGTTCTCTCTTTAAAAATTTGATTTAACTATATTTTTTCAATATGATTTATTTTCCTATACTCATTATTATATAAATACTCATTTCTTGTTACATTAACGTGGCAAACGAGTAAAAATTTATCTTACAAGAATATTTTATTGATAAATTTTGTAAAATAACGAAAAAGACATGAGAATATTTTATAAAAAGGGAATGAAAGTATGTTGAATGGTATTCCAACAATTCATATTTCAAGCTTTGCAAAATAAAATTGTATTTGTACAAAAATTAATTTGTTATAAAATTTTACGTATTTGTTTGATAAAACCTTGAGTTTCATTTACGCTAAAAAATTTTCTGAATTATCATGTATTTGTGATTAAGTTTTGGACAAAGAAGTAATCTTAACTTTTTTCTTAGTGAAAATTGATATACAAAGACTAAGTTAAATACCATCTCAAAGCATTTCCATCATTCTTTAATTTTTTAAATAGTTAAATATAGCATTTACAGACTATATATATATATATATATATATATATATATATATATATATATATATATATATATATATATATATATATATATATATATATATATATATATATATGCTATAAAGGCTGTATACATTGATTTGAATAAATTTCCTTTTTTGTAAATTAATGTATTATTGACAATAGTGTTTGTGGGTAATTATATTTAAGAAATAAACAACATGAAATTGATTATTAAAACACATTTTTGAGTTTTAATAATTTTTTAATTTCAAATTGGTTTAAAAAAAGTGCCTAAGCCTGATAAATCGTTTTTATTTATAATGGGTACTTCTAAAGATAAACGCTTGTGTATAAAATTCAATATTAACTATCACATATTTTGCATGTTAATTAGCTTTTTCTTTTGAGCCATGCAAACAATCTTGTATAATGCACAGAAATTATACTTTTATTTTACTATTTTAATTATAGAAATTTAAATTAATTGTAAATTTATTTTTAATATATATATTTAAATTTTTTTATTATGTAATTTAAATTATTTAAAAATTATTTACATAATACTTTAATTAGTATACCTTTATATTTTCGTTAAAATTTTCAGAGAATCCTAAGCGAAAATAGTTTGCAAATTAAATGTGAACACCTACAGTGATGATAAATTATATCATACAAAATAAAGAAACATTTAAGTTTGCAGAATTATCTATATATTGTTCTTGATGCAGCGGGATATAAAATATCAATTGTATCTGTAATAATACTTAAATACGTAATTCGTTTTATTTTATTTTGCAGAAATCAACTGCATTATTCCCTAAAATAGATGCCAATAAAAGGAATGGTGCTCTGATATTGATGGAACAGAAATTTGATTGGAAACATTGCTAAGTGCACTCGTCATAGAAAACTTCCAGAGCATCTAATGGATATTCGGAATGCCTGAGGCATGGCCGTTTCCTTAGTATGAGATTTTATCAACACACTAGAAAATCCTTAGTAGCACTGTGAATTTAAGTGTTTCTAAAAGTTTTAGTTTATTCTTGTATGCGTGAGTGTTAAAATCTACTAATATTTAGAGTTAGAATTCTAAGAGATGTCTCTCAAAAAGAGGTAGCTTCAATAAAGTAATAGATTTTCTTTCCACCAATATTAACTATTGATTGAAAGTAAATCTAGTACTTTATAGAAGCTATTTCTTTTTGACAGACATCTTTCACTTTACAAATGCTGAGAGCATGTAAATTAAAAATCTTTACTCTATGATTTTCTGGATTATAGAAAATAATTATGAAACAAATAATACGATTTGATTAAAGAATGAATATTGATAAAGGTTTGTTTCATCGACTCTTTTCCTATGATAATATTATTTTAATTTAAACATACACTGATGTGGTAGTTTAAGTATTGCGTTGTTTTTGAAAATTGGTTTTGGTATTCAGATGACGAATGAGGTTTTGATTTCTTTTTAATTTTGGATTTATTTTAATTTTTTAATACTTTTTAGTTTTGCATTTGGGTTGAAAAACTACAAAGTCTACTTGATGTTGAGAGTATGTTGAGTAAAGCATCAGTAATTATACATGGTGATTTTGAAATACATAGCATAATGCTAATTCATCTATATTTTTATAAACAGTTATTTTCCATTCAATCATGTCGAACAACCATTTTTCTTGGTAATTCATTAACTTTACGTAGCGTAAGATTTCTCATTTCACAAAACCTCTACTAGATTCTTCAGAACCTATACAGAATAGATTACAAATTTATGACACTTCGGTTTAAAAATAGTTAAGATTCAAGCATTCTGATATTTTTTCTTTTCAGTAGCATGTCCAACTGGTAAACTGGTATTTTTACGCGTCACCATTAACCCTTTTAATAGATTAATTTACCATAAAACAATTGCAGTCAACTTTTATTCCTTCTTATGACTAGTAAGTCAGTTTTTATGCAGGCATTTAGCTGATGTTCACCATGACTGCAATATCTTATATAAAAAATATTTTAACGTTAAATATGGCTTACCATTAGTAATTTTTCACAATTTGTTGTTGTTGCTCATGACACTTGGACAAGCAAAGCTCGCTATGCCTTTGGCAGTGCGAATTATGTCAATAAAGAGCATCTTTCGTTTGGAACAGAGCACCACGAAGTTGAAAGTACGACTTTGCTCATTTTAAGGTGCCTCGTAATTTTGAACCATGGTCAGGTGACGAGGCCACACATGAGCTGGCACCCTCCTCTCCACATCCACGTCACACCAGCGGAAGGACTTTGGACGTCCCATATTAACGTGGACACGTCCCCAACCCACGAAGTTCCAGCAACCCAGTGAAGGAGAGTACACCTTGGTCACCCTCCCAACCACTGCCCGTTGCTAATGGTGCTTCACTTAGCTGAGCTTACGGGAAGTGGCGTGAAGCTACTGAGCCACTGGAGCTCTTTTTTTCACAATTTAAGAATTGTTTTGAATAGTTTGCAGATCATGTAAAACTTTTGTACAGAAGTGTCTATAACAATTTTATATTTTTTAACGTCATAATAACTATCGTATTTGGAGTACATAATGCAGCAAATACGAGATACCCTAAACAAATATTTGTGATTTTGTCAAAATTTATTACGTTTGCTTGGGTTGTATATGTTCATACGGAAACACATTTTCTACTGAATAAAATTAAGAATTAAATTTCACAAATTGATTTCAGTTAATATTTTTTCGTATATTTTGAAAGAAATAAATGGCTTGAATATATGATCAAATTGCTGAAAGATGTATGAAATCTTATTGAAATCTGTGATTTTCTATTCAAATGAAATCAATAGTTTGCGCAGGTATGTATATTATACTAACATCCAAAAACTATAATTTATTTTAATATCTAATTCGAATAATTTCCGGAAGGACTTTGCACAAATAATCAATCATATTCTCTTATAGCGAAGGAGAAAACTCTGAGAAGTAAAAAGTTCTGAGCCCCATGTGTAAACACAGATGCACTAAATTTTAAGATTAAAAATTAAAAATATAAAATAAGTCATAGAAATTTCAAAAAATTAAATTGAACTTTAACAAACTTTCTCTTTTATCTGCTGTAATTGTTTTACAGATTTATAGACTTTTTTTCTAATAATTCATAACAGTTAGATAAGCACTTGTAAAAGTTTATAATTGCATGTTTAACAATGTAGTTATTACGCAAATATTTAATTAACATTAGTTTTCTCTACATTATTTTAAATCATGACAGAAAATTGAAAAATATATTATTTAATATGATTGATAATTGAATTTCTATATGCAATGAGTTGATATTAACACTGAAATGAGAAATATTTCGGAAATGCATTTGCTAAAATAGCAGATTATAAGATCATTAAAATGCCTGGAAAGTTATTATTAGATTATACGAATGTGGTTTCTGTAAATAACTTTACAACAACAACAGAATATAATTTGATATATATATGAATTCATTTTCTGACTTTAAAGAATAAAAAAGCTTAACATAGTTGTTCATAACTATTCAAATTTCATTTTAACTATACTATTACATTCTGGTAAAAGAAATATTTCCTTAAAGAGTTATCATTTTTTTAAAATTAATTTAACTTAAACTTCATCTCATTTCATTTGTAACACACAATGCCTAGTATTTTAAAAGATACCTTTTAAGTTATCTTTTAAGTTTATAATAGAGAATTAAAATTATTTCTAATTTCATTGCATCATATTCATTATTTCTTTACAAAATTAGCAATTATAAATGAACATTAGGTGATTAGCAAAACATGAATACTATGTATTTTTGTAATTTGATTCTCAATAAATTTATAATAAAAGGAATTTACTTTATTGTTTTGTTTTATTTGAGAATGACAAATTATGAGTATAAACTCAGTACATTTTCATTAGTATATTATCAATTCAATTCAAAATTTGATAAAATAAAATATTAACCTAATTCTGTTCAACCTTTTAAAAATATATAAATGAAAAATAATTTGTGTGAAAAATTATTACATTACTTTTACTAATTATTAATAGTTTAATTTATGAACCATTTATGTATCTGAAATTCTTTGGGTTTTCTTATTACGTTAAAGAAATTGAACAATTCAATGGTTTAAATGATTTATACCGAGAGGGAAATTTGCTTTAAATCATATTATTTTTCAAATAAACTTGCAGTAGAAACAACTGATTAGCCTACTAATTAGGCAAAAATTAGCCTACAAAAAGGCCATGGCGAAATAGATATTTCAAAGTTGCTCTTAATTTTCTTTCTAATTTGGCAAGATTTAATTTCTTATTTTATTCAGTTTCAAATTGTAAAATACACACACCCTAACACACACGCATTTAACATTAATTTTGTCCCGAATGAATATCAAATACTGGGTTAATTTGAACAATTATCTCTTTATCCAATGATGTTGATGTCTATTAACTTAGACCATTCATCACATGAACGAAACTGGATTTATCGTTTATTATAATTTTTTATTATTTATTGTAAATGTTTTGTCATTTATTGCAGATATTTTAATATAATTTAACATTCTTTTTTGTGTACCTAACATAACTGCAGAAGGGGCATATAAAACTTATTAAATTTTTTTCTCCAGCTAGAAAATTTATAGCAGATTTGAAATTTTTTATTCATTACTCATTTACGATCTATTTTTTTTCAAATGTCATTTTTCACTATTTTATACATTTTTGCTACACATGAAAGCAATTTTGGCTGCTCAGCATCAAACAAATCTATAGGTTAAAAAATAAAAATTAAAAATACCTACGATAAAACTTTCAACTTTATAGCAAATTTAACAATGTAGAGATATAATTTAACAATTTAATTAATATTTTATTAAATTAACATATAGTCTTCTATTGCATTTATTAATTTAAAAGGAATAGCTTTAAATATGTTTTATAAATTTAGAGTTTAATACATTTAAAATGATATTTTATTAATATTTTAATGTAATGCTCCTTGCAAATGTTTTATGTGTATAAAACTAGAATTTAAATACCTTTCTTCCTATTAGCATTGGTTAAAACTATTTCAATAGTAACTAAATTTAATCCATGAA
Organism: Latrodectus hesperus; assembly: GCA_037975125.1. NCBI lineage: Eukaryota > Metazoa > Arthropoda > Arachnida > Araneae > Theridiidae > Latrodectus > Latrodectus hesperus. The sequence continues at coordinate 114,924,528 of CM075853.1, forward strand.
TGTTTTTTATTAAATCCCTTTACACTATTTTATCTGAACAATTGTTTCAGTAAAGATTTTGCTTTTGCCGATTTCTTTTTTTATTATTATTTTTATCGGGAATGAGAAGAATTATATTCCAGAAAAAGATCCCTGTTCTTGTCATACCTGTCTAGCTGAAGTAATTCTGAGTTTCACTCTTCAGATGATATGGATGCTTAAAATGGAATTTCTAATAGTCTGAGAAGTGACACTTTTTTTAAATCTAAAGAGACGCTTTCCAATACAATAAGAAAGTGCATTTTCTCTCTAAGTAACAGTTCTACAGACAGTAAGTAACAGTTCTACAGACAGTAAGTAACAGTTCTACAGATCATGTTACTTCTAGATTTGGCTGCACAATGAAATTTAAATGTGAAATAAATTCACATTTGTATTTTAAGTTATTTGTTGCTAAGAAATATTCAAGAATTTTTCGTTTTTTATAAGATAGACAATAACTATTTTGTATCAAGAAAACAAAGTAAAAGATGTTTTAATAGTAATATAAATAAGACCTTTAAATAAAATGATCAGAATTATTATAGAATTTAATATTTAAATTTAAAAATTAGAAAATAATTATTCACACTGTATTTTAGATTCAGTAATCTGCCAAATTTAAGTATGGTAATATTGATTAAACAAGCAAGTTATTTAATTTTGGTTATAATTATCTTTTAATTATTGGTCCATTAATGATGTCTCGTTTATATTTTTAATATAAAAAGTTAGTAGTAGCGTTGACCGCGTAATACCACCACAAACCCATTTATAGGGTGGGCCACATTTATACATTATCACAGAAGAAAGGACAGAGAAACAAAGAGAGAACAGAGAAAAGAAGTAACCTCCATGCTCGAACCGAGATTTGAACTCGGGACCCACAGCTCAGAAGTCATGAACGTTTACCACTCAGCCATTGGCCTGTGTTTAAAAACAATATATAAATTGGTAAAACTATTATTTTAAAATATCATATTGCATGGTAGATTAAATTCGTTCTATGCATGTATGTGGGGAAGGGTTAAGTTTCAGTAAGTAAATACATCGTAAATAAATTCACAAGGGCTAGACTTTGCGAGATCTACACAATCTTCAATGCAGTATATGCATCTCTATAGATGTAATGCATTCACACCACATAAAAAAAGACATTCATATCATAAAAGCATTTTTTGTTTTATAGATGCGTTGCATATACAATATGCTTGGTTGTTGGGTAATAACAAGGTGCTTAAATTATAAAATGCAAATTCCACCTGATTACCATTTGATTTATCAATTTCAATTCCGCTTTTTGGATTCTTCTATATTTGCTTTAATCACAAGATTTATCATATTTAAGAAGTTTCAATGCTCACTCACCACAAATTTTAAGTAAATTTACCATACATACCCTTTCACACTTTCAACACTAAGAACTTCTGGTATACACTCATACATTATTTATAACTAATGTTTGGAAAGAAGGTTAGCATTGTATCTGTGTAAAGGAAATATATGTGGTAACAGAAATGAGGACCACCTCCATAGTGTTAAGTGCACCTATTAGATTTCTAACATTAGGGATTAAACTTATATCTTTCAATTGTGATAAATCATTAGCATTCCACTTCAAAATTCTGAGAGAAACATCAAACATTTTACAAAAATTAGGGCATTAGTCTGAACTGAAAGTTTTCCATCACTTTTCCACAGCAAAACCATTGTACTGAAAAGTAAATCTATATTGAACCCTGTACTGTGTACTGATGATTTTAATCATATAAAGATTAATGCTTTCATAACTTTAAAAAGATAATCTATTGCTTTTCAAGCAAAATTAATTTTAACTCTTACATTAATAACTCTTACATTCATAACAATTAATAACTCTTACAATAAAATGCTAGCATTCGTTTTCTTTTCAAACAAAGGAAAAATTATTGACTAAAGTAAACAAAAAATGAAGAAATTCTCATTACACCTTAGGATTACTTGAAATTGAATTGGGATTAAAATGTGAATACCTTTTTTTATAAAATCAAGTTCAATATTTAAGTCCCAGACAATATAAAATGTACAGGATGTTTTTAATTACATTTGTGAAACATCGTGATAATGAATTCAAGGAAAATATTATTTAAGCAAGTTCAGATGCACATAATCTGGAAATAAAAAATAGATAACATAAATAGTAATGAGCAATATATTAAAATTTTAAAATTAAATCAATAACAATTTAAAAGTTTTTCATTATTTTTCTTCAATTTGAGAATACATGCTTAGAAAGCATTTCATATGTAGTTTTATTGAACAAAATGTTTATTGTGTTTTACTTTCTAATGCAAAAAATATATAAAATATATAAAATGAGCAATATATTAACATTTTTAAATTAAATTAACAACAATTTAAAAGTTTTTCAACATTTTTCGCCAATTTGAGAATACATGCTTAGAAAGCATTTCATATGTAGTTTTATTGAACAAAATGTTTATTGTATTTTATTTTTTAATGCAAAAAATATATAAATTAATAAAAAAAAGAAACTAAAATAAATAATGAAGAAGCTTGGCTTTACAAAATAAAACCCTTTAGATCCAAACATAAAATTACTTTCTTAGTATAAACAACAAATATAGTTGAGTAGTTTTAATACGCAGTTAATTTATATATAGCATCATTTAACAAAAAAAAACTGAGAGATATTTCCTTTCACGATAATATTTTATATCCATCTCTTGTTACCACAAAAGACGATTGATTTGCACTTTTTATGCTTATAAAAGAAGCAGAAATACAAATTACAGCAAAGGAAGATTAAATGACTCATGCAATTTAATTAGACAAAATTAAAATATCGGTGTTATAAAAAAAGTGTTTTTTGTCTAAAACAAAAACTCAAATTGTCATGAAAACTGAAACGCAATCCGGAACAAAAAATTATGCTTTCATTTGAAAAGTTATATTTTGAGAATGAGTTACTTTTTGAGAATGAATTCATCAAAAAGGCACATACTATTTTAAATATAAGTGATATTATTTCTTGAGATCTTTTAATAATTTTTGATACATATAATTTAAAATCATATCATCAGCGACACAAACTGATTCGATATCCATAAAAAGATGCTGCATTTTCATATTGTAAAAAATAGCGTCTGTTAGCAGCGTTTGCAAAAAATTTAGAGGGTCAATGAACAAAAGTCATGCTTACGTCATCGAAATACTAAATCGGTGAAAAATAAGGAAATAGCAACCTAAAAAATGCTCAACTGCTAATGATGAAGAGTAATGAAAGCAACAATTTTAACAGGTAAAGAATTACATCAGATGGCATTAGATGTAATAAGAATGCAATATGTATTTCAGCTGATTCAAGAAAAATAATAAGATTATCAGGTTTTGGAATAAATGGTAGATTTTAAAAAATAAAACACATTTTAGTTTTAAGCAACTTCAAATAAGAATATAATGAAAAAAGTACAAATTATATGTTCAGATAGATAATCAGCAGAATCAAATATAGCGATGTTTGAAAATACGTCAGACGTAGAGTAGAGGAAACGCTACATTATAATTTAATTGATCTAGCCACAAAGAATGCAATAAATGTTATAAATTTGATATGTATATCTGCAGATGGTGTGGGATTCCTGCAAGTAGTTGAGGTTATTCTGAGCGCAAACAAATACAAGTGTAGCACACTGGAATAGATATGGAAATATTCCGTATTGGATTTCTTCTCCAATATAGCAGAGGTTATTTCAAAAAAATTCAGCACTAGGCCAAATAGTAAAAATATGCAAAAAATGTCTTAAAAACTTAGATTTATAATCATAACCATGAAAAAACTCTGACCTGTGAATCCACTGGAAAATTTATGGCAATCAATTATTCATAAATTAAAGTGAAGAATTATTGAATCTATATTTGATACTTGGCATAATATGTTTAAGAAGGATGGACTTCAAACATATATTAATTTTCTCAATGAAAATCACTGTGAAGCTATATTTAAAATGACGATTATCTTATTAAGTAAAATACCATGTGTGTGAAAATTAAAATATATTTTATTTCTTAAAGTTTAGTATTTTTTTATAGTGCATGTATTTAAAATGTTTTATTTATTATTTTTCTCAATTCATATTATTTAATTTGATTTATAAACATTTTCATTGAAAATCATAATATTATGTGTAAACAGAGTTAAGTTTCAAGGAAATTTGAAGATATGTCCACAATATATATATATATATATATATATATATATATATATATATATATATATATATATATATATATATATATATATATATATATATATATATATATATATATATATATATATATATATATATATATATATATATATATATATATATATATATATATATATATATATATATATATATATATATATATATATATATATATATATATATATATATATATATATATATACATATATATATATATATATATATATATATATATATATATATATATATATATATATATATATATATATATATATATATATATATATATATATATATATATATATATATATATATTTCAATGATTTTATTCTTATTTAATATAAAGATCTTTTTAAATTGAAAGAGAGTTAAACACCTTTCTAAATTGACACCTGTCAGAGAAACCAAGTCTTTTGTTGTGAAAATCTGTTACCTCTATAAAGAAAGAGTAAATAAAACCAGAAAATGAAATGAAAACGAATTCAGAAAATTGGAAAACGAATAGAGATAAACTGAAAGTTCCCGTTCATAAAATCCTCAAGAGGAGGGGAAAACTCAACTCCAAAAAAGGAGTGCCTTTTCCTGTCTCTTATATTTCAAATATTTGAAATGATGATTCTGAAGATAGAAATTCTGATCTTTTTACTCAGAATTTTTATGTTTATAAAAAAGAAATTCTTTCTCTTAAAGAAAATAATAACCCAATTTTTTGATTATTTAAATGCAATAACATTTATCAAAAATTATGACACTTAGACAAAAAAATTATCTTGCATATAAAACGTAGCTTATATTATAAAAAAATATTGAATATTTATTAAAGTTAATAAACATATGCAATTTTTCTAAATATTCTTAAGTAATAATTACTAAGAATTTCTTCTGATAAGTTTCTTCATTCTTTGGAAAACGTAAAGCTCTTAGTTTATGAGAAGTACTTAATATGTTTGCAACATTTAAATATTCATTTTAATGATAATAAAATTATAATTCTTGTATATAAAAATGAGGTGTTTAAAATATTTTTATTGTATATTTTTATCTATTATTCAACAATACTTATATACATTATGTAATTTTATAATCACATAAATGTATTAAATAATTTATATACAAATATTAAATAATGTCATTTGCATTTAATACAGTAGATATGTACCTAAATGTTCTATATTAAATTATTATCAAAGTGATTATTGCTTAAAACTTACATCAAAGTAGTTTATATAAAATTGCAGACAAATATGAAAATCAATTACTAATATAACTGCAAATGTAATAATATTTCAACTAAATAACTTATTCCTTGATATTATTTAATGCTATTTTAGAATATATGCACTTATTCATCACAGCTGTCTGTTGCAATTTTGTATACTTTGATAACGCCAATTTTGCAATCAAACATGATTTTTACTAAAAGTTATATTTTGATTCACATACGTCAAAGTTTAATCAATTTCTATAGAATTTCAATCAACTTTTTATATAACTAATTTGATGACAAACAGCAATTTAGAAATATAGTGCAGAGAATATAATAGCATTTTTTATTTGCCAAATCTTATAGTTTTCAAAAGATTTCTCTCAATAAAATGTTTGGAACTATTCAGTAATGATGCCAGAAGAACGTATTCAAACAAATCCCATGCCGTTGCATTCCTCAGATTCAGTCCAGCTTTAATCTCTATAGAAGAAAAATAGAGATAAGCGATTTTTCTTCATACATATTGAATAAACCTAGAAAATATTTAAGCATTTAAATGCCAGAAAACTCTCAAGAAGAAACACATTCTATAAACTACATTTGCAAGTTTAGTGTGTGTGTGTGTGCTGTATACTTTTACATTAAATGTAGCTTACCAAATTACAGTCTTTATTCGATCTTAGATATCTTGCCGATTTATATATGTGTGACATTTTTTTCAATAAATCTGTTTATGAAAGTAAATTAAAATTTTTATTCAGTTCCTACATACATTTTTTTTAAGTTCTTGTTCATGAATTGTATAAATAACGAATATTTTCTAATCAAACTATTGAACATTATAAAATTAACTATATTTAAGAAACATTCTTAAATCTCAATTAAGATTATAAAACTTTACAAATAATACATGTATAAAATAAAGAATATTTCTTCTAAACTAAAGAATCCAAAATATACAACTTAAAAATAATTTAATAAAATTGCTAAAATTATGGTTTAGCTTTGTTAATTACTAATTTATGGAAAACCAATACTAATTAAAATGAACTTGAGGTATCTATAATATAATGTGATGATATTGCTGAATAACAACAATTAAGTTTAATTCAAATGCCATGCTGAATTTAGAAACAATAAATATGATTAATTTAATATGCTCAATAAGAAACTGTAATAATTTTCTAGTTAGCTTAGAATTATTGTAACATTATTATTTATATGCTTAAGATATAATATGTCATTTGTATTTTAAAAATTTTAATTTGAATGTTTCTTTTGGGAAGCAAATTCACTGCTTACAATAAGAGAAACTTCAACTAGCCTTCTCTTGGATCATTCTTTTTTAGATTTATATCTCTGATATATTTTTATTTTCCCCGCTATTGAAGGAGAAATGAGTTATGATCTCCAGACCATAATATATCTTTCTTTGATTAGCAGATAAAATTATCGCCAACTCTGATATATTACTTCAATGGAATTTTTCTTATTAAAGATCCCAAAGCTTCTTTTTAATTTCCAGATATTTTTCAAATATTTATGCTTTCTGTATAATGCTATTATTTTCATTGGACTAAGTTCATAAATAGGAAATTCCTTTTAAAGTAAGTTAAAAAAAACATGCTGCTACTAAATCAAGTGCTTATTAAAATATACAAGGGAATGAGATTCTGATTATTGAAATGAAGCCTTTTGAAATCTTTTAAATATTTTGCCGAGTGTAAAAGAAATTTAAAATTAGTTTGAAAATAACAAAAATAATATCCATATACTTTTTTTTAACTTTCAGCATAAAAAATGAAATGTTATAATCTCTGTGTTTTTTTATGAATAAATTTTTATATCTTTATTAAATCGTGCTATCATGCCATTTTTCTAAAGAAAAATTTATAACAAATTGAATTATGTTTACCTGGCATAGAGAATATACATTGAGTTACGTTTATAAGATTTAAAACAGCTAAAAAACTGAAATGAGCAAATATAAACTATAAAGGAAATATTTTACAATATCAACTATGGATGAAAAAAGTATAAATGAGCGAGAAAAATATAAAATAGTATACATAATTATTTATTGATAATAAGTAAGATAATCCTAAGTATTTTCACTAAAGTTAACTTAACTATAAAAACTTATTAATATATTTTTAGTTTCTGCGAAAATTTGTATGAATATAGTAGTTGTAAAACTATTTTACTTGATATTTTGTCCTATAACAGCTTTAATATTAACTTAAAATGAAATACTTTTATCATAAAAATAATATTTAGTTTCATTTGCGTTAATTAAACCATGTGTAATATTATTATCTTGCGTTAATTTCAAATTCTATTAAAGCAGCTCATTTTTATTCTATTCAAATAATTCTGCTATTATTTTATGTTTTAAAAATTTTAGAATAAAATGTAGAAGTGTAAAGTTAATTAATTTTAAGCATTAATTAATTTTACTTTTTTATTAATTTTACTAGTAAAGAACTAGTAAAATTAATTAATTTATTCATATAATAACTTTATATTAAGTTTAAAATTATTAAAACCATTATATCACAATTGTTAAAATATTTTCACTAGCTTCTATTATATTTTTATATAACTGCAAAACAAACAAGAAAAAATTTAAATAATGTAATAAAATATTCAGTCCTTGTAAACAAATTATAGCATAAACTCCAATTTTAACTATTCGAATAATATAATAACTTGTGTAAGAATATATGAATAAGAATATTGAGAGTATAATGACTAACTAAATTTTATTTTGAAAACTATGCAGTTAGATCACTAAATATAATGCTTGTTGAAATCTTATGTTCAAAATGAAAATTTAAACTCATTTCTTTGAATTCTGCAAGTTATTGTTTCTTCAGAACAAAAAATTATAAACATGTGTTTTTTTTAAGTTACATGCCTTATATTTAATACCATCATTTAATATCATGCCTTTTATTTTAACCTTTATAACTAATCTCCACTTGTAAATTGTAACTAGATACACAATTAGAGATTGATAATCAATGTAAAAAATACTTTTCTTTCTTTCCAGTAAGATTGATTTAATCAATTTTTGTATTTTGTCCTGATGAAAACTTCGCTAAGAAATAGATTTCGATACAATTTTTATTTTAAACTGTATCAACACTTGCTATTGATTTTCTTCGCTTTCGATATATCGTTCTCTATTTCGACTTATTTTTAGTAGATTTAAGTTTTTTTCTGAAATTTGATATGCGCCAATGAATTCACCTCTAAAAGTTGGAGAACTTGTATGTAATAAAATGTTTTCTCTACTTAAGCATTTATACTCATTTGCCTTTTCAAGAATGGACTCTTCAATAACTGAATAGAATTCGCATTAGGTAACGAGATTAATCTGACTTTCATATGAAAATATGGTTGCTATTTTCGGTAAACTTTTCATTAGGTTCAATTTCTAAATAAGAATTAAAATCAGAAAGAATTTTAAAACTGTTTACTCTCTTAATCTGATAGGTTTTTCTCACCAATATTGTTTTAGGAATTGCAAAATGACCAAATCAGAGATTTGAAGTTATCATAAAATATGTAAAATTTTCCTTTGTCGGACGATTGTATTTTATTTCGAAATATACAAATTATATTACAAGCAGCAGTAAGAATATTACAAGCAGGTGCTGTTGCTATTAACATGTTAACCTACAAACATATTCTCTCTTCTCCAAGAAATGCAACTATTTTATCAAATGTTTTATCATTATATTTTATCAAATGGTATGATGAAAACATTTGGTATTTTATCAAATGTTCATCTGTCAGCATATTTAAAATATCTTACAAAGGTTTGAAAAGAATAATGATGTTTTGTAAGTATAGTCAAGAATAACCTGCAATATATAGACCTGCATATTATAGAAATATTAATTTATAATCGCAAATATAAATATTTATAATGAAAATAACTAGGTATGAATTAAAAACCAATGGTTAATTATATTCTGTCTTTAAATATTTTTTTTAAAATAATCTCCATTGATAGCATCATTACTAAAATTATATGGTAATTGAAATTAAATAATTATTTCTTTTATTGGAAAAATGAGGAAAAATTCAACTTCAAACTATTGTTACTGCTGATATTTATAAAATAAAATAATTATTTTAAATAAATTTAAAATCTTCATGCCTAAAATTCATTAGCCAAAAAAACTTAAGCAAGGAAAACCTTAATTTAAATTTTGAAAAAATTTTATAGTCTACTCTAAATTCACGCATATTTTACTTAACTATTTTTAAAATAAAATGTAATTATAATACACACGTGTAAATGTTTCAGTATAATATAAGTTGCTTGAAGTTTATTAGTAGCATATTAACTTTCGCATATTAACTTCTAAATGTAAGTTATCTTTTCCATAAAATGAAAACAAAACATTGTGGAAACGCAATTCCATTTCAAAGTAAAAAAAAAAGACATTTTATGCATATTCTGATGTACCGATGTTAGTACATTGTCAAACAAGAGCCAGTATAAACGTAATAGTTAGAACCAATATTGGTTTAGTGTCATCAGTTTATATAAGTGTATTGGCATCTATGTCAATCATATCGATCCAGATACGGTTGACTACGATCAAATTGTGAATATCGATTATCGATATTGGTTTAAGCTATTTTTTATGGTTCAGAGCCATGTAGAGTTATCGACAATAGTTCAGAAACTAGTATTTAAAATAAGCGTTCTTTCTAAATATATTCTGAGAGTTTGGGATTAAATTAATGGACATGGAAAAATAATTTCCTTTTATTTTTATTCTGGGAAAAATTGCTCTCTGAAAATGTAAAATTCGTATCTAAAATTTCAACCAAACTTAATTTGCAGTAGACATTTTTTTAAAGAAAAAATCGAAACTTATGTGTTTGCCATTAAAATTGCTGTATGATTTTTTTTTCGTTTCCAACAATGTAATTTAACATTGTTTATGATAAGAAAAAGAAAAAGATTTTTAATTTACTGAAAATTAAAAACAATATTTTATATATTTAAGCTCATTAATTATTTAAAATAGTTATTTAAAAATTTAAAGTTTATTAAATAAAAAATTTTCCTAATAAAGATTTAAAAATAAATGTTTATCTACATATCCTTGTCATTCATTTATGGTAATGCTGAAAGAATTTCCACATTGTGTAATTTGATGCTGTTATGAATACTGTCAGAATATGACTTAACCGTTCTCAGGCTGTGAATCTTCAACCATCAATAACAAAAATCTGTTAATTTCGTAAAATTTAAGAAATCAATGTTTCTTAATTTTGTGTGTACACACGTGGTATTCATTATTTCAAACAAATAAGAACATATAATTTTTTTTAATTACTAAAAACACTTCTCCCTTATCCTTCAAATATATTTTAAGTTTTGAATTTTTATTATTATATTTATTTGTGTTAGCCATATTTGTTGATAATTAGAAATTATTGAAATCATGAACATTTTCTTTAATTTTTATATTAAGTTTTAATTATTGTTAATAATAATAATTATATATATATCTTCAATGCGATTATATATTATATCGATATATGATGATTATATTCCATAATATATAATGATACTATGATCATCATTATATAGGTTATATATTGATATATCACTATATGTATAAATATATCATCATCATATATATGAGTCTATATTAGCTATTGAACCTGATAGTATAGCTATATAAGTTATATAAGTATATATATATAACTATATCACTTATCATATAGTAAGTAATGAGTTAACTGATATACTATATACTATATATATATATGATTATAGTCTATATAACCTATATATATTATCATACTAATAATATATATATATATATATATATATATATATATATATATATATATATATATATATAGAAAGAAAGAAAGTGTTTCGAAAAATCTTTATATCTTAAGAAGTTGTAGTTGTATTTTTTTTGCACTGTAGTGTCTTAATTTATAATGGAATATTTTACCTAGATATTTTAAAGACTGCTCAAATCAATTTTCTTATTCTGTCTGCATAGAAAATGCATACTGTTGTTCCTTTGTTTAAAATACATATTAAATTTGACACTTTTAAATGTTGAGAAGTATTTCTAACATTGACTTCAGAATTTCATCCATAATTCGACAGTTATAGTTTTCATTATGAATAAACTGATTATAAATATATAACATCTTGCAAAATGACGATTAAACAATAGAAATAATTTTATGCCTTTCAGAAAATCTATTAAAAGTTTTATAAATTGACAAGGGCATATTTTTTGTGAATGAATTGTCTTTAAATATGGCATAAATGTTAGCAGGATAATACGAGAACATATAAAATATAAGTATTGCTGAGTAAGAAGCACTAAACAGTACTTTTTCATGTAAGGAATTTTATTTGCAATTTTTAGTAAAATATTTAAGGTAGAGAGAGACAGTGTGTGTAATGTTAAAAATTATTTTGTACTCTAACAATTTGCAAAATACAGTGATCCAAAATACAATGACTGTTTGGGATCATATTATGCAGTAAAATTTTCATAATAAAAAAATAAGAGAACAAATAAATTTTATGTAAAATTACTTTTATGTTAAATGTAATAAATTTTATGTAAAATTAATTGCTTTTAAAAATATTTGAGATATTATTTTTTGAAATCGTAATTTTTCTTTTATTGTGATTAGTTTTTATTTTATAATATGAAGCATTTAGATTTGTTGCAGTCTATTAGTCTGCAAGTTTATGGAATTGACATGAACACATCCTGATGATTTCGTATTTATCTGAAATAATAACTTTAATTATAATACCAGTTATATTTTTACTGACAAGCGTAAAATAAGTCTGTATCATGAATATTACTTTTTATCCATATATCTCGAATTTTCGTGCTTATAAAATATCAAATAATGTTTTTAATTATTAAAATACTAATGCAGAATCTATTGGCTGATTTATTATTTTCATGGATTGTAGTACCTAGTCAACGTTTTTTTGAAAATATTCTTATGAAATGAAGTTAGAACCAAATAATAAAATTTTACACACGTATTTGCCTTGATAGATAAAATATTATCCTTATTATTTCTTAATATTCCAACTCAGTAATTTCAGAGTTACATTTAGTAGCAACGCAAAACGAAACTTTTGATTTTTTTATTTAAAACTTCATTTTCAGCTTTCAATGTAATGAAGTTTCGCTTTTTCACTTTACATGATTACACTTTACAGATATTGATGTTGTACAATTTTTGAGTGGGAATCTTTTGAAATATTTTTTAGCCTAGTTTTATAAAAATCCATTTTAGTTTTTTGTTTTTATTAGTGACTTTCAAAAGTGTATCCATAAGAATTGAACAATATTTTGATAAACAATATCAATTAAGGAAACTTGTAAAAGAAAACTAACATACACTGATACCACCACATATAAGAACATACTAATTGCACAGTAGATAAAGGTAGTTTTATTGATGAATTAAAGGAATTTGAAAAAAGAAATTAAAGTTTTATGAAATATTTGCAAGGATATTTGATGATATTCCAAAGAATAAAATCAAAATCATAAATTAAAAACATTAAAATAAAAGGAAATAAATATTCATTTTTCAAATGTATAGCAGTAGAAATCTTATATACTATATATATATATATATATATATATATATATATATATATATATATATATATATATATATATATATATATATATATATATATATATATATATATATATATATATATATATATATATATATATATATATATATATATATATATATATATATATATATATATATATATATATATATATATATATATATACAGTCCATATTAACCATATTAACGTGACAGTATGTCAAAAGTCAATATAAAGTCCTATTGAAGAAGGAATTGCTGCGACACATTCAGAATAAGAGTCAATTTGGTTCTCGAAGGTATTCAGTGGTATGCACGACTTAATTGAATTATGCCGACTCCAGGGCACACACACAGTGGCTAGATTAGGTGGGTGAGGATCTACGCTGCGAACAACCCGATTGAGATGGTCCCCCAGATTCTAGACCCTTAACTGTGACTTATATTTCAGAAGAATGGACTCAAAATGGAATTTTTTTTACTATTTAATTTTGTTCTTTATATTATTCTAGAAGTTAGAAATATTTTTTATTACAAAATTAATATTTTAAATACAATAAATACTATATTCGTAATATTTAAATACACATAAAACAGTGCTGGATTGCACATACATTTTATTCAATTGAAGCAAATTAAACAGAATTCTGAAGCTAAATATAATATAATTAGTTTAATATAAAAACACAAGAAAATGATTTTCGATGAAAAAATGTTACAAATCTTTTACAGTATCATATATTCCAAAATAAGGTACTGCGCACAAACATATATCGCACCCTTTACGATAAACTCGTGTTCCATGCATTATCCTCTTTCCATTTTCATCAAATTTACAACAGCATATAAAACACTGTCTGGTTAGAAAAGATTTTTCCCCGTAATAGGGATGTGTTCTGAAAAGTGTGGACCTGTGAGGCGCAGTAAGCTTACTCTAGGACGTCTTGGTAGCTGAACATTTTGTTTATTTCGTTCAACAGTTGATATTCTGAAGTTCATATTATTTTTCGCATCTTCTGCTGAAGTATACCAAATGCAGGAGTTTTATAACGCCTGGTCTAAGTGATGGAAAATATTTTCTTGTTGTAAATTTTACCTAACATTTTACAGACTACCCGGTCGCTAGCATTTTCTAGCAACCGAGTAGTCTGTAAGATGTTGATCGACTTTATCAACACCTTGCATAGTGTTGTAGTCACGGACTATCTTCAGTTTTAATTTCTTTTCCTTTTCCTTATCTTCAAACTCAATAATTTCGGCGGTATAGACTGAAGAAAGCATACAACGATACTTTTTATCATACCATTTTATAACATTTACGTTTCTACATTGAAAAGCGAGAACGTCACCTTTCTTAATATATTTTGAAATATCGGCATTCGATTCCGAGGAACTAAAACAATACTCCTCATCGCTGTCTAAATCGATCATTGTGAAAAAGGAAAATTATTTCCAAAACAAACCTCACCAAAAAGTAACCGAAGCTAATATAGAAAGCTAAACTCTGTCTTTCTTTATCAACCCAAGCGTATATTCGTTATCTGAGAAGTTGACAACAGCCATTTTCTCCCCCAACCGAAGTCAGAATCTATAAAAAATAGGACTACTTGTGCCATCAATTAGGAAAATAGGGAATTAAGTATACTAGTAGAAATGAAACCAGCTCGGGCTTCCCAAAATAGAAAAATTAATTTTTCTTCTGCCGAAGTAAATTCGGGCATTTTAAATACTGCTCGCAGTATTTGCCGAAATTGAATTCGGGCACACTTGCAAGAGACAAATTTGGGTCTAAGTTAGTGAGTTTGTTGGACAGGGGTGCGCAGTAAATTCATCCTAATGATCTTCAAACACGTTCGTCCAGCTTTATGACATCTCGCATTGCCCTGATGGCCGGGAATAGAAGACACTGTTGATAGCCCCTTTCTCATCTGATCGGCCAGTTGTTGAATGGTAGCACATATATTAGCTGGAACACATCTCCTCAACAGTCATTCACCTCAGTCATCTATGACCTGTGATGCACTAAATGTGCCCTGTCGCTGATTTTAGATATTTTCTTTTTCGCGCGCACGGTATACCAGCCGTTTTGGATATGCTTCTATCCTTGGCTTGTAATCCAATGATTATGCTCTTTTATATATAGGATAAATATCTCTGTTTCTGCATTGCACCAAATGATCGCCATGTTTTCCAAATACCACACACTTTTTTTATGTATGCTTAATTGCCCTGTCTTTTGAGATTCATTGCTTAATGACGAATTTGAATGTACGTGGTAGTCATATTGATGTGACTGAAATTGTATGAATAATTAGTTTAGAAATGTTGAAAAGTAATCCATATTGTTTAATATAGCATGGGTTTACCTTAAAAATAAATTTAAAAATTCAATTAAAACGTCATTTAATTTTTCTGATTATCTTCTACTATTAAAATGAACACATGCGATTAGATAAATTAATTAAACTTTTCTCAAGCTATTCTGAGAGCATAGAATATTTTTCTAAATAGGTGGAGTAACTCTTTATAAATAAGTCAATAAATCATATGATGTTAAAATTTTCTCCAATAAATTAAATTTGTTTTTAAATCATTTACTTACACCGTTGTTCCTTTTACTGTGTTACATCCGAAGATTGTGTTTTTTAAATGCATACATTTTGCTTTTTTAACTTTTGCTCTTTCATGCAATAAATATCATTGTTAAGCACTTTTCGTTATTACTCTTATTATTTGAAAAGCTAAAAGTTTCTTGCGATAAAAAATAGTACAACAATGTTGAACAAGAACATAAAATAAATAATGTAAATAGTTAAAACACAAGTCCTTTTAATGCTTTTGACTGATATTCTTCTGATATTGTGCATTAAAATGAATCAATTAAACAGAATATTATAAAATGAATAAAAACAGTAAAGGAAGATAATCTGTAATTAAATTTAATATCTCTCAACAAAATTGTCTCCCTTCATAAATTCGTGATAAAATTATGAATTTTATGTCACAATTTAAATAATCTAATACATCTAATGTAAATTCATTGAAATTTGAAAATAGAAAATTATTTCTTTTTAGATAAAGTATAAAAAAAGAAAATAACAAATCTGAGAATATTTTGTAACAGATTAATCATGGGGATAAAATATAAATTTTACAGAAAACTCCTTGTGAAATGTTACGCTAAAATGGAGATATATTAGGAAAAATAACAATATCCAGACATTTTTTGTGCTTTTAGAATTAGCACTATAAATTTTTTTCTAACTTTCTAAAGCCAATATTTTACAATCAAAATTTTATTTATACTTTTTCAATGTTTTTAAATTGTTCTATCTATTTATTATACTCTGGTCATTGTCTGTGTCATTATATTTGATCCTTACACTGAAAATAAAAATTCAAGCAGATTTCATTTTAATTGTTACCAGGAATTATGATACTGAATAGGCTTATATCAGACTAAATATCATAAAATAATTTTTGCATAGCGGGAAATTAACTATAGGGGAATTTTCAGGCATTATATTTTTTATTCAATGGTATGGAAGACAAGTATTGTTTGTTGAAATATTTGATAAGTGAATTGAAATATTAGTATTGAATCAAAACAGATAACCATAATATCAAGGTCATTTTTTAAAAAGAAA
Source organism: Latrodectus hesperus (assembly GCA_037975125.1). Classification (NCBI taxonomy): domain Eukaryota; kingdom Metazoa; phylum Arthropoda; class Arachnida; order Araneae; family Theridiidae; genus Latrodectus; species Latrodectus hesperus. The sequence continues at coordinate 114,941,304 of CM075853.1, forward strand.
TTCATAATACGATTTAACATAATCTTAATTTGTATTAGCTGTTTATATTTCGTAATGATTTTATATAATTATAATTAAATGCATATTTATATAATTATTCTTGAATGCATTTCCTTGTGGAATTATTTACCATTTTAGTAAAGTGCATTATCTCATTCATAAAGCTTTGAATACTTATTACAGTAATTTTGATTGTGGTTTCATGAAATATTAGATGAAAGTTTAAAATAACTCAAAAATTTTTTAATTAAAATAATTTCTTATTTTTTTGCAAAATTTGAAATTATTTCAAATTTATCAGCTTTTTCGATTGCCGCTTTCTTAATTTATTTTCAAATGGTCTTTTGTATTTAATGTGGGGAGTGTTTATTTACTTATGATTATTTGTTTCTTAGGAGCTATATTTAGGATATGATACTGATACTAATTGAACAGATTATGTGAGGAAGTTTTACATTACATATATCCAATATATTTTATCTAAGTAATATTTATAAAGAGAGGATATTTGAATAATGTATGGAATTTCTGTTCTCCCAATAAAAATTGCCTGTTATACTTGTTTGCCATTTATACTTAAGAATACTTTTATAAGTATAAATGAAATAAAATGTCTTAAGAAGATATACTGTGGTACTACTGAATTTTATGGAAAAATAGTGTCTTTGATGTTAAATAACTTTTTTACTTGATAAAAATAAAACAGTTTCATAGCAATAAAAATAGAAATTCAAGAAGGTCCTTAATAGTTCTTGGTATGTGTCCCGCAGGTGAATAAACTCCACAAAGTTCAATAAAATTGCCCCCGTTTTATTAAGACTTAAAATTCAGACTATCACATAAAAACTATTACTTTTATCTGTTAAACAAAAGTATAAACTATTAAATGCTTGACTACAAAATACTGGAAAATAAAAAATTAAATTCACGTCAATTATTTTCATTTTAAGAATAGGCATGATAAATAATATATTTCTGCATTATTTTAAATGATTTATTTCTTATTATTTATATTGAATCTAATTTTTTTACTTTTACCCTCTGAAACAACAAAATCATTCTGTTTTAAAGACTAGCTTTCTAGAAAAAATATGTTTCTCTAAGGCAACCAATAGGTCTGAAACTCAAAAGAATTTTTTTTCACCAATAAGGTGAAAAAAAGGAATATCAGACTTTTCCGTGTGAACATTATACCTGCTGTTAGTCAACTAAGAGGCACAATTGTTTATTTAGCATTTATATCATTAGCATGATTATTAAGTACAGCCCTTTCTTTAGGAAAAGAAGGTAATAGAAAAGGTACATATTTATACTTTATGCTACTGTTACGCTATGGCTGTAGAATGACAAATTATGCTCAAGGCACATACTTTGGCTTTCATGTAATTTTTTTCATTTTCAGCAAAACACTTTTTACTGTGCATTTTTTCATCTGTGTTTTACTTTGTTCTTTTGATTTAAGTTAATACATCGTAAACTAAAGTATAATTTCACAAACATATTTTAAATGATGAAATTTGTAACGATTACATTAGAAAATGTTATTTTAATTATTTCTACTGCGAAAGTTAAATTAAGACAAAATAACATTTATCAGCTGATAATTAAAACACTCTAGCATTTAACAGCTCGTTCTGCAATTTGAGTTTATACGCGTAAGATGTAGGAATTTAATTATAATTAAAGAATCAAGAAAATTAACCTTCAAGTTTCATGATTTTCCATACAACGGCAAGGACAATTATTGATAAAACTTTTTGAAAGCATGTACATTTTTATTAGAAAATTAAAGCAAATAATATGGAAGTATATATATAGGCAACTACTTCATTTTACTTTAACTTCATGTAATTAAAATCAGAAATCTTGTTTGCGTTTGCCATAATTTAGGTACATACTACTTTAATAGTGACTTGTTTTATACGAAAATACTTGAAAATAAGTATTATGTACTGAAATATGTTAATGTCTTGCAAAAGTTCAGTTAATATATCGTGACTATTTTTTTTCATCTTTCTGTATCTTGCTATAAATAGCTCCCTAATTATAGTGCAGCATAATTTTAGACATGTGCAAACATTTTTAGATAACATTTGGTATATTTACAAGACAAAATCGAAACATTTTAGGATAAAAATCATTAAAGTAACTTCATCAATATGCAATCATTAACGATCAATAAAAATCTTTTCTCAACAGAGGTATAATATTTAAAAATTGCCTTCAAGGGGATTTGTTGAAAACATTATAACTAACTGAGTTATTTATATACATATATATATATATATATATATATATATATATATATATATATATATATATATATATATATATATATATATATATATATATATATATATATATATATATATATATATATATATATATATATATATATATATATATATATATATATATATATATATATATATATATATATATATATAAATTATTCTTTAATGCGTATATAAATTTGTTATTGTTTTATTATAATTTGTTTAAATTGAGTCTTTATTTAAAGTTACATGCTTTTACCTCCATTCTGAAGCATAACAGAGAGAATACAGATTACAATAAAATATTTACCGAAAGAAAAACGAAATAAATTAAAATTATGTTAAAAGTATTTCCTTTTATTTCCCGTCTCTCTCATTGAATCCCTTCTTCAGTTTTACTTCAAATGTTTTATTTCCCTTATTAAGCTGGTGAATTTTATTGTTTTCTAATTAAAAAAATGAAAATGAAATTAGTCAATTTATGATAAAAGTAAGACACCGGTAATCTACCAAAAAAACTAACATTTCGTTTTTAATCTGTACTTTACTAGAAACATAAAAGAAGGTAATATGATAAAATGATTTTTTCTTTTTTTATTAGCATTTAATGCATTGAAGTGAATAGAATTATGCTTTTTTTTTACTTAAAAAGATTAAGAAAATTTAAAAATCATAAAAGTGAAAAGATTAGACTAAAATAAATACAATAACGTATTTATCTTAATTTAATCCCATTCATTGTCTTTTTCTACATAAATTATTAAGTGTGTTCAGTAATGAATATGCCCTTAGAGTAAAAAATAATATGTTAAACTCAATAAAATAAATTTATATAATCTTAGAAAGCTTTTATATATCAAATATTTTTTATTTCAATTTCGTTTTGCGATTTTATTGGAAGATGATAAATATGAAGTTTTAATATTCAAAGTATAATAATTTTTAAGGCTGTGTTGACGAAGAAAGATCAGACTTAGCTCTCTATCCCTCAATTTATAGCCATTGTTTTCACTTAAAATTATATACGTTACTTTATTTTTTCAGAATATAAATCTAAGAGAAAATTTCATAATATAATATAATTAAATATTATAATTTAAAACATTTCTATCCATAACAAGAATTTGTAAACTTATCGGAAAAAATAGTTAAAATATATTCATATAAAATATCTTTAAGAATCTCATTTCAAAGAAAAATAATGCTTTGTGAATAACCTTATATCCTAGATCTTTCCATTTCTTTTCGTTATAAAAATACTTGAAATATTTTCTATAAAAATAAATTATGAAATAAATAATGTTCATGTTTTTAAACACACACATATTATAATATTTTAATAATATTTTATGTAATACAGACTAAATGAAAAAATGATAAAATCATATGAATATAAATCATACAAAATATCAAGCTAATTTAAATCATAGTAAATTTAATTATTAGTTATAATCCTACTGAACTGAAATATTTATTATAATTTAAACTCACTGAATTAATTTATTTACAATCATGGAATTTTTATATTTATATTTTCAATATGTCTAATCACAATTAGGTTAATTAGATTTCAACAATATTTAAAATAAAAATATTAAATATTTTATTTTCTAAGAAAATTTTGTCATATAATACTTACAATATTAAACATATTTGTTAACTTAATTAGCAAAAAATGGATAATATTAATAAAAACAATCACTGATTTGATTAAATTGTACTGTTGTATATATGCTTATATTTGTTTTCAATCTTTAGCAGAATCATTTTTTGCACTGAATTAATTTATTTTTATGCAGATTATCAAATAAAATGACGAATATATCTGACTTTTAATATTCTACTTTAGTCTATATTTTACTATGTAAAGTTTCAAGTTTAAACTGCTACGCATAGAATATAAATTTTCAAAAAAGTAATGTAGTGTAATATACTGAGATAATTTTTTTCCCAAATTGTCTCTTCTTTTTAACATACAGAAACATAAAGCAATTATTATTTTCCAAAGAGCACAGAAAGTAGGAATTAAAATTTAAAGGAGGAAGAAATAATTGTTGTGTGTTAAAATAATAATAGAATAAATAGTTAGATGTCCAAAAGGAAACTAAGTCTTTTGCGATTGCTGTATATTTTGAACACGTGGTAGCATCTATTTTTATAGTTTCTACTTCTACCATCGAAATCATTACACGAATTTAACTCTGGATGATATTAATTAATTATTAATTTTTTCAATGTATTTATTAAATCCAAATTATAATCATCGAAATATCAACATACTTGGTTAATAGCTTTTAAACGAGGGGAATAATTTGCAATAAAAATTAAGGAAATTATCTTGAGAATAAAACTCAGCACTTTCACTGTTTCTATTCCAAACTTAGGTTTAAAAGCTTTCAAAGATTGGAATTCTTCTTTAAGATCTAGTTCCCATAGAAAGTTTTTTTCTTCTCAAAAAGATAGCCATAATGTAACAAACGAACAATTAAATCATAATCTATTGCAGTATTTTATGATTAATATATTTGATTATATAAAGAATTTGAGATAACTGTGATTCTTTAAAATATATTAGCTTTATTTATAAGGCAAATTTTATTTCAAGCACAATGCAATATTTTTAAACATAAATAATTTTTTGTAACTTTTTTAGTAAAAAAAATTAAAAGTTTAATAAATTTAAATTAAAACTTTTTTATTTTCATCATTGTTAATAACTAATTAAAATATTAAGTTTAATAATGATTAAAAGTAAAAATGATACATTTTCAGCAATATAATTATCCATATTTACGTAAAAAATAAAAAGTAGGCTCATTAAAACTGTATCACCCAATTGGTAACAGAGTTTGTTACAAAAATTATGCCTAATGACACTAAGATGATTCATAAATTGCTATTAAATGATTTTATCATTAAAGCAATAATTTCATAATTGAATTGTTATTTCGAGTAAAATACACGAAAAAAGAATTTTCATTTACGATATTTATTTTGACACACCACGTATTCACAATCATAACTATAATATTTAACAAATGAATCATATATTAATGTCTTAAATATCCATCATTAACAAAGTGATAATATGCATAAAATTACAGCAAATACATACATTTGTTTTCTGAAATTCAAATAATTTTAAAAATGCTAATCACGCATAAATTGATTATAATCATGTTTTCTTTTATTACAATATTTGACTCTTGTTATACATACATTGATACATAAAATAATAATTATGTGTCAAAACACAAAAAAAATAAGTTTAAATTTCAAAAAAATGTTTAGTAACTAATTTACAAATCTACGTCAATGCCATTATTTGTATGTAATTTTGGTATCAAATCTTGATGTCATTAAATTCCTTACAAACATATCTAGAACATGTTTAAAAAATTAGAATAGTGGTTAATTCAAGCACTAAAAATTGTAACTTTTTGTAAAAATTTTTATTAAATAATGTATTTGTTAAGACTGTAAATCTCTAAATTATAAAATTATACGATCAAAATAAGTTGAATTATAATCAAAATCTAATTTTACTTAAAGAGTTTAATAAATATTTCTTCTCTATTTGCATTAAGTAGACTTTTTATCACATCTATTTGCATGTGTAGTAATAAATAGATTTACTAAATAAAAAAATTGGTGAATCTATTTATTACTACAAAAATTAAAATAAAAATAAAAAATATATATTTATCACAGTTACAAAAACATTTTTATTGAGTATTAGAAAGTATTATAAAGTATGTTACACAACAATCTAAAATGAAAATTGATTCAGACATTAAACATTCTAAACATTATTTCACCGATTACACTTTAATCTCAAATTACCCTTTAATAACAAACGACACTCTACTAGATTTCTCTACTACTACTAATTCTACTAGATTTCCTACGATTTTGTCCTCGTTTACTAGTATATGGTTGTTTGCAGGGATTATGAAAATAATCACCTCTCTTTCAAATTTACAGCATTTTAACTAAATTTGGTAAGAAACATTTACTTATAACATTAAATGTTAAGGATTGCAGTTCATTTCTTAGACTACTGAAACGTGATTTTCACAAGAGGATAAATTATTTACTTTGTTAAGTAGAAACTAGAGTAGTTACACATTTTTAATTTTTAACTGTACAATTTTAATTAATTCTATTTTTTTAATAATAGATAACAGGAATTAACTATTATCATTATTAAAATTTGTGATGATAAAATAGTGATGTAATCTATATTAATTCTAATACTTTTATTAAATATATCTAATTTTAACAAAATGAAAAATACTTTATATTTAATAATGTTACTGAAAAAGAATTCAAACACATAATTTAATTTATTTATTTAAATGTTTATTAAATATGAGTAACAAAAGATATTTTTCTATATAATATGTTAGTCAATAAATAATAATCACTTAATTATGCATATAACTACAGTAAAATTATGAGATGTACATATTACTAGTTCATGATATTTTTAAATAATATATAACATTACAGGAATTTCGCAATGCAGACAAGATACATTGAAATAAAATTTCAAACGTATCCCTTTATTAAAAGACGTTTGTTATACAACCACATTAAATGCATTAATCATGTATATTGAAAAACAATTTTTAAATATTTTAGTATGAAATATGCTTATTTATGAATCTTTGAGTTATATTTTATTACTGAGCATTTCAACAGTAATAATTATAGAAACAATTCCTTTCCAGATTGTTTTTCTCAGCAATATTGTTTAGATATGTGCTTACATTGTTAATACTAATGTAAAATATGTAATGTAAAAATCATCCTATATTTTATTTTGCTATTTTAATTAATCATTCTTCAAAATAATAGTTCTTATACTATCAAACAATCTTAAGCTACATGTATTTCAAGAAAAAATATCTTTGTATTAAATTATTTTGAGCTTGAATTAATATTCTCTTAAGCATATTTGTTGACTTCAATTCAATATAATATGTGGGTTTCTGTTTATATTTTTAATATTAATCGTTTTTTTTTTGCATTAAAATAAATGTTAGTCTAGAATTACATAGAAGACATATGTTTTATTATTTTTATAAATATGGACTTTGTAAAATTTGACTTTTTCATTTTTGGCACTTTATTTGGAAATTTTGTTTACATTGATAATTTATATGTAGTTATTTGTTAGAAAAAATATAAATGTATTAAAAATTCAAATTTAAATACCTACAAAATATCTGTACCATCATTAATTAATTATTTATGTGTTTTCCAATTTTTGTTCTTGTTATAATTTGAGTTATATATGAAAATAACTGATATATTTTGGATAATTTTTATTGACATTTTGAGAAATAATTTAGCAACTAATTTTATGATTAATCCAAAAAAAGAAATTCTCATTTAAATATTATTAAAATTTTATTATACAGTTTTTTTAATTAACTATATTTCATTCATTTAAAAATTTTCAACTTATCCGTGTGAGCAGCATTTTTTGTTTCTATTTTATATTTACACTTTTAATTAAATAAGACACATTACCAATATTATTACTAAATTTCTGAAATAAAAAATACTTAATGCATCTATATTCTGCAAGTTTCTTAATCAGATATACTTCTAAATTATTTATATATTGTTTGAATGAATATAAATGAATAATTTAAAAGTACATATTCTTATACGTTCTTCTGTTTATATATAATATATTTATGTATAAATAAATAATTTTGAAAGGAGTTCTGTCTTGTATATAGTGATATATACTAGACAAAAAGCATTGTATAATTGCTCTCTGTATTTGGCATTTAATAAATTTGGGAAAAACAATCCGCATTGAAAATACCTTCAAAAATTTTATTCAATCATATAAGTTATTTTAATGTAAAGATCCTAAGTCAAAAATAAAAATCAAATCAAAATATGGTTCGTTAAAGAATGTAGTTTTTAAAGTTATTCAAGACATGAGATCTGTCACTCTCATTTGTATGCTATATTTTTAGAATATAAATTTAATGAATGGAATTACATATTTCAGTTTCGGATTCATGGGGATTGTCTAGCTGTGATATATAGTCCTGAAACCAAATTAAAAACCAAATAATGTTCAGTGCATTTAATAGCTATTGTGTTATATATATTTGGTTTCAAATATTTATATATTTTTCTTTCAAATTAATTTTAGGGCAGATATTTTGTACGTATTTTATTCAAATCTCATGAAAACAAATCACTAAGCTCTAAAAATTCCCCTTCCATATCTGTTTTGCTGTTTTAAAATATTGTATGCTTTAATTGCCTTGGCCAAGTAAATAAGAAACATTTTTCAAATGATATTTATCAGCATGACTTTCACCATTAACATATTGTAATTCGTGATAAACAAAGTGCTGATTGTTTTATTTAGATGCAGTTGCATATAGTTACTTTACGGTTGAATTAAGAATTTTGCTTCGTCTTAATTTATTTATTTTTTTAATTTTTATTGAGTGAAAAATGTAAGGACGTTTTCTTAATTTGACTTCAATTTAATCAATTTTTTTTAATATTTAATGAATAATTTCATATTTACAATTGTTAATAGCCTTCAAATTGATTACTTTTAGTTATTGAATATCCTGTGTGATGATTATTTATTTATATAATTCAAAAATTAAAAAAAGATAAGAAATTTGTTTCATTAAAGAAATGCTATTAAAATAGCAAACGTTTGAATATTTTTTTATTAATCAATGCATTTTTATGATAGAGGGAAATTACTATTGTTCTTAAGCAAAATGAATGCATTTGTCCTACTTCTATGAACTACATTTGTCCAACACTAAAACAAAAATATTTTTTTAAAGATTTTAGTCTATAAATTTCATTTAGAGACATTTTTAATTATTATTTATCCTGGAATTCTATTATATCAATGTGAAGCTTTACCAATAGTAATAAATATTTAAAAGATTCCATCATGTGAAAATAATATCTCAAGATCACAAAAAATATATTTATTGCAAGATTTTCTCGTTTCTGCAGTTATTTTAAGACAATTTTTTATTATTTTATTTCAATATTGAAAATGTAATAAATATTTGATTTGCTTAAAAGATATAAAATATTGCAACAATGGATGAAATTTCAGATTAATTTTTAATATATTTTGTAGAAAGGGGTTTGCAAATTTATAAATTTAGTAATATTATAGTATAATTAAAAAAAACGATAATGAAATGTTTTGAAAATAAATATTTATGTAAATAAAATAATTTTAATTTCCTTATGTGAGAATTTATTTGCATAAATTATTAAATTAATTAAAAAGTAATTAATGAAAAGTATGGTCTTAATGTCTTATTGTTAAAACTGAGATGAATTTTTTACTGTAATAACAAAAAAGCGATATATTTCAAACATGTTTCTTTTCATGTCAATAAAATGTTTTATAACTTCAGTATTTGATCTAATCTATCATAAAAAAAATTAATAATATACTATTTATAAATTTTTCATAAATTTCTTGTTCAATATATTTCAGCGTTTCATTAAATACTGAAGATTCTTTACATATTTCTAATCATTTATAAAAATTGTGAATTGAATAAATATTTTATATTTTGCTTTTAATTGGTGGGATTATCTGTAACATATCATCAAATGATCACTTTGAGAAAACTCTATTTAAAAATGCGCTTATGGTAAGATCCAATAGTCATTCGCAAAATATATTTAATATCAAAATAAGTTTATAAATATAACAAGAGGAACTATCAGTTGAACATATTTGCTTTTTTTAACGTAATTTTTTATGAATGCAAATAATTTTATATTTTATTAAATATCAATAAAATATTAAAGGAGTTAATATATAGGGTCTTCCAGAAAATAAGTTTTCCAAGTTTCCGAAAGATAGTTTGGCAAAAGTACTAGTAAAGTAGATTGTGAGTGCGGCTATCACATGTTGCATTCCTAATTATCGGATTGCTTGCATTAAAGTCATTACAGTGTATAAAACTGTAGGCTCTTTTTTCATCACCCGCTAACCACTGACTGTAAAATACAACATATGCTTAAAAGTACAGCTTTGTCTAATAGGAATGTGTAAAAAATTAGAGGACTTATTGAGAATTCATTTTAATCTGTCTTATTTTACAAGAAGCCTTTTCTTTAATTTAAATGAATTTCCACAGAAATTTATAAAATGATCTTAAATTCACTTTTGAGAAAAATGATATTATTGAATACCTATATTTTTACAAGTAAATAACTATCCTGAATTTAAATATAGAAAAACATTCTATTATTCTTAAAAAATATGTAAAATGACAAGTAAAAAGATCTCGACTAATGTTCAAACAGTACAAAATTTTTATTAGCTTTATTAAATTAATAAATTCTAACAACACGAAATATTTATTATTTTTATAAAAGACAATTTATCAAAATGTAAACTTTTTGGTAACTTATTTTAGTTTAGCTACCTTAGTTATGCTTTTAACTTGATTTTAAATTTCTGATAGTTCTATTTTGCAGTGTGTAAAACTAAAATGTTACCATAGATTTTAAATTAAGTATAATTTGCAGTTTTAAAAACACCTGTACATATCTTGAAATATTTTTAAATTATACTAGTCCGGAAATTAAATTCAATAATAGTGAAATTTAACAGGAAAATAAATATATCGAAAATTACCACTAAAATATCTCGATAAAAAAATTTATTTTTATGGATTTTAAAACTGTGTTTAATGTAATTCTACGTTTTAATATCAATATTTGAATGATAATATGAATCGTAATAATGCATATTAAACAATTTTGCAAATAAAAATGATGTAAAATGTAAAACGACAATATGACGTAATTTAAAAACAGATTTTAATAAAATTATATACGAAGTTAGAAAAATGAATTTATAAATGTAACAAGAGGAACTATCAATTGAACATATTTGCTTTTTTTAACGTATTTTTTATGAATGCAAATAATTTTATATTTTATTAAATATCAATAAAATATTAAAGGAGTTAATATTATTACTATATTATATATTATACATGATTTTATCAAAAATATGTACAAGGGTCTTCCAGAAAATAAGTTTTCCTAGTTTCCGAAAGATGGTTCAATAAACGTATTTGTAGATTGTGGGTGTGGCTATCATATGTTGCATTCCAAATTATCGGATTGCTGGCATTAAAGTCGTTACAGTGTACTAAACTGTAGACTCTTTTCTCGTCTCCCGCTAGCCGCTCACTGCAAGATGCAACAGTGGACATTGAATATTATTGCGTAAGTTTAAAGGACTTTTGACTAGCCATTCAGAACAACAGTTGTGAGATACTCAATACTGGTGTTTTGTTACTGGTGTTTGTTACAATAAGGTGAATCCCCCCCCCCAAAAAAAAACTGCTGAAAACGTTTAGCTGGAAAGTGTTTCACCCTCCACACTATAGGTCCACTCTTGTTCCTTGTGACTTCTACTTGTTTTGCACCTCAAAGAATTCTTGTGATTTCTCTACAGTCAAGCACTATTATATGACATACAACCCCCTTTCACAGGTGGCAGACTTATATGATACTAAGATTCAAAAACTAAACCCATGGCATGATAAGTAACCTTTCCAATGATTCTCATGTTGAGAAGTAACTGAAATATTGTTGTATCTTTTGATAAATCTTTGTTTCATTTTATAAGCCTTTGTGAGTGGAAATTTACATTCCAAATAACACTCATAGAATATACCATGCATTACTTGTCAGAATAAATTTTGGAACATATACACAAAATGGAATACTATTTTCAAGTAATGTATTCCTTTTTTAAACTATAAAGTACAGCTTGAAAATTGCATGAAAAAATTATTTCAAAATGCGAGGTGGATATACATTCCTCTCCAAGATAAACGAGAACTAAGTAAGTTAAGTGTCTCAGTTTGTATTAATAGGCAAGACGCTAATTCAGCTGAGTCAATTACAGACATCATCAGCTGTCGTTCATGTCAATGATGAATTTCCTAACATGGTCACCATGTATTTGACTATTAAGGTTATTTAAAAGTATTTAAATTGCACAAACGCTGTTTTTGCAATCAGTTATTAAATTAAATATCTAAAAAAAGTATTATAATTGTTTATAGTATAAAAATTAAGATTCTTAAATTAAAAAAGGCTTATATTAATAAAATTTTAACAAAAATAAACATTTTAATCATGATGAAACATTTAATGAGTTTGAGAGCTTTTAAAATATAGAGCAATTTTATGGATTCTCATAACCGAATTTTGATATATAAATTTTCAATATCTTTCAATATTTTAAAATTAATTTTCTTAACGTATTTATTAATTTTTGATGAAATCATTTTCCGCCCAATTTTATTAAACTTATCTAACTATTTTGATAATTATTTATAAAAATATATTTAGAAAAATCTGATAAAGTATAAATAAAAAGTTTTAAATTTTAAGCAAATGTGATTTTTATCTTTCATTTTAAATATTTTAAAAACTTTCTTCTAGTTATAATTTAGAAAGAAAAAATTAAATCAAGAATGCAAATTTTATCTTAACATGTTTTATCTAACATCATCACATAATGTTACAATCTGCACTTCATTTTTACAAATTTTAAATACATCTTTCAAATTTAATTGTTACAATGGAATTTATTTATTTCTCAGTCATAAAAAAATGTCAAATTATTATGCATTTGAAGTCAAGATAAAAAATAAAATTTATTCCACAGGTAATTCCATTTCTCTAACACAGTTCCAAGAATTAAAATTCCTTCATATATTGTTTTTTTATTTAAGTAAAACTTCCATCAAAGTTATCAGAAAAAAAGAATCTCATCAAAGTAAAAGATGCTGAACTTCCAAGAGAATTCCCGAGTTTCTAATAATAAGACTTTGACTTTGATTTTTTGCTTATTTTCAATTTAATTATGCGAATCCATTTATTGAAATTAAATTCCAAAGGCAAATTTAATAAAGAAAGACAAAATAATCATTTATATCTAGAATTAATTTTTATAATATGAAATATTTTTAATTGATAAATTGATCCTTTGAAGTTCATTTGCAAAAAAATAAATTTATTATTAAATCCTTAAATTTATTGGAAATATTTTAATTAGCTTCTAAGAATGAATTTTTTTATATCTTGCATGCTATGAACCTTTCAAGTATCAAACAAGCTTACAAAATTTAAATAAAGTGCAGTACAGTTGACAGGAAATTTTAATAAAAAATAAAATATTGGTATTTTTTCCCGTCTAATATCTCTTGTTTCATAATTATTGTCAGTTTTTCCAAAGGGAAAAGCAAAATTGATTGTAAAGGGGAAAGTAATGTAAAAAATCCAAATTATACCATTGATAATATTGAATAAATTTTTTCTATTTCGAATTGCTTATTTAATTTGCTTTTGTGTTTTTATAATAAAGTAGAGATTTTTTCTAAGTATATACAATATTTAGGCCGTATACGTAGGATTTTATAATAAAACATTTTAACATTATAATGCATTCTAACTAAATGTCTGCTTGTTGATGGGTCTAATAATTGTCATTAATCATATATTTAACCCTGATTTAAAGTTTAATTATACCTATCGTACAGAGTTAAGAAATTAATTTCACTAACTACATTTATCTAAGCAATTTAAAGATCATTTATATTAAGAATTTTTTCTGTTAAAAATAGCAATTCATTTATTATTTTATTCTGGAATAATAAAGATTTTAACAAACATGCAAGCGGGGATAATCAAACTCGCATACAATTTGATATTATTAAATAAATACATTTCAATTGCAATGCATCTTTCATAAAGTACTTAGTAATTATTTTTAAATAGGCATGATTTCTGTAAAAATTACTTCTCGAAAGCTGCAACAAGTGACTATCATAAGTGATACTACTGAAAGTGCTCTGATCACTCACATAAAAACATTTTTAAAATTTAATATTAAATAAAATATAAATTATAAATTTATATTCATCTGCTTAATGTAGATGCTTATGTATATTCTAACTAATATTACATTAGATATTTCACCAATAACAAAACCCTGCACTAAAACAATTAATGTGGATGTCAAAATCACTTTACACAGCTGATCATTTTTTCAAATAAATCTAAGATACATTTACAAAGACAATTACAAATAGATTCAATATATATATATATATATATATATATATATATATATATATATATATATATATATATATATATATATATATATATATATATATATATATATATATATATATTTATATATATATATATAAATATATATATATATATATATATATATATATATATAATATATATATATATATATATATATATATATATATATATATATATATATATATATAACATCATATGTTAAACAAACTTGCTTCCAAATGGGATCTGCAATATTTAATAGATCGGATTTGCTTCTGGACAAAGTTCATATAAAATGAAAAGAGATTCATTTTTACTATGTTATTCATTTGCAATATAAGAAAAGTTTGAAGAAATTTTTTGAAAAATCCAATGTGAAATATTCCTTACTGTGTAAAAATTTAAATAATAATCTATATAAACATTTTTGCTATCGTAACGAATATGAGTGTATTTATATGTCCATATATATATATATATATATATATATATATATATATATATATATATATATATATTAAAATTATTTAATATTACTTTTTAATATTCAAAAAATGAACCCGAAGATTGATTAAATAGGAAATATATCACCTTAGTTCTTATGTTATCTAATATATTTTTGATTTATTTAATGAAAAATACATCAACTTTAATAAAAGAAATTCTAATTGTACAAAAAGTAAACTCTATTTCCATCTTTCAAAATATCACTCTACAAATTCAAACTTCTACACAAAGCCTAATGCTTATGAATCAGATGTTATATTTTAGTTAATAACTAAAAAAGGATGAAACATTTTTTTTCTGCGTAAATATAAATATACATTTATTTACAAATAAATAGTTTTTATTAATTAACAGGTAAGTAAAATTCATCTTACCTGTTATCTAATAAACTTATATTGGTTTACATATATTAGTATATAATAAACTTATATTGGTTATCAAATATTTGACAAAAATCTTTATCTTAAATGATAATCTATTGTTTTATTTAAAGATAATAGATTTAGGACATTGTTATGCAATATAATTATAGAAATATTTTTTTAAATGCACAAGATTGCTTATCAAAATGTGTAATAAGATTTATTTAACAACAAAGATAACAAATATATAATTTTATTTTTATTTGAAAACATTTTTCAATTTTAAATTTTTCTTACACTAATTAAAATTTTATCTTTTTAAAAGTATACAAATAAAATGATATTTGAAGAAATTGTTTTTGTTCTTTAGTTCTATGTTGTAATACTACATTAATAAATACGCTTAAAAATATTTTGAAATACAATATTTTCTTATTCATTAAAATGTAAATAACCTAAATAAAAAATTTCAAAAAGAAATGACGTTAACAACAACGAATTTAAAAATATAGTTAGCGTTTCAGCTTATATATTTCTAAAAGATTCATCGTTTCAAGTAAAATATATTTATCTCTACAAGTTTCTTCATCTATAATATATATATATATATATATATATATATATATATATATATATATATATATATATATATATATATATATATATATATATATATATATATATATATATATATATATATATATATATATATATATATATATATATATAATAGAAATCTTTCCTATTTCACATGTGAATTAGCGGTAAGGAAACATCCCAAATTATGGTTTCTAAATATTGCCATCTCATAATCTCTTAGAAATAGATAATTCAAACATGAATGATAATGGCGTGCCCATAAAGCGTGATTTTATGTATTTGAAACCTAGCGTAATTTATCATAAACTCTGGCGCAAAATGTTTGCTATAGCTTGGAGAAAGTTTCATGTTTCTACAGAAATCGGTAGGAATAAATACTTTGAAGCGTACAGAGGAACTAATGAGCTCCCAGAAGATTCAAAATATTTGAAATGTGTAAATTCATTGTCTTAAAAGAATGAATTTAGATTTACATTACTCATGACATCCATTGGTACGTATACATGTATGGCAAGATCAATGCTAGTTTAATTGTTATGACAACACACACACATTTATTTGAAGTTTGATTTAAATAACTAACATGATTCATGTTAAATATTATAATTTTTATTCGTAACAAAGCTAATCTGTTTCTAAGCTTCAATAAATATAAATTTTCATATGAAAATAAATTTTGATTCAAATTATTTTTCCTCAGATATTTTTAGAAATTTTCTAATCCTTACGATTTATTGAGCTTTTTAAGAAAAATGATATTTTTTCTGTTTGATGTGAATTTTTGCAATTATATTAGTGGCGAATGCCGTAAATTGATTAGTTATAATTAGAATTCATCATAACGTAATAAGCTTAATACAGGCAGAAAATGCATGTATACATAGAGAATGTAAGAGAATGCTCGTATACATAGTCTTTATAAATTTTTTTTCTGAAAATAATTAAAAATATTAAATTTCAATGTTTTATTAAAAATAAATATTTAAGTAAATAAAATATTTCAGTGATATAGCAGTCGAGTTTTCATCCATGTGCAATAAAACAATAAAAACTAAAGATTGTACTTCTCCATTTTCTGTTTTATCTACCTAGTCTTTTATGTGGAGGCATTTTGCTCTAAACTTTTCTCCTTTTACTGTTCATTCCTATCAGGGGCCAGAAGAAGTTTATACGTGAGAAGCTTTGCCTTCCCTCTAAACGTATCTCACTGGAGTCATTCGGCATTTGATTCTTCAGTTGATATGGAATGCTTTGAATGGAATTTCCAATAGTGAGGAAACGACGTATTCTTTTCAAATCTGTAGAAAATATATAGCGTGGGAGGACATTTTTTTCTTTTTTATAAACTCTATCACATTTCTTATCATTGTTATTTTCTTTTGTTTTATTCGAAGATTTGCTTGTTATTATTGACTAACATTAAAGTGGAATTTTATGCAATTTTATAAATTAAAGAGAACTTCCACAGAACTCATGGTATAAGCACATTTTGTATTTTGCAGTAAAATGTGAAATACATTTTGTTAGTCGGGCTTTGAACTTTTTTGTCTGTAAGAAATCTTATTTAGAATTTTGAAATATTATCTACAAATGACAATAGGATGATTGAACAAATATTCTGATTTGTTTTAAGATCAAAGTTAACCCCAAGCATCATTGCTTTGAAATTATTTTTAGGATGTTTTAAAAAAAATATTTTTTTCAAAATATTTGAAAATTTGCAAAAGTTTCTATATAATTCTTAAATTATATTATACATTTATTTTCTTGAAGTAAAATTTAAGTATGAAATACAGTGTTTATAGATTCATTAAGCATTTAATTATTTTTAATTTTTTAATACACCCTGATATTTGAATTTGAAATATAATGTTTTCCTTATTTGTATTAAGAACTGTATCAAATTTAATTATGGTATTACATAATGTAAAAGGAATTTTAAATCTTATACAACTTTTAACGAAAGGTTAATGTTAGATTGAGAAAAAGCAGGAAGTTTCTTATATATATTACAAATTAACGTAAGAATATCACAGAAATATTGCAGTAACAAATATTTAATATAAAATTGAAAACATAGTCTAAGAAATCATTTTCTTTCCAATTTTAACGAATGAGGATCACTGCTGAGTTATGATAGAAAAATATAGACAATATTTATAGACATGCGTGCCTGTGTAATAATCTATCAATTCAAGCTGTTAGAAATCACGTCTACGTTACTTGTTGTTATAAAGAACATTTCAATTTTAGCCCAACCCTATTCAAATCACTGTGTTAATGTTTCTGTTAGTGTTCAGAAGTTTTACAGGATTTTTCAAATACGAAAGTGGTTTACTTTTAAGGAAACAAACAAAAATACTTCATTAGTTTCCCTGAAACTATAACTTATCAAGATTCAAGCAGTTTAAGGAAAAAAATTCTTAATATTAAACAAATTAAACAAGGACGGATATTCATGTTTATGATATAATTCAAAAAATTAAATTTGCTGAACTGTTTTTTATGATATTTCAGAGTTTAACTTATTAAAAAATGCATACTTAATTCAATTTTAATTTTAAAATGAATTTGAAGAGTTAAAAACAATTAAATGTTTTTTTTATATTTGTTATATTCATGCTATTTGTTTCAAATACTTAAGGTTATGTAAATGTTACTAAAAATAAATGGGTTATGGTTGTTCAAAATTTGAATTTATTGTTTTGTTGATGCAAGTTTTGTATAAAATCCATATTAAATTTGAGATATTCGAGTAATAGATAAATATGGTACTTTTGCTTCAAGTATCCATGTGTTTTCGTGAATGAAAGACATTTATATCATACACAATCACTTTAAAATTTCTTCACTTTAATTAGAAATTCTACATTATTTTTCCAATATTTTTTGTGATATCTAATACTTATTTTCAATATTTAAATACATATCATCACTTATTATTAATGATGCATTGTATTTTGTTAAAATTAAAATTGAGAAACAACTATTAAAAATTTTTAAATATGTGGAATATGTTAAATGTTTAATGTACTTACAATAATTTTTCTTTAAGGTGAATAGTGTTTAATTAGATACAAATGAAAAATTATAGTTATTTTTATACTATGCATAGAAAAATATATCATCCTATATTATTCCATATTATTCTGATAATATCATTCGCATTTTCCTTATAAATCTAAATCATTTCTTATTTGGAAATGACATACGAGGTCAGGGATTTTTCAAATTTTAAAATGTGGTATACTAGATTCAGAGTTAAAAAAGAATATAGGAAAGAAATAGATTTTTAAAACTCTAAGAAATATATTGACCCCATTTTCTTATATTAATTAATTTTGAAAGGGAAAATACAGAAACACACATACTAGCATATGATAATTTTAATTTTATCAGCAAAGTAAAATGAACAAATATGACTTTTTTCTTCAGTGATGCTCCCAGGAATCATAAATTCTTTGAAATAAATTTTCTAAATTTTCCAAAAATCTTTTTTTTTTAATTCTAGTAATCATGCTATTATTTATTTCAATATTCTCGATTTTTTTTTCCTTTTTGATGTCTTCAATAAAAATAGACTTTGATAACAACATGTATGTTGAATTTCATTATAATATTATGTTGTTTACATAGTATCGTTTACAATTTTATATCATATATAAGAACAAGCAAGAGATATCTGCCGTAATGTACTACTCCCGAATATTTAAGACAATAGGCATAAATCATTTCATTTGATTATATGGATTTACTCATATGCGTAGTATTAGAAATTATGATTTCTGAATTTTTCAATAAATTTTTATTTAACAAATGGCTATTTAGGTAAATCTGAATTCTTACATAGTTCTTTTTATTCCTTCTAGATTTAATTGCAGAAAATATTAAATGCTTCCAGCACTTTTAATATTTTATAATGTATCGAAATATTTTTATATTTAACTGCTTTTAAAAACATTATCACTTTTGCGTGATAACAGTTTTTGAAAAGCAGTTTTCGAAACCCTCTGTGTTTAATTCCCAAGCATGTTTGGTATTCAGCTCATTGACCTACAGACTGAAGAAAGTCTGAGTTGAACTTACCTAATTTGAGGATTGAATCTCGGACAAATGTTTTATGCGTATGAAGCCCTTCCACTAAGCCGCTGGGCTTCAGTATTGTTTTTTACTATACTTTTACTCAGAGTGATGAGCAAATGAATTTTAAACAAAATATTTAATTATTTGTATAATAATCTATGTAGATTTCAAAATTAATTAATATACTAAAATGTTTTGGGATATTTGTTTAAAGTATTTTAAATTGTAGCATTATACATAATTTTATTTTAGTGAGCATCTGGAGAATTTTGTTACTTTCAATGTCTTTCCTCTTCTAAAATAACGCAAATATATTGAATTAAAACAGTTATATTTAATCATTTTTGTATTATAGAATATCACATGATATAAGCTTAAACTATTTATAATCATTATTTATAATATTTTTATTAATTATTGTTAGAGTTTATACTTACTAAACTTGAGTTAGCAGGGTTCGAGAAAGTGAAACGAATTAAAATTTCTTTTTAATTTATATTTATGTTTAAATCATTTGTTTGTGCAATCTTGTTTCAGAAATTATGGAAAAAAACATTTAAGCTCTTATGCTAATATTTTAGGTTTGTAAGTTACTCAAAATAAAATCAGCTTATAAAAAGGAAACAAAAAATTATTAAGAAAATTAGAATTTATTCACAAACCAAAGGAAAAGTGAAATTCATCAGGAAAACTGAAAGCATTCTTTCAAAATAAAAGTTAAATCATAAAATGATATTGAAATTTATGAGTAATTTCAGTTTCTTTCATTATAATTATTCATCTTTATATTGTTATAATTTCATCTATATAACTTGTAAGTTTCATGATAATTCTCAGATTTTTATTTGACTTCATCTTGTAATTATTTTCTTGTACATAGAATTCCTAAGTTTTGCAATTTTCATTACTTTTCGTTCTTCTATGTGCATCTGACAAATGCATTTCTAATTTAATCAGACTTTACGTATACAATTGAAATGCAAGTTGTCTTTAAATAAAAAACTAATACGTCTCTTCTAAATTAAATTATTAAATCGTTGTAAAAATTTATTTGATAAAATATGATATATAGCTAATTAATTTTATTAAAAAGCTACATATTCTTCATAATTATTTTCGATTTAATTATGATATAAAAGAAATCAGACCATATGTATGCATACATCTTTTTTTATTTTATCATAAAAAGATATCGCCTGTTTGAATTTAGGAAATAACGCATATAGAATGTTGTTAGTGATTTAAACCGAAATTTGGTTATTAATATATTGAAAATATTTCTTATCTGTAAAAACTATATTAATGTTATAATGAAGATTTGCTTATCATCTTGAGAGTCATCTTTTTACTTTTATATGCTTTGAAATATTTTTACACGTTATACGCATTCCAAAACTTTAATTGATAGAAATAAATATCTGGAAATTTGTATACCAGAAGTTCTGTTTCTAAATTGATTATATCATTACACTTAAAACTAAAAATATTGTTTAATTAAATGAATATATAATCAAAATTATTTGAATAATATTTTTTAAATAATTTAAGGAAATGCAGTCAAAAATTAAATGGTATTTTCAAGAGTACTATCAGGCACACATTTTAATCTTGGTTGATTTTATTGATTTAGAGCTGTAAGTAAATTTTAACATTTGTTGAAACAATATTCCATGTAATATTTGTTAGTAATCTAAGAACATACTATTAAAAAATTTTATTAAAAAAATTAATTTTTATGATATTTTTCATGCTCTAAGATCCTCTTTCTTAAAACAATTTTATTAAATGACAATTCACTGAAACAAGAGGAAAAGTTCATGAGCAAATTAATATAGTATCGATGAAAATTATGAAATATTTTATTGGAGTTAAATAATAATTAAGGGAATATTAATTAAATAAATTTATATGAGGGATAACTAAATAATTTTAAGATATTTTTGAAAATGATTGAGAAATACTACAAATTCAATGTGAAAAAAAATCAATCTCCGTTTAGTTACCATTAAATTCTTATAAATCATTTGAAAATAATATTCATTTTCAAACGTTTTACATATTTTATTTTCAAAATAAATGATTTTGGTTAGAAAATACATACATTTCTCTAATAAGATTATAAATTCCTAGTTTTATTTTCGCAATGCATTTTTCTACTAAATAAAAAATTTAATGCAGTAGTTTCTTATATCATCAAATCTTTCAAAAATAAAAAAGTACTTTGTTCACCTATCAATAAGAGTCATATTGCAACAAGTAAGTATAAATAAAATAATATTCCTAACTAACGTACTCAACAGAAATAAGTACCATATTTTTATTATTGATTGTTTTGTAAATAATTCCACTGTTCGTTGCATATTCATATCTAAAACTTTATTTACAATTACCTCTTATTTTCTAAGAAAAATAGTCCATGTTATTAAGGGAAAAAATACAATTTAAATATTTTCTTCTTTGATTTTAGTTTGACATAAATTATATATATATATATATATATATATATATATATATATATATATATATATATATATATATATATATATATATATATATATATATATATATATATATATATATATATATATATATATATATGTATATATATATATACATACATATATAATCTATATATATATATACATATATATATATATGATACTATAGTATATATATATATATATGGATATATATATATATGATAGTATAGGTATATATCATATATATCATATATATATAGTATATATATACTTATGATATATATAAAATAAAAAAATTGAAGCGTATGAATAAAATAAATAATTTTCTCATAAAATCTCCAGAGTGCAGAAATTCTCGATTAAGTTTCATTGGTGCAAGTGCTTTTTCCTGTCTTCGATATTCCAGATACTTGAGCTAGTGTCATGAACTTGGCTTTTTCCATTTTCATGGTGAGTAAATTCATTCTGAGAGAGATTTTTCCTTATATTATACTCTTTAATACTAAGTTGTTTAAGCAAATAGAATATTTGTTTAAATTATAATTTAAATGAGACGAATTAAATGTATTTAATATTATAAGCTCTATCAAACTGGTTGTGTAGTTTGTTTAACTTATAAGGTAGCATATATTTTGTCATGCAAATTTAATAAAAATAAAATGAACTAATTGAAATAATAGTAGATTCCATTGCAATTTAAAATATAAATTATCTCGAAATAACGCTGCTTTGTATGTTCTTACCATTTATTTAATTTATATGACAATTAGATATTTATCAGTAGGATGTAGCCGAATATATATTGTAGTTGAATCAAATAAATATGCATCTGTTCTAATGTATCTGTTCTAATGTATGCAACCATTATAACATCCAAGTAATATTTCATTTTTTTTGTATGTATGTTTTCAATTTGATGATTTATTTCAAAATAAAATTGCTATTTTATTTTTTGTATATAAATTATCTACTTTAATTATTGAAATTATATATATTATGAAAATCTTAATAAATTATGTTACTTGTGACATGTTGTATAGTATCTTCTTTTCTAATACTAAAATAAATAATGCACCTTTACATAAAAAATCAATTATTTACTAACTATGCTTGCACATATTTGATTTAAAAATTAAATTTACATATAAGATACATACACACAACACATTCCAGATTAATAAATGTTGTTTATTAATTACATCTAATAGAAACCATGCATGGTTTTCGAAAATTAATTATTATTCCAATTTCAATGATGATACATTAATACAAACAAATAAAAATACAAGTTAAAATATTTAATGAAGAACTTTAATTATTGAGCCACATTATGCTTTTTATTTGCATTAATATCTTTCTCTTTCATTAAAAAATGCAAATATCTTATGTAGTTTGACGAGGTATTTAGAATTCATTTAAACAATTATAATAGTTTGTCAGGAAAAAAATTAAATGACAAATGAAATATTAATTTTATCTACATTAGTACTTTTTAGAAACAGAATAAATATCTCAAATAATTTTATTTTTTTGGTTAAGTAAACAAATTAATCAACGGGAAATAATTAGTGCTATGCTGATAAACTTGTTTCACTTAATTCAGATTAAAAATAACAATTTCAACATGAATTGCAGGAAAAAAAATGATGAATATCATGAATATCATAAGATTCTTAGTATTTAAATTCTTTCGCATTATTTAAAATATAGTTAGAAGAATAAAAAGAAATCATTTAATTAAAAAATATTGTATTCTTTAAAAAAGAATGAAATGTAAGTTAAAGGAGATAGTTGATTTTAAAGACAATATTTTTACAATATATGGTACCCATCATCTGAGCATTATCTTTTCCTGATCCATTCTCGAAAGTTTGAAGTTACCTATACTTTTAAAATTGAGGATTTCGTATTCCTTAAATTTAAAAATAGTAAGATTTCCAAAATAATAATAATGAAAATAAAGTTTACAAACCAACACTTTAAAAAGTTAAAAATTTTTTATTAAATATAGTTTATAGAAATATATAGTTAAAATATTCGGGTGAATCTTACATCAATGATTAAAAAATGTTTTGTTTTTTTCTCATAATAAATTTCTTATTATAATATTACATAAATTACAATTTAAATTTTTTAACAATATTGTTTTATACATATTATTAGAGCATTATGTCATGGAAAATTGAAATATTAATAGTACTTATTAAATCAGTTGTGTGGTCTTTTTTTACACACAACTTTTTTAAATTTGCTTTACGAAATGACTTAGAATCTATATTGGATGAACATTTCTATTTTACGATACATCAGGTAAAACTTATAGATTCTGTTAAAAGTAGTTATTTTATTTTAATGTTTGATAATTAAAAGGACAAAATAAGCCAATAATTAATTGAACAAAAATGTCTCTTAAAATAAAAAATTAAGGATATAATGGATCACATGAGTTAAGCATTTGCATATAGAAATATTGCGTTTCTAGTTTTACTTCAACTTATTTATTATCATCATTAAACTTAATGTTATTACTGGTTTACCGAGTTTACAATCTCTTTAGTTCATACACAAGTGTGTTACATTTATCATAACCTCGATATGTTTTTAATCCATGAAATCAATTATATATATATATATATATATATATATATATATATATATATATATATATATATATATATATATATATATATATATATATATATATATATATATATATATATATATATATATATATATATATATATATATATATATATATATATATATATATATATATATATATATATATCTTTTCTCAAAATCATTGTCTTTTTATCAAAAATGAGCAGTTGAATTTAGCTGTTTTTTAGAAAAAGAATTATACTTATTGTAAGACAGATGCAATACTAACATACTTCTATATTAATAAAAATGAAATATTGAGAAAATATATGTTTCCAAATTAGTTAAGGTTATAGTTAATTTAGGCGTTTATATAAGTTAGTTAAATATTTAACAAATTCACCATGTCATACACTACGGCATCCCTTAATAATAATTATAGAATATATTCAAATATTAAAACATTTTGAAATTTGTAGTAAATTTATTCGAAATATGGTATTTATTTCCAAACCATAATACCAGCACACATACCTATATGCATTTGTTGAGTTGTGTATTTTTTTATTAATTAATAAGCAACTCAAATTATGAGAAAACAGCTTTTTAATTCTTTCAACATTTTAATTTGAGATTTATTTCATCAATGTGTGTAAATCAAATATTATATATTCAAAAATGTTCAGATTAATTTCCCAGACTTTTACCAAAACAAAAGATTGCTATTAGGGAAATTTTAAGATATTAGTTATTTTTTTATAACATATAAATATTATAATATAATAAATAAATACAAAATTGAAGACAAAGTATTTTTTTACTTTTTTCTCATATTACCAAAGACATAGATTATTTTAAAATAATGATAAAGGAATAATAAATTCAAAATATCAGCATTTTCTTATTGAAATATCTTTCACTATGAATGATGATAATTTTATGTACAGAAATATATGCTAACAATTTACTTAAGAAAAAGAAACAATATAGGTATTTTTTAAAATTTTCATAATTATGTATAAACTAACTGTATAATGTGAGGAAATTTTTCAGTTACACTTTTAAAATATATATTTTTGTCAAAACAGAGGAAAATCATTTGCAGTGTATAGAGTGTCATTTCAAACTTAAGTCATTATTTTACAAATATCGAGTTAATCTGAAAGCGCAAATTAAATTGGCTTTAAAATTTGCGCGTCCCAAATGCAAATCAATATTTAATCAAATGAAGTATATAATTTACATAAATTTTGTTCTTGAAGCTCATTTTTTTTTGTGAATAACTTAGAGAAAATTTTCTAAAATGAAGTTATGTTTGAGAAGAATAACACATGTTTAGTCTACTTAAAAACATATATTTTTAAAAAATAAGCATAGGTTCGTAATTAAATTTTGATACATTCTTTGATTTTCTTAAATTCTTTACAAAAAAAATTTATTTAGTTGGAAGGTAAAATATTTTATGAATATTGTATACAAGTTAACAATAGAAATTATTTTCATATAATAACTTCATCATTATTCGTGAATGCATTTTACATCATTACAGAATGAATGATAGATGGTTCGTATTTGCTTCAAAGGCTTCCTACTTATTTCTCATAATTACTGAGGAAAATTAATCAAACTTATGTTATATTTTACTAAGGGGAACACCACAAATATACATCATAAATCACTTATTAGTAATCAGTAACATCTTGAAATATTTTTTCTACCAATGATAAATTGTCTGTTGAAAATAATTTATGTTATATCTTGATAATGTTAAACTGAATAATATAATATGTTTAGATATTATTTTAGTTAAAGTTAACTTTTTGAATGTCTGAATTACAAAACATGTATATTTTCTTTATAACAGAGTTAAAATTTTGAAACTTGCATGAACAATTCATAATATGAAACTAATAACTTGGTAAATAATTTTTTTATAATATTTTCAATTATTTTTCGTTATTTTTTAATTCTGTTTTCGCTATACAAGCTATATTCAGCAGAATTATAGTTTTTAATTAATTTATTTATTAGATATTTCGTATCTATTTTCCTATATTATTATTATACCTGTTCTCCCAGGGAATTAGAAGTTACATTGAATAGATTTAATGAAATTATTTCTGACTTCGGAGAGCCTACATTATTTCACTTAGCACCAGTCTCCGAATTAAAAAAATTTCTATGGGTATTAAATTTAATTTTTATCAAAAAGTTAAATTTAATAGAAAAAATATTATGAAAACTAATAATTCTTAGCTCAATGAATACAATGTTCTTACAGTATATTCGTATATTCTTTCATTTCATGTCATTCATTTGAAATATTTGAAAAGACAAAGTATGCAAAGTGAAGATTTTGATGCATAGTAAAATATTTACGTTTCACAAGACAATTTCTATAGAAATTCATTTAACCATCAAATAATGAATACATAAAATATTCATTAAATATGGGAAAAACTATCGAAATATCCAATCATTTAAATAAAAACAACAAAACAACCTGATAATCTATTCATATGTCCCACAACCTTTTACGGACGAATTACAATTACGGATTTAAACTATGAATAACTTCCTGAATTTATATCTGAGTGGCTCTAAGGGATATAGACTATGCCTGCGATATTTAATTCCCTTGACCTTTTTAAGACTAAAATAGGTTCTGGTAGAAATTTTAAACTTGTCACAGTTTAGACAATGGGAAATACTTCTTTTATTATCTGCAAGCACACTGTGCATCAGTATGAACCAGTACATTCACTCCTTCATTAGCTATACCTTATTAGCAATTTGTGTCAACTTTTAGTACTTATAAGAATGTATTCTTATATTATTCATTATTTAACTTATTTTACTTTTCAATCATTTTATATACCTAATTTTTAATCAAAACAATTGTCAGTTGCATTCGGCACATTTTAGAAAAAAAAAATATTTTTAGGGTTGTCCTACAGAGCCTAATGACTGCTAATTCATAGAATGTTTTGGGCTATCATGAAATAACAGTTGCAAGACTTGAGTAATATAAAACTATCAAACCATGCATTTGCTAAAATATTAGCAAACAATTCCAGTCTTGAAACATTTATCATAGGTGGCAACTTTCAATCAAACAACAAGATAAAATGTTTAAAAAATAAAGTAAGAGATTTAAATAATTTATATCTATTTTCATTAATTTAAGCATTAATAGTTACTTTTGCTCAAAAATTCAAATGGGTGAAAAAAAGTAATTAACAAGAGCTTGTGTACTTAAAATAATAATATTTGATTCATGAAATTTTAGATTTTTATAGATTTTATATAAATTTTAAATATTGTGTTTCCATTTAAAATTTTTAAAGTAATATTCATAATATTTCTGAATATTCTATAAAAATATTATCAACAAAACATTAAAATTAACAAAAATCTCAAAAACTGTAAAAAAAAAAATCATATTAAAACTCATTTTTTCTACTCTTCAATAAAAAAGTAAGATTCAGAGATTTAAAAACTCTTTTATATTTTATTCTTTCTTCAAACTTTACAAAACTAAATTGAAATCTGTGACTGATTTTTTTGTTCTTATTTTCTTAGAAAAGAATGATATCACCACATCAATTCGCAAGTAAATGAAGTAACATTTATGGGAAACTGAGGAAAAGACCATCATTTCCCTAGTGTAATGATAGGAGAAATCAGTAAATTCTTCTTTTTCTGGGGAATTTAACAATCGCTTAAGTTTTGAAGAAATATAAGTATGGATTTTTTATTCTTTTCTTTAACAGTTTTGTAAGACTTATGAAACTGATGTTTGCTGACTTTGAATTTTAAAGAATTTTTGGAAACAAAATATTGCTTAGTCATTAAAACTATTTATAGTGATTTTAAGTTTTAAATTATATACTCATGTCTAATGCAAAAAATGTACATTATAATTTTAAATATGGCTTTTAAAATCATAACTCTATAATAATGAATATATATCTAAATATACAGAAGTAGGCAAAATTGTGGACATAATATTACAAGTTTCATTATTTTTAATGTAGGCTTGTGAAACATATTAATTTTTACTCAATTATAAATGTTTTAAAGAAAATATTATGCAAAATTTATCAAAAATAAAGAATTAAAATGTTTACATTACAAAAATGTTCTGATTAAATTAATAAGGTATATCATATATTTCATTGTATTTTACACTTATACAATTTATGTTAACTAGAGTAATCATTGTTTTTAATACATGTGTTCAAGTGTCTTTTCATAGTTCGTTTTAGAAATTCATATTTCTTAACCACATGAGACTCAACATCAAATATAGTCTCAGTGAGTTGTATTTTAATTAATGGATGCATTTTTCATACAAGGAATATCAGACATAAGTTTTCAAAAGGATTAAGGTTAGAATTATTTCCAATACAGAATAATAAATCTATAAATTTATTTTTAAATAATTATTTGTGTGTGTGTGCATATTTTGCCATAAAAGAGGAGTTTATTCCTGGTGAAAGATAAATTTTACCTTACTCGAGAAGAGGTCCTAGACAGAATTTTCTTAAATTATGGTTCCAATCGTTTTTAGATTCTTACTGCCAATAACTTTAACGTACATCTTTGAATATTCTGACATTCATATTCCTTTCACGGTTTCTTTATAGTTGCTTCAGTTTTATCAGGGTATAAAGCTCTTCCGTAACTCTAGGCCTCATACTTTTTGCCATCACTACCAAAGACAAGTATTTTATTCTCTTCACTCTAAATGATTTTCTTCCACTGATTTCTAAAGCACTTAGTGTGTCATTTTGCTTACTGAATCTTTCCTTACTTTTTTTTCACTATTAAGCATGGTATTTTAATTATAATTCAATGTAACTTATAATTTATCTTTATTATCTTTGAACTAATTGAAATACACTTTTCATTTTTACGCATTGGACACCTGATTAAATTATCATATCTTAAAGACATCTCTTTTTTATTATTCTATATTCAATAACGCTTTATTTTTTGCAGCATTATCTTGCTTATTTTTTACTGATTTAGATTTACCATAATGTGAGCACAATTTTTAGAAGGCCAATAAATAAATCAAGTTTATCGATGTGAAACATCGATAAACTTGATATTCAATGTCATAATAAAGTTGAATATTTTTCTCAGCATTACAATTCTGCTTCTTTTTTACAGTTGTAATCAGTTCTCATTTTTAGTGGAATTGTTTTAAGTTATTTGCTTTCTTTAAGAAAGTCATTAAACTATGAAAAATATTATTCCACTTTCTTAAACAAGTATGCTCTCACTCTACAAAATTCATTCCAGAAAAATAGCTCTTTTTATCATCAAAAATAGTATATTATCCATCATACTTACAGTAATTTGGTTACTATCATTAGATGATACACAAATCAGTAATTGTGATGAGTTAGAAAGTTTTCAATGCAATAAACTTCAGCATTAATGATAAATTTTGCCTATTTTTAATTTAAAGTAAGTGTAATTATTTGTAGTATTAATATTTTAATTTTGTTTTTCATTAAAACCTACATCCTTTAGACTAAACTTCCTTTCATTTTATTTATAGGCATCTATATGTAACTGAAAATTAATATATTCTACGTTTGCACATATTTGAAAGACAAAAATTAAAATTAAAATAAAGTATCCACAGTTTTGGCCACCACTGTGTACATACATTGTGCAGAAAAATTTGAATATAAAGCTCGATATATAGTTAATTCTTTATTTATTCGAAGCAGATGGAACAGTGAAGTTTCAATTGGAGATCAACAATGTGTATTTAATAATTTGGATATTTTAGTTTTTTTAAAAAATTCTTGCTATTTTTTCAATGATATTTCATCAAATTTTATAAATGCATCATTGATCCACGAATAAAATCATAGCAAGTTAATAATGGATTTCATACTTGTATAAATATGTGTCCAAAATGTGCATTCATATATGACTTGAGAATTAGAAATCTAAGACAAAAAATATTAAAATTAGAAGACTGTTGTTCATTATAATACTTTCTACGAGAGTTAGTATTATAATAGATAACACAAAAGTACATTTTAAGTGTACATTTGTGTTTAGTGATTGTTTATCATTAAAATAATTACCATATCTACTTTATATGCATAAAACACCATATGCAATGCTTGCAAAACATTTGTATATGTCGATAAAATATTACACTATTTAATTTGTTAAGCAATTAGAAAAAATATTTCTGTTTGACGTGTAGCGAAGTAAGAAACTTAGCCTATCTTCCAACTATTGTGATTAAATTAAAAAATTAATACCCGTTAAAAGTGTCTGATTGCATAATCAATACTTTTCACTGTTGCACATAATAAAGGATATATAAGTTTATGTTGAAAAATAGAAATTAGAGACTAATAATTCATGATAATTACCTTTATGTTTATCTGGAATTATCCCAATTGTGGTAAAAGAATTATAGAAGTTCCAAATTTTTTTCTTCTATTCAAGAAAGATTCATGGTATACGACTATTGAAAGGTATAATTATAAAGCAATTCATCAATTTAACTAGAGTACTCAACTCCCTTAGTTACGGAAAAGTATTTGGTGATTCATTCATTTCATTTTAAGAAAATTGATGGTTAGCATTAACTATTAACGTGAATAATATTAATTACACAAATACCGCATTGCCTACTTTTTTATTTTATAACCTTAATTTTATGTCATTACTTAAAATCGATCTAAAATAATGAAGTGATTATTGAATACTTTAGACTTAAATTTGTATGTTTCAAAGTATGTTAATAAAAATTAAATATAAATCAAAATAAATGATATTAATCATCAGGTATTTATTTTAATTTGGTAAAAACAGAAAATTTCAGTATATTTATTTATTTGGAAATTACAATTAGACACATTAATAAAAATAGATGTAAAATAAATGAGCTTTCATTTTGAATTTTAAATGAATCACTTTGTGTAATTATTAAGAAATTATGTGAGTTTGAATACAAATGATATAATTTAAACAAATTTAAAGTAAAATATTACTTTAACTAAATAAAAATTGACCATATTTTCAAAGCTATTTCCAGCTAAAAATAAATTGGATTTTAGGATTTATTATTTAACTCTCGTGCATAAATATATATTTTCATTATTATGAATGTCAGTAATATTTATATAATTTAATTTACTAATATGAAAACACTCATATCAAAAATTTTATAATTAGGGAGCGAATACATTTACAAAAGAATTAATATTTTTTTTAAATAAAAGTATTATGTTTTTTAAATTAGAAAATATTACCATGACTGATTCAAGAATTCAATCTTTTAAGTAGGAAGAAATTATAAACATAAAAATAACATAAAACAAAAACATAAAAATCATAAACATAACAAAAACATAAACATAAAAAATATATATAAATATAACATTTAATGACATTTAAGAATATTTAGATATGTAATTAATTGTTTTAAATTTATCAAGTTATTTTTAGCACATACATTTGAGAAATTCGTAAGTTTCAATTTTGATATAGTTTATTCAAACTAATTATCAGCCAAAACTATTTTGCATAGACCTGGTTCCATAGTAAAGGGAAGGGAGTAGTTTCAATTGGTCCGAGGACCTGGGCACCAATGGGAGAACGACCAACTTAGCCCCGAATTGATGTTTACTTTAACTGAACATAACGGAATGGCCTTTTTATATACATGACTTCTGAACTTTTCTTTAAGGATATTTGGATTCTATCAGACTGCCGTGCCTCTATACAGCACCTCTCTCGTTGGAAGACTGTTGGGAATGTGACAAGTCTGGATATACTAGACCTTTTGAATCAGCTTGCTAAAAGACATTCTACATTTTCAATGGGTCCTCACCCATGTTGGATTGAATGGTGATGAGACTGCCGATAACTTAGTCAAGGCTGCCAATGCTGATAACCTGCATGACAACGTAAAATTAACCTATTCTGAAATTTCCTCAATCAAAAAGAAGAAAATAATAACACTTTGGAAAGTTCCTCCTGCTCACCCGTGGTACTTTGGCAAAAGACTTCATTGGTGACACAAGCTAAATATATTGAGAAATCAGCAGATGGCTCTCTCATGCTTTCTGAGCAGCCATATTAAAACACTTACCTTACACCAGGGTGAGAGGCTCTTTTCAAAGTGTCATTGGTGTGGGGCTGTTCAAGCCTCCCCCAATCATATTCTTATTTGTCTAAATTTTATAGTTTTTTAGATTTTTAAGAGTTCCGATTTTATTTTTGGACATTCTTGACATTTTAGTTTTTATGGAGATAGTGTAGCTTAGCTACAACATCTAGGATTAGAATTAACCTTTGTTAAACCTACAAAATTAACCTTTGTTAAACAAATTAAGTCTAAATTTAAAATTGAGTATCATTTTTAACTATATATATTCATAAATTGCATTTGTTTTCATCTTGTTCAGTAACCTGCTGTAACAATCA
The DNA here is from genome assembly GCA_037975125.1 of Latrodectus hesperus. NCBI lineage: Eukaryota > Metazoa > Arthropoda > Arachnida > Araneae > Theridiidae > Latrodectus > Latrodectus hesperus. Next base: position 114,974,844 of record CM075853.1, read on the forward strand.
AATTTCACGCAATTTATAAGTGATAAAACATTTCAAATATAAAATTAAAAACCAAAAATGCTGCTTAAATTAAAACAAATTACTTTACTCTTATTGAATAATTATTTATAACTTGTTTGAATACAGCAGATTAGAAAAATCATGAAATAGCAGATAAAAAAGTCCAGCTAGTTATTAGTATATCCACATATAAATCTCAGAATATCATATAATATGTAAATTACATTCAAAATATTATTAAAATCAACTGTCATTTTTCGCTTTAAAAACTCTAATATAATTCAATAATAATGGAGGCATATTACATAAATAAGACAAACAATATTGTTTAAGAATAAATTTTATTTGGATGTTGAAATCAGCAAACATTTTCATAAATTAGTGATTTGAATTCACATGCTTAAATTTTGTTTGAATATATTCCAAGCAATTACTAACTAGTTTGAGTATAAAACACAATCATTAAACTATTAAATTTCTAGTTAAAATTAATTAAACAGCATTAAAACTTTCAACTGAATTTGTATCTTTCATATCATTAATAATTTTGTTAAATTTGAAACAGTCTTTGCTTTTTGATTTTTACATATCTTCTTTTTTTAAATAACTTCTCAATTCTGCCTAATATATAAAAAACATGTGTATTTAGGTATGGGTTTAAATTTCATCAAATCTTTCCATTTGTACAAGACATTCATTATTAAATTCTGTCAGAGTTTTCAAAACTCCCAAAAATTACAAAAAAATATTTTTTTCAGAAATTACAAAATTTAAAAAGTAATTTAATTTGATGAATCGTTTGTCTTGTTTAGAGTTATATAAAACTTTCATTATGTTTTAACAAAATTTAAAAAGTGAATAACGATTTATTGATTGTGATAAAGCGTAAATCTTTTGAATTATTTAAAATAACACCGTAAGAATTCCACGATTAAAGTTTTTATTGTAAAATATAATACTTACTATACAAAGATCAATAACACGCATTTTCTTTAAAAATTGATCTTTTTCTCTTCAAACAGCTCGTGTTTTTTGAAGAATTTTCTGAAAGGAATGTTTATTATAAAGGAATGTTTATTATTATTCATAAAATAAAAGTAATGTTAACAGGAATAAAAGAACATACAAGGAATGTTTTATTATTATTCATAAAGGAATGTTAGTGCTAAGTGAACTCTTGCAACAGAGTAATCAAAAATTCTTCCCTGATTGAAAGCTGTTGTAAAAGTAAATCTGGTTTCTTTCAACATCAATTAATGATGCATTTAAATTTGACTCATGATACATATTTCATTAAAATCGAAAAATTTCCTTTCAAAGAAACTACAAGTATAGATTTCAGACTTATTTAAATAAGTTGTAATAGTATTTGATGTAAATAAGGCAATTTAATCCTGAAACGTTGCTAAAATAATTTAAATAAACAAACGCGTGGTAAAAATTAACCCAATGAAAATTAACTATAACTTGGAATCAATAAATACATTTACTTATTTTATGACTTTAGTGCAATATTTGCAAATCGACGATACCATTTCATATGATAGAAGCAAATATGTTTATCATCCTGTTTAGATAGATGGATATGATAAGCATAGCAAAATATGATTATCAGATTTCTTTGGCATCAGAAAAGTATTAGAACGTGCAAGAAAATAACTTCCATGCAAATATCATAATGTAAAGCTCTTAAGGAATTGATTTTGCAGTTTCAGAAGTAATTATATTTTATGAATATAGTTTGCTGACGATGAATCTGTGACAGAGATAGCTCCGGAAATTACTCTGCAGTTAGTAATCTTGCAAATGAAATATTAGAAAAATTATGAGGAATAATGATTTAATCATTTATAAATATAATGACACCAACATGTTAAGTTGAGTAAATAAACTGCCTCTCAATAGAGAGTTAGATAACCATTAAATTCCTAATTAAAAGATTACATCAAAAATTAAAAATTTTATGTTTGTTAATTAGGCACTAATATATTTTATTTCAATTTAATAATTAAGTTATAATCTGTATGCTATCGTCTTCCGTTATTTTAAGTTATAGTATTACATGCATTCAATTAGTGGATTCTCCTGAATAAGCATTTTTGTGCACAATGAATGCTTGATGTAATTTCTTTTCCTAATGAAAATTAGTTAGTAAATATATGGTATTGTATAAATGTTTAGAATAAGGTGAAATTCTATATATTAATATCATCAGCAATTTTCAAGAATTTATATGTATTTGAAGCAAATAGTTTCAATTGCATCTTTTAAATTCTGAAATATGCTAAACAATATTTAATATAATGGAAAAATCTTAGTTGTTTTTTATAAATATTGAATTCATATTTTTCTTATTAATATTTTTATAAATATCTAAATTGTAAATATTGTTTTAAAAAAGTTACGTTGATAGCCCAAAGTGGTAGTACAATATTTTTCAAGACAAAGGGTGCAGGTTATGATCCCAACTGCTGTTGAATAATACAACACAATAGAAGATGGATGTTGTGCTTTTGCATGCTCAGACATCGGGATTGATGATTGGAGGTTTTTCATGTTTCTCCCTTACAACAAATGAATACACAATCATTATCCATAAACAATCATACTATCTATAAGCAGTATATTAAAATGACACGGAGCGGGTTTAGATTGTCCAAGACTCATTACATATATAAGCTGAATTGATTTTTCATAACAGAAATTTCATTTGAAGCTGCATAAAAAAATATTTCATAATATGTTTTACTAAATGCTTCATATTTCAATTAATTTATACAATCATAATTTATATTAAAGATTTTTAAGCAACCTTCAGCATATCATCAAACATTTGAAAGCAAAAAACCAAGTAAAATCATTATAAAAGTGAAAAGTCAAATCCATTCAAAAATACAAAATCAAAACAATTTCCTTATTGAAATAGTAATACACAAAATGTAAATTTAATGAGTTAAAACTAATTTTATTCACCTGATTAAACGATAAAAATAAGTTCATTTGTCCATATACGTTAAAATTCTTGTAATATTGAAACCAATCATAATTTTTTACATTTTTTAAAGTATTTAATAAAACGTTTAGCTTTATCTCTTGGTTTTTCAAAATTAATTATGACACACATTTAAAGTTATTAACGATGATTGACAAAATTGCATAGAATTACGTTGGAACTTTGCATGAAGTTTTTAGATAATAATATTTAAATAATTTGTTTCCTTAGGAATATCTCATTTTAAAATATATTTATAATTAATTTGACTGAACATTGTTATACGAAAATAATACTTCATTAGTTTAATGAGGAGATAGACATAAAACAGTTTTTTATCGCTAAGGGCAATGTTTGCCAGAGATGATTTTTTTTCTATTCTTACAATTGAGAATAAGGTAACTTAAATTAAGAAAAGAAAAAAATATGAACCATTTTATTGGTTTTTAAGAAAATGCTCTTTTATTAAAGTATATATATATATATATATATATATATATATATATATATATATATATATATATATATATATATATATATATATATATATATATAAGAAACCCCCTTTAAGAGAGATGAAAAATATTTTTAAAAATTTAATTTAAGCGTTTGAGCAAGCAATTTAAATGTTATTAAATAATTCTTATTAATCAAAATTAATATATATATATAAATATATATATATATATATATATATATATATATATATATATATATATATATATATATATATATATATATATATATATATATATATATATATATATATATATATATATATATATATATTAAATTCGTTTGAAATAAAATTCAAATTATGTTTGAATAAATATTAACATCCTATGACTAGGGATATAAAGATATTTTAAAGTATTAGCAAGGATGTTAAATCAAAAAAATGTGTGTTTACGTAGATGTTTTTAGATGTAATGTAAGCTGTAAGAAATTAAAAAGGGAGAATAAGGTGAGAAATATAAATATAATTAGGATACTTAAACATAAAATAATTTGGTTTTTACTAAAATATTTAACAGAAATGTATCCATATTATATGATGATTATCTCGCGCAATACCAATTAAAATTTTTTTAACAAACTTTTAAAGTAAATTAAATGGAAATATAACAATCTGTAACAATCGATGGCAATGTAAAATATTAGAAATAATTATATTATTTTTATCACTAAATAGTTTCAATAAAAAGTATGATTCTTTCTAAAGATCAAATTAAAATCATTACTGTCATTAAAAATAATAGTTACCAACGTGATTTTCATTTAAGTATTCAATTTATAAGAGTGAAATTTTTAATGAGTTATTGAAATCAATTTCTTCTGTTGAATTCATATTCTCATATTTTTAATAAACATCCATATTCCAGTAACATGCATTCCTTTTGATTTACTAGATAAACATTAATTATAGATATGAGTAAATTTATATTTCCTATGAATGAATTTAGAATTATATTAAAGAAAAATTATCTTTTGTGAATTTTAAATTATTAATTTTAATAAAGTTTAATAAATTGTAACGATTTAATTCAATGACCTACTTGATTTTATATTTTATGATTGAAAGGAAATTAAATTACAGTCATGTTAATATTTATATTTGGAAGCATTTAATTTGCAATGTTATATTTTAATTATGTAAAAATGATACTTAAATTTTGATAAAAAGAAATGAAATCAATATTGAATCTTTTAAAACAATTCTTATATATACCTTTCACTGTTGTTTTATATCTGATAAATGAAATAATTATAGAAGTTAAAAATTAAAAGTATATGATATGCTTATTTTAATACAATACACTGTTCATAGATTCAGATAATTTTTTGTTAATGTTGCATTTCTATTATTTGTTTTTAATTTTATTCTCGCGAATCTGTTCAATTAAATATAAATAAATTGCTATTTGATTAAAATACTTCGAAAAGCATTAATCGAAATGTTTTGATGCAAGCAATACGGCGAGTTATGAGTATTGAAGTTGGTTGTGCTAAAACATAGTATATTAATAAATGAGTCACTTCATTTTAAAATGCTACTTAATTAAAATAAAAAATATTTTAAAATAAAAAAATAAAAAAAAATTTCACAAAAAAAAAAGATTTAATTTTTATTTTGTGAAAATTATATGAAGTATTTATCATTATCATTATTTTTAAGAAAGTTAGACCTCTAATAATTTATGATATTGTATGTACATATGTCAATTTATTTGAAATAATTATCAATAAATATCAATTTTACTTTTAAATTTCTTACATAGGAATGATTTATTATGTATGAATGCATTTTCATTGTATATATGCGGAAAAATTTTAATGCGCTTATATTCAAGCACAACATGCAACTAAATGTATAAATTTATATGATTCAATATAATCTAATACATATATTTATATAACATAGGGGTAGAACAGGTATAGTATTAATCGGACATGAAGATACCTGGCTAGCATTAAACATCGAAAAGTGGATTATGTGCTTTTTTTCCTATTTCCAGAAACAAAATTAGTTTTTCCAAATACAGTAGAATGGTTAAGATTTTTAAGGTCTGTTGAAGTAGTTACTTAGAACTGTTCCTGTTTTTTATTGCATTTTTTATTTATTTTTAATTACTTTCTAATCTATGAATGACAGCCCCAATATATAAAAATTCCACTTGAAAGGCAACGATAAATGGATATTAAAATGGCTTATAATAGTTTTCAATTTTTAAACTAACTATAAAGCTCAGATGATACCAGATTTAAATTTTTAAACTAACTATAAAGCTCAGATAATATAAGAAGATTTAAATTTTTAAACTAAATGCAAAGCTAAGATTATACATATTTTGAAAAATTAGTGGCAAAATTACGTATCAGAAATTAATTTTCAATCTTTTAAACTTCATAGCTTACATCTGACTAAAGTTATATGATAATTATACACCAATTTAATTTTCACTAAAACAGAAATCAGAGTAATATAATCACATTGTAAACATTATAGCCTTATTCTAGAGACATATTTCCCTAAAGGGACATTATACTGAACAATATCACATTGTTTTTTCTTAACTATTTTATACTATTAAAACAGAAAGCTAGAAAAAGAAAACATTCATTAAAAACATCTAATTTTATAGAATCTATTATTATCTTAAAAAGAATTTGCGTAGTTACAAAAAGGGGAAATATGTTTTATACATTTATAATTCTCACAATATAAATAAAATGCTTTATTTATGTTTTTAAAATACTCTATTTTCAAATATGAAGATTTACAATTTGTCTTTTTTATAACACCATTCTTAAAAATTGCATAATTTTAAGTTTGTTTCTTGTTATAATTTTTCAACTTTTGTAAGTTGCTTCACAGTATATAATGGGTAAAATAATTTTCCCTTTCGTTGTGTCTTAAAAGGAGTAAATAATAATAATAATAATAATAATAATAATATAAAAAAACAACTTAAATTTATCAAATAAAAATGGGAGATTATACACAATTATCGAAGAGAACGTTTTTAAGAAATGTAATTAGAATATGTGTGTTTCACAATATTTTTATTAATGCAGTAATAATTGTCTTCTGCTTTGAAGTTATTGTAATGGGAAATATAATATTAAGGAAAATCAGGGTAATTTTATTGTAAATGGAAATACATTTTTTATACGTATAATACTAAATTTAAAAAATACAAATGAATAGTTTTTATTGTAAATAACATCTACTCATGATTAATGAATAACTAAAAAATAAAAAATTGAGGTAGCAATGCATGTTTTTCTCTAATAAACTCATTAAATTTTTAAACAGCCAAAAATTAATCTCAGTTTCAATCATTTCAGCAACAATGAATTATGAAAATACAAATTTACGTTTTATGATACATAAATATACTTTTCAGTAAGTGCATTTGAATGAATACATAAAATATATACTGGCTTTAAAAATTAAATGTATCTGGAAATATGATTTTAAGCTGCGTTTTTTCATGTTATCACTCATTATATCAAATTATATGTATTCATTTATAGTTTTATATATGATGATTTTTTTACATTTATAATTTTTAAAATCTATTTCAAATATGATATTTGATATACAATTTTTTGAATTTTTATATAATGTCGCGATACATTAATAATATGCTTGAAAATATTTAGAGGTATAAATGCAAAATAAGATTAAACATGTAAATAACAATCAGTCATACAATATCTTCAAATAAATAGAAAGTTAACTTTTTAAAAAAATAGTAAAAATATGTTATTGACTAAAGGTTTTATTGTTTGAAATAATAATTTATGTTTTTTTTATTTCGTATTAATCAATAAGGTGAAAAATATTATTTAAAAGGAATTTCAAATGCGTAAACATTACATAATTTACATATTGAGAAAAATATTCTAAATGATTTTAAAACTGCTTTCCAAATATTAAATAATGATAAAACTGATTTACTTTTATTCTTAGAAAAAGGTCAAGAAAACTGCAAATGTTTGACATACTAAAACTTTAAAAAATGACAATTTTATTTAAACGATTTAAAATTCTTGAAATTGTATATTTTTCTAAACATCAAAGCAATATTAATGCATAATACACATTAATACCTAACATTTACAAATATTATGTGACTTTTAACTTGATGTCTTGCCAAATTTTGTAATACAATTGAAAAATCACGTTTTTTTACAAATCATTTGCTCTTTAAAGTTTTTTATATTTATAATAAAGGTCTTTAAGTAATCCTTCGTTTTTTAAATCTATTTTATACTAAAAATGAAAATGAAAAAAGTAATGTTTTCTTGGTAACATCATCAGGGAATAAAATTGTATTTATTTTATTCTATAAACGCAATCCAAATTGATGAAAAACAGAAAAAAACAAACGAGTATTTAGGCACCAAGAAAATAAATTAATAAAATAATAAGAAAATAATTGTTTTAATTTATTAAAAGATTAATAAATTAAAATAATACATCACAATACTAAAAATTTGTATTGTGATGTATTGTTTTAAACACTCTGTAATCAGTAATTAAAATTTTTTGTTCAAGTAATAAGCAATGGTAGAAAATCAAAAAGTTTGAAAAACAATTTTTATGCTGATTTTGTTAAAGGTTACCTTTATGAATTAACAAATATCATATATAAAGATAACAATGCAGTGTAAAATAAGTTTTAAATCTTGTACCAACTGTATAATTTGATAAAATGTTTGAGTTTTTGTAACAATATATTTTCAAAAATCTAATCCGTTGGTAAACATCACTTCGATAAAAAAAAATTGTGTTAGCCATGAATGATAGATAGTCTGATTTTTTTAATAAAATATTTTCTGTTAATTTGTTATCTCTTTTTATAAAAATAAATCATATTATTTTCTTTTACTATACTCAAAATAAAAACTGTATTAAAATCTTCACATTTTGCGATATCTATTCATATTAAATTAATCATTTTAAGGCATGGACAAATTTTCTATAATGTTTTATTTTCTAAAATGCTTGATATTTACTAGAAGAATCATTTTGCGTATAAATTTCAATATTCAGAATTACATTAGTCAAAATTTATGATAAATTTTATCAAATTGTTATAACATTTATTTAATTATAGTTTCAAAAGATAGAAGAAAAATTCAAAACTTAAAACGAAAATCTTTTAAGTAAAATACATTATTTTCTTGTTTTATAGTATGCACAAAACAACATAATTAATGAAATTTACACTTCTTTGCAAATTAATCCATGCATGAGCATATAGTTGAGCAATATATATATATATATATATATATATATATATATATATATATATATATATATATATATATATATATATATATATATATATATATATATATGTATATATATATATATATATATATATTTATGTATATATACATATGTGTGTGTGTGTGTCTGTTGGCTATTTAATATATTCCCAGATAAGAAAAGAAGATAAGTATAATTACGATCATTCTCCTATATAAATAGAATAAATTGCAATCAACTTGTTGAATAATACATCTATAACATTTCTACATTGACTTTATGCATATTATGAAATATGAAATTTATTTTGAATATTTATCTTATATATTACATTTGGACAGCTTAAAGCAAATGAAATTAGATAAACTCTTGAATTTATTTAACTTTTGCTATTTATTTTATTCTTTAAATAAGGTATTATAGAACTTATGGAAATATTTTTTCTGTATGTAGTTTTGGACAAATGTTAGTGGAAAAGAATCTGAAAAGGACTGAAATAATAAAAATATTCCAATTTTTCTTGAATTTCTACAAACTAAAAGAAAGTAATTCAACTACAATATTACATTTTTGAATTCATCTACAAATGCATGCACAAGGAACAAATATTTTCCTATTAATTAGTAACAATTTGGTAAAGACCATCAAAAGGTCACAAAGTTTTAAATTTTAAAACGCAATATTCAACGAACATTAGAAGAAAATGAATTGATGGGAGTACTTTTATCTTAATAATAAAATGTATAAGACGTATAAGTACTTGATGATTATACATATGTAAACTGCACTTTAATCAGGAATGGGTAAGAAACACTAATATAGTTTTTTATTAATTAATATATACTAAAAATATGGAGATAAAATAATCACTGATGTGTCTATTTCTATCATGAACAAACAAAAGATCATATTTTATTTCAATTCATTTTTTCTATTTTGATATATTGAATCGAAGATATCATTGTAGTAATACTTTATATAACTTTACGATTAAAGTTAAATTAAAAAAATAATTACTTTTTATTGAGTCTAAATAAGCATGCATAAGAATGTGATATTTAATCTTATCTTAAACTTTAAGAAATAAATGCGATATAAATGAAGGATGTGTGTGTAAATAAAAATATAAAGAAACACATTATTAGATATTGTAATAAAATATTATTTCATTTACATGCTAGCGCATTATAAGTAGGTTTGAAATGAACAAGAAAAATTTGAGAACTTTCATGGCAAATTTGTAATCTTTGCTTACTTATTAAAATAAATTTAAACTCTAAAATAATTTTAATCTTTTAAGAGTACTAGAATTGCTATGTAATAATTTAAGTTTTAGAGAAATACCAAATCAATGTATGTATTAAGATATATACAGCCAATAGTATTCTTTTGTAATCTGTTTCTAAAAAAATATATTCAGATTCTTATAAAAAATATCATTTTAAAATATAAGATACAATAACAGTGATTTGAGGTAGTCCTTAAAAATGCTTTTAGTCCTCCATCTATACAGGAACTGAAACTTTTGCAAACTAATACGAATTTTCTTATAATAAAAGCCCGAAACACAAAAGAATATTTGTGTGAATATATTTCATGTTTTTATAAAGTGAAATAAAATTCAATCTTATTTTTACTTTTCAGTAACTGTGTACTCTCGAGAAATATATCTTTATAAATATATATATAGTATATATTTTATATACTTATATAGTTATATATATATATATATATATATATATATATATATATATATATATATATATATATATATATATATATATATATATATATATATATATATATATATATATATATATATATATATATATATATATATATATATATATATAAAAATCATAGATATTTTTAGGATTTATAGTGCTATATAGTTTAGAAAACTTGTTTTTTTAGTGTCAAAAAATTTATTATGCGATTAGTTATTATTCAAAATCATATTTATTAAACATTTTCTATTAATTAAAATCATTGAATATTTGTTATTTAAATTTTTAGATATTAAAATTTATTCTATAAATATATGAAAAAAAATAATTCCATGCCTAATTAAAAAAATTATTGGTAATATATTTCGAGTATATTTTAGATTGGATAATTTTTCTTGTCATTTTTTATGTTTATTTTTTATCTTAAATGTTAAAACAGACAATTAAATAAATGTTTGTTTTACTACCTATTGTGTGCCAGTTCATCTGAAGTAAATATTTTATTAGAAATTTTTAATATGTTGGGAATTATCTTTGAAAGATATTCATTCATTTAGAAATGACTAAATGAAAATTATAATTGAAATAATTTCAATCAAATAATCTGTTCTCCGATACTTTTGTGAAAGAAGTCATGTTTATTTGTACATTTGTGGTATATGCAAATTTGTTGTTTCTTCATATTTTGGCATCAATAATAAGTATCTCTGAATTTAGTACATGATCTTATGAATAAAAAATGCATATTTTAATCTGTCTCTTGTATAAGCAAACACAATAAATCATAATTACTGAGTATAATAGTTTTAAGTTTGCCCTTTTTTTAAAATTTTGCTTGAGACTCTAAATACAGGAAATAGATTTTTAGAAATACAATGTGAGTATTTTAATTGTCTTAAATTTTTTGGGTGTTAGAATCCACTATGTGGTGTCATATATATATATATATATATATATATATATATATATATATATATATATATATATATATATACGCGGGCAATTTAATCCAAATAGAAACTCAAAACAAAAACTAAATGCAATAGAGCAATAGATAAGTTACTAATGAATATATCGCATTCACTTTGATCATTATAGTTAGAAAACTCAAATATTTCTATAAATTTTAGATTTTGAATTTAAATTAAATTATATTCATTAGGATAGTCTTTGATTATATTATATTTGATTAAATTAATTATGAAAATATAAAGATAAACATGTTTAAATCAATAAATTTGGCTTAAAAATTCAGTTTATAGCTTTTTATTTACATCATGTTTTCAAAACACAAGAATGTTTTCTGTAGTTAATATTATTTATGTTTATTTCTTATTTGCTATTTTAACGCACCGCTGTTCAGACTTCCTATTAAATTCAATTTCTGTATTTCGTAAAGTAAATTTTCTTGCATAGATTCCTCCACGTACGAAATCTGAAAAATAAATTCCTTTTTCGTATAGTCACCTAGACAAACGGAAAATGCATATAAAAAAGTTTCGAAAGAGAAATCTCATTTGTGCTTGAATTCCTCCACTCAAATTTCTCCTTATCAGACTTGAGTTTTATATCTACCACTCAAAGACAAAGATCTTATCATATAACTTTGCAAGTGAGGAAGAAATATATTTCACAAAGAGAAAACGAGTAAGACAGCTATTTCTCTTGACTTATCACAAGAAAATTATTGGAAAACTGCCTAATTTGAATTCCTAGCATGATCTTTCTTAAGAATCTTATTATTCTTCTCTTTCTAAAACTACAAAGATTGTTTGATGTTTTATATAACATCTGTTAAAATTAAACGGTCTAAATACTTGTCCCTTCTCTCAATATTTCACGCTGTTTCAGTTATAATCAAATATATGTAATGGGATTTACAAAAAAAATAATAAATTTATGTATTTGCTTTTTGATTCACTTGATAAAAATTCACATTTGGTTTCCTTTTATATAATATGCATGGTAACTATGTATTTAATCTCACTAAATATTTGTAATAAATATATTTAGCATGAAATTTTGAGGGGAAATAATTAGTTCAAAATATGTATGTTGTGTAAATATTTTTAACCTTTAAAGTATACCATATTTTATAATAGCTTATAGAATAATGATATAGATGGTCTATAATTTTTGTCTGATTCTAATATATTTTTATTCATTTGCTTATGATTGTAATGTATTACATATACATTATGAATGAAAAAATAAAAGCATTACATTATAAGTTTCAATGAATTGAAACTATTGTAGTGATGCATTTAATTTTGTGATGTTTTGCGAAAGAGAATGTAAACATAAAGTTACATTATTTTTGTTTATCAGCCCTTGTTTGTTGAAATGTTATCAATAGGTTTTATGGTGTAAATTTACATTAAATATATATCAAAATTAAAAATATTCAAATTTAATTTCGTTCTTTAAAATTAAAATTTGTTATGAAATTCAAATATTTCACAGCAATTTGATATATTTTTGTGACTTTATTATTTAATTGTATTACATAGAATATACTCATTATAAATTATAAAAGGAAATGCATCGTAATTGATATCTATATTCGTTGTAAACATACAATAAATGAAAATATATGTTTTGCATTATAAGTTTCACAATGTACGAGAAATAATGAAGTTGTGCATTTAAATTTTCGATACATTACAAAATTGTTTAAATTCACAATTACTTTACTTTAGTAGAACGAAACGTATTTGTAAAAATGCTAACAATGTTTTAGCGTTCAAACTTACAATGCAGTTACATCAATATTGTCGTGTAATTCAAAGAAAAATTTATTTTTTCTAACATATGATAATTAACTAATAAATGTAATCTTCTTTATTAAACCTCCATTTTATTAATTTTAGCCATGACATGATATTCAATCCTTGTAATTGATGATAGTGTAAAGTAATTAATATTCAGGGTGTTTTTTAAATGAATGATTTAGAAGTTCATAGCATAAGAAAAATAGAGCACTATTCCCAATAATCTAGCTTGATTGTTAAAATTATTTATCGTTTTTGCATCAATGCATATTTTTTTATATTTATAAAGTACATATCATATAACTTTAATTTTTCTTGTTATAATAATATTTTACAATAATGAAACGTACAGAGTAAGTTGTAATTGCTTTTTTTAAAAAAAATACTAAGGCATTATTTCCTTTACACAATAAGTTTGAAAACTGATTCCTGACTTCTTCTGAATGGAAAGTTGGGAAGAAATATACCCATGGCAAATCAAGGCTTTCAATCCCAATCAATCCCTTTAATCTGCAGTAAACTATGATAAGTGTATGTTAGGAAGTAGTTAAACATTCGAGATTAAAAAATCACGCTTATTTTCTATTATAAATAATTATTTCAATTGAATTGTTAAAAACTTTGTGTGCTGAGCCAAATAATGTATATAAAATTGTAATAGATATTTATACGCAATTATTTCAGTTAATCCAATCAGATTTTAATAAAAACTTATGTTGTCAAAAGTTATGTTTATGAGAATATAATATATGAGTTACAGTTTATGAGAATATTACATTCACAAATATTAATCTATCACAAAATAAAAGTGATTTCTTGCATATAGTTTTCAAAAAATAAAAAGATTCCTCTGTGAACATTTATTTGAATTAAATTTGTAACTTTCCTACCTGTAGAAGTTTGATACTTTAATATAAATAAGTTGTATATGAATGTTACTATTATTCCAACTACTATTCATAAGTTGTCTAAATTTTCAAGTGGATAATAAGTAAAAAAAAAATCGTGCCGTTTTTAATAGCCCAAAAGAACATGACCTACAAAAGTGTAGACTATTGTTAGTCCTTGAAGTAATCATCATCAACATCCAGCCCTTTCTGTTAACGTGTCTTCAGTTGTGCAATCACTTTGCTGTAAAACTCGGGTTTTGGATGCAAATAATTCCGCGACTGCTTGATACAAGTGTACTTCATTGGTGAAGAATTTTCCATGAAGATGATTGTCCAGGGAATGGAGCAGTTGGTAATCTGATAATGCAGAATTAGTTGAGTAAGGAGTATGGCACAAAAAATCCCAAACAAGTAGTTGTATGACCTGCTTACTCATGCAAAGGCCTCACGTTATAGGCCGAGAACAGTACACCCTTGCGATTAAAAATCCTTACTCCTTCTATTTCAATACCTGTTTCACACGTTCCTATTCCTGCGAGTACATGTCCACAGTAACCGTTTGGCTAGTTGGTAGCAGCTCATAGTGAACTACTTGATGATTAGTTCACCAGAGGGACAAATCTCCCGACCTGAATTTGTGAAATCTATGCATTGATGTACGTACATTGACAGCACTGTCCTCAACTGCTTGAAATATTCGGAGACTTGCTACAGAAGATGATAAGCCTAATTTGAAGTCATAAGCAAACACACCGAACGAACTCTTCTGACACGTCTATTTTAATTCATTACTGCAGGAATTATGACACATGAGTGAGTGTGATAGATCTACTTTTATAACTTCTGATATTTCTACTCTCGACTGACCGGTGTCTTTTCCACATCATACACTAATTTGCATACTTATTCTCTCTTCATTTAACGAAAAGCGAAAATGAAAAGAACTTCCTTGTTTATCTCATATTATTTTTTGTATTTTTTCTATTCTCTAATCTTTTATTCCCCATATTTTTTTCATTTACTTAAAAGTGTGTTTTCATATAAATATTTAATATTTTACTAAGCTTGTATTCACATTAACTTTCATTTTTTATTATCTATTGTTTTGTCGTTACTCATTATCTATATTATATAGTTTTCAATCTAATGCACGTTAAATGTTTCCTTGGATCAGATGTTCATCTCTCGTTATAGCGAGGAAAGTGCTTACGTGTATTTTGACTTCATCTTTTAATTATAACTGTGTGATCAAACTGTCCTATTTAACTTAAACACATTATATTCAGTTAGTAAAGTCTGTTGTCTTTTCCGAAGAATAAGAAGCTATAAATACATCGCAGATATTTATATTTGTCACTAACACATATTTAAAAATATGGGTTTCCATACATATAAAGCATTCCCTACACCAATAGTATCCATATATCTTGTAAATCAGTCATCAAGCTTGATTATGCCACATACATGAACGCAACTATACTGTTTATTTCATTAACAATATTACAGTTAATTATCTTAGAAATTACATTTTTTTAATAAGTTCTCATTCTTTGAGTCTCAATGGAAAAACGAAAAACTAACTGAATTAGACTTACATGATATTTTTTCTTAAAGGCTTGCAGTTTTATTTCACATTTCAGCAAGCATGGAAACAACGACAGAAATAATGGTATGGAAATTTCTCGTAAGTGTATCAGCAGCCTCATTAAATTATTTGGAATAAGTGGAAGAAAAAAACTTACTTTCACAGATAAAAATGTATGTTTTTTTATTTTTTATTAATTAAACGAATAAAGCTGCTATGATATTACTCACGATCTTCGCAGTTTTATTTTGAGCAAAAAACATTGTATAGTAAGAGCACAGAGATATGCCTCTAAATTGATTTAATTAAGATTAGTTATCATAGTATGTGAAAAATTATGTAAGACTATTTTCAATATTAAAATGTCTATACATATTATATTTATATAAAATCTAATTCATTCTTAATAAGGTAAACATTAAATTTATAGAAACATTAATTTTTAAAACTGTAAACTGTTATTTGTATTCGTGCTATTTAAATATGTATAAACATTTGTTAATGATGCAATTGGCTTGGGGATTATACAATTATAATAATGTATATAACTATAATGAAAATTATACCATTATATCTGCATAATTAAGTAATTTGAAATCTTCTAAATGTTTTCTGTTATTCACAGCTTATACACAACTCTATTTCATCATTTTCTCGTTTGTTATGTATGAAAAGACCTTGAATCTTTCTTGGATTCGAGTAATTTGTCTTTGTTACACCTGTCATTGTGATTGAGGCAAGTAAGACGATAATTTATACAGGTAAACTTGAACAATATCGAAAATGAGCTACCAACCAGAAGTGCAAAATTACATGTTTTCATGACATACAAAAGAAAACCATTTTTTTCTAAAAATTTCCTATAATAAACAAATAATGTATAACCTTACACGATTAATTTTCAAGTCAGAATAATAAAGAAAATAAAATATCTCTCGTTTTAAAACAATAATATATATATATATATATATATATATATATATATATATATATATATATATATATATATATATATATATATATATATATATATATATATATATATATATATATATATATATATTTATATATATATATATATATATATATATATATATATATATATATATATATATATATATATATATATTTATTTATTTATTTATATGTATATATATAATAAGTTAAATTATATATAAATATTTTTAATTTCATTTATAAGTACATAAACTGTGAAAAATATAATTTATGATATAGTTCTAAAGACATTTTTCTTTTGATAATTTATGAAATTTAAGAAACGTAATTATGAATAATGGTACGATATAATCATATTTTTTAAATTTCACAATTAAAATTTAATATTAGGATAATTGCTTAGTAATCTACTTAGATTTATTAATTATTATACATAGAATCTCTTAGATTTCAATCATTTATGTTTACAAAACCAAAATAAATTCACTGGCCAAATTCTAGGTATGTTAGTTTTAAAATTTAATGGAACAAATAAACAGTATAGGGTTTGAAATAAAGCAATTTATTTTAAGATAAATTATTTCCCTACATTTAAGAATTTGATAAAGTTTTGGGCTCCATTTTTTAAAATCATTCTTCCCAAAAGTAAATTCTTTTAAATTATGAACTGTATTGTTAAATAAACTTAATAAATGTAAAAGAACAGTAATTTAAACCGGACCAAATTAAATTTCACTGAATGTCAAAAGATACCATTGCTATGCTTGAAGTTTACTTTCTAACTAGATTGTGAAATATAACACCAACATAATTTTCACAAGATGATCAGAAGAAACGCAAAAGTTCATATGACACAAAGTTAAGTAGGTAAAAAGAACTACAGGAGAAAGTTATTGCAATCAAACGGTTTAAGTATTTCTTTAACAAGCTGTAATTCAAAAATCTTCAAACAATATAAATATACATACCTTTCTAGTAAAAATGTTTTATTTGAAATTTGTAGATTGATTAGATATTGGGTATCTGAGATAGCATATTGGGTGTTTGTTTAAAATTATGTGATTGTAAAAAAACAAAACAAAATAAAGTTGAATCGCTACCATCAGTTATTCAAGAATATTTAACACCAGGTAATTTTTAATAATTCCAATGAACTTCTTATTAAATAGTTATTCCAATAAATGATAATTCCAATGAATTTCCTATTAACTTCTTATTAAAATCATTGTTGTGTATTTGAGATAAGCAATGTCATTTTCTTCGAGAATAGGAATCTTAACAATTATTTTGTTTCATTTGATTTCTTTAAAACGAAATTTATATATAATATTTAAATCTAGAATCTCCGATAGATAATCCATTTTACCGACTTCTACAGGTAAAGTATTGGCGAAAAAACATACAACGCATCATGATTAAATGCATTCGAACATGTACGATATTTTAAATGCAACCAGTTGAAAAATGTATACAAATATTCAGAAATTATGAAAGCATGATAAAATATGTTCCATTTCTATCAAAAAGCAAGAACTGATGACAAAGTTTTATCTTTACTAGAACAGTTATTAAGCTGAATGAACTTTTTGTTTTATTCAGCTTAATAATTGTTCTAGAAAATACATGCTTCTCCAGCTTATTTATCCCCTGACAAATAACTGAGGAAGCAAGTATTTTATGTTTTCTTTTACTTGGTTCTTAAGGCCATATAAATCCGAATGAGAACCAAGTCTTTACGAAAACTCTAATATGATAAAACTACTGCTATTTCACAATTAGATGTGAAGTGTTACATGTGCTTTGTTGTACTGTTAATTGTACGATCACTAATTGGTATAGAACTATGCTGGAAAAAATCTGTAAATGCTTAGAAAAATCAGCAACTGTATTAAGAATAAAAATAGAACCTTCAGTGACCCCCAAATAAGTTAATCAAAATATAGTATTTAGTTCTGGGATGCTGATGAGCTGTAGGGAGAACATTTCTGAAATAAAAAGTTTTTCACTTATAGGATTAGGAAGTGACAAAAATTTTTTCGCAATCTACATAAAATTCTCTCAAAGAGAAGCGCTTAAATTGAAAGTGTGGAAGATTTTGGAATTTCATAAAATGGGACAAATGTTATACTTAAAACATTTTTATTAGTTTTGGTGCACATGTAAGAAAATAATTTCAAACATTACAGATATTAAAGAAAACTGTTGTTATTAATATTGTCTTGGATTATTTTCTTCTATGTAATAACCATTTTGAACAGTAAAAAGTATTACCATCATAAAACAATATTTAATTTAATTTACTATGGAAAAAAACTTCAAATGAATTTTATTTTGAAAAATTAAATATTTATGGAATAAAATGGAAATATATCAAAACATTTATTCAAAACATCAAAATATATTTTAATATTTAAATTATTTATATTTTACATGAGAAAAATACTATAAAAATGCTATGTAAATTAAATTAACGAAGGAAGATAAATTTTGATTTCTTACATTTAATTTAATAATGAATGTTAAATGAGGAAAAATACAATTCAGAAACGATCCATCTCCGTTATTGGCGAACAAAGGCAACTCATAATATATTTTATTAATATAATCTTCCATTTAAAATACTTAATTCTTATCAAATATATAAAAGAATAGAGATAGTATAAATTTGAAAATGTTTCTATGAAATCCTTTATATCTTGATTAAAAATCAGAATTAAATGAAAAAATTGTTGTATACAATAATATTAAAAATCTGATTTAACTAACTTACTTATTAATAAAAAATGGCTCCAATGTTAGTATCAAATGGGAGAAGAAATTATTTTTATTTCAGTTTAAGTAATATAAAATGCTAAATTATAAATGATTAATGCCGTTTTTCGATTTAAAGAAAATAATAAAATTTTTTTATTATTCATGAAATTTTAAATCAGTTATTTAGTAAAAACATTTTAAAGAAAAATTAAATAAAATATTTAAAGGAATGATCATTAAATAAGTTTAATCTAAAAGCATATTAAATCGTTACATTTTGTTGAAGGTGCATTTTAATTTGCTTTTTTTTACTAATAAAAAAGATTTATAATTTTAATTAAAATTTATCCGAAAATGGCGAAAAACATTTTTTGTAGACAGTTGAGTTGATTACAAAATATGCCGTAGCATAAATTTTTATGCAAGATTACTTTCTTGTTTTATTGATATTTATTAATTAAATAAAAATTTATATGTTTTTGCCGCTATTTCGGAGAAAATATATTTTATTTTCTTCTGCAAAACTGAGTTTCGTTATGAATATAATACACATGCAGTTAGTTAAAAAGATTATACATTTTTAATTTAAAATAATTTAATGTAAAGTCTTTAATTATATTACTAAACAGAAAATATATTTTGTTATTCGCTGTTTACTTTAACTAAGGATTATGAAAATTCACAACGAACTATTGATTTAATTAATATTGAATCGTAACTTAGAATATTAGAATTTTAATTTTATTTACAATTTTAATTTAGTATTAGGATTTTAATATATTAAAATTTTAATTTTAATAAAAAATAAACAGGAAGCAAAACTAAATAATTTAATACAGCTAATGCCTATTTTCGTTTAACTTAGAATTTTTGTTAGCTGTTTGCATTAAAAGTATTTAATATAAGGAAAAAAAATATAGAATGTAATTTATGCAACAAATAAATAAAATACTGTGTTTTAAGTACTCTCTCTAGGTTTTAATGGCCTTTTATGACATGCAAAAAAGAAAATGTAAAATATTTCACTGTGATTGAAGATAAAAACTTGTACTTTTTAGAGTGATAGATGAAGATATTTCTTCAAATTAATGACTTATTATATAAGATCCTTTAAAATATGTGTAAGTACGCGTATAAATATATGTATAAAAGCATAATGTTTATTTTCTTTATAATGTTATGTTACTTGAAGCAAAATTAATTCGTATGTTGTAAAATAAAATATTTATTTACAATTCTAATCAAGTAATAAACTTCAATTTTAATATCAAGAGTAACTTAAATCTTTATACCAGAACTTACATCTCAGTTTCAAACGTAAACTTACAATCTCTGTTAAATTCCATCAATCTCAGAAAGTTAAAAATCTAACATGGAACACACTCTCGCTTCCAGAGTCAACAGAAAGCAATAATCACTGGGTGACTAATCCTTTGTCACAACATGCTATGAAACTGCTACTCATTTATCGTTAGACTTTGACACCTGAGAATCATATAATAGAGACGAGTTACATTAACTCTTTTATAGTGTGAGCCACATTCATTCCTTTTATAGAAGAAATGCCAAGAAACACTTAGAGATGGTAAGAGCCATGCATGGTCCGGGATTCGAACGTGGGACTTACAGTTTTGGAGATAAACAGGCAACGAGAAGAAGAGACCCTGTTATATTCCTATTGGCTATCAGGTTGTGCCTCTACTTCATTCTAGTATGTCGGACACCCTGCACGGAGTGCCAGGTGCCCGCTGGGAACTGCAATCTGAGAGCGCAAGCCTTAAGAGGCTCTACAGAACACACGACCAGTGTCACATTTTTGAGAGACGAATGCTTTACAAACGTGGGGCTATCAAGCCTACAGTGATCTACGCAGAATTAATGGGATAGGATCAAGTGAAACAGAAAAATAAATGTTAACAGGATCTAAATAAATTTAAGTAAGGATGGCTAAAATATTTACATAATTTACGAACAGAAAATAATTATAGTTAATGTAATTTAGAAGTCTATAGGAATAAAATGCAATTAGTCCTTTACATGTTTTGAAATTTAGATGTGTACTAAGTACTAGTAATTTTGGAAATTGGAAAACTGGTGATTAATTTGTTTGTTTGTTACTTGAATTGAAAAATTTAGTTAATTTTCGAGTTCTGTTGACGCTGCTTCTGAGGCCACAGATGCAAGATGGAGATCTCGATTTGTTAATTCCCAGGAAGTAGCTGAGACAGGGCGCATGGATGCAATTAAAATAGGGATTGGAAAATGGCACATCTGATGAAACTTTTGGTATTAGTCTTCTTTTATCGTAAACATTCGGAGAGTTCTTCCATAGAGATTGCCAGCTTTACTCTGTATAGTTTTTAACTTTTGATTTTAGACTGGCTCTGGACCACTTTAAATGTGTCAACGGAAGGGTTGGATGGGTTGCTGCTTGTTTTGATGCTTGATCAGCTGCCTCATTCCTCGTGATTCCAGTGTGTGCTTTTAACCAACTTAGTTGGATGTTCAAATTCTGGTTCTGAAAAAGTAAATTTTGAATGGATCTTATTATTGGGGATTTGTGTAACGGGTTATATAAAGCCAGTAGGGAAGATAAACTGTTTGTCCAAATTGTGACAATTTGTAGTTTATGTTGGATCGAATAAAGAAGTGATTCTTTTATTGCTAAGGCTTCTACCTGGAAGACTGAATTATATTTGTGTATTTTTATGAGATGTTGATGCAGTAGATTGGAGTCTTCAAAAACTACAAATGCTGCTCCTGTTTGATTGAGTTTTGGAGACAGGAACACTAACCCTCAACCATCGGCCAGTACTGAACCACAAAATAGAAAAATCCACAAATAAATATCAAATTTAATTCTTCATGCCGGTCTAATGTAAGCATTTAAAATAATCTCCTAATTATATTTTGAGTAATTTGGAATGAAAACGTAAGAAGGCTCTAATTTTTTTTTCATTTATAAGATTATTTTAGATAGTAGGACTCAAATTAGTTAGACATCCAATTTGAATCTTCACAAAAATTTTGTAAATATGAAAATTTCAATGATATTTTAATTCGAATAGTTTAAATAAAATAAATTTTAGAACATATATTTTTTCAGAAATATTATACAAGAAATTATTATACTATAATTATTTTCAGAAATAATGTGTGGCTTCAGTTTGATAAATTAAGAAAATAATTTATGTACAATGCTTATGGTATAATTCATTAAATATTTTAAAATGATGAATATTTTTAATTAGTTTTACACGCAAAATATATATTATCAATAAAATTATTATGTGAGATGTGAAATAAAAATATGGCAGGATATTTTCTTAATTCTTGTTGGTTATCATAGATTTTTATTTTATCAAAAATTAAAAGGTTGAATTTAATTTTACCAAACAGATCAGTTGTCTCAGGTGTGTCAAAACACATTCAATAGTTACTTTGAATAATTATAAAGTTTGCAAAGATTTTTATTAAGAATTGAATTTTTTAGATACTTATTCATCGAACGATAACTTCTTAAGAATGCACAAGTTTCTAACTTGCAACAAACAAAATATTTAATTTACAACTGTAAGTAATTTTTGCATGTTTAGGTACGTTAATATTTTGTAAGAAATCGTAAAAGATGTATACGTGTGTGCAAATATTTAAATACATTGTATTTTTAAAATCGTATACATTTAATTTAACTAAATATGCAAAGTAGAATTTACTAATACATTAAAAATTAAAAAAAACTCTTAAAAATCTATGTTTACTAACATATTAAAACTTGAAAAAATACTTAAAATAATAAATCATGCATTATAACTGAAAAAAAACTTCATAAAAGTACATTGCCATATATTATGCATAAAATCTATTACGAGATAAAGAAAATTTATATAATTTGTAATATAATAAGGAAAAATCAAAAATATTGTATAACCTTACTGGTGTATTTCCTTACCATGGAGTAACAATGATTTGAAATAATTTAAATTTAATTTTCAGAATTTTGTTATTTCATAAGATAAATATTTTTGTTTATTTTCCTTATTCTTATTGCAAATAGAAATGTTCAAGTATATTTTTAATGTTAGTGAATGTTATTTTCCAGTTACTCTCGTTTCTGCTACAATTTATTTTAAACGCTAGCCTACCTAATTAGAAATCACACATCTTATAATAAATCTTTGGAAGTTCATTTATTTAAATATTCAAAGGAAATACTCATTGTTTTTTAATTTTTTACATTCCATACTTTTACTACATAAATTATATTTTGCTAAAATTTGCTTTTCTCTTAAAAGTCATTAAAATTTATAAATTTTGATTTAGTAAATCTTAAGAATTTTTGCTCTTATGTTCCATATTCCTTAGAATTTAATGATCAATTTAATTCGTAAAAACAAACTGTTCTTTTTATTCCATTGTTTTTAAAGTTCTCCAATTTAAACTACTTCTAAAACCAAAGAATTGTATTGTTTGCAGAGAAAAAATCTTTTGTTGCATGAAACTTTGTTTGGGCTTTAGAGATCAAGTTTATTTAAAGAGTAGAGTAAAAAAATAATGCTGTATTAAACTATTCGGTTTTCATTTTCTAAATATTATTTTTTAGTTTAAGCAAAAATTTATCACCTTATTAATTTATCACCTTGTATAGATTAATACTCACATTCAACACTTAAATTTTATTGGTTTAAAAAGTATATTATTCCTGTAATTCACATTGAACAAAAAACTAAAAGATTTATTTTCGGTTGAAAAAATTTAGTTTTTAATAAAATGTATCGATTATTTGGAATTTTTTCCTAAATATTAGTATTGATGGTTGAATTAATTATTAATTATTTAATATTTATTTATTCAAATACTTTATTATTATTTAATAACTAAAAATATTTTTGATTTAAGTTTTATGTGTACCATTTCAATTGACTATAGAAAATCATATGGTAAATGTAGTCTTATTTGGCATTTAAAATTAAACAAATGTAGATGTTTTTTCTCTCAAAATAAGAAAGAATAATAAAATGAACAACAAATAAAGTTTTTTTGGAAAGAACTATAATAACTCACATATCCTTGCTAAGGAAATCCCGTCTTTAATGAGAAAATCCTTGGTTTGAATTCCAGCCACTTTTGAACGATGGAATATAAATATTGTACTTCTACTTTCCCCATGAGCGTTTGTCAAGTGAGTACTTGGAAGCGTCCTAGATTTTCATTATGTGACATGTATAAGATCTAATAATGACGGAAAGTCCTCAAAGGACAAAATTCATGGCAATTCTTACAACAGCTCTTGGCTGTAAGCTGTTCCACTACAAGGCGTAAGATAAATTAAGATGGTAACTGTTAATTTAATTTCATATTGTGTACCTACTATAATTTAAAAATTATAAATTTTATGAGATTTGAAGTAAGGAAGTTTTGAAATTTAAGATAAAATTTTAAATGAAAACAATAAATTTTGATAAAAAATTTATTGTTTACTAAAAACAAAATGCTTAGTACAAGTAGAACAAAATGGAGAATTAAATACTTAAGAAAAATGAAATTTGTAAATGAACTATTATATTTCTCTTTTCTTTAATATTCTGAAAGTTATTTCATTGTAAAAGATGTAAATGTTTTACATTAAAATTTACTTTAAAAGAAAGAAAGTATGTATTTAATATATCTGTGTATGAGGAGATATAATACATACATTTCTTACATTGATGGCATTCAGAATTTTCAAACTTGTGTCATTTTATACATTGTGAATCTAAAGACATATGCGAATTGTTTTTTAATTTAAAAAGTAATAAACGTTAATTGAAAAAGTCTAAAATGAAAAATGTTAGACAAACGTATTATAAAATTTTAATGAAATGAATCTTCCTAATTTATTGAAAAGCTGATACATTTAAAATTAAGTATTATAATCTTTTTAAGAATGTAACCCGTTTTATGGCCATGGGTGTAACAAAGCTTTTGAAAAATAACTTTGATAAAAGTGCCTAACACATTAATGGATTTACAAAATGCTTCGGTGACCATACTTTCCAAAACCCGTTCAGTTAGGTTAAGTTCAGTGACTGACTCAATACAACCGAATCTTTAATTTGATTTAATTATGGAAAGTGTATTTTTCATAAATCTGATGGTAAGCTTGTGATTTCTGTACTACATATGCAATTTTTCGTACAAGGAAAATTTTTACAAACATAAAACTTCTAAATATTTTGATCCACCATTCCATTAATGTTCTAAGGGAGAAAGTCACCAACATCATAGTAAACTTTACAATTTCTGATCCATTTATTATCCTTAATTGACTTTGGTACGGAGGATATATTTTAGTGCATTTTGAGTGGTGAAAGTAATGTTATGTTACATCTACTGATAAGTTGAATTTATATTAATGGCTCCAAAGAATCACAAACATTTAATTGCCTAAATTTCATGCTTATGATTATATATCAGTTGGACTTTTCTTTTCCTTGCGGAAAGGAGAGGTTTTCCTAAGACATATAAATAATTTATCAGACTCCAGATGATGCCTTTTGGAAAGAAAAATACTTATATTGTAATACTGTTCTAAATAAGAAATATACTTATTGTAGTTCTGTAAGGTATATTATACTATTAGTTATTTCAAAACCAAAGAAAAACCAGCTAGCCAATAATTATTGTTTCTTATCTGACCACATTCTTTTAAAGGACTTTTGAAAACACATTTAAGAACCATCGGGCCATGTATTATTCTTCAAAGCCATTACTCATTCAGGATCTTCAATCAAATTGGATTAAAGTTACTTAATCTAATACACAAAATATTTTCAATTTTTGTTAATTTGCAGCAGACGTTGTGTTGCTGTTCACGTAGCAAAAGGACCAATATAAATATAAAATGTGATGATATTAACAAATTAGTAAAAGAATAAATGCAAACTGCATTAAATACTGTAATTTTTTGTTATGCTCAAATGGTTAGTTTAAAAAATGTAGAAAAACTGAATCCCCTTCAACTTTTCATAGAGAATTTGTAAATCGAATTTTATTAATTTGTTTCGTTAAAAAAAATTCACTCACAGAAATATTTAACTAAAAATACTGCATTTCAAATCCTATACCGCGCATTTTATGTCTAAAATTATTTTTTAATCAATTCGATTTCTTTTAGCCTTTTAATGAATTAGTATCATATTTCTTCCAAACATAAAATTTACATATTATGATATTCATAAAATTAGTAATGATGATGATAATTTTTAAAATATCGTTATTAATTTTTTATTATTGTTTTGGAAACTATAATTTTATTTTAATAAGTTAAAATTTTATTACTTAAAATAATACACAAACTTTTCAATTAAAACATCGCGTCAATTATATATATATAGAAATATATTAAGAATATAAAATACACAATACACTTTTGCTTGTGAATCATGTACTGCCATATGTAGTGTATACATACCTGATGTTTTTCAAAATTCTTTTAATAATTATAGTAATATTTATTTGGCATATGAACGCTTACATAGTGTCAAATATGTTTCTTAATATGTTTTTAGAGAGACATATGAGAAAGTTATATAAAAAAGATATGAAATTACAACAGAGAGTTCCAACAATACCAATAACATTAAGATCATTGTGTATGTGTGTGCTGTTTGGAATTTTATATTCATGATAAAGTTTATTGAAATATATGTTCATTTTAATTATTAATAACATTATTCGTTGCTTCGATTTTTCTAATTTAGGCAGCCGCTTATTTTATGGCTTCCATGTATGTTGAAAAAAGCTTCAGAAGCTATAATTATTATATCTATTAATATAGATATTTTCATCTAATTTCTTTTATTTATGTTATTTCCTTCAATATAAATTGAATTTTTATTTTCATACTTGCCAATAACTATAAAAAGTTCTAACACCTAAATCTGTCAATTCTACTGTTCAGGATTGTATAAAAGTTTTAGTTTAAATGAAATTTTAAGAAATTTATAACCCACTTTTAAAATAATTGCGTACACTATTTTAAACTTAAATATTTGAATTGTGTTAAAATATTGAATTTAAGAAAATTTAAATTAATTTAATGAATTTATAATTGAATTTTACATTTTCCCATTTATAATATTTTTATCATAAATTTTCAGGCATTTATATTAAAAATCTATATTTATCCTCTATAATTATTGATGTTTGAAGTCATTTTTGTCTATTTTAGAGGATCTTGTCCTTGCATACTTGAAAACTGCTTTGTTTTGCGCAAAAGTATGAATATCATTGAATCAACGAGTCTTGACTTTTATCGTTTTTCTTCGTATTCCTTATTTTGGATTATAAAGCATATTTATTTCTATAGTTGGCTGCCAACAGTTAATTTTGGAAATCTAAACTTTTAGATACAGCAAAGCTTCCTTAGCAACTAAAAACTGAGTTTATAAAATCATATTTTTCTAACTATCTATAGATAAATATATATATATATATATATATATATATATATATATATATATATATATATATATATATATATATATATATATATATATATATATATATATATATATGTGTGTATATATATATATATATATATATATATATATATATATATATATATATATATATATATGTATATATGTGTGTATATATATATATATATATATATATATATATATATATATATATATATATATATATGTATATATGTGTGTATATATATATATATATATATATATATATATATATATATATATATATATATATATATATATATATATATATATATATATATATATATATATATATATATATATATATATATATATGTATATGTATATATATGTGATATATATATATATATATATATATATATATATATATATATATATATATATATATATATATATATATATATATATATATATATATATATATTACGAACAAATATTTAAATTTTATTTGATATTTAACTTACAGTATTTTAATATAAAGTTGCCTTATATTTATTTTTTTGTGTTTACTTGTTTTGAACAACGCACTTCAGGTGTAAAGTCTACTAAGCAAACAATTTTTAAACTCCCAAATTTATATATATATATATATATATATATATATGTATATATATATATATATATATATATATATATATATATATATATATATATATATATATATATATATATATATATATATATATATATATATATATATATATATATATATATATATATATATTTATATATACATATATATATATGCAGTATTTAAAGAATAAATTTAAGATTTTAGAAAAAATATTTAACCATTTATTTTAAATGTTTTTAAATAAGTCTTTTACATTTAACAAATTATCTGTATTAAAAAGGTAATTTTAAAAGAAATAAGAAGGAGAATCACAACCTAATTCATTGATGAAACATTCCTAAATAAAAATTAAATAAATGAAAAGTAAATATTACAGCAAGGAAAACTACATTATGGATACTCCTACTTTCATTAAAATATATTTAAAATAACTCTTGATGCAGGAAACATTTTTCTTAAAATTTACAAAAAATAATTCACTCACTCAGATAATTAAAAATTCTTTTAGATTTCAGAATTACAAAAATCTTAAATTTTTCCCCAAAATTGCAAAGCACAAAGAGCTCCAAATGAGTTTAAAAATTTAATTTAACTTCTTTCTATTTTAATTATTAATTTATTTAAATTCAATCAAAAACGTAACATAAAAATAGAATAGTTCAACTTAAATCTACCAACTATAAAACTATTATTTATTTATGAAATCATATTTAAAATATCCAATTCAAAAACATTTCTCGAAATATAAAGTTTTTAGTTTAAAAATTTATAGGTATTTTGTTCCATTTTAAATAAAATACATTATTTTTCAAATGAGAAACAATTGAGACTAATAATATTTTCCAGTCCAATTAAATAAGAATACTTGTTTCAAAAAAGGTTTTCTTTCTTTCAGAAACACTTATTTGGTATGTAAATTAACAGAAAAATGGTTTTCATATTAGTAAGGGGACATAAAGCATTTTTGTATAAAATAATTAAAGTATAACAATATTGATATAAAATATTTATATCAACATAAAATGAATATTACATCTCCAAATATATTATTTATTGATTTATTTGAATAAAAAATATAAAATTTTTAAAGTTGCATCTCATTTTGTAAATTTTTTTAAATATATAGATATAATTTAATATTTCATACAAATAAATGGAGAATAATAACTTACTGAAAACTGAAAACATATTGAAACAGTTTATACGATCCGTCATGCTGATTTTTTAGATATTTTTGAAAGAAATATAAATGAGATAATACAATGAATTAATTTTTCTCAGATATTGTTTTTATATTGATCTATAAAAAATTTTAGTTTATCTATGCTTTAATATTTATTTACGTAATAAATAAGAAATTTCACATACACGCACATAAAAAAAAAGTTAAGTTCACAATTTACTAAATTTTAAACCTTAAAACATGGTGTCTGAACTATTTGATATTTTTCGTTTTTTCTTTCTACCAATTTTTCTCGTCATAATTTCTGGTTGTGCTTTAAATCTCGACTAAATATTCATCTTCATCTCTTTTAACCTGACATATTTTTCATTGATTTTGCAAGTGCATTCATGATTGCAGAGACCTGTAAGACCTTATCTCGTACAGAAATTTTGTCTGACAAGAACATCTATTTCGATGATGGATGGATGATTAGATCTTAAGCTCATGATTAATTTGCTAGCAATTAAAATTTGAAATTATTTATTTTGTCAAAAATATTATTTTAATTTTTAAGTTGTAGCAATTAAAATAATTCAGGTGAAACAGTTAAAATTGATGAAAAGTGAGAATCCATGCCTATTAAACCTTTTAACAGAATTTTCTATATTTATTTATAATTACAGAAATAAATTGGTTAAATTATTGTCTGTATCAATTAAAAGATGAATATTGAATTTTAAAATAATAGGTATTTCAGAAACTGATATATGTATCTATAATGATTTTATTAATAATAAATATATTAAAATTAAAATTTTGCATTTCATTACAGCCCCATAAAGTTTTGGATAATGTAATTTTAAAGTAATAAAGTTGTTTAAAATGGAGAAATCTTGTAGAAAGTTTGAAAAATAAAGCCGTGAAAATACTGTATGACTTAAAATGCTTAGCTGTTTCAAAATAAAGATGTGACAGAGAGAAATTAATATTGCTTATTTTTCCAAGTGATTATTGGTTACTAATGTGAAATTTTCATTACGGCTCTTAATAATTTTCTAGAACTAAGAGTTGTGAATAATTATTGGAGGAGAAAAATTACTCCTGACCTTTCAATACAGATCTTAACTGGTTTGGACTCCAATCATGATTCTGTTAAGATTAAATGATCCTATTATATCAGAAGTTCATGCGTTTGTCTGGTAACTCTTTTTGGAGGAACTATAATAATAATAATGCTTCTATAAATCTTAAAACTCATATTAGTTTGAGCCAAGCTATTCAAGGAGAATGTGATTACTGAAACTTAAGCGAAAATTATTTTGTTGTACATTCTCCCGTTGGTTTACTTTTCTCCACTTTCTTTTCCCGTGACTAAATTGTTTATTAACCTGACGGTTAGAAAAACTCCTAAACGAGTTTCAACATACTAGAAATATAGATGGTAGCTTCTTGGGGAGATCATAACTGTTCCACTTTTTCTAGGGAATAATGTGAAAACTGTATTTAGAGGGCTGAATAGATATTATGCCTAGAAAAACTATCCCTCAAGAAAAGTGGATTCCCAAACTGTGCTTAAAGTGAATCTAATCAACCAATGATTTATGAAGATTTAAATAATTGCACCGTAATTTCTCAGTATGATCGCATTGTCAAAAAGTATTGAAGACTCTGTGAACTAATGGCTTAAACGCTAATGATCAGCATTTGTAGAATAAAAACAATTGCTAATCTGTTCAATGTAACCAGTATTGCTCAGTTTTATTCTTTTATAAGTTTTCTCGCTAATTTTTTATACGTTTTCACGTAAGATCGATTTTAAAACGTGTTATCTATATTTAATATTATATGTATTTTAATGTTACGTCAGACTCGCATATAAAATGTATTGCTAAGAAGGAGAATAACATATAATTTTTTAAATCCTAGAGGAGTGGATTTAGAGGTTGATTTTAAATTCTAGATGAGTCTTAAAAAGTGAATAAATAAATAAAAAAAAGCTTTTGTTGGTTTTCGTGATTGTGATTTTTTCAAGTATATTTTTCATCCATCTGTTAGTAAAATTAAAATGACTTTATATAACCAAGGTGAAGTTATATCATCATAATTTACAGTATTATTTCACAAACAATAGTAAAGTTAGACCCAAAATTCAAATAAAACAGCATATTTTACTTTATATATCAAAAGCTCTTACTATTTCATTTTTATAGTTCACATTTTAATGACAAATATATATTTGTACTAATTATCATAAAATAAAAATGTTGAATTTACTGTTATGCAAAATTATTTATAATTGCGTAAAATTTGTAAAGACCAGTGAATAAATATTCTCCATATATTTAAAATTCCTTCCTGATTGATTAGTTATGGTAGTTTTTGGGTCTCTTATTTTCATCAATTTATTCTTATCTGGCTAAAAACCAATTAAAAACTCAAAATTTTTTCCACTATACATTTCACATAAGGCATTTATAGCCTTGACATTTTATAAAACTATATATTTAATTTACTTTTCTTCCCAAGGAAATCTTTAATATGAAAATACATTTTGTTTCGATAAGTGCTTGAAAAAAGTCGTTTCTGTTATTTTGCAGCCAAATCTTATTAAAAAATGTACTAAAATACTTGTAATAATTTTAGTAAAAACTATTGATATAATTTAGGCAGGAGTATTTTTATATATGCAAAACTTTCAATAAGTTAAATTAAATAAGTATTGAGGCTTAAATTTTATTGTAAAAGTTAATATAGAATAACTATATATAATCCTTTCTTAATTTATTGTAACAATATTTAAATAAATGAAAGGTATAAAATAAAATAAAATCACTTAATAATAAATGACATCGAATATCATTAAAAGGGAATTATATTTATATTTTTTATGTATTAACTATAAATTATGTATAATATATATATATATATATATATATATATATATATATATATATATATATATATATATATATATATATATATATATATATATATATATATATATATATATATATATATATATATATATATATATATATATATATATATATATATATATATATACTATTTATACATAATTTGTAGTTAATACATAAATTACATTATTATATAATTTCAACAAAAAATTCATTCTAACAATAAATTTATTTATTTAACGATCTTTATGAGCGTTATGAATGAATCATTGAAAAATTACTCATTTTCTTCTTAAATAAAAGTCAAATAGTTTTAAAAATTCCTAAATCCAAAATTTTTGTAAATAGAAATTTTAAAACATTTTTTTTCTATAATAAGCACCTAAAATTTAAAAGAAAAAACTGTAAAAATATTTCTAATTTAACATATTCAAAATAAAGTCTGCTTGTGTTTCTTAGCCGAACATTTCTCATACCTGACATCCGGTTAATAATTGCATCATTAATAATTAATGCAAAGAGTCTCTGATACAAAGCGACCCAATTCATCATCACTACGCTCTCACGTATGACATCTCACCCTACTTTTAATAAGACGCCGTGATTTATTATAAACAATGCAGCATCGTGTTCGTGGTTGACCAACATTCACGATATTGATGCATTTTGTTTTCAAAATATTTAACTAAATACCAATAATTTTGAAGGGATACAATATGTCAGTTTTAAAATTGAATATCATATGTTATCTATAATACTGAAATCATTGTAATAGTTTATTAAGTATTCACATTTGTGATCAATGCAATTCATTTTATTCTTGAGTGTATGGGGCCTTCTTTAAGAAATTATTTAGGTTTTGAAGGGATTAAACTTAATGAAGTATTGGACTTTTAATATATATGATTTATTTAAATAATTAACTGAAATACAAGTTTAAACACATTGGCAGATTTAAC
This sequence comes from Latrodectus hesperus, assembly GCA_037975125.1. Lineage (NCBI taxonomy): Eukaryota > Metazoa > Arthropoda > Arachnida > Araneae > Theridiidae > Latrodectus > Latrodectus hesperus. Next base: position 115,008,416 of record CM075853.1, read on the forward strand.
AATCAATTCAAGATATTTTTACTAAAGTGTTTGTAAACTTTTCATACAGTGTTTTAGAAAATTTTAACTATTCATATTTTGATATTAGGTGGAAATATTTATTTTTTATTTTAATAAGAGTTTTAACATGAAATATGTTAGCAGAATGAAATGCAAAATAGTAAATATGATATAGAATAACCACTTAGCGGATATCTGCTTAAATGATTGCAACACTAGAGAGAAAATGAATGTTGTGATGATAACTACTTGTTACAAAAATGGAAATATTTCAATAACTTTTAATTAAAATTTCAATTTTGCTTACATATTTATAAATACTTTTTCATAGATACGAACAATTACTTATTACATGTAAAATTATAATTAAATTAAAGAAAAGTTTGAACTAAAATGAAACTATGGTGAGAGGAAACATGTTTCTGCATTCATTGTTATGAGAGATAACAGTCTGTTATACAAAATGGTATTTAATGAATATGTTCAGTGTTAAAAATAATTTATTGCAGAGACTTTAATTTTTTATTAGCAGGGAATACATATACATGCATAAACATTCAGGAGAACACCAGAATATGCTTAAAAGTTAACAAGTTGTAATATTCATCTGCCACCAAGCATGTCGTAATTTTGAGCAAAAATCAGATGTCAGTGCTTATAAAAATGAAATTATATTTATTGTTTACTTCATATTAAGTCTATTTTCGCAAGAAGTATGTCATAACAATTTATACCATTTTGTAAAAGTAAAGAACATTAACTTTCAAAACAAATTTATTAAATTGATTACATATTAATAATAAATACATCGTATTACTTCATATTGACAAATAAGCACTACAAGTGTTTACTTAATTGTATTTTTTATACAAGTAGCATAAGAAAACTATTAAAGAGAACAAAAAGTTCTTTCATGCAGATGGAAGTTACGAAATTTAAAAAAAAACATTTATAGAAATTAAAAAAGGAAATCAAAAAAAATTAATAAAATTGGAATAAAAAATGGTATTAGTGTTGTTATCATAAATAATTACATGATCACCCTAAGTATAATTTTAATTAAACTTTTAGATATAAAAGTTTCATAAGTCATTTTAATTAAACGTTTAGTTATATATTCACAAAAGGTACCTTCTGTTGTTGAAATGTTTTGAAATAATTTTATTCAATTTTATTTAGCTGATTAAAATACTGCCATTTTGATAGCATAAACAATATTATTATTAATAGATGTCAATTATTTTTATTTACACAATAAACTAATACGAAAAGTAAACTAATAAACAGTTATACATGGTAATACGATATTTATAAGATAATTAGTTTTACCATTTTAAGCTTTATATAATATATATGTATGCAAATTCGGTTTAATTTATTATGTAAAATGTTCAAAGGATATTTAAAAAAATATTCATACCAATTTTACAATTTACGAATATTCTATTTTTCAATACATTTGTTTATTCTAATCCATACAATTTTATATTGCTAATGTATTATTTTTAAAAAATAGTTTCAATTAATTATTTCACAAATGAACACCATACAAAATTTAAAAATTAAGTGCAAAATGAGATAGTGCTTTTTCAATTAAATTTTTTTCAAAAATTCTGCATTTTAATAACTTTACCTGTAAAAGTGAGGGATCAATACTTTTATCATTATTTTCTTGCTGTATAAATTTCTCAATTCATTTTAGATAATAGATTTAAACAAAATAATATTTTTTTCTTATTTATCACATAACGAGGTGATTTTTCTATAAAAATTAGGCTTCAGATTCATTATTAAAATTTAATCCATTTACAGTGAATACGTTAATTGATAAAAACTACTGTTTTACAAAATACTTTATTAAATTAAAATTGCTTAAGTTTAATTTTACATACAAAAAGTGAGTGAGCAATGAATTTTATTACAATTTTCTTTCAATATATATGTATTTAATTTACTTTTTTATAAGTGATTTCATTAAAAGATATCTTAATTTTAAAATTTAATTGTGAATTTACAAATTTCATAAAGTGTAAAACATTAATCATTAATTCTATGCTTAGTTCAGTAATGAGAAACAAAACTCAAATTTCCTATTAGTTTAATTTTCAAGTTCTTCTGAGTAAAACTTTCAACGGACAAGAATTATTCCTATTGAAAACTAATTGTTTCTATATATAAAAGTATTCCTCAGAAATTTGAGTTAGATGTTTAGTAATAATATTTTTTTAAATTTACATATTTGATATTCATTATGGAAATATGCTAAACTAACAGAAGTAATAACACTGAATTATGTAATTCTAAGTATTATAGTAAAGTTTTTCGATATTCATTTAATAAAAAATATGATTTAATAATATATATATTTTATAAATTATCTTTAAATAACGATTTATTTTTGCAAAGTTATTAAAAATAGCGTTATAAGATAGTTTCTAGATTTCTTAAAGTATACATCTTTTAAAAATATGTCTTTTAACAAGCATTATTTTTGAAGTGTAAATAAAAATATCTATATTTTTGTAAATTAAAAAAATGTTGCAAGATAATTTTTGTATTTAATAGTAATTTTTTATATAAAAGCGTTTAATTGACTGAAATTAATGAGGTAAATTGTGAAAGAAATGTTTTAAATGTTTTAATCTCATTTTCATAAGTATTTTATTGCTTGAATCTATATAAATATGCTTCATTAAGTTTTCTTCAAATGTAGTGCATGATATGAATACTTAAATATCATTACAGTTTGAAAATTATTTTTTAATATAAAATGCAACTTAAAAATATAAATCTGTTTAATTACAAGGCATCTTAAATTGTATGCAAAATAGTTCTGTAAAGTAAATAATTTACAAATAAGAAAACAATTTGTACACATCACACATTTCAAATAAAATCTAGAAGGTTTGATTTCAAAATTACGAATTTTTGTTTTACTGAATCTCTGTTTATGATTTAATAATATTAATTAAAAGGTAATTTACAATTGATTTGTATTTGTTAGGTAACATGTCTTTAAACAACAAAAATCACTTCAACAAAGATAAAAAATTATGTTCAGTTAAAACTGTTCATGATGAAAATTTATATTCAATTATTTACAAAATATAATTACATTAACTTTAAATTTTCTGACATTTATGTTTTTTAAAATGCAAATTTAAAATTTTAAAATGCAACAAATTAAAATTTACTGTTTAAACAATTTTTTTATATTCTTTTGATATTAACAACGTGGGATGCATTTTTGTAATTAAATACAAAAAAATAATTTGCATAGTTTCAATTTATTATCATAATTTAAGAAAACACATACATTGGTATAAATATTTAATGTGAATATTCAAAAATTTTAATTTAATAAGGTAGCCTATATAATGTTTTCCTTACTAAAAAGTACTAATCTAAATTATTGAAATTTTTAATTCCAGGCATATAAGTTTTCATTAACTATTAGGGTAACATTTTCATATTAAAGGAAATATATGAGGGAAAAAGAAATCCTAATAACATAAAGTAATAGAATTTCTTTTAAATAGTTTTCCATATTCTTCAATAAATAGAATTTTTAGATATTTTAAGTAATTAAATATTTTTTTGAATATTATTACATACCTGCCAACTTTCGAAAAAGTATTTCAGTAAAACTTTTTTTTAAAATTACATATTAGATATATATGTTCATAATTTAATTAACTAAGTTATTACTTAACTATTAATTTTATGTTAATTAAAGGTAAATTACTAACTAAATGAATTTAATTCATCTAAAGATTGAATTTAATTCATCATAGCATTAGCAATTTGACCGCTGAATGAGATACACGGGGATGAACTTACCTTTATTGTAATTTATTCTCTTCGTGTAAATAGGACAGAATCTAATAATTGAAAATAATATCTATAACTTCAACAAGTTTTATGTTTTACATACCTTCGGCTTGCTTATTAGAAAAAGTTATGTTTCACAAAGCAGAAATAATTTGATTACATTTCCAAATTTTTTTCAAATATTAAAGAGGAGGAGAAATATTGGTGATGTATGTGTAGAACTAAATATCAAAGTGAATGAGGAGTGCAGTATTGATATTAATGCAAAATATTTGCTATTTCGTAAAGAATAATCAAGTTGAAATAAAATTCATTGGTGGTTATCAAGTTAAATTTGGCAGAATGATAACCACAGCTTTTACAATTTTATTAACAAATAATTATAACAAAATACATTTTTTAAATTAAGTACTGTAAAAGAGTTTACTTTAAAGCTTTCTTTCAGGAAATTAAAAAAAAGTTTTACCGTAATAAAATCTTACATAGATTGTTATAATATTATTCTCATTCTTTATGTAAAATTTTAGGAAAAATGTTTTTTCACCAACAATTTATTGAGCTATTTACAAGATCAAACATTTAATTAAATAAATTAATATTAAGCATGTGTTTTCAATCTTAGAAGTATATTATCTAACGGATTACGTAAAAAAAGCATTAATAATTGAGTATTGGTTTGAAAATTAAACATTTTGATCAAGTACATTTTTATGACATGGACATCAGAATTGCTAATGCTATCATATTTTCTAAATGTTCATAAAATGAAAAAAATTTAGACTTTTATAAAATGATTATTTACTATAATAAATTTCAATATTAAATTATTAAATTGAGAAAATTACTTCTAACAAATTCAAACCTTTAAGTAAATAAATTACGGTTTTTAAGTTTTCCAAAATAGTTTTCCAAATATTGATAAAATATTATTTGATATGAATGTTTGATACAATATAATATTATGTGAATATTTCTCATTATCATATTTAGTAGTCTAGTTTAAAAATAGAAAGTATCATACCATTTTATACTGGGTACTCAGGATAAAGTAGACAAAATATTTTTCTTTCTCAGAAGTGAACAGTTGCATTCAATGTAAGTAAGCATACGTAGAAAGTATTAGGAATTAATAAATAGTTTAGGTATATTCCTGCATAGCTGTAGAACTGGATCAAGATACTTTTCCTTATAGGTAAAATGATAAAAATATTATTAAACTATTCAAAATTATTATAATGTTTAGATTATCAAAAAATATTTTTGTCTGAAATAAAATTGCTTCCCATTGTTGATTTTGGCCTTTTAAAAAATATTAACCTATAAATGTTTGTAAGTTTTATAAATATATTGGGTTTCAACTAAGAAAATATTTATTTACGTGTCATTTACCTTTATACTTGTCATCTACATCACTCATAACATATTTTATTTAATTAAATGAATATATTTATTATTTTCTTTCAAATCTGTCACATAGGTATTTTTGTATACAAAATTGTATACAAAATTGCTTCCCATTGTTAATTTTGGCCATTTAAAAAATATTAACCTATAAATGTTTGTAAGTTTTATAAATATATTGGGTTTCAACTAAGAAAATATTTATTTACGTGTCATTTACCTTTATACTTGTCATCTACATCATTCATAACATATTTTATTTAATTAAATGAATATATTTATTATTTTCTTTCAAATCTGTCACATAGGTATTTTAATGTAATTATATTATACAACATACGATCAATTTTAAGCAACTTTTAGAGAAAACATTTTCTGTTCATAAAAATTTAAATGTAAGGAATTTACCTAATTTTCAAGAAAAAAAATTAAAATATTGGGAACAACTATTTTGTATTTTCAACTTTTTAAAATCCTTAAAAAAGAATATTAAATATAATATTCTTTTTTAATAAATAAATATAATCCACAATTTTATAATATTAAATTAATCCATAATTTATATAATAATAAATAAATATAATCTACGATTTTCTACAATATAACTTTTTTTCTTGAATTAACTTCATTACTTTGATTTTAAATTTATAATTAAAATATGAAATTTAATGAAAGTGTTGGTATGTTTATGATAAAAAAATTAATTATATTTTAGATATTTTTTAATAAAATAATAATTAGGCATTATATAAAACATATGAAACAAAAAAATATGTAAGACGTTTTGATGATTAGTTTGTATTGCTTAGTTCATAAAAACATTCTTAAATAACACAACACAGTAAACATTGTTTGTTCTATTAAAGAGAAATGCATATTAATAAATATTGCGAACAAATCAATAAAGGAAATTTTCTTCAAATACTCATATAAAGTTTTCCTAAAAGAAAATAACAATATCTAGCTATTATTTTTACCAAAAAGAGTAATTAAAATGTAAAGTAAAATATATTGTATAAATTACAATAAAAGTTAATTTTGATTAAAAGATAAATTTTTTCAGTACATTTTGGTACGTTAAATAATAATTAGGTTAAAATTAAATATATTCTTAATTAGTTCATATTTATGAGATTTCTTAAGCAAAATCAAATTCGTATTTATAATATATTAAATAGAAAATAAATGTATTTTTTTAGTTAAAGGGAAAGATGTTTGAAGTATTGGAGCATTGCAAATTTTTATAAAAATTGTTTGAGAAATATAAAACTTAAACTATTTTTGTAGAAATGCATTCATATTTTAATGATTTCAAGAAACATACATAAAATTTCTTTTCTAACATTTACATTTTCCTTTTGCATCTAGTCTCAACATTACTCTTCATGGGGCTTCTAGAAAATGATGCCTTGGAGTCATTGTTAGGAATTTGTTATTTCTGATTTTTTATTGCAAATTTGCAGTAAAATGTGAGTCCCTGCTCTGAAACATGAAGTCTTATGAGCTTTGCTGTTACGTTAGTCCAATAATGATGAACTTATATATTTTGTTTTACTTTCTTTAACTAATATTCGTTAAATCTTTTATTAAATTTTAGACAAAAAAAACGCATTTCCTTTTTCTAAAAAATATTGTCATGTTGATGATTGTTTTATATGTATTTTTAATCATTAAAATAAAATAGCATACCATTTTAATTAAATATTTAAATGAAGTACGTTTAATACAAAATGTATTAAGAAAATAATAAGTTTAAAAGTTATTTGATGTCTTAAAACATTGTAGAAATACTATTAACATAAAATTCTAAATTTAAAATGGCAATTACTTTTTGTAGACTCAAAGATGATAATTGTTTTGATGTTAAATCATTTCGACATATTTTATTTATTTGTAGAATAAAATAAATCCATTTAAGTGCTTGTTATCTGTTCATGAAAACTTTAATTTTCAAATATTTACATAATGATAAATTAAGTGCCGATATACATGATTTGTGTTTTTTAATACTTTGAGTTCTTATTTATTTATAATTAATGGAACTTAAAATAATGTGAACAAAGTAAATAAAATAAAAAAACTTATTATATATATATATATATATATATATATATATATATATATATATATATATATATATATATATATATATATATATATATATATATTCTGCTATTCAGCCATAAGTTTGTTATGGTCCAATCATATTAAAGAAACATTGTCTGTAATATAATATGTTTCAACTTAATCAGTTTGATATTCAATAGAAACAGAGTGGTTTGTTTTTTTGATATTAATCTACCATCTCTGTCAAAGAACATAAAGAAAAACAGATATTCTAACCATTTTATAAGCAGTAGATTAGCATTTTTAACGCTGTTTTGAATGTTTCATTTAAAACAAAAATGAATTATGATATTAGTTGATGTTAAATTGGTTTTAAGTTTATGATATTGAAAATCAGACAGAACTTATAAATTACATTTATTCGGCATTTCATTATCTTTCTAAATAACGTCATTCATTAGATGGCCTGAAATCTTAGTATTTTGCATGTGAAATAGATTTAAGAATTTTTCTTACTATCTTCCTCAAAATAATTCACAAGATGAATAAATCTTGCTCTTTTTTTCTAGTGATCTAACCTCTTTGAAATCATGTGCAGCACACACATTGTGGGAGAAATTAGAAAACACGTTGAAAACATTTTAATTTAATGAATCCCCTATTGAACAAAAAATGAAATTTTCACACGAATAGAAATCTTATATAAATGTGATTAATCACTTTTTCACTCGGTAAACAACCATTTTTACAGTATTTATAACCAACATATGCAAGTAGAAATATTTCATCATACACATGACATGATGCAATTTTTATCCAAAGTGCAAATGTTCTCATACAACTTATTAACAAAATATTAAGTAATTCATCATTTTTCGGGCAAATTATTTTTTTAAGATAATTTTAAATTTGGATCAATCGGATGCATTACAATAATGATCATTAGCGTATTTATGCATGTATAACATTCAAGATATTTTTATATTTTTTCACACTAGCATATGTTGTACTGCAATTGTAATGGTAAACAGATTGGGGAAAGTGGAAAATGAATAAAGTGGTTGTGGTGCGACTGGGTCAGTCACAGTATTGTTTCAAGTGATGAGAATAGTTCTCAGAGAAAAACATCGCAGCTCATCCATAGTTGCAGGTGACTGTAGTATCTTCCTACCGTCAAACAGAATACATAATAGATAGAAAACACCTTCAAGACTTATGGCCTAGATCAGGACTCGCTGTGGCAAGAATGTTTTTAATTTTTATTTCCATGATAATAAGAAGAATGTTCACTTATAATTGATATTTATTTGAAAGACATGCTATAACTGGATGATAATGATTGGAGTAAAACCGGAATATTTAAATGACAGTTTGAAATAAAATAAGACCAAAAAAAATATTATACTAATGTAAATCTGAACACCAAGAATTTTTCCTTAACGCAGCATTTTTATTGTTCTAAAATTAATAAAACTACACTAGCAAATAAAAAATATGGTGTTCTTTAATTTTCAAAAATATGACAAAGTTAAATACATCATTTCTAACAGAGCATGTAAGACACATCAGCAAGTATTTTTGTATCTTTTGTGTCTTCTTTTATTGAATATTTACTGTTATGAAAAATTTAAATTTGAATGGATTAAAAGTTAAAATGCAGTTTTGATAATTTTTACAGTGCAATTTAATTTTAATGCTTAGTTATACAAAAATGATAATGATATTTCTTTACTTCAAGAGAATGTCAAAATTAAATTGTGATACCAGCATTTTAAAGTTTTTCGCCAGCTGCCCAAGATAGCTTTTCTTTTAGTGTGACAACTATTGGGGAAAATAATTCTTTTTCTCTGAACTATCATCTTTTTATTTTATCTATACTTGCTTTTCTCACAGAACATTCCTGCTAAATTTTTCTTGTTATATATTTTCTTGAGAATGGATGCATATACAAGCAATGGAAAACTTTTTTCATTCTGAAAATGTCAGTTTGTAGTTATTTTGTGAATTTGAATCGCCCTCCATTTAATTCAACTTTTTAAAACTTCTAACTTTATAAAAAATGGGATATTTTTAAATGTGATATTTTTTCACCAAAAATGGCAGTAAATATTTTGTTTGTTAACATTTTAACTTCCATTTTAATACATTTTTAAATATGATATAAATTTTAAGAGAAAATATTTCTAAGCAAAGAGTAATATATATTATGATATTAAAATTACTGCAACACATAAATACATCATTAACTATAGTTGAAAATGTTAATAAGTTATATAATAAGTTTTATAAGTCAATAAAAGAAAATAAAACACTATTATTTAGCAATTAATGATAAATCTAAATGTAAAAAATAACTTTAAGGTACGTCTACGTTTTAAACAAAATATTCCTTAATCCCAGATATCAAACTCATAAGGTATCACAAAACTACCATATCAAACGGTATTAAAACTTATAATATATATATATATATATATATATATATATATATATATATATATATATATATATATATATATATATATATATATATATATATATATATATATATATATATATATATATATATATATATATATATATATATATATATATGTATATATATATATATATATATGTGTGTGTGTGTGTATATATTGTTACAAATTTATGAATAATGATTATATTTGTCTTAAAATATCTCAGACAGATCGAAAATTCTCACATTTTGGGCAAAAATTGCGGTATTTAGACGTGTTATAGTTTAAAAGCTGATTTCCTATTAATTTGGCGACTTGGCGACAGTTGGCGAGATTCTTGGCGACGGTTGGCGAGATTCTTGGCGACTTGGCGAGAAATCGATACTTCTGGAAACATCCATCACCTAAGCTCTAGGACCAATATTTTTCGAGATAGCCTAGAAGCTTCCAGAACCTTGGCGAAATTGGTCGATTTCTCCGCCAAGTCAGGTATAAATACCGCAGCCCGACCTGGAAGAGTCAGTTTTGTGAAGACAGTCAGTGAGTGAAGACGATTAGTTGTGACTGCTAGTTGTTCTCTGTCTGAGGTATTTGAGACCTGTGATTGGAAGCTGTTTCTTATTATATCTGACGAATTGTAGCTGTATAATTGTGACTGTTACAGCGGGAATTTCGTTTATTTAGTGAAGTTCTTACGAATAAAAGTCTTGTGTTCATTAAGTGGTTGCTTTATTCAACTCTCAATCGACACGAACCTGTGAAGCTCGGTACAACTGGTGTCAGAATCGGGGTTGAAGAGTTGATGCAGCGTGTCACAAGAAAAATGGATATGGATTTAATGAAAAGTCTTCTCGAAAAATCAGCGGAGCAGATAGCTGAGATGAAAGCTGGACAAGAAGAGATGAAAGCTGGACATGAAGAGATGAAAGCTAGACAAGAAGAGATGAAAGCTGGACAAGAAGAGATTAAAACCGAGATGATGAAAGAGATAAAATCTGGGCAGGAGGAACTTAAAAAGGAACTTAAGAAGGACATTGTAAGTGTTAAAGAAGAATTCTCCAACATCATTCAGGAGAAGATGAATGCAATGGAAGATAAGGTAACTTCAGTTGAAACTGAAGTTCTGGAGATAGAAGAAAACGTTGAAGAAGCATTAGTCAATATGAATTAGAAGATTGAAAGCTTGGAGAAGCAAATGTCAAACAAACATGAGGAACCCAACGTGGCATTTGTGCCTTCCCTAGCCAATATTAAACTCTCAACATTTGATGGGAAATCATCCTGGCAAGTATACAAGACCCAGTTTATGATGGTAGCGGAAGCTAAGGGATGGAATCTCCGAGCCCAAGCTTTTCACCTGGCGGCTTCTTTAAGAGGAGACGCGGCTGACATCCTCGAGACGCTTCCGGAGGAGCAGAGGCACGATTTCCAAGCCCTATCGAGTGCGCTTGAGCTGCGGTTTGGAGATAAGTGCACTAAAGAATATAGCAGACTACAGTTAAAGTCCCGCTATCAAAAAGCGGGTGAAAGTCTGCAAGAATTGGCTGCCGATATGCAGCGACTTTCCCATCTAGCATTATCGGACTGCCCAGCTGAGACACGTCAAGATCTGGCTCTCCATCACTTCATCGATAGTGTGAGGGATCCGGAAATACAGAAAACACTTAGACTCGCCGATGTCAAAGATATTGGATCTGCCCTAGTCTACGCACATAAGATAGAGGCTGCCCAGCAGGCCGCGCGTAAAGACCGGCACTCAATCAGAGCCGTCTCTACTACTGATACGGACTATGATCTCAGAAAGCAAATCGAAGATCTGCGGCGAAAATTCCGTAACTTAGAAATGAGTAAAGGTGGCAGAAACACGAAAATTCAGTGTTGGACTTGCGGTGCAGTCGGACACGTTCAGAGAGACTGCCCGAAAAGAAAAGATGGTGGAAATGATCTTCCACCACAGCAGGGAAACTAATATGTGGCCATCTCGCGGGGCGGAGATGTCCAGAGAGTCAGATGCCCCATTTCAAATTGTTTCATATTTCTTCCGGCGACAACGGACTTTTCGTTATGGGACATGTCAACGAAGTTCCCTGCAGAATGATAATCGATACTGGAGCCAACGTAACTATCATTAGGACAGATTTGGCTCGCAAACTTGGTGAGAAACTCATCTGGACGCCGCCCTGCATTACCCTCCAAACTGCGACAGGTGATAAGATTAAAGTGCATGGAAAAGTCAATCTAAACATTGCATTTGGTAATGCCGTGTACCATCATATGACATATGTCGCTGATATAAATGACGACTTTATTCTCGGATTGGATTTCCTCAAAGAAAACAATTTCAAGTTAGACTTTAAAAATAATGAACTACATTCATGTTCTGAAGACATAGCGATTTTTAAGACGAAATATTCAGATATTAAAACAGTCCATCATATAACTGCAAAGAGTGAAATAACATTACCACAAAGAACTGAGACAATAGTTTCCGGAGCTCTTTCAGAAGACAATAATTTTCATTATGGATTGACTGAATATCCAGATTCCGACAATAGCTTTAAAGGAGTACTAGTGGCTTCTTCCCTCGTCGACCTTTCACGAAATGTAATACCGGTAAGAGTTGCTAATCTAAGCAATAAGGTAAAACTAATAAAAGAAGGAGAAGTGCTGGCGACTTGCACTCCAGTGACCTGTATTAACCGAAATTGTCAAACCACACTATCTGAGCCTCCTGACACTCTAATTAATGAACTCCTTCAGAATGCAGAGTTAGGTGATAAACAAAGGAATGCTGCAAGAAATCTATTATCAGAATTCGGAGATCTCTTTTCCAAGAAATCAGATGATGTTGGGCGAACCAAATTGACGCAGCACCGAATCAATACAGGAAATCATCCACCCATTAAACAACATCCGAGAAGATTGCCATTCACTAAGCAGGAAGAGGTGGATAATATTCTGATGGAAATGCAGCAGAATGACATTATTGAGCCATCAGAGAGTCCTTGGGCTTCGCCTATTGTTTTAGTTCGGAAGAAAGATGGTTCTACCCGATTCTGCGTTGACTATCGTCGGTTAAACAACATCACTTAAAAAGATAGTTACCCTCTTCCTAGGATTGACGATACACTTGATGCTTTATCCGGAAAACAATGGTTTTCGACTTTGGATCTCAAGAGTGGTTATTGGCAAGTAGAGATACATCCTGAGGATCGAGAAAAGACTGCATTCACCACAGGACAAGGACTTTGGCAGTTCAAGATTATGCCATTTGGGCTTTGCAATGCCCCTGCAACGTTTGAGCGCCTGATGGAGACAGTATTACGAGGACTTTCCTACGAAGCCTGTTTGGTATATTTGGACGATATCATTATTGTAGGGCGCACATTCGAAGACCATTTAAGAAACATCCGAAAGGTGCTGGAAAATAAATCAAAATTAAAATATCTCAGACAGATCGAAAATTCTCACATTTTGGGCAAAAATTGCGGAATTTAGACGTGTTATAGTTTAAAAGCTGATTTCCTATTAATTTGGCGACTTGGCGACAGTTGGCGAGATTCTTGGCGACTTGGCGAGAAATCGATACTTCTGGAAACATCCATCACCTAAGCTCTAGGACCAATATTTTTCGAAATAGCCTAGAAGCTTCCAGAACCTTGGCGAAATTGGTCGATTTCTCTGCCAAGTCAGGTATAAATACCGCAGCCCGACCTGGAAGAGTCAGTTTTGTGAAGACAGTCAGTGAGTGAAGACGATTAGTTGTGACTGCTAGTTGTTCTCTGTCAGAGGTATTTGAGACTTGTGATTGGAAGCTGTTTCTTATTATATCTGACGAATTGTAGCTGTATAATTGTGACTGTTACAGCGGGAATTTCGTTTATTTAGTGAAGTTCTTACGAATAAAAGTCTTGTGTTCATTAAGTGGTTGCTTTATTCAACTCTCAATCGACACGAACCTTTGAAGCTCGGTACAATATATATATATATATATATATATATATATATATATATATATATATATATATATATATATATATATATATATATATATATATATATATATATATATATATTATTATTTTTGAAGATAATTTTTCTCATTTCTGTTTATAAATTAGTCTTAGTATTTTATGCAAGCCCATTTCTGCAAAAATAAATAAAAATTTTCTTATTTCAATCAATTTGAAAATTATTGTGATATGCTTATTATCTGCAGTAAAATATTTAAATAAGTATTAATTTTTACACATATATTTTAAGAATTAATTGAGAAAATGATTATTTTCCAGGGAAAAAGTTTTTCACTATAAGAATAATTGGAATTATGTGAAAAGTGCTTACGTGCTAACGCTAAAATGTGTTATGATGTATTTAAGCTAAAATTAATTGCATAGTGAATGCTGTGAATTAAATTCCTTAACGGAAAGGAAAATGATTATCCACATTATTAACTAACAAAATTTAAACTTAATTTATAAAATTAATCTAATATATGGAATAATCTTTAATTTAATTCATTAAATTAAATTAAAAATAAATATTAAAATCTTCAGAAATATTTTGATTGGGATAAATTTAGTTAACCTTAAAATAAGTTAAACATATTTATACTTTTTTCATTCATTTATAATGAAATAAGCTTTAAATATAACTAGCATTTTAAACTATTAGTAACTAGAAAATTGGATGTTTCATTCGGTTAGTTGCAATAAAGTTCTGATTTTCAGGAAATTAAATTACAGAAGTGTATCATGTAAAACGGAATGAGAAACAATAAAAACATGCGTGCCTCTTTTTATACATATTAGTGCTTTTATACACTTTATACATTTTTTCGGCATATACTTTCTATTTAGTTGAGTTTTGCAAAGTATTATCAGTCAAATAATTTAGAGAATTTATGAATATTTTACATATAAGTTTAAACACTATTATTCATGCAGGTAAAAATTACCATTTTTCATTTTATTCACAGACCTTTATATGTCTGATGTTATATTTTTAAAATAATGATCTATAAATTATTATTTTTTTAATTTCAGATTAGCATTTTCGTTAAATAAAGAATTACGTTCAAGATGGTATTGAGTCAGATGCTGTGCTGGTAATAAATCAAAATTTTGAGCACATTGGTACTTGTAAACATGTTACATTGAATGTTCAACCTAAAATATCTTACGTACTGGAAATTTTACAATTTATGTGTGTTTAAGCGATTTTTCATACATTTACCAAGTGGTTATTTCACTTCACTGGCATTTAATGAAACTGGAAATATTTTAAGCTTACATAAATGGGATACATAAATTAAATAAAAATTTTAATAATATTTCTTCACTAAAATTATTTCTTTTAACTTCATTTCCCTTTAATTTAAATTTTGAAATCCTTTTTTTTCAAATTTAATTTCTGATATTTTTTATTGTAATTTCCTGATTGTAAGACAAGATATATTTTAAAATTAAATTTTGAATATAAGTAATGTAACAACTAATTTTAATTTGACATAAGTTTGGAAAAAGAAAATGTAAAGCTACTTTTTCGTCTATTAACAAAAATACATTAATGAAAATTTAAAATCTGATATCATCTTCAAAGTTCAAATAAGTGGTAAAATATATTTTTGAGTTAAAAATATATTTTACCATCTTGCAAATTTAATGCAATATTAATTAAAGTAAATATTGTTGCAAATGAGTGTAAATTAATAAATAATATTTTAAGTTATATTTTAGAAATATTTTCTCACTAAATAAGCATCAATGTAAAAATTGTAAAATGTCCCTAAACAAGTATTACTATTAAATATTAATTAAAATAGCTTTAAAGTAATTGGTTAATTAAATGTTTTTCTTAATAAAATTTGAAATATTTTTTGCAAAATCATTAAAAAAAGATAATCATCCTACAATCTTTTAAGGTTTCTTCTTATCGGAAACTAAATGTTTCATTTAACTAACTGTTTATTAGAATAAATGATCCTTTTGATAATCTAACCTAGGAAATATAATATCATCTATCGCAAAACATATCTGACAAAAAGGAAGATTCGTATCAGTGAGTTATCCCGCAGGAAATCGAAAGATTGCTACTACAGCCACTCAGATACACTAGGCATTGAATACACCAATGTAAATGTCATCAGGAATGTCAATGCATCCCTAAGGATTGCTCATTTGATGGCATAATTTGTACTTTTTATGATGGAAAGCTAAATAAATGTTAGAATGAATTATATAAGCAGATATGAGTAATAGTTAGTCATAGCTTTCCAGCTTCCATTTTGATTTTATTTTATATATTTTTATGTATCAGGATTAACGAAACAGGACATTTGATAAATATTTCTAACAGAAAATGAATTAATATTCTATGTAAAAGAAAAAGTAAAGAAACTAATAATTTGAAGTTAAAAAGATAGATAAATTATTTACTAAATTTTAATATCAATCATAAATGATCCTTTAATTTAATTATATTAATTTGTTATCAGTACATTTATTTTAATTTAAAAACAATCCGACACAGTTTATTTAAGAGCAAGTGTTTATTTTACACATAAATGTCATTAAAACATTATAATCAGAGGAGAAAATGACTTGTTGTGATAGAAATACATATTGTTGTGATAGAAATACACATATGTGATAGAAATACAGCAGTTATTGTTTTCATTATATATGTACATATATGTATATCAAAAACACGTTCTTTGATAATAATCAAGATTATGTGTTAAATTTGCAATTTTCAGCACGTGTAAAACATTAAAATATAAATAGCACTTCTCTGATAAATTTGTATCCCTGTATTTTTGAGAAAATACTAACGATATATGTAACTTTCCTAAAAATTTCAAAGGTTTCAGTAGAATAATAGACTAAAACTGCAGTTAATATAATAAATACAAATATTTTAAATATTTATCTTATATGCAGGTAGTGAAAAATAAAAATGCATTTTCGTTAATTCAAAGATTTTCTAAAAATCAATGAGTAAATATTTATAATATAATATTTCATTTTTAAAAATTTGGAACAAATATTTTGGTTCTAGCTTACATCAAACAATTAAGCTTCATTTCATTTTTAATTTAAAAAAATAACAATTCTATAATTGTTACATAACAATTTTATAATTCTATAAATCGTAAGAATGCTTTAAAAGAACTTAAATTTTGGTTTAGTAGATTTTTTAAATGCCAAATATTTTCCCTTTTATAAAAGTCTTAAGTGTAATAAGATAAAAATTCCTAAAATACATCTCATTAATTGCAATATATATTTTAAGACTACATGTACACAATTTTTTTAATAATGTAACATCTGAATTTTCACGTAAGGACTTTATGTAAAATTTCATTTTTAAACAAAAAATCTATACACAGCATTTTCATGCTTGAAAGATTTCAGAGAACAAAGTCAGTTTCATATAAGGAAGGAATAAATAAGTCTCAGTTACACTACTTTCGTCAATAAAATTCCGTGTAAAATTCTCAAATATAAAGAAGTTGAATATGGAAAAGAAGTTAAATTCTCCAAATTGACACCTGTCAGAGCAACAAAGTTTTTCGTTAGATAGTTTGCAATAAAATTGGGGGGAAATTTCGAGGACATAATATAAGCAACTACGAAATATCTAAGAAATTGACTGAGATCTGAAATTTTCGTTTGCTTAAAATCTCTAAAAAAAAGAAATTGTTAATGTACTCCTACCAAAAATACATTTTTGTAGTCTTATGTGCTTTATGTATTTCACATAATATTCCAGATTTTTTTCTTTTATATTTGACTGCATTTAGAATTGTTGTTGATTTTTTTCTTTTATTTTACACTTTAATGCATTTATAATAAGTGCTTTAATAACGTTTTATAAATCCACTTTGATAAAGATTTATTAAATTTTATGTCAAGATTTTATCCGTTGCCATCTTTTTCCTTCTGGTGTTTATGAAAGGAAAAAAAATCTTTTCTTTCTTGTAAAAAAATACCTTATCAAAAATTGAAAAATAATAGTAAATATAGTTATTTGTAAAATCATTCTGATAGAATGCAAAACAAAGGAATGTTCAATATAGTAAATATTCTTTCTTGATTTGCCGAGGTAAATCATAGAAAAGAATAGTGAAAAGAAGGAAAAAACCACACCTTTTTTTAAGCAAAAAATTTCCGAAGCGGAATATTACAAGGTTTTATACATGGTAAATTAATAACAAACATTGTAATGAAAATTTCAAGTTCGGATAACTTTAATTTCATTTTAAGTTATCTAGAGATCAATATCCTAATGAAAAATCCTCATCCATGATCAATTGAATTCAATTATTAATTTTAAATATCAGTGAATAAATAGTATAAGGAATTTATTTATATTGATTTTTTAGCATACGCAATTTTGTTAGACAGTTATTTTATTTAAAAAGACATCTGTTAATTGGTTATAGGACCTATATTAAAAAATGTTCTATGCAATAAGGATTGATTAATTTTGATTATTCGATTATTTGTTCATGACTTAGGTATTTACTAATTTAAATATTTTATAATCAAAAACTTGTCTTTGATATTCATTCATTATATATACTTAACAATTTCAATCTATTATTAAGTTACTTTATAGAAGTTTACTGTTTTATTTACTATATCAAATTAACAACTATATTTCGTTTTTTTTTATTAAACTAGTGATTTAAATTCCGTATATTTCCCGATTCTTTATCTACGTTCATTCTTTCTTTCTTATCTACAATGCAAACAATATTTTCATCGTACGTTTGCCTTAGTATTCCATCAAGGGAAAATCGATATTTACATTAGTGCAATAATTTGTTTAAAATTTGTTACTGAAGAACATGGATATTACTTACTATAAAAGCAGTTTATAAAACACAAAATAATGATTTTGTAAAAAAAAAATACAAAAAATAATAAAAAATTTAAATTATTTTTGCCGATTTAAACTAACCATAAAGTGGATGTTTGTCTTTTTTTCTCATTTTGCTTTTTCTTCTGTTCTATTTGCAACGTGTTCAAACTTCAAAGGAATATTGCTGAAAATTAGAAAACTGTTTTTTTAAACAACAAGTAATTTTTCATGATTTTGAAAAAAAATTTTAAACTTAAAAACTATAATTAAAAACTACATCATTATCATTGGTGAAAATCATGAATTCATGAAGAATGCGACTTGATGGCAGTCAGTAAATTCATCTACAAGTCGGATTTACGGCACTTTTTCAATAAGATACGTTGTAGCTGAAACGTTATCCGACGTCATCGATATATTAAACCAGTAAGAATTATAATAAAGTGGAGAATCATGATCTTAATTGGAACGAAAGAAAAGACAACTTTTTGGTTAATATTAACTCTTATTCCAACTATTCGGCTTAACAAGCCGAATAAATATTTTAACTAGTAGATTATAATAAACTTCAATTCTAACTACTTTAATTCGTACATTATATCAATTTTAGTTTATACCAGTTTTAAGAAATAATATACACATTAGAAATAGGACACTAGTAATAATAATATTATTATTTAAAATAACAAGCTTGCTTAATGAAATGAAAATTAAATTGAAACGTATAAATCCTGATTATGTTGAAACTACAAAGCATTGAAAACGTAGCAATGCATATAAAACTAATTAAATCAAATTGAACAGGACTTATAACTGTTAAATTTAATGAGATGTGCTTAATAATCTCAAATTAATCTCTCAGTTATGTGAATTATTTGTTAACTTAAGTATAGTTGCATTTACAGAGTCATAATAACCAATTCGATTTTCTAGGAATTAATATGCGTTAAAATAAATCGCATTACGTGTTTTTCTAGATTTTTTTATAATAAAACATAAAGTAAATACCAATGAAGATGTATTAATTAAGAAATAATACATAATTTTATAAATAAATATTACTTACTTATTTAATATAAGAATTACATTATATATGGTGTCAATTAAGATTAAAAGTTTTTAGATTATATTCTAGTTAATTTAAACTCTAAGCAGTAATAACATTAAAATTGTCTCAAGTAATATCTATAAAATTAAATTGATAAGGATTTATTTACTGTCTGTATGTAACAGTATAACTAATATGCTAATTATTATTGTCAATTTATATATTTAAAATAATGAATGTATCTTGAAAAGGAATGTGGAATGAAAACATCAGGAATTCTCAATACTAAAATGTTTGAAATGTATAAAAAATGCTTAAAGAAACAAAGTCAAAGAGTTTTTTCCATTCAGTAAAGTAAAGCATATTATATGAGGTAAGTTTTTTTTTAAATAACAATTAACACTGTTATTACAGATACATTTAAAAGTTTGGTTGCTTATTATACAATAAAGTATGAAAAGTATACAATAAAAGTATTATTTTGATAAACAAAGTACTATCATAAATATTTTTATTTCAGATTCTATTAACCCATTCACATCTTTAATATATTTAATTTTTTTTCTGATATATCTATTTAAAATTTTAAAAAAGTTGTTTATTTTTACATAATTATCAGCCACTCTCATGCATGCATGTGAGTTTATTAACATGCATTGATGATCAATTTAACAAGCAAAATCACACAGATAAATGATATTGAAAAAAATTGAGGCTGAGTTATCACTATAGTCATTTGAAAAAAATAAAGAGCTAGTCTTAAATTATTTTCAAAAGTAGCATTTGAACGACAATTTAATTTTCAATTACTTTTTAGTATAGTTAACTTTTTAGTATAGTAGATAACATATAAAGAAGAGAAAAATATAAACTTTATTTTATAATCTTTATTTTTTTCTAGAATCTGTTTGAATTTGAAGCAGAGTTATCAATATAGTCTTTTGAAAATAATAAAAACGCAGTCTTCTTGGATATACTAGTAATACTAGATAGAGAGAAAATATTTGTTTATTTACAGTATTGCATTTGAGTTAAAAATCAAAAATTTATAAGTTGTTAATTATTAAGTTAGACTTTTAGAAGTTGTAGATTATTTAGTTTGATTTAAAAAAAAACTAAATTAAAGATAGTATTAAAATTACAAAAAAAACAGTTTACTAGAAATTAATTTTTTCCCTTGAAAATTTTAAGAAATTACTCATGATTTTAATTTTTGTGAATAAAGTTTTAATTTCTCTAGTGATTGTTGAACTTACTAAATACTAGTTCTATCTGTTGGCAATTAACACTGAATAAATATTATTTTACCAAACATTGGAAAATACAAACAGTTTCAAAGTGAATTTTAAAATAGGCTTATTAATCTAGTTGTAAAACCAAGTTTTAATTCATGTTTAATGCTTTCATACAACCAGTTGTTGAATCCAGTTAATGAATGTTGTGTTTCTGCTTTCTACCTAATGAAGCAGAGGCATAAATAAATTCTAGATTTATTTTTTGATACCCCATAACAATGGTATTTTTGATACCCCATGACCCCATAACACTGAAAATCTGGAAAGATAAAATATGTTTAATAAATAAATAGCATTTACTAGTCTTTGAATATTAGCTATCTAATATGTCCTATTAACTAACAAGTAAGTATAATCGATATACATTTCATAATCCAAAATATTTTTCTCTGTTAGTGAATTTCAACATCAAAATTATAAAATATATAGAGTTATGATGTGCCATAACAATAAATAATAATATGAATTCGTTATGTACTTGCATCTAAGAAAATGAATACATCAATTAATGATAAACAGATAGATTATTTTAGTTAAGAATAATTAAAATTACGATCAGAGTTTAGGTTAGAAAAAATTGTGAATGATTTGTAATAAATTAGAAAAAACATGCATGTTATAGTTTATGTATTCCAAGTTTCCAATTTGTTTGTTCATTTGCAGTACATTTTGAACTATAAAATCATTTCCACTTTGTACAAACGTGATTACATAGTGACATAGAAATTTATCAATTTTCTAATTTTGATATAAAAATATAATACATTCTCCAATTTACTATTTTAATAAAATAATCATTGAGTCGCAAGCTAAAGAAACACTAATAAGGAAACATTAAGTATTCGAATGTCACTAAAAACAGCGCACCAATTTTCCAAATAATTGTATAATCGTTTTTAATAATTTATAAGGCTATGAAATAATAGTGAGAGTTAAAATTAATTTATGTAAAGCGTTATCTGTTTGCATCAATTTACAGGATGATTTCATGTTAAAATTGCAAGTTAACACACACACACACACACACACACACACACACACACACACACACACACACACACACACACACACACACCACACACACACACACACACATACATATATATATATATATATATATATATATATATATATATATCATAAAAATGCATAATAACTGGTTCAATATTTTATATTTTTTATGAAACGTAATCTATTACAACTTTAATAAATTTCTGTAAGTCTTAAATTTTTTAAAAGCGTAAAATTTTCAATTCAAAAGAAATTAAACTGAAGGATATGAAATATAGCAGGAGAAATTGGGATCGAAACATTTTAACTTGTAGGCGATTCTAAAAGTACGGTATCAAAAGTCAGGGCAACAAAAACATTGAGTGAGAAAATTTACCAGAGTCCAACCAGCATTTGAATTCTCTCCTGTCAATAATTCAATTAAATGGAATGGTACAGGACATTTACATCAGTGTTCAAGCACTTCTCACACACGAACAGTTTACAGCGTTTAGAGCACATCGTTTACAGCGATGTCACATTCACATAACCTAGATTGATAAGTGAAAGAAAGTAATATATTTAAGCAAAGCGTCTTCGACTCATATCCCTGCAACCGGATAGGTGCACCTTTGATTGAGACTGCACTAGTATTTGTCTACTTAAAGTCATCAAGTATGAAATTCGATATGTCGTGGGATGGACAGTCGGTCATGTTTTTCTGCAGGGTGAATCGTAAATCTGAAAGGAAGCATCACTGATCCAAAGCATACAGATATGTGAGGCAACTAGATCCATCCTATAATGATAACACTGTTTTCTACTATAAATTAAATTTTCAGGCAATAAAAGCACATATCCATATCGCTGAACTTTTAAAGTCATTGTTTGGAGTGAATGATGCACGCAAAAATCTATGATTTCCGGCATAGTTAAACTCTTATGTTTTAGAACACTCATGTTTTAGAGCATTCTATATATAATCAATTATCTTCCAAAAATCTCTTATATATATATATATATATATATATATATATATATATATATATATATATATATATATATATATATATATATATATATATATATATATATATATATATATATATATATATATATATATATATATATACATATTGTAAAGATTTTAATGAAATTTTAGAAAGTAAATGTGGAAGTAGTATTGGCATGTGGCAGCAATCTGTATTGTATTAAAACAAATTTATTAAAGAGTAATACGAATTTATTAGATATCTAAATTCAGTATAAAAATTCATTAATATTATTAATTATGTTACAAATGAGCAGCAAAATATTAAAAATATTTTTACATTCTAAAAGTTGAGCTCTTTTTATAACCATGCAGTTTTTCTTTTAATTTGATGAGCAATGTAATTTGGCATATATTTGATTTGACAACAACTGTAATTTGTTAAAGCTGTGAATTGAGATTCCTAAGAATCTAAATATTATTTTATGAATCATCGATCAAAACACTTACAAATAAAAATATGTGTTAAATGATTTTAGCTCGTTTGTTTTATAAAAAAATAATGTTTTAACCATATGCGACAATAAAACAATACTTCAAAATATCAAAAAAAATGTACATTGCGAATTCATTTTATTTTCTCTCATTTCATACATATTCCATACAAAATAAATGCTTTTAAATTTTTTAAAAAAACATCTATCCACATCAATATTTTTATATTTCTATGTGCTTCAAAATTTATTTTTAGAATAATAATTATATAGAATATTTCTCGGGAATACTGATATTCTGTTGCGACTTTTATTTACTTTCAAATATATAAAAATTGCAAGCTAAAAGGGAGCAAACAAAGGTTCATTAAAATATAACAAAAATAAAGAAGAAAAGAATGAATTAATGTTTATTTTACAGTAATGTGTTTTAAATTCGCATAACAAGGAAAAATAGCATTTTAATTATGCTATAATAGTTTTAAAATGATGTTGCTTTTGTGTACCTCCTCACTGTTTTCCATTACTCCAAAATTTGATTGTGCCTCTGGGATGAGTAACATCATTTGATAAATTGAAACTAACATTGTTTCCACAAATATTTTATTATCTTTAAATTAGAAAGATGAAAATAAATTATGATACATGCTTGGAGACGAATATTGTTTACTTGTTCATTATTAATATAGAATTTCCGTTAAATTTTCATTGATGTGAATTTTGTTACTCATTCAATAAAGGAATGTTCAATCAAATAAATATCATTTTAATAAACAAATCATTTTCTTTGTCATATTTTCATGTAATTTCTTCGTCATATTTTAATTCAAAATATTATTTAAGAAGTAAATTGAAACAGAAAACTTTGAGTTACTTAAAATGCATAAATAAAATTAACTTACACATACAAAATTAATTACTGAGAATCTTTTCATTTGTCTAATAATTACAAATTATTTACTTTAAAGGACGATGAGACTATAAAATAGAATATTTAGGCTAGTGTTATTAATGTTTTATTATTTTAGATTGCAATTTTTAAACAGCAAATACTTTTGCATTACTTGAAATGTTATAAATTTATAAAAATTGATATTTGGAAATTAATTTCAACTTTAAATTATTTAAAAATTAAATTCTTTTCAATTTACATTATTTAAAAAAAATTATGCATATAGATGATGGTTTGCAAAGGAAGAAACAATATGAAAACACTGAATGTATTAAATTAATAATAAATTTTCAAAAAATTTAAAATGGTAAGTGAATTCTGAAAAGAAGTAAAAATATTATTAAAAATGATATCAAGTACAAGAAGAAATTAATATAATTTTATTATTTAAAAATCGTATTTAATATTTTATTAGAAAAACAACTTACATAACGTAAAGCAAAATGAATTCCATTTAAGTAAATATATATATTTTTTTCAATTTTGTTAAAGATATTTGTCTTAATATTAAATTTAATAATATATTTCGATTTAATACTTTTTATAATATTTTATTATAACGATGATACGAATAACATTGAAATTTAATTTATAGAAAACTTAATTAAATTCGAATTGAAATGCCAATTTAATATTTACATCGCTGATGAATTTCGGAAACAAGTGCCATTTTTTCATTATATCTGATTAGTTTGAATGAAAAATAAGGATTATTAAGAGGTTGTATTTAATATTATTACTTGAATGTGGAATATAGTATTTTGTACAAATTTTCTCATTTTATTTTAAAAAGTTTTTGAAAAATATTTGTTAGTTAGTTGAGTAAAATGTATTTCATATTGCATTAATATATATGTATATCTATCTACATATATATGTATATATATATATATATATATATATATATATATATATATATATATATATGTGTGTGTGTGTGTGAGTGTGTGTGTGTGTGTATAATTCCATAAGTGTAAATTCCATATGTTATAAAATTTTAAAAAATGAAACAAACATTTCATATATTAATTCCAATTGCTTTGATTGAATTGTAATACTCAAAACAATTGTTAAACCAATTGGGAAAATCATAGTTTTGTGAATAAAACAGGAACGGTTCAATGTATTTCCCGTGTTAAAGCGAAATAATGAATATTATGATTCAAAATGCACATCTTTCGAAAATCATTTGGAAACTTTTGGAAAATCTCACTTTAATGCTCGCGAATAGAACTTCAGTCTCTGAGTTGAACATTGTTCCCCATGGAAAGAAACAGTTAGGGATTCTATAAATTTTGTGATAGCTGCAGAACGTAGAGTGATTGAGGAAATTATATATATATATATATATATATATATATATATATATATATATATATATATATATATATATATATATATATATACAGGGTGATTATAAAAAAACTTTGCCAACATCTGCACTTCTAGCGTCCATTCTATTTAACCGATCAAGATGATACTTCAAATATAGTTCTTTTGAGATATGCGCTCGAGATTCTGTGAATGGCAACACAATGGCCCTCGCGGTTACAGTTATAGTGACAGAAACTCGAAATTTTCGAATGGCAACGCCTACTTTTTACCATCGCAAAATGTCCAGCACATGCGAAAACCCTAAATAGCGTTGAAACGGTACCGATATGTCCGAAAACCGACGTGTTATACACATACAAACAGTTCTTCAAGGCGCACGGAGGAATAATGCATACGACAGAGACAAGACACTGCTCAATGATGAGAACACATAGAGAAAAAAAATCTTTATTAATTTCAAACATTTTCCACATGAGTGCCATCACAGGCAATTACGCATTGCATGCGGGAGACGGTTGACAATGTCGCTGCACGCAACATGGCACGAGGGATGTTTCCAATCTCACGCCGTATAGAATCCTTTAAGTCCGACAATGTTTGAGGATTGCACAGATAAACTCTGTATTTGAGATAGCCCCAAAACCAGAAATCCATAGACGTCAGATCTGGGGATCACGCAGGCCACGGAAAAGGATAATAGCGTGAGATGATGCGATCACCAAAATGCTGATCCAGAAGCCTTTTAACTGACCTCGCTATATGTGGAGGTGCGCCATCTTGCATCCAAACAATGTCATTGAGTGCATTCAGCCGACGCAACTCCGGTAAGACATAATTTTTCAGCATGGCTGCATACCGAGGGCCCGTTACAGAACATATTGCAGGGCCAGTCGGGGTCGTTTCCTCAAAGAAGAACGGGCCCAGAACAAATGTAGCTGTAATGCCGCACCACGCAGTCACTTTGGCGTCAAATAATGGTACTGGCGCCACAGCATGAGGATTCGTCTCTCCCCAGTGCACACAATTCTTTGTGTTAATGCTGCCATTTAAGGTGAAATGCGCCTCGTCCGTCCATAGTATGCGAAGTGGCCAGTCGTTATTCGCATCATATCGTAACAAAAATGCATTTGCGAAGTCCAGACGTTGTTGTGGGTCACCCGGCTCCAACATCTGGACGCGCGGGAACCGATAGGGAAACATGTGAAGTACCGAGCGCAAGAGCTTGCGGACCGTTGAGTTCGGAATATCCAACACGCGCGCTATGCCTCTTGCGGTTTCTGTGTGTCCTGCAGTCACTGTATGGTGCACTTCCATGACAACGTCCTCAGAAACAGTTGGCCGTCCGGAGCGCTGTTTGTCACAGGTGCAGCCTGTATCTTCGAATTTCCGCACTAAATCACGCAGAGCTTGCAGAGTACATAAGCCGCGTCGTTGTCGATGATTGCGGCGATACACACGCAAGGCTTCCGCAGCGTTCATCCCATTTTGGTAATAGAGTTTGATCAATTCACCGCGAACTTTCCTAGGAAGACTCATATCGTCGGCATGTGCGAGTTCCCGAATGACGACTTCGCATACCCGCTTGGTATTTTATAGGTTTCCTACGCTGAATATCTGGCAACCGGCGTTCTGTGATTGGTTTCTTGACTCTGTCACATGCAAATTTATTGCGTGCGCCCAGATCGTGTTTTATTGGCCGGTTTTCAGAACTCTTTTTGGTGTTTGGAGAACACGTCCGTTTTTAGACATATCGGTACTGTTTCAACGCTATTTAGGGTTTTCGCATGTGCTGAACATTTTGCGATGGTAAAAAGTAGACATTGCTATTCGAAAATTTCGAGTTTCTGTCACTATAACTGTAACCGCGAGGGCCACTGTGTTGCCATTCACAGAATCTCGAGCGCATATCTCAAAAGAACTATATTTGAAATATCATCTTGATCGGTTAAATAGAATGGACGCTAGAAGTGCAGATGTTGGCAAAGTTTTATAATCATCTTGTATATATATATCATATATATATACACATATATATATATATATATATATATATATATATATATATATATATATATATATATATATATATATATATATATATATATATATATATATATATATATATATATATATATATACACCTAGTAGTATTTCAATTGGGAATAGTTTCTGAAGAGAATATTTGTATAATTAACAATGTTTAGACATAAAATTGGTTCTTTTTGAATATTTTGTAAAATACATTTTTATGATATTTACTGACTAGTAAACTAATTAAAATACAAGAATTAAATAATTTTCGAATATAGCATTACTTATGTTAGGAAATGTGGGTACGAAAATTTTTTTTAATTTGTTCCCACTTATAATATACATACGCAGCTCAACAAATCAAAAGATGTTGAGGTTGTTATTTGATTTATACCTGTAGAAAGAATTGTTAGATTAATTGATACATTATTGACGGATGTAGTAAGCTATATAAGATAAAAATAACATGTGTTTTACAGAAAAAATGTTTTTTGAGCATTTGGCTACATAGAGTAAGAAAAAACTTTGATGAAATGGAAAAACAACGTGTTACCTTGAAGAAATATATAGCTTTTGTATAAAGTATGGATTTCAGGTACGGACAGCAAGGCTGAATACATCTGTGCATTGGGTTTATGAGGTTATTAATAAAAAATTGTGTTATTCTGTCTTACTCTTGCTAAAGATCGTTTTCTTGGAGTGCATAATGGAATAGAATACGTCCAGGAATTCACTTGTTTGGAACGTCTAAATCATGTTCTATCAGGTTCATGTCTGGAGAGCCCACTGTCGTTTTCATGTGTATGACTACATTCCCCTAAAAGAAATTCTTCACCAAATTATCTCAGTTTGGCTTGAAATGATCGTATTTTAATATTAAGTCATATACAATTGATGCATCATATGATAATACAGTAGATTTGATACCTATATCGGTAACATCTCAGAGTTCCATTTCAAACGACATGGAGATCGGTGCGCATTTTAATAGAATGCCATCATAGACCATCACTCCACCACCACAAAAGACACCTTCGTGGACGACCACAAGATTTTTTCTTGTGCCATCTTGCCTCAAGATGAAAATATAGCTATAATCAGGCTGAAAAAAATCAGAAATTTTATTGACGTAAGAGGCAATGGGAATAATCAGAGAAAACAATATTGCTCCATTTATTTCTCCATCAGTTCAACTATTCTGTTGATCACTTCCTGCGGGTGCGACAGTGTCTGGCTATTAAGGTTATACATACCTTGTTATTAAGGTCAGTGACCGTACTTTCTTACAATGTGAGAAAACGTTTGTGTCAAAACTCGGGTATTAGTAGCCGAGCGAAGAAGAGTGGAATTTATATTTCAATGTCTCCGATCCGTAAATGTTCAATAGCGGTCTTCATTCAGCATTGTTGCACGTCTACGCCCATGACCTGATCTTAGGCCTGCGTTTTCATTCACCAGAAAAACAGTCCCAAATTCTGAAAGTCACACTGAGAAACTTCAATAGACTTTTATATTTTTGGTTGTAATTTATCCCGTGTAACCAGCCAAAATCTCTTTGAGCTTCTAATTTGGTTAAATGACTTAGTTGAGATATCGCACTTATCAAAACAATGCGCAAACAATGAATGTCGATCATTCTTTTCTGTTTCATTTTACATTAAAGTGAAAGCCAGATCTCATTCGCTGCCACTAAAGCGTCGTTTTCGATCTCAAACTCAAAATTTTAGACTGCGATGTTTGAATTGAAACTGTATTAGAGTTCTTGATTATATTATACAAAAATATTCTTATACCGTAATTAGAAAATTATAATATTTTTTAATGGTTTCAACAGCATGATTTGTCCAAATTATCAAATTAATTTATGAATTTTTACGATTTTGGTTTAAAAATTAAAGTTACTAAATTGTGTACACTTAAAATTTAAAATGCAAACAGTTTAACATACGAAATATATATTGTAGAAAAATAATGAAAATTAAAGTAACCAATAATTATTAATTTATTATCTACAATAGTGTTACTAATATTTAACTATGTATTTTTCTAATCTAGACAAAAAGGATTTAATTTGTTTTCATTACAGCATCAAAACAAATATTTACTTTTTATTATTTTACCTAATGTATCATTTTCTAATTATTTGTTCCAAGCAACTTTGGTGTATTCAACCAATTTATAATTTTGATTCCCTTCACATGATGATCTTAGCTTCAAACTATCATTTTTGCTTTTGATGCTCTTGATTCAACTGTGTCTTTCAAATCAAATTAATAGCTGTTGAAACAGATACTATCTTTCGCACAATTTTCATTCCATCATTTCTCTCAAAACTAATATGAAACCTTTTGGTCCAAAAATTTGATTTTGCAGTCCTAATTAATATAAGTCAATGGCTATCATTTTCGATGCATGCAATCGATGGTCTTGATATTTTAAAAGAAAATTGTTTTAGTTTTTCTTTTTTCCGGTAAGCATATAGGCATGTTTTTTAGAATCGTGTCAAACCATTAATTTACATAATTCAAATGAATAATTAATGGAGCTAAGTAACAACATGAAATTCATGAAATAGAAATACTCTGATTCTTATTTGATAATTTTATATATGTTTTCGATAAATTTTATTTTTAAATCCTTTCCACTTTTGCTCAGATAAAGAAATCCTGAAATATTTTGTGGCAATGAAATTTGTAATTAACATCACATGAGCTTAATAACTTAGGATTGTCACTAGGCAGTCTAATTTGCGATAGTTAACAACTCAATGATAATTACTTTTCGGAATTTTGTTTTATAATTAGTATCCTGTTTTGAAAAGTTAGGAATCTTAGAAAACTTCCAAAGACGCCCCGAAAAGATACACATGCGTTAAATAGAACATGTTTCCCTAAAATTTGCTTAAAAACACCTAAAGCGAAATTCCATATTTTCTTTTGTGAAGAATACAATCCTACATCTTTGGAATTCATTTGAAATTTTGGCACATATCCGTATAACCCAGGATGCCAAATTCTGAAATTTTTGGCAATGAAAAAGTGCTGTCAAGATTATGTATTGTGACTTACGCAATGACATGAATACTAGGTTTTCCAAAATAGAATTTTCTGCAAAATTCTTATAGGCTTCCACATACAGGGTGATCTTTTTTTTATAGAGACAGTGTTTGGAGCGTCCTGTAGCCCGATCTAATCGCAGAAATGACACCAAACTTTATATTTAGACTAAACAAAACAGAAAAAAATTCGGTAATAAACAATTTTAGTTCCAAAAGACGTCGCTAGGGCATTGTGTAGCGCTGCTGTAGTTTAAAATAACGAGAACTGACATAATACACAGGTATCAAAGTAAAATGCAAATGTTGTGCGATGACTGCGCCAGATATAGGGGCTATAAAAACAACTGGTGGACAGCTCCGACAAATAATCTCAGCTGAAGTAAATAAGATCCAGTGGTCATGCGTCTCACGTTACCGGAACGTGCGTTTATGTGGGTGGAGCATCAAATTTGTCTATTCTAAAAGAAAACATAACGAAGACAGTGCGAGACATTCCTCGTGATATGTTACGCACGGCTGTGGAGAACGTTGTGCGCAGAATGCGAAGTGTTATTTCTGAGAACGGTGCTCACATTGACTGTGGTCTAACTCCTCACTGGGAAAGTTAATGTAGTAAACAAACTTTGATGATTTAACTGTACGATTGTCTGTGTTAGTATTTTTCTTTGCTCGCATTTTATACATTGTGAAGCGCCACAAAATGCCCTAACAGCGATTTTTGGAACTAAATTTTTTTACGTAATCTTTTTTCTTATATATTAATTAGTCTAAATATCAAGTTTGGTGCTATTTTGGCTATTAGATCACGCTACAGAGCGCTCCAAACTCTGTCAGCTGTAAAAACGATCAACCTGTATATGACGTAATAAAAACAGATTACCTGATATATAAAAAAATTCCCCAAAAAGATCACCAAACTCAAAATTCTGCATACTGGACAGTAAGGCATCTCTGTCGAAATTTTTATTGAAATCAGACAATTCTGATGATAGTAATATTCACTTCAAATGTTTTTTTTTAATTACAGGGAACAAATTTATCTTAACCAAATGCAGATTCTAATTTAATGTAATTTTTTTTATTTGTGAATTTGTAAGTAATTCAGATTTTTTCGGATCAATATGCATATTAATATGTAAAAAATAGCATTGATATACTTACTTCTTTATATTAATAAGTAAAAAAATTATGAATTACTTGATATTCATAATGTTTTATTTGATATAAATTTCAATAAAGCAAATTTATCACACGAATAATAAATGAACATAAACTATTTTAAAATATATCTGCTGTGATGCATAGTATCTAGAAGCCAAGCTGTAATGAAACGTATCGGAAAAAAAATTGATACTGAAAGTTCTATTCTATTGATAAATTGCTAAGAAATTCTCCACAAACAAGAGCATTAATAATCTTGAGTGATGTATGAAATCTTTACCTGATAGCTGGACCAGAAATAGTATATTTCCCATAACAAATGAAGCGGTTACAAGATGCCTTGATTCAGAAATAGCCAGCGATTGGTAGCAGGAAATTGGTATGAAGAATACGAGATTACAGTTTCAATGCTGCAATTCGATGCAATAATCACAAAATTAAGTTGTAGTTGTATTAGAAAGCTTCATTCATCGAAAATTTAAAAAAATATTTTGGCGAAAAATAATCCATATTATATTAAATAACATATAAATATGTGTGTTCTTTGCTGCTTAAACAGAAAAACTACATTAACCTTCTTTTCCAACAAAATAGTTAATCTTAAAATTATATATGAGTTGGCATATACAATAGATAGATTTGTTTTACAAAATACAGTTATTAAAACTTAACTATCTAGAATATTTTCAAAATTTGAAATTAAAAAAAGTTAACAACTCGTTAAAAGTAAACAATTTCCTTTATTACATTTCATTTTAATTAAAAAGGGTGTGAGAAAGTGTAGCAAATGATTTTTAATAATATTGAATTAAGAAAAATGTTAAGAATTACATAAGTAATATTTATAGAAATATAATTAATAAAAAATTAAATAGTTGATAAGTTTTTGATTCTTAGATTGTTAGTTACTTATTCAATAAATTATACATATCATACATGAAATCGAAATAATCGAAATATATATATATATATATATATATATATATATATATATATATATATATATATATATATATATATATATATATATATATATATATATATATATATATATATATATATATATATATATATATATATATATATATATATTCAATATAAATAAAATCCCTAATTAATGCCACTGCATGTTTACATAAAGTATTTCAACATAGTTTAGTTTATGTAAACATCAATTTATTTTAAGAAACAGGGATCAATGCAATTTTAATTGATTTTTGAACATAATATGCTCCATTTTTAAATGATAACTTTAGTAGATATTTTCTTTCATTTTTAATAGCATTTATATGTTTTTTAATTTCATTAATATAATTAATAATAAAATAAATTTCTCGTCTTCATAATCTGAATTTTAAATCCATAATATATTTTATACATTAAATTTATTTATTTTGAAGAACATATAACTAATTATTTAATATTATTTTAAACTATAAATTTTAATTAACGCTGATCGAAAGTTTAATTTGTGTAGAATGAAGTGTTGTAGTTTTTATATGTAAGAATGATTCATTTAAGCCATCACATTAACATTAGTTTAATCTGAGAAATTTTGCAGGTGAGAAAATTGTGTTACTATTTATAAATTAAGTAAATTTGTTTGAGGAAAGTTATTCAATTCTATACCAATTTATGAATTGAGCATTGTGCATGTCATGATGTTAAATGAGAATGTGAGTAGTTATGATTTATCATAAGCAATGATTTTCTTTAAGGAGTATATCTTTTACTTCTTACATCAAACTGAAGCATAATAATTGGATTCCGATTAATTTACTCTTATTTAAATGAATTCAATAATAATATTTTATTTTTCAATATAATTATTTCAATAAAACAAGTTTTAATGTAAAGAAACAAATTTTAAAATTTCTATACCAAAAATATAATTAATATAGTTTCAAAACTTTGACTAGGGAATTATAGATTGAAAATGATTCTAACTAGGTGCATACAATATTATTCATCAAATCGCTTTAAGAGAGATGTTAGTTGCTTACTGGTTGAGACGACAGTTTAATAATGAATGTTTGTTTGAAATTTTAGACTTGCGTAATAATGAATTCAGCATGACAGCCACTGTAATCAACATTTCTAGATATTAAGATGCTAACGCGGATTAAAGTTACTTATTTATTAGATTGGAGAGCATAAATCGATATTCATGATAATGACAATGTATGCTTAATGCAAATGTCTACCACTAGCAAAATTTAGGCGTGTATTAGTTAAAAAAGTTATTTAAACAATATACTGGAAAAAGTACAATTAATGTTCAGTTATATAAAAAAGAACAAACATTAAAATTTTACTGCATTAATTTATATCTTATAAATAATGTAAGATATTAATAACATTACTTAAATACAAGTAGTGATTTCATATATTTTCATAATAAATATTTATCTTTTAAATTTTAAATAAAATTATTGTCGATTATATGTAAGCACATGTGAAACCGATGTGCTATTTTATTTTGCAGTTAAATATAACATAGCAGGAAATCCAAAATAATTTTACACTTGCCATTAAAATCACTTGAAATATAGTGAAGTATAAGCATGAAGCAATGGGTACTTTATAAGCAAGTTCAATTGATTTTTCTTTAGCAAAGTTTAATAGAATAAACTTGCATTATTAATATTAATTTATTAAAATAGTAAGTCATTTAAGAACAAAAAATACATTGGACACGAAATCATAAACAGAGTTGAATTTGAGCCAATTTTTATTTTAAATAAATACAACCTATAAATGCATTAAACATTTTTAAAATATTTTCTAAAAAAGAAATCAGATTAAGCATATAAAGAAGCAATGAATTTAATGCTCATAGTGCGATGAGAGTTTTAAAATATAATATTGTAAATGTTTATTTATGGGAAAACAATGTTATAGGATTTTCCTATTGAAATAAAATATCCTGAAAATTCTATCTATTTCCGTTATAATTCACTAAATTATTCATGCCATTTGATTCTCAAAATAAAATATGCAATTTTTCATAACTTGAAAGGATTGAGGAAAAAATGCTTATTAGTTTTTACTTCAAACACCTTCGAACTATTTAGTACCCAAATCAGCATTTCCAATTTTGTTAAAACTTAACGGATAGCAGAAACTTCGTCACAATAGTCTGGCTGGTGTCTTATGTTTGCAATGAAAGTTCATTAGCAATGAAAATAAATTTCCCTTTGAAAAGTAAATGAAAAATGAAAAAAATATTCACTTATTCTCATGTTGTAAAATAAGTCGTTGTAAAATTCGTGTATCGAGAACCAGTGTGGCTTTAGTGGTTGAATATTGCTCATCAGAGCTTAAAATCCATTTACTGTTAAGTAAAAAGATGTATATAAATGCTGCACTTCTGTTTTATATGCTCACATCTTTCGATTTAGAGCCTTGAGATTTTTATGGGATTCCTACGTTGGACTCCTATATCTTTTGACACGTTAATAAGACACATACAACCCCATTATCTAAAAAGCATCCTCTTATAAAACAATTTATGCTGCGGATGTTAAACTCCTCACACCAGCTCTCAATGGTTAGATTGTCTTCTATATTGTATCTTCTATATTGTAAAGAAAAAAATCGTTAATACGACCCATACAACCATATCTAAGAAACATCCTATCGTAAGAATGATCGACATTCAGAAAGGGCATTGAATGTCGATCATTCTTACGAATGAGTGCGAAGTTTTAAACGAGACTATTCTACAAATTAGAACCTTGAAGAGTTGCTGGCTGGTTTAAGAATGACCAATTGTCATATTTTGCCCACGAGAGCTAATTGGAATGAGTCATACTATTTAAAGTAATCCAAGCCTCTAAAAACATCCTTGCCCTAGATGGTATTTGAACCAACAAACTATCCAAATTAGCGGAAGCTGTTAGAATTTCTCAAAATTTCATTTCTAGGATCTGAAGCTGTTTTTAGAGACTGGAACTGTTGGTTGAAGTTTAGGTCAATATCATAGACGTGCAATAAAGTCCAATGAACATAATTATTTAACTATAACCAGACAAATCCACCGAAATATGTATGTCACTCTTCTTCCACAGCATTTTCGTTTTACTAGAGGTACCAAAGTTTCGATAAAACTGTCCTAAAACGCCTTAAAGGTGTTCAACGATCAGTTATGTATATGTCTATAGCAACAAGGGACGATATCACAGGGAAATAGCAAAAGAGCAGATGAACTGAAGGTGAAATGAACAGCGCAATATCTGTTTATCTGACGAGTCTCATTTCTATCTTCACCCTGATAATAGGTTTGTTTTCATGTGGAAAGAATAGGCACTAGAAAGAAACCTGCGTCTATCACCTAAATGTCAGAATTGATGGAGGGAAAGAGGGGGATGTTGCAATCTCTATTAACGATTACACTAGTCACCATATCATTCGAGTTATAACTCTAATCTGCCACCTATTTACGAATATAATTTTCAGACGTACTGTAGAGGGCATTTTCAGCCATATATATTCTCTGGATTGTTGCTTTTTACACTTCAGCAATTTGAGATGATTCCATGTTTGTGGACTATAAAGGTAGACAGCATTGTGGTAACTTGTTGAATGAATTCCTTTTGGAGAATGGAATGATATGAATGCAATTGCCAGCGTATTCCCTGGACAATAACTTAATACAGCATATTTGGGACATTCTAGGCAGACGAGTTGCTGAACGTCTGCGTAAAACTTCCCTAACCACTCCTACAAACTTTCCAAGAACTGATAAAATCTCAGCTTTTCTGGAGGAGTGGAGACATATTATTACAGTATTTCATTATATGCCTCATTGACTAGATACCTCAAAAGAATTCCACTTTACTGAGCGTCTGTGGAAAGTATACCCCCTAATAAAGGAAAAGAAAACAATTTTCTTTTAAAGAAACGTCTTTTTTACTCTTTTTTCATGTGCTCATTTTTTTTTCATTTCATATCAAAATCGAATTAAATGCCCTTTTTTCTACCAAACAAATGTCATCTTTATCTTATATAGCTCACTAAAAATATCAATAATGTATACCATCCAAAGAAACCATAAAATAGAATTATGAACAGAAGTTTAAATTCATTACAAAATAAATTTTATTTCCTAACTGTATTTGGTGACCTATTCTTATTTTTGGTTTTTAGTATATTCAGTTTGATATTCAAATTCATTTTTACCACTCCTACACTGCAAAATTTCTCTGAATATTATAAAAGGATATTCATGTTTCTTTATATTTAAGATAGTTTGCAAAATGTAATGCAAAATATGATTTAAAATAAAAATGTCAAACATAATAATTTAGAAAAAATTTATTTTCTTCTATTTATCTTGACACATTAACAAACAATGGGTCATATGTTCACTGTTAAAATTTATTGTCAAGGTAAATAATACATTGATTTACAATGCTCACTTGTCTTTGACGCATTTGTACATGAGTTTGATTCCCATTTATAGTAAAGATATTTAAAGTGTCATTAAATGTTCTTGAATTTATGATAATCGTTCCAATTGTTCTTAATGTAAAATTTTTCTGTTGAGAAACAAACAAACTAAATCTCTTTCCAATTTTTTAAACTTTTAAAGATGGCATTGCTATTTGTTCTTGAGCTGAAAGGTTACAGAAATTTCTTACTTAAAGTATCTCTTTAAATATAATAATAATTTCTTTTGATATTTAAAATTACGAACTAGACATTAAAAAGCATTATAATCGATTGACATGTAGAAATGTAGCAAACCTAATTAAAAGTTAACACAAAATTACATATTCCTTAAAATAAACAATGTCATTATATAATTTATTTATTTAATTATATATTTTTTTAATTATGGCATTTTGAACAAATAACTTTCATTCCAAAATCGAAGAAATTTATGTGAAACATGTAATTATTTATATTTAATGTAATTAATTATTATTTTCCATTTGGCTTTTGTTAAAAATTTAATAATAATTATGAGATCCTTTTCGTAAGTCATTAAATATATGAACATATTTCTTAATTAACTATTTAAGGAATATGTTCATATATTTAATGGAAAATAATAAACTATTTTCCAATCAAAAATATTTTTCTTTTAAATTTCTTTTCAAAATCTTATTGTATGCTGATATTCCATCTTATATATTCAATTCATAATTATTAATACTTTCTTATTTTAAGAATATATTTTATTTTCCTAGTCATTGGATCAAATTTTAATGGATTAATTTTCACTGGATAAAACTTTCATAGAATACTAATAGAAAATAAAAATTAAAAAATTTCTATTTGCTACAATCTTTTTGCTACAAAATATATTTTTTACGTCTTCAGAAAGTTAAGGTAACTAAGTACTAAATTTATAACATATTAATCCTAAAATTTTATGTAACTTATAAAATAATATATGTTTATAATGTTATATAATTATGTGTTTATAGAATTATTAATAACATTCATCAGACTCGTGAAAAAATTTAATTAATTAACTCTGATTTTATTTTTTGCATTAACTACACTTACATCAGTTTAATTTTTTCTCTTCCAGATTACCTTTGATATAATACATAAGAAGTATATAAACACCATCTGTAATAGTACCCTTATTCTTAAGCAGGGTCAAAACATAACAGGAGTGCTATTCATGCACAGCTAAAGTGCTCATATTTTGCTGTGCTTAAATTTCAGCAAGGGCGATGTAATTTCAGATTTTCAATTTTTAGAGATTTTGGTTATTTTTAAATTCATGGGGATTGTCTAACCTAGGGAGATAAATATCTTACAAATATTTTATGTTAATGAAAACGAGTAATTTAACTTAAAAAATTAAATGTGATACAAAATGTCAGACGTTTTAATAAATATGCACAATAACAATGCATGAAAATCGTTATTTTCACAATCAATTAATGTAATTTAAATATACTCTTGATAAATAGTTTGATTTTTGTTTTAGAATATTATTCTAAAATGTGATACATTTAAAAATAGAAGTTAATTTAGTTAAAAGTACATTTTAAGTAACACTAAAATTTAAATAAATTTTAAAATTGCTTTATCAATGATAACAATGTCTCACAAATAAAAGAATTTCTATTTAGATATTTTACATATCAAAATATGCAAAAAATGAGAGATAGTAATATGAATCAAATATATTCCTTACTCTTTTTATATTAAAGAAGAAAGTCTTTCCCTAAATTTAAATCAACTTAAATTTTTCAATTTTTTATAATAAAAACTGAAAAACACAATTAAAAATATAAAAAATAATTTAATGTGATTCTCGTTTTTGTGATAGAATAAATTCCTCTAAAATGAAGCATTATTAAGATTCTACAATAATTACAAAAGCGAACATTTGATTTAGATATTAATCTCAGCATACATTTTTAATTAGCATGAATGTACGCTATGGAAATTAAATTTAAAATATTAATAAGCTAATGCAAATCATTTTAATAAATATTATAGCTCTTAGATATTTTTGTACACCTGATAGTCTTTGCTATTTGAAAAAAATCATTACAATTAACTCTTATTAATTAAGATATATCAAGTTTAATTAAACTCAAACAGACATTGGCGTAAATATTATAAACACTTACATTTTTAATATTATGTTTAATTGTGATAAAGTAACACATATTTATTGTGTAAATTAAAATAGAAGTGTATATATTAGAAAAAGGATTATAAATATTACGGCTAATAGCATTATTGCTTTCCAAAGAGCATTGAAATGACGAAAAAACCTACAAAACACACGAATTGGTTAAAAAAAATCTGTACATTGTCGAGCAGCTTCTTAAATTTATAAATGTATTCTATAAATACAAAGCTTATTTCAGATATGAAAACTTTTATTTTAGTTGTTTTCCAAGAGAATATGAAAGCATATATCGTACACTTCATTTCAGCAATTACATTTAATTTATTATAATTCTGAAAATATTTAAGTATGAATAGAGTTTTAAAAGAATGTTATTATGTTCTGAAGAATTAGAAAGAAAAATACTATTAACTTTCAACGCGAAATCATTAAATTAGAATTCAATTGTATTAAAAAATACACTTTTGATATGAGATAAAAATTTGTATTATACATTTTTATAAAAATTTATTGTTAAAAATGTCAATTAAAAACAAAATAATATATTATTTTTTTAATTTGTAAATGTTCCCAAAATTAAATTGAAAGTTTTTTGGAAATAACTTTTTTACACAAATATTTTTTTTAAAATTTTTATCTGAATATATATTTTATTAAATCCAATTTTTATTTGATTAATTTTGCTATGCACAAAAAATAACTTTTACTTTCTAATATTATCTATTATTTCCAAAAAAGTTTATAAATATGAAAAAAATTATATGAAAGAATGATAGATAAATTTACATAATACATATGATAGAATAAGCTATTATACATTATATATAAGAAAAAGTAATTTTGACGGCAATTTTCACTGACACTTGCTTCAGGCAATGATCTAAGCTATTTAAGCTTAATTAATTTGTTAAATTAATTATGTTAATCACAAAATATCACTTTTATCTTTCAATTTGACAGATAATAAAAAATCAAATATTTGTGCACTCAAAAAAGATTATGGCATTTTTGTTCAAGTCAAATATTCTTAAATATACGCTTTTTAATTTATATTATTTTAAGCATTTTGTTGCAGTGGAATATTTACTTTAGCAATGCCTGGTTTAACATCATTAAATGTAAATAAAAAACGAAAAATATAAGAGTTATATTAAAAGTTTTGATGTGTAAAAATAATTGGCTACTAAATAATATATAAAACTATACTGAATTTACTTTTAGTAATTGGAATATTACGAAAAAGATATTATGACGACAAATATTATAAATTAAATGAACTTTGCATTCTACATATTTAGTTTTGCATTTTAAAATAGAGACTCAAAATCATAAATATTAATTTCATGCAAGATAATACAAAACAGAAAAATTAATATGTTTTGATGGAAAACATTTTATGTTAGACACATCTAATAAATACAATCATTTCTAACATAATTGCTGGAAAATTAAAATTAGTTACAGCTATTGTTTCAAAGAAAGTTTTCATCATGCATGCAAGCGATTTTACAAAAGAAAGAATTTCCTCTTTTTATATAAAAACAGGAAAATTATAAATTTTCCATTAAATTATTAAAATAGTACTTGTGAATTTAGAAATATTTTTGAGCTTTCTCTTTATACTACAGAAAAAAAAAACTTTCTCCCGAATTGAAATAGAAAAAAGTAATTGATGAAAAACGAATTCGTTTTTTTATATAATTGCTCAATATTAAATAAATATTAAAGTTTAAAACTTTCGTAATAAAATAAGAAACCAAAACTGACTGATTTTAAGCAAACTTCAATACAGCCTGCCACTTTTTGAATTGCATTACTCTATTTGAACTTAATATATATTATTATGTATCGCATATTGTAATTCATAAAATGTTGATGCAAGATTAAATAAAACCATTAATATAAAATAATGTTTTATAAATTAAAACAGTTTAAAAAATATTAATAATAATTTCTCCAATTGTAACAAGAATATTTATATAAAATTCAGTGTTTGACTTATTTTGTATACTTTATCACATTTGTTGTGCAATGTATGGCATAAAATTTATATTTTTGCATGTAATTTATATATTATCATCACTTACAATGATTTGTAATATTTATTTCAATAATATTTACCTTTTAGGAACTATTATTATAGTTAGGATTTGTATTTGTATATATTATCAAAGCTTGCAATATAAAATC
The DNA here is from genome assembly GCA_037975125.1 of Latrodectus hesperus. Classification (NCBI taxonomy): domain Eukaryota; kingdom Metazoa; phylum Arthropoda; class Arachnida; order Araneae; family Theridiidae; genus Latrodectus; species Latrodectus hesperus. The sequence continues at coordinate 115,050,193 of CM075853.1, forward strand.
AATTGCTTCGCAATAATATTTTTAGCGTAAATAAAACAAAAAGATTACTATATTATACTGTTTGTAATTTTTAGAATAATACATACCTTTTAGGAACTATACTTATAGTTAGGATTTGTATTAATATATATTATCAAATATTGCAATATAAAATCAATTGCTTTACAATAATATTTTTAGCGTAAATACAACAGAAGAATTGCTAAGTTATACTGATTATTATTTTTAGAATGTTTCTTAAAACCAATATTTTAAATTTATCAACAATATATAGAATGACAAGAAAACAATCATATTATTTTTAGAACTATAATTTTATAAATTTTCTTTTTATATTCTATGTCAATGAAATTAAATTTGAAACTTGAGCAAAGTTAAGTTGATCAAATCTATTGAAATTAATAAGTTATTTCAATCAATCTTTGTTTAATAAGTACAAGAATCAAAATAATTAAATGTGAATTTATAAATATTAATTTTGGTATCTTAATATTAAGCAATTTTATAACTCAATAAAGTACCATTACACTATTATTCTTTTACACTATTTACATTTTACTCTTTTACACTCTTTTACACTATTTACATATGAGTAAGTATTTATTATTCTTTTTGGTATCATGTTTTCTAAAAAATATTACTTATGTGAACAAGTTTCCATTTTAGCAAGCAATTTTATTGTATTAAGTCATACAATAATATCGAAAATAAAATGGTAATTTATTCATTGACATTCGATTTTACATTAATAACTGTAGATTATAGATGTTTTACGTAGGAAAATATATAATAAAATTTGATTATGAGCAAAACGAATTTTACATTAAGGTATTATTGAAATAAAAAATACTGTTTCTATCAAGTACAGCATTAGAAAAATACCAAGAATTTTTCCTTTTCACTTGATTTAACGATTGCGTGGATATATGCCATACTTACCTTTCAAATTAACTAATAAACGTCAAATAATATGCCAAGGAAAGACAAATATGTCAGTACGGAGAACCACGATGTGTCAACTGAATCATCTGACATCAGCTTTAATTTAGCTTTCATCTATTAACTTTTGCTGCTATCTTAGTATTTTTGGCAATAGTGGAGTGATAAATTCTACCTAACTCTTCCAAACAATTTAATTACATCAATTTCATATTTTAAAATATTCTTATTGTTAACAGAATTATCTCATTCAATCAAATACAATAAGATACTATTTGCCTGGAGAATTTAATTTAGTAAATGGGTAACAATTATGCTGAAATAAGATTCTGAGATACTCATTTCAACGCAATGTAAGTATGTATATATATATATACATACATATATATATATATATATATATATATATATATATATATATATATATATATATATATATATATATATATATATATATATATATATATATATATATATATATATATATATATATATATATATATATATATATATATATATATATATATATATACTATTTCTCTCGAAATTCAGAAATTAATTAGAAATAAAAAAATAAATCTTAATTTATAATATTCAAATATTATTTCAATAACTTAAATGTATGCTAACTTTTATTAACAATAATGCTGGAAATTATATTCAAAAAAGATTATTTGATTCTAGAATAAAATTTATTAAGTGTTTATATTATATATAAATTCTTTCTTTTGGCTTATTATGTGTGAATAATAGTTAAGACTTTTTTTGAAATTAACAGATGCTTTTCTGCATATTGAAATTTCTTATGAATGTTGAAAAATATGCCAAACGAAGGCAAACGTGTTAGATATTCACATTTTAATTCACTATATTTAAACTGTATGCGAGGATTTAGTTTTAGAGATGCTTAAACAGATTATAATTTAATAAGATGTTAAAAATATTCTCTTTAACTCTGAAAAGAGATTGCTTTAAATTATTTTTAAATTTTAAGAACACTTTTTAAATCTATTTGAAATTTAAGCAAATAAATATTTTTGATAGTTTATAATTTTTTTTCTAAGCCAAAGTAATAACATTTTTTATTCTTAACAAAGTTTGTAAAATCCATTTATCTTAATACAAATTTTATTAAATCTGATTTAAGGACCTATATTTCTTCGAAAGAATGAATACCTACATGAATTCAAAATAGATCATAGTTAATGGGTATAAAATATTCACGTCAGTATATTCTGAAAGTAACAATGGAAATGGGGAATTCAATTATTAATTTTACTTTTGCAGTTATCAAACTCAAGACTTGCTGACATGAATAAACGTAATTTATCAAAAAAATGAAGTTGATTGTGAATTCATTATTTTCGTATCAAGTTCAGTTATATAAGCTGAAGCATTTGTTGAAATTTGCCTCAATTTGTTCAGTATTATCATTATTATTTGATAAATTAATATTCGTAATATATTTTCATGATTTAATTAAAATAACATTTAATTTTAATTACACATGGGTATATAAACCTTAAATTATTTAAATTAAAGGATATTTTAAACTAAAATAAAAATTTTACTATTCGCAATTTGATGCTAGAGTTGTTTGTTATGAAAAGGAAAGAATTTATACTTTATTGCTGAAAAGGAAAATATGAATAAAATTTATTTTTAATAATTTATTTTCATTAACAAATTTTGAGGTTGAAATATGTATATAAGGTTTTGAAAGAATTATTTTTGTAAGCATTTTCTAGACACTTTTAATCAACAAAACAGCAAAAATGATTACTAAAAATTTCTGTGTGTGAAGAATAGTGTTTGATTATTCAAATGAAAAATGTCTGATTAAAATAAAATGAAATCTTTCTTTCCTTGCCTAATATTTGCATCATTAAATTATAGTGGATAATACTTTCAGATATAACCTTCCTATTACTCATTTAAAGCAAACAAAAATTGATTGGCATAAAGGAAAATGTAAAAATAGTTTTCTCACTTTATTAATAAATCACTGCATTCAAGAAAAAGCACAAGAAACTATGTCATACAAAATTATATAAGAATAAACTATGGAACATTGAAAATTAGCAGCTTTTGCGAAATGCTAAAATTGATAATTAATGTTTTAATGCATAATTTTGAATTTAGTTCTTGTTTATAATTTATTTAATGTACTTATCATTTTAAATGAGAATAACATGACAAAAAATCATTTCACGTAATTTTATACGCTGATTTAAAATTTTTGACAAATCTGAATTAAGCTTTATTTTCAAAATGGTCTTTTTTATCTTCTGAATGGTTTTTATCATGATAAGGATTATAATAATATTGATTACAAAGAATAGACCATCCGTCCATCAACAAGAAGAATACTCTTCTCCTCTGTTATGCATGCAGAAATAGCAAGTGCAATATAAATTAATGTAATATAATAATAAATTAATGCAATATATAAATATAGTTTTAATCTGAATTATCTTAACCTTCTAATGTTCATTATTATTTAAATAAATATTATTTTTAGAGAATCAGATTATTTTTTATAAATTACATCGCTTAGAAATAAATTAATAAATTCAGTCAAATCGACAAATTACTTCAAACTCATAGATCAAGATACGCAATGATATATATCAAGAGCTATTTCGATTGACTTATGATAGGCTGATTTCAACTACTCTATTAGTAATAAATTAATACAGTAAGTTTCATATTATAGTTTGTTAAGACTGACATGTAATGAGTTAAGATGATTCTGTGGACGTTTGTAATTTTCCACTATGACTACATAACCTAACTGTATCACATGAATACATAATAAATGTTGAATTAAAGTTCAGATTTTTCACCGAACGGGAAAAAATTAAATTTGTTTTGGTAAAGTGAATTATTTATAGTACAAATTTATTATATTTTGTTGATTAAGTACCATTATGATTAAATACCATTAAATGCTTAATTTTAAACATTTATAAGCAATATATGATTTAAGTATAAGTAAATTAAATAATCTTTAACAATTTGAAAAACGAACTGCAGCAAACACTCCTTACTTCTTTAAATGGAATTAATGTTTTCATCAGGTAGGTTTGTATTTAGGTATTATGCTACCAAAAATACATGCCTACAGAGAAAAACTAATGAGTGTAACATTTTGCATAGTAATCACGTTTAGTTATCATTTTATCAAAAATGCATTTTCTATGCAATTTATAAAAGGAAACAAATTAAAATATAAAAGAAACATCTTCAGTGTTAATTTTAAATTGATCATAAAATGCTTTTATTATCAAAAATCTCAAAGTTAATTTTTCATTAAATAATATCATTGCTGAGAAGCAGAATTTAATTTTTAAGTCACTAAATAACAATCTTTTAACAAACAAATTAAAAAGAATATTGCATACTTTTATTTCATAAAATTCACTGCAGATCCTCAAATTCATCCGAAATCCTTTTTTAAGCCTAAATTTCATCTGGGAATAATAAAATACTTTATATTCTTTTGTAAATGGATTTGAAATTTTCTGCTGAGTGAATCCTTAAGTATTAAAGCGTGTTTACTTCCTTATTCAGAAGTTTTAACATGGTAAAAAATTATTTCATCTTTAGATTCATTATAGGATTAAGCTCAATGCGATTATGTGTGAGCATTTTCTTAAAAAAAATTATTTAATTTAAAATGAAGTAATGGATTGTTGTTGAATTGCTGAGGTAAATTTATTAAAATTACTCCACGTGTAATTCACTGAATTGTTTCCTTCGTTTTCTCTCTCATTAAATGTATTGTCGTTTTTATTTTATTAATTTTTCTTTTTTTAATTTTCTAAGTAAAAGTTTTCTGCATACAAAAAACATATGGCTTAAACTAATACTGCAATATATAAAAAATAACGTAATTTTATTTATTACAAATAAAAAAGAGTAAAAACAATAAAAAATAAGAAATGATACAAAGGAAATTTTTTAAAAAGAGAGTTGTTTCTTTTATAATTAAATCAAAAGATTTAACTGAAAATGAAACAAAAGAAATAGTTTTATGTGAATGCTATATTATTAAAAATAAGTTCCCATTAATCATAACATACTTACAAAGTTATTCTATGCATTTTTGCCAAATATGTTTAAGCTAAAACATGACTATTCAGGACTCACTGAAATATTAATTTATGAATTATATCATGTTTTAGTTAATCTAAAACAAACTTCACAGAGGAAAGTATAAAAATTTTAAAATTTATTAAAAGCAAAAATTTTTAGTTTATCCAAAATTAGTGAGAAATTGAAGGATTAAAATTATTCCTTTAAAGCATTTTTAAATTAATTTCTATAAAACCAAAATTCATTTTTTATTTATACTAAGAAATATAACGAGTGACAACATTCCTATTTCTTTGAAAAAAATTGATTTCGAAATTTTCTATAAAAGGTCAATTCATTGGTAAATTCAACAGTATTTGAATATATTATTTTAATATATCAGCCTCTACTACAGACTTTTCAATGATATCTTATAAAAAACAGTAAAGTTTAATTTAAAAAATGTTTTTTAAATTCCTTTAAGTAAACACACACACAAATATATATATATATATATATATATATATATATATATATATATATATATATATATATATATATATATATATATATATATTTATATATATATATATATATATATATATATATATATATATATATATATATATATATATATATATATATATATATATATATATATATATATATATATATATATATATATATATATATATATATATATATATATATATATATATATATATATACATACATATATACATAGAGAAATAGAGCACAACTTTTGCCAGGTGTTTTCATACTGTATATTAAAGATTAAATTTGGATAACTGTAAGTCTAAATAATTAAAGATTTCTCTTCATAGGTAAATAAATTAATAATATGTCATCTATTTTAAAGCTAGGAAAATAGTATATTAGAAGAAAAATAGTCCTCGTAAATATATACAACAATATTTTATTACTCTATAGATATACAAATGTACAAATTGAGCTGTCTTTGATATAGCAGCAATTATATAATAAATAATAATGATAATGTTGGGAAGTTTTCGCTTATTGAAAAATTTCAGTTTAATCTATTTTAAATACTTGTTTATAATTTATTTTTCCTCTGCACTTCTTCACCATTTTTTCAATAGATGGCGCTGATCAATCCTAAATATCAAGATCGGTCATTGGCTTATAAAATTCTTTGACTTTATTTACAGGTAAAACAAGGCCTCATTTTCTAAAGGTAGTTTCATTTTTACAGAATGATATTTTAACAGACGATCAAAAAGTTAAATATTTGAGACTTAAATAAAAAATTGCTAATTTTTAAATAAGTAATTAGATGTTTAAATGTTGAAATCAAAAAAAGAATATCATTAATTTCTAGGAGCTACACTACATGCTTACAGCATTAATATATGTTTAATCACTTACAAAGAATGTAAAATTGAAGCAAATGACACAATTATATTAAATATAATTTACTTCATTAAAAGCATTTATAAAAATTTATTCTGAACGTTGAAATTATTTTGACAGCCGATTATCAATCTGAATGTTGATTTATAACTTAATAAACTGCAAAAATTAAAGTTTTTTTAACTAACTGAAAAACTAAGTTTTAAATTTTTCTCTCAACTGCAAAGAAAAACTTTCTCTCCTCATTGCCATGGATTTGTACGTGCAGTTATACGGTGTATTGGAGGAAAAAAAGAGGCACGTTTTCTATTTTAATTGCTTACTTTTACAAAACAGACGTTAACAACGTCAAGGATAATCTGTTGCATTTCAAAGTAATGGGTCTAACTTTACTCATAACTGCGCACGTTAGAGAAATATACTTCAAAAAAAGGAAATATAGACGAAAGAATTAATATGGGTATTTGAGGATAATTTTATCACACAGAATTCAGTGAAACTAACTTATTCTTATATTTTATCAGGAACAAATTATCATTCTTATTTTGCCTTTCTGCAGGGAAATTGTAACTCTTCTTCAAATTGAAAATACTGATGAAAATTATCATTTTATACAAACCTTTTTTTTAATCTTCCATTTTTCTATGAATTAATATTTTTGTTTTATTTTATAAAGTAATATTAATACACCATTCACATTCGACAAAACTGAAAAAACTGCTCTGCTAAAAAATTCGTATTACTTATATGTTATCTGAAAAAAATATGATTATGTTTATATGTTTTAAATATCATGTGTAAATCACCATATCACATTACTTAAAATTTCATTACATTATATCATCTTAACACAAGACGCAGACAGATGAATCTAACAAAAATTTGAGTTTAATTTCTAGAAGTTCAAACCTGATTATCATATAAATTAATTTGTATAAGGGAATCAATATTTATTAAATAATTACTTCAAGTAATACTGTGCATGTATTAAATTAGATAAAAAATAAATATGAATATATTTTTGTTCAAAATTGTGAAATACAACGGAACGAACTTCACAAGATCCATTATAAAATGTATTATATATATATATATATATATATATATATATATATATATATATATATATATATATATATATATATATATATATATATATATATATATATATATATATATATATATATATATATATATATATATATATATATATATATTAAAATCAAAAATATATATATATATATAAGTATAAAGTAATAATTACAATACTGAAAATAAAATGTAATAAAATAGGAACTACAATACACACATTATAGGAAATCTATCCAGCGCAAAAGCAGCTAAAGAAAGATTTGCCTATATAAATAAGATAAAACATGAAAAATATTGAAACTAGAAATTTAAAATTGGAAAAATACTAAAGTATACGATGCAAATGAGAAGAAGGCATAGAGACCACGTTTTCATCAGGAGGGAGATGGCCAGCTATGCAAAATGAACACTCTTTTCTGATTGGATTTGTTATCAAAAAATTTAATTTACTGTCTTAATTCTTTTGACTTTAAAGACCTTTTTACTAGTATTCCCATTGATAAATTAAACGATGCACTACACCTTTATTATCAGGACTATAGAAATTTTTTAAATATTAATTTTGAATACTGGAATAATTTAGTTAAAATGTGTATTTATAATAGTTTTATATTTAACGGTGAAAACATTTTTATTCAAAATTGTGGAATTCCACAGGGATCCAACTTTTATAGCACACTGGCAAATTTATTTCTACATTATTTTGAAAAAAAACTTCTTTTATCAATATCCTTTTGCTTTCCGATACATAGATGATTTCATTATTTTCAACAATTTAAAATTTGAAACTATTTCTAAAACCACTTTTCCTGAAGAACTTTCTCTAATTAAAACAATTTATTTTAAACTAAAACATAATTTCTGGATTTATTTATCACTATTGATAATTCCACTACATATATTGATGTCTTCAACAAAACAAATCAATTTAATTTTCATTAATAAGTTAATTTCCTGGAACTCAAATATTTTTGTTAAAATATACAGAAACGTTATAATTATTGAACTTAATTGCATTTATAATATCTGTAACAATTATGAATCTACAGAAAACCAAATTAAACGCCTAATTGCTCATCTAAAAATAATAATATTCCAATCAATATTATTCTAAAATAAATAGGAAGTAGTGAATCGCTTGTAAGATTGAAGTAATGCGTAGTTTTTATAACTACAGAAGGGCCACCCAAGCATTGAAGTTCAAACACCTACATTTATACACTTTATTTTATATGTAACTTAAACTTAAATCCCCTTTAACACATTTTAATTTCTAAACCACTTTAACTTTTTGAATTTAATTACTTCTGGCAACATTTCTTTATTGTAATTTCAAATTTACTTTTGGCAACCCTCCTACTATTCTCATACATATATTCAATCTGATTTGCTGACATTTGTATTATGTATTTTTCTACTGTATATTTCTGTATGTATTTTTCTACAGTATTTATTTTTCTACTGTATTTATGTTTAATCTTTTTTGAGTACTTTTACTTTTCTGCATACATATTTATTATAATTTTTAACTAAGTTCCTTTAATACGAATACTCTTTGGGGGAATTGCTCGAAGGTATTTAGACATTTGTCCTTCGAGCATGTCAGAAAAGAGTGTTCATTTTGCATACCTGACCATCTCCCTCCTGATGAAGACGTGGTCCCTATGCCTTCTTCTTGTCTTTTGCATCATATATTTTAGTTTTTTTTTTCCAATTTTATGTTTCTGCTATCAATTTTTTTCATGTTTTATCTTATATATGTGTGTGTGTGTATGTCGTACTCAAAGCAACAATCAAATTGAACTGAACGGAGTTTTTTTGGGTAGAATTATCAAAATTTGACTGTATAATTCAAAATTTGACAAAATAATATATTCAAAAATTACATATTTTTCTAATAATATATCATTATAAAATTACATTTTGAAATATTCTATTGTCCCTTTGTATTAAAATTTATTTTAATTTCTTATGTAAAAATAAATACACATAGTTTTAGCTATTATATGACTACTAAATTACATTCAACTATCATTTATATAGTGAAAAACTAATTAATTGCTGGAAGTTAGAAATAGAGGCATTTTCTTATTTCACTTTATTTTCACACCCAGGAAATAACTTCACTTATGGGATTAAGGTTTAAATAAAATCCTCGATTTTTGCAACCTGATTTTATGTAATATTTGTAAGATTATGTAATATGTAATATTTAAAAAAATATTTAATTACACTTTCTGCAATAATAAATTCTGATTAACTATTTCACTTTTTAAAACTTCAATTGAAAAAAAAGAAATGAAGATATTAGCAAATCAAGCTTTCATAAAACTTTCAATAAATATCTCAATTTATAAAAATTTATTATTCAAAGCTAAATTTCTATAAATCTGATTATTCTATTGTCGACTTTGTAATCTCATTTTCATAAGAAAAAGGGAGACAATCAAGCAAAACATCATATAGTTCGGAAAACTGCCTTAAGATGGCGCATTTCTCACGTTTTCCGGAAGATTGCATTTAAAGGGAAATTAAATTAGGTTTGTTTGAAGGTTAATATAATCAGAAGAGACGGCAAACGGTTTTCTTTTCTTGCTTGCTGATTCGTGAAATTAGGTTTTGTTTTTCCATAATTTAATGCTGTCGAACAATTTATACGTCGACATATTTCGATTTTTCAATTTTAGCATTTTTTGTAAAATTTTATTTTAGAGGAGTACTACGACATAAAATTAAAAACTAAAATTAATCATGTATTGTTATTTAATTCAATAACAAACTTTTAACACGTTATTGAAATTATTTTTCAAATTTATGATTTCATGCTATATTTCACTTTGATTGAACAAATTACTCAGCTAAAATATGATTGAATTTTATTTTAATTGAAATAACTAATTCACAAGCGATTTTTCAATGAAATCAAAATTGCACAATGTAATTCAATTATACTGGATAAGAATATGTGAATTAAGTAATGATATAAATACACATTTCGCTGACGTATATAAAACATATAGCTTAAACACCGATGCAAGTCTTTTATTTGTTACAAGTTTTTTTTAATTTTAGTTGTCATCAAAGCGAATTGGAACTGATATTTTATTATAACTTTATAAAAAAGAGACATCTTCTGATATAATAATCATAATATGATTTACTTTTGTAAGAAATACTCACGATCATTCATTGAGCCATTGTTTTCCCAAGTATATTTTGTTATCCGTACCAAGCAATTCACTAAAAAATAATATATTCAATATTCAAAGGATTCATATTATTCTCGTTTAATGAAGAAAACTAGGAATCGCTGAGTTAGAAAACAGTAAAGTTCATATTTTAGAAAATATTCTGCTTAAATTTAATATAGCTCTTATTATAGAAAAAATGTAAACCTATACCAGAAACTATGGTATTAAAACTTTTTTTTGATATTTTCTAATTCTTCAATTTTATTGCTTCTCAAATGAAGACGATACAGAATCAAGAATTAAATATAAAAATCCAAATCTACGTACATTTTAAGAAATGCATTTGAAAAATGAAATTTAATATACATCATAAAATATTAATATGATGTATAATGGTATTTTTTTCATTAAAAGTAGATTTAAAAAAATCAATGTCATTTTACTTTCAGTGAAAACGACAGGAACTTTAATTGATATTCCAGAACACTGTTTAAGAGAAAGAAAAATTATCTGAATTACAGCATAAAACTATATAAATAACCATTATTTTTAAATGTTTGAGGTAATTTTAAAATTATAATAACTGACCCCCGATTATCAAATACATAATGTTTACCTATCCATTTACCAAAATTTGTATTTTTTCTTCAAACTATCTTTGCGATATTTAGAAAATTGTATTTAAATTTCACACAAACGTGATATTTTGTCTACCAAGATAATTTGTTTTTCTAAAAAAAAACACCATATAGACTCCTTTTATTTTCAGTAATTACGAAAAAAAATCTCATAACCATTTTCATGAAAATTCATTAGACTAAAATAATGATTGTAAAAACATTAATCATAATAAATCATTTGAAAAAAATTATTGCTGTTAGATTTTAAATTGGTTAGAAACAAAATTTTAGTTAATTCCAGCCCCACACATGAATATTTTTATGATAAATAATTTTGCATGTGCAACCTGACTGTACAAGAAACTTAATCGAAAGAATTGTATACTAATTTTAAATGATGTTTCGTTTAGGGCCCAATAATTCACACAGAAATGATATTAACTCTGATACTACTTTTGCTGACACTACATTTTCATGTGTCTGCAAATAAAATAAATGTTAAAAATTTGCAAATTAAAAAGTACAAAATGAAAAATTTTGGTCTGCAAATTTTACTCCCTGAAATATTTTGCTATACTATTTTTATGTATTATGTTTAATCCATATAATGCTAGAAATTATGTCTTACCATCTATATAAAGGTATCGAAAATAACAGAATATTTAGGATATATTTTGGCAAATAAATGAATATTGTTTTCTACATACCAGGCTATTCTAAAAAAAACCCGGATAGCCACTGACAACAGTTAAACAAAATTTTCAAAAAAGTATTTTTTATTAATTAATAAAAAATTCAAAATTATGAATTCCATATCAGTTTTAATTAAATAATAAGAAACCCCAAAAGAAAAATGAGGAATAAAGTAAATTTATGTTACTTTCTATAAAAACTGTTTTTAAGTATCTTGTGTTAAATGTATCTTCCTTAAATTTTTCGAAATGTATATCTTGATGAATTGTTCACCATTTCAGTAAATTCATAGTATAATTATATATTTTCAAGAAATGGAAGTCTTATATTATTAATTTCATATGCGAATAATATTAATATTCTCATATTTAACAAAATATTTAATAGTGTATTAATGCACTGAATGATTTACTTTATAATTACCGTATAATTTTATGCAGGAAAGTATCAGTTCATAAATATACTATTTTAATTAGTGTTCAAGAATGTATATTTTTAGCTTGAACCACATAGTTACAAATGAATCAATTTTGGCTGTACTTGAATATTTATATACTCCAAATATATAATTTATATAATAATAATTTTTATATATAATATCTTGATACGTATCTTGTATTTATGTTTTTTAGTGTGTTTGCATGAAGCAGGACATATGAAAAAGCGTCAGCGTTTAACAGATTTAATTATATTGAATATTTCAAAAAATTTTTTTATCCATTAGTAAAAATATTTGTTAATAATGATATTTTTGTACCTTATTTCAATAAGTAATTACTTTACATAAAAATAGTAATTTATCCAAATAACTATTTAATAAAGCATATCACAAACACTACTTATTGTAAAAAATAAAAAATATATTTCTAAAAAAAAGTAACGTTAAAGTTTTTAAACATGTAATTTGCACACAACATTATTTAAAATACGTTACGTTGTTTAAAAGAATTCTAGTTTCTTGTAAACGTTATTTGAAAAAATTTCTAATCAATTTACTCAAATAAGGGCCATATAATTATTATTCAAGTTATTTGAATTTTTGATAAAAACTACTGAACATAAATTATTAATAAAATTTTATTATTTTTGTATTTTTCATACATAAAACAAACTTATTAAATTTAAATAAAATGAATAAAAATAAATGTTTAGATATTATTTAAGTATATTATTAATTTTTAAACATAATTAAGTAGTTTTAATTAACCGTTCAATAATATGTTTAATTGCCAATTATAATACAACTATCTAATATTTTACTTAGAAATCATTTAGCGTATTTACATTTACTCTGATTAAATTCATAAATTTATAAATATAAGAGGATTAAATCAGCTTTAGACAAAATGTAATTCGCATTATAATGAATATACGTATATATGTGTCTCACAACTAATGTAACACTGATTTGCTCTTCAATTCTCATTAAGATACTCATGAAGTATTCTCAACTTTTAATTTATTCATTAAATTTAGTATATTTTTCAATCAATATTTTAGTGCTGTAAGCATCAAAGGAGAGCGTGAAGTTCCTTTGCATGCTCTCTCAAACTTTTCCGAATCGAATGCTTGAAGCAAATTATTTGCGGAACCTGAGCAATATTAAAAGGCACACACAGCAATTATTGTTGTATTTTGAAGCACATTTCCTAAGGTTCATTAAATTCGATTTGTGTAAACGATCCAGACGTGTTGAATGTCACGAAGTCACGTTTTAACTGTTTAATTTTAATCGTAATTGGTTTCAAAATACAATAAATTTATCGTAAATGAAACAAATACTTAATTTTCTTGGTTAAAAACCATAATTGGCTGACTTCTTTTTTTAGTTGTTATAAAATATTCATTTTTCCAAGCAGTTTTTGATTTAGTTTTAAAATGAGAATATTTCGAATAAAATAACGCCATTTCTGGTTTTAATTTTAAGTTATATATTCTGACAAAACGGTATTTTGTTATTAGTTAATATAGAATGTGATAAAAGTGATAAATTTTCATATTTAGGTATATCTTTTAAATTAAATGCAGTATACTTTTAAAATGCATACACATCTTTATTAATAAGATAAACCATTGAACATTATAAATGGAAATTAATCAAAAGTTTAATCATACATAGTATTTAGTTAATAATCCTTTCAATCATATTCAAATGTTATATTTTCTACCCATTTTTAATAGATCAAAATTGATTAAATACAACTTATCATAAATAACAAACTTAATTGAATAAAAATTGCAATACATTCTTAAAAATGGCATATTCTTATTAATATAATATCATTTCAATTGCAGGTTGATTAAAAATTAACAATGACAATAGAGTGTGCATGTGCCTAATGTTTATTTATATTCCTGTCTGTATGCATTGTGGATTGCATATGCTAAAATATCTGTGTTTTGATATATTACATTAATAAAAATTTTAAAATAGTGTTGATTAATGTGTGTAATATAGGTTCTTTATTTAGTTACGTCAATGAAAATAGTACTTTATGCAATAATGGCGACATTTTATTCAAAATATATATGCTCAGATTTTTTTAACTATTACAATTAATAATCATATTAAGTTTCACTTCTTAGTAACTTCGATCATTTTAGATGAACTTAGATGTCACAATTCCAATTCCTCCTTTATGTTTAATTATATTTAAATATCATAAAGTTTATAAAAGTTTATAATAAATGATGTTTTCTCATTTATGAATTAAGAATTTCATTTCATAATCAATTTCAAAGTTAAAAGTTATTCTAGATATGAATCGAGACCAAGGTACTTACAAAACATTGAATTTAAAATAATCACAAATTTCTCAAATTTAAAATAATTTGCATGAATTAGAACTAACTATTTCGAAAAAATGTATATGCATTTTTTGTCAATTATACATGATAAAAATAGATTATATAATCATGATTAAGATTTTACTACAAATTCTTGCTCATGAAAACACAATCAGAAAACCGATGAAAACGCATAAAAAAGATTGTTTTAAAATGCAGTGACGACGCGTAACAGAAACCATGAAAATAAAAATACAAAAATAAATCCTTTTGATGTAAAATAGTGTTGTAAATGTCGTTAAATAGAAAAAGAAAACAAGGAATGAGAACTGAGATTTTTCTTGGTTCAAAAACTAAGGTTATTCCTTAGTTTTTGAACCAATAAAAATCTGAAAAACCAAGAAATTAGATAAGAACCAAGAAATAACGCTGCTCTTCAACTCGTATTAAGTAAACTTCATGGACAATTTATTGTGTATTTAATCACTGTCAAAACAGATTTAAAAATACATTAAGGCAATTACAAGGTCAGTTCGTATTACAGACTGTTTGCACAGAGCTTATAAATAAAATTATTTAAATAGTTTTTGAAAAAATGGAAAGATTCATCATAATATTTACATTGCATTTCACTGCTCAGATAGAATGTACAATGGAACATAAGGTTTCTTCCTTATTTTGAATATGATGTATTGGAGGAGTTTATATTTTACCATCATATGTACAGAAAGTGTCAAATTCAACATTTCATGTGTATTTTAGCACCTTAACATATATTTTCTAGACATATATTTGAAAGCCGAAATCAAAGGTCAAGTCTTGTTGAACCAATTTTTAGTACAGTTTTTGCATTATAAAAGAAAAAATAAATATACTAAAACATGCAGTTTTGGGTCAAATAGACTTACGCAACTTTTATCAATAAGTTTATAACATGACTATTTAATTCATCCTGGGAAAAGGTAAACCTATATTTAACCGCAGTAGACAAAAACATTTATATTTTTTCACATTATTAACCTCATTATTTTTACACAGGATGGTCAGAAAGATTTTAGCATTATGCGATTGCAGGGTATGCATACATCATTTTTAATTTTCTTACTTTCAAGCAGAAGCTGTTTCACAATTGTGTTAGAAATCCCTTTCAATTTCCTGAAAACTAAAAAAAAATATCAAACTATAAAACATCATTTAAATAAAGATAAAATAATTCACAGGAAACTAGAAATTGATACCTATACTCATTTGGAAACACAATTTATTTAATTGGGTAATCCAATAGCGTTGGTTTACGTTATATGTTGTTGTTACAGTGTTATTCTTATGTTTAAAATAACATAAGCTTTCAAATTTAAAGGTTTACTCAATACTTAAAGTAAACAATAAAAAATAATAGTTCTGAAATAATATTACATATTAATAAAAGTAATAAACACTTTCCAAAAACTTGAAAGGGTATGAAATTATTTGTTCTCATTACACTTGTTAAAAGCTATAATTATAATCGTAAGGAATCAAACATGAAAAAAACAATGAAAGTACTCTATTTTTCCATTTGAACTCTTTTTGAAAGAAGATACATCACACAGAAGAAAAGTTTAATATTACATCTATTTGATACTCAGAAGATAAAGACACAGAAGATACTACAAATCTCACATTTTTAGAAATCCTACCTGAAGGAATAATAGTTCATATAATCATTTATAAGATACTAACAGTATAACCAATATTTATTTTTGTTATTGTTATTCATTAATATAATTTCTATCATTTGCTTATTTGTGCAAGAGTAATTTAAAAAAATCAAGTAATATTGTGAACTGTGGTACAAAGATTATTTTCCACAACTTTATTCTATTTGCTTTTATATTGTTTCTTATTTAGTTTCAACTCCTTCTTCATTCAAGTATCATAATAAATTACATTTTTTTTTAATTTTTAATATTTTATTCAAACAACTCGCCTTAAGTGAAATATTTTTCTGTATTTCATGAACTCCTATTTTGCATTCAAAGACAATGTGAGCTCACAACTTTTAATAAGTCTTTGAATCATTATCGATTTATACTTGAAAGACAAATTAAGGGTTAATAATTTTACTATGAATTACTTATAATACTATACTTACTCTTTTCTCCATACCAAATCATTCGTTTCTCGGAATTTACTTTCATAAATTTAGATTTCTGCTTAACGTATTCCGAAAGTAATTCGATGATTCATTTACGAACCTACACGCTACTCATTAATTCCAAAACTCTAAGTAACGACATTAAGTATTTTAAGTGCACGTTAAAATTCTACTATATTACACAATCATTCAAAAGAAAAGTTTGAACGACTCTTAGTTTTTAAATGTATACTATTTCAACGTAAAGTGATAAATTAATTTACATTCAGTGACACATTGTCTGAGATTTAAATTGACATTTTAATTTTACGCCACTTAGAAGCAAAATTAATTTTGATTGTAAGCCCATAAATATTTTTGACAATTTTTTCTACATCTAATCATATTAACATCTTACAATAAAATAACAAAATTTACAAAATCTTAATAAATATTTTGCTATGATTCACCAAATAATTGTAATATTTAAATTTTTGTGATTTAAAATAGCTTGAAAGTATTTTAATAAAAAAATTAGTGAACAATTTTATGTTCCTTCTTATTTTTAAACAATTATCCTTATAAAAATTTAAAAATTATTTGCAAAATGAATGTAAAAAATTCTCTTTATATGGTTTTGTGCGTCGAATTACAGTACTCTTGAAACACATTTTTATTTATATTACTACCGTAATGTAAGAATAATTGCAATTATCTTTTAAGCAAATGCATTTTGTTTTACAATCAGATTTTAATTCGTTCTATACAGATTATAAAATATTATGTTATTTAAAATCAAAATAACATAATATTATATAGTCATGAACATAAAATAAATTGCATGTCATGGGTTGCAAATATGAATAGTAAGTTTAAATTCAATAAATTTAATTCAATTTTACAAATGAGAAATATGAGCACACAAAAGTGAATTATATCACTCAAAAAACAGTTTCTGAAGTTATAAATTTATATACAATTTTTGAGTAATTTATATACATAGAGCTAAAGGACATGTGTATGTTTAACATCAAGTTTTAAATCATCATAATAGGTTTTCATTACGAAAGACGCGCGCGCGTATAACTAAAAACTAACATTTCTTATATTTAATTATTTCTTTATCTAAATTTTAAAATTTATTTGTTTCTATTTATATGATTTGTATCTCCTCGTCTTTTATTTCATTGAAAATTTCTACTTTTGTATTTGCAAGAAAGTAATTTCGAATTTGTAGTGTGAAATAAATCTGATTATTTTTTTCTATTCAAAAAAATGAACATTTAATAGTCAAATGTCTTCCTTCCTGTTTCTGTGAAAATTTCATGATTCCACGCTAATAGAATTTCTGATCCTTAACAGTGATAGCTCCCACCAAATGCAATTTGAGGTCATCGATATTAATGAAAAGTTTTTTTTTAAATTTAAGTTTTGTAAACTTAGAAATAAAGGATAATCCGATGGTGCAAGGTCAAGTCTGTATGGGGGATACGACATCACTTCCCAACTAAAATCCAATAATTTCGTACATTTTGTTAACTATGAGTAAGGTGTTGCATTGTCATGTTAGGACACGATTCCTTTACGATTTGCTAATTCTGGCCTTTTTATATTTTGATTGTTTCATCTAATTTCACAAGTTGTTGGTAGTAAACATTTGAGTTGATTGTCCAGTTCTTTGTAAGCAGCTCGAAATAAAAACTCTTTTAATCCCAATAATTGATAGCATGATAAATTTTTGATGGAGCTCAGCTTTTGATATGTTTTGTGTGACTTATCATGCTTGCACCATGATATTTTTCTATTAACGATATTGTAGACGATATATTTTTCATCGCCAGTGAAAAAAGGCCGCTTACATTTGAAATGCGTATCACAAATATTAATAAATTGTGTTTTGGGTGAATTTCTTTCAATTCTTTGGGAACTATTATATCGAGATTTTTTAAGAAGTCCAAGGCCTCTTATGTGATTTTCAATTGTTGTGTGTGATACACTTAACTGTTTTGCAATCTTTCGCGCAGCCCTATGACGAATCGTTTCAACTATGGCTTACATTTTTTCACCATCAAGTTCAGAAGGTCGACTGATCTTGTCGAATTTCAGTGAAAAATATCTAGAATGAAGTTTTTTAAACAATTCTTATATAAAACTTCTGTTAAGTAAACAACACCATAAATATTCCCATATCTTTTAATGAGATACAGCCGCTTTCATGTCTTAAAAAATAAAAAGTAAGTTGTGCAAATTTTTGCACTCCATATGTTAAAATATTCCATAAAATGACAATTGTAAACATAATTACACGGAATTTTTTCTATTGCAACGCAAATGTATGGATTACCAAATATCTTTAAAAGAAAAAAAATTATAACATTGACAAAAGAATAATGAAACAAACGTTCACTTTCTTGCCAACCCAATAGAAAGATTTATATAATGCTTATGTATTTAATATATATTATCTCTGAATTAAAATAAAAATGACACAAATTTTGCAGCCTCAAAAATCACAAAACATAATCGTGGAAAAGTCTTATACATTTAAATAGCTGTTAAAGAAACTTGGAATGTGGAAAGCAGTTGAAAAGAATAAACAGCTCGCACAAATTTGGAAGTTATTTGATTAATACTAAATGTATAAATGTATTAGGAAGATTCTTGAAAATCTTTACATTTCTTTCACGGTAAGAAAATTAAAAGAGTAAAAGAAAAAAATACAGATATATAGCCTCTTTGAAGTAACGAGTTTAAATGTTCATTGTTACTCGATTTTCATCAAGAATCATTTCTTTGAAATACAGAAATCGTTATGCTAATTCTTCCGAGAGAAAGAATAAAGCGAAATCCAATGCTATGCAAAAATACCCAAAGCCATTCTTTTCAGAATGGAGATAATCGATCGGATCTTCTATTAAATAAACTCACTCAATCTTCATTATGCATAATCGGTAGTATTTCATCCTTTAATAGCCTCAACAAGGAGTGGTGTCCATTTTTTTATCTCTCATCCAGTGATGTCTGACTCTTTTTTTATGGCCAATGTTTATTTTGAGTGTTTGTTCCTAAGGAAAGAGTGGAGTTGACGTGGAATATTGAAGATAAATGAAGAGAAGCGTTAATTTCATAATTGCTGGTTCTATCTCCTTCTCTTTCTCTCTGATAAATCGCTGGTCGCATCGCTGTCATGTTGCCTATGAAATCGATTGATTATTTTGCACTAAAGCGGATTCTTGTGATTAATTTGGAAATGTGATTTCAAGTTACTTTCTTGTATCTAAACTTCATATATTTAAGTACTTCATTCTTCATTTATTTCTTGGTGTTACATTTCATAAAATATTATAAGAAAATGAATTTTTAATAAGTTGTATTGTTTTTATGCTGCTAAGAAGAGTTTGTTTCCTTATACGTTTCTAATCTATTTTTGTATAAAATTAATGATTTATCTCAAGTGTAAACCCTGCATTATTGTTAATTTGTTGTAGACTGTTTTGAAAAGGTAGCTTTTATGTAAATGAGAAAATGGGTTCTGTACCTAATATAACCGCTGACTTTAGAGATAATATGATACTTTTAGAGATAATATGACTTTAGAGATAATACTCATGATAATAATTCTGTAGCATCCTTTTACTGGAGTGCTAGATCATTGTAGGGAGTTTTCAAAGCTCATTACTTTATAATTGCATCACTCTGTTGTGATGCTAAATTATACAGAATTTTTCCTTTTATTTTAGAAAGGGGTAGTTTTTATATTAAAATCAGCTGCTGTTTAACACATGCAAATAAATGTTGCTTTTTGCTTTCTCATACATATCTGCCAGTGTGAAAGTTTATACATTTTTAGTGTTTCCTCTCGCTAACAGTGATGGAAATGGCTCATAATCTGTTAAAATTCTTCTAAAACAAGTATTTTAAAACACCTTATAAATGTTTAGGTTTCCTGCTTTGGCATATAAAATAAAGTATACATTAAAATCAGGGAATTCTGAAGCAGCAAACATTTACTATGGTATTTCAATTAAATATTTTTGGAAGAAAAGAAATATATCAAAATATAACCGAATGTAGAACTTTCAAAACGGTACTGGTAATTAAAGTATTATTGTGTATTACAATGTATAAAATGGAAGCAGACCACTTGTTAATTAAATAAATGGAAATTATTCATTATGTGCAGTAAACAGTAATACAATAAATTTAATTAACACCTAAATTGCTAAAAAAATGTGGGAGGTAAAAGAATATGGAAATAGTTATCGCTTAAAAGGAAATATTTATCGCTTGCAGTTGCTTCAGTTTTTAATTTGTTTGCCACAAGCTATAACCCCTAAACGACAACAGCATAAAGTTACTTAAATTTTAAAAGGATTTTTTTTTCTCTAGTTCAGTGTAAAATCACTTTATATCCTGCTCATTGTTATCAAGCAGTTCAAACTCAGGTATGATAATTAAGAGAAAGGTATAATTTAACTAGAATTTTGTTGTTTATTTAACGCCTTCTTTTACACAAGACACTGTGTTATAAATTTACCACAGTTCACAAATAATTCATCTTGAAATGACAGTAAAAAGTTTTTTAAAAAAAACTATAGAAATTTGTTGTAAGCAATTAACCCTATATACTTATGTGTATTTAATAAAAACTTACAGAGTTCATCTTAGGTACCATTTTAGAAAAGCCATAAAATTGCGCAATATGTGCAAAGCAGCCATCATTCAAAATTATAATTTCTTTTTTTTTATCATTTTTATTATGAAAGTTGCACAAATATCTCTAAACTAGTATTATCTTATACAGTTTCATGTATTTACCTTAAGTTAGAAGGAACACACACAATAAATCTTTCATTTTCATATTAAAATTATCTCAAGTCAATGGGCATTGATACAAGACTTCTGAAGAAAATACTAACATACAAAACGTAAATCGTAATTTTATATTTAAAAATAAAAAATATAGCATAATATTATCTCCAGTATATTTCAATATATTTGTTGACTATTATCAATAAATATTAGAGTAGCAATGTTTATATTCGCGTGTCGTATAATTATTCTTTGGATAAAATATACCTTAAATATGTTTGTTTACCTATCAAAGTAAAATTAAAATTCATATCTAACTAACTTAATAATACGTGATATGATAACATTGTATAAGATACATTCTTTCAAATTTCAAAGTTATCCCATTTTATCAATTCTTAATGATTCAATGTATCACATAATAGTTTGATATAATACAACATTAAATTTCAAAAGACTTTTTTAAACCAGAAAATTTGTTGAACCCCTCCCTTTTTATGAATCAAATTTGTTAACTATTAGCCTTCTAAAAACAAAAAGCTTTGGTCAAAAAAGAAATAAACACTAGAGAAGTAAATGAATAAATTCCAAAAATTAAAAAAAAAAATTCAAAACATCACAATGTTATTTCTTCTTAAAGAAATATGATTTCTTTAATTAAAAATTATTTTTAATTAAAGAAATCATATTTCTTTAATCATATTTCTTGAAGTTTAAACAAAAATTTAGTATAATCCAGCAGTTATAAAAATCTATCATTCCAAACTTTTTAACACATTCATCATTTTAATTGAAAAATTGTAACAGTAAATTATATATTTTTTTAAATAAAAACAGGTGCTTTTTCATTTTTTATTCACAAATATACATACAAACTTATTTAATATTCTACAATAAATTAAGGAACAATGATTGAATCTTTACAAAAATTTGCATTATGTATAGCACAAAAAATAACAGTTTCAAAAGCAATTAATTTTACAAATTCCACGAAATTAACAAGACTAATAAGCGTGAAATAGATAAAAATGGATAACGGCTGGTAAAATGTAAATCCATGCTTTAACATAATATCAAAATGGATAAAATTAAAGCCGACAAAGTGATAAAAGGTTGAAAGGAATACTCTAAAAGTGCACCTTTATATAATGTGTTAGATAAACTAATAGCAGAAAGTTATTTTATACAAAAACTTGTTGAAATAGATAAATGTCAAAATATCATATTCAGAACTTTAGACGAAAATAAGTTTTTAAATAAACCTGAAAGTTTCATTCCTTATTACATTTGCATGATTTTTTTTTAATTTTTGAGTTCAAATTTTATTTATAGCATTAATGTTTTTGTCTTTCTTTTTCAATTGGATATTTCACATATTATCTTGATTTACTCAATCAAACAACTATGAAACATAATTTACAAGCAAAAGTTTTTTTATGCTTTTAAAAGATAGTTAAAAATATTAATTTAATAGTATTTTGAATTAATTTATTTTAAAATTTAATACATTAAATGAGAAAAATATATGTTATAAATATTGAATTACTTTATTTCAATCAAATAAAAATGTTACTTTTCAATAGTTGGATAGTTTTATATTTTTCTTAGATTCAAAGCTTTAAATTCAGTTCATTTTATAAAATATAGCAATGCTTACTAAAACAAAGACTTTTGTTTAAATGAAAATAAATAGCAAATAAAAAGTTAAACTTGATATTTATCAAAACTTTAATATAAATATTAATTTGTACTTAAAAAAAGTAAATTTTAATTTAGTATTTAGATTCAAAGAATATAAATGATAAATATTAAACATTCTTAATATACCATCTTTATTCTATATGCGTATTTTTCTCAAAATAATGTTTAAATTAATACAATGTTTAAATACTTATATAAAAATTCAATTAAATGAAGTGTTTAATCATAATTTTATTCATGTTTTTGAATATTTAAATTATATTCTAAATTTAAAGGTTCGTGCTTAGTAAAATTAAAATTTTCATCACAATGATTTTGCTTATTAATAAATTGCCTATTAATAAATTGATATACTTACTCTAACAAGGCTTCTTCAATTTACTGTCTCTTTTATTATCGAATTAACAGTGGTCATTAAGTTTTAGTGTCCCAGAAATAATTACATTTTACGACAAGGAAAGAACGGTATATTTTGTCATTAAAACAATATGCAAGAAATATTTTACTTAAATATAGTAGAAGATCATTATTTATAAAAATATGATTTAAAATACGATTTTGTTTTTAATTTAAAATTAGTTTTTATATTATTTAAATGGATTTAAAAATAATTTTTTTATTTAGAAAACTATTAGCTTTATTTGTACATGAGTAATAATAATTTATTTTTTGGATTCTTTATATAAATATTGTGAAAGAAAATCTATTCAACAGTATGCATAGGCATATTTTTCTATTATAAATGACAGGTACGGTCATTTTCCTATAATTTCAAAGTATTTATTGTGTTAAATTTGAATATACTTGTACTTTTAAATTACAATGAGTAAGCAAATTTAAAATATTTTTATAAAAATGCAAATAAACTTATACCCCCAAACTGCTAAATATAATTTGGATTGGGATTTATAATCGAACAAAATATTTCAATAAGGTATCAAAATTTTCCCAAGTAGAACAAGAAAGGTATATAAATATATATGTCATGATCAAATGCAAGACAAAGCTAGAGTCGGAAACAAATAAATTAAACCTAACTTCACTCTCATCGAGATGAATGGTTGTAAACTCTGTGCTTCCAATAAATAAGAGAAAATGAAATGGAAGGAAAAATATTTTAGCAAATTGTACATGCAACTGAATTTTGGTTTTAGATTGTAATCTTCTCGAAATAATCTATCAAGTATGTAGAAAAGTTCCTTTACTTTCAACAATTCTTTCTCTGAAATAATATGACATTTTCTTTACCTAAACCAATGAGATCTAGTTCACTAACTTCGATTTTTCTAACTTGAAATGCTTCTTGATTTTATTTTCGAATGCGTTTTGTGGTGAAAGAAGATCAATTACTGTTCGATAATGAACTGCTTCACTTGGAAGGAAAGAATTGGCTGATCAAGTAATGAAATTCGTTTCTTTTTCAACTGCTGATTTTGAGTAAAAGCAGTAGCCTTGAATTTACTGAACAATGATCTTAAAGTAAATTAAAAGAAAGAAAATTGTCTGATTAAAATTTTTGGAGAAACTAAAGGTATTCAAATAAGACTAATTCATTGTGAGACTTAATGGAAAATTTCACGTCCAGTAAAATAAGAGACTAATGGAACTAAATAAGACGATTTCATGACAAAAAATAAAAAAAAATTCTTTTTAAATATTTCAGTAACAATAAATTATTTATTCACATATTTTAAGCACAAAGAATTTTGAAAATGCTCTTGGATTTACAGATAGCAATTGCTTAAAATTAATGAAGATTTTCTAATGAATTTTTGTTTACTTTTCTTGGCATTATCAAAATATGAATATGAGTAATATCAATTACTCATATTCATTTATATTAGCATACATATTTTTAAAAGATACATAAAGCATTTACTCTAAGGAAGTGATTTTTTAATAACTTTACTAATGTTAAGATTTAATATTCCATAAAAACATTTTAAATTACATAACAAAACATTCGTATAAAATCCATGAAACATATCTTTTTAAATCAAAAATGCATACATTATAGAATATTAACATGTTTAAGAATTCCCAATTTTCCTAAATTTTGCAATATGCTTAATCTGTTTTTTTTTTCCTCTTAAACGAGATTAAAATATCTAAAAATCTAAAAAAAATTGTACATTTATTTTTAAAATAAGAATGATATAGATATCTTTTCTTTCAAAGGTCTAATACTTTTGGATTTAAATATGTATTTTAAAGATTCAAATTGAAATGAAATTTCTAATTCATTTATCATCAATAAGAAAAGATTGGTGTATTTGAGAAGAAATTGTTATTTCTTACTGTCATAAAAAATTCTAAAATTCCTCCTTATTTTTAATAGTTCATAAGTATAATTATATTTTATAATTTTATGAAGATCTATTCAGCTCTATATTTTAAATAAGTTTTAGGAAAACACATGTATAAATACTTGATTTCTCATGTGAGGGAAATAAAATGTCATTCAATTTTTATGATTCAATAATACTTTTTTTAATTTTCTTTATGTAACTTAATAATTATCCTTTCGTTGTTATCCAAAAGAGTGAAAAGCCATATCATTGCTTATAATCAACAAATCATGTGCGATTAAAATGTTGCAGTTGTACAATTTTAAATCATATGGTACGTTTTAGGTTTTTCTTCTATGGAAGCATGGAGCATATATGGGGCATTTGAACTGATATAGTACTTGAAGTGATGATTTAGTACTTGATAGTGAAAAATGCATAGGTTTTTAAGTCATACAAGTTACAGCTTTTGAAAGCAGTTGGCAAACATGAAAATGAATATTAGTTAAATATTACAAGTTTGTTCTTAATGAACTTCAGAAGAATGATTGAGTCTCCTGCAAAATGGCTTTAATGCAACAACAAATATTTTGCATGAATAATATTTTAAGAAATTATTATTTATTTAGGAATTTTACCGTATTTTTGATCTACTTTACATTTTTAAATCTTGCTAAATACTGATTGAATACTTTTTTTCTGTAAATATATTGCAAATATAAAGATCAATGTATATTTTCATGATTCTAATTTAGTTTTAAAGAATTTTAATATTTATATCACAACTAATTCATTAAAATCGACAAATTTGTTTGAATTGTTAAGAAATTATAATCAGAGTTTAGATTAAAACTTTATTATATACTTATATCCAATTTTTTCCAAAATAAAAAAAAAAACTGTAAGCAGATTTGCATTTCAACAGCCATATCTTTTCCTGTATTTATGCATTTAATTAATTTTACCAGATATAATCTTATACCTTCAGCAGTAAAAAGATATTTCTTTCACTTTTACTATATTTGATTCAAGTATTGAAAAATAAGGTAAAATAATTCTATCGCATTTTATTAAGTAAGCAAGTTATAAAATTAAAAATGAAACATTAAATGAAAAATATTATCTGAAAAATAGGATATCTTAGAATTAATCACCACAGAGGATTTTAAATTAATTCTGAAATAAAAAGATCTCATAAATCTACCAATAATAGGTTCTTATATATTTTCTATATAGTGAACAATGTATCTAAAACTACAATATTTATTTTAATAATTTAAGAAGAGATTACTTGTAACACCTACTTAATTTAATTTATGTATTTTATTTTAAAAAAATGCATATATATATATAGCATAACTTTTAATGTCTAAAAATAATTAAATTGTGCTTTCATCAATAATTTTTAATGAGAGCATTATATAAATAATGAAATTTTCAAAAGTTTATATACTGTACTATTTTATATCAGTTTCTATGTAGTTTGCTTAGTGTAATTTCAGCTGCATGTAAAAAATTGTATCACTAAGTATACCACTTATTTTTTGCAAAGTGAAATTACACCTAATTCGGAAGCCAGAATTTAATCTAATAACATTATTTTTAAACTGTAACAATTTAAAAAATATAAATTATATGATAACAGAAGAGTTCAGAAAAATATTTTCCCTTATCAGTCTGAAAAATGAAATAAATGGTTCAAATTGATTTAACTTTTTGTATGGACTTAGAACATTAAATTTAATTTTATAACTAAATTTTTTGATTATATAAAATTGATTTGTTTTTTATGAGATTTTCTGTTACAAAGTCCAATATAGGAGAGTTTTACACCGTACAATATTTAACATTAAAAGTAAAAACTGTATTTAAAGATTAGTCAAATGTATAGGATGAAATACATTAAAAAATCAAGAAAAGCTTATTTAAAAGATTAAAATGGATAAAAATTTAAATAGAATTCAAGAAATTAATTATACAATGCCAACACATTTCTATGTGGTTTAAACCGAATTAAAGCTAATAATATTAAATCTGTAGTATTAAAAAACACTAAGCGTTAATCATTCAAATAGGACAACTTAAAATGCGATGTTCAGCTGTATATGACACATTAGAGCTGTCACAAATCAGAGCAATATTAGACAAGAATGAGTGTGAAAACTTAGCATGTACAATGCAAATACTAGTGAGTTTTGCATCAAATCTCCGCATGGAAGCAACTGAGAATGGAAGAATATGAGAAAATATATTGTATAATTTGTTGTTTGTTTGCAAATCCAAAGTTTTCTGCAGAGGGAGGAAATAAAATCTGTGACAATTTGTTTAATGTCAAAAATATTAATGCTTTTTAAAGCTTCAGTGACATTTTTAGCAGTATTATCTGCAAGCTCATTCCCAGCAATGTCAGCATGTCCTGAAACTCAAAAAACAATAAATAAATAAAAAAAATATTATACACAAACAATTAAAATTATGAAAAATTAAGAGTGATATATTTTTATTATAACCATTTTAGTTGTCATTTTTTCTAATTTTTGACTATATTTTTTTGGATTACATCACTTATAATTAATTCTAAATTTAACTTCTTTCAATACTTTTGATGAATGAACTATAATTGATATTCCTTTTTTCTAAATATTATCTTTATTTGAATTTTTTTCTCTGACAGATCAGTTAGTAATTGATAATTGGTGTTTGTTTTTAAATATAATGAAACGTCTAAAATTTAGATCTCCGTAATTCATTTGTAGAATTTTCATATGTATTATAAAATAATAAGAAAGATTTTTAGATAATAAGAAAGAATAAGAAATTTCTAACCAACTAAGAAAATAAGAAAGAATAAGAAAGATCAAAATAAATAATAAGTAATGAAATGTTAACTATTGACTTAATTTAAATTAATTTTGTTAAGAACTTTATAGTAAATTTTTACACCGTATTTATAAACGTTAATTTAGTTTAAATATTTAATTTATTCTAAATGAAATATATTGTCATGTATTTACATTATATATGTGTTTGAAATATAAGTCACATTCTTCCATTAAAGTTTTTATACGAAAACTAATGTGACTTGTCCTTTAAAGCAATATATTGTGTAATAATTATAAGCAAACATATTTTTTAAGTTCCTTTAAGGCCTTACCAAATAATTTCAAATATCATTTTTATAATAACTAAGAAATTTTGATTAAAATTTTACAAAAAAATTAACAGAGAAATTACTCTAATGAAATATAAATATCTCAAGAAGATTTAATCTTAATTTATGTAAACAATATTAAAATAAAATTATTGACACAAAATATAAAAAAAAGAATTTAAAGAAGAAATAATTAAAATTTGATGCAGATTTATAGAAAAAAATGTACTGCATTATTAGATTAACCACAAAAATAATAAATTTTAATTATATTATTAAAAATGTGTGAAATACAAATATTAGCTTTTTATTTAATTGCAAAAATACAAGAGATTATGGAGAAAAAATATTAATGTTTTATAACACATAACATATATTATTATAAAAAAGTAAGTTCCTGAAGATAGCAAGGTACAGATAATAATTCAATAAGAATAATAGCATAAAAAATTCAATTAAAAAAAATTTTTCTTAATATAATTCTCATTTTGATTTAACTATATTGGAAACAAATTAAACATTTAAATGTACGTGCATGCTCATTTTCTGGAATTGAAATGCTGCTAAGATTAAATTTTTGTTTCAAAATAAAGAATCATTTTACAATAAACCCAAACTTTATATTTTTACTTATATGGAATTTAAATAACCCTTGGAAATAATAAAGGAAATGTTTAAAGATTTAGAAACATTTACACTTGAATATTAAGTGTTAATAATTAAATTATTCATATTTTATATCAAATTTATTTAATATTTTTTAATGAAATTTATACATGTTTTTTTTAAATTAAATGTGTTCATATATCAAATGAAAAGATGCATAAATATACATTTTTTCAGTTGAACTATTTTTTCAACATTGAGAAATTATTATCTATCTCTGTGTATGTATATATACAAGGTATGGCTATTAAATAACGAGATTGACGCTGCGGCGGCAAAAGTGCGCATGCGTAGTCCACCATTGGCTGTCAACTGCTTAGTGTGAAGCTTTCTCTTCAAAATGCCCTAAGCCTCATTTGCGTAATTAACACTGTTTAGTCATAACCTTCATTTCCGTTAACATTGTTATTTTATTTTGGCGAAAAAATAGTTAGTGTAATTATAGAGCAACGCGAATTGTTGTTAAATTTCACTTCAAACTTGGAAAAACCGGTACTGAAACTTATAATTTACTGAAAGAAATGTACGGTAGTGAATGTTTATCCCGTGCACGAGTTTTTGAATGTTTCAAACGTTTTAAAGATGGCCGACAAGACGTTGAAGATGATTCGCAGCCAGCTCGCCCTTCAACGTCAAAAGCGGATGAAAATGTCGAAAAAGTTGCTAGTTTGATTCGGTCTGATCGTCGATTGAGTATTCGTGCAATAGCTGAAACTGTAAACATTGATAAGGAATGTGTACGGCAAATTATACATAACAATTTGAACATGAAAAAAGTGTGCACCAAAATGGTGCCAAAAATTCTCACGTTTGAACAGCAAGCAGCTCGCAAAAACTGGCCAAACACAGCATCCCACTGTTAGAGCATCCACCTTACTCACCAGACCTGGCACCATGTGACTTCTATCTGTTCCTTTAGGTGAAATCTGCATTAAAAGGAACAAGATTTGAGTCCGTGGAAGCTGTTAAAGAGAAAGCGGCAAGAGTACTGAAGGAGTTGAGAAAAGATGACTTCCAGCACTGTTTCCAACAATGGAAAATTCGCAGGGAGCGTTTCAGGGATAGAGAAGGGGTGTACATTGAAGGCGATAATAAATAATTATGTATAAAATAAGAATAAAACTTTTTACAACGACAGTCTCGTTATTTAATAGCCTTTAATAGCCACACCTCGTATATATATATATATATATATATATATATATATATATATATATATATATATATATATATATATATATATATATATATATATATATATATATATATATATATATTTCAAAAATATTTTTTACTATGCAGTTAAAATTAAATTTAAAAGTATGCGTTTTCTTTCAAAATTCAAAAAAATATAACAAACACTTAAAAATTGATTTTTTAGGTTAAAATTTTCATTCATTTTAAAGAAAAGCATATTATTTATTATGAAATATGAGAATATATATAAAAATCATTCAATGTATAATTATTATGGAGTACCGCATTTGAATCTGTGAGCCTAATTAACATATTCCTATACTTTTAAAATATTTTACTATGAAATATATATAAAAATTCCATATATATGTTATATAATTTAATATAAATCACCTGCAATTATAACTTAAATAAATATTTGAAATCAAATTTAAAATTTTCTGATAGGACAAAACCATTTTCTTATTTTAAAATTAGCTTGATTTTAAAATGTTGAGCACATATGTAGTATTAATGTTTTTTTAATATGGTATTTTTGTACTAATTGGAGATTTAACTTCAATTAATTTCTTTTAGTATTGCAAATAATTGAAAAATTCTCTATCACAAGTTTAAGCTACAAATTAAAATTAATATTATTTGTATTAACATAAGACGGTAAGTAAATCTGAATCAAATTTCATTTTAAACAAGTTATGATATTTATCATAACTTAAATGTCAATTTAATAAAAAAAAGTTATGTACGTAAGTATGACCTAATATAAGTAATTATATAAATAATTTACCTTATGGACATCAACTTCATTCTTATTTACAGTTATTAGTGCAGAGGGAATAATCTTTTAAGTATGTCTAATCGACATTTAACAAATTATTCGATTTGAATTCCAACCGGTGTAAGCAAGGTTGGTTACTATCTTTGATCTAGTTTTATTTAGCACAAAAGGATCAATACATTTTTTTCGGTATCCAAAAATATCAGTAGAGCATTGCATTATTTTATTATAGTATCGGAAACTTATAATTTAACTATACCTATAATTATTTATTCAATCATTCACAAAATCAGAACTTTAATTAGGGTCTCTTTCTACATACTTCTAGAACAAAAAATCCTAAGATATATTCAAATTCGAAAAATGACCAAACAAAGTATGTGTTACAGAAATTATTGAACATTCAAAAGACCCATTTAAACTATTTAATTAAAATCTTATTAAATAAAATTATAAGCTTAACTCGTAAAAATATATCCATGTTTCTCTTTCCTTTCAGAAAGTTTAAATTGATATTAAAGACACTTTATGTTTCTTAAATATAGTAATAATCTTTTAATGCTCATTATACTTTTATCTGGTATAGCATTTTCAAAATTTAATTTTAAATCCTAAAGAAAGAGCAATTTATTATCACCTTATTAAGGAATGTGCCACATGAAAATTTCCTTTATTGGATTTTAAATGGATACTTATATTTTCTTCGAAAATTTAACTATCTATAATCTAGTAACATGATATTATTTCTCAGAATTGAATATGTAAATTCCTAGTTCAGTTTTACTTTCAGCAATTCTTAGTAATTCTTCATTTTACTTTATCGAATTTTTTTTTCTAGTAAAGTGGAACAATGCAGAGCTCAAAAATAAATGTATTTGATTCCGTGAAAATGCTCTTAAAATTGTAACCTTGGTTTTATATTCAATTAATATTATCTCATGATTTTTAACTGGTATTATACCAATGTAATAAATTCTAATACATATTTTAAAATTAACAGGATGTAAAATTAAACCAATATTAAAATGGTTGTTATGTAAGACTGTATATTTAGTAACATAATTAAAATAATTAAATCAAATGTTTCTTAATTTAACGCTCATGATTTTATTGCATATAAAATTAAAATAAATAAAAATTAAGTAATATTTTTTTTCTCTAACAATTTACTAATTATCAGTTTATTTATACCGACAAATTTAGTAAATATATCAGTTTCATGCTTAGACAATTATCTAAATATCTTATATTAAATAATATAATTAAATAATACTTTTCCAAATCTTTATATATTATAAGCATGTAAAATAAATTATTGAATATTTTCATTGTCTAAACAATGTCAGTTAAAACCATTTTATCATTATCATGGTTGTCTTATGTAATCCATCAATGACAACGCAATAGCATGCCAAATTTAACTAAAAATGTGATGACAAAAGTTAACACAACATTGGTACACGTGCAATTAGAGAAAAAGATAATGACAAAAGATGCTGTACGGTGATGTAATTATATGCCATAGGGAAACTTGTATTTCGTAAAAGGAACATAAATAAATGAAAATTAATGAAATAATTTTGAATCTTTTACTTTATGCAAAATATTCCTTCTTTCAGTTATTGTAACAACAATCAAATCAATGATATTTCATGTTTCGTTTTCTCTTTCTTTTACCAGTTATTTAAATGCAGCAAAAATAATCGAATAGTATTCATTTGGAAGCACAGTTAAATTGTATATAGAAGATAATATATTGAAAACTAATTGATACTAACATTCTTAGTATAATTAAATTGCAAAAACGAATACTTTAATTTTTTCTATAACACAAGCGCCTATGAGTATTTAGAGATAAAACATTAGCATTTAACGATAAGATTTAATAAAATTCGGTTTTTTGTTTTTGAAAAATTATTAATGAAATATTAGAAAGAATGTAACTAAAGGAATATTATTTATATCGTATGAAACGTAATGAAATGAATTTAACATGTTTACTTCATAATCCTTTTTTAATTACAAATCATACGATAAAGAAATGTAAAATGTGTTTCAAATATAATTATTGTATACTATTGTCTGAATATAACATAAAATATATTTGTATAAATTGGCTGTACAGAATTTTATAAAATCTTAGTTTATTCAACTATTTTTTGTATTTTTATGGTAGTGAAAATATAATGTTGAATTTTTAAATTATGTTAAAAATATATGTTTATTAAAACTTTTTTTAAAATTATTAATAAAATTTCCAATTTTATTTCAATATAAAAATTGTTCTACATAGGCAAGATATCTGCAAAATTCAGGCAAAATTCTGCACAATAATGAAAATAAAGAAACAATAATATGAAGAAGTTTTCAATATGAAATTTAAATGAAATAATGTAACTATATAATAATATTTAAAAACGCAAAATAATTACACAGGATGAATATAAACTAAAAAAGCTACATAAGAATTTCATATAAACACATTCGAAAATATAAATATTAAAATGATTTTTAAAAATATAAAAATCATCCTAAGCGAAATATTTTTAGCGTTCAATTATGATAAATACTCAAATTATTTTATACGAGGGTCACTCTGAAATTTTTGAGATATAACTAGGTTTTTAAAATTATATTTACAAAATTTTAGGTGTGTTCAAAGTAGTCTTCTCCAGCATCAATGCACTTTTGTAGACGAATTTTCCACAGATTAAATGCTTCAAGCCATTCATTTCTTCAAAAAGATGAAAAAATGTATTTATAGCCACATCAATCTCTTCTTCTGAATGAAAACGACGTTCACGTAAGTTCTTTTTTAGATTAAAGAATAACCAAAAGTCGCACATAGCTAGATCAGGTGAATACGGCGGATGTTCGATCACTTATATTTGTTTTTGTTTTAGAAACTCAACTGTTAATCCGGCTGTATGTGAAGATGCACTGTCATGGTGAAGCATTAGTCCCCTAACATTCAGTTCTTATAGAATTTCTGGAAGACATTTAGTGGTATACCAGTTTGCTGTTACTGTCTTCTGTCCTTCCAATTGATGGCTTTGACCAATCCCGTACTTCTGAAGAAAACGACATACATCACTTTCTTCAATGGGCGTTGTTTTTTCACCATTGTCGGCTTGGGATCAACTTCAAAGACCCATACTTTGCTTTCTTGACGTGTTGGAACATCAAAAAACGGTATGTACGTTTCATCACCTGTTATAATTTTAGAAAAGATGCGGTGGTCACCATCATTCAGCATATT
The DNA here is from genome assembly GCA_037975125.1 of Latrodectus hesperus. NCBI lineage: Eukaryota > Metazoa > Arthropoda > Arachnida > Araneae > Theridiidae > Latrodectus > Latrodectus hesperus. Next base: position 115,084,952 of record CM075853.1, read on the forward strand.
AAGAGTTTCTTTACTGATTCTGACACGCTCCTCTTTTTGATGCTCAGTTAGATTATGGGGAACCCAACGGCAAACTACTTTTTTCAAATGTAATTCTTCATGAATGATTTTGTGTATAGCTGCGGATCTAATGTTAAGTTCCTTCTGTATCATTTGATAGGTACAGTGATTATCATCCATTAACATTTTTCGTATGGCAGACACATTAACCGGGTTTACTGCCGACGGCGGCCTTCCTGTGTGTTCTTCATCCTGAAGAAAATTGCGACCTCTTCTAAATTCTCTAAACCATCTGAATACAGTAGCACGAGCTGAAGATTCCTCACCAAATGCTAATTACAACCGTTGAACGCATTCTTCTTGATTTAATCCTGCTTTGAAATTGTAGAAAATCATAGCGCGAAAATGTTCTCGTGTCAACTCCATTTTCTCTTCTGTTTAAAATTTATTCCACGCTAAACAAGTTGAAGTAAGTCAGTAAAAAATTGTCTTCTGTGTTAAAATACTTTGTACTTTAAAATTAAACCGTTATTTTTATTTTGTAAATTCTCGTTTGCGCGTATCTCAAAAATTTCAGAGTAACCCTCGTACTCATTTATACTTTCAGAACGGTTCAACTTTTCTTTGAAATATTGCTATCTACTAAATTAATATAAATCCAAGTTTCTAGAAAAAAATTTATTTGCAATAAGAAATGATGAAGAAAAATAAAATTCCACATTTAAACGCATAGAGGCACGAAGGCAAATCTAGACCCGTGGGTCAGACCCGGATTCATGGGTCATAGTTTTGCCATTATTGTTTAAAAATGCTGCGTGGATCAGTGTCCGACCTATGCAAGTGACTACGCAGTGACTTTTTAAGTGACTCATAATTGCTAGATAATCATTTGTTTGTTTAGTCCTATTTATTTAGATTTTATAATTTGTATGGAAAAATTATATTATTATAATATTTATAATAATTTTTCAATCACTGCATTCACACAAAAACAATTTAAATGCTGTCTATAACCTTCAATTTGATCACTACAATTCTAAAATTACGCAAATGCGACAAGTGCGTTTGTAGTATTTGAAAAAAGTCAAAAGTGCTTAGAAATGATCAAATAAAGATTATATTTTTTACTCACATTTTGTTTACTGAAAAAATCAAACTAAAACAAATAACCATGCTTCATTTTCTTCAGATAAAATGCACTTTTGTATGGTTATGTTTAATTATGTTTTAGAAAATAAACTTCCACTTTTATCGTTCCTTCTTGTTTCTTCTTTTTCACTTTGAACATAGAGAGATCCATTTCAAAGGCATTTAAAAGTACAGTGAGTGATCAGTTAACAAACATAATCTTTTACAAGACTATGTACGCTATCCGAATTATTCGCTAACTGATCATCGATTTACTACGATTCTTTTGAGAAATCGATTAATTCTCCTATAGAGACCCTAAAAATTAAAATAAAAAAGCTTGTAAACTTTCTTAGTAAGTTTATTAAAAAATAATGCATATTATCTTGCACATTAATGAGGCCTTTTCATTTTTGTTTAAGGGAGTTAAAGAACATGTCCTATGTTTGCTGACTGACATCAGCTAGATTTGGGTGCCATTCAAAAATCATTACTCTGACATATCCCCACTTCTTTAAAAGATCTTTAATGACGAATATCTATAAAGGAGCCTACTGTTTTGTGTTCTTCATTGAATGGCAATACGTCTTGTATTCCTTATCACTACATGATGTACGTATGGAACAGGGAATGAACGATGGTGGGGGAAAGTGCTCAAATGAAATCAAAACCGAAACTGATTGTCTATTTTGGCTATAACAGTTCTATTGTATACATAACTTTGATGTTCAATAGGCAAATTAAATATTTCTACAGAAATGAAAAACGATATTTGATCCATTGGGTTTGACAAACCTGCACATTATGCTTCGAGAACTGAGAAGTGTTGGGATTAATTTCAATTTGTTATCCAAATATGAGTTCGTCATCCGAATACAAAAATCTTTCGTGGTACTGTTCGTTGTACTGTTCACAGTCCGAAGTATTCGTTAACCAATCACTCAATGTTATGTGTATTACTCTGTTTTTATATTATATAGGTTACTACCAAATTTCTCAACTTACTGTAAATAATTAATTTTAAATATAATTTTTAATTCTAGCCCTGTACTATGTTGACCGTTAAAAAATTAAAAACAATTGATACAAGTTACTAATCATTTCAAGCTGAATGTTTTGATAAATATGGCATAATTGAAAGGAGGGAAATGATTATACGTGCAATTTGTAATTAAAATATAACTTCATTTACGCGTAATGTAGAAAGACATTTTGAAATGTTGAATTCTAATCTCGGCATGTCAGCGGATGAAAAAAAATAATTTTTTACAAATTAAAAAACACAATGTTTAAACTCAGTGTTTTAAAATTTTTTGTAGTTTCGAAAAAAAGAAAACTTTCCAGCTGTTAGTTTCCAAGTTACCCATTGCACGATTTTCAGAAAAAAAATCTGATATTTTTAAAGAATTTGATATTGCATTTAAAGATATGGATATTGACCTTCAGTTAATAGTTTCTGTAAAAGCTAATGCACATTGTATGGTCGGGATAAACATTGGATTTATTTAGTACCTTAAGCAAAATATTTCAAATTTTTTGATTAAATTACATTGCATACTATACCAGAAAGTTTTATGTGCGAAGAATGGCTTAAAAACATTTTCCAATATAATGTCAGTTGTAATAAAAATAGTGAAATTTATAGACGTACGAGCTTTTAATAAACGGCAATTTGCACCACTCTTAGATAATATTTAGGGATTTTGATGAATGCAAAGGCTTAGTTTTGGTCAAGTCCTTAATCGTTTTGAACGTTATTAGAAGAAATTAAGCAAGCGTTTCTCAACATTTTAGTATTTGCGCTCGTGGCCCAATCTTCAAATATAACTTTGATATCAACCCTCAAATACAATAAAAGGTATACAATAATAATGTATTTTTAGCATTTTAGCTCTAAATCTACAATACGACCTTAATTTTAAACCTTACAAATTGACAAGAATACTGAATATTTCTTTGACAAAGGAGATTGCCAGAGATGACAAAGCAGGAATACGTTGGTTTTTTAATCACAGGATTCTTGATTTGGTAATACTGAGTATCAATAACTTAATAAAATATAAAAAGTTAAATAATAAATATTATGTGAAAGTGTGAATTGTTTTGCATTTGTCTCTGCTTTTCTTTCAGTCAGAAAATCATTTTTTTTAAATATATTTTATTGAATACGCTCGAATCCCCCCTTTAATGTGCTCTCAGCCCGATAATGGGGAGTATCGCACAGGTATAGAATTGCAAATTAAGCTCTTTTTAATTGTAAAAGACAATGATTACTAAGAATTATCCAATATATATTGATTAAATAGTTCACTCAGCATTTTAATGAATTGAATAAAAAAATAACTTCAATGGCATGTACTAATTGTTTTAAAAAATGTTTAAAAATATTAAATTATTTATAAATTTTACTTTGGATTTACAAATAAAAATCATAAAATATTTTCCTTAATTAAAACATATTTTTTCAAAACACAATAATTACTTGCAAATTCCGTAAGAAAACTAAGTTAAAAATACTTAATTATTTTGCAGGAAATGAAACAGGCTTTTGAGTAGATTCAATGAATTTAAAAGTTTGGAAAATGCATTTCATTTTATTTTATTTCTATACAAAACATAACTTGAAACAATGGAGTTAACTGAATTTATGTGGCTAGATATCGATAATTTAGAAATGGAATTAGTTGATTTTTCAAGCAGTGTAGTGTGGGAAACAAAATTTGAAGACTTGATTTTACAAGTAGGAGGAAAACTGTGTGAAAGTAGGACAGATAATATTGATATAATTGTAAAAATTAAAAATATCATGTGTATGGGATTATTTTTAAAGGCAGATTGAATGGCCCTGGTAAAATGTCTCCTACAATGCCAGCATAAATACTAAGAGTAGGTACCTTACGAGTCATAAGGTACGCGTAACATATAGATTTTTATCTTTCATGATATTCAGGTTTTGAATACTCATCACATTCTCTGGACACTTCCTCTGGACATTGCCTGTTCTTTCTTGTTGAAATCATTGTACAAATTCAATACGCTTGTTGTAATCTCTGGTTTCAATAACTGGTCACATTGCGAAAAAATGGCATGTACTTCTTGGTCTTCTATACTAATGTGGCATCAAAATGATACATTTGATTAAATCCATTATTTTACTTAAATGTTGCGCGGAATTTTTAAAACATAATAAGACTAATATGAAATAATAAACAATCAAATCTCAAAATAATAATCAAGCATACACTGAAAAAATTAAATGTTCTGCTTTTAAATCAGAAATTGAGATTAATTGATCGTGGCACCACTCATGTTCTTTTATATTTCATCTCTGCCAAATTTATTATTAGCTAATTATAGTAAACAAGATATTTAGTAGTATTGATATAAGAATAACTAATGAAATATCTTTCCCCGAATTGTGACAAATATAATTGGAATATTTCTTTTAAAACAAATTTTTCACTACATTCTTTTAAAATAAATTAAGTAATTTCATTTCTATTAAAATCATTTAAGTTCATTAAAACATTTAATTGTTGATCTTTAAATTATAGAACTTGTTCATTTATTAAAAATATCTATAAAGCAACGGCATTTAATACATAAATGTCAACATATTTCAAAAACATTTCAAACTGATAGAAGATTCCATGTATGAAGTTAGAAATTATTTTCTAGAGGTTGGGATATGCATTAGTACTTGAAATAAGCATATGAAAATTTTACAAGGAATTTTAATTTGTGAAGTTAATTAGGTAAAAAATAAACGCAATTTTTAAATTTTATAAAAAGAATATACGCATTAAGTACACTAGAGGAAATCACATATTACGTTTTAAAATATAGTTCTCATTAAGCATTTTATGTTATACAAACAAAGCTTACTTCTTTTTGAAATATTTTAAATTATACTTTAAATTATATTAAAGTAATTATTTCAATTTCTCGATCTCTATTTAACTATGATAAATAAAGTAAAAATTAAGTACTATAAACTCTAAATAAGTTACTGAGAACAATTTGACCGAATTCCAAGATAGAAATTAAGCACAAATAATAAATCGATTATAAAGACATAAGTTGTTAAAAATTTACAATTACAGATTTAAATAATATCTTTAATAAAAATAATATAATAATAATATAATATAAATAAATAATAAAATAATTTTTATAAAAATTTCAGTGTGTAAAGATATATTATCTCCTTTATTTTATAAAAAGTTTTTAGGCATAGAAACTTTTAAAATTGTAAAACAAAACTACTGGTAAAAAATTTAGCAAATTTTGAAAACAAACCCAACTGTGAGTTAAAAGAACAAAACAAGAACACCGCTTGCGATTGCACAAAAATAAAGTTTTACCAAGCCGTAAAAATATATGGCAAAGAAAGTAAGTGTGAAATATATCTAAAATCTGGACTGTCACTTTCTCTGGTCGGTATTTTTCTGAATTATGGGTTGTGAAGTTATCAGTTTTCCATTTGGACAGTTTCAAATGATGTGTCAAAAGCTTCGCAAAACGATAAAGACAAGAACTCTAGGGAAGAAGCTTTTACATTTTATCGCATTCTTCCACAAGTTTGCTTGCTCCAACACATGTGGATTGAAAAAGGGAAGCATCGTGAAGGGGGAAGTTATAGCTCAACTTCATTTCACATACCTTCATTTTTTCTGCTTCTTTCTTCCCACGTGACACGGGATTGGTTGCGTTGCCTAAATAGTTGAAGAGCTCGAAAATGGACTTTTGATGGATTTCACTAGAAAATACAAGGTATAATTATTCGTTGATTTTTATGTCACAAAGAGTTTCATGGAAGCAGCACAGCAGAAATTTCTTTACCAATGATTGATGAGTAGAAATAAAATTGAATTTATACCTGCATATCGATGCTTACGCAACCAAAACTCTCTCATATATATATATATATATATATATATATATATATATATATATATATATATATATATATATATATATATATATATATATATATATATATATATATATATATATATATATATATATATATATATAGGAGAAATTTATTCCAGAGTACTAATTCGGAAGGTGGACCACAAAAATAAAAGAAAAAACTTGTAAATTAAAAATGTTAAAAAAGAATTTGCAAAAATTATTTTCAAATCTAAATAAAAATAGATATTTTTTTTATTTTCAATATTATCATAAATAAAAAATGTTTATTCCATTAATGTTTAGACATTTCACTTATATATGGCTTTTGTTGTGTTAATTTTTATAAGAAATAAAAAATCTTTATCTGTATTCTTTTGTATCATTTTTCTCAACATCTTGTTCATGGAGACATTTCACTTATTTATAGCTTTGTTTTCTTAATTTTTATAAGTAATAAAAAGTGTTAATCTTTATACATTTTATCATTTTTCTCAACATCTTGTTGCATGGAGTTAATTGATTTGGAAAATAATTCTATAAAATTATCATAAAACTCGAATTCTTTTATACATTGAAGTTCAGTTTTAGCAATAAATTGACACTTGCTCACACAATAATTTTTTTAAAAAAATTTATAAATAATGAAATTCTGTAATAACAAAAATTTTAAAAACAGAATATAAAAGTTATTTAAATAAAATTCAGTTTAAAATAAAACTATAAAATTTAGATAGCATTTTCAGAAAAATGATTTAAAATATGAGTTAGTAATTCATATTTTTAATCTTTTTATGATTAAGAACTAAAAAAGCACTTAATGATAATTGACAATTACATGGATAACAATTGTCTTTTATAATCACAAAAATATATTCAGTATTAATTTGATGGATTCCCATATTAACTTTAACAATATATATAATATTAACATAAATAATGAATTCAATATTTATAGAAATAAATAACCATAACCAGCCCTACGTCGGTGAAAGCGGCTATCGTCGGTCAAACGGCAAAGGGCCGATGGATAACCGTATATGGGCACGTACTGGCAATTACATGGGCCACATGCGGCCAATATGGCATTGATGGCCACCCGGCGTTGGGCCAACAACGGACCGTACTGCCGGCCCAGTAGCAATGACGACGACCACTTTATTGACGGAGCCGACGAGGCCAAATAGCGGCGGGCCGCTGCTGGCCAAGACGGCTGACAGCACTGGCCCGATGGATGCCCGGCATCTTTGTGTTTGCTGGGTCAGTTTTTATAAATTTATTTTTGCCGTTTGAATCTTAAATACATTTTTCATAAATTATGCAAATTCATACATATTTCACAAATGCTTATCATAAATTTTTACATAAACAATTACAAAATTTTGCTTTTAAATTTTCATAGTTAAAAAAATTTCATTTTTTTCTTTATTTAAGATGGGTTTATCATATTTCTAATTCGCTAAAAAAATAACTAAATTACGATTTTTTTAAGAATTTTATTTGTTCATAAAATTAATATTCTTATTATAATAGTTGTTACTATAGAGAATTACTATAGAATATTTGTTGTTTAAACAATTAAAAATATGAATTAAATAAGTTAAAATATCTTAAAATAAATTCATTTTAGTTTGTTTTTTTAATTTTTAATAAATGTGGAATTTATATTTAACTCAAAACAAGAACTGTAAATGCAAATGTGTAACGTACAAAAAAGTTCAAAAATGAGAAGCATAAATTTGAAACAAAATTATGTGAATGACTGGTATAAATGATTTTAATTATAAATATTAATGCGCTTCCTATGCTAATTAATCTTAATTATCTTTAAAAGTTAGTAAACACGAGTACATTTTAGAGTATACTAATTTCTCTTCAAATGAAGCATTAGATAGAAAATGCACAGAAATTTCACATTATTCATTCTTTAAATTAAAAATTAGTTCATCTCACAAGCATGACTAAATATAACTAATGATATCTTGTTTTATTTATGGTAAGAATAAAATAATTACCATCTTCAGGATTTTTTCATTAATAATGCAGTTTTTTGAATACATTTAGATATGCATTAGATCTTAGTAAATATACATTGGAACATTAGTACACAAAAACTTTATAATTAATTTTAAATGAAATTTGATAATAATGTTTAATTTGAATTGTAGTGATATCTGTTCTTAGATTAAAACATTATACAATTAAAAATAATTATTTTTAAATTTAAAAAGAAGTTAATTTATATTATATTTCTGAAATTTATTTTTACGTAATTCATTTAACACGAATTAAATTTACAATAACCCATAACTCACAATTTTTTTTGCCATAGCTTATCTCTAAATAAAATTAAAGTAACATAATATCAAAAAATTCCACAGTTTTTTCTTTCTCGCAAAAGTTTATTTTCTTTATTTTTCAGTGAAATGCTTAACACAGTTATTCGAATAATTTCATTTTCATATTAGTTGAAAAATACAGTATCAGAAAAAAATTAAAAACATTTTGTCCTGTAATTATACAATAAAAAAGCTATAAATCGAAGACAGGGTTGATTATTTGAATAACATTTATAAAAAAAGAATATTTTTTATTAACTTCAAAATAGATTTTTATCTTCAACAAAATTTACAAAGATGTGAAATGAACGAAGTTTATATTATGTAGTAGGCATTTATAAAAAGTAATGGCAGCATTCCAATAGTATAAATGATACTAGCATTAAATAATTATGCGCCCATCTTGTCTAGTGGTCAGTGTGCCTAACTGCAGATAAGGAGGTACTGGGTTCGACTCCCGGTTCGGGCATGGATGAACTTTTTCTCTCTTTCTCTATCTATCCTGTCTTTGTCCCTTCCTTGTATGAATGAGGTGTGAATGGTTGACAACTCTATAAAAGGGTACCTATGGCATGTGTGTACTGAAGAAGTTGGGCTCCAAACCAAATATAGTTCAGTTGGAAAAGTAGAGCAGCGCACCCCATATTGCCAGCCTAGCTGGTACACGACAACAACAACAACATTAAATAATTATAAATTATATTTATTCATTGAACTTATTTATTGACTAATTATCTAATTAATCTTTGTACATGAGTAATAATATATTAAAGAATAAACTTTCCATTAGAGATTTTTTTAAACCTGGTGTAATATTATATTAACTGACACATTCATATATATATATATATATATATATATATATATATATATATATATATATATATATATATAATATATATATATATAAAATTATATTCTTTAATAACGTGAATAACCTGCTGTATGTTATATTAAGCAATTTTTCGAGTTTTCTTCATTTCAAATGTATGACAAATGCATGAAAATTATTGCTAAAATTTAGGCAACACGTTAATAGACTTGAAAGTTTTATCATGTAACATCGATATCACTTAGTAACACAATAATATTCACGCAAATAATATTAATAAAAGGATCTTATTATTAGGCTACAATATTTATGTAAAAACTACTTTACTTCAATTTATTTGTCTTAAGTTGTTAACTAATAAATGGAATATGATTTTTTACATTATTTGTATTTCTGTTGTTTTTAAAGTTTCTTAATAAATTATTCACCTAAAAAAATAGAAATTACAAAATTTATCACGGATTATTAAAATTTTATTACTTTAACATTTAACAACAAAACATTTAGAAAGTTTAAGGGCAAAATTTATATTTCACCAATATATGTTTTTATCTGACAGTCTAAGTTAAAATAAAATTATTAAATACATAACTTAAGCATAAATATGCCAATTTTCTTATATATATATATATATATATATATATATATATATATATATATATATATATATATATATATATATATATATATATATATATATATATATATATATATATATATATATATATATATATATATATATATATATATATATATTAATCGTAATTGATTTGTATATTGTACTAAAAAGTTACATAAATAAAATAACAGGAAGAGGAAATATTGTATCACAAAATGTATAAAATTTAGATTATGGATAAATTATTTTAAATAAAGTAATGAAGAATTTTTATTTAAACATTTATTGTTTTAACTTTTAAACTAAACTCCATGGCACGACAGCCCATGTGGGCCAAGGCCTACAGCGCCCATAACTGTTTTCATGGCCGAGGGCCCTGGGGTACGAAGCATATGTCCGAATTAGGTGGTCAGCCTAACATAAGACCCCCCATTGTTTAGTTTCCAAGTATGCTTGGTACTCAATTAATCGACCCACTGAAAGGATGATTCCCAACCCGAGGATAGAACCTCGGACCTGTGTCATGGGAGCGTGAAACGCTGCCACCTGGCTTCGTTTTAACATTTACTTATCACTTATTTCTACAAATATAGCATTAATAAAATTCAAAATTGGAGTTCAATACACATTTAGCTTACTTTATAATACACAACGGTATATTTTAATAAAAATAAATAAAAAAAAATTGTTGAAATATCTTCAAATATACCATATTTTCGTAACTCGTATACATTTGTTTTTATAAATCCAGCCAAAAGGCTGGACTCTATGTAAAACATTATGGATAATGATTCATAATTAATAATATATTTTCTTGATCAAAATATATTTGTTTTAAAAAATATTATTTTAGTGAGGGTTCTTCTGAGTGCAGAGCTGATAAAAAGTAACAGACGAAGTCAATGTAAGACTAAATCAAGATACAATTTGGAATGGGAGGAGGAATGGCAAAGGAATAAGCAATCGAAAAAAATAACATGACGTGCATCCAAATGAATGGCTGGGATGTCTTACATTCCGATAAATAAGAAAAAGAAAAGGAAAGAGATATTCTGAGAAATTTTCTATGTAACTGGATTTCAGATGTAGAATCTAATCTTCTTAGAAAGGAAGGTATAGACGATAAAAAACTTTCTATTTCTAAAAGTTTCCTCCCTAGCTAATAAGACATTTTCTTTCCCCGCAAAAGACGAAAATTTTGTTCAAGAATATGGCCAAAACATTTTGTTTTACAATGAAGGACTTATTTTACTTGATGAAAAGAATTATTATTCCTTGGAACAGTAGTTTATTGTATATCCTCTTTTATTTAAGCTTTATTTCTGAATTAAAACAAAATTTGAAAATAGTTGGATGTAAAAAGAATAGCACACACATACACACACAGTATAAAGTAGGAAAATATGGAATGAAAAAAATATTACTGTGATTTTATATTTTCTAACAAGTTAAATTATACTCGCAGATAATTAAAACATTGGCAATCATGTTTAAAATTATAAATACACTTATTAAAGTAAAACATATATAATTATCTAAGTTATATTTCATAATTAATCAGTAATAAGCTTAAAATTTTTTAGCAGCATACATAAATATTAATTTAACTAAAATGTAAAAATGAAGCTAGTGTATAATTTAAATTAGATTTTTTAGGTATTTTGGAAAATTTAAAAATGTTTTGTCTAAGTTAGGAAATGTTCATATAATAAGGGATATATATTTACTTATACTATATACTGATATTTATTTGTTGAAGAAAAATAATGTTTTCTTCAACAAATAAATATCAGTACTTAAGAATTTTAAGAATCAGTATTATAAGAATTTTTTTAAACTTTTTTTCAAAATGATCTTATTATGCATTAAAAGAAATAAACTTGAGAGTGAAAACGAAATAAAGGAACGAGCAGTAAAAAACCGAAATATATTAAAACAATTCTCTAAAATTCAATAAAAATCCTACAAAAAAACTCAGTAAAAACATTGTCGTAAGAATCTTATAATTTAATTATTGTATATCAATAATTTTATATAAAGATGTTGATTTGAAGTGATAAATATATAGTTATTAAAATGCTTTAGGAAAATGTTTTGTCATTGCTTTCAGTATAATTTAAAAATTATTTCATTAAAAAATCAAAATGCTTACAAATCAGCTATATTATTTCTTAGTAAAATTATATATACTTAGGAAAGGTAGGGTCTAGAAACTTTTAATCTAAAATGCACAAAATATGAACAATTTTTATATGATAATTTCTCATAAAAATATTATAAAAGTGTTGCTACCCTATTAAAAGTACAATTTTTTAAACATATGAGTTTTATAAAGTATATTGTCAGTTTTTTTATAAATTTATTTTGATAAAATATAAAATGATATTTGCTACTACAAATGAGAGACAAATTGTTTTAGCATAGTTGATTGTTTTCCAGTTATTTTACCAAAGGTAAAGTTAGAATTTCATATATTTATGCATATAATTACCGCTAAATCTTAAACATGATTAATATAAACATTACTCAGTTAAGCTGCAGATTTATTGATTTTCACCGTTAAATTGCGGTATCAAAAATTTCGCATATATTGTGTATATAGATATTAACGTATTATACTAACATTAAAAATGATTGTTGAGAATTCGAATTATCCTATACTAAGTAATTTGTTAACAGTTTTATTGTATTAACTAAATTTCTTAGCTTTGAAAATTAGACACTTCACAAAATTCCGTATAAATGTAAACATATATAATTAAAAAGTATTCTTGGCCATTTAAATCTTTATATTATACTTTTGCAGTGAATTATGTGAATGAACATAGCATATAAAGATATAAAAAATACATACCATCAAATCCCGTATCGAAAAAAACGCTTATTAAAAGACATGTTCTTCTAATTGTATAAATAAATGAGTTTAAGCATTGCGATTCTCATCACCGTTCCATCAAATAAATATTTGTTTAACATCCAAGCCAATAACAGACGATATATGATTTATCGGATTCAAGAGGTCTCCTTTGTTTGCTCAAACAACTACACCATATTTGATTATCTTTGATTGTTTTTGTTATGTCTTCACAATAATAGACATACTTTAAACAAAGCGACCTTTGACAAACGTAGTTTAATAATGTTTACTGTAATTGTTGAAGAACGTTTTCGGTTGCTTAATTATAAGCTGATTTCACGTTTTCATTTATGTTTGTGTTTTTCATATCTTTTATAAATGCACACCCTTTTACTCACCCCCTCACATATTTCTAAATTTGAATTCTTGATACAATAATTAATTTTATAAATTATATAGTCGAAAACAATCAGAGTGTTTGCCTCTCTATATGCTAAAACACGTACCTTAACTACTTTTCAATATTCAGCGTTAGTATGAGAAATTTTGTTTTTTTTAATAGAATACTATTTTTCATTTTATTTTCTCTTTTAATATCGTAAATTAATTATTGTTATACAAATAGCTTAAACGCATGGTACAGAAAATGATATGGGAAAAATAGAAATATGGGAAAAAAGAAACATTTAACTTTTTCCTCATAAAATATAATGTAACTACTACTTTTCACAGTAATTAAAATTTGACATTATCAATGTTTTAATATAATGAAACTGTTCAATGTTTTGAATTAGTAAATCAAAATTTATCCGTGTCAAAAATTTGTCAAACAATGTTTTAAAACATTTATGAAACAAACTGTGCGTTCATACTGTATTTATTATTTAACGTACATCAATTTTCATTATTTCAAAGTAAAAAATATTGTATACAAATGATTATTTGATAATTTAATACAATTATTATTAATAATTTAAACAAATAAAATAACAATTTATACTTAAATCTGTTTCCTGTATGAGCATAAATTCATTAAAGAAAAATCTAAACATTTAAGTTTTCCTAAATGCATAGAATAATATACCAAAAATATTAGTTTTCGCTTATATCCTTAAATTGAATAATCTGGCATGCCTCTGTATATATTTTACAGGCTTACTCTTAATAAGGATGTACTACATATGACTTGGTTATTAAGTATATAACAAAATATAAGTTATAACACAAATATATGAGTTGCAAAGGTAGTTATTATACGCACTGTTAGTTATTTTTAACTATATCCGAAAATATATTATTTCCAAAAGATTAATTATTTGCGTTGCGTTTGTTCGAATGAATTAGGAAATTCTGTATTTTGCATTTCAAATGATTAACATTTATCATTAACAACTCGGATTCTGAAAATGTATGTTTCTATATCTTTATCTCTCGTTTACCTATGCATATATATATATATATATATATATATATATATATATATATATATATATATATATATATATATATATATATATATATATATATATATATATATATATATATATATATATATATATATATATATATATATATATATATATATATATAGTATATATATATATATATATATATATATATATATATATATATACTCCTCAAAACAATTAAGGAATAGTGAGCTTGTGGGTGGTTGATGTTGTACCTGGAGAGTTATATAGAAAACCTGTACATGACCAGCATTTTTAAACTTTTTTTTAAAGAAAAAGTAAAAATAAATTGTCTATATTTGAGAAAAATAAATGAAAGTTGTTCCCTTAAGTGAAATATTTTTTTGGAATGCTATCTCCAGGTGACCAGTAACGAATTTTAGGCATCAAGTCAATGAGATTATTAATGGAGCTCTGGCGTACTCTACCTACTTCTCCAGAAGAGTACTTTCTAGATCTTGAAAATTTTGTAAGATTTATAGTCTCCAGGAACTTATCTGGCTAAAATATCCACTGACCAAGTTAGCACAATGTGTCTTGCAATTTCTGTCCATTAACATAGGTATGAGGATCTCATTCCTATATCGGTGACTGGTCCGATATAGGAATGAGATCCACCCTATATCAGACCTCCATTTCTTATTATAGGGATTGGTGTGTGAATCAATAGAGATACCATTTTACGCTACCAATACCCCATCGCTAAATCTGTCATATTCGTACACGAATACAGGATTTTGTTTTAGTTCCACTCCCTTTCCGGATAAAACAATGTCTATAATCAAGATTGAGAGAAAAATGAGAGTCGTTAAAGAAAAGAATACTGCGTGATTAATTTCTTTTCCAATTCACATAATCTTTTGCATCTTTCCTGAAAGGTGTGACGGTGTCTTGCAGTTAATAAAATATACATCACGGCTTGACGAATATTTACATCGTGAAGGCGTTTTTGAACAGTTTGTATCAAAACTGGGTCACCTTAAGCCGAGTGAAGATGTTGTTGAGAAAAT
Organism: Latrodectus hesperus; assembly: GCA_037975125.1. NCBI lineage: Eukaryota > Metazoa > Arthropoda > Arachnida > Araneae > Theridiidae > Latrodectus > Latrodectus hesperus. Next base: position 115,100,120 of record CM075853.1, read on the forward strand.
GTGGTATTCAAATTTCGATGTCTTTGAGTCTAGAGTTGACTATAGGTCTTCAATGAGATTTACCGCACAACTACAACCTTCACCAGATCGGCATCTTGAATTTCTAGTCACAAGTAAAGGATTCCAGATACTGGAAGTCACCATTTGTGAATATCCAGTGACTTCTGCTAATTCGGAGTAAGTTGACCACCCTCTAACAGGTCAATGACTCTCCTTCGATCCCAATTATCTATCCAAGCTTCTAATTCATCGTAATATCTTTGTTGAAAAATTTTAACAATCGTAGCAATGCTTTTACCATAGTTTAACATTCTTTCACGATTTTATTATATTAAGTTGAAATCCAAATCTCATGAGCTTATCTTAAAATATCATCCTCGATGTCGAACTGAAAATTTTTATATTATGAAATGCTGATCTAAATGCGCATGGTAAATATTTGGAATGTCCAAAAAATGACGGACTGCATTTTAAACTAGAAAGAGCACAAATCCACTTTTATTAATAATCGAGGACAAAATAGATGGGCGGAACTTTCACTTGCTACACATCTGACTTTGGCTAACAATACAGATTTGTAAGTTATATATATATATATATATATATATATATATATATATATATATATATATATATATATATATATATATATATATATATATATATATAGATAGATAGATAGATAGATAGATAGATATAGATATGGATATAGATATAGTAATTAAGGAAGAAGTGAAAGGTTTCAGTTTAGATAAATAGAAAGCTGACTATGGGAACAACTATATATTTATTCGTCATCTCAGTCCATTTGTAGACTATCTCACTTCTATTTTCAATAAAGCCAGTGATCAAGAATCACTTTAAAATGCTACCACTGAATAACAAGGAAAAATCGAGATAACCGTTGATAAGTCCAATAAGGACAAATAGCAAGTCCGCATATTTGCACCAACTTGGTAGACAACAAGTTTTACAGAACTTAAAAAAGAATTAAATGCACTTAGAAGAACTCAAAAATGCCACTTTCACAGGGATGAATTGCTGCATATAAATGCAAAAAACGTTCATAATGTATACAAAATGTATGAAAAGCCAAGAAATAACCTTGGATGTTATTTTCTGCCGCTACTTCAAATCCAAATGAGAAAGCTTATAAAACAACCTTTAGGAGGAAATAGGTAATTCCTTAAAAATTCTTCTGATAAGCAAGTTGTAGCTTGAATTCAATGAAAATTTCTCCGTAGTATTACACATATATGTAGAAAAGATTCCTAAGGCTTCTCTTTTAGGAATAACCAATAGAATAAACCCGAGATGGAATACCCTGATCCTTAATCTCGTTTCTTCCTGGTCCGAATCAAGATGAAATCAGAATTTCGAGAGAATGTATTCATTTGTATTTCCTTAATGTGAGCAAGGTAGTAAACATTGACACTTAAGAAAGTAACCGTTGTTGAATAAATACGACAGTTAATATTTACGTGGATGACTCAAAAGTGGAGGAAGGTAATGGAGCAGGCTATACAGATTTTAAAATCACTTGAAGGCAGAAACTAGGCAAAGAAAATTCAGTATTTCAGACAGAATTTTACGTCTTAAAAAACATAGTTCAATACACTATCAGAAAATGTACTCTCTGTTCCATTTGGAGGGATAGTCAAACCTATCGGAAAGCCATAATGAATTTACTAAGCAGAAGCCCATTAGTTCGTGATATTCATAAGCTTCAAGACTCAAACAATGCCAATATTGTTTGGGTAAAATCGCATATAAGAGTACATGGCAATGAAAGCCAGGTGAAGTTGCTAAAATTGGTCTTAACTCATACTGTGCTCCTTTCATTTTCATATAACAAAGTCAATAATAAAAGTACTTCTAGAAGAATTTTGAAATCCTGAAAGACAGAATTGATAATAAAACCATGGGAAGAAACATATGTCAGGTTATAAGTTGAAAGAAAAACCTTTAACTGGAATTGAAATAAAATCCTTTTCTTCTCAGGTCAAAGGTCACTTCACTCGTATTTCAGTATTCCTTTCTCAAAGGATTGCACATTCAGCTCAGCATACACAACCATATTTATTATCTAACCACCTGTCCTTTAGCAATTTCCTGGCATCTTACCGCACCAAATGATAGATGAAAAACAATATGGCGACGGAAAATTATAAAATAAAAACAAAAGAATTAATAAATTAATGGATTTCCTAATAAAGAATGAAATTTTCACCTTCTGGTTTTCAGTTCAGACTTAATTAACTAAAATTATTTTACTCAATGTATTATACTTCAATATATTTTTTTCCTTTGCTTATTGCATTCATTTAGTTTTCTATCATCATATACATTTTTTTTTGTATATGGATGTCAAACTCTTTTTTTCAATTTTATACAGGTACCTGGAAATTAATTTTTGTATCACTGAATTTAACAACATCTGCATTATCGTTTCTTACATTTTCATCTTTATATTACAACTTTGTGTTTAAATCATTATACTGCAATGTATGTCATATTATTTACGATATTGAACATAATTTAATAATTCTTCTTTCCACTATCAACATGAAAATTTTAGTTTATTTCAGTTCATATGCATTCTTTATATATATTATTTCTATTAACTGCATTCCTTGTTAAGACTGTAAATTATTGAGAAGAAATTTCTCTTTGTTTTCCATTTTTTGTATCATGTGACTTATGATTCCATGCAGAAATTCAATATTTAATTATCCTTTAATATGATAATCTCTTCTTTACTTTGTGAATACTGTAATATGTTTATAAAATACTCATATTCGAACACTATTTTATATAATCTGCAATATTTATGATTATTGTTATATGGCTTGTTGAAAGTTTGTGAATCTTGTTATTATGTATTTGATTCCTGTAACGCAGCTTTCAATTGCATCTCAGTCTTTATTAATATTTTTCCAATTATTTAACATTTAGAGGATTTTTATAGATAATTTATTTTTGTAATTTCTCCCTACTGTAATTTTAATCAATCCAGCGACTTTTTATGAAACTGGTAGAGATACATTGGAGTTAAATACTGTGAATTTCACTTCTGCCAACATCCACACTGTAACCAAAAGAAGTTACCTTGTTCATAAGCTTATGACTTTTGATGTTTACCAATATAAGTAAAAAAATATTATTGTTCTTTCTTCTCTCTCTCACACAGCAGTAAACTGATACAGAATAATTCAATTGGAGATTTTAATCTTTTTGCTATTTAGAAAATATTGCTTAGCTGACAAAGCTATCACATTAGTTTCTTTCGCTGTAAATGAGCAAAATTTGATTAATATTAAAAAAAGTCTTATGTAATAAATTCATTAGATGTTTTAATTTAAATGAAACAGTATAATATGTTTGTATACTTGTATCCTAAGGAGTAACAACTTGGAAGGTATTATTTATGACGACTGTGTATGCTAGATAGTTAAATTCATTTGGAGATTTGTATTTTTGAAAAGAAATATAGAAATTTATATGGATGTTTGTATTACTTGTCTCAAGTCTATTGAAAAGAACAAAAGTGAAATTTCATTCCCATTTAAATTTGATGGATACAGACTTCGGAGGAAATTGCTATATAAATTCCATCTACAATTATTTTTCCTTTCCCCATTTTCTGTGAAGTATAGTTATGCTGATCTCTGAATAGTTAAGGAAATAGAAACTATTCATAAGTAATGTATTTCATTGAATTTCAAACGAAATACATTTTTCAAGATAATGTTTTTCAATTTAAAATTGACAAATTTTCTTAAAAAAGTGCATGCTATTTTTACACCATACATTTCACTTTCTTCCAATGGGATAAAAATATTATGATTGAACAATTGTTTTAAAAAATCCTTATTAACAAACATACATGCTGACAATTTGTTCAAGATAAATGTTTTAAGTGATTTCAATTTAGTAAAAGCATTAGTTATTAAGTTGAGTAATATATATTCAAAAATATGCATATTCACAAATTAAATGAATTAAAATTAATAAATAACATTAAAAAGAATTATTATAATGCATCCAAAACCATTAATATATTCAAGTAATATTGAATGTAAAAAATCACTTTAGTATTATTATTCATAACTAGTCAATGAAAAATGAATTTTTATTCACATCCAACTATAGATTATTTTATTACATATAACCGAGGAAATTTAAAATATTAATGATAAAGAAAAGAAAAATTGTGTACATGATTTTTAAATACACACATAGAATTTATCAACTTTATTTGATGCATATCATGATGTGGAAAAAATAATAATATAAAAGATATATAATTGATTTATTATTTATATTTTGAAAAAAAAACATTAAAAATAATTAATTATACGTATTTTAAAGCTATTTTTGTCTTTCTAATTATTTTCAATTTTATGTTTAACCCACTGCTCTAAATAAAATTTCTGAAAATATTTTGTTTACTGCAAAATTTAATATTTAGAGCTATTTGCTTCAACATTTTTTACGCATTTCCTTCACTACTTGAAATACAATTATGTTCATTTTGTTAATATAGTGTTATACACATAAATATGAAAAACAAATGAATCTGAAAAATAAAATGTTTTGTTTAACACTAAACACAAGGAATATTGATTTTCTGACTAAAATGTCAACAGTTATTTTAAAAATATTTGAATATTTAATGATATTACCTTCATTAATATTTAGTTTTGAGCTATTTCGTATAATAAATTAATTGAAAAGTCTACACACCTTAATTCTAATTTACTATTTCAAGATTATGCAGAAAATTTTCATATTTCATTTTTAACTTTTTCCGTATATATTGTTGTGGTGAAATTCGGAAATTTTAGAAGAATTCCGAGGAAAACCAGATTCGTGATTTAAATAATTGAATGACAGAGATAAATTCAAAACAAAAATACAATAAAACTTCATAATTTACTTTAGTAACTTAATTACCAGAGAAATTTAAATTTACAATCAAAATATTCTTGATTAAATAATTGAGATTCTAACATTATTATTTGTTTTATGACAATTACACATTTATATATCGTAACTGAGTGTGACCAGACGGACAAGGAACGAGAGATTAGACTCACCCCTTTTAGAAGTAGCAGTGTGGTGTTCCCTAACATATATGGCATTACCGGCTCAGGATCTCACTTGGCTTGCTCATGAGCTTTCCCTCTTTTCTCTGCTACCTCTCCTCAGACTACCATCGAAAACACTCATCTATTTGTCGGACATCTGCAGCTCCATTAAAGAAAGTCGAGGCAGGGCTTCCACTGGACAGGGCAGTTATACTTCGTTTACAGAAAAAATCTTTTTTAGCTTCTCATTATGCTCAATGAGGACCCAGTCCTCAATCGTGGACTATTTTTCTATGTCGGGCTTCTCTGGGGCTTCTGTGTCCCTTCTCTGTGTTTGGATGCAGTTTTTAACTCTTCATAATTCTCATCAAAGCTCCTCCTCTTTACATCATTGGTTTTCCAAAGTTCAGTAGTTCCTCCTATACTTCTATGGGATAGGTCAGAAATCTCTCCCCCTCATTCCCGACTGGTCAGATTTACAAATAATACATATCATAAAACAATATACTTTGCTTGCAATTTCCTCCAGATCACCCATCCATTCCGAAAGGAAGAATTTATTCCTTTATTGCACTTGTCTCATTGTGCCAATTTTTATTACATCTTTTCCTTTATATTATTACAGCTTAGTTTGAAAGGAAAAGAGGAAACTCTTAAATTTAAAGTGCAATAAAAATATACACATTTATTTTCTCAGGGTTTGGTTAAGTCGTTTTACACTACGAAATATATATCAGAGAAAGTGTAACGCTTTTTCATGAATATTGAAAACAGAGCACTCAAATCACTTATTAGTTTATTATAAAATTGTTATAAAATTAATAAGTATAAAAATCAAAATACAGTTTTGTTCGCGCGCGTTATAACTATGTTGCAGATTATTAGAACAAATGCAAACAAATTTTGATAGCTTGGTATAATAGTGTGAGTTAATTATAATTTTATGCAGTATTTTATAAACTACATTAATTTGTTTATTGACAATAATGTGGTATGAAAGGTATAACTGACATTGAAATATTCTTAATTATCTGTATGGTACATTATTCGAGTTACCCCATTGCAATGATTGTGAACTTATATTAAACTGCTGAGATTTTTTTCTCATTCATTCCAAAACCATTAGGTACACTCAAAATTTAGCAGAATGAATTCGTATAAATTCACTTTTATAAATATAACAAGTTTCTAATTACGGAGCAAATTTTTGCCGGAATAGTAATAAATGAAATTAAACAAATATTTAAATAAATTATCTATTATTCATCATAAATCTTGAAATGAGATAATTATGAAAAATATTACTTGAAAAAGGCAATTAAAAATAAGTGAAACGTTACTAGTATGTGTTTCACTTATTTTAAATTACATTTTTCAAGTTAATGCATATTTTTTAATTAAATTCACCAATCTATAATATTATCTTTAAAATCAAACTTCTTTAAAACATATTTAAATTGAATTAATATAATACATCGGAAATAAATTACTTATAATCATTGATGAGACAATAATTATGTACAATTAGTAAATTAATAAAACTAAAATTGCATCTTAATATTAGTACCTGCAAATATGCATTGTAATTAATATAGCCTTCACTAATAATGTTTTTTTAAATTGATTAAATTTTGCATTTGATTTTTAATTTTAAGATAACTCATTAACTAAATGAAATAAACAATCGATTTTTTAATTATCTATTCTTATATTATAAAATATATCTAGCATTCTTAAATGAAGATAAATTGAAGAAAATAAAACATTTTATGCTAGTTCAGTTGAGTTTTCAAATAATACCGGTTTCTAAATACCAGACTTTTGCAGGGAAAGCGTGCATCAGGTTGAGATGGTGCATCTGTCTCGGTTGAAACGAATCTGTTCCATTTCAGTTTTTCTGATGCTTCAAAATTCCGATTAGTGTCATACCTCAGAATTCCTGGAATGAAATTAAATGTAAGGACAAGAAGGTTGCTTTCTTGCAAATACTGATTTGAAAATGTAATTTTTCAGTATGACGTGGCAATCTCTCAAATGGATCGATAGATGACCTTAAAATGTTTGTCATTTTACAATTATCAAAAATTCATTTGAAATACCAAAACTCTGTAAAGAATTTACTTGTGAACCTTAAATATAATCAAATATAGTCATGATTAGACTAAAATAAACACTATTTAGCGAGATAAGCCATGGGTTAACCGCTGTTATACAGTTGCAGATATATGTTGCTGTTTTCGAATTCTGCTCGTATATCTGTAGCTGTGAGTCCTTGGTGAAATTTAGGACATCGTTTTTACTGTAGGAAATTTTTGAGTTCGAATTCGGACTTTACTGAAGAGCATTTTTATTCGCTACAGGAGTCTGGAATACGTTAAATAGGTAAAGGTTGTTATGTCTTCCAATGAAACTACTGATTCTGGAGGATTCAGGCCATATATTGAGAAATTGTCTGCCTTGTCCCGACTTCAGAATTGGGAAGACTCTCATCCATCTGCTTCCACCTAAACTAGTAAAGCCTAATTATGTGCTAACTACAGGAAAGATTGTTCGTGAAACAACATTTACTGAGATGGGTGCTTAGACGTCTTCTACATTTGGGACAAGGAAATAAGGCCTGCCATTTATGAAAACAAGTTTCCGAAAGTAATTTATGCTGTGAATATTAAAACACATCACAATAATCTAAGAAGTTCAGCTGTTAATGTTAGCCAGAAAAATAAATTTTGAAATATTCAGAAATAAAATATTTTTAATTCCTTCAAGTTCTCCATTAGAAATGATCGGATAGAGTATGTTTTTAAGAACCCTTATTATTACTTGTTAAATAAATATTATAACTTAATGTAGAATGGGCTTGAAATGTCTTTGTTTTCGAAGTAGAGTGTAGTGAATGTGTATTACAATCAAATGAATTTCTATTAATTTTTAACACATCCTTATACTTGTCTTAAAAATACTAATTAAGTCAAAATGTCATTCTTATTACAAACAAATAAAACCAAATGTATCTGAAACTTTCTTTTAAATTTCGAAGCATCATTTGACAAATTCAATACATGATATGTATTCTCCTCCTCACTAGGGGACTAATATATAAATTTAAACCAATTTAAATGTGCATTGGTATTTTTATCAAGCCACTTTTTTAACTAGATAAGATGTAAAATGAACCATTTTCCAATCATGAAAATGAGCTTCTGTGCTAGTCTCCTGAGAAATCATATTCAGTTATTTTCCTGAAGTAAGTGAATATTGAAATACATTCGAATTCAATTTCTAAAGATTAGTTAGAAACAATGCTGATCATTTTTGTAAGTTACTTAAAAGAAGCATATAAAGCAAAATACATAATACATTAAAAACACTACAATTACATACAATGTATTTATTACTATTATATGAAACCATTTTTATGATATGTAAAGTTAATTAATTTCTGGAAAATTCAAAATATTTTTGATGTAAGTAATCTAGGTTACTGGATTAGAGTTAACTTCAATTTTTGATACTAAGCTAATTCTCTTAGAATTTAAAAACAGATAATATTTATATAATCTGTAACAAATTTTCTATACTTTTTAGAAGAGTCTCAAAGACTTAGTAGCTTCATTCCACATCCCGTAAGATCACCAAAGTGAAGCATCAATTATAAAAATGAGTTATTGAGTGAGTGACCACATTGTCCCTCAACAGGTTGCTGGATCTCTGTGTGTCTGAGACTTTTAACGTTAATCTGTAATGTCCAAAGTCTTTCCGATGGTGTCGCATGGATATGGAGAGTAAGGTGCCTGCTCAGATGTGACCTCATCACGTGACCCTTGTTTGAAATTCAAAGGGCGTTTAATAATAGACGAGAATCAAAAACTTCTTGACTTTAAGGTGCATACCTGGGATCACTTATGCAGTTATACCTTTGAGATTAAATAAATGCTATAATCATAGCCATGCAAGACGATGTGGAACTTTAAATTTTAATGATAACATTGGATTGCTTTTAATTATCATTAATCATCTTTTAATGACAATTTCTGTGATACATATTAGACACGTTTTTTTGTTGTTTCACTTTGATTAGAACAGTTTAAAACGAAATATCTATTAAATTAATAAAGTTTCAAATTATGAAAATTTGTAAAAAATAGATGAAAATTATGATTTGCAGAAATTATCTGTTTGTATTTTCAATTCATTCATCTATAAATATGATCACAGCAAAATTATTAATTGACTTGAAAGAAATAACTTTCAAGTAAGAATACGTTTAATTACATAGTTTACTTTTACAAAATAATGAATAGAACTGTACACTTTCTTTATAATTACAAAAGTGCAAAAAAGGAAAAAATAATCGTTATATTCATTAACTGCTTTGTTCAATTTTAATACGCTGTGTAAGTTATTGATTTTGCAATCATCCCGTAAGCGAGAATAGAGTGTAGATAAGAGGTATTCAAACACTCGCTTAAAGTAAAGCTTTTTATTTCACATTAATCAAGCTAACACTTCGTCTATTAATACTTATATTGTCCCAAGCTTACTCTTGTAAAATTAATCTAATTAATTTTCTAAACCATTATAAGATTGAGACCAAATTACGAGTCACATAAATATTTGACTGAATTAAAATATATTAGTGTATCAATTTAAATGATTTGCTAATATTTTAAATTTATACATAAATTTTTAGTAATTTCTTGCTGAAAGTAGACAATTCTGCAATCATAAGCGATAAATTCATACTTTTGAAATTAATTTGATGCAATCATCACCATTACCTGGAATTACAATCTGAACATTATACCTCTATGGTTGATTGACGGTCTGATCATGCTTCAATTTCGATATTATTCAATTAATTGAATTTGATATATATCTCAAAGAAAAGTAATATTAATCTTTTCCAAAATAACCAATCATTTCTTTGATAATATAGATTACTATAAATTTTATTTGGTTTTTCTTGTAATATCAGGCATTAAATAACATATTTTATTTTTAACTTCATTTAGTATATCGATTATATATACGTAAGTTAAATAAAATCAAGATCATTAGACTTTTATAAAACAGATAATTATCATTTGAATGCAATGGGTACTTTACTTTTGCTTAAAATAATTTAGCGTTTGATATTTTTATTGATTCTGCATACGTTTATGATAAATTAGTATGCTAGAATAATAAATGGTATCATATGCCCGAATTCTTATTGAAAAATAAAATTTATTAATGATTGCTTAAAAATACTGTTTTAAAAAATTTGTTCAATTTCTAGAAAATAATTAAAATCTTCCATCACTATTATTAAGATAAAGCGATTATTTCAATATTTTAATTTCTCAAATTTGTATCGAATTTTCTTTTTATACTCAAATAAAATATTTTTACTATGGCCTCATATGTGTTTGTAATAGTTTAGTATAGTCGAAAAAATATTAATATTATTAACTATTACCTTTTAAGGAATTTATAGTGCATTTTTTCAGAATTTTTGATATGACATGACAATTTAAATTCACAAAAATCATTTATATCTGCTTTTAATATTGAGAAGAGACAGAAATTTTGATACTTCATCTTACAAATTTGTTCAAAGGATTTTTTTCGACGGAGTGAAAATGAACTTTAGATTAGTGGATATATATATATATATATATATATATATATATATATATATATATATATATATATATATATATATATATATATATATATATATATATATATATATATATATATATATATATATATATATATATATATATATATATATATATATATATATATATATATATATATATATATATATATATATATATATATATATATATATATATATATATATATATATATATATATATATATATATATATATATATATATATATATATATATATATATATATATATATATATATATATAACAAAGCTTTATTTGAAATTTAAATAGGAAAGAAAAGGAAATACCAAGTTCTGATATTTTATTTAACATACTGAATATTTTAGGAAACAAAATATCCTAATCCTCATAAAGATTTCTTTTAAATTTCCATCATTTTGACATGATATTGCATTTCAAAAGTCGATATGATTTCTATGATTTATTTTGCTATCTAAAATGCATTGCTTGTTACCAAAACTCTTAAAATAAGGACCAACGATTTTAAAACTTAACTTATTTCGCTCATTAAACTATTTGTATATCTCTTGATTAAAATAATTTTATTTCGTAAGAATACAAATCTGTATTCTTTCATGATGGTAAAAAATAGTTAATTCTATGCTTATGATTAGAAACAAATATGGCTATACATTCAAAATTAATTAATAGAAACTTTGAAATTATTGTGATAAAATATTGTAAATGTTATTTTACAATTTTGCCATATTTGATTAATCACATCCCTCAGTTATGCATTCAAATTATATCAATATTTATATTAGATTAATCATATTTGATAGTTAATATACATGAGGGAAATATCAGTTGATCTAGTTTAGATTTAAGAAGATTACACGCTTACACGTCAAATGCACTAAATTTATGCTCAGTGGAAAACTTCGTCAAAAAATTATTTATTTACTTTAAATTATTATCTGTAGAATTTCTTTTTAATAAAGGGCTTTACAGTCACCAATAACATATGTCTGTGGTATCCCGGTTGGTTAGTTTCATTCGTTTTCATTATCAGAAGTTAGTAAGTTAAATCTTGACTAAATAGAAGATCTCTCGTCTTCACCATAAGTGTCAGGACCACATTAAAAAGGTCGTTATCGCAATGTCCTTTAAGTGAAACAATATTTTTAAAAGTGGGAAGTCACTTACTAGGTAGATCTATTACTAGGTAGAACATCTGGTTCTACTACCTTCTAAATTACAAGGACTCTCATTTGGCTGCTTCCACCTTACAGGTTGAATCCAAATCTGAGCTTGGTGTAAAAAAAGTCTGCTGGTGCAATTGGAACCAATAATAGACGATTGTTTTATCGCAGCTTTGATGATTTTATTTTTCTAGCACACCAAATCATTCTAGTTATTAGATTACGACTATTCATATGTGAAATTGAATTTTATGAACAGAATTATTTATACTAGTTTTTTTATATAAAATATATAATAACCAAAGATATGTATTTATTTAAACCTTGCTGTATGTTTATAAAACCATTGTTGCTAATATCCATTCATTCCCTTTTATGTCTATCTTTGTCACTTTTATAGTTCTTAAAAATAAACAGCTGGCCATAATTATTATTTTTTTCAATTTCTCAAATTATTATGAGAATTTTCCTAAAATTGGCAAAGAAGTCTAGGAAGTGATGTGCACTAATGCAAATGAATGATTTTAAATATCATTTTAGTAATAATTATTTAAATAAATAACATTTTTAAACATAACCTTATCAAAATTATTAAAGCACTTTATTTTTTATATAAGTTTCTAACATTTGACAGAAATTCTTGTCAATTTGACCAAATATTATATTAATAATACTATAAATATTTAAAGTTTAAATATTTAATACATATAACTAATGTAATAATGTTTGTTTTAAAACATCAATATATATACTACAATCAATGAAAATATCCAAAACAATTTTAATTTATTTTGAAATATTTCTTTAAGATGAGAACTATAATGCCATGTCACATATTGCACCATTATAGGAACTTATAAATGACATCATGATATTTGAAGTGTTTAAAGTATCTCACAACGTATAAAAATATATCAATTATTGAATGATTTTCTTCTTTATAATAAAATGCTCATTTAAAAGAAAGATAAATATAAAAAGCATAATTTTTCTCAACTCACTTTATTTCAAACTCTTAAGCAGTTTGTCATCATAATATAATTTAAACACAAAAAGAAAAGGGCATGTTTCCTTATAATATTGTAGTGTAAGAAACTATATATAAATATTACTTAATAATCGGATTTTTAGTGGCCCATATTTGTAAATAGTTTAGCCAAAAAGGAACATTAATTTTTTTTTAAATAAAAATTAAAACACTGATAATTATGCATTAAAGATGAGTGTAAGGCAAACAAAGAAATAAATAATTCTTATATGTAAACCAATATTTCATACTAGTATTCAGTGAAACATCTTATAAAACAAAATTGGCCTTTATTATACAGCTTCTTTCAACATATAAAAATTCGGATAAACAGTTCTATACTATGCATCAAACTTGATATGAGTTAAAGGAATTGTCTATTCAAAATTCATGAATATAAATAAATACATACAACGCACGATACAGGAAATTCAGTAAAAAATGTAAAATTTTATACCAACATGGATAATGAATAATATATTTATTTTAATGCAGAAAGCAAATTCAATTGTCAAGAGAATTCAATAAGAGAAACAAAATTCATACAATGTCTGAATCAGAAAATGTAACAAAAACTGTAATAATATTGAAGTATAGATTACTCTGAAAATTACTCTGTTGGCAAATATGTGTATTCAATAAATATCTACTGCTAAAAATGCCATTCTTTCCAAAAATATTTGAACACTTGGTAAAATATTTTAACGAAAAGATTATTTCTGCGAACTATTTTTAAGTTTATATACGCTTATTTTTCTTAGAGCAATGAAACAAACTTACGAATTTGTAAATTTTACTTTTGTAAGAAGAGAATTACATTTGTAAATCATTTGTGTGACGTTGTATACACATGATCTTGTGGAATACTCTGAGTGAATTTTTGTCTGTTTCTATTTAGTTCTATTCCAATTAATTTGAAGTCGTATTATTTTAAATATTCCTCAATAAAGAAATATATAAGAAATTTTTACAAGATTAATTTTAGAAGAGCTTACAAGATTAAACTTGCAAAAAGCAAAGGAATATGGCTACATTTTAAATAAATATAGTAATATATTTGCATAAAATATAGCAACATTTCGTTCTAACTATACTAATTTTTGTTAAATATAGAATGAATGCGCAATAATGCAAATAACGTAGAATCTGGATTCCATATTTATATAATGCATACGTTTGTTCTCACTATATAAAATCAGTTAAAAAATTGGATTTCTGAGGAGGATACACATTTTGATAAAAGTCATCAATATGATTAATAATAATGGTGGTATGTTTTAATAATTGCAAAATTTAAAAATGATGTTAAATTTTGAAAATGTTTTATTTATTACTAAAATAGAAAAATGTAATTTTTTAAATTTTGAATATATAAATTCACAAGATTAATATAATGTTTTCCTGTATAGGTATATGCTTTAAATTTGTATTTTTGTGTATGCTTATTAAATTATACATTATTTTATTAATGTAAATGATTGTAGTACTTTCGATATTACCTGTTTGAAAATTATTGTTAAAAGAAATGTTTTTTTAATAATTTCATATTCTTTATTTCAAACTATTCATTAAATAATGAAAAGTATTACTTCAATATTCCTTAAAATTTATAGCATCATTTGGGGTGAAGAGAATATTTATATTTGTGTGATGAAGTAAAAAAAAATGTTATAATACGTGTGTGAAACTGTTGAACCATTCATATTTTTAAGTTAACATTTTTATTATTTGATTTATTGAAGTAACGGATATCATAAATCGCTGGAAATAAAAATTTTAACTTAGACATTTAATTTATATATTAATGTCAACACACGAAAGACAATAAATATGATACAATATATTGCACATTGATAATAGTTTATGACAGCTTAAGAAGAACTTGATTATCCAGTACATTTTCAAGCTTAAAACTATTTATTTCTGTTTGAAAATAATAAAATCTAAAAGATAACATAGAATGACATATTTATCATGAGATTTCATTATTAATAAATCACTAAATTATTACTTGTGAATATTTGTTCAAAGCTTTTCAAACATAAGAAAATCTGTCAAAGCGTTTTCAATACTGAAAGCAAGAGACTTTCTAAAATGGAATATTGAATATTATAGCAACTTGTTTGCATAAATATTAATATTCTGGACTTTAAATTCTCTTTCTTAAATATGAATTATTTATTAGCAAGCAGAAATCACGTTTAAAATTAACTCAAAGTTAATTATGGCGTCCAAATAGAAACAATGTAAGCCATACTTTACATTGTAAAACGTGTGGAATAAAGAAATAGGACATTTGTTATGTACTAATTTATGTTAAATTATTCAACACTATTGAATAAATTGCGCTTAATATCTACCTAAAATATACAATTGTAATGTATTTTTAAACAAATTCATTAGAGGATTACATTTATTGTAGAAATTTATTTTATAGATTTATGTTATTTTTAAAGCACAAAAAAATTTGTTGGAAGATTAACAATATCCAAGTATGTTGCAACTCATGCAATCGTTCAATAACACCACGCATTTTGATTAGTTTGTGAAAAATATAAAGTAAAATAATTTGTTATTTTCTTTATATTTTAATTTGAGTAAACTTACTTTTAAATAATATCATTTATAAAATTCTAGATGGTGAGGGAAGTTTTAAGTTATCAAGTAATTACAGATCACATAGGTATAAATAACATTTTAACAAAATACATAATTAGGAAAAAATAATTTTTAAAAATCAAAACTTTAAAGTATGCAAACATTTTCATTAAAAATAAATGAAGTAAATGTAAATGGAGCAAAAAAAGAATTATTTCTATTCTAATTATGTTTTAACTACAAAGCAATTTGCATAATGTTTAATTTTTCTGAAAAGAAATAAAATAAAACTCTAATTTTCATTAGTATTATATTTATGAAAGAAAACTAACAGATTATCAATACATACTGAGTATATGTACAAAAATCCAGTATCTAATAAAATTTTTCAGTAGTTAAAATTAAATAAGTAATGCTTCATACCCAGAAAAATGCATGATATTCTCAAAATAATAAAGCATTTAAAAAAAAGGTAGTTATACTAAAAGACTGAATTTTTAATTTTGTCTCTCACTTTCAGAATACTTTGGTAAAACTATCTCATTTGATAAAGGAAATTTTTTAGTATGTCTAAGGAAAAGTACATTCTTAATCTAACACATATATCTATGTGCCCTTTAATTAATCTATAACATTTAAAATCTTTAATTACTACAATCCATGAAAGAACATCCTTAATTAAGTTCTCCGAATGTGAACAAAGTTTCTTCTAGCAGAAAACCAAAAATGCTCTAGAGAAACCAAGTTATATCTGCACAATTCATTTCATTTTTATTCTTTATCTCAGCTAATTGACTTTCCCAGATTTTTTTGACTTATTCTCTTTAAAGTTTCCCAGCAAGCAGTAGTCTTTCCCTGAGTTTTTAGATGCTTTGTACAATTCAAAATACAAATAATAACATTATACAAGATTTTATAAATAATAATTTTTCACTTAAAATTTTTGATAGTTGTAATTGATATTTAAAAATAATTAACAGAATTTAGCATGAGTTGAAATATTTTTTATCCTTTTCCAATTATAAATATATTTTTTCAATAAATATTTTTCAAATATTTTTATAATAAATATATATATATATAATAAATATAAATATATATAAATATTATATATATATATATATATATATATATATATATATATATATATATATATATATATATATATATATATATATATATATATTTTAAATAATTTTCAATTATAATGTTGGTTAAAAATTTAATTTGTAAGAAATTAATTATTTTAATTATTATTAATATTATTAATTATTAATAATTATTATTAATAATTATAATGTTATTATTATTACTATTATTATTAATTGTTATAATTAATTAAAATTAATTTGTAAGAAAATAGAAAGTTTACTATAGTTACAAATAGAAAATATGGTCTATTTAATGAAATATAAATTCAATTATAAAAAGTAACAGAACACGAATAGTTCGGTGTTTAAATAAATTAAATATTAGGATGATTGAGTCCTTTTATAGTTATTATACAATTTCTGTTTGCTATATACATAAAATTTTCTGTATAATTTTAATAGGTATAATATTTATCGAAACCTTGTAAAAATTCCCATTTTAATTTATAAATTAAAATTAGTAATCCTATTTAAATTCCCAATAAAGAAATGTTTTAAATATTAGCTTTAAAATTAAAATAATTTAATCAAATTAGCTTAATTTGAATTGTGCATTAAATATCTGGATTTTCTTGCAGTTAAAAAATGTCTTAGAATATTAAAAAAAATTCTGAAAATTAAACTATAAAGACGATCACATTTTTCTGAGAGTATTCGCATTATTCACTAAAATATTAACAGATCTATCACATTAAAATAAGTTTTTTGCCTTATGAAATATTAATTAATTTAATCTTTCTCATGGTTATGGTTTTAAAGTATTCACTGATACCTTATATATTCAGGAAAGCTTAGTATTCTGCTTCAAGAAAAACTATATTTTTTTGTGGTAAAAGCTCATATTAATGAAATATCTCACTCATAAAAGAGTAGATTTTCTTCTCCAAAATTAAAACAAAAATTTAAAATAATTCATTTTCAGATTTGATTTTTCATAATTAAACTTCACTTTTCATAAAAGACTAATAGAAATGTGTCACATTTTTATTTCATAAATCTGCAGTAAAATCTAGTTATATCGGGCATAAATAAAATTATATTTTAAATATGCTCCCCTTCAGATCTCCCTTCATGATAACCCCCTCTTCAGATCAATGCCAAAATTGAGGGAGTAAATCTTCTGGTGTGGCTATCTATCAGAGGATTTGAAGAGAAAAGTCATACTTTCACCTTCATGGTGCTCTGATTAAACAAAATACGTTCCTAATTAACTTAAATTAGCTTAGCCGAGGAATAGCGAGCTTGACTTGTCCAAGTGTCATTAGTAACAACAGCAGCATAACAAATATGCAGTTAAATTAAAAATATAATCTTAATTTTTAGTTAAAATACATATATAACTTAAATTTTTATTTCCTACAGTTATCATAAAATACTCTATAAAAAATAACTAATTCCGTTTGAAATGTTAAGAAGAAGAGTGTCACTTTTAAATTACACAGAAACAGTAAATGTGCTAAAAATTTCTTTAAAAACATGGATTTTCTTTTAAAAGTTTAATCTTTATGTTAAGGATGCTTGTCTTTTCTATACATATAAATGGTTTTGAAGTATGATAAATATTTAAATTATGCTTAAATATACACATAGAGGTACAATTATTATATTTACAAAATATTTTAATGAAAAGGAAATTCAAATAGTTATTTCGTTATCATAAGACGAAAAATTTACCAATTAAATTTTATAACAATATGTTTTAGAAAACTATAGATACGTTTCAATTAGTACTCCTTCAGTCAAAACGAAGAAGTCAATAATCCATCTGGTATGCATGAGAAAGGACAAACAAGCAGAGATAGAGAAGATTTATTGATGAGGACTTCAGACAGGACATAGGGGTGCGCTGTTTTCTTTTTCGAAAAGGGGATAAATTACATATAA
Source organism: Latrodectus hesperus (assembly GCA_037975125.1). Classification (NCBI taxonomy): domain Eukaryota; kingdom Metazoa; phylum Arthropoda; class Arachnida; order Araneae; family Theridiidae; genus Latrodectus; species Latrodectus hesperus. Next base: position 115,118,694 of record CM075853.1, read on the forward strand.
AAAGTCATATTTTCCCCCTGTTTTACATCCAATCATTATTCGGGATTTGAACTCAAGCCCACTCGAGGAGAGCCGAGAGTAATGACATATTATTTGAGAAAATTTGATAATTTTGTTCAATTGTCTGCAACCGTTACTTAAGTACGTGTGGTTCCAAGTTACTATACGCTATATCTTTCTTTTTAAGTATTATTAGTATAACATAATACGCTATATCTTTCTTGTTAAGTTATTAAAAAATTGAAAAGAGCATAAAATTTAATTTTTTGTCAAATATTTCTAGGCATGAATTTTTTTTCTAGGCATGAATTTATATATATATATATATATATATATATATATATATATATATATATATCTGTGTGTGTTAACAAGAATGCTAAACTGGATTATGCATTGTGCGAAAGATTAGTGTTATTTTAAAATTGTTTCATATATTTCCTTAAAATAATGGCGAATGAATCCGGTTTTCCTATTTTTATTAGTTTTTTAATGGTGAGGTTAAACTTCCTGTCTGAAGTGACTTGCAATATAATATTGGAAATGAAATGACAAAATATATATTTTCCTTTTTTTATAAATTAAAGTTTATAGTAATATTTTTCGCCTTAAGTGTTTGCAAATTCGATATTAAATTTTTCATTTTTATAAATCATTATTCTGATGTTTAATTATATAGTATTTTATATATTTAAGATATTTGAATCTTTTAATGTGAAAAGAAAATCGTGAAGAACTTAAAGGTACTGTCATTGCCTTTATTTCCCAGACACATAATAATCATTTTTGCATATTTATTTAAAAACCTAAATATGAAATTATGTTTAACTTTAAATAATTTAAGAATTGAATATGCTCATAGTAAGACACTATTTGTACAATAAGTGTTTTCATAAAAAAATTAATGATATTAAAAAGGTGCTAATAAAAAGAGCAATTTTTTGAATGAAATTTCAGCAATGAGTTTTAATGAAACTTTGGTGCAACTTATCGGTTGTTAAGAATTGTTTTTTAGAATTTTCGCAAAAATTAAATGTTTATATTAAAGTTAAAATCAGGTGCATGATAAGATAGGATGAAACTCTAAATGAAGTAAACTAACAAAATATCAGCAATATCTTTTTATGAAAATTAGAAAGGAATTTTCCATATTGTATACAATTTTGTAATCTTGTAAGTATTATGTAATTAATATCTGTTATAATTTTAAATATCATGTAATTAATAACTGTAAAACATATTAATATTTATTGTAATTTGTCATTAACAAAACTGTCAAAAATAACTTAAATGTGAAAAATATTTTAGATTAATATTGTAAAATATTAAAAAGTATAGTTTGTAATGTAGTAAAAATGTTAATAAAAATATTGTATAATTGTGAAAATGTTAAAATAAAGTATTAATTAAAAATTTTTAAAATAAAAAATATAAACATAACATTTCTTAAATATTCACATCTAAGATATAAAACATCTTCTGAAATATATTCATATTTTAACCCAATTCCCCATTTATATTTCTTTTCATCCTTTAATTATGATATTTTGATTATTAGAGTAGCATGTGTTTTCTAGAAAAATAGTTATAATGTTCCTAAAACGGATAAATTAATCATTATTATTGTTATAAGGAGTAATGCAACATTGTACAATCAAGAGGCGGTTCCAAAACATCATTTTATATTATGAATATTTTTGCTATGATACTGAATGAATCCTAATTTTGCATAATATAAAACAGTAGAAAATATACAATATTGGAAACAAACTAATGTAACATAAAATCTATAAGTAGAGTGAAGCAATCAGATAAAATTTTACCGTATTAGTTCAATTTTTCAAAAATGAGATCATGCTGAATCATTTTATTTTAAAACTTTTACCAAGGGAAAATATTATATTCGTTTAAAAATATTTCTATTGAATTCTAATACCGTCGAAATGTTATTACATGCATAAAGTGCTACATGTTGTGCAATTTTGACTTTAAATACTTAGAAGTATCCTATTTTTGCTAAAACAGCATATCACAACCTACATTTAATACCTATCAAATATTATTTTGTTAATATTTCCAGCAATATTCCTTTCACGATAGGTGATGTTTATTGTAAAGATCGACATATTTTTTCCAAGCATCTGACCAAAATAAGAGGGATTCTTTTGCTACCAAGCCAAATTTAAGAAATTATATTATATATATATATATATATATATATATATATATATATATATATATATATATATATATATATATATATATATATATATATATATATATATATATATATATATACATATATATATACATATTATATATATATATATATATATATATATATATATATATATATATATATATATATATATATATATATATATATATATATATATATGTGTGTGTATAATATTTTGCATATAGAATAATCAAAATTTTGAATTATTTTAGGTATTCAAATATATTTCTGCAGTTGAAAAGTGTGGAAATGAATTTTAAATTATTGCTGAAATGAACGAATAAGGATAGAATTCTCTAATGCTTCTATTTATTATTTTGAAGTAATTTATTTAAAATATATATTTACAATAAATTGAATCATAAATATTTTTTCTAACTATTCAATTTATCATAATTTTAGGAACAGAGTTTTCATTGCAATTGAATAAATATTAATTAGTGGCCAACAATTAATTAAAAATCTGAAATCATAATTTAAAAACCAAAATAAAATACTCTGTCACACACATATTCCTATTTAAAATAAGCTTATAACTTAACAATCCGTATTATGACGTTCTGGGCAATAATTTTTGCATTCAGTTCCTTTCTCTGAGTTATAAATTAAGGTACACTTTAAGTTATTGGTCAGGATCAAATTATAATTACAAGAACAGACTATGACTGTAAAAAGAATAAAGACGAAGAAAAGTTAAACAATAAGCAAAAAAATATGTAACTGCATAAAGAAATGGGTTAATCAATATGTGGTCAAAGTACAACATCCATCTCTTTTAGACAGACATTTCTGTAATCAATTGGTCCAAAAAAGGTTTTAGGAATACTTTTCCATATTTATAACTTGAATCTCTTTAAACATTGAATTAATATAGTAAGTTCACGTCAGACAACTGATTGATGACGTAAAGAAAATTTTCACTTTCTATCATTATCAAGCCATATGTAGTCTTAAGCTAGCAGTTGCCTCATTTGAAACATTATTTAATATGAAATGTATATCTATTTTATTGTGACAGAAATACTTACATTTATTAAGAATAAATACAAAATGTAAGTTAAACTACATTAAAGGCATTTTTATATTCCATTAAATACTAAAATCGCTTTTATGTTAAATTCAGTATACAAAATTATTCGCATAGCATAAACTATTTAAAATATCTCATCATAATAATTTATTCATTATAATAAGTACAATTAATATGTTGACGTAAAAATAGAACATATGTTTGAAATAAAATTGTTTGTTTAAATTATTGAAGTGAATAAATCTAATCAATATGAGTTAAAAATTAATCTTTACTTCAAATTTATTAATGTGTTTTCTTGTCCTCATAATCATTACAAATAATTAAAAGTAATATAACCTATGCATATTTTAAATAAAGTATAAAATCTTAAATAAATAAATAAAGGAATAAAAAGGTTATTCTAAATAGAAATATGGAAATACTTCTCTTTGTCAACATTTTCTAAAATATGTGATTTTTTATATCAAAGTTCCAGACGATGGAATAAAATAAATCATAAAAATAGCGATTTCTTTTATTTATCAATATTAATTAAAGAGAATAGAATCGTAAAATAGTAATAATAATTTATTATAAATTCATGAAATGCTCTAAAATAAAATTATACAGAATTATTGAATATGAATCTTGTTAGCATATTTTCTTTTTGGTTTGGTAGATGTATTGATGCATGCAGCATTTAAGTTAAAAAATCTAAATTTGTTTGGAAGAAGAAAAAAAGATGTATTTATTTGTATATTGTTGTGAATTCAAGAAATTTTGTCTGCAATCAATATCATAATAAAATTTCATTATTAATGGAACGTCTGTGAACTTAATTGAAATGTAAATTAGGAATTTTAATTAAAAGAACATAAAATATTATTAACAAGCTACATTTTCTTGGTAACTTCTAAGTAATTGGTTTCGAAATTTAAAATCTGCTTTATTTTTTATATCTATCCACAAAAACTGATAACAGATAAATGAGAAAATTTTTAAATGAATTAATTTCGATATTTCTCCTGATTTATTTTATTTAATGCTCTTATATTTATAAAAGAGAACTATAATTTTTTAAAGTGAACATAATTTTTGAGGTTATAAATCATACTGTAACGAGTTAAACATTAATAATAAATAGAAAACTATTTTTTTCAATTCTTTTAACTGCAAAATATCAGAATAAGGGATTTCATAAATGTAAATGACATGAATGAAAATTTATAGTTAAAAGAAGAGAATAATTTCTATATTTGCCTTAATAAATAAAATAAAATATTTGAGTCAAAAATGTAAAAGTGCTGTTATAAAAATTATGATATAAGTTAATTCCATCAAAAATATATAAAAGTAATATATAAAAAATATTGAATTGAAAAATAATAAATGGGCTGTACGAAACATAATTCCCGAAAAATACTATGGAATCGAAACTTTTTGATGGAAATCAAAACCATACCCATTTTTGAAAGTTTTCAAATATAACTTCTAATCATAATTCCATATATAGAAACAATATGAGTTTAGAAATATGAATTCAAAATAATCACAACTTTTCACAACAACTCAAATTAGTTTTATAAAAGTTAAGATTAATTTAGAACTTACTAGTTGGCTTACTATTTAAATAGTTAAAGTAATGGCATTTTGACTTTAAAAAAACCAGATAAATTGCCAAAATTAATCAACACCTTTTATTGTTTGAATAAATGAAATAGAACTGTATGCTTAATGTAAAAATATACAAATGAGAGATAATTTTTATAATGAAAATTATCTCTCATTTGTGTATTTTAATTAAATTATTTAATATAATTAATAATAACAAATTTAATTTTAACTTTTTTAAAAAATCACAGTAATTGTTATTATAATTTGTAGTTTAAAAATTTTTCAAAGAAATTAATTTTTCGATTTTCAGTTCATTTTAAAATTGATTTATATTTCCCTATTTTGCATTAAAGGTAAACTTAATAAAAAATTATACAAATAAAAGCTATTTTAATATAGTTAGTCCATCTAATTTTGTTAGTAATAATTAAATAAATTAAATTTTTTTAATTACTTTTTTACATAATAATAGTAATTAAAATTGCCAATTATAGTTTTTAATTATGATTAAGTTTTTGAATTTAAATTCATTTTGAAATAGATTTATACTTTGATATTTTTCATTTATTCACAAGGAAATAATTATTAATAAAATTCACTAGCATTGAGTTCAATTAAATGGAATTCATTAACTGTGGCAATTATCTACTAATTCTGTTGATCTGAAGTGTATGGAAGCAATTATAAGACTAATTTCTTAGTTGCGAAATATCACGCATTTGTTAAAATAAATAAAACAATACGATATACTTATTTATTACACTTAAGTAAAAATTAATTTAACATTTCTAAGATAAAGAATTGTTCTATAACCTTGATTCGATTATAAGATATTTGAAAACCTGTTGTAGTTTATTAAAAATATATTTATAAATTACAGATCAAACAGCTGTATATATTATTTTAACTAAAAATCCCCGAGTTATTTAATATTTCATAACAAAAGCTGAAAAGTTTGTAGAATAATTATTTTACTTAAAGTGTTATTTTCATGGTGCATATTACGTATAACGTATAACGATGCATCGCATTTTAACAAATGATAAAAAATAAATCATAATTTTATGTAAAATTATGCTTATAATTAAGAATAACACTTTAAATTTAATTTTTACATGAAAACTAATTTTAAAGAAAAGGCAGAAATATATTTTAAACTATTGCAGTAAGATTGAATAAAATAGCATTAAATCCATAAACTGATTATGTCTCAAAATTAAATTTGCTTGATATCACTCATGTAAATAAAATCAGTAGCTTTCCTTTAATAAATATTATTTTTTAATATATTATATTAAATAAATAATGCCTTTGGTAGTAGTTTTACTATTTATGTTTTATAATAATATTTATTTGCTATTATTATTATGATTGGAAGAACAAGTATAAATTGTGAAATAACAATATTACATTGTTAGTTTGGTAAACCATGACAAATCAGTGGAATTTATAAAGAATAAACAAGAAAGGTAAACTTTTTTATTCCCTGTATTAAAAGAATAAATTCCGCCAAATTTTTAAATAAATTTTAAGATGAAGTATTTTTTCACACTTAAGTAAATTTAAAATAAATAAATACTATTATAAAAGTTCTCCTTTTTCTTTTATAATATAACATCTTCTAAAATGTTACAATTTCTTGTCAATAGACTTTTAAAATCTAACATGCTTGAACAATTCCTTCCCTTTCTATTTTCTAAATCCGGATCATCTACTGAAATTTGGTTATTATTTTTTTTTGAAAAAATAGCAGCTGCCTGATATCTTAGGAAGTAAAAAAACATTTCTTTTTAAATTGATTCATCAGAACTCTATAAAAATTCAAAAAAATTATAAAATAATAAATTTTGGCAATATTTTCCTTAAATGTTAAATTGCTATTAAGTAAATAACATTTTGCCCTATATTCTAGATTTTACTTTTTTTAGTAATGATTAAAGTATAACATAGTAAGAACTATAAACATATTTGTTTTACTAATCTTTTAAGGAAATTAATATTTCCTAATATTCCTTATTTGTACTAGATATTTAAAAAAACTTTATTATTTGCTCTTTATTCTTCTGAATTAGAAACATCAAAGCAATTACATAGTTAAACATTATTTACATGACAGTTTATTATTAATATCTTAAGATATATATATATGTATATATATATATATATATATACTATGTGTATTAACACATTTTTAGAACGATTTCGATTAAGAATTTTAAAAAAGTAAATGTTTTAGAACAAAAATGTTTTTCAACAGCCCATTATTTGAAATGAGAAATATCGTCTGCTATTGCTAAATTTATTGTTCTTTCTAAATGTCGCATGTAAACAAGCTGAGGTTTATGAAGGATATGTTTTTGCGTTTTCCGAAGAGAAATATTCTTATTCCAGGATTCAAAAACGTAGTGAAATGCATGGTATTAAAATTTCTAAGTGCAAAATAAGCAACATTATTAATCGGACAGGTAAAAACCGTCAATCATTATTTATACATGGAAAGAAGACTCGAAACGAATATCCGAAAAAAGTACGTACTATTTCAAATGTTTCTAGGGTGAAATCCCTGGTAACAAGGGAAAATTTTCCAACACAGAAATCAATTGCAAAGTCTTTAGATACATCTGGAGCAACAAAAAATAAAATAATAAATCAAGATTTACAAAAGCTTAAAAACATAAAGTTCACCAGCTTTCGCCGAGGCATGTGGCTCAACGCAAAACATTTTGTAGATTCCTGTATGAAAACCATTTAGCAGAAGATAATGGAAATACATTGTGATCCTTGCTGAAGCATGAGTTTACGTAAATAAGTGCAACAAAAAAGGTCTATTTACTGTAGAAAACGAGGAGAAAAAATGTACAAACCTGGTTCCGTCAATGTAAAGAAAGTTTCAGTAAGGGGTTTATGATAGTCGCAGGTTTCTCCTTCAATGGGAAATTAAAAATAAAAAGAATAGAAAAAATGTTAAAATCAACTCATCATACTATCAGGAGAAGATTTTACGTCCAATATTTGCAGAAGAAATTCCACTTCTTTATGCCAAAGACTTTCAAAGAGTGAAACTTCGTCAAGGCAAAGCTACAAGTCATACTTCGAAAACTACCACTGCATTTCTTGAAAAAATGAAGACTAATACAGGTATTGTATACATACCTTTTCAACATATTCCTGTGAAGTCCCCTGACTTTTCAACTATGGACAATTTTGCCTTTGGTCTGTTAAAAAAAGCTCTTTCTAAACGCAAACCCACCACGATAGATAGATGGAAAAGTAGTGGAAGAGGAATGTAAAGCAATATCCCTGGAAATTTTACGAAAAGATCTTCTATCATGGAAATCACTATGCAGACTTATAATCCAGAATATATATATATATATATATATATATATATATATATATATATATATATTCTGGATTATAAGTTTATATATATATATATATATATATATATATATATATATATATATATATTCACGTTACATTTAATACTATAATACTAATAATCAGAATAAATATAAGCATAAATACACTCATTTGTGTACCACATTAAACATAAATAGTTATTTTTACAATCATATAATCGTGTAAAAGGCTTATATTTATGTTTGATTTCCATCTAAAAGTGTGCAAACTTCTGCTAGGAAGAATATTCCAAGACAATATGTAATCACATTGAAATTACTAGTCGGGAAATATTTTTATAACAGTATAGTATGCTGAAATTCCTTTGCACAGCACCAAAAGCTTTATTAAAAGTCATCTAATTAAATTTACAGGCCATCATTTATGATACAATCCATCATCTTCTTGTACTATTTGAGAAAGATAAAATGATAATCCTCAATGTGGTAAAAAAGTGATCATACATGACTTGCAGAACTCATCAATGTGAGTATCTGCTTTGATATCATTTGTATTTCCCTGTTGCTAACTTCTTATTTATTAGCAAGTACAATATAAGCACTTTTTCTTACCACCTTCATGATCCATTTTAAGTGTTATGTCTGTTCCAACACAGCCCTCGTTCTCTATGCTCATTTAATCTACTGTATGATTTCAGAAAAAAAATAAAATCCAAACACATTTGAAAAATCTTCATCTATTTAAGGAATTACATAACAAGATATTTTTTCATAAAGACAGCAATCAACATGTTCTTCATTTGTTAAATACTTTTTCCTTTTATTAAAATTCCTAAGTTGAAATATTTTTTTCTTAGAATTCTAATCAAAACATTTAAGAAGAATATCTTTCAAATCCCAAAATCATACATAAAGTGCTTAATTTAATCAATAAAAGTAAAATCCAGTGAATACCCTTTACCATTGAATGAATGATCTTAATTAAATTTCTCAAATGCAAATGAAGGAGTTTCTCTAGGAAAATCAAAACTAAGGGATGATATTACTTTCTTTCACGGAATCATTCGAACTCTATCTAAAGCTTCTAATTAGTTTTCGTGGATTGCTTGATTTTTAGGTAATAATTATGATGGATTCTTCATTTTAGTTAATATAAATTTAAAAAGAATAATATTCCAGTTGAATTAGGTGATTTATATGAATCACATTTTATTTTCAAGAGTTTCTTTGACAAATTTTTTTTTCATACAAGACAAATAATGAGGTAAATGTGTATATAATGATGGAAAATTTGAAAGATATTTATACAAAGATTTTGAAATAAAGTTCAGATTTATGTCGATGAGTGTCATCAAAAAATATTATTTTTTTATTTTTCTTTTAATTTGCAGTCCATAAAAAGTGGAGCATATCACTCGTGATTACGTATTTATTAATTAACAAAAACAGAAATGAAGTAAGATATTGAGTTAAATAAATAGTAAATAATTTACAGTATTAGCAAAATACATAGCAGTGTTCTAAAAATGAATAACAGTAGAAAAACTTGAAATATTTTATTAATGAATATCCTGTAGTGCAAACATAATGATTTGTTATCAAAAACATAACAAAAGATGTGCAATCATTTGCATGTTAGCTACTCATAATGCAACTCAAATAAGTACCACAGATATCACAGCAAAATTTACTATAATATGAAGTAATACAAAATATAATATAGGATAATATGAAGTAATACAAAATTCAAATAAAATAATCTTCAGGGTTTTGTGAAGTTGGAATGCTGACAAAATTCATAGTCGTTGGAAATAACGTATGACGCAAATCTCGATGCAGAATCAAAAGTCGTGGATTGATCTTTAGTGTAAAGTAATCCATTGTGCTTCTACTTATTGTTAGAATTAATCTAGAGTAGCTCATAATGGTGTATTTTGGACCACGTATTGTGGATACATTTACCACAGTTTTTGAATATATTTTGATAATATTTTTATCAATCGACTGTCAGATCGAGAAAGCAATTCAATCTGATTTGTAAAAAAATCTTGAACATGTGTTGTGCATTATCATGTTACCATATTGATGATGGTTATCGCTAAAGATGTCGTTGAATCAGATATGATCCAGCCTGTTAAATATTAATCCATGTGTATTTAGTACACCAGAAATTCGTTTTTAAAGAATACATACATACATGGTAGGGCAGGGGACCTGCGATCTTTACCTTTAGGTTAACGGGTCTGGAATACTTCCCCATCATCAAAGGCCTCCTAGTTTTCAATGACGTTCGGGTGACGAGATCACACTTGAGCTATTCCTCAGTTGAACTCAGTAATTCCCTCAAAATTTATTGATACATTCTACGACCCATGCTTAAATAAATTTCTCAAAAAAGAGCTCAAAAATGACCACCATAATTCAAAATGACAATCACTTTATCATTTCTATCGTGAGGACAATTAACTGTAATCACTCGTATTGTGTATACGAGTTGCAATGGTAATGATTTGCATTTATAAACAAGTTAAGCGCATATGTGTATATTTCACGTTATTTACATACTTATTTCAGGATATTGCATTTTTGGGTGGCCAAAATCTTAGCTAATCAAAACAGGTTTTTAATATTTATTATTATTTAAAAAAATAGAATTATGGTTGTTTTTCTAACTGTTTTAAAACTATTTTCTGCATTTTTTAGGAATACTAATTACTTCTTTTTTAAACATATAAAAGTTTTTTGAGTTTAATATAATTTAAACCACTAAATAGAAATGATTTTATTTGTGATTGAAATTCATTTCTATTTAGAAGTTGAAAGATATTTAATGTGGTTTTACGAGAAATATAACTACATTTATTTCTTAAATAACGTGTATTTGTGATGGGGGCTTCATACTTAAATACAATTTTGAGAAGTCATCTCATTCAAGTACAAAAAGATTTAGAACATACTATCTATTTCCAATAGTAATATTTATCTACAATAATGTAATTAGGAAGCATTCATTGCAAAATATTAATGTATTTAAAGAAATTAATGTTTAGAGTGAAATGTATGTATGAAATGTTACATTGTGTAAGGGATATAATAATTTTTCATTGAATTTCGCTATATGATATAATCACTTTTACCTTTGCGAACTGAAAGTTTTAAAATGCACAGTCATTCACGTTATATATAATTCTGTATTATTTTAATCTCCTAAAATTTAAATTTATCAAAAAAATTAGATTTGGAGCTTAACATGATTATAAACATATACCACACAATTCAGTTTATAAGTTAAAATTACTCAGCTCTATAAAATATTGAAAAATCTCAAATGATAAAAGAAATGCTGTTGTCATGTGCCAGCCTGGGTGGCAATATGGGGTGCGCTGCTCCACTTTTCCAACTGAACCATATTTTGGTGTACGACTTCATCAGTACACACGTGCCATAGGTACCCGTTTATAGGGTAGGTAACCATTCACTCCACATTCATACAAGGAAAGGACAAAGACAGGATAGAAATAGAGAGAAAGTACATCCATGCCCGAACCGGGATTCGAACTCAGGACCTCCCTATCCGCAGTCAGACACGCTGACCATTAGGCCGAGCTGGCAGCCGAATGGTTAGCGCTCTTGCCTTCGGTTCAACAGTTCGTGGGTTCGAATTCCACCTTGGGCATGGATGTTTGTAGTGGTTCGGAAAAAATACTTGATTAAAAAAATACTTGATTATTTAAACAGAATGAATTCTTTTTAAATATTGAAATAAATTACTTGGTTTTTCAGAAAAATATAAAACATGATATATATTTTGAAACAAATGCGATTCTTAGCCAAAATATGAAAGAATTACGATTAATTGAGTAACGTGTAATATATGATTTCTTTTATACATAATTTAATATAAATTAGTTACAATACATTACTCTTCATCATTAAATTGTCATTTGTCATAATAATAATAAAGTGAGTGCAAATTATGTGTTTCTATCATTTCATTTATTCAAAATGTTTCAATGTCATCTAGTAATGTAAGTGAATTACAAACATATGAGAAAAATGTATTTTGAAATAATATCAATCATTTTATATTCGATTTCCATACTTACAATTTTTTGTTCATATAAACTTTGTTTAAAAATATGAGACAATGTATTAAGGTATAAAAAGCAACACATTATATTAAGGTTTTTACAGAAAATAGAATTGTAAGCATTTTACATAAGTCTTCTATGCTACTAATTAAGAAAATGCTAATCTTGGTACAATTTATTTTCAAAAATATTCCTCAATTTTCAATGTACAAGTAATTATTCTCATTGTGTTTAACTTCAATGCCGAATTTATCTATTTAAAACACCTTCTATTTATTGTATAGTATTGGCCATCATATTAAAATGCTTATTCAAGACTTATTCAAGAATATTAAGAGAAAAATATATCAATTGTTATAGCTTAAAAAATATGTATCCTTATTGTAAAAAAATTAAAAGTTATTAACTTTTATTATTTTGGATTAATCAAGAGATGAATTATACAAACATGAATGATTTTCTGGTTACTGCATGCGATAATGACCAACAAATTTATAATTTATCTTGCAGAAAACCTAGAAGTAATTGTTTTTACGCATGACTGCTTAAATCTCTGATAAATAAGATAAATATTTTGTTCAGTCTTAAGATTAACTCTTCACTTAAAGTTTATTATAACACAAAACAAAACAGTAAAAATTACCTTTATGTGATTTAGAAAAATATGTATAAAATATATTTACTTAAAATACATAATTACCAATCGTCTATCTTTAAAATAATTCATAAAAATTGCTTAAGCCGTATGCCTTAAGCAATTTTTGTGAATTATTTTCAAATTAAAGATATATCATTTATGAAATTCTGCAAAATTCTTTTTACAGGAAATTAAAATGTTTCAAATTTTAAGGCACTTCTTTTTCCTTTTCCGTCTTACGCTTTTGTTAATCTTAAATCCAACCACATATCTATCTGAAATCTGTACCTTACAAATAGTATAATGGAATTCCATTACTTGCTCGAACTTGCAAGCTTGACCAATTTCTAAAATTTCTTCGGAATTACTTAATTAGAGAAAGTAGCAATTTATCTTTACAAGGAAGAGTTTGCATTCTTCACTCTTTTTGAAGAATAGTTTGCGATAGTTGTAAAATGTGAAACAATAGTGCTCTAAATCTTTTCGATAGAAATTACTTGATTTCATAAAAGAATCTCTTTCTAAATTAGAAATATTGACTTCTAACAATGTCTTTTTTTCTAAACTTTATGTTTTCTATTTAGTTAAGTTTATTAAAAATTATATTTTGTCAAACATTTGTATAATAGTGTAATATTAAATATATATATATATATATATATATATATATATATATATATATATATATATATATATATATATATATATATATATATATATATATATATATATATATATATATATATATATATATATATATATATATATATATATATATATATATATATATATATATATATATATATATATATATATATATATATATATATAATATATTAGTAATATGCATTGACAAGGACTTATTATTTTTAAGCACAATCATGTAAATGAGTATGAGACATTGCTTACGGGATTACATTTCAATAGATATTTATCTCTTTCCATTCTTATTATTAAATTACTCTAGAGATTTCATTATTTTTCATTTTTTAAATATATCATTCATTTAAAACATTATTTTCTTTTTAAATTAATAACATTCTTAACTACCTAAACTAATTTAATGTAACTAATTTAGTATGATATTCAAAATGAAGAAAAATATTTATTTTTGATAATTATTTACAAGATTAATACAACATACTTTATGATAAACATTGAAATTCAGTTTTTGAAACTTGCTTTAAAATTCTTTTTGCAAATTTGAAAACATTATGTTGATAGAATGGCTTCGTGGTTCCAAGGCACATAACCGAGGTCCAATCCTCAGGCTAGCAAAGTCGATTCATCCTTTCATCTCTTCAGTAGGTTGATAAAATTGAGTACCAAGCAGGCTTGGAAACTAAACACTGGGAATTTTGCATTAGGCTGACCACCTAACCAAGACACATGTTTCGCATCTCAATCATTTTGGTCAGGAAAACAGATAGGGATTCAGATTCAGATCAGTCAGGAATATATATATACACACACACACACACACACACACACACACACACACATATATATATATATATATATCATATATATATATATATATACACACACACATATATATACTATATATACACACACACACACACATATATATATATATATATATATATATATATATATATATATATATATATATATATATATATATATATATATATATATATATATATATATATATATATATAGTAGTTACAAAATACTTGAAATTCAATATCATGATTAAGTTACTTAATTTTAACAACTGTTAAAAGAATGAATGCAGTTGAAAGTAGACAAAATCGATTTTCATTTAAGTACTTAGCGTGAAAATTAGTTAGATGTTGATCAATTATAATTTTATGTATTAAAGATTTCCCTTTTCTAAAATAAATGTAATAAAGAAATAGTTATGATATATTTCAAAATATATAAATTTTTGTTTACTACGTAAATTATCATATAAAATTTTCAACTACATTCATAAATATTTCAAAGATACTAAGCTAACCTACATACATCGTCAGATTTTCGCACAAAATTATTAAAGATATAGACAAATGCAGCAGATAGTTCATAAAATGAAGTACTTTATTATGAATCAATTTGCATTGACTATGATTTTTAAATTATATTTTATCTGATTTAAATAATGACGGCTGTTGTTCATTCATAAATATATAAGTTATTAACGATATATCTACTTATGCATAGCAAAATGTTTCTGTCTGAATTTTCTATCTGATAATTTATTATTATCAACGTTACTTTTAATTTTTCCTTAAGTATTATAATGGAGTGAATAATAATTATTTGTATCAGTAAATTTGTTGCAGGTTTCATTGATAAAATTGGTTTTTTTCATTTCAATTAGTTTAATATAAAATTTCCCCATTAACTATATTTATTAAATTGTCTATACAAAAACTGAAAGTTTTATTCTGTTATTTATAATGTCATATGAATTATAACACACTCACAAATTTTTATTCTTTATAAAATCCTGCAGAACATCTTTACTTTGAGAATATATTCTGCAAGGAATAACGGATTTTATATTTTGCTGTATTGAGCTTTCTCAGAATACAATATATTATCCATGTTTGTAAAATAAATGGAATTTCATTCTTCCTCAAAAGGTGCAGAAACTTTCTGAAAAATTTTGGAACATAACAAAAATAGTATTTATTTAAGAACTTTCAGGGAATATTTATTCCGCCATATCTTAATATTGTAAATATCTTTCTAAACATAAAACCTTTATTTATATGTTCTGTGTTTCTACAATAATTGTTTAATGTATTTTGATTAAACGCAATTCTTGTTAGCAAAACTAGCAAAGCAATCAAATATGACATTAAACTTGTTTGTTTACAGTATTTTTAGAAACTAAAATATTGTTAGGAATAATTTTAATCACCTGCTTTTCATAATGTGTTTTTCAAAATAATTAGAATACAGTTTTTGATTTGTTTACTCATTTTTTTCAGTTACTTTGCATTGTTTGTCACTGTTGAAAGGGAAACGTTATAACTTCAATGCATTGCACACTTATGAACAACTAGAGCTTTCTAAAATCTAAAAATTTAAAATTCTTTTTCTCATGATAAAGAAAAGATTTAAACTTACAATTAGTGAGTAGAATTTAAGCTTCAAAATGGGAGTAAATTATAGTCAGTTGACAGAATTTAAGCTTAGAAATCGAACGAAATATCCCATTGATTCATTTCTACTTATGTGTACAGAAAACGGCGATATAAAACAACTATTTTTAGTTGTATATGATAAATTCTATCAGATTTGATATTCCTTATTCAGATTATTTCTATCAAGAAAATGATAATGTGGAATTTAAGCATTATTATTCTTGTAGGATCTGTTATGAAAAATCATGATTTTATTTACTAATATCCAGTAATTATAATTTAAAATTGTTAATCGATGCCTAAATATCGCAGAAAATGATTGATTTAAAATAAAAAAGACAGAATTTCTTTGTGTTTATTGACCATTAGTAATATGATAATTATTCATGTTGCTCATAGTTTTATGATATTCATGCATTTATGTTTTTGCATTTATAATTACTATATAAAAGTAATAACTATTACATTGACTATTGTTGCAAACTTTGTTAAAAACCTATGGTTGCCTATGAAAATAAAGCATCTAAAAGTTTTTTTTTTCCAGTTGAATCATTTGAATCACTTTAATATTTACATTAAGCTAATAAGGGAGTATCTGAAATTTGAAATAAACTTACCAAATTAAATTAATATTAAATTAAACATATCCTTTAGTTTAATGGAAAATCAATGAATATATCTCATAACTAAATTAAAATATAAAAATATAAAAAAATTGCATTAATTAATTGAAATTTGCCTTAATTTTATATTTTTTTAAAATCGCTAAAGGGCGAAATTCAATGTGGAAAAATAAGTAAATAATTAAGTATGATAATAAGTATGAGTATAAAAATAAGTATGATTTCTGCACTTAATGATCACAGATACATTAATGATCATTTAATGTGAAATTTAATATGGATAAATAAATAAATAAGTATAATAATAAGTATGAATATAAAACGCACTTTATTTTCACAGATACATTAATGATCAAACACGTTAATCTCAAAATTCTAAGTTTCGAAATATTAAATTTTTAAATATTTTTACTACTTCCTTAATATTTGCACCTAATACTTGATTTTTGGCATCAAGTTTACATTAATGTCTTTTAAACCTTTCAATAACTATTCATTTTAATGAATTTTTATGATAAAAATTACAAATTAAATAGTTTGATTTTTTATTGATTTGATAATTAAAATATATGTATACTTATGGATCCCTTGAGCTTAACAATACAATCTTATTTGCTTTTGCAGTAAAAAATTTGCTGTTTCATGCATTTATTTCAATTCCATTCGTTGAATATATCCAATATTTGAATAAAATTTGCTGCCGTTTTCATGTGTGTTAGTTTATTTATATTTTTTTCTTTTATAATAATTTTAAACACTTTCAAAAACAAGCATTTCATTTGAGTATTCAAATAACTAGTATGTAATTTTTTACTGAAAAATGCATACATGTTTACAATAATGCAAGAAATCTTTTGAGAAAATTCATATTTAACTATATGAATTCAAATACTTTACATATATATTTTTTACATAACTGTGAAATGTGAAATAATGTGTGAGTAATACTTACAAGCATTTCTATTGAAATAAAATCGTATTATTTTTAAATTTTAATACTTTCGAAAGAAAAAAGGCTTTATTCTATAAAGACATCCTTTTAGAAGGAAGTTATTATTCTAAAAGTAAATATTTTTTTTTTTACATTTGTTGAATAAAATGTGTTAATGATATTAGCTTTTTCTAAGAGGATTGCTTAAAGTTAAAAGGTGCATATGTATGTATATTTAAAATGTATTTCAATTTTAGTTTTCTTAATT
Organism: Latrodectus hesperus; assembly: GCA_037975125.1. Lineage (NCBI taxonomy): Eukaryota > Metazoa > Arthropoda > Arachnida > Araneae > Theridiidae > Latrodectus > Latrodectus hesperus. The sequence goes on from CM075853.1 coordinate 115,136,590, forward strand.
TATATATAGTTATATCTTTACACGGTAAAGTATATTAGAAAATATAGACATTTCGTTGAATGAAATAGATGGAATCTCTTGTGGTTTAAAATAAATATTTTTACAAATATTTAACAAAATTTAAACTTAAACGTTGTGTGACATAAGTTTAGTTTTTAAACTTGAATGTTCAAATCTAAATATTCTTTTTTTCTTGTTATTAAGTTGAGAAAGGAATTCATTGACATACTTTTCTGGCCTTTACTGGTTATGATATGATTTAAATGTTTAATGGTGATATTTAAAAAATATCATTTGAAATCAGTAAAAATGTATCGTAATTACATACATTAATAAAGACTTTTACTTTTATTGTAATATTTCTAGATAATTAATGTTGATTTTGAATTTTGCCTTTCAAATTATTTTCAACTGAGAAGACATCTAAGCACATTTTAGAATTTTTTTTTGAAGAAATACAAACAAATTAATTTTTTAATTAATATAGTGGCTCAAATATTTTTTCTCGTGTTGTTAAAATATTATAAGTTTTCTATTAATGCAATTTTAATCTAAGATTATTTTAATGAAGACTATGTTTTAAGGCATTAAAAATATTTTAATGCAAAAATTGTAATTTATATTTTAGCATTATTGCAAAATTTATAATTTAGTTCTACACAATTCGAAATAACAATAGTAAAATTAAAAGCAAAATCTACGTAATTTTAATTATTGCAAATATTTATTATAACAGTATTCATCTAAAAATTTAAAAAACAATATTTTAATAGAGATGATATTTGTGTTACATTTATTCGAATCAAAGTTTTAGCGTTAAGTAATAAAAAAACAAATATATTTTTCTTTCCCACGAAATAGTTTAACTTGTCAAATTACATATGAACCTTTTAAGTTTCATCAAGTGTAAAAAATAAATATGTCAAACACGTGCACTTTTTAAAGAAATTAAAGTATGCTATAATTATGTAGAATCGCTAATTAAAAAAGCACTTGAGATGTGAAAATACACTCGAGTGGTACTGTTGATTTTAAGTGGTTTTTAAGATAAATAAAAATATTGTCAAGTTTTCTATATCTAAGTAGTGAATAGCAAATAACAAAACTATTTACCGTTATTTAAAAGAAATAAGTTATTATTCATGAAAAATTACTTAATAATACACATCGTAATATTACATTACAATAGTTTAGTTGAAACATTAATAATATGTTATGATTAAAAAAATAAAACTGTATTCATGAATTAGCTGGTCATTTTATTAACTTTAAATTTTGAGAAGCTAAAGATATGGTTTTGTGGGAATTAACAACTATACTGTTAAAGTCGTAACATAAATTAAATTATACCTTTTATGATTGGATATACATGTAAGATGAATTTCTGAAGCACAATTAGCCTTAGCCTTTTCATTAAGTATATATATATATATAATATATTACATATAAGTATATTATATTAAAAAAGATTTAATCCACTAAAATCAATTTTAAATACAAACTGTTTTTGATGCATAGCATACGTTCTCAGTTAAAATATTAATTATCTATCTAAACAGTCACTTAGTTTATCTTTCGTATTAATTATCTAATAGAACTAATTCATCTTGGGATACAGTTCACAATATGTTGGACCACAGTCTCGTTCACTTCGCGGTTAGACTGAACAAGGAAAACACTTGCATGATGATAATTCTATTAAAGGGACACATTTTGCAGCAATTTTCGCTTTTGAAAAAATGAGTGTTCCTGAAATATGTAATGATTTAATAATTACCGTGAATGCCGAAATTATGATAATAACTTAACTATACAGGCAGCTGAACTTTTCCTCCAATAAACAGGGAACGTGATTTTTGTTTTCAGTACTCAATGGGTAAGATTTAATTTGCATTTAGTTCACTGTTTCTGCAACAATGAACTTTCATGTAATTACGAAATTTAAGATGATTTTCATGATAAATGACGTTCTTTAATATTTCAAATTACATGCATTTTTATAGTAAAAAATAAATTGAAGATTAAAGGTATATCATTTATTTTATTTATTCATTCAATAAATCACATATTAAATAGAAAATAATACATTTGTCTTATTCCTAAAGTGGAATCAGTCAAATACTAAATATAGAATATAATGTCAAATAAATTATGTTATATTCATCATATATCTTGAAATGATATAATGTAATAATATTGCGCAAGGTTACAAATTTTAGGAAATTTCGAATACTAAGAAAATTTACTTAAAAGTTAATAATAATAATAATAATAATAATAATAATATATATATATATATATATATATATATATATATATATATATATATATATATATATATATATATATATATATATATATATATATATATATATATATTATATATATATATATATATATATATATATATATATATATATATATATATATATATATATATATATATATATATATATATATATATATATATATTGGAGCTATAGGATATAATACGAAACTCATAAATTTTTTTTGCATTACTTAATTATTAAGATTTTTAGTAACAGTAATTATTTTAATGTAAAGTATTAAACTAAATAAAATATTTAAGTATTCTAGAGAAAAATTAAATTTAGCATCAGCAAATGTGTATAATTTTTCGTTAATAAAAATGAAAGGAAAGAATAATTAGTTTCTCGTAAATTTAGAAGTTTCTTAATACTGTAAAAATTTTATTGAATTTGTAAAAGTACTAAATGTCAACTATGATATATTTGAACAAAGGTAACATAGTTAAACATTTCAAAACTTTTTAAGTATAATATACTCTCATTCTTGCTTCTTGAATTCTTAATTTAAATTTATGGGCTCTTTACGCAAATTTTTCGTTTCAAAACTTTTCAAAACATTTCAAAACTTTTTAAATATAATATAGTCTCATACTTGTTTCTTGAATTCTTTATTTAAATTTATGGGCTCTTTATGCAAAATTTTTAATTAGCATATTTTCTAACATTACAAAATTTTCATACACATTTTATGTAATTGTAAAGATTCTTATTTTTATAAACTATATAGAACAATCGAATCAGTTGGTATAATTTTTTTGAAATTAAGTAAAATATAATTGAAGAAATATCATTTATATCTTTTCCAAAATAGTATATACACATTATAATTCAAAAGTATTTTTACGTGAGATTTAAAATATTTTTTTATATTTTGTTAAAGTTATGAATGTACTGGCAATTGAAGTTTTGAAAATTCTTATGCAAACTGTTATTCATAAACAAAATTTTTATTCATTAACAAAATTCATAAACAAAATTTTATTTATATGAGAAATAAGTTATGCAATGTTAAATAGGAACATATTTACATATTTTTATAACTTTCATTACAATATATTGCTTGTAGCTTATATAATGTTGTACGACAATAAATAAAGTATATTCAGTATTCACAGTAAATGTAAAAAGTCATTGGTTAGCATTATCAAGCGCAAGAAAAATTCTGCACAAATTTTGATTTGAATTCCTGTTTATGGTTTCTATACATTTAAATTTACTAGAATAATAAAGAACGTTTGCAAAAACAGTTTGAATAAGGATATATAATTCTAAAACTAATTGATGTACTAATAATAATAAATAAAATATATTTGAATTATATATTAATACATATATATTTGAAACACTTTAAAAATATTAGCAATTTGTTATTGTGTAATTAATAAAGTATTATAAGTTATCAAATATTATTTTCGATATTGATTTATTTATTTATTAATGTAATGGAAACAAATTATTATCAGCGCAAAATCATATAATTCCGATTGCGATCTTAGCAATGTTTAGAAAAGAAAATTGTTGCTGTAATATCTAATTTGCCATATCTTGGCATAAATAAAGAAATTATGAAATAAGATACTTACAGTTTCGCACGCGCACGTTATTTAATAGGATTGTATTGCGTAAACATAAAAAAGTAATACTTATACATGGATTTGAATTTTTTTTTAAAAAAAAAACAGTCTTTGTTGTTGTGGCGTATCCTCCAAATGTCTGATTTCATCCATCAGGCAAAGTCCATCAGTGCATTAACCCACAGGAAATCGGGGACTAGAAGAGTGTAATGTCTCACCATCGACACTTTCGATTTTAAGATCCTATGTGTTTTTTTCTTTGTTGTTTTAATTCTGAGACTCTCGTTGTACGCGAAGCAGGCGAGAGAGATTGTCGCGAACCCATACATGACTCCTTGTAAAATTTGTTCTTTTTTTAATTAAATGTGTATGTTTCAAAATTGGAGTCATTTATTTGTTTGTTTGTTTCATAACAAACTTATGTTTTTGGTGGCAGCGGTTTGATGCTTTTTTAATGCTTTGCATTAGCATCCACTATGGAAATTAATTATGTGCACTATAATGGATTACGTGCCGCAATGTTGGAATACAGGTAGGCCATTTTGATCAATCTTTCTCTGGCTACTATTGAAAATAAATAGTTTGGAATGTTATATAAATTTATAGAATATTTAGTTCCAATCTTATTTACGTGGTTTTCATGTTATATCAATTAATTTTGTTTATAAGTTTGTAAATGGTGTATTCCATATTACAAAGCTAATTTCTGTATTTCGTGTATTCGAATTTACAGTGTTCATGCTATATCAATTAATTTTGCTTATAAGTTTGTAAATGGTGTATTCCATGTTACAAAGCTAATTTCTGTATTTCGTGTATTCGAATTTACAGTGTAATATTTTTTATAAGAAAAGTGTATCTTATTATAAATTTACATTTCATAATTTTTATGTGGTTGATGTATTTCAATTCACGTAGGAATATGTTAAAATAACTATGCTGTTATAGATTAATGTGTAAAATCGAAAGTACACTCATATTCATAATTTTTTTGAATGTTTCACTGAAAGTAGATTTTATGAAAGTAATATATACTTTAGAAAGGTTTTGATTTCGTTATGTGAAAACGAAAGTACATGATTACAAATAGGTATGAATTTAAAGTAATGTGAGATTTATTAATATGTTTTTGATTTTTGTTTGCAATGTATCAAACTTATTTATTTGATATTTAAAAACGCATATGTTTATTTTCATTGATAAAGATTTGAAAAAATATTTTCTTACTGTTTAAAATATCGTACGTTATTATCATTTTCATGTCGTATATGATTAATTAATTAAGTTTATTGATTTAAAATCGAAAGCTGATTTCTGATTTAGATTAGTTAAAGCTTTTAATTTATATTGTTGTTAAGAATTGTAGTGTGTTCTATATTTTGAATTAAATAAGGATTCAAAAATAATATAATTTCATTTTCTGTTTTAATATAGTAGTATTTGTATAAGAATCTGATTTTATAAAATTTATACATTTTGATTAATAATTCAATTTATCTGAGTATCAAGAATTAGCTTGGTGATAAAAAAAAACTTGAAATCGAGAGTAGAAGATTTAATATTAAACTTGTTCTTCTTTTCAAAATATATGATTTGCTGTTTATACACTATTTGTTGTATTACAATATAGTTTGTTTTCGTTTAAATTTTTAAATGTTATGGATGTTTTTTATATTAGTAGAGTGTGTTAAATAATTTCAATAGTTATTTACGAAATTTTGTATATAGGTGGGTGTAGTCTGTTTCTTCTCTCATTATTGCATCTCTTCTGAGATAAAGCGTTAATAAATAAAATGGCTTTTTTAGCACGGGGGAAAAAGGGAGATTTAGTAGAAGTAGCTGAAGAGTTAGGGGAAATGGTTCCAGATTTTTTTAAAATCCCGGATATTAAAAAATTAATTTTAACTAGTAAAAACTTTAATGAGGAAGAAGTAAAATGTATATTAGATAGGGTAATCGAGGAAAGAGTTAAAAGGGAACAGGAAGAAAAAGAAGAAAGAGTTAGGCGAGAAATACTAGAAAAAGAGGAAAGAATTAGGCGAGAAGAAATAGAAAAAGAAGAAAGAATTAGACGTGAAGAAAGAGAACATATTTTAGAAATGAAACGTCTAGAAATCTCTTCAAATGCTGCAATTTCGAACACAGATTCAGTTGCAAATAGGACTGAACATGCTCAAAAAATTCAATTAATGCAAATAACGCCAAAATTCGATTAAAGGAAAGATGAGATGAATTTATACTTAATAAATTTTGAGCGTAGAGCAGAAATGGCTCATATTCCAAAAAACGAATGGGTAGTTTATCTTGTAAGTGCTTCACCTTCAGAGATATCTAACATGTTAGCTAGAGAACCTCCAGAAAGGGCTGATGATTACGATTACGTGAAGGAAATTATTCTTAAACGATTCAAGTTAAATAGCGAAAAATTAAGACAATTGTTTCTTAAACACCAGAAAACGTCAGACAAATCATGGAGAAATTATGCACAAGAATTGAATAGTTACTTTACGGAATGGCTTACGGAATTAGAAATAACGACATTTGAACAGCTTAATGAACTAATGGTAACAGATCAATTGAAACGTCGTGTGCCAATTGAAATTAAGGAACATTTTTTGGCGGAATGGCTTAAAATAAATTCGCCGTATGATCTGGCAGAGAAAATAGATGAATGTGAAAGTTTAAGAGATAGTTTTAAGACGAAAGATTTTACAAAACTCCCTCGAAATAATTTTGGTTTTCGTCAACAAAATGAAAACCGTGCCTTTAAGTTTAATGAAGTAGTTCGGAATCATAAATCTCATGTTCCTAAAAGAGTCGAGAATAAAAATTCTAATTATTCACATGAAAAGGAATTTGAAAAAAGAAAACAACTCCGATGTTATGAGTGTGGTTCTTATAGTCATTTGCGGCCTCAGTGTGACAAAATAAAAAAGAACTTAGAATCGGTAGCATCCAGCGAAATTGCTAGAAGTACATTTAATGAGTTGATGGCTCCTTACACTAGTATCGGCACTGTTAATGGAATTCAAATGCCAATCTTAAGAGACACTGGAGCAACTCTTGATTTGATTTGTGGAAAATACGTGAAACCTGATATGTTCACGAAGGAAAAGGTTTGGCTAAGAACACCTCTTGATGAAACTTTAGTATGCTTACCTATTGCCGAGGTTGAAATAAATTGTGAATTAGGTCACATTTTGACAAAGGCAGCAGTTCTTTGAGATTCTTTGGATCAAGGAAGATATTTACTGGGAAACAAAACAGCTGCTTTATTTGAGGAAATTAAAAAGCATGAGGAGGTGAAAATACAAATGATAAATGCTATAGAAACTCGAGCTCAAAGAAGACGGAAGGAAAATAGCACGGATAAAGATATTATTGATTCTGAAATAGAATCTTCTAGGTCTTGCTTCCAAACTAAACAAAATGAAGAATTAGAGCAAAATACAATTTTGCCACCATTAGAAACCGAAATTGAAGGGATGGATTTGATAAAGACATCTCCAGAAGAATTTGCTCGGGAACAAAAGATGTGCGAAGATTTGAAACCTCTCTTTAAGCAAGCTAAACGACAATCTTCAAAAGACAATAAATATATTATAATAAATCAATTGTTGTTTTATAATAAAATGGACAATGATGGAACTGTAAGAAGATTATTAGTTGTGCCCAAGAAGTTTCGCAACCAACTAAAAGGGATTTGCCATGAGATAACTGCAGCTCATTTAGGTATAACTAAAACAAAAGATATGCTGTGCAAAACTTTCTACTGGCCTAACTGCTTTAAAGAAATTGAAAATTTTGTTAAATCTTGTGACAAATGTCAACGAGTAGGAAAGCCTCAAGATAAGAAAAGGGCTCCTTTGAAACTGGTTCCAGTAATTCCGGAAATATTTACAAGAATTAACGTTGATGCATGTGGTCCTTTACCTATAACTTCCTGTGGTAACCGGTATATTATAACAGCCATTTGCATGTCATCCAAGTATTTAGATGCCATCCCAGTACCAGATATACGTTCTACTACTGTGATTGATGCTTTTCTTCAGATATTTAGCCGCATGGGCTTTCCTAGGGAGTTGCAAAGTGATCAAGGAACATCTTTCATGAGTGTCCTAACATCAGAATTTTTAGAAAAATTTGGTATTAAAGTTGTGCATAGTTCCGTTCATCATCCCCAAAGCAATCCTGTTGAGAGATCGCATAGAACTTTAAAGAGAGTACTGAAAGTCCTTTGCTTAGAAAAAGGTACAGATTGGGAGAAGATTTTACCTCAGGCACTTTTTGCTCTTAGAACTTGCATTCATGATAGCACTGGATATTCTCCTGCAGAATTAGTCCATGGTCGGAACTTAAGAACACCCGTAACACTATTATATGAAAATCTAACTGGTAAAACCATTGAAGAAGATAGTGTGATTGCTTACGTTTTTAATCTTTTAAATAGAATGAAAAGATGCCAAGAATTAGCTGTGAAAAATATGACAGAGGCTAAAGAAAAACAGAAACTTTGGTATGACCGTAAGGCTACGAAAAGAGAATTTAAAGAAAATGATCTTGTGTTAGTTGTTGCACCTTCTAGATCAAACAAATTTTCTGTTCATTGGATAGGTCCAGGAAAAGTAGTAAAACGACTATCGGACACAAATTACGTGATACAATTTCCCGATAAGGAAAAATTACATGTATACCACGTAATATGTTAAAACCTTATTTTCAGCGTCCAGAAGATGTTAATTTAATTTTTACCTCTAATTCTGATAATGAAGATATTGATTCTGAGAAAGAAGATATCCCAAGTTTTGAAATTAATTCATCTACTCTTTTAGAGACTTTTCTTGAAAGCTGTTTTAATGAAAAGTTAGAGGACGATCAGAAGAAACAATTGAGTAGACTTTTGATTCAATTTATTGATATTTTTTCAAATGAACCAGGTTGTACAGAACTGGCTGAACTTGACATCGAATTAGAATCTAATAAACCTATTATAGCTAAACCATATCGAATGTCCCCACGACAGACAGAAATTCTGAAATCGGAAGTAGACAAGATGTTGAAATTGAAGGTGGTGGAACCAGGGGAATCCGATTACACATCACCTTTAATATTAGTTGAAGCTCCTGGAAAAGAACCTCGTCCGTGCATTGATTATCGTAGGTTAAATGAGTTTACCAGGACGCAATATTATCCATTACCAAATATTGAAGAGCGTGTTGAATCCGTTTCGAAAGCGAAGTTCATATCTTTATTAGACTTAACACGAGGTTATTGGCAGATACCTTTGAGTCCTAAGGCTCAAAGATATGCTACATTTACGACGACATTTGGTGTTTATAAACCTTTGAGAATGGCATTCGGTTTGAAGAATGCTCCTTACTATTTCAGTAAGTTAATGGCTGATTTATCAAAAAATTGCGAACATTTTGCTGTGCCTTATTTAGATGACATAGCTATATATTCACTTACCTGGTCTGATCACATCCAACATCTTAAATGTGTTCTGGAGAAGATTCGATTTGCGAAATTGACTGTAAAACCTCTAAAGTGCAAATTCGCTCAACTTCGTGTTAAATATTTGGGACACTTTGTAGGACAAGGTCAAAGAACACCAGGTGATATTAAAGTGAAAGCCATTACCGATTTCGAACGTCCCTCAAGCAAAACCGAAATACGTGCTTTCCTAGGTCTTGTTGGGTACTATCGCAAGTATATACCAGAATTTTCGGTAGTTGCTGCGCCTTTATCCGACCTGTTAAAAGGGAAGTCTAAGAAGGAAGCTGTAATATGGAATAATAACTGCGAAAAGGCATTCATAGAATTAAAGAACACTTTAATAAAGAAGCCTGTACTTTACAGTCCAGACTTTCAAAAACAATTTATCATTCAATGTGATGCCTCAAATTTAGGAATAGGTGTAGTTTTATCTCCGAGAGATCAAAATGAAAATGAACACCCTATCCTATTTCTGAGTAAAAATTTTCAAAATCTGAGAAAAATTATAGCACTATAGAAAAGGAATGTGCAGCAATAATTTTTGCTGTTACTAAATTAAAATATTATTTAGATGGTCAGTATAAATTTACTATCGAAACTGATCATAACCCTTTAGTTTGGTTAAAACATCATACAGGATCTAATCCCAGACTTTTAAGGTGGGCTTTGGTGCTTCAAAGCCTAAATTTTGATATTGTTCACAGAAAGGGCAAATTACATCAGAATGCCGATGGTCTCAGTAGAATGCTGAATAACCAAACTTAATTATTTTCTTTTTTCTCAGATATTAAATTAAAATGTTTTTTTTTTGTTGTTACACTGTTGTTACATGTGTACATAATAAAAAAATGTTTTTTATAATAAAAATGTGTCTATTTGTAAATTTAGTTAGTGTTGAAAATTCTGTTGTGTTAGATAATTATTTTGTGCTATTTTGAAATATTTTTATTTTATATTTAATATTATATAATTCCATATAATTTTGTGTTTCAGCCAGAGTCCGATTGATCAGGGCTATCTGTAATATTAAATATTGCTCTTTGTTGTTTGTGTGTGTTTTTTCTTTTTTTATTTGCAGGTTGATTTCCTTAGAATGAGAAGAAAAAAAAAGGAAAAAAATCCGGGGAAGGAAGGAATAATTTAGTCTGTAATGTCTCACCATCGGCACTTTCGTTTTTAAGATCCTATGTTTTTTTTTTCTTTTTTGTTTTAATTCTGAGATTCTCGTTGTACGCGAAGCAGGCGAGAGAGATTGTCGCGAACCCATACATGACTCCTTGTAAAATTTGTTCTTTTTTTAATTAAATGTGTATGTTTCAAAATTGGAGTCATTTATTTGTTTGTTTGTTTCATAACAAGAGGGATGAATATTGAGATTCTGGAATGAAGACATAAGGAGGTAATGAAATGCAGTTCCTGTAGATCTAAGGATTTGAGCACCATGATGGTATAATTTAAAAATCAATAAATAATTCCAAATTAATAAAATTCGAAATTTCCGAATTAATTGATTGTGCAAAAACAATCTTTTGCAAGAGTAATTAATTTGAAAACTGTATCAAATAACTTTGTCAGCAAGTATAAGTTGAGTAATGAAAAAAGTCTAAAATGAAATATAAACTATTTGACAATTTAAAAAGTTTATATATATTTACATTATACTTTATTCTCAATTTTTTTATTCTTAATATTATAACATAAATTTAATTTATTTTGGAGAACTTCAGGAAATAAAATATATTTTAAATGTGGAAGATGATGAGGAGAAAGTTTTATTTTAAAAATTATTAAAATTATTAGTTTAAAAAATATTATACTGGATATTATTACATGATAAAATCAATGATTTCTTATAAACTCAGATCATGTTATAAAGCGGTAAATAAAATTACTTAAGTACTTGTAGTCAAAATTGAGTGAGTTATGCATAAAAATATTGTTATGCATGAGTCTTACTTATTAGGAAATGATTTTATCTATTAATGCCACATGAGAAGTATGTATAGATTCTATACAACCAAATTGCTGTGCATTACATTTATAAATTATTTAAATATATGCAAATTAGCAAATGTCAAAAACATGTAACAGTTATTAGCTTTCCAACAAAATTCTTGCTTGTATAATATGATGCTTTATTCTTGATTTATTAAACAACGCATCATTAATTATATGAATGTAAAATTTCTTTAAAATGCAACTGCATTTTCAGGCTACGTATTTCTTGGCAATTTGAAACTGGTTAAGAAATTGCAATTTAAAACAGGTAGAACTTCAAAAAATAACATAGAAATCAAGCACTTTTTTTGGCTAACATCGACATTATATACATATATAAAGAATATACTTAGTGGAGTTAATGTATCTCAACAGAGTGTGTATATTAACTTTTGTTAATTTTAGGAAAATTTAATCATTGAATCTAGTTGATCACCATTTGATTAGTAAAATGTTAATATTGTAAGCAACTTTTTGGTGTAAAAGATTAATTAGACTCTAGGATATAGGTGAAAACATTGAACATATTTTCTTATATCTTTTAGGAAATCTTGCATTAATCAAAATTTTATAAGATATTCAACCCCATACAAAATGTGATGCGGGGTTAAGAATTAGTCAATCAGTTATAATGAATAAAAGTGATTTATAAAATTTTGAACTAAGCAAGCAATCTGTGAAATAATTTTAATTATCAAACAACACTTAATTTTTTCTTGAGAAAGATGAGCTTGACACCATTCATAAAACAAAATTAATAATACAAAAAAATAATTTATGATTTTTTATTATTTTCTTTTTGAATTCTTACACGAATTATATAATACGAATTATTTTCTCATAAAAACAAAAAAATAATTATAGAATGAGGAATTAAAAATTCTCTCTGCTTATTTAATATTCAATATTTTGTTTTTCTACGAAGAATAGAATATGAAAACACAAATAATTTTGAATCTGATCTATAAGAGGAAATCCAAGTTAAAAAATCTCTCATCAATTCATTTAAAATGAGGAAATTCATTAAAAAATGCAAAAATACGAATAAGAACTTGATTTCCCCTTTTTATGGAGAAATATGTTTTTGTGAGGTTTTTAGGTTGTATTGTTTTCTATCTTTTCAGAAATATTTTTATTAGTGGAATATCATATCTTATAATTTTGATATTTAAAAAATGTCTCACTTATTTGAATAAAAAAATGACTAGTATGGATGTATTAAATAAACTAGTACGGATGTAATTTTTATGATTTTAAAAATTATAATTGCTTATAAAATCTTTCAATATGTTTATTTCATTATATCACCATTTTTTTACGATATCTAACAGTCCTAAATTTAAGGTATATAAGCTGTGACACATTAATTATGATATCATTTATGTTTTGAAGGAGCCGACCGATTTGCTGAGTGGTTAGCGTTCCTGACTCCTGAGCCGTTGGTCCCGCGTTCGAATCCCGATTTGGGCATGGATGTTTCTTTCCTTCTCTGTTCTCTCTGTGTTTCTCTGTCCTCTCTTCTGTGTTGTATGTAAGTTGTGATATGAATGTGACCCACCCTATAAACGGGTTTGTGGTGGCATGGCGCGGTTAACGCTACTCACCTCCGTGACTTGATTCACAGGTGTTCGCTGGGTAACGATAAATGAGTAGCAGTTTCTGTCCTTGCTGTGGCATAGGGTTCAGTCACCCTTGTGTGCCCGCCATTGGATAAAAAATGTTTTGAAGGAATATAACGCTTACATAAGTAATTCTTAAAGGATCATATTTTAATCTGTGATTATTTTTTACAAAATATAATCAACTTTACAAATAAGAAGAAACTTTGTACGTTTTACTTAATAAATATCAATGAGTCATGTAAAACTTAATTATTTTTGATTCATGATTAAAAATAATATAAGTTATTTCAAATCCATTGAAAATTTTAAATCTATTTACAAAAAAAATATTTCACTCCAATTTTTTTTCTTTTTTGCATTTTGCATTTTAACATAAACATATAATTAAAAAACAATACGAAAAATAAATGTAAAAAAATTATCAATTTTTAAATTTAATTTCGAGTCCAATTTCTTTGCAGAATATATTCTTAATTAAAACTTAAGTTTAATAGCACTTAGGAAAAAATGGCATTTGTATATAAATTTGAAAGTATTCATAATATTTCGGATTACATGATTGCGAGTCAAGGAAATTTTGATTTGAAATAACAAAATGAATGAAAAATAATAAAAACAATACTTTTACTGGAACGTAAATAATTGTTTGAGACAGAGAATAAAACTTTCTTCAACGCGTATTTTTTTCAATATTAAAATAATTGTTAGGGATTTTATAATATATATTTTCACTTTAAGTAATTAAATAGCTAATGCATTAAAAATGTTTTAAAGGTGCTAATTATTAACAATTTTAATTTGTACAAATAATAACCGAAAATAAAAAGAGTACTTAATTAAGACTTTTAAAAGCTATTGTTGAGTCTAACGTATACACTATATAGTAATATATATATAGAAAATCTGTTGTATTTTATATTCATATTATTAAGTACCAATTAAATATATTGGAGAAATTATTTTACTAATTTTGCATTTTCGTATTTTGTACTTCTCTTTTCTAATTCACTCCTAAGAATGTGTTAAAATAATAAAGTTTTGGAACACATTTATTGTAAAACGAGGAATTATATTGCAAAAACTTATTAACGGAATTAACTTGTATTGAATTTTGTACATTATTTTAAAAACTGTAAAATGTAAGTTAAAATAAAATCAGTTATAGTTTACCGTTATGTTGTTTAACATTTATTAGCATAACTATTCACAAATAAATAACTTTTTTTAGACAAAAATACAGATAATTTCCTTACCTTATTTCAAAAGAAGAAACTGTAACAGTAACACATTACTTTTTCCAAATGTGCATAAGAAATGTGCAAACAATAAATATTGATTTTGTCTGAAAACACAACAATGGTCCATTATCTTATTTTCTTCTGAGAGAATTAGAAATGTGTGTATACCTTGTAATATAGTTTTTTAATATTATGTTTATGTATAAAAATATCTTTCTTTAATGAAAATAACTTAATGTTTACATTAGATGAGAAAATTAAAAACGTTTGGAAATATATATTGTAAATAGGATGATTTATTAGAATAGGAAAATCTTGTTAAACAATTACTAGTATTCTGAATCTTAATGTAGTGAATTAAATGTCAAATGAGCTGAGGTTTAAAACACACGAGTTGATTTCAAAGCCCATTATATATTTTTTAAGTGTAATAATTAGCTATTAACAAATGTTCATAATAAAACACTTATGAGAATAGACAAAATGATAATTTGTATGAAGTAATATGCGGAGACATGAGGAAATTGAGATGAAAGAAATATTTTTCATGACTTAAAGGCAAATGTCATAAAGTGTATGAATGTCACATAATATTGGTCTACATAAACGGGTGTCTATAAGCAAGAAATTTGATAAATGTTTGATCGAATGTCCTATCACATAAGAAAAATATAAGATTCATTTGGCTATAGCTTGGTTTTTACTTGTTATACATTGGCATTTACAAATGAAAGGCTTTAAATATAACTTTGTAGCTTACTATAGCTTGTAAATTGTATAGAATAAAATGTATTGATGTCATACTTGATTACAAAAGCTTTTTGATAGTAAGCTTACAAACAAAATCTAACACTTTGATTTCAAGTAACAGCTAATTAGCAAAATAATGATATATAAAGGCATTCTGCTACACTACATTCATTCCTTAATCTACAAAAACTCCTTATTAGCATTCCAAGGTTCTTGGTTTTAAAATCCATATATTCTTGAAGTTCTTTTTACGTATTAAAACTTGTCTAAAGTTTCCAGAAAACGTCTGCTTATAACGCAGACAAAATACCTTCACATATTTATCATAATAATTAACAATAAATATGAAGTTGTTATTATTTTGTTATATGTTCAAAATTTAGATTATTTGTTATCTTCAGAGTTTAATGAAAGTCATAGAAATTAATTTCACTTTATTTTCAAGATTTCATATTTTAACTAAAAAATTAAAAATTCATTAAATAAAAGTAAACAAATTTGATGAAATATAAATGTTATTTTTTGAAACATAAATATTATTTTATATATTAATTAGTACACACGAAATTTCTAATTTCATGCAAATTTTCCCTTGAAAAATACTTAATAGCATTATCTTTAAATATTTTTAAATTTGAAAATTGCTCCTTAAATTTACTACAATTTAATTTTATTTTTAAATTCTGTTCAAACATTTTCTAATCTTCAATAATATAATGAATCAAAATATTCTGTAAGTTATGCAACATATATTTTAATAATTACCTAAATATGTATATATATATGCATATGTATATTTATAACCTAAGTGCATATATATACAAAAGGTATCGTTCATTTTGTATACTACTGTTATATCAAGTTAAACTATTTTACGCAGTTGTTTGCTGTTGCAGCTTGTCAAGATAGAACTGAAAATTATCAGGGGAAAATGAAGGGACTGTAATGTGTTTATGTAAATTAGAGAATATAAATGGATTTGCTAAGTAGAATGACCAACTCTCGAGTATTAATGACCATTAATATGATGGATTTTCACACGCGCCATCAAGAGTTAGCACGTCAAACAATGTTATGGAGAATAAAGTGCAACCTATTAGCAACTCAGTTTATGATAAGAGCTTCTAGTTTTATAATGCATTTGATTACCTGATGAACTTCAATATGGAAGCTCAATTACTGTTAATCTAATATTTATTAATTGATTTTCAGTAAGCATTCAGTATTACTGCATTCAGAGTTAAAATGCATCTCATTAAAAGTTAGGGCTTAATTTTGAAAAGGAAAGATGACATTTTCATAATTTTGTTATACGATTGATGTATAATAAAAATAAATTAATTACCGTGATTACTCACTTTGCACAAAAATACAATAAATTATTTATTCACTCATGTGTATTTTTCAGAAAAAAATATAGTATACAAAAAATGAATTAAAAATTGTTCCTGAGATAAATTTTCTGCGTGGTTGTAAATTATTGTAATCAGTTATATTTAATAATGTATAAGAAGAAAAACTAAATGGGGTAACTAATTGTAATATAATTTTATTTTTGCATAATAATGAATGTGAGAAAGAAAAGATAGTTGTCATTTACAGTAAATTTTAAATTTGTGCAGAAAGTTTTATATTTTAATTATATTTGCACAAAGTAACAAAAAATTTTAGTTATACTTTTGGAGAGTAATTTTTTACAAAGACACAGATACGTATAGTAAAATTATTTCTACTTTATTTACATTAACTATTATTCAAAATAAAAAGTCAAAAAATGAAACATAGTTAATGAATCATAAAACAAAGTTAATGAATAAATTTAATAAAAAACCCCACACTAATTTTCCGAATATATAGGGAAGTATAAATAAATAACGAATAAATAAAGGCGTAATTTATAATGAAATATTGTATTGCCTTCTATATTAAAAATAACACTTAATGAGAACAATTCAATTTTTAAAAATATTAAATCCTTTAAAATTTTGCATAAGAATTAAAATATAAAATCTCAGGAAGTACAAAAAAAACATTTTTAATGCACTGTAATCCAAAATATTTCCATGGCTTAAGAGATTTTGTATTAAATAAAAGGAAATAATCTCAATTTTGGGGATTAGTAAAATTAGCGTGTTTATACTGAAATTCGGGATTAAATCAAATCTTTCAGATAAGTTGAAGATTATATCATTGATTTGAGGCTTAATTGTACGAGAAATTATGCCACCTGCATATAATTTTAAATATTTGTACATCCATTATATCTATGTTTAGTAAAAACTATAAAAATTAAAATAAATTGCATTTCAAAATTAATTGCAATTTTTTTTTATATATTTTTTCCAAAATTAATTTCAATTAAAATTGCAATGCTTTTCAATTTTATCATCATAATTTGTTTACTTTTTAATGAAATTCATTTAATATTTATTTGATTTTTCATTAAATTAATGCATTGTAACATCATATATTTTCCACTTTATGACAGTTTTATGAAATGGTCTTTGTGACTTCAGGGATTTTCACAATGAGAGAATGATTATAGTCACAGTTTTTTACAAATTTATTTCTCCTTGGTTAGTGAATATTTTAACTTCCGTTTTTAATATAAATAATACAGAAAAATCATTCATTTTTGAAATTATCACATAGCATTTGTATTCATCAGCATATCTAGAATGACAACACATTATAGGTTCCAATCTATAGAAACATTTTCCTGACCGTTCTACTTCTGGTTACTGTGTGATCTCCAGTTCTTAACTCCAATGATAACCAAGACTGCACACTAACCGCTTTTCCATCTTCATTTTCGTTTACCTCTTACTGCCCTTAAATTAAAAAAAAAATTCACTGGAGCCCATGTCGTATCCATTCTCAAACCATACTCTATCTTTTACCTTTTATTCAGTGTAATGGACTTTACATCTCCGTTTTACAGGAGTCTATATAGAGGGAAGTTAAATTCTTTCTTTCGCACTCTTTGTTACGAAACATCACCAGAAATGTGTGGTTTATTATACTCTCCTCTCTTTTTGCTTAATTTTATATTAATTAATGTGCGATATTTTACTGTAGATACTTTTTTTAAAGGGTAAATTTCATTTGTTAACATATTGTGTGCAGGAATATATTTGGCAGATTTTTGGTAAAAGTCCAAAATAATGATTAGTACATGGATCATATAACGTAACTCATCTGTCTAACTCTATATACAAATATAACTCTGAATTTTTTATACGTAACTAGATACATAGTTGCATCGGCCAGAGTTTTGGAAAATTCTAAATATTCTTTAAAATTTCCAATACATTTCTGTCGGTGAATTTTTCAAACATTGAATGCTAGAGCCATTCACATTTATGAATCAATTGTAAAGTGTATTGGCATTTTTATCAATATCATGTTCGGAATGAAACAAATTAAAATCCACACAAGGTTTTATTATATAAATTAAAAAATATCTAAGTCACACATATCCATATCCGTTATATAAAATGGATGGTATATCACTTTAGTCTTTGTTGAAGCAGTTAAATTTTTATTGGAACATGAACAACATTTAACACGAATTTCAAATATTTATATAATATTTCAGCATCAAGTGCATTTTCTCGTCTGGATAAAGTTAATTACGTGTGTTAATTACATAAGGTTACATCTGACTGTCTGTAAAATAACTGACTGTAATTTAACTGACTTCGAAATATTTTCATATAATATAAAAACTTATAACTGCTCTTAAATAATTTCCCAATATATTTTATCGAATAATTAAAAAAAAACATATGTGTTTATGGTATTTTTTAAAAAAATATCATTTTTGATACAGTATAAATTCTTTTTGTTTTAGAAAATAAGATAAATAATGTTTGTTTCTTAATATAACTATATTTATTTGCTCTAAAAAAAAGATGTTTTCTTATTAATAAAATCACAAAACTTTTAAAAGAGTGAATTTTTATGCGCTAAATGTATTTTATTTTTACTATAAATGACATTATATATTTGGATTATACAGTTAGTCAAATTTAATATCAAATGAAAATTACAGTAACAATTATTAATTGTTAATGTGATTTATATTCGATATATAACAAAATTTTCAAATATCAGGAAAAAACTCTTAAAATTTTAAATAACTTTTATTGTTTCTGTAGTTCACTTTTTATTGGAAGAAATATATCATTACATGCAATAATATAATTTTGACTGTAAAGCTTTTAAATATACTTTTAAAATGAATGAAATATTTTTGTTGAAAAATCTATCGATAAAATAAACACAACGTTTAATAATTAATGAACAAATTGGAAACATTTAATTGATAATTCGACGAATATTTGTCTATTAATTATTAACATTATTTTGTTTAGAAACTATTTATTCCTTAATTGATTTTCATCAACTATAAAAAATACATTTTAAGAAATATTTTTAATTTTTTGTGTTTAGCTAATACAAACATTTTGGAGAATGGCAAGCTAAAAAATAGTAAAAATAATAATAATAAGCTAAAATATCATAGAAGAATGTATCTGCAAAATGTTTTAGCTATTTAAGAAAAAATTGTCTTTTCCTCTAATATTGCATAATATACTGAGCTAATTTTATAAATTGTAGTTTTATTTATTCCTTGATGTCTTCTTAAACGAAATACAAATAGCAAATTAAGATCAATTATACAAAAATTGGTAAGAAGAGTTCCGAAATTTTAAAAACGAATTTAGTGATACATGTCTGTCTACCATTTTTGTCGATGAAATGACTATTTTATTTTTTCATCATATAATTTATATTATATTCTTGAATTTAAATCTTTTTCCCCACATAAATATAATTATAGGCTGTTACATTATATTTAATATTTAACGTCTGTTTGAATAATAAATTCATTTTATTAATTTTAATTTATTACTATCTTTTGGACATAATCGTAAATGTAAGTATTTAGTTCATATACCAGAAAGGATTTCTCAAAAAATACATCCTATAAATGTAAAAATTAAAGTTACATCTCATATTATAATTATTGCTCTATTAATATACTCAAGAAACGAATTTATTGGAAATATTATTTCAGATATATTTTATTTTAAATTTAAGGTCAAATATAACTATAAAAAAATAGAAGCAAATAATACTTTTGTAATTGAAAACTTTATTCCTGTAAATTAGATATTTTAAGACTCAGAAAAACTACTTAAAGTAACAAGATTAAAAAAAGCAATAATAATATTAGAAATAATATTTAATATTTAAAGAAATATGAATATTTAACAAGGAAATCAAAAGCAAATGCTTATAAAATTCTCTTTTTTTAATTCGGCATATATTTAAACTCATTATCTAAAATATAATAAACTGATAATCATAATTCAGTGTAATTTTAGAAAATCATGTATGCTGCAAGCAGAATTTTTTCTCCAATTACGGCTTTCTTGAAAATGTTAATTTGACTTCATTTGGATTTTTCATTGGATATTTTCCCAAAAAAGCAGAATTTTCTTTATTTAGTGTGTGCTAAAATGTTTCTATTAAAATTATTTAGTTATATTTGAAAGCGGTAAGAGTAGATATTTAGTGTTTTTTAATTAGAAGAAGAAACCACCACACACAAACACATTTTGACATTTGGTACTTTTATGCATAAATTATTTAAGTTTTATTCTCGATTTTGGCATTTTCAGTAGCCTTTCCTATCAATCAAATAGCTAAAAACACTTGTTCCAAAAAATTGAATGAAAAACAAAAATAATGAGGAAGTGGCATGAACTTGAGCTCTACTCTGCCATTACTTTATATTTACAAATTTGCACAATGGTGGGAAATTTATACTAGGAGAAAAAATATCCCATTTAAATTACGCTTAAGAAAGTTAATTTGAGGAAAAAAGCTGAATACTTAAAAAGTAATAAATATAACATATGAAAAAGTGATTAATTTCACTTTTGAAAATATTTCAAAGTTTGGTGACTCATTGTCTTGCTAAACATTTAAAATAAAAATGAAAACAATTTTTTTTTACATTTATATGCTTGTTACTAACATAAAAATATTCATCTTTTATGAATTCTTATTTCATTGGATTAAATCTTACAAGAAATATTTCTAAAGTAAATACTTAGCTGCTAATAGCAATGTTTTGTTTGTTTGTCACTCAACGTGTCATTTTTTGCTTACGAGGGCTAATTAGAACGGGACTTACGGCTTAAAGCGGATCCCAAACCACTACAAACATCCATGCCAAAAGTGGGATTCGAACCCACGAACTGTTGAACCGAAGGCAAGAGCGCTAACCATTCGGCTGCCAACTCGGCCTGCTAATAGCAACGAAATGCTGGAGAAAAGTAAAGGAATGGTATAAAGTAACAATACTAATATATTAGAAAGCGTTATGTTAAATCAAAAAATAAAAAATCCAAACACAATTAGATGCCTTATCTACAATTATTATATTAAATATAATAAAACATTTGTTTAAATATGAAATTTAAATTTTAAACTTAATTTTTAGTAAACATTTTATGAAATTAAATCAAGATTATTAAACACTTCATACTTTAGATATTAGGTCAAATTAATTTAATAAAAAGTAACTATATTACTACTTAAATTAACTATATGACTTTAGTAACTATATGACTTACTACTAAAAGTAACTATATGACTTTAGCAAACAAAAATAAAAAAGAATTCAGGAGATATTGATTTTGTTTATAAATTATCAAATACGCCTTTTAAACATTTTAAGAAAGAAACAGCTGAAAAAATATCTGCATAATAGTCTTCGGCACATATGTGTGTGTTTAACATAATGTTTAATGAATATCAATTCATAAAATAAATTCGCTTTGTTAATTTTCATTTATTTGAGATCGTATTAAAATTAGTGTGAACTTATTTTTAAATCATTCATGATTATTCGCAAGCATCAACTTTCAGAAATATGCAACTGAATTAAATAGTGGAATCAATTACTAGGAAACATTTGGTTATAGTCATTTTATTTCAAGTCTTTTATCTCACCTTTTATTTAATTTTCCTATTTGATCATTTCAAAAAATTAACAGGTATGTATGAAATTTATTTAATATATTTCAACATTGAATTTTATTAAAATTTCATTACAATTTAAAATATTTCACGTATAAAATTTCGCATATAAAATTTTTATTTTTCATTAAAAAATTTTATTGATAGATGAAATGGAGAAATAAATAAAATGGTTTTATATTAATATTTCATGAATGAATATGGCTTACGAATATGGCTATTATTGTCTTTACAAATGTTATAATTGAGCATCATACACATTTATTGGAATATTAAAAAGTAATAAATAGTACTTTTATATTCTACTTTAGCCAACAATTTTACCAATTTATTATGTCAAACATGTTTTAAAAAGTACTGTTAGTTTCAATATCTTAAATATTTTAGGTTTGTACGGTTTGTGTATCATTAAAATTTCAATTTAAATGATTTTTTTTTATTTATATTTAATTTAATAAATGAAAATGCAATAGAATTTAACGAAGCAATTGTTTAATTAATTAAGAAACACAGTTTTTCGTCATTGTACTGTTGATTGTAATTAAAAGTATGTTGTTAATATAAACTTGCTTATAAAAATAATTATTTTTACTGAGATGAATAAGCTTATTCATCTAAGTAAAGCGTATTTTCATCAAATCGATTCTCTATGTATTTCTAAAGCACATTTTTGTTAAAATTTTGTATAGCAAATAATTCTTTATATTTAATCTGGCATGGATTTTCCTAGTTGATTTGGACAATTAATATTTTCTTGTATTATTAACATTTATAAAGAGTAATATCATGATAGCTGTATTTTGCCAATATTTATACCAGATATTTTGTTAGAAATGAGTACTTATGAATATGACTAATAAAAGACAAATATTATTAATAATGGAAGCAATCATTGTAAAACGTCAAACGTCAAATATTACTCTATTAAACAATTTGTAAATGAAATATGCATATACATATAAAAAATGAAAAATTACAGTTAATTTATCAAAAAATATAAATTTTAGGGGATATTTCTTATAATTAAAATTTTGCTTCAATGCAACCTATGTAGACAATAAGAGCATTTTTCTACTTTTTAAACATAACTTCTTTTATTTGTTGTTGTTGCGTATGACACTTGGACAAGCCAAGCTCGCTATACCTTTGGCAGCGCGAATTATGTCAATAGAGAGCGTCTTTCGTTTGGATCAGAGCACCACGAAGTAGAAAGTACAACTTTGCTCTTTTTTAAAGTAACTCGTAATTTTGAACCATGGTCAGGTGACAAGGCTATACCTGAGCTGGCACTCTCCTCTCCACATCCATGCCACAGCAGCGGAAGGACATTGGAAATCACATATTAACGTGGACACGTCCCCAACCCACGGAGTTCCAGCAACCCAGTGAATGAGAGTACACCGTGGTCACCCTCCCAACCACTGCCCGCGGCAAATGATGATGCTTCACTTTTCAGAGCTTACGGGAAGCGGCGTGAAGCTACTGAGACACAGGAGCTCATTTTGTTAGTTAATATATCATTTATTTTTCTATTTTGATAGAAAATCAACGATATACTTAGATAAATCAATGTATTTATATAATAAATATATCGAAATATTTTATAAAATACCGACTTATATGCTTTCTTGTTTACATATTTTAATTTTTCACATAAATATTCATGTAAAGTATCTCAAATATTTCCTTTTACGTTTTACATGTTTTTATCTTTCTTACGTAACTTTTCATTTGTAAATGTCAAAGGTATAATTCAAAATTAAGTTTTCTTTTAATAGATATGTTCCTCCAATATCACTTTTAAAATTCTCTTAGCCAGAGGCTTCCAAGACAATTTTCGTCACTCCAGGAATGTTTTCTAACCCTACATTTTATGAATTTCGCCAACAATAATAAGGCAATTGAATATTTTTAACAGAGCCAAATTATGTTTTTTACTAAGGTATTCTTTGTTGCAAAATTTAAGATTTATTTCGAATTTGCAATGGTAAGAGATATTGTTAAATTTTGTAATCTTGACATTTAAAAAGAACTAAATTAGCATATCATTACAATTTAGATAATGTAAATATAGTTGTTATTTTTTCTCACATATCAGTTTCTCTTCTGAAAATGAAATTATGTGAATGTTTTTCACATAAATGCCATTTTTAAAATAGAAACTTTCTTCTATAAATATGCATACTAAAATTCAGCAGTTATTTGCAAGAAACGTTAATAACGTTTTTGGCATCTCTTCTAACTTATTAACAAAAGGTGTTTAAAAATACTTCGAAAGAAAAGTTTTTGCATTTATTTTCTGACGTACTAAACTCTTGTACTCAATGATGTATTTGAAAATGACGTTAAGATAAATTTAATATTTCTATAGTAATTTCGTCTATAATTTTATCATAAAGAAACAATACTAATGCATGTTCAACTAAGATGTGTACTTGAACTGAGATATGTTATTTTGTTTTGTTGCACTATAAAGATGATACTGCATAACTCTTAACAACTGTATCTGTTACCTTCATAAGATGTCTAAGGAGATAAATTTTTTAAAGATAAATACCTGTAAAATTATGTACATTCTTTCAGAATATATATATATATATATATATATATATATATATATATATATATATATATATATATATATATATATATATATATATATATATATATATATATATATATATATATATATATATATATATATATATATATATATATATATATATATATATATATATAATAATGTACAAATTTAAAATTTTAGGATTGTCATTCAGTGATTACAATCGATTTTACAAGAGTTGTAGCTGCAATGTATGCTCTATAAAAGTTTTCACACTGAGTGTCTGTCGAAAATTAAAATTTAAGATCATAGTAGATGCAAAAATTGTGATTATAAATTAAGATATTGTGGAAAACTATCAATAAATCACATTTTTTTATAAAAAAAATGTAAGGTACTGCTGTATATCAGAATAATAAGAAGTTTAAATTTTACGAAAATTTGTACTTTGAGTAATAAAAAATTATAAATTATAATTCATATACAAGAAACTATTAATGCCGATTCATAAATTCTTAACCGTGGAAAAAAATTGTTCATAAGCAACTTTTAATATTTCCTTCTAAGCCTACCGTTTTCTATTTATTAAAAGTGAAATATCGTTTCTTAAAATCCAATGAAGTTGTTAAATATGCATGTACTAATTACCATTGTTATGTGACCAGAAAACTGACTTGGTGTAGCTTTGTTCTTTTATTTTTTATGAGGCTAAAAATAATTTACATCATAAATAATACAATCCTATTTTAAATGACTGTATTCTTAAATTATTTATGTTACCGGTTCTGAAAGCTATTAATAATCAATAATGTCATTCGGAAAATTGAAACTTTACTTCTTTTTAACTAAATAAAGAACAACATTTTAAATAGATTTTAAAAGTGTTAAGTCATAAAACTTCTAAATAAATATTTGCTATAATCATTCATCGTAAAGTTGAGATTGTTTGTACTAAATGTGAGATTAAAGAATATTAAACATAATATTATTATGTGATCTAATTGGATTTATTAGTTTTTTTTTAATTGAAAGTACCATTTAATCAAAATTCCCTCATAAAATTTAAATCAATTTTGATGTTTGAAATGACAGAAAGATACAAAAAATAAACAAGGAAATAGCTAAAAAAATATAAAATACTGAATATTAAATATAAAGTTTAATATTAAGACACTTTGCGAATGAAGATACCAGAATCAATAAAAATTTAAAAAATTGAAATCAAAGTATTTTGCAATTTCATTTATAAGTTAAATAAATAATTTTTAAAATATGATGCTAAAATAAGGAATATATTTTATATTGTAGATGTAAATATTCGACAAAATCCAATTAATTAAAAGCAAATATGTCAAGAATGAACACTTCAAACAATAATGAATATGCAAATTCTAGAAAATAATTAAACTCATATTGAATAATTTAATAGTTATTATATTTTTCTTATAAACTTCCATTTTTCAGATTAAGATCGATTTTAATTTTAAAAAATTTAAGTACTAAAATATAATATATTGCTTCTTAAATAAAATTTGCTTCGTAATCATTTACCATGATAACATTCACGGCGACTTCAAAACACATTTTAATGCCAAAAGCATTAAAGAAAATTAAATATCAAGCAAATACAGTTTCCGCTAAAGAAGCGTTCTTAATTATAATTCTCGCTATTGAATGTTATTTCTTCCCTGAAAATATTAAAAATCGGAATGAGAAAACAACTTTCTTTGCCAATATTACTCTGACGACGCTAATTAATTTTCATACCTTGCATTATTTTTAGTTTATTATTAATACAAATTCCAAACATTTGTCCCAGTAACTTTAAAAGGTTATTCTTCTGGAGAATTAACTCTAATTCTTAGATTCTTCAAAATTTTCCAAAAGCAAATGATTTAAGCGACTAAGAAAATTGATCATTGATTACCACAAAGAAGATGGTTGAGTAAATGCGTTTTCTAATCTCTTTTGTTTAAAGTTATTTTAAATACAAAAATTCTTAAAATGAGATGAAAAATTTAGGGAAAATTGAAATATTTTAGTTAAACTTTGAAGAATGAAACACGTTTGGTAATTTAAGAATTCCAAATATGTTTCAGAGATAGTGAAATATATTTGAGGAATGCCATGCTAGTTTTACCATTAAATAACATTTAAGAAATATTGTTTAAAATTATTAATTAAAAATTGTTGTAATTTAACATGACTTGCTTAAAATATGTATTTTTAAATTATATAAATTCATTATACACATGATATGTTTCTGTTCAAATATTGCATAATGAAACATATCAAATGTATAAGGAATTTATTTTTTTTTAAAAAAAATACGTAAATTAAATACGTCATGTTAAAATGCAAAAGCTTGTTCAAATGTTATATAAATCTACATTCGAAATGTTCCAGTTGATGAAAATAATTAAAACTAAACAAATGTGAAAAACAACAATCTACTATAGGATATTTTGCTAAAGAAAACAAAATGAAAATTTTAGCAAAACATGACAAAAATGTATTTATTATATCAAAATTTTAATCAAATAAATCGAAGATTTTTTTGATATTATCCCCCCATATTCCATACATAATGAAACTTGAAAAATTGAATTTAATATAAGAACAGTCATTTTTCAATAATGTAAAAACTTCTATAGTTTGTGTGTGCCTTAGCTGTTTGCAGCAGTTTGAGTAAAAATTTAAAACTGTTATTATTGAAATGACAATATTTCCATTGTTTTATTATTGCATTTTATGTGGACTGATACAATATCATGCCATCACAATAAATTATGCGAAAAAAACAATTAATATTATGAAGCATGCTCTTCTAACAGTCACGTATATGAATCTATGCATTCAGCGATTTAAATTTTAAGTAGCATGTGAATTTTCCCTTCTTTATGTGCACACGAAGACGAATTAAACTAGGACACTTTATTTAAAGTGAATTTTGAATCACTATTTTCAATCACGCTTGTTGAAGGAATCAAACTCACAATCTATTGAATCAAAAGCCATTGTCTAACAATTGGGCAGTTTGAATTACTTGAATAAGCAAAAAGAATTTTCAATGAAAGGAATATTTTCTAATGTAACAATAATTATGTTTAATGTGAAAACGTATTAAAGTTTAACATGACTTTTTTCATGCTTAGAACATGTTCACGGGAGCAAATGATCTTCATAAATTAAACATAATTTTTATTTCGTAAAAATTCCATTTGTTAGGTTTATTTTTAACGTATTTAAGGAATATTTTTGAAAAGTTACAAATATTTCATGTAACTGCTTGATCTACATAATATATATTTGAAATCCTATCAAAACATAATCCTTAGAAATACATTTACCCACAGCTGACTAACAATAAAAGTGTCTAGACAATAATATTTGCATTCAGA
Source organism: Latrodectus hesperus (assembly GCA_037975125.1). Classification (NCBI taxonomy): domain Eukaryota; kingdom Metazoa; phylum Arthropoda; class Arachnida; order Araneae; family Theridiidae; genus Latrodectus; species Latrodectus hesperus. The sequence continues at coordinate 115,164,618 of CM075853.1, forward strand.
AACACTTTTAATATTAATAAGTATATTTATTAAGTATATGTTAGTTATAATATGAATAGTTTTAACAGTATTATGTATAGGGTTAACAATTTTTTTAAATTAAAGATAAAAACTAATATATATGTTTTATTCAAATATAATAATATTTATCTTATTTTAATAAGTTTAGAAAATGAAATCAATTTAGATAAAAAATTTTCACTGCAAATTCTTCATTTTTATTATAATCATATAACAACTCATTTGGAAACATAATAATAAAAGATTGCAATGCTTTTAAAAAATAGTTTAAGTATCATCGCACAATTTTGTGTAAACAAATATTGTTATCTGGAATAGGAGCCTCTAAAATGTATATTACATTTATCTTTTCAAAGAATATTAAATTCCGGATATAAAATGTTCCTGCATGCACAATTTCTTTGTTTCTTTCCCTCTTTAATTTATTCTTCCTACATATTTCTTTGAATTGAAGTATCGCTTTCGTTTAGGTAAAAATAAATATGACATTATTTTTTGTCGCTTTTTCATATTTCATGTCTGGAATTTCCAAATTGTTGAGTCTGGTGTTACTTATTATGAATATTATTTTGGTATTGTTATGAATATTATTTCTAAACTTTAAGCAATTTATATTAAATACTTTAAAATAATTTGTAGTAAAATAAGCTAATGAAAAATGATTAAATCAGGATTTACTCAAAAGTTATATCACATGCACCTACGTTTTAGCTTCTTTAACAAAATATCAAAATTAAATGCATCTATTAAGTATTTGTGATTTAGTATATATTTTAGTTAAAATTTAATATACATGTAAATGAAATTGCTAAAAATGTTTTCTCCGCGGTAATTAATTTACACATTTTACAAAGTTAACTGTTATTTTGATCAAAATTGAAAAGGATCTTTTTAATTGGTGAGAAATTTCTAAGCATATTAATATTTAATAATATGAAAATCAGTTCACCAAATTTACTGGTCCCATTTCAGTTAAATAAAAATAAATCAAATTACTTTTACTTTTAATAATAAACACTAGTAAATACTGAAGAAAAATAAAATTATAAAGTACTAGAAAATTGCAAATACTTCCAAAAAATTGATTTCTTTGTATTTTAGGCTGTTATTTCTATGTAAGAAATATATACTTAAAGAAAAGTTGGGAACGTATTTAAAATAATGTTATTAAAAATGAAATAAATGCTGAATCAATGGTATCTGTAGATTCTATTTTTAAAATAATATAATGAATGATGCATGATTGCCAATCTTTGCATAAAGCTTTGATAAAATGTAATATTAAATTATTTATTTTGGATTTCATATTTATCAAATCACAAAAACTACGAAATTTAAACAACGAAATACTTTGATAAAATAAATGAGAACATTTTTCTTTTATTAAATTGTATGAAGAAAAGTATATTACTTTTGTAAAATGAATTATATTTTAATTTAATAAAAGTTATACCAATACCCAAAATGAAAAAGTAAATGTAATAGTATTTAGTAAAATAGTGTGATCTAAACAAATAAGAAATTTTCTAGTTTAAGTAACTGTAAAATTATAAGAATTAAGTAACGTTGTCTTACTTTTTTACTATTAAATCTCTCATGGCTTACATTTTTTATTAAATTTCTTTTATATTAAGCACAAAAATTTAATGTATTTTTAATCAAATTTAATGTTTCGATAATATTTTTTCGTAAACTTAAGATGAATATATTTCTTATATATTTTATACTCTTTGTTCATTCCATAAAATAGTTTTCTTATTATTTAATAATAATATAAAAAATAATCAGAAAAATAAAGGAAAAAATTCTAATTTATGGTTTTCCTAATTATATTGTTAAACATTTTTAGTCTAAGATAAAATGTATGGATTTTGTATTTTTTTATTTAAGTAAGCACTTTTATGTTAACCATTAAAATATCACTAATTTGTGTCATATTAGTTTCTGTTAAGTGGAAAATTTGTTTGATAATAAGGGAGAAAATCTGTCCAAATGTGTCAATACAATGTTTTTAACAATATTTGGACTTGTATTAATATTTTTGTTTAAAAAAATATGATTAAAATATAAAAATCAGTACTTGAATCATAAAATTAATTGCAAATTTATTTATTCTATAAAATATTTGAAGTGCTGCAAGGAGATTTTATAGCGGAGACTATTTTCTTTTAATATGCGGTTGAAATTGCTTTGGCAAAACTTCATTTGATTGTAGTTTCGAGTAGCAACAGTATTAATGAAATTAATGTTCGCATTCTCTGTCTAAATTTCGATACATTTGAAACCCACTGATTAGTAAGGTTTAAGCTTATCTTCCACAGTTTTTGTCTTTAAGACTGAGATAAGATGAATTACTAAATTTTAATAACTAGGACAAAAATTGGGCCACAGGTAAAATGGTCATATTTAGGATTTCCTTCGGATTTTCTACTGCTATTGACTTAGTTAAAAATATCTAAAGAATGACGGACAACTGGATATGGTGAAAACTGTATATGATTTAAGTGGTTTTCGTTCACTACGTCAATTTCAGATTTCATCTTTTATAAATGCAAATGTGCTTCAGACATCAATTTAAAAGTAGGCAAGTATTTTGATACGGATATTCCTGTTATATAAGTGAGATTGAAAATAGAATTATGCAGGAAAATAATTAAATCTTTTTAATCAATGAACATTTTCTATAAATTAAAATGCCTTTCTCTATTAAAAAATGTATTTCCATTTAATTTTACTAAAATGAAATTGAATGCATAAATTTTCCGACACAAATAATAATTAATCGAAGGCAAAATTCTATAATCTTTGATTCAAATAATCTAAGGCTAAATTTTACAAGTTGCCATTTTTTTCAATAAATCTTATAGAAAAATAAAAATTATAATTCAAATTTCTTATAAAACAAAAACTGTTTTTAAAATAAAATTGAAAAAAAGAATTCACTTATAAAATATGCAAGAGTTCTATTGAACAATATTCTTACATTGCTTCAATATAACATATATGATAAAAATTTAAATGAACCATTACTTAATAAGTATTATTAATACAAACGTTAGTATTATATATATTTTTATAATCATTATATGCTTACACAATCTACATAGATGATAGGATTTTAAAAAAATATTGTACACATATTATCTCTGTGTTTAAAAATATCACACACACATTTGTACACTGCATAATATAAACCTAAAGCTTTTCCTTTCAAGTCTTTCAAGTGGAATCAATTCACCCGTTAAGAAACCTTGCTTTAACGTTTCTTTTTAACATGTAAAAGACGAATAATTGCACATTACATTCGATACTAAAGCCCGATAAGTGTTCATTTTCAAATCTCATAGCCATTAAGATAGCTGTTGTCGTATAACTTGAAGAAGAGAAAATTCTACAGTCGACAGTTATAATCGATAAGAGTTACATCTTCTTTTCCATACTGTTTCCTCGTCTCATTTCCTTTGCATTGGTAGCACACAGTATTATGAGAATGCATGACAAAATATAAAGGCGCTTTCCTATAGTAATTATCTTTATCGTTTTCGAAGCTTTTGAGACACAATTCAAAATTATTCGAATGGGAAATCGATAACTCGGCAATATTGAACAAAATAAATAACATAAGGAAAGAACATATATGTTGAATCTATATTTTTCCCGATTGTTTTCTTTTATAATAATTTTAAAACTTAGTTGAAATTCATGATTATTTATGTAAAAAGCTCTAACCCATCTTAATTTCCATTTCAATTGTTTGTTTAATTTATGCAATAATTTTAAAATCCCATGTCTTAACATAGGTGTTTAAAGTACAGTAGAATTCCAATCATCCTTATCATTTGGCACCGGATCCTATACAGGTTATCCAAAATCCGGTTAACTGTATTTTTTTAAATTGTCCCTTTTAAATTAATTATTATGAAAATGAGTAAAAAACTTTTATTTTTAAAGACAAAGTATTTAAGGAAAATGTTACACTTTTACATGTTGAAGTACATACAAGTGCTGTTATGTTCAGGGCTTTAAAGGAAAATCCATGTCTGATAAACATTTCGATCAAAATTAGTTGTTTCAGGGCCTTCATCTGGTTTCGGGCCACAAATACTTATGCCAATGGAAATTTTTATGTGGTCACGCTAGGCTGGCACTCCATCCAATTCAAAGCTGCTTAAAGCCTTCAAATATTTCTCCAGCTGATAGCCCAGTATCTGTTTCAACTTGGATATTGAGGTCATTTTCTTTCTCAACACTTTCAATAGGTTGACCATCATTAGCAATTTGAAATCCAGCGTTTCTGAATCATAATCTATCCTCCTACTTCTTCGATCCTAACTTCTGAACATCCAAAAATTTTCAAAATAATGTTTCTGAGTTCCTCAAGTGACACGTCATTTTCACCTTTTCTTTTCACTTACCTTCCCATTTCTTGAGCACTTTCCTTTTTTTTTATCTTCCGTTTCTTATTCAGTCTAGTTTATTTTTCTGAAATCCTAAAAGCAATTCTGATAATCAGCTATTCATATTAATGGAATTTTAGACAATGCAGAGTACAAGAATATCCAAGAGTACTTCACATTTTTACTTTAGTTTATATATATAATTATTTTTCAAACTATTCCAAATTAAATACTTTTGCATTCTTAAACGTATCATGGAAAGAATTTTAAAAAATCTTGTTTATGTATAAAATGGTATGGTTCATTTTACAAAATACCTATATTATAATCTTTGGAGCTTAGTTTACAGTTAGATATTTATGATACAGTGATTTGATTTGTAACAAATATATATATATATATATATATATATATATATATATATATATATATATATATATATATATATATATATATATATATATATATATATGCTCATTGTTTTAAAATTTCTTCAAAACAACTCGATGGACTCTGAGTTTAATTTTTTATCATCCCTTTATTTAGTTACTCGTCAGATAATGATAGAGATACCGAAGACGGGCGTAGGATAAAAATGAATCCAATTTCATTGAAATTTTTATTTTCTTATATATATTTATCTTTTACTTGAATGAGAAGTCGAAATATATTTTGTTACATCATAGGATTAATTTTAACTTTCTTACAAATATTTGTTGAAAAAACTAAATTGATGCATTTTTGAAAAATGTGAATTTCTTACCCTAACTAATAAAAGACTAAAAGTTAACCACTTTATATCGTGAAATTTATTTTGACAATAAATTGTATTACGGGAATTAAAACATAAATTGTGAAGAACCTTTAACTGAAGAAATAGAATCAGAAAAAAAATTTATTTCTTTTTTCAAAATAATGCTATTTTAAATTTTATATGGTTAAGTCTGAATATTTGAATTACTGGATATTTAGTTTGTATTAGGATGAAATATACTTTTGTAAATATTAGACTATAAATATACATGTTTCATTATTCATTAATTGATTTTCACACTCACCAAATTTAATATTTTCAGAAAAGGAAAACTGTAAAATCAGTTTTAACTGACAAGATTCCAATATAAGTTTTTTGAAGGAAATAAACCAATTTTAAACTGTTGATTTTGGGGCATTAAAATGCAATGATTAATTTTTATGCCAAAATAACAGTTACAAATGAATTTCTTATTAAGGAAAATGGAATTTTTTCATTTTTGCTTATCATTATAAAATATATAATAATTTTAATCCATTTGTAAAATGCGAAATAAGGAACAAAGTACTTTAAAAAGTATCGTATGTTTAATGAAATCCGTTCCTAGCTTATTAATAGCTGGATATCAAAAATTGATGTCTATGCATAATTCATTTACTGTGTGCGTTATAAATCCATAAGGTCATTCAGCGTACCTCTTAGTGTCAATCTAAAAAGTTAGCGTGCTGGTCTTCAAAACTATATCAGTCACGGAAAATGTCTATGACAAAACTGTTGCATTACATCAATAAAGGAAGGAAATTATAGATCACTGTTAAAAAAGCTAACACTTTAAAAAAGCGAAATCTACTTGTTGTCATGATCAAAGATTAACTTTTAACTGTGTCTTGCATCCTTTTACAAAATTCACAAATAAATATAATAAAAACTTAGAGTTCTACATTTCATACATATTTGAAGTCTTAACTCGTCACAAATCGTAATATATTAAAAAACGCATTTGAAGGGCCTAAATTCTATTATAGATGTACATCGTAGCAAATACTTTGAACAGCATTTACAAATTCATTTATTTAATGATCATGACAACCTTTTTTTTCTTGAAAATAATCTTTTCTGGCATTATCTCCAAGTAAACAAGTATTTCTGATATGAAATTTTAAAAACTGAACCACGTAAATCATTGCTCATTTAAACTGATAATAATCTAAACTTTTTTGATTTACTCTTTTCTTTTATTTAATATTTATTTTGATTTATTTTTATCTGATCTTGTGATTTTTCAGAATAATTTAAATCATCAGAGTATTATCTAGACAAATGTTCAATGATTATGACCCTCATAAGAGAAAAAAGATCTTCATACATGTTTCTATATGAAACATGCACAAAATTTCTTGAAACCAAAAGGTAATGACAAAAATATGAGTTACACTTGAAATATAAGGTGTGATATAATTTAATATCATACTAATAAGCATCAAATAAACTGCAGAATTCAAATTGTATTATTTAATCAAAATGTGTAAAATACACTATATGTACTATTAACTAATTTCTAAAATAATAAGATTATGAACGATTCTATAAAATGCATGAGTAATAATTGTTAAATAAATTGTAAAATTCAAATTGTATCGCTGAAATCGAAATACGTTGTCTTCAATAAAACTGAAACATACACACACATGTATATAAATATTTCTTTTAAATATTTTACCGAATTCCATTGTAAATAATATTGATAACTATTTTAAAATTTTGTGATTATTTTAATGTTTGAAATAATATGCTCATAATTGAAATTAAATATCTTCACGCCTCATTTTTCAAAGTAATCTCAAATATCAGATGAATAATTGAGTCCCTAAAATTTAACAACTAGTCTAAATTTATTTAACAATGGTCTAGCAACTAGGATTCGAGTTCAAAAGGAAACGATAAATACTTAACTACATCAGAGAGAAGCGGTTCTCTATTTTTATCCCATAAAGGTTTTCCTTTTAAAAGCCGAGGTTTTCTTGAATACAGAAGATACATGCTTTAATTTAATCCATTTAATGCATCTTTGGAAGATTTTTTTCAAATTCTACTGTTAAAAAAATGTAACCAGGATTCACAAGAAAAGAATCCAAAATTTTTGAATCATTTATTTTGAAATATACTCTGCGTGACTTATATAGGTTGTATTCTAAACCAAATGAAATTCGCTATTAATTTTATCTGAAATGCATTGAAGTAATTATGCTATTTAACGATCTATAGGTTTAAAATGTCTTTATCTAACATTATATTATCATTTATTGCTTAATCTCTATTAAAATATTGTTACCATGTTTTTAGAAAGACGTGATTCTATTATTATAAAGCGAAATTCAACCGATAACGACAGCATAGAAAAATAATTTCTATAACTTCTCTCCTAATTTCATCAAGTTATGGCTTAATAATAAATGATAATCGCTTTATTGTTATTTCAAATTATCTGTAACAAAATTGAGACTTCCAATTCTATTGGACTTCATCATCTAAATAATAAACTTAAAGATGTAGCATTCCTTCTTGCACAGTAATGACAACTTTTTCAGATATTTATTACTTTTTTTCCAAATTTTTTTGAATTTCAGTTTTTCTTAATATTAATTTTTTTAGTGATTGGTGGAAAAAAGTTATCCTTAAAATTAGCTTAGTTAACTAATATATAAATTATGTATAAGCTAATAATATATGACATATTAAAACATATATATATATATATATATATATATGTGTGTGTATATATATACATATATGCATACATACATACATATATATATATATATATATATATATATATATATATATATATATATATATATATATATATATATATATATATATATATATATATATATATATATATATATATATATATATATATATATATATACTACATTTTTACTATGCACCTTTACCATTCCATAGATTTAAAAGCAGCTTTTCACTCTGTTTGAAAGGTGGTGGATATTGCCTACAGATGATTTTCATGATATATTATACTATCTTGCTACTGTAACAAAATAATCTATGTAAATGGAAATATTTTTATAGCATTGAAGGAAATAGCTTTGAGCATTTGGCTCTTCTCTTTCATAAAAAAGTTTTATACAATATACCAAAATCTTTTTTAATAGAAGTTCTGTAGGATTATTCCTGTGAAGTATAGATCTGAAAGAAAGGGCTGCATTGCCTGGGAACAAACTTCTGAAGTTAGATATGCTTCAGTAAATCAAGACATGACTCAGTAGTTACTTGATGGCTGTTTGAAAAGGATTCAATTGCTTTCCAAAAAAACTCTTTCTTGCATTTATAGAATGAAAAAGATTTTTTATTGAAGATAATTTAGCAACAATAAATTATAGTAATGATTTCAAATATATTAACAATAATTTATTTGATATTCTGTCAATTACTTCATTTATAAAACTTTCGTCTTAACTTTCCAAGCTTTTTCTATTTAATTAAAATGCCCCAATTCTGCTTAAGGTAAACTTTCTGCCTTATAAAATTGAACTGAAAATAACTTAAGTAAATTTATTGTATTGTGCGTATATATATATATAAATATATATATATATATATATATATATATATATATATATATATATATATATATATATATATATATATATATATATATATATATATATATATATATATATATATATATATATATATATATATATATATATATATATATATATATACACATATATATATATATATATATATATATATATATATATATATATATATATATATATATATATATATAAATGCAAAGTTAGATATACATTTATATATATCTATCTTTCTTTGAAATTTCTTTGAAAAATTCATATATATATACAGGGTGATTATAAAAAAACTTTGCCAACATCTGCACTTCTAGCGTCCATTCTATTTAACCGATCAAGATGATATTTCAAATATAGTTCTTTTGAGATATGCGCTCGAGATTCTGTGAATGGCAACACAGTGGCCCTCGCGGTTACAGTTATAGTGACAGAAACTCGAAATTTTCGAATGGCAACGTCTACTTTTTACCATCGCAAAATGTTCAGCACATGCGAAAACCCTAAATAGCGTTGAAACGGTACCGATATGTCTAAAAACGGACGTGTTCTGCAAACACAAAAAAGAGTTCTGAAAACCGGCCAATAAAACACGATCTGGGCGCACGCAATAAATTTGCATGTGACAGAGTCAAGAAACCAATCACAGAACGCCGGTCGCCAGATATTCAGCGTAGGAAACCTATAAAATACCAAGCGGGTATGCGAAGTCGTCATTCAGGAACTCGCACATGCCGACGATATGAGTCTTCCTAGGAAAGTTCGCGGTGAATTGATCAAACTCTATTACCAAAATGGGATGAACGCTGCGGAAGCCTTGCGTGTATATCGCCGCAATCATCGACAACGACGCGGTCCATGTACTCTGCAAGCTCTGCGTGATTTAGTGCGGAAATTCGAAGATACAGGCTGCACCTGTGACAAACAGCGCTCCAGACGGCCAACTGTTTCTGAGGACGTTGTCATGGAAGTGCACCATACAGTGACTGCAGGACACACAGAAACCGCAAGAGGCATAGCGCGCGTGTTGGATATTCCGAACTCAACGGTCCGCAAGCTCTTGCGCTCGGTACTTCACATGTTTCCCTATCGGTTCCAGCGCATCCAGATGTTGGAGCCGGGTGACCCACAACAACGTCTGGACTTCACAAATGCATTTTTGTTACGATATGATGCGGATAACGACTGGCCACTTCGCATACTATGGACGGACGAGGCGCATTTCACCTTAAATGGCAGCATTAACACAAAGAATTGTGTGCACTGGGGAGAGACGAATCCTCATGCTGTGGCGCCAGTACCATTATTTGACCCCAAAGTGACTGCGTGGTGCGGCATTACAGCTACATTTGTTCTGGGCCCGTTCTTCTTTGAGGAAACGACCCCGACTGGCCCTGCAACATGTTCTGTAACGGGCCCTCGGTATGCAGCCATGCTGAAAAATTATGTCTTACCGGAGTTGCGTCAGCTGAATGCACTCAATGACATTGTTTGGATGCAAGATGGCGCACTTCGACATATAGCGAGGTCAGTTAAAAGGCTCCTGGATCAGCATTTTGGTGATCGCATCATCTCACGCTATTATCCTTTTCCGTGGCCTGCGCGATCCCCAGATCTGACGCCTATGGATTTCTGGTTTTGGGGCTATCTCAAATCCAGAGTTCATCTGTGCAATCCTCAAACATTGTCGGACTTAAAGGATTCTATACGGCGTGAGATTGGAAACATCCCTCGTGCCATGTTGCGTGCAGCGACATTGTCCACCGTCTCCCGCATGCAATGCGTAATTGCCTGTGATGGCACTCATGTGGAAAATGTTTGAAATTAATAAAGATTTTTTTCTCTATGTGTTCTCATCATTGAGCAGTGTCTTGTCTCTGTCGTATGCATTATTCCTCCGTGCGCCTTGAAGAACTGTTTGTATGTGTATAACACGTCGGTTTTCGGACATATCGGTACCGTTTCAACGCTATTTAGGGTTTTCGCATGTGCTGAACATTTTGCGATGGTAAAAAGTAGGCGTTGCCATTCGAAAATTTCGAGTTTCTTTCACTATAACTGTAACCGCGAGGGCCACTGTGTTGCCATTCACAGAATCTCGAGCGCATATCTCAAAAGAACTATATTTGAAGTATCATCTTGATCGGTTAAATAGAATGGACGCTAGAAGTGCAGATGTTGGCAAAGTTTTTTTATAATCACCCTGCATATGTATATATATAATCATATTTTTATAATTTTTGTAACACATAGATACGATGAATTATAGATATGCTTTTTCATATTTATAAAACAAAAAAAGGAATAAAATTATGACTTCTTCTTAAATGATTGAACATTAATTTTACCAATGCATGAATATTTGCTTTGTTCATATTATATTCAAAACTTAATGTGAAATGTTTATGTTGAAAATCACAAATTTCTATATTTTACTAATATGTTTAAACAACTACACGCTTATATTTTCCACTTCTCACTAAAATTTGTAGCAGTTAAAAAAATTGCTCAATTTTTTGCAAAATTTATATACATAATTAAATTGCAATTTAATAAATAAAGTATACATATGGTGTAACCACTTTGCTTTAAGCTATCAACTCTCAAAGAATTTACATCCGGCTTTCATGATTATGTGATCACAATTGGGCGAAACATGAATGTGAACATATGCTTTTCAAAAGTGAAATGGTAATGCTTTGATTATTCCTTCTATAGTGTCGTTTTATACCATCATGTTTCAGAAATTTAATAAGAATATTAAGAAATTATAATTCATTTTCATCATTTGTGAACAAATTCCAAATCATTAAGGTATATGTAAGAGATATTGAGCAAGTAAAGTTTGAAAAAATTACTATCCTGGAGATTATTTAAATTGCTTTTTGCCATAAATACAGAATAAAAATGATATAATTTAGGTTATGAATTCGTATAAAATATTTTTAATATGATTTCTATTTATATGTGTGTTTTTCTATCGAATATTTCCTTCATTGTTTGAAAAAGATACACAAGTAGTAATAATTTAAAAATATTATATTCCAAATCTTGTAAAATGTAATGCAGATTTACGCAAATGTTAAGTATTGGGGCATTTAAACAGCCATATTTTTGTGTATCTTATACAGTAAAAAATAATAAAGCAATTTTATCAGTAAAATACACAGATTTTTGTTTTTATAATTTTAAATTTTGAAGACAATATTTACTCATATACAAAATATATAATATTAAACAAAATATTTTCCCATTATACACTTTTACTTGAGATTTTTATAATCTTTCTTAAAAGAGTAGGTGCTTTTCTTCTTTAATGGAGGTGATGGTAAGGCACGTAGACAAATTTTAGATTTAAAATGAAAATCTCTTAATTAAAATGCTTTTCAATTTCAGCTTTGACATAAGCAAAAAATACTTGAATTTTCAACGAAAATTATAGACAACATGTCTGCAAAATCTTTCACAGTCAGGAGAGATAAAGAATTTAGAGAAATATTTTCGTAAATATAGAATCCTTTATAATATTTTATGGTTATGAAGAAATTTTCATATGATGTATTTTTTAACGTTAAATTTGTGTCATTAAAAAGAAATAAATCGTTCCTACCGTTTATTATTTTTGCATAAAAATAAATTTGTTATGAAAATTACAGAAATTAATGTAAACTATATCGTGTTAGAAGCATAATCAACGCTTACACATTAAGTTATAAAATCCTTTTCATCGTAATGTACTTTGCAAAAATAAAATACTTTGTAAAATTTTTTGGTTATTCACCTTGAAGTAAGCTGCTGTATGATTCGTTTATGTTCAAATCTTATAGTCCAGAAATTATACGTATTCCTAATATTAATAAATATTTAATTCATCCGGATAGATTTTAAATTCATATAATAAACAATACGGCAAACATGAACAAAATTAGCAATACGTTTACAATGCTTACGATGGTAATATTATTTACTAAATGATTTAAAAGAGAAATATTTACGAATTTTGCAGCAAATATTAATTAGGTTTTTTATATATTATTAAGTTTAACTTTTTAAACAAATTGTTTTGAATATTGAAATAAGTTTAACTTAATGCTTAATATAAGTTCAACTTATTCCAATATTCAAAATAAATCTCAATATTTAAATTCGTTTTTTAAAAATAAATTCATACATTCGTTAAGCAGTTCTACAATGAAAAAAATAATTTTCATCATTCAATAATAATTTGATAAATAAATACAGCTATATTGAATAATGTGTCTTATATATTAATAATGAATTTTTCTAAATAGTAAACCAATAAATTTTACGTGATTCAGGATTTTGCAATTTATCAGAATGTATAATGACAAAAAGTATATATTTTTATAAAGATTTGTGCAAGAAATTTAGGATAAAAATATGAATGTCATATTTTTATATTAAAATATGTGTTATTTAAGAGAAGAAACATAATAAAAAACGTATAATTTAGCAATAAATAGTGAAGTATTATATTATAGTAGTGAACGAATAAGCAATTTATCAATCAACTCATATTTAACAAATCATTTGTGACACTTTTATAATTTAAACATTGGTTGCAGATATGAAAATGTTTTTATTATATTTAAGATTAATTATCAGATTCCATTTATTTTAAAGAGCCTGATAATTTCTTTTATTAATATTTAAAAATAGTTTATATTTTTACTTAATATATTATTTAATAAAAATATTTTTATTTAATAATATATTAAGTATTTAATAAAAAGTTTATTTAATAAAAATATTTTTAACAAAAAATTTTAAACACTTATTTTACCAAATAGAAAACAAATTAGATACTTTACTTAGCATTGTATTTTCGATGTACGTTTATGGAATTCTAATAAAATCATTATTGCATTTGAGGAAATGGGAATTTGATGACTTTGAAAATAACAGTATGGGTTTCAATAACACAGCATTTTCAAAAGATGACATTTAATCAAAATGTATTGTCTCTTAAAACTGATATTTACTAAGGATATTACATTTTTGAATATTTAATACATTTACCAAAGGAACATTTTTCACTTTAGTTATTTTCTAAGCAAAAAAAACGCGACCTTTAAAATATGAACTTATTTTAGTGGAATATTTTCAAATTAAAATAATTTTGAAGTGAAAGGTACAAATAAATATAAATTTAGTTGTCAGACCGAACTCACATTCCATTAAAATACATAGGTATTACTTTGAAGTAAAGAATTGCTAGAGTGGCAAGTTTGAGAAAGGCATTGTGCTCATAACCAGACAGCAGGAAGTTCTTTCCCGAACCAAAGCAAAAATATTCATCGTGTTCCTTGATGACAGCAAGATGCAGTCGCAATACCCTCTATGTAAAATAATGCATCTAGATTCAGCAAATCAAACGTGGAGATTTTCTGCGTGGTCACTGCTTCATAATCACTTTGAGTTCTTCTTCGGGGTGACAGTAAACGCATCCATAAAATGACCAAATTCATAAATAGACATCATTGCCTCAAATCGTAGATCCACCGTGTGCACTGAAGATGTAATGCTGCGACACGTTAAAAATGAGCAGGGTCGCAATGTCCTCCAAGTAAAATTATACAGATGGCATGCCAAGTATTGTGAGTCTTCTGCTTGATCCTTGCTTCAAAATCACGAAGACTCCACCGGGCTGCTTCTATCTCACTGAAAGAGCCCATGTCAGGGCTAGGTACAAGGAAGCATGCTAGCGCAACAACAAGAACAAAATTCTTTGAGTTACTGAATTAGAAAAAAATTCCTTAAGGAAACCTTATATTCTTTTGCTGGTTGAAAAACACTATTAGCAGTTTTTAAATTTAAATATATATCATAGTAATGGCACAGTTAAATCTAACTTTTATTTTATTGTATTCTAAATTTTTCATTCAGGAAAAGAGATTTCAAAATTCAATGGAGTACCAATTGACAAGCTAATATATGTAATTAATAACTGAAATTTTGGTGGCCATTTAGTTTGGAATTGCAAATTGTGCATGGTTAAATTGGTTAGTAAAATTTTAAAAAAATTGGGAATCATGCATGGTTACGTTGGTTAATATTCTATTTGCAGAAATATATATTTATGAATTTGGATTTTGATGTGGATTCTACGAATTCAAGGTCTATTATGTAACTTTTAAGATAATGTGATTTATGCAGTGCCATTCAGGATCTTGTCTAGTGGTGGCAATTTTTACTTGAAAAAAATACAGACATACTAATCAAAATGAGACACTTATTCAAGAGAAATAGTTTTGATGCAATTAACTGAAAGCAGTTTGCAGCTATTGCTGGATACCATGCATGACGATGGAATAATAATGTTATATGCTGCAGATCCACGTGGATCTCAATTTATTTTAAAAGACAGTCAGACCCAATTTCAAAGAACCCTTTTAGAATTTAGGTCACCAGACACTATATTTTTTGTATCAAACTTATATTACATGTGTTTGAAAGCTTAGATCTTCTAGAGAAATTCTTGCATTATCAGTCTTTCAAAATCATGAGTGTCTGAAGAGTTAAGTACATTTATTCCTTAGTTTCGAGATTCTTAATAATGCCAGGTATGCATGATGCATTCCTTCGATGAATAAAAATAAGCAATATTGTATAAAAAGTATCACTTGACTTTTCGTACTTCAATATACCTGAAAGGATAAAATCTATTTTCTATGAATCTGTTACTAACCTAAAAATACTTTCCATTCCTCGAAAGGAAATTTTCAATATAATTTACAATTCTGCCACTATTTATTTCGAAATTTCAAGTCTGAAATACTATTTATACACATATAGTAATAGACAGAAATTTTTTTAAAAAAAATAATGTGATATGCATTTACTAATGAATTTTGATTTTTACTAATGAGTTTTAATGATATTGATATGAGTAATAATAAGGGGAGAATCCTTAAATGATAAAAGTTATGACAAAATAATGTAAAAATAAAAAGCACTTATTTATTACAATAACAAAATTTTCATTGCTCTGAAAACAATACTAAAAAACACATTTGATGGCAAACTTTTCAACACTTTTCATCAGTATTTTTTTTGTAATCTTCAATTCATGGTAATTTTGAAAGTAGATTTTCAGCATTTTAAATTTACAGTAAAATAAATCGATGTTTAATGAATATTATAGTAATTGTTTCGATATATAAATAAAACTAAAATTATTAAATTTATAAAGAAAAAACAGTTTTGAGTGAATTGCAAGACATTGTTTCTAATTCAGTACTGTTTTTCTTGATCTAGTACATATATTAAGGAAATTAAATTTTGACAGTTAATATTTTCTAGCATTTACTGTTTATCACATTGAAATGCATAAAAGTTTACAATCGACTGTCTAATTATGTTTTACGTATAGTTTTTCATATAAAATCTATAAGTTGCTTCAGATAAAATCTATAACATTTTTAATTCGTGTTATTGATTTAATTCAAGAATTTTAATAGATAGATTTCTAACTTAAGTAAACATCACACAAAATGAAACCATTTTATATTACGTCTTCACTATAATAGTCGTCTTATGTTAACCACCAAGTTAACATAAGTCCACTATTAAAGCGGATGTTTTGTGAACCATAAAAATACAAATGAAACTATTGTTGTTGTTAAAAGTCTTTTTTTTATAAAGGAAAAATATTTAACTTTATTTTCTTTTTAATGAGACTTTAACAATAAAATGAAAAACGAGATATTTCATATCTTGATAAAACTCTTACTTTCAAAGAAATTGCTTCATTTTATCAAACACTTAAATAAACACGTTTATATTGTTCTAATCATGCATTTATTTTTTATTTTAAAGTATTTTTGAAAATCCATAATAATATTTGCTATACCTGTATATATAATCATATACTTGTTATATAATACATCATAATTTGTTTTTTAATATGAAGTATATTTTTAAATAATAGCAAAAATTAACATTGTTTTGTAAAACAGTAAAATAATTTTTTTTAAATGCTTAACATATCATTTGACTGTAAGAATGTGAAACCTACGACTAACATAAAAAATCATCAAAAGGAAAATTCTTAGCTGGAGAAAACATTATAGTAAAAACGTTTCTACTGTATGCTAATTTAGAAAATGTAATGCGTATTTTACTAAATTAAAAGTGGTTTGATTTTGGTAAACATTATATTTAAAAGAAAATCATGTATCATTGTATTTTTTCCAATTCAAATAAATGTTAATATTTAAATAGTATAGAGAACTAACTTAAATTAGGTTTATTAAAATAAGTCTGTAGTTTTAAGTCATATTTTGCTTTGTTTCAGAAGATCATTATATTTATTCATTGTTAGCAACATAAATATGAGGAAATATGAAAAAATAATTTTGTCATTCAAAACAGAGAATTTGGAGAAATATTTTCTTATAAATAATGATTTTTTTCAAATGTTAAATTTCATAATTTGTACTTAAAAATTATATAATTTTTTAGAATCTGTGAAAAAAAGATTTTTTTTATTCTATGTGTATACAAATGTAATTATTTATTTGGACAAAGGAGAAAGAACATCTTAGAAATTGTAGAATGTATATCGCATGTAATTGAAAATGACAAGAAACCTTTGCAGGCAAATTTGTAAGCTTATTTATTATTAATTTAAAATAGCAGATTTTTCACAGTCATTTTATTAAAAACGTATTTATTGATTTTGATAACAGATCAATTCTTGCTAACACAATTTTGTCCAAGAGTGTAAGCATTTTAAATTAATGCAGCAGGAAAAATAAATTTTCGGAAAAAGCTGTTCAACTTCGAACTCACATTTCGAACAAAATAACAGAAATGACATTTAATAGTAACTTTATTACACTTAACGATACAAACAAATAATTGATGAAATTTTCAGTTTTTAATTCATGATTTATAATATATGATATTAAGAAATTAAGATTGTAATTTTACTACACTTTAAACTCACTATGAGACATACACAAATGCTATTAAATAAATGATTATTTGAGCTTGAAAAGGCCTAAAGTAAATATAAAGTAAAAAATTGTGAGAATATGGTTTATTTTTAAAAAAAAATTGAAGGAACATTAAATGCTAAAAGTTGTGAATATGAAATTTATAATTAACTAAATAAATATTAGAGTTATGGAATAAGAAATGTTTTTAACAAGCACATTTTTATTGACGATATGCTTTGTTCTAGTGTCTTGCTTTTAAAATAAAAAAGTTCTTTAGATCAAAGTCACTTAAGAATATGTTAAGTATGTACAAATTCAAAGTTTAATTCAGGGAATGATATACATTGTAGTTATTAACTTAAGAAGTATAAAGGGTGTGTTTTAAAAGCTGAAAGCAAAGGTTTTAAGACATAACTTGTTAACTATTTATTCAAATTAATCATTTTAATGTTAAAAAGTATGGCAAGATTTAGTACTTAGCTGAAAACCATTAATCCTTGTGAACTTAAATACACCGTCAGGATATAGAACCAAAAGGATTTTTCAAATTTTCCGATTATGAATCCTAAAAGTTATTTCCCTTTAAAGAATGCATGAAATAATCTAATATTTCTTTCGACATTATCACCTGAATTGAAGTCAAACATAAATGGTATTTTCCAAAACTGTAGACCTATTTATCAAAATTTTAATAGTAAACATTGATTAATAATATAGTAAGACACATAAAATATGGATTGACACCTTAAGATTTCGGCAAAACACATCACCTGATTAAAAGTTTCGCAATGAACAAATAAAAATATTCGATAGATTTATCCACAAAGCGTGTTTGCTGCCAAACATTAAAAAAAAAACATTTCCATGCTAATAATATCAGAATTTTGATCCCTGATACCGAAATTAACTGTCAAGCATGGGAGCATATAAGTAATCTATTGTGTAAAATGTTTCACATAATCATAATAATCGAAAGGATTATGGAGGAAAATAAATATTATATTTTAAGGAAGTCTCATTTGCATATGCTCAAAACGAGATTTCACAAATAAGAAAAATCTAAGTTTTTTATTGTTGGAGTAAGTTACCAATATTCTCAGTCCTACTCAATGACTACAAATTATCATAAGATTTTTAATTGAAAATGAGGAAAATCTCAAATTGACTGTATTGTCAAACCAAAGTAATGTGTAATTTAATCTAATAGGATTTGAATATCTAAAAACGATTAATTTCAACAAAAGTTTAAAAAAATCCAGATTAATACTAAAATATGTGCTTTCAAATTTACAAATTCATTCTTTTTAACATTTAAATTAATTGTTTTCAAATGCATATATATTTTCTATATATTTATTAAGACTATAGCTAGAAAGCAAGATTTTTTACATCATTAAGAAATTTGACTCATATAAATGTGTGGTTATGTGAAAAACACATTACCTCAAAACTTTCATCAACTTCTAAGAACAGATATATGCTAATCTCTCATTATTACTTATAACAATTTTATACAAGTACAAAAATGAATTCTTTTTGAATTAATATTTTCCATAAAATATAATTATTAATATAAAAATTTATGATCATTTTCTAAAATTGTTTTCAATACATTTGTATTATAAATTTAGAAGGAAATTTGTTCCTATGAAAATAATTGAAATCAAATCTCACAAAGACCACATAATTAAAATGTGTCAACATTTATTTTGGAAAAATATATTCTTTACCCATGTTTGTATTCATTGATTTTTATTATCATTTTTGGAAAAAAAGCTTCCATTTTTATTTCGCATTTGGCTGCAATCAGACTTTTTATTCCTTTCCTTATATGGGAAGCTTCGCTTTTTATAGATCGAAGAAAAATAAGGAACATCTTTACACAATAGGCATAAAAATATGGATGATGATAGAAAATTCTCCGTAAAATGACAAGATTTTCTGCATGATTATCAAGAGAGAGAGAGAGATGAATACTTTCTGAACCTTATTATTATTTTTATATAGTCATTATATTGCATACACAAGAATGTTTATAGCAACGTTTATTTTCAGATACATTGCTTTTAATGTATGTTGCATATAGTTCATGTAACAAGATCATCTATTTATGAATAAAAACACAAATGATGCATGTAACGAGAACTAGACATAATAAATATTTTATTATTTAGCTTTTATCATATCGGGCATTTATAATGTTTTCATGCTCTGTAAAATATTATTTTAAGTATACAATAGATTTAACTAAGCAGTTTCAAATCAATTTCATTTTAAGGATATTAAAATTTGTACATTGCTACTAATGTATAAATGAATACTACATAACAAATGAAGATTGATTATTTAAAAACTAAAAATTAAATTTTACAAAACTTCTAATTAAGAAAAAATTATATTTTGATACATTTTATGTCAAACTATTTTTAAAATGAAAAATCAATTTTCCTTGTAATTTCAAACATTTTATTTTGGTTTTTAAAATATTTTATAGCTACTTCCTATTCAACATGTATTTTATTTTAATTTATTATTATATCTGATTGTGCTAATTCAAAATTTAAACTTCTCGAGATGCACTCTTAATTGTCATACTGAATATACACTCGTGTCCATAAATTAAGGATAATGCAAGTTCCAGCAAAGAAAGAGATAGAAGCAAGACAAATGTGAGTTATTTGTGAAGTCTATTTATTAAACAAACGGTAAAGAGCAAAAAAGATGCTATATGTTTGACATCATTAATACAAATTACGAATTTTACTCCCTGGAGTAAATTTAAAAAAAGTACCTATATACAAAAACCAATATAACATGGCTGGTATGATGATTAATACATAGTATGCACCCCAGACATTGCAATACAGGCCGTACAACGCCTAGGCATGCTGAGTATCAAATTATCGACCTGATCTTGGGGAATATAACAAAACTCATCAAGCAACGCTCTCCGAAGTTCCAGTAGACATGTGGAAGGAGGTTGACAGGCTACAATTCCTCGGTAAATCAAGTCCCACACATGCTCAATTGGATACAAGTCCGATGCATATGCTGGCCAGTCCACCGTGCAAATATTGCATTCGTCTACAATGATTGCATGGTGAGGACGGACTTTTTCATCCATAAACAGAAATTATCTACCTATGGCGACCGAAACAAACGTACATGTTGTTCCAGAATGACATCCCGATAGATGTGGTCTGTCATGGTTACATTCTGAACATGCAGGTTAGTTCTGGAACTCAGAATAATTCCTCCCGAAGCGAACAATCCTGCATTACCATAACGGTGTCGTTCAATGGTTATCTGTTAGTGGTAACGGGTACCTTATACTCTCCAAATGAAAGTCCGGCGTGAATCAGACTGAAAACTAAACCTGGACTCGTCAGAAAACATCACAAAAGACCACTATTGCGGTGTCCACAATGCATGTCATCTACTCCAGGCTAACCACAAGTGACAGTGAGTAGCGATAAGTAGAGCACATCTGACGGACCTACGAGCATATAAACTTATGTGCGCTAAGCGTCTGTACACGGTCTACCTTGAAACTGTCATACCGGTAGCTGAAGAGAGCTTATGAGACAGGTGTGGTTCTTTGCTCCGTCTATTTCTTTTGACAGTAGCTGCCAAATACCAGTCCTCATTCGACATTGTAACTCGGGGCGACCTGTGCAGTGTAACGTCTACTCACATTAATCATCTTGAAACAGTTGTCAAATCCTGGAGATGACACTCTGGGCGATTGCAAGTTCTTCGGATAATTCCAGCTGGGTATGTCCACATTCCAGATGGCCGATAATTCTACCACGTAAAACATCATTCAAATATATATATATATATATATATATATATATATATATATATATATATATATATATATATATATATATATATATATATATATATATATATATATATATATATATATATATATATATAACACTTTAGTTATATTTTTAACTTATTTTTGTTTAAAATACTGAAATGAAAACTTACATGCCAGTTTTTAAGATGTAAGCAACAAATAAACATGAAAAAAATAGATTTTATACACACACACACAAACTATGTTATTTAAAATTCTACAAATCAACATTCTTATTGGACAATTTTGTTTAAGATGTTAATTATATTATTTTATGTCTGTAAAATGTATCATTCATAAACATATTCATCTTTAAAAATTTTAATTAAATAGTTATATAATAGTCTTATAAGTGAAACATTTAAGAGATATGTAATAACTGATTTTTAACCGAAACAATTTGTATTTGCAACCTGATGAACAAAATCCTTTGAGCGATAGTTTCATAAAAACTAAAAACAAAATATTTTTTTATGTTGTTGTTGTTGCTTATCCCCGACTGGCGGGACAGTACCATTACACCAGCCCCATGAATCCAAAAATAGTCAGTCTCTCAAGCACCACCTCCGGTCTCAAATCCATTTCCCCTCTCTCACACCCAATGCACTGAAAAATATGAGATGGGGAGGCCTGAAACCACTCGACATTTTGGACAGAGAGGGTAGACCTTGATACCAGAAACGTGTCTCTGAGCAAGCAGGTGGCCACATCGCAGCCTTGTCAAAGCCGTTTGGCTGCATCTCTTGTGTTTACCCACTATGTCCAGCTAAAGCCTGGGGCAATGGAGCAAAGTCAGATTTCTACCCTTGGGTTCTGCCATGGGTGCTCCAGGTACTCTGTACCAACAGAAGCTGCTCTTAAACCCCATTTTTCATGAATTTTGGGTTAGAAAGGTTTGATATTTTTTTATAAAATACATAAAATGATTATCAGAATTTACTCATGTCTTTTAAAAGATCTCTTATTAAATGACAGAAATGTTTTACAAGAGTATAATTTTTAGGCATCACGAAAATATTTGAATTTCAACTTGAAATTCAGATTTTTAAAAAATTCTTTGATTATTTCATTCTCTTTCTTTTTACTTTTGTTAGTTTGTAAAGAGTCTGAAGCAATGCATTTATTTAAATGACTATACTGTTATGTTTTATAATGTAGACAGCTTTCGCGTATTTAATGTTTTGTATAGAAAATGTCTTTATACCTTTGAGCAAATTAAATCATTCAATAAAGCTCTCTCTCTCTCTTTCTATATATATATATATATATATATATATATATATATATATATATATATATATATATATATATATATATATATATATAATATATATATATATATAACAATTAAGATTAACATAATCAATCATCAACTACACTTCAGGACAATCAATTATGCACAACAAGATTAACTCCAATGTATCACTCCGTGTAATCGTTGCTGCTTGCATCATTTACAGAGTGCAATATTATTAAGTCGACAAGTATTTCCTATCATATTTGCTTATCGAAATTATTCAGATTGTTCTGCAAAACATGATAATTGAACAATTGAATGAGTAATATCTGTGTAAGGTGTTCCTTCAACAATCTTCTTTTTTGTCCTCAGAGAGAATCGTTTATAGAAAGATTCGACCTTTCACTCCTTACCAGGAAGAAAAAGATTTAAAAATTTTTAAATATCTGTCCCAATAAGAAGGACATTTGAGAACTTCCATCACCACAATCTCATTGTAAATACAATTGGTATATTCATAACGAAATAAACAGGCAATATTCATATTGTAGTCATATTGGAAATATGTTGTTAATTGCACTGTGCCATTTGCATTGCGAATAGTGCTTGTACAAAAGCGTATCAGACTCAAACTGTTCATCTTTGGGAAATTCAAACTGCAAACCATTTCTCAACATATTTCCTTGTAAACTTTGACACACTAGAAATTCTTAAAATCAAACATTTACACCAATTAACTATCCTGTTTATCTAAATTAATGATCACATAATGCAACATTTGTCTTTAATGTAGCAGAATTTGTTAACAATAATAACTATCCCTTAATCAACACAGGGATGTATTTTCATTAAAACAGAAATTTTGTGAATAATTTAAATTTGCTTCAATCACACAAAATCAAGAATATATTTAATCCATTCATTACGCAGTGAAATATTTTAATTTTATCAATTTTTGAGTTTTAATTAATTTTGCATTTCACGGGTATTAAGCGGTTCAATATTTCCATAGATGTTTTACATTGAAAAGAACGTTTTTTATGAACAGGATTAAAACTGTACAAATTTTGAAAGTTGTATTAAGAAGGGAATAAATGTCTTAAGAGATTAAAATTCCTTTCCAATCATAAAACGTGAAATTGTTTCTTTAATCCGCATTAACAAAATTATTGGAACCATCTTGTGAAGAAAATGTTATTTCAGATTTACTTCTCTGAAGTTTTCTCTAATTTAATGAGCTGATATGTTTCAAATCTGTTATTATAACTATTGAATTTCTTTCTGTAAATGTAGATAATGTTATTTTTAGTATTTTCGTACATTAAATATTCATCATAAATTATTAGTTTCTCTTTATTTTTAATGATTAAATAGTCTGTTCTTAATAGTTTATACACACACACACACACACACACACATATATATATATATATATATATATATATATATATATATATATATATATATATATAGATATATATATAGATATATATATATCATTTATGTTCTTTAAAATAAATAAATGATGTTAATTTTGTAATGAATACCATTAAGACTTCTAAGGGTGGAAATTCTCTTCACAAACTCTAATTTGTAAAAAGAAAAGAAATTAAAATGTTTGCATCAGTGGAAAAATTGCTGTAAGTATATAATTATGCTGTACCATCAAAGCATTTACGATTAAGATTTGATAAAATAATGTAGAATATTTCCTAAATTTCGTATTGCACAGAGTATAGTCATTTAGCTAAGATGTTCAAGCAGTTATGAATATTAATTTGGTTTTGAAGCACATGCTTGTTATAAATGATGACCGGAAAATCTGACAGAAATGAAAATGCAATTTGCAGAGGATGCAGGAGAGAAACATTTGGCGAAAAACGTGGGTATGAAAATGTATCAAAGTTTGATGCTGAATTCGATTCAACTTAGAATTCATAAGTCTTAAATATTTATCCTTCTTTTGGATTTCAAAGTATATGAACAGAGTTGGCAGCTTAGTGCTTACCACTTTGATTTTAGTTGAGTTATTTTTGGTTTTTACTCCAACTTCACAAGACTTAGCTATTTGAAATCCATTTAAGTAAAATCTCAATCATATTAGATTCAAGAAGTGGAGAATTAATGCATTGAATAAACCAAACAGATCGAGACGTATGCTCCATTATACCAAAATGGAACTTTTGGAAATCTAAAAAGATTTGTAAAATATCCCGTGCTTTCTATTTCATGTTGAGAGTTAGTGAATCGATTTTATGCATCTACTCGAGATAAGGACACTGGAAGATGTATCAAAGTTCTTGTAGTAGAAATAATAATGCAAGTATTTTGGAAATTAAGAGGATTGATATTTGACAAACTTGAAAAGATCTGGATGTGTGTCCGGTCTGAACCGAGCAAAATTTTGTGAGGACCTTATATGAAGATAGAATCCTTCTAATTCATTTGTAAAGAAAGATATCATGGGTTATTGATGATTATTTTCTGATTATGAAATTTGCAGGTTATTAATAAAAAAGACTTCATTAGGAGATTTTTATATATTTTTTAAATGGAATAAAACTTATAGCAAAGACTTTTGACTAATTTTAAGTGTTGGCAATATTTTTTTTTACATATATTTGATTACAGTGTTTCAAAAAATAAAATATGCTAATGTTAAACAATATTATCATATATTTATATCGATTCCATTTTCATTTAGATATGTGTAATGCATAAAAATTTAAATATTTATTTTATTTTATTTATTAAATATTTGTATCATTTAGATCACGGTATAAAAAATATTATTTGAAAATTTAATGTAATTATTATAACCCAAAAATTAAGACCAATCCTAATAAAAGTATATAATTATAGACTAAACTCAAGATATTCAGAATATGGTAAAAACTAAAATCAATTTTAATTTCTTTAAACTTTTTAATTTAATTTATCAATGCAAAATTGGAAGGATTTACAAGATTTATACAATACAAACCATGCACATTGCTAGATTACTAAAAGATAAATTATTTGAATCAAAAACTTACTGCTTTACTTAATTATTATCTAATACTAATAAAAAAGTATTCTAAGATGCATTTTTATTTCACCATACAAATTCATAAACTATGAAAAATAATTTATGTAATACATTATTATCAAATAACTCTCCTTAGACACAGTGCAGTTTATTTAACACAATATTTTGAAAATCAACAAAATTAATTATTCTAGAAAAAATTAAAATTAAAATAATAAGATTAAAAACTAAGACTATATTCACCAATCTTCAAAATATTAAAAAAATTAATAACATTTAAATTTATATACCTAATTAGAAAAATGCTATCATTATACTTTTAAAAATATTTTTCTAATGATATTACTTCTTAGAGAAACACAAGTGCATTTAATTTTTTAATAAATAGAATTAAAATATTAGATATTCTAACAAAAGTTTTAATCAGTTAGTCACATTTTAATAATAATACCACTTACATTTATTGAAAAATATTGAAGATTTATTAAGGAGAAAATTATTAATAAGTTTTTAAAAATTATTTAAATAATATAACCAAATTAAATTTGAAAGTATCTTCAGAAGTTTATTTTTTATTTACTGAGGAATAAATAAAAGTAAAATAATATTAAAATTAAGGATACTTTTAATTAAAGTTTTTTTTCTTTTTAGAAATATTCAGTTTAATAAATATTGATTTAAGGACATTGCTTCATGATACAACTTTTAAATATTAATATAATATATCCAAAAGATTTAATATTCTAATGATAATTTTTATAGAACACAAAATTTGGAAAAAATCTATTATTTACATGAACAATAATGTTTATGAAATATATAAAATGGAAAAGCAATTAAAATATAAGATGGACCAAGAAATGAATCCAACATTTTTCCTAATGATAAATTTATCATAAATTTATGCCGCCCCCAAGGAAAGTTATATTTCTTTTATAGATTATCATTTATGTTGTAGTCAAAAATATAAATGTTCCACTCTCTATCAATTAAATCGTTGGATAATAAAATATAAAAACGAAGTATCACACACACAAAAAATGCTACAAAAACTTATGAGGCAGCTTAGAAATTTTATCATTTATAATAAGCTTAGATAAGGTGGAACATTAAACTAAAACTAAGATGCTGATATAATTCATCCATTACGTAAACTCTTATCAAAGTAAGAATTATCGCCTCAACTTTCCATTGAGTTATGGGTTAATTCTTGGTAATTAATCTTATCAAAAAGTGATATTTATAAAGAAAAAAATGAAGAAAAATTCCTTAAAACTCTCTCTTTTTCTGACTCAGATCATATTTATATAATTAAATAATTTTTACCAAAATTAAGAAAATACTGGTTTGTAAAGAACTTGTTTCTTTAGTAAAGTTTAAGTACTATCATATTGTTTTAAAACAGAGTTAGGAAACATATTAATTTTTTTTACCAGGCAGGCAGTTTTGAATAATAAAATGGTAAATGAAATAATTTTTATTTTATGACGAATTCTGATAAATATGTATTTTAAAAGGCTTACGCATTTTATAAATGTTTTAATTACAAGCTTAATTATGTAATTTAAGAAATTTCTTACTAAGCAATTAAGTAAATATAATTTGTAATTAAAATAGGATTTGAAATGTCAATTACTATTAAGTTTTGTTGACCTGATTTATTTTTATTGATTTAAAAAAAAGACATAGTTGTGTTACTTTTATTTTTCTCTTAAATTTTCGAAAACCTTTTTCTTAGACTAAGAATTTTTAGTACAAAATATTTATTTAAATCATATTCACTTCAGCTTTCTCATTTTCAAATGATTAAGAATACATAATTAGGAATATTTATTTGACACTAAAAACTGAAATCAACATATTTTCGGGAAACTCAAATTGATTTTAAAATAGTTTGAATAAAAAGTAAAGGGTTTGTTATATCGTTAAGTTAAATCTTTCTTGCTTAAAATTAGTTATTTAAAAAAAACATATTTGCCTCATTTATAATTTAATTTTAAATATTAAACATTTAAAAAACTGTATTTTTTAATTTTTTAAAGAAGAGAAGAAATGCAAATATGTTCGCTTAATTTTAAATTTGCATACTTTTATACTCACGTAAATAATTAAGCGATTTATATTAAGTTTATGAAGTTTTTTGTCATAAACATGAAAAATAATTTTAAGGACCTTTACGGTTATATTTGATTAAGTTGAGTTATTCATTCGTGCATATTTAGAGTAAATTCAACTTGAAATTTTGAAATTTATTTTCCTATCAAGAAATATAATTTCTTTTACTTTGTGCTTAACACTTACAATCTAGAAAAATATGATATATGTTTTCGTATCCGTGTGCGTATATACGTATATGTAGGTATATTTTAACATTTAATTTATACGAATCTTTATAAAATTAAAATAATTCACAAATTTTCATAAGATTAAAAGTAAATACTTAGAATAGTCAGCAGACATTATTTACATAAAATTTAATTTTGGTTTAAAATTCGTAAATGTGCTAAATCTGCTAAGTTCAATTGCGATAAAAAGTATTTCAATTATTTTATTTATAAATTTATACAGTGAGATAGATAAAAAATAAAATTCTTTAGATATAAAATGAAATTTCAAATTTTGCATCAAAGAACTATATATATATATATATATATATATATATATATATATATATATATATATATATATATATATATATATATATATATATATATATATATATATATATATATATATATATATGTATGTATGTATATATATATATATATATGTATATATATATATATATATATATATATATATATATATATATATATATATATATATATATATATATATATATATATATATATACATATATATATATATATATATATATATCTATATATATATATATATATATATATATTTATATATATATATTTGATTGATTTCTTGATTGACAAACACGTTCGTGATTTTAAGAAATATATGTAAATTATATTTTAAATATATTTCCATTATTTTATAAAAACATTTACTTTTGAACCATGAATTGAACAATTTCTGAGAAACGAAATATAGATACTAAATTACTGTAAATATATCTAAACTTTCATGTTTATTTCAATACTAGCATCTGTTTTCCATTCTTTATTTTTTCTAATGAAAACTTTTTCCTTCAATTTACCAGGTTTTATATCGATAAATTTTGGATTCCTTACTTCATTATCAAATCTTTTAATATTCAATTCTAATCATTTTGGTTATTATATAATTCTTTATCTAATGGAGAAAATGGTTTCATTAAATTATTTCAATATATGTTGGACTGTAGTTCTGTTATCCAAACTAATATTTCAAGCGGTATTTAAGGAGCTCAAACGCATAGGAGTATGTGATAAAATTGCATAGACCTGTCCCAGACAACTCTTGCCTTTATATTTTTTGTGAAGGTTTCGACACATCATTTGAAACTGTCCAAAGGGGAAAAAACTCAACTGCACCTCATAACTCAAAATACAGGATAAAGAAATGGACAGAGCAGATTTCTGCTATATTTCTTACTTATTTTCCGTTTTCGAAGGTATTTAACGGCTTGATAAGAGTTTATCTTTGTTCGACCTCAGTCATTGTTTCTAGATTGTGTATATATCATTTTTTATTTCACTTTTCACTATTTATCTTGAATGAATATATAATATTTATTATTTAGTTTTTTAGATTCTGATAACCAAATTTACGTTTTCATTATTTTCCAAAAATAAAATAAATTCATATAATGTTTCGAGGCTTGTGAAATTAATATGTAGTGTAAAAAATTGACAATTTTACCATTTGCAGTGTACTAACTTGTAAATAAACTGAAATTTTAGCACATATATATATATATATATATATATATATATATATATATATATATATATATATATATATATATATATATATATATGTATATATATATATATATATATATATATATATATATATATATATATAAGTAAAGCAAATAAGAAATGGTTCCAGTTTTATTATTGTTTTAACTTAAATAAACAGCAATGAAAATTCAAAACATTCAAAAAATGTGATAAAATTGAGTGTATTTTTTAAAAAAAATTTTAATCATAATTAAAATGTAATTACTGCATTTTGATTCAACATTACATAATGAAGAATAATCAAATAAATCAAATAATACATATTAAATTCTGTACTTATTATGATTTAACTTTGACTATTGTTATATCAATATTTATTATAATTAGTTACTTTTGAAATATAAGCGAAATAAAGTAATATTTAATCTAGAATTTTCCTTCTTAAAGGAGGATAAAATTTTGTTCCGAAATAAATTTTATGAATGTGTGTTATTCCCAAATAAATATTTAAAATATGATAAAATGAAACTTTAGCAATATACCTTTTGATTTGAAATGGAAGAAAATATTAAATTTGTTTTATTGCAGATTAATAGTATATGATTATTTTAAACAGAATATGATTTAGTTTGGCAGTGAATTTGCAACTAATTACTTCATTTGAAAGCAAACATAGTAATTTGCAGGTGATTATTTTCAATATTATAATTAATTATATATTTTATTCTTTTCGCGTGATTGACGTGAGTCTTAACACAACTAGCGTTAGACATCTCAGTAGTTTTGTGTACCGATTCCAACCTTTGAGTTGAAAAATTGCAGAAGCTAGAAGCTTATTTAATCTTGCTCCAGTCAAATTTAAATTTCCGAAAATTGGCTGCACAGAGAAAATGTAAATACAAAGCAATCAATTGAAGAAACAAAGTGTGATTTCATTTTTATCATTTAAGTCAATGAATTTATTGAAAACTATAAAATTTACCCGTTTAATTGAAATTATTAAGTAATAAAAATTTAAGTTTCTACTGATTTTAGTTAAACGCAGGAAAAATTTTTAAGATATTTAACTGCTTCCTATTCGTTTTGAACTATAGGTAAATCATTTGATTACGTTTTCATTTTAATATAAGAAAATACTTAGTTGTTTTTTTAAATACTATATCTCAGTTCCTTTGAAACTTATCTTAATTAATGGTAACCATATTTCAAAACTAGAGATTATTCCACTTTCTGTTAAATATTAAAATCTTATTTTTACCAAAAAGTGTTCTTTTTAATTTAAAGATACATTCTTTGCCAAATTAAAGAATAATATTAATCGGAAAATTAAACATTAATTAAAATTCAGTTAGTATTTTAAAACAAATAATTATATTTACGTTACGCAAAATATCGTTTTGAACCTACACTCAAAACAAGCTCAGATATCTATTGGAGTTATTTTAATTTAAACTATATTAGTGATATTTTTAAAATAATTAGATTTCTTAAAAAATACATTATTTACTAAATTAATTAAACATATTTTAAATCAGAAAACTCTTTATGTACACACAGACATAAAGTTGCAAAGAAAAAATTTGATGTTTGTTATTATTTTCTAAAATTGTTCGGATATAATAATTTTCATTCATAATGAATATGAATGAAAAAAGAAATAAAATTGTCAAAAAACGTTTTCAACATTGTTTTTAAGCAAAATCTGCAACATATATATATATATATATATATATATATATATATATATATATATATATATATATATATATATATATATATATATATATATATATATATATATTGTCGTAGACCATCATCACGCTGTGATTCTTGTCTGCGAATTTCTGCTGTTCTGATTCGTTGAGCTGCGTTTCTTGCTGCAATATGTTCTTCTGATTCATGAGCTCTATTAGCACGCATACGTCGTGCATTTATACTTTACTGATTGTTAAGGTTAGATTTTTTCCGTGTCCTTATACTGAAATAAAAAAAATTAAAAGAATTTATCATTTGAATAAATAAATTGGATCAAAATGCTGAATAAATTAATAATTATCAAATTATAAAATAAAAGTAAAAGAAATAAAAGGCTATTAAGAAATACTTACATGTTTTCGAGGTGGTATGAAAATTAGTAGAGAAAAACAGTAATGAATACAATTTTATTTTATTATTTGTAATATTAAAAGTATTCAAACTGAACACTGCACAATAATAACACAATACAAAGTATAATTATGAAAATGATTTTCGAAAAATTGTTATAGTATGTTTATGTTGAGAATATGAACGAAAATGACGTATGATTATGTTGAGAACATAAACGAAAATGACTTGGAATCAAACACATACTGTAATTCAGATGAAAAATATGTGAACCCAAACTGTTTGTGATATGATTGGTCAAATAAATCATAAAAATTTATGTAAATTCTGTATTCAACCACGCGCTTGCGCACGCACGTTAATTCTCGAAGATTGTATAATCTAGAAATATAAACACGACTCTATCTGCCGAATACCTGTGCAACTTAGATTCTAAGCCGCCATCTATTAGGAATTTATTAAACTAACCGATAAATAAACACTAATGTCGTATAACGATCATTTAATTTGCAAAAATAAATATTGAGATCAATAATTAAGATAAAAACTATTATATATTTTATGTTGGACCTATATTATAAATGGTTACAAAATTTTACAAATATCCGTTCAGTAGTTTCGGAGTTTATCGCGAACATACATCGTGACACGAAATATATATATATATATATATATATATATATATATATATATATATATATATATATATATATATATATATATATATATATATATATATATATATATATATATATATATATATATATATATATATATATATATATATATATATATATATATATATATATATATATATATATATATATATATATATATATATATATATACATATATATATATATATATATATATATATATATATATATATATATATATATATATATATTTCTTAAAGTTACCACACAACCCCAATCAATGCGTTATTTTCAATACTTTACTTGAAATGAGATATTTCTTCTCATTAGAAATGCCATTTACACGTGGCTTCTATGTGAAAGAGTTTTATTTATTATTTCTATATCTATATATAATCCAAGGATATCTGACATTTTTGACAACTTAAGTTCATCGTGACCAAGTGATAAACAAGAACTTTTCAGATATAATATTCACAAATTTGACCCTAAATATTGTTGAGCACCAGGGAAAAGATATTGCATTTCTACCTTTTAGAAGAGTATATGCGAAGGTGGGTGCATATAAAAGGCAGAAATGTGACATCCATGTTTCATCCCTTGCGACATGTTAATACGGCAAATTAACTGTGTGAAAATCTTTTAAAATACAATTAGATACAGATCAGAACTTCAGCAGTTTTGCAAAGTTTTAAAAATTAATATTTTGCCGTTAAAGTTCTATGAACAATACACGTACGTTTTTACACTATTCCTATTATAAATAGCTCCATCAACATAGATATGCAGTAATTAGCGTCCTATACATATAATAGTAATATGTAAAACAGAAAAATTCAAACAAATAAAATAATCTCAACTGGAAACTCTAGTTTTTATTTTCTGTGTGCATTTTATAAGCAAAATGTTTGAAGGAAAAGCAAATCTCAGAATGTAAACTTCACTCAAAATGTAAACTATATTTTATAAACAGTAAGAAAAATAGATTATAAATTTTAAATACATTTATTTATTGCTTTATCTTTAAAGTACATAGAAATATAAATCTTTATGTTCTTATGAAATATGTTTTCTTCATGCGAGGAAAGTTTTATTTATAAGAAAACACTACGAGCAAAACTTTTTCTTTCAAAATATTTATCTACTTTTCGAATTCAACAAACTCAATCTCATATAGAAAATTTAATACTGTTGCTCTTGGTTCAGCACTATTTTCTTTTTTGACAATTTTTATTCCGTGAGGCAAGTAATGTAAATCAATTCTGAATAACAAATATATAAAATTTTCCTCATCATCTAAGAATGTATAAAAAATTTTCTACAACATTTAATTCATTTATAACATTATATTTGTCAAACAGGCATACAAACTGCTTGAAAAACATCATTAAAATATCCTTGAACCAAGCGTTATGTGTAGAAATTTTTCTTCAAATCAAAAATTTCTTAAAGATCATTTGTCTTTTTTTCTGTTTTGAGGGATTTTAAATGTAATAATTAATAATATTGATATAATAAATCTAAGATTTATGAACAATTATTGTTATACATGTTTCTTATTCGTTCTGAACTTTCAAATAATTTTTTTATCATTTTCTCTTATATATATATATATATATATATATATATATATATATATATATATATATATATATATATATATATATATATATATATATATATATATATATATATATATATATATATATATATATATATATAATATATATATATATAATACTGAATGGAAAACAATACATTGAAAATACTTGGAAGAATTTTCAAAGAAATATATATATAAAATGTAATGAAGTATTAATGTGGCCAGCTTCGTCAGGGTGTGTTGACAACATTGGCACAAATTATGTTAATTAATTGTTAAATAAGAAGCTTGAAATGCCCATAGTGTTAACACTTAGTCGCTAATTTATGTATTTGGGGAGGTTCTTACAGATTTGGACTTGTGTTTGGATATGGTTTTAATTTGATTACTATAAATTTAATGTATTTTGGCAATATTGGATTTTGACTTATATATTTTAAATTAAATTCTACTTCTTGTATTCTGGCTTGATATTTTGGTTTGAACTTTCGGTATGGCTTTGGGCTGTACTGGCCTCCTTAAGACTATGTCTTGGGCCATTGCAGAAAAGCCATATTTTGTGCCAATGTGGTCAACACCCTCTGACGAAGCTGGCTTTATTGGTACTTCATTCCATTTTATATCTATTTTTCTTTGAAAATTCTTCCAAGTATTTTCAATGTATTATTTTCCATTTAGTGTTTGGTGTGTTGGTGTAGCCTCCAAAATTACGATTGACTAAGATAGAAAAAAGAGATTTTATTTACAACTTTAACAATAACAACATCCGTCGCGACAGCCGCGACCTTTTATCTATCGTGTGACTGAGAGGAGCGCATTTATACTTCTCTCTCCGCAGTCAGAAAAGCTGCCTTCGCGCATGCGCAGCCTCCAAGCTCACAGGAGAAAAGCTTGTACTGTCACAGCTTGTACTGCCATCTTGTGAGGCTTAAAAGTATTATTTATATTGCTTACCACAATAGTATCCCCCCAGTGAGGGACGAACGATAACATAAAAATAAATGTACAAACAATAGGTAACATTAGAAAAAAAATTTTTGTTAGATGTTTGTGCTAGTCTATTTCAGTTATGAGTCTTTAAGGAAATCGAACTCTCCGACCAGATTTTCCTACACTGGACTGTTCCTTTGGGTGTGACACTAATACAGTTGAGTCAGAATTTGGCACAGTCATAATGAAGGCTGGTTTGACTCTGTCTAGAGAAACACAACGTTTCTTACCATTGACCTCAATGGTGATTGTTTTCTGATCCCTTTGAAAAACCTCGTGAGGACCAGTATATGGTTGAGAAAGTGGTGGTGTCACTTTATCCACCCTAAGAAACACATGTGTACAGGAGTTTAGTTCTGGGTGTACAAATATCCTGGATTTTGTATGTGCAGATGTGGAACATGGTTTGATGCTGTTCATCTTACTCCTCAGTTCTCGCACAAAGTCGTTTGCAGAAGGATGTTGTGATGGAGTATCTGTACACAGATCAGCCGGTAATCTCAATGAAGTACCATACACCAGTTCGGCACTGGAAGAGTTGATGTCAGGCTTGACTGCTGATCTGATTCCCAAGAGGACATGAGGCAAGGTTTCAGTCCATCTGGTATGAGCATGGGCCATGAGTGCACTTTTCAGTACTCGGTGGAAACGTTCTACCAAACCGTTGGATTGAGGGTGAAATGATGTGGTTCGAATCCTGTTGGTGCCCAATAAATTGGACATTTCCCTGAACAAGGAAGACTCAAATTGGCGTCCCTGATCAGTAGTTATCGTAGAAGGACATCCAAACCGTGAAATCCAACCGCTGAACAAGGCTCGACAAACGGTTTCAGCAGTGATGTCTCGAAGAGGTATCACTTCAGGCCATCTGGTGAATCTGTCGATGATTGTTAGGCAGTAGGTTTTACCTTCTGATGGAGGCCAAGGACCCACTAGGTCGACATGAATGTGTGCGAACCTTGCATCTGGCACTGTGAACGTTCCAAGAGGAGTTTTGTTATGTCGGTAAATTTTAGATCTTTGGCACGAATTGCAACTCCTGACCCAAGATTTGAGGTGCTTCCTCATAGCAGGCCACACATATCTTGCAGTTATCAGTTGTGTTGTGGCTGTTATTCCTGAGTGGGACAGAGAATGAAAATGTTCGAACACAATTCTGCGGAAACTTTCTGGAACGAAAGGTCTTGGTGTGCCTGTTGACACATCACAGATTAGTTCTGTAGATGTTAGAGGACAAGGCATTCTTTTCAATTCCAGAGAAGTGGTGTTATTTTGCATTAATTCTTTCAGTTCGGTGTCGCTATGCTGTGCTGCTGCCAAGGCACTGAAGTCTAGGAAAGATGATGCTGAAATTTTGCAGGTTTCAACTCTTGAAAGAGTATCAGCCACTGTATTTTTGAATCCGCTGATATGGCGGATATCAGTGCTGAACTGAGATATGAAATCCAGATGTCGCCATTGACGTGGGCTGCACTTGTCAGGGTTTTGCTTGAAGGCATAAATGAGTGGTTTTTGGTCAGTGTAAATACTGAACACTCGACCCTCAAGCATGTGTCTGAACTTCTTCACAGCGGTATACATTGCCAACAACTCACTATCATAAGTTGAGAACTTTTGTTGGCTTTTCGTTAGCTTCACTGAAAAAAAGCAATTGGTTCCCAATTGTGTTCGTTCAGCTGCATCAGAGAACCTCCAACCGCAAAATCACTTGCGTCGACGAACACACTCAGCTTAGCGCCTGGAATTGGGTGTCGAATCAAAGTTGCATTGGCTAGAGCGTTCTTTGCCTGTTGGAATGCTTCTCCTGCCACCTCAGACCATTGTATTTTCTCTGTTTCGTTTTTCCCACCTTTCCTGCCTTTTCTGTTATTTTTAATCCCTTCTAAAAATTTCGTTAGGGGTGATAAAATATGGGCTGCTTTCGGAATAAAACGTCTGTAAAAATTGAACAGACCAAGAAAACGCCTTAATTGAGTTAAAGTTTCTGGTTGGGGAAAATTTAGTATGCAATTTACTTTTTCTGTTAAGGGTTCAAGACCAGCTTCAGATACTTTGAATCCTAGAAAGTTTACTGACGATTTACCAAATATACATTTAGAGGGTTTTAAGCTGAGACCATAAGTCTGTAATCTACCAAATAATGTTTTAAGGTGTTCGATGTGATCTTCAGGTGATTTTGATGCCACTAAGATGTCATCCACGAATGCAAAGACAAATGGCAGATCCCGAGTGACTTCATCAATGAACCTTTGAAAGGTTGCAGCAGCATTGCAGAGGCCAAATTGCATGCGTGTGCTCTCGAATAATCCGAAAGGTGTTATTATTGCACTTTTGTGAATATCAGCCGGATTTATGGGAATCTGGTGATAGGCTTTTACTAGGTCTATATGTGAAAATATTTTTGTGCCATGTAAATTTGATGTGAAATCCAAAATATTTGGCACGCCATAATTATCCTTGATGGTTTGAGAATTTAGTGCTCGATAGTCACCAACCGGTCTCCATTCAGTGGTATCCTTCTTTGGGACCATGTGCAATGGTGATGCATAATTGCTTTTAGAGGGGCGCATATGTCCTAATTGAATCATGGTTTGAAATTCCTCCTTAGCGATACGCAAGCGGTCAGGTGCAAGTCTACGAGCTTTGGCCGTTACTGGCGGACCAATCGTGTTAATAAAATGAACAACTGAATGTTTTATGTCCTGATCTGGACGTGGCGGTCTTGTAATTTCAGCGAATTCTTGCAATAACTTATGATAAACACTATCACCTGATACAGATTTTACAGAGTGAACATTGCTGTTGCGTAATATACCGTCAGCATTTACATTGGTAGTTGCATCATGTAGCTTACGTTGCGATAAATTTGGTACTAAATTAAAATTAAAAAGAAAATCTGCACCGATTATGGGAGTGGTTACATTTCCCACTAAGAATGTCCACTGAAATGTTCTTCTAAGACCAAGGTCTAAGGAAAGAGTTTGAGTGGTGTAAACTTGGATGGGAGAAGTGTTGGCTGCGGTAAGTGTCATGTGCAATGTGTTCCTACGTTGTATTTTTAAGGCTGGAATAATGGAAAATCCGACCATGTGTCTATTAAAAAGCTTATATTTGACCTTTTGTCGCGCACGAAAAGGCAACGAGAATTTCGCGGCAAGGCGGTAGTCGCCATTACGCCTGGCCTGTCTCGTTTTTTGCAAACTTACATGGCGGCGAACATTTTCGAGCTGCTTCGCCGAATTTATAGTGGTACCAACACTGGTCATATTTCCTTGTATTCGAGCGGCTACGTTTCCTGAATGAGTGGTTACGCTCATGGCTACGACTTCTGCCTCGAGAAATCTGGTCTACACGCAAGCTTAGTTTTTTAATTTCATCTAGTATACGGTTTTCAAGGGAATGGTCTGAGGAAACAGAGCAAGCACTTACCGGCACTGGTGTTACATCCATGATACGATCTGCCACCTCAGCTGCTTTATCCAGGGTCAACGGGCTTACGGCTGCGAGGATAGATTGTACGGACGTTGGTAGTTGGTGCTGAAAAAGTTCCAAAAGCAATTCGTCCGACACATTATGCGATGCCGCACGCCGTTGCATTCCGCGCAACAGTTCACTCGGTCGTCGATCACCTAGTTCCTCTCCGGCGAGCAATTTTCGGATTTCCTGCTGTGATGACTCACCGCTGCGCTTTATCAGTTCCAATTTCGCCGTCTCGTAGGGATGTGTGGCGTCAGGTTGAATTATCACGTCTCGAATTATGGTAGCTGTTTCCGGCGGTAAGTGTGCTATGATGTAGTTGAACTTTGTTTTGCTATCCGTCACCGGTTTGGGGCATCCAAGTTCAAATGTGCTTTCGCACATGGTAAACCACAGAGCAGGGTCTGAAAAGTTATATGCCGGAATCTTCACGGCTGTGACCTCCGACATGATGTCCGTACAGGTAGGTTCGTCACTTGTTGACGTTGAAAAAGCGAAAATAAGTTCCGAACTGGAAAATAACTGGTCATAAAAGTTCTAAACGTAGTAATTAGTCCGGGTCGCCATTTTGGTGTGTTGGTGTAGCCTCCAAAATTACGATTGACTAAGATAGAAAAAAGAGATTTTATTTACAACTTTAACAATAACAACATCCGTCGCGACAGCCGCGACCTTTTAGCTATCGTGTGACTGAGAGGAGCGCATTTATACTTCTCTCTCCGCAGTCAGAAAAGCTGCCTTCGCGCATGCGCAGCCTCCAAGCTCACAGGAGAAAAGCTTGTACTGTCACAGCTTGTACTGCCATCTTGTGAGGCTTAAAAGTATTATTTATATTGCTTACCACAAGTGCTTTCAATGTATTGTTTTCCATTTAGTATTTTCAATGTATTGTTTTCCATTTAGTATTTTCAATGTACTATTCTCCATTTGGCTTTTTTCATTGTATTTTATGAAATATACTATTAACTATATCTCAGTAATACTATTCTAGCTGCTTTTGCGCTAAATGCATTGCTAAGCATAAATGTTTTTTTATATAATCTTGTGGTTTTCAGTTTCAGTTCTGCATCTAAACTTGCATTTATATATATATATATATATATATATATATATATATATATATATATATATATATATATATATATATATATATATATATATATATATATATATATATATATATATATATATATATATATATATATATATATATATATATATATATATATATGTATGTATATATATAATATATATGTGTGTGTGTGTGTGTGTGTATATAACCCTCTTCATTTTGGAGTAAATCGGATATGTAATATGTAATCGTAAATGAGACCACTCACATCGCCATCTGGAAGAAAACTACGGAGTTTCTTTCAGTGTCTCGAAAAAAGTACGAGAGAAGGGAAAAAGTCAATTACATTGACATGGATGAGAAAAATGGAATGGTTAAATAGAATGGTGCTTTCCTGATTTTCTAAACTGTGACGTATGGAAATGTGAACAGAAGTAAAAAATATTATCTTCTGATTGAACACGGCTGCACAATGTTGCAAAGAAATACCAATCAGTAGTCCAAAATGTTCTTGCTCATATCCCAAGAGCTGCATCATTTTACTAATTTCAACATGATCTAAATGTAATTTGCATATATTGTCCAAAATTATTGCAGTATGAAAATACGTAAGCAACGTCACACCTGCTTACTTTAGACCATTTGTATATATGAGAGTGAGGTGAAAGATGAGTATTGTGACATAATTTTACTGAACGGTGAAGTGCTGCAGACATCAAAGTTTTGCTGGGAACGTTTAAATGCATGCGCTTACACTTCTTTTTAAACTATCCTATCTGAAGTAAAATGCTTAAGTGAGATTTTTTCTGATTAACTTGTCGAATTCTATCTGACAGACCAGCAAAAATAGGATTGCATGCTCAACCAATAAAGGTACTTGTATTTTCTTTCACATATCCGAAATGCAGTACAAGACAGATCAGTGAACACAGTGACCTCTCAATAAGTCTTGTTTGGAAGATCCTACAAGAATCAGACGCTTTATCTTACCAACCAAAGCCTCAAAAAGTTTTACTGGATGAGGATGTTGGCTAACGCTGCGGTGCAACATCATTATGAATCAAATATAACTAACTGCAGGGAACATTTTTGTCAGATATAGTGTGGATAGATGAGGCATGCTTTTCATGGAATTACATGTAAAGGAGGCAGAACACTTATTAATGGGCACTGGGAAATCCGTGTCTTAGTATTAACGTTTGGTGGGCAATTTACAGTTGCAAATTTATAGTAAAATATTTTACGTTGGTACCTTAGCTGGTGCAACTACTACTGTAAACTGCAATGCCCAATTTTGTGAAGAATCTGGTGGTGATAATGTATATTTTTTTCATGATGGAGAGTTGCTCAAAAACATTGCTAGTGAAGCAGTACCACGTCACGGAATTCGGTAATCAAATAATTGGGTATGACAGTTTTGAAAAATATCCTCAAAATTCACTTGATCTGACACCACTAGACGTTTTTTCTGTGGGGATACGTAAAACAGAAGGCATAGGCGATCCTTTTCACAAACATTTTCAAACATTAAACAACACATTATGGACCGTAACCCAACGTGCCATCCTCTGCGTTCCGACATGTGCATTGTGAGTTTCAAACAAAGGTACAAATGTGAATTGCAGCTATTAATGCAAAGTCTGTATATCTTAAATAAAGGTATAATGTTATAAACAATATTCTTTTTGCTTTATCGTTTATCATCTTCACAGAAATAAATAAATTGAAATAAGTAACAATGTTGAAAATACTGAGTAAGTCAGAAAGCGAACATTTTTTCTGTGGTAAATATTTGAATTTATGTCACCCAAACGAATATTTAAAATACCAAATTAATAAAAAAATAGCTGAAAATAGTTACAATAATTTATCTAAATGAGAATTTTTTATTCGTTTATAATTTATATAAATAATTTATAATTTAAGAAAATATATTTTTAAAATGCATTCCACTAGAGTTTCGATATTATTATAGAGATTTCCTATATATCCACGATATATTTTTTAGGAAAAGATTATAATTGAAATATTTTTTTTGCTTTTTTATAACTCATTTTCACAATTTAATGATGAATCTGCCATTTTACTTCTATGATCTTTTGTTGTTATAGTAACAAATACTTTTTACATAAGACACTTTTTTATTTTTCACATTATTTGTACCTTGTTATTGTGTCGTATTTTTTGTGATTCGAAACGAAAGAAATGTTTTGATGTCGTATATACATTTTCCTACGAATTCACATTTTTTGAAAAATTGCTACGAGTAGTCCCTAATAAATAGAGGTGTATATTTTTCTAATCCTTAAATGCAAAATATTGTAAAATATTTTATAATTGAATTGACATTTTAATAAAAAAATGTCATATTATTAAATTTTTTACTTATTTTTGTTGATATGAATTTTTGTGTTTTTTTGTAATTGTTCTTATTAACTAGAAATTTTAGCATAATATTCTGTTTATAAGACATAAATATCTTTAATAATCTGTCGTACATTACATAAGGTTAATTTACGCACTGTAAGGAATTAATTTTTCTTTTGAGAAAGTTCAGGATGTTGCTTAAGCCATATAAATGTGTATAGATAAGTGATGAAATAAATTACTTTATTTTCGCGGCAAATATGAAACAAAAACACTATCTAAAGGAAAAAATGTTTTCAGAAAAAACAAAGTTATAAATTTTAGCAAAACATTAGAAAACCTAGAATAAATTATAACTGAATATCAGATTAAAATGTATTTATTATTTTAGGTTGTCTTACAAATATTATTTAAAGATTCAACACACTCTATATCATTATAATATGCGCGTAATTATTTTCTCCAATTAAACGGTTCCGATAATTTATTTAATAAATTCATTTATTTCCATTTTTGAATTTTATCTTTTGCTCTTCAATATAGTAATACAAAATATTAAAAGATCAAATAAAACAATTAATATTTAAATAATTAATTTTACTATCAGAGTGATACAATTTTCATTTTTAATTCATTAGAATGATTTAATGTGAAATGCAAGAGTTAGTAAAAGTTTCTTATACCTCAAACAATTTTAAAGAAAATTATATTTGTTTTATATTATTATATTCCATGTCATATTTATTTTTACAAATATAATGCAAACACACCAATATTTACCAATAAAATTATTATTGTAATCAGTTTAAATAAAGAAAATCATTGTAACAATATTTTAAGCATGCACTTTAACTTTTTAAACTTAGCGGTTTTTTTAATATAATTATTTATGTAAGAAAGTTGGATTTTCTATTTTGACTTAAAAAATTCCACTGCTCATTCAAATATGCTTGATTAAAATCCAGAACTAAATCATTGCAAAACTGTGATAATGTGATAATCTTACACATAATACAAAATATATTATTGTAATTTGTGGAGCAAATCTTTT
Organism: Latrodectus hesperus; assembly: GCA_037975125.1. Taxonomy (NCBI): domain Eukaryota; kingdom Metazoa; phylum Arthropoda; class Arachnida; order Araneae; family Theridiidae; genus Latrodectus; species Latrodectus hesperus. Next base: position 115,207,679 of record CM075853.1, read on the forward strand.
TAAAATTGAATCCTAATGACTGAAAATTCAAATTATGTCTATAAAAGCCATTATATTCATTTTTCAGTAAAAAAAGAAAAATATCTGACGAAAAACGCCTGGGAGAAAAATTCATTTTTGAGAGGAATATAAAATGTTCTTTAACTATTTTGAAGAAATTTAATCAAATGCGCGACCTGCACTTGACTGCTAAAATCAATTTCAATTATAAACTTTTCATGCATAAAATCATCTTTTTTTTTGTTTTGCAATTGTATTTTAAAATAACTTCCGGCTCCACATTTTCAAGATTTCGTAAAAGAATGAAGAGAAACAAATTGGATTTAAAGCATTTGTCTGAGGTTTTCAGGAAAGATAAATATCCACTTTTGCACTAAACTGCACTTTCTGAAATTACTCTCGATCACTTACAGAACTTTAAATCGAAAGTACCTGTTCTATTATTCTGCAGCCAAATCTGGCTGAAAGATTGCTATATTTATCATATTTTTTCTTCTTGCTTCATGAGCGAGAATCCATCTTTCACAATATATTTTATAATTTTTTTTATTTAGAATATTTTTAATGCATAAAGAGAGAAATTAATTTCATATTAAATTTTTATTATAAAATATAATAGATTGAAATTTAATGCACATTTTGTGTTTTTGACTATTTTTGAAAGATAAACTATCATTTGCCAAAAATATTTAATACCCACCAGCTAGAATAAATAATCAATAAAAAAACTAATTTAACAAATTTGTTATGTAATAACTTTAGAATGGCAGGAACAAGAAAACATGACTGAGAAATGTTGTTTGTTGGAAATATTGTTTGGAGAAATATTGTTTGTGATATTTTAATTTCTGAAAAACTAAACAAGACAAATTTTATTCACGATTTTGCAGACACATCTTATTGAAAACAGCATTATGTGTTCTAATTTTTTTCTTAATTAATGTTGTTTACATAGATAGATAACGTCAAATGCAAACTTTAACATTCTAAAATGTAAATTAGTTAAACACGACTATCACATAAATGTTTATCCTGTTAGAGCAGACCACGCATTTCTAGTGACTGGTAAGTAACATGGGAATTTGTTTAAATGCTATTTTATGTACAGATCTTCCATTCCTTTATACAACACTTTTGTTAAAAATAATTTATCCTAATCCCATACAATATAATAGATTAAAATTTAATGCACAGTTTGCTTTTTTGAATATTTTTGAAAGATAAACTAACATTTACCAAAAATATTTAATACCCACCAGCTAGAATTAATAACCAATAAAAAATTAATTTAACAATTTTGTTACGTAATACCTTTAAAATGATGGGAATTAGAAAACATCCCTGAGAAATATTGTTTGTGGAAAAATATTATTTATGATATTTTTTTCAGAAAAACTAAAGGCAAATTTTATGCATGGTTTTGCGGACACATCTTATTGAAAACAGCTTTATACGTTCTAATTTTTTCATAATCAATGTTGTCTATACAGGTAGATTAACATCAAATGTTAGAAGTCAAAATTCTAAGATGTTAATTAGTTAAACATGACTATCACATAAATGTTTATCGTGTAAGAGCAGACCAATCATTTCAAGTGACTTGAAAATATTATGAAAATGTGTTTAAATACTATTTTATGTACTAATCTTTCATGATTTTATACAACACTTTTGTAACATTAATTTATCTGAGTCCCGTACAACATTTACTGTTACAGACACCAACGAATGTTTAAAAAATATATATTTTAAAATCTTGTGAAAATTTTAAGCATAATCATAATTTACCTTTTAGGCATTAAAATGCGTAAACAGGTTTTTTAAACTAAAACGATAATGTTTTAACTGTCATTATTTTAATCATCAGCCCTAACTATATCATGTTTCTTATAATATGCAAAAAAACACATATAATATCAAAAGTTGCAGAGTAAATTAAAGTTTTCATATAATAAAATAAACTTTTAATCTGTCAAACTATAATCTACTAAATTTATTTTAAAATATTATAAAGGCTGGTTTTGAAGCATATAAATGTTACTCACAGAAAAAAATTAAATTTAAAAGATTTATTTCTTTATGATTTAAGATTTAACTGATATGTTCCTTCCTTCTCTTAACATAACAGTTATTTTTAAATTTACATTTGTTTTGATATAATCAAATGTTTAAAATGATGTTTTAACCAACTTATCTTTAAAAAAATCAAATATATTAAGCAAAAATTATTTCTGTTGCAACAGAACATTTCATAATTCATCTAGTTCCAAAAACAATCATTTAAAATTACTTATGAGCATTGTACGTAAATTACATTGTCAAATAAAATAGTGTATCAAAAATATAATTCTTTATTATTTTAAATAAAATATCATTAATTATATATGAAGTAAGTTTTTCGATATGAATAATACAGTGTTGCTTTTTGGTTTGATTTTCAAAAGAAATTAATGAAAAATGCTGACGTACATCTTTTCAAAATCTGCCACAACTCTTTTATACTCAAGGGTTCATTGTTCAACAGTATAAGCTTATCAAATTACTAAAACGTAACATCAGAAAATAATAAATGCATACACATTTTAAAGTAATTATTTTACTATAAATGAACATCATTATTACAAATGAGATATCATTATTATAAATGAAACATTTATTCAATTGGTGGTTGTGTGGTTTTTGCATATAGCTACAAATTTCTCACTAAATTTTAAATAAAATTATCTAATCGGAAAATTTCCTTATTTTAGAAAATCGATAATGAATGAAAAAACCCACGTGCAAACACGATTCACTATTCTTATTAAAACAAAAAATAAAACACACTACTAAATAGAAAAAAAAGTATTTAAAATAATACATTTTGAGAAATAACATTATTTTTGTTGTCAGGTAATGCAAAATATAGCAATGTGACACTTTTAAAATTAATTACTCATTTTATTCTTAAATTTATTCATTAATTACTTCAAATGATATCATGTATTATTTGAAGTTTCAGTTTCTAAAATATCTGATTAATACACTACATTATTTAGTTATCCATTGAGCAATATTCAAACATTCGTTTAATTTGCTATATGAATGTAAGTGTAAATATTAAGATCAAAAAAATAGTTTCACTTTTGAAGAATTAAATAATATTTCCTTACGCTATTAATTAAACATAGAAAAAATCGTAATATTTATAGAACGTTATTCATCTGAAAAAAAAGAAAACTATTTCTTAAAAATATAAGAACCGAGTTCTTTGTTACAAATGAATAGACTCTTTTCTCTTATTCAAACTTCTTACCTTAAGATTGAAAATGAATAAAATATAAAAAAAATTATAAAAAAGAAGAAACTTTTGTTAATAAAAAGAGAAATATTATGTTATTTCTCTCTTGAAAAAAAAACAATAAAACAGAACTTACTAGAAATTAAAAAACAATTTAAAGGAAGGGAACACTATTTTTCGTTTTAAAAAACTGAAAAAGAAGTTAAAAATCATTCTTCTCAAGGAATTCACCATTCCTGCCAATAATGAGTACAGCTACAATTATAAATGGAAAAGAAATCCTTGAAAGAGAAGCGCAGGAAAAGTTCCTGAAGAATAATTATGTATTTTTACACTTGAAAAATTTCCTTTTCTTTTATTTTATTTAATATTTTTAAATGATGATTTATTCTGAGACGTATCATATAATGAGAAAAAGAAAGCTGTGAAATTTTTCTTCGATGGTATATTTCCCACTACACTTTTATATTAAAAGAAAAGTTACCTTTTTTCTTAAAACTACTGTTAATGCCATATTAATTCCTCGTTAATTTACTGCCAATATTTCTGATATAATGATGAGACAAGACTTTCTGAGTTGAAGCAAAATGTTGAAAAATATTTGATATTTGATCATAATTCTATAAGTTACATTTATTACAGCAAATCCATTGGATGCATAGTTCTATAAATTTATTCTCAATAACCTGATCACTTAGGCTTATAAGCATTCAGTTACGGTTAAAAAGTATTTCATTATGAAATTTACAAAATAATTAAATAAAGTATTATTAAAATGAATCAATAATTTTTGGATATAAATTTAAATATACTTGTCGTGTTAATTTGCAGTTTTAGTAATACTACATTTCCATGATATAAAAGTTCGCGCAATGTCTGGTTTTGATGCAAGAATGTTTAAAAGACTAGAAGACATCTTAAGGAATTTGGTATTTTATTTTGATCCCGATAATAACTAAGATTTAGAGGCATTGATCCACTGGTTGAGAACTTCAGGGAATTCAGACTTTTTAGTGTGTTTATAAAGACAATTATTAATGTGGAATAGCAAAAAGTCTTAAAAGAGATCCGGTCCATACGAGCTCCAATAGTATAATGAGGTTTTTAATTTACTGATGTCGAAAATTTTGGCAGAACTTTCTATATTTCTGCCATGTTTTAATGCTGAGAACAATATAGGAATAAAACGAAAAAACAATTTCCCCATTAGAATTTGTCAAATAATTTTATTTTATCATTCATTAACTAAAAGCACAAGTTTACTATTATAAAAATTATTAGTTTGAACGTAAATCTATATGTTGAGATATTTTCTTTTTAATGCTTAGAGTAATATTCAGGCATGAATGAATTTATGTTTGAAAAATGAAAATAATTCATCAATCAGGAGTAAACGCAAGTAATTTTTTAAAATCAAAAAATTGGAAATAGCAAAAATCCTTCTTCTTTTAAAAGCAATGAATGTACAATTTTCTACATTGTTCTGATTTTCTTCTTAAGGTGGAAGTTACATTTCAAAATAGAAACTATAATCACAGATAGCCTTAAGCAGTATGATTATTGATTTTCTCATCTGTCGATTAACTCAACATGTATCTCAAACAGAATTCAACGGTAGGAGGTATATTACATAAAAACACTTAGATCTATGAGTGTTTTTAATTGCATAAACCTTAAGCTAAATTAAAACTTATAGTCTTTATATCTGTATTTAAACTGAAATGTTTAACATTAATCTTAATTATTGTAATATTGTTTGTGATTAAAAATAATATAATTATATTTCACAACTCAGAATTACTCTCAATTTTGCTCAACAATACTGAGAATTGAAAATACTAAGATTCGAATTGGTGAAATATACGTATTGAATCAGAAACGCGCGCGCGTGTATTTCATCCTAAATAAACGTACTTTTAATTCTTTTGGAATGTTCAATTAAAAAAGTATGCTTTTATGTAATATTACAAAATAACTCTCAAAACTGTTATAAAGTTTCAGTTTAAAATTAAAACTGAAAATATCTGATTTTCAGCACTAAAGCAAAAAATATTAATTATTGTTATTTATCTAATTTTAACTAAAAGTAAATCTTTCTATTTGATTTACTATTAGTTTATATCTGCATTCTTAACAGCGTTTTATATCCTGTTAAGAATGAAGAAATTCAAAGTTGTTCAAAAATAGTAAAGAATTATTTGGGTTTATAAATTAGTGTAAAACATGTTTTTAAGTATGAAAATTATTCGATGATCATGGGGAAAATATTTTTTTATATAGGATCCTTTTAATTTATAGTATATTATAAGAAAATTTCCCAGTTATTGTAGGGGTTGTATCAAAAATGAGTGAATATTTACTTAGTTTATTTTTTAAGAACATAATTCTCATGTTAAGTTAAAAACCTTAAAAAGTTTTTCAAGAAAATAATCGAGAGAAGAATTCATTTTTAATTCTCCTGAAATGTTAATTTTAGAAGAACCTTAATTATTTAATACAAATTGGTAAATATCTGTTTTCTTATATTAATATAAATTAATATTTTCATTTACTGTTGAAATATTTTGAGGATCAATTTTATTCTTCAAGATTCAGAGAACGCTTAAGATAGTTTCCTAAAGTTTTAAGTGAGGAATAGGGTCATGAACTAAATTGAATCAAAATGTGTTCAGAAAAGAAGCTTTGAACATAATTAAGTGTGAGACCAAGTAGATCTTTTAAACGCTAGTAGAAAATATCGGTTTAGTGTCAAGGAATGGCGAGTAGTTTACGGAATATCTCTAGCGCGCCGGTGTAATTTAATTGGAAGTTTCCGAGTCTTTTCGAAAATCTTCTGGGGAAGTGAAATTCTATTGATAGTGGAAATTTTCCTCGACACGACTTTCTACTCTATAATCTCACAAATCTGCTACGTCTATTGAATTTAGGTTGGTAGCTTTGAAGTTTTTCTTAAAACATCAAATGCTTAGTTTGTTCGTAATTACAAAAAGAGAAGATCTTGATTTCTATCTGAATTAGAATATATTTAATCCCAGATTTGTGCATCGTATTGAATGAAATATCATAAAGAATTTTGTATTTGCATTCACCAAAATGTTTATAGAAAGAATAATGTTTAAAAACAAGAAATGTGAATAAGATATTTTCTTTGGGAACAATATTGAATGTGGGATTTATAAGCTTGAAGAACCTGATTAACAACAAATCGAATTATTTACTATTAGATTTACCATTTCAATTTGAAAACTATGTTAGAAATTTATTTTTACTGAAATATTTAATCCCAGATTGCATATTATAAAATCGAATATAAATAATTTGACATTTTTGTTGTGTGCCCCTCTCTGGTCTCTTTGAGAAGGGAAAAAAGCAGAAGAAGGTAACCTTTATCGACAAAGACTGCAGATAGAGGTAGAAGGATGCTTTACTTTTTTAACAAAGGGGATCCGTTACAAGTAGAAATTTCGACTTTTTCTCTGGTTTTGGACCCAAGTCTTATTCGGGATTCGAAACCCAGCCCACGCGGTGAGAACCGAGGGTCATAACCACCATGTAGTGAGAGCGGCAGATTGACATTTGCAATTACCAGTATATTTGTGGTAAAATATTTGTTGAAATAGTGGTGATAAAATTTTTTTCAGGGAACCATACTGAATGTAAATTTCTTCAAATCTAAACTTATGAAAATTGAGAACAAATAAAATCTCTACTTATTTTATTTTCACTACTTTTGCTAATTTTCAATCATAATTTAGGGTTTTATATTAATATTCACACTGTAGCTCATATTTAAATTTATAAATTTTTTACTTAGCTTAAATAGAACCTATGAAATCTTCTGTAGTTATCTTTTGAGTAAGGTATTTAGAACCCATAATATAAAATGAGAATGGGATTAGTACGAAGTACTAAATCACCCTTTTGAGAAAAAAATAATAATAAAATGACAACAGTTTAAGGATTGTAATTAACATAGGTTGGTATTGCTTTTACTATATTTGTATAAAAAATAAAACGTCGATTTTGTAAAAATTTACGGAATAACACTTTTGCGTTTAAAACCCTTTACATTGTGCACCCTCTCAATGGGTACCATTTTGTAACAAATTAAAATTTTGAAGTTAAAATGCATCAAAAGATATTCTTCATGCATCATACATTATTAATGAATGAATATTTATTGATCAACTGCGCCTATTGTATTTTCTTCCACTGCTTTCTTGTATATGTAGTCAGAGATGTTTATAAAAGTTATGGAAAAACCTTAGATTTATAGATTCCTTTATTATTGATGTGTAGAATTGCCTTCGATATGTAATTTTCGGCTTGGATTTACATGGGAATGGGCTAATACAAATGCCCTTTGGATGCGTATTGAAACCAATATTTATGGAGAAACTGTGAAAGTTATAGGAGAGATTCTGTTTGCATATTGAACGCTCTATTATAGATATGATGTTCCAATAATCTTGAGATCTAGTACGCCACCCAAGAACAATGTTTGATTGATTTTATAAGTCCAGTTGCATAAATAGATACATTATCTTGAGTGAAAAGAAATTTTGCATTATACAATGGAATGGTCAGCTAAAATTTATCTATACTTTTTTTTATTAATCCTTATTTTCAATTTTATGATTAATGAAGTACATAAAACCATGACATGGCTGCCTATATCACGACAGATCCACCTCTATACTTCATGGTATCAAAGAAACAATTACGATCATCTCTTGTGCAGTTGTCCTCCAAACCTTCAGTCATCCATTTGTAAGTAAAAATTAAAATCGTTCATGAAAATGAATGAGGAATGAATGAAATAAAAATGAAGATTCGTCAAACCATATTACTTTTTCGCTTTATCAATCGACCATGTTTTTCGATTGTGATACAATTATGCATGACATTTCCATTAACATCTGTTACGAATAACTTAAAAATTGATGCGCTGTCATAAATATTATGTTAGTGAAAGTGCTTTCGAATTGTAAACAATGAAAATCGAGATTCCAGGTGCTGATTAATCGTTAACCCTTTTGCGGGCCATTTATTTTTCTTTTAAATTCCTCCCAGTATTTTTATAGTTTTTTTTTTAAAAATTAAGCAAAAGCATTTAAGGAAACGCATTTTATTATGCCGAATATTATTTTTACATTTAAATTTCAGGAGTGGTAAGTATCCTTTTCACAGAATCATTTACAATCATAAAGAAAATTAAATTTAATGGTGATTATTTGGCATGAAAAGATGAGAAGCACACGTTCCAATCTACAAGGATACATCACATTCTGCACAGATGCAGTGAGTCTTCTTTTCTTTTCCTTTTGTGATACATTTCCTACAACGTCTATAATTTGGCATTTGATTTCCCACATTGGCTAAGCGCTCATCATCCACAACTGCACACTTTTTTGCTTGGAAGCTAGCAGGACGTCATTTCCTTTTTCTTGAGCAATATCCGCCTATTAGCTGACGAGCTAATGCTATACGGAATTTTAGTTGGTCTAAATTTCTGTTTTATTTGTTCACAATATTATATAGCTACTGGCACAAAATGTAGCACAGAAATACACGAAATAAGAAAGTGTTATTACAATAAAAACAGTGTTTTACTCACGTTTGCAGCAGAATCGTTGAGCAGTACAAATATCAAATCCAAACAGATGTAGTAGGACAAATCTCACATAAAGCTTTCAAACATTCGAAACCAAAATTGCCACCAATTCCCTTCACTCGATTGAACACTAGATGGTTGCACATAACTGAATAGGGAAATTGTGTTCTCACCGTTTCAATAGCAGCGTCAATATATTATAATGTGAATTGCGCTTCCCACAGACGTATTTTGTAGGATTTTGTAGGTGGAGAAGTAATCTTCCCACGGCCCAAGAAAGGGTTAAAACCATTTTCGTTGAAGTTTATTTCTTTTTATACATTAAATGATCCATCAACATCTGTTGATGTCTTTCAGTGAGCATTGGTTTCTCTCCACTATTTTGCTTTGTTCAGGAAGTTTTATCACATTCAGTGTATGATATAATGACTTAGACATCTTACCACTAGAAATGCTTTACAGATAATATGTTTCGGTCACACCTACTCCAGCTATACCTGCTCCTAGGCTCCTATATTTTGGCATCTTTCAGACTCTAAGAACTTCATGTTTAAGATTTTGAAAAAATTCCAGACTTAAAAATTTCCTTTAAAGAGCTACCACATACAACCAGAATGTATTCTTTAATAAAAATTTGTAGCTAAAATTTTATTGCTTACGTAATATTCTATTGCTTTACGTATATTCTATTGCTTTATACGTAATATTCTATTGCTTTATAAAGAAAAATTAATTCCTTACAATTTTAAACAACAATTGTAAGGAATTAATTTTTCATTTTTTTTTTGTTTCAAACATCCAAAGGATGATCTGGATGGATTTACAAAATATAATCATCTTTTTTTGCTATTTTGAAATTTATTGAAATAAAATTAGAATAAAATTTCAAAAGTCGAAAACTCAATTTTTTCTTAAACTATATATAAAAGAAAATATTTCTAGAGTAATGTTCAACATATGTAGTTAAATATATTCGTTAGTTATTTTTTATATTAAAAAAACTTTTAAAATGTAATATATTTAAAATAATATCAAATTTCTAAAATAATGATAGGGGTTAATGTATTTTATATACGTTTATAAATTTTGTAATCCAGAAAAGTCAAATTTTAAAATGCTATAATTATTAGCAATTAAATTGTTCTCATTTAAGAAAATATATAATTTTCTTTTGCTATATTTATTTACTGTAACTCTACTCCAGTTGTTTCAGTACCTTAGTTTTATGTAAGTATTTCTGAAATAAAAGTACATCTTCATGACAAATGTTTTTAAAAATCAGACTAAATGGAGAAAAAGCGTCTCATTTTTAATTTAATTATACATGCATATTTTCACACTTATTATAAAATTTCTTAATTTATGTAGTTACAAATCTATTTTTAAGTTTCATTTAGAAATATTTTGGTTTGTTTCAAAAGTAAATTAGTGTAGAGGGATAAAACTAATTAATATAATTTTTGTTTCTCTCATTTATCAAAATTATTCACTTCAATTCTTTGCTTATATTTTTATGTTAATTTAATAATATTATTATTAAAAGCATTCTCTCGCTACATTTCTTTTACTTTATTAGTCCTTGTTTTTTAACATTTTTTAAACTTTTTTAATCTTTTGCAGAAAAATGTATAAATAAGGAAGATGAATTAAATTTATGGAAAGTTTGAATTATTTTCTATTAATTTAGCGTATATATATATATATATATATATATATATATATATATATATATATATATATATATATATATATATATATATTCCTTTATACTTACTTATTTAATGTATTCTAAACTATATGAGAAAGAGAAGATTTTACTTGTTCCTATATTTTAGAGAATAAAAAAATGCATGAGATATTGTGTGCCCATTTTGTATTTCTCTTGAACTGGTAGTTACTGAAAGTAATTTAACATCATATTTCAGTTAAAATAGTATATTTCTTCGTCGTTTTCATTCTCTAAATTAAAATACTTCTTTCTCTGTTTTTATATTGAACTAGCAACTAAAATGTAAAGTTTTATACAACAATGTAAGGAATTCATTTTTCAGCTTCGTCATGTTCAAACATCCAAGGGATGATTTGGATGGATTTAGAAAATATGTCATTTTAAAAGCAAATAGGTATATTTTTTAATTAGTAAGGTAAAACTGAAGCAACCATATTCTTTAATATTTGGAATAGTCACCGATATGTCCAAGAAAACTTGTTTTTTATGTTTTTGTTTTAATCATTGTACATTTTAAGCTAATATAACTGCAATGTTCCCATCATTACAACTCTTAAAAATAGTTACTCATTGTTTTGTAAGTTATTTGGACTAATAAAATTTGTAAAATTTCATTATTTGAAACTAATTTTATATTTATAAAAGTGTGTCTCTAAAATCTGCAAATTTATATGAAACATTTTAAAATTTGACACTTTAATATTATTTATATGGCCTGTATATATTTACCATATTATGTATAATTCGTTTTTTGTACTTTAAAAAATGTAATGACAGGATTCCGTCTCCAGCATTCGCGGGTGTGAGCAAATGTCTAAACATAGGGAGAAAAAGGTTTGACAGCTCCAGATCCGATAGCCGGATTCAAATAAATCATTTTACTACTTTCGAATCTATTGTAAATGTGCATGTGTTATATATGCTTTCATGTGTGTATTGCAATTCAAATTATTAAATATTAAAGAAATCATATTTATGCAGAATCATGTGTATTTGCTTAAGCGCGCGTAAGCAAGCATTGCACGATAATCAATTAAATACACAGATGATTATGATTCAAGAACTCTTAAATTTTGGGTTTACTGGTACAGAAATAAATGAAGAAAGAACCTGTGTATTATATATGCTCAAAAATATTGGAAGCAGACAGCTTGTAACTTAATAAACTCCAGTTACATTTGGAAACGCTCCATAGTGAGTATGTGAACAAACCCAGAGAATACTTTGAATTAAAATTGAAATCATATGAAAAGCAAAAGTTATGTTTTAAAATACTTCGTCTATGTTTTAAAAAAATAATTACCTCTTACAATGTTTCATATAAAATAGCCCATTGTGAAAAGCCTCACAAAATTGGCGAAGAACTTATTTTGCCAGCTGCAATTGAGATAGTCGAAACTATGTTTGGAGGTAATTTTGCAAAACAATTGCAGTCCTTACCTCTTTCAAATGATACTGTTGCCCATCGAATTAGAGAAATAGCTGAAAATGTAAAGTGTCAAATTTTCTCAAAGTTGCTAAAAAAATTATTTTAACACAGCTTGATGTAGCAACGGGTAGTAATGAAGATGCACATTTCACTGCCTATGTTCGATTTTTTGATATATCAGTAGTAGAACTACTGTTCTGCAAATCAATAGAAATTTAAGTAACAACACTCGCATTATTTGCTACCTTACATGATTTTATGAACAAGGCAAACATAAAATGGAAAAAACTGTGTCTGAATATGTCCCGATGGCACTCCTTCAACCACTTACCCATAATATATATATATATATATATATATATATATATATATATATATATATATATATATATATATATATATATATATATATATATATATATATATATATATATATATATATATATAATGTGAGGTTATTATATATACATAGGTTTAATAACAGTTTATAACATATAAAGTTACCTAATTATTTATTGTTCCTTTGACAAAAAGTTAATTGAGAAACAAATTCATTACATTTTTAATATTATTCGCTGAATAAAATTAAATACATATACTTTGATGTCATGTATAAAAATACCAATATAAATGTATTTGACATAAAGGGAATATTTTTTTCTGGTATTGTTATCCATATTCTTTTCGAAATAATTTTCCGCCGTATCGTTTTATTTTGAATCGTTCTAAAAATCCTTTTCTATTCTCTTTTGATCAGTAACGAAGTATTAAGTCTTTATAATGCTTCCCCTATTTTTTGTTCCTTATCATTGGCAGCGGAGTAAAAGTAATTGCCGGTGACATGGTCGATACTCACTTTAAAAGTTAGCTATCTAGTTGCTATGGTTTCTAGAAAATTTTTTAAAAAATAGAATTGCTATGTTCTACCTTTTGAAAGCGACAACCGGCTGTTCTTGCTGTTCCATTTTCTTAAACATAAAAGAATTTGGTGGAAGAAAAATATTTTGTTTTATCCGCTGTTTAATGGACGTCAGCTTTAAATTACCTGGTGATATTTGTATGTGATGTAAATATTTAAAATGCTTAGAACCATTTAATGAGCCATACTATTACATTGATGATTTATTCTTATGTTTTATTTCCTTCAGAAGTGTTACATTGCTTATTTGGACTATGTTAAAATTATTTACTTTGTTTTTGCAATAAAATTCTATGTGGTCATAATTTTTATTCAACAATAATGTTATTCTAGAAATATATTTATCTCACTTGTTTTCAATAACACATCACTATCTTTTTCTTAAAATCTTTTTGTATATTTTTGTTTCTTAACAACAGAAAACTTTAAATCTTAAATTTTTTTAAAAAAAAAAAGCTTAATTTACAGAATTAATTTAATAAAATTGTTCTGTATATTTAATTTATTTTATAAAATAATGTTGCTTACCTAATCCTTTTACCATTATTAAAAATTGTTATAATTTAATTAAATGATTTGAAATTTTAAATCTTATTTAATTATTTTAATCACGAAACAATAAAAATGTAACAATTTATTGTAACTAATAATAAAATTAAAAGAAAGTTTTAGTCTTTTTATTTTCTTAAAATATGAATGTTTGGTTGCATTTTGACGGTAATGATTCAGTGAAATAATTATATTTTATCAACTACGTATTATATTTTCCTCATTTGGACTGTGTGGCATTAATTCTAATTTTGAATATTGTTTAATGCATACATATTTCTTCAACTAAAAAGCCAAGACTTATTTGTAACAAGTACACCATAGAAATTGAAGATGATGAACAAGCAAGCTCTGTTTGTTTCAAGAATAAAGAAACTATGTAAACTAGTATATATTCAAACAAATATTTATATTTGCCTGAAACTTATATATATTTTTCATTTAACAAAATAATACTTGTTAAATAAAAATCCTAACTTTTTTAGCTGTTTTCAGTTTAAAAGCAAACAGTACTTGTTTCAATTGGAAAAAAATATGAACAAAGAAATTTCATTCGGATGAGCCAGATTGCAGATTAATAAAAACCTATGTTACTTGCATTATGCTTCACTTTCTATATTTAAATAATTCTTGTTGATTTATATTATTATGCCTCATAAAGGTAGTTAAGAATGCATAAAGTTCCCTGAATTCGTAGGATTTACAAAACCAGTGATTCAAATAATTCTTCATCGAATTAACTTTCAAATTAGATGCTATGTCGTATATGTCACTAAGTTAGAATGCTCAGTGACAGTTTTCGATTTTAATTTAGGAAAGCAAATATATATGCTTCAAATATAAAAATCAAAACGAAATATCCAGACATAAGAATATGTTATTGAATAAAATAATGATAAAATGTTGTTTTAGGTTTATTTAATTTAGTGAGCTCATCATGAAAATAATTAAATCTACTAAAAGGCTTGCAAAATTTAAGATAACTAAATAAGTAAGTCTTTTAATTCATAAGCTTTCACAAAAATAAGTTATAGTAACTTAATTATTTTAACTAAATAATGTTCTATATACGTTTCCATTATTAAAAATCATCCCGTTCAAATTTTACCAAAATGTGCTCATGAAATGAAAGTTTTTTTTATTGAATTTAATAATTTTTTCCCAAAATTACAAAATATATTATTTATACAATAATTTTTTGTTGCTCATAAGAATGTTTTTGAAAATCTGTGAATGAAATTAATTGGGAAATAGTGCAATAAAAAAATAAAAAAAATATTTTCACGAAATATTTAAAAACTAATTATTACAATGCATATATTTCATTTCAAATGATATTAAAAAGAATGTACAGCACACAATCACTTGTAAAAGGATTTGTATATGCCTGTTTGTGAAGCATTTACTTTGAAAATAAAATTTTTCAGACTTCATAACTTAATACATTTATTGATATGAAGTACAAAATATCAGTTGTAATACACAAATTTTTATACAAAATTAGATTTAAAAAGTAACGAAAAGGAAATATAAGTAATGAAGCGATTAAATTAAGAAAAGAGAGTGCATTATATGAAATTATAATGTGTGAATAGAAAATTTTATTCATGATATATTTGAATATAATTGATTTCCAAAGCATTTTTAATAAAAGTCTACTGGAACAACACTCTTTAAAAAATATTTTGCATTCTAGAGAAGTCAGCCAACGTTTTTTTAAAAAACAACAAAACAGAAAACTGTTTTAGAAACTGGAAGACTCTGCGTACAAGATTCTAAATTTAAGTAATTTTGACACATGTAGACGAAAATCAAATGTATGATGTTGACGAATAATTGAAGCCAAGATTCATCTTAAACATTCGTATTCATGATGTTAATCTGGTAGCAAAATTTCTTATGATGGAAACAGTTAATAACATTAATCAAAATACACTGCTGGTCACCCAAATTGCAACAAAAAGAAAAACAAGAGACAAGACACAAAAAAATATTTGGTAGATAAAATGTTGACCTAATATCAAATGATTAAATTTATAGTTTTCTGTTAAATGTGATTCCTGCAAAAATCAGTAGCCAGAGTGACCGCCATTAGGGGAGATAACCGTTGCCACATGCCTCGGTATTTATTCAAAGAGAATTTGGGTACAGCAGAACAAGCAACTTCCACACGTTGCCAAAGTTGATCTGTTGTTGCCGCTCGGGATGTAATCTAGGCCAATCGTTGAGCAACCATAAACCACATGTTTTCTATCATCGAAAGGATCCAGAGAGCGAGCCAGAAAAGGAAATAATTCTATCTGGAGATTGACGAAGAACTCTTGGACAATGCGAGCCACGCTGGGTCACGCATAATCCTGTTGAAAACTGGCTGTAGAAAAGCTCTGAAGGTAAGCAAGGACAACTGGCTCTAACACCTCGGAGATGTAGCGCTGGTTGCTTAAAATACCGGCAATGCGTATTAGGGAAGTGCAACTGTGATATCCAATACCACCCCATACCATGATATCCAGTGTAGAACCAGTGTAGTAGATTAAACACAACTGTTCAGCAACCTCTCTCTATGGTGTTCCCCGACTCGAATGTGACCATCGTGGTGTTGCCTGACAAAAGCGTGACTTGTCAGAAAAGAGAATTTTATTCCATTCTGCCGTCCACATCTTTTCATCACACCATTGGCTGCGGAGACGTCTGTGGTTCTGCGTCAATGGTAGATGAAGCAATGGACGCCTTTCGGACAGACCATTCTTTTGTAAAGAGCGTCGAATGTTACGCGGAGACACTGGATGAAGCGTGGCAGTCTGTATGCGCTGTGCTAAGTTTTGTGATGTGGCTGAGCGAACCGTCACTGTCATGCGCGCAATTTGCCTATCATCACGTGAAGTGGTGCATTTAAGTGGATGCGATCAAACATTTTGGTACGTTGTACCCTCCTGCATCCAACAAACATATATCCGCATTGCAGTTGTTTGGTTTCGTCCAACATGGCTACCGATTTCTCTGAAAGATAATCCACAATCTCGGTAGGCCACTATTCTTCCTCTACAGGACTCAGATACTTGTTAAAAAATGATAGCTATTTCCTGCGAGGCATAATTGCTCGTTTTTCTTTTTAAAAACCACAAGAAAAATACAATTGCCGTACTTGAAACCGTGGAAATCTCCAAGCCTTAAATAGCACTGAAAAGTGGTGACACAGGCGTTACTTCAGATGTGCGTCTGCTCTGAAATTCTAATTATTTGCACTTCTCACCTTCATTAATTCATGTTATAAATTTCATGTTATTTGCATGCTTCCTTCAAGGTGTTACATTTTACGGTGGCCTGCAGTGTACCTTGTACAGTTATGTTTTACTAAATAAGAATAAATGTTTATTCTGTTTAGCATAAAGATAAAGTACTTTAGTATAAAAAAAACATTTAAGATGAATAGATTCAGGTAATTGTAAATACTATTATATTTTACAAAAATACTTCAAGCAATTTACAAATAGAATGAAGACCATCGTGTGTAAAAGTAATATGTATGTTAAAAATTCCTTAGGTTCCAATTTAGTTTTCTAAGGGGAAGAAAAAAAAGTCTGTCATTTCACTATTTAGTTATAGTCGGGTGTCTACTTCATCCTTTAATTGGTGTGTTAGCATATTTAATAGGTGATTAGCTATTTTAAAAACTTTTGGTTCAAGAAAATTCTCTGGTGTCAAACTCTGCAGCTAACCAATGCTAAATATTTCGTGGTGATTGGTTGTGTTTATTTGTCAGAAACAAAGCAATCAAAAACACACACATTGAAATTAAACCTGCAATAAATCTAAAATATTAAGGTTATACATTTATTTAGAAACAAGTTTGGCTAATATTTAAAAAAAGTAATCATATTAAAATAATTTTAGCATTGTATATGCGTTATAAAAAACAAAATTATTAAAACTTTCGATAAACATCATAAATTTTCGTTTAATAAGACAATACATAGCCCCTTTTCATTATCCGTCTTTATATTGATACTGGAAACCTTTACCGAATCAATATTCACTTTCGATGTACGCATTCATCATAAGTTACAGTTACGCCCAGCTTCAAAGCGCATCATTTATTGGTATTATTTAATCATTTTTCTACTTTCACCCGCTTGGTCCACAGTTATTATGTTTAACAAGTTGAAAAAGAGGCGTATCAGGATCTTTATTTGCATAAAATTCATTTGTTGCGCGCTCCGAACAGGGAGCAATAAATCTTGAGTTCAAGTAGAAAATATGCAAGGCGTATGCAAAAAACGTCGGGGGTGGGCGGACAGTATTATCTAAATTGGCTTTCTGCGGGAGAAATTCCAATTACGAAAGCAAGGATGCAAAACAACTAGTTTCGACCTGTACTCCCATGACAGTAAGACTTCCATTCCGACAGACGCTGAAGAATACTTGTAAAGTAAGGCAGAGTAATATCGCTGATAAAGAAATGAAAAGCAGTTTGGCGAAGTTGAGCTTATTGGTTTTTACGATGAGCCATTGTTTAGGAAGACTGCAAAATCCACTTTTTTTTTCGTCGATGCATTTCGTTAGCTGAATACTTTTTCTTCCCAATTATTCCTTTTTAAAGATAAAAGTATAATATCGATGAAGTAAGTTTTGCAGCATTATTGAAAACCTGGGGAGATCATTTGTTTCGATTTGAAGGGTAATATAAAAGTTAGAAGATATTTTTTATTAAATGCTGAAAGCATTTTATTCCGACGCTAATCTTTATTTTCGAATGAAAACTTTAAATGTTTATCGATTGTAAAATGGAAGAAATAAAAGAATTTTGTTTAGTAATTTCTGTTTTCTAAATATACAATATTTTACATACATTTATGAATAAATTACAATTTATTTTGTATTAAGTTGATAAAAAGTAATATATATATATATATATATATATATATATATATATATATATATATATATATATATATATATATATATATATATATATATATATATATATAGGAAAATACAATAAAATTAATAAGACAGAATTTGAAAATCATTAACAATAATAAAACAATGTACAATACAAAGATTAGAAGGAAAACATAAGGACCTCGTCTTTATCAGGAGGAAGATGGTCAGCTATCAAAATTAAGCACATATTAAGGGCCATAGTACCCGAGTGGTTAGGAATCGAATCGACCCCTTCCGTCCGGAAGGAATCAGTTCGATTCCAAATGCTTTCAAAGACCCACCAAGTACATACGATATAGATGCTCATTAAATATTTGGAATCAATTGTCCTGTGGTTAGTTCCTGAGTAGTTACAGTAGGTGTAATGGTCTGGAGAAACCTTCCTCCTTATCTAGATCAAAGTCAAAATTGAGGAAGTGGATCCTCTTGTAATGCCAGACATCGGGGGAATTTTAAAGCAAAGACCTTTCACTTTCATGGTGTTCTGCTTAAACGAAGGACATTTCCTTCTGACTTAATTTTGCATAACAATAGCATTGCGTGTTTGTCCTGCCCAAGTGTCATAAATATCAACAACAAACACTCTTTTCTGACATGTACGAAGATTATATATCCAAACATATTCGAGCAATCCCCGAAAAGTGTTTACATTAAAGGAAAGAATCATAAATATATGTATATCAAAAATTAAAGTAATGTATGCTTGTCTGAAATGAGTGTTTAGTTTACTAATAAATAAGATTTTTTTCATGTTACAGATATAATTATCTGCTTGTAAATAAATTTTAAAAAGTGCTGTAATGGATTTATTTTGTAAAATTCAAAGTTCTTCTCTAATTTGAAAAAAAACCTAGTCTCCTTCAATTTTTTCCAACAGTGTATATATAAAGTTGTTTAACTACTTTCTTGAATCATATTCTTTTGTATAATATTTGCTAATTTTTCATACTAACATATCAAATACTAATTTTTTGGTTTTAGTTATTTTTCACTTTAAAATTATACAATCACGTATGGTTTTTTCTTGGGAAAAATTCTGAACTTCGTTTTTCGCAGTACTGTGGCCATTTTCAATAATTTTTAGTTACTTATTGTTATCTATATCGTAAATATTTTTTAAATATTTATTACTCAATACAAGATAAAATTACAAAACAAATGAAATACTTTTTTCTTAAAAATCCTTCAAGACATCAACATATAATTGAATGGTTGCAAATATTATGTTAAATCAATGTAAGTTACACAATTAAAATTAAAATCAATAAGTACAAAAATTTAAATTACTTATAAACAAATATTACATTCATTTACACATAAAATGAATTGATAATTTTAATTACTTTTCAACTACGTCAAAAATGATTAGAGAATTCGCTTATCATGAATACAAAACATGCCTGAAATAAAAGAGCAAACTTCTACTGGCTAAAATTTGTTTTAATAATTTCTAACATTGCATAATCAAAGAAATGAATGTCATTAAAATTTTACAATCCAATGACTTCATGATAGATATTTCACATAAAACAAAATATAATTTTTTAAGGTGCGAATTTAATAGGTATTGGAGTAATATAATTTCATTTCAAGTATCATTATTTAAGGATCCAAGAAGTGAAGCGATAAATTTATGCATTTATTAATTGACTAATTCTATTTCATTCACTCATCATTATGTATGAAAATAATGAGTTAGAAATTTGCATATTTATTTAATTAAAATAAATTATGTTAATAATCTACAAGCAACAAGCGTTAGACCTTTTTTTAATATTTGATTGCGTGGAGTAAGGATAATTTAATAACCCATTCTCAAAAGTTGTGAGAAAATATTCAATATAAAAACTCAAAGGTTTGAATAATTGTTACAATTGTATTTATAAAATCATTGCCAAATATTTTGCTAGCAAACGCAATCTATTTTATAGTGAAATTATGAGTTCAATGTATCAAAGAAATATCAAACTCAGAGATGTGATATTTGTACTTATTGAATTTTCCATTAAGTTAAGCAATTTATTAATGGGCCTAATTTTTTTGAATGCACCAAACACAATCTAATGAATACAAATTCTTATGTGGTTTAGAAAGCCAAATTTATGTGTAATAAGTAAAGTGAAGACTTTTAGTTACATAAATTGAATTTTATTGACTGTCTATAATTTTCTTTTCAATACATATTTCTTGTAGAAAGTGAAAAAAGTGTTTATGCTGTGTAAATTCAATTAGTTTGTTAGTAAAAGAACATTTAAGATAAAGAATATTTTCATTAGAGTTTATTAATTTAGTAATAGTAAAACGAAAACAACCTTAAAGCTTACCAATTGCTTACATTTATTAAGAAAATCGTCTAAGTATTTTTTTACGTTGTATACTTAAATTCTAGGAGTGAGTAGTTGAGAGAGAGTAGTTACTTTACTTATTTTATAATCAATTACCACTCTTATAAATATCATTGTTATAAATTGTTAAGTTTTCTAACAAGGAATGTCAGTTTAGTTTTTATATGTATGTTGATATATGTTATCTTAACATTCGCGACGTAATTAAAAGAGTCTTTTGATATTTCACAAAAGTATTTTGCAACACAAGTGTTTGCAATTCATGCTGTATTTACAACATAATAGTATTTAACGTTGCACTGTTGCAAGATTAATCTTTGACTACATTAAGTAGCACAATTTGTTGTTCTACCACGTGTATGCTAATCAAATCAGACGATTGCTAGCAGATGTCACCAAGCTTATATGTAAACATTATGAAACCGTGACACATGATTTTTTTATAGTTTGACCTATGATACTCAAGTTTGGTTTACATTTGGAAGTTTCAGCCTGAATTGTGTTTTTTTTTACTGTTTTGAATATGTCCCTTCCAACCACGATTTGTGAACAGCATTAATTTTTTGTTACCATCTAAAGACAATTGCTGCTGAATTGCATCAAAAGCTTGTAGAAGCATACGATGGCAATGCTCTGAGCTGTGCGCAGTGCTACAGGTGGTTTGAAAAGTTTCAAAATTGTGATTTCGATGTGAGAAACGAGGAGCGTGGCAGACCAGCAAAAAAATTTGAAGATGCTGAATTGCAAGCATTATTCGATGAAGATGATGGCCAAAAGCATGAACATCTTGCAGAACAATTGAATGTTGACCAGGTCACTGTTTACCGTCATCTCAAATCAATGGGCAAGATAATAAAGGTCGGTAGATGGGTACCATAAGAGCTAACGGACCACCATCCAGAGAGTGGATTTTTTGCTTCCTTAAATTTCATATAAATAAATAATGATTAGATATTTTGTTTATAAAATGAAATTTTGATATTTTTTGTTTTTATGATTAACGTTTACAAGCGCCATTGCATTATTTTTTATAATTCCAAATAAGGAACATTTACTTTGAATATTAATATAATTTTAAATATTTTGATTTGCTTCATTTTATAGTTTTATAAATTACTAAATGAAAAAGATAACAAAAATATATATGAAACAATACTTACTTTGTTTGCTAAAGGAAATATTGATATACACTGCTTACCACACTTATTATTAACTATGCTTTATATTTAAGGTATCCTGTTTTCATTCTCTTCTGAATAGCTTTTAAATCATTATAAGATGAGGAAATGCCCATTTTTAAGAATCTGTCAAATAATTCTAAAGATATAAGAATAAACAGGTATATAGATAGTAAACGTTCATGACATGGCTCTGTCATTGGGTTTTACGAGTAATGATGTTCATTTAATTTACCCTTGAATTATAATTTTTTCTTATGTTAAATTTCTGTTATATTAAATGAGGTTTTCACTTATTTACATCAAACTTTCATTTAAATACATTTTCAGTTTGTGGAAATCAATATTTTAAACATATTTTTTATAAATATTTCTTTCCAATAATGTTATCCATTAATTTATACTCATATTAAAAATGACATTTAAAATTATAATTTGCACCTAACGATGAAAGGAAATATATTGTATAATACAAAATGTTTCATGCTCGCTAATGTATAAAATTCTAAAATAATTCTTTTGTATTTTGGTAGAATCATTGTTTGAATTTCACTTTGCTCCACATATTTGCTTCTTATTTTTAAAAAAATTTGATGTTTTCTAGTCAAAAGTATATTTTTTTACAATAGCCAGACAACCCAAGACGGGCCCTGGCCTTTATCAGAATCAAATTTCAAGCGTTTGTATCCTTGACCATGGAGATCCATTTACTTATTTTTTAAAATTCTTAAGTTTGTTTCCAAATAGTCGAGCCCCCTAAGTTTAGGTCACCCTCTTTTTCGGTTGCCGAAGTGTCTGACCGAGAAGATCTTTCTTGTTACTCGGTCTTTAAAAACTTTATGGAGTCCAGAGTTAGTTCTTCTTCTCAAGATTTGTAACATTTAATGCCATCAAACATACTTCATAAAATTTTCCTTTTAATTAAATATATATAAAATTAAATACATATGCAAAATTAATTAAATATATATAAAATATTAATAACATAAATATCTTTGGTGCACATAAATCTTGTAATTTTAAATAGCAATTTAAAGTGACATCTTAAGTTATATTCCTAAAATTTGTTTTGATAGATATTAATTCTTAATATCATTATATAAGATTTGAATCTTTCTCACATGTGGAAAAAATGTTTAGATTTGAAGTTACAAATGTATGAATTAGGAAATTACTTAATCATTTAGTACTGAAGATATTTTATAACCATTGTAAAATGACTAGGAAATTATGACAAACGTAGAATACATTGTCATTTTCAAATTTTTGATGAGTTTTACAGTTATTGAGGAAAATATTTCGCTTTTTGAAAGCCTAAATTAAACCTAACTATAATATTCACTATTATAAGTTTCCATCAGAACTAGCAGACAGTTTCTAAAAGAATGGAAATAACTCAGAACCTTGTATGCATGTAAAGCAAGCATTTAAATATTATTTAACTCATTGGAGCAATAAATCTTATTATAATTTACTAATTCTGAAAATTAGTAACAATTTGGCTAAGGTAATGTGTAATAAGTCACGTATTCATACAATTCAGCTAACAGAAAGTTTGAAATTTAAAGTAAAATATTTCAACAAAGTAAACCGTAAATACTGTACATCAAGGTACACATCAATTTATTTTGCAGAAAAATACCTAACATTAAGAAATAAATCTATAATTACGACTAAAATTGCTTTTCTAATCATAATGCAATGTAAAATTAATTAAACATCCATTTTAAATACGTAGACTTTTGGGTAAACTTGTATACATCATTAGAAAGTATGTTAATATTTCTTCCAATTCTTTGATTCACTATTTTGTTAAACTTTATATTTTTTCATAGAAGAAAAAACTAGAAGAAAAAATTTATGGTTAAATGATATAATAGCAAAATATTTTCCTATTTTCTCAATGAAATCATTCTATATACAAAAAATAGAATCATTTTTCTGTTATTAACTATTTTTCTTTTAAGAATTTTTTTATTCTTTAATAAAGATTGAAGTTCATGACATGGTAGGGAGTCAAAATTTCAATACAATACTCCTAAAACAAAACCCATTTTAACCATTATCACATTATAAAGCTAGAAAAAATATTTCTCAAATATTTTTTGTCCATGAAATCGCATTATATGTAAAAAGTAACTTAACTAGAATAAGATTTTTAAAAATTATGAATAATGTTACATATTGTTCTTGCGGTAGTATTGAAATCTATTAAAAAGATTTTGAATCGTGATTTATTTCAATTAAAATTTAGATAGATAAAGATACAAATTTTAACTGAGTATTTTTCAATGTAAAATCATCCAAAAAATTAAAAAGGTTATATTTTCAATTCAAAAATTTAATGCATTAAATCTAATGAAATTTTAAAATTATTATTGTTTTTTATATTAAGTGAAAAAGTAGAAAAAATAGAGAGTTTAGGGAAATGAATAAATTATATAGAAAGAAGAGAGCCTGAGATTTCACAGGATTTTGGTAATGAACATTGGTAAAACATTTCTGAACACTTCATTTAACAAGAAAAATATAAATAATTTTTATAATATAAAAGCCATATAGCTTATTGCAAATTATAAATGTAAAATTTTTATTTACAAATATGTTTAGATCTCAATATTCCAATACTGATGAATAATTGTCTCAATAATAAACTGAAAAGAAAAATCCCTATATTATATATATATGTGTGTGTGTGTGTGTGTGTAATTTAAAATTATTGAAATATTTCAAATTTAAATATTTTTTTAAATTTATTTAAATATAATTAATATACAACTTCAGAAAAGAATCCTCAAAATGATTCGCAGCTTGTCCTTATTTAGACCTTGAGCATTTAAAACCAACCAACCTCAAAACAAATCATCAAAAAAATTCTTCATGATTCCAGAAATTACCTTAAAATAAATAGATCTTAGTCGAGAGGAGCTATTTCGATTTTCATCAAAATCCATCTTTCGACAACTGGTTTCTTTATTTTCTTCAATTGCCTTTTAATTTTTGACATGTTGCTTTACCTTTCGTTTTATTTTCCTTAAAAAATGCTATCATGATATTTCTTCTCATTCCGCTTAGCAAACAATTGAATCCGCAACTATTGTTAAGGATTTCAATATTTTCTTCATTTTCATTTCAATTTTAGAAAGTGTGAATAATAAGAAATAAATTATTTGTTTTCAAGTAACGAAGCCTTTTGTTCATAAACAATACTTTATTTCTTACAAATAACTTTTTGTCAAAATAAGAAACAAATATGAAATGAATTTTTCTTCCTCATTTTAAATGTTTATTTGACATTTTTGTTTACGCTGAAAAGAAGTAAATTTCTTTGACGAATATTAATCAATGTGTTAAAATAAAGAAATAAATATGCAGTAAATTTGAAAAACATTTTATGTATTTTGTTAGATTCGGTTCATTATTTTTGTATTTGTATAGCGTTTTAAATATTTTCTCTCTTGAAATTAAAGATGTTTTCTTTTGTATAGAGAAATTTGGAACCTCATTTGCCTCCTTCGATATTTTATTAAATTTTATTAACTATATTAACAACATATTGATAAGATAATTACCAGTTCTAAATTGATTTCTAAATAAAAATGCATGAAATACATTAAAATTACACTTATACCTATTTTTTCAGGAAAAAAATATTAATGTATATATCAATATTCCGTTTATCAAGAGAGTGGATTTCTGTTCATTCTAAAAAGTGAAATTATTGAAGCCATGATCAAATAACCTAATAGAGAGCAAAAAAAATTTGAAGATTACTAAAAATTTGGTCATTAGTTTTACATAATAATCTAATTTATTGTAATTTAAATTTCATATAACACTAAGCTTTATGAGATGCAAAATTTCAGTGTATAATTTTGAATTGAATTGCGCATTGAAATATATAAAGCATTTCAATGCATAATTTAAAGAAATTTTTTAAATAATATATTTGCAATAAATTAATTACCTGAATATTCAAACAAAAATATATCAAAATTTGAGGAATTTATAATTTCTTAATTTAAATATAACAATTTTTCAACATTAGGTAACAATTATGGAATTAATTAAAATGATATAGATTATTGGTAACTTTTTATAATTGTTTACAATGGTAACTTGTTTATAAATGTTTCTTTATCTTCCAAAAAACACTTTTAGTGAGAAAGATTACTAAACTTAAATTATCCTACTTGATATTTTAACTCGTGTTCACTGCGATACATTTATCCACAGTCATCATAAGTGAGATAAAGTTAAGATGAGGGAAGTTATGTAATAATATGAAAGCAATGTTATTGGTAGATTGCAAAATTATAAAAATAACGAGTAAGTTCAAACGTTTTTGAACTGAATTGCACATTGAAATATTTAAAGCATTTCAATGCACAATTTAAATCACTCGTTTAAACAATATTCGCAAAAAATCAACTGTCTACATATTCAAATAAAAATACCTCATAATTTGGGAGTTTCAAAATTTCCTAAGTTGAATATAACAAACATTCACATTAGATAACAATCACAGAATTAATTAAAATGACATAGACGTATTGGTAACATTTGAATAAATGTCGACAGCTTTCATAATCTTCCAAAAAACACTTTTAGTGAGAATGATTCAATAAGCTTACAAATTCCTACTTGATATTTTCACTCGTATGCACTGCGATACATTTATCCACACTCATTATAAGTGAGATGTGGTAATTTATATAACAATATTGTTGTACGATGTATTGTACGACGGAGTAATTTATATAACAATATGAATACAATGCAATTGGTAGATGGCAAAGATATAAGAAAATGATTAAATACAAATGTTCTAGCAGCTGGATGCTCCATTTCTAGTTAAGAAAATCAGCAAATGTCTGGATTTATGTTTAACATCATAGACAATTTTTTATAACGGAAGTATTGAAATTGGAGAGAAAATGTTTCAGGAAAATTCTCAAGCTAAATATTAGAAATTATGAAAAGGAGTTTATTTTAATGATTGTCATTTGTGTCAGGCGGAGAAATAATTACAGTTTAGTGATGTACATAAATCATTGACATGGGACGATGATCGCAGGATCACATAAAACACAGATTAAAAGCATTGTTCCACTAAGATGGACATTAGATTCTAAGAGCAAACTGAACTTAGAGAATGGCTCGTTAAAGCACGCTCTTTCCAACAAATATATTAACCCATTCAACATGTGTCTCTTACCAGATAATCCGTATCTAGTTTCATGAAGCATTACTACGAATACTATGGGCAAACAATAGAATTCGTAGAAAAAGAACTGCTCATATGGCTCGCTTGATGATATTATAAGTAGTGTTAGCATGAATCTTGAGATGTAGTGGCTTGTGTAATATAAATTATTATTTATATAATAATAATAATAATAATTATACTGGTATGAAATTTATAACAATATCAAAAATTAAATGTGCTATTAAAATAGCTTTTAAATTTTTTTAAAGAGACTTTCTTAACGTATATAAATATCCGATGTAATTATTAGATATCGCTCTCTTCAATTCTTGGATTCATTGTTCTCTTCTAATATGAATTACATAAAATAAATTCATAAGTCATGATTACTAATAAAAATATTCACTTACTAAAATATTGGAATTATTGTTATTTTATTCTATGATGTGCAAAGAGAAATAATAAAAAATTCAATAATATTCACTCTATTAATTTGGGTACAATCATAATATGCACTTACTTTAATTTTATATAACTTTGGACTTTATACTATATTTAATTTTAACTTTGCATAACTTTGGAATAAAATGTCTTATTTATTATTAATACCTCTTTTTGACTTTTCAGAGAGCTTTATTATCTTGTATTGTATAATGTTTGAAACAAATACTAATAATAAGAGCTGCAACTGACTTTCTGTAGTGAAGCATTATGTGTTGAAATAATTGAAAATATTTTTTTTATATTTACTAAATCATAATGAAAATTATTCGTAAATATCTTTCCCAATTATTTTTATAGTGCTGTGTAGTGTATTCTTAGACAGTGTAATACAAATTAATGCGAAAAACATTAATTTTTACAGTAATGCAAAGCAATGTTTTTGACATTAATTTGCATTGTTTTATATCTTTTAATATTGCACATTTTAATATATTATTTGGTATTTGTGACTAAATTATAAACTTTCAAATCTTTAAGAAATTTTCAATTTCTAGAATTTTGCTAAGCAGGCAATTTAGAAATAATAACTTTACTTTACTTATTTATTATAATAAGGAATTTACTATAACGAAATTGTTAAACTTTTGTGAACATCATTTAAAAAAGATATATTTTATAAGTTAAAAAAAGTGTTATAAAAATATTTTTGGTCCAAAAATTTCTTTAGATTAAAGAAAATACCATGTGAGAAAATCATGAGTTTAAATAAATTAGATAAAGTAAATAAAAATAATTAACTTATAATATACTCATTGCAGTATACACGTTCAAGAAAAAATGCCATTGAAATATATTGATTGCAAATTAAATGTACTTCAACAACAACTACAACAATTAAAAAACAACAACAGTTAAAGTAATTAACAAATCTATTAATTTAATTAAAAACATCTTTGCATAAAAAGGTAGCCTTTAAAAGAAACTGTTATTCTTTACAGAAAATATTTATGCATATATATTTAAATAAATATTCTTCTAAGTCCTTGTTTTAATGAAATGTATTTCAAGTATTGTTATGTTACTAAATGGCAATGGTTGGGATTTGTTATACTAATTAAACTAATCTTTTTACTTTTATTATACAAATTACTGTATAAGAAATGAAATTTTGAAAAACAAACCCATTGACTTTATCCTTAATTTTTTTCTAAGGATTTTAGTTGACTTAATTCATTTCAAAGTATGTGTATGCCACTCATAATGCTTAGATTAATATATCACATTTTGATACTAACAAATGAAATGAAAATTTAAGTGCATTTTATTTATAGAAATTATCCTTAATGCAAATACATTTATTTCCTTTCGAATATTTAAGAAATTAGTTATCAAAAGAGGTTCAAATATTTTTTGCAGTGAAATTCAATTTGTTCTTACTACACAAAATTATGATACATTTCTCTTACTATTGATAAAAATAGTTTAATTTTTTTACTTTTAAGAGCCTTAACTTCTAATTTGATAAACTAGTAAAATAAATTAATATTAATTTAAAAAGAAATATTTTTAATTTTTTGTTATAATAATAATTAGGATTAATTATTTTTAAAATAGGTATTTGAGCAAAATATTTGGAGAAAATTTAGTTCCTTTTGATCTTTCAAATAATTCTGTTTTAATAATTAGAATATTTTAAATTAAATTTGCTTTTAAATCATGTGATTTCTTTCTTTAAAAAAATTATAATTATGTTGCAATAATCATTTTCGTTTTGGAATGAATTATAACTTAAAAATGTTTATTATAAGCAAATTTACATTAGAGTACATTTATTACAAAAGAGTTATTATTAAATAAATCCCATGAAAATAGAGATTGATCTTGACAAGTTTACATGTCAAAGCTAACAATAAAAGCTTCATGTGTTTTAAACTTTCATTTTTTACTAGAAAAGTGAGTTTCAGAAAATTTGCCCATTCACAGGAAATAAGGGTTAGAACTTTTATATTTGCATATTTAATACTTAATTTTTATCTATTAAATTGAACAAGCATAAGTGTATTCTTTTGGAAATTGTTTGCTCAAAAATTTCCCATTTCCTCACTTTGGTTCATTTTTTCTCTACACAACAAAATCATATTCTTCTCGACATATTTTATATTGTATTGGGAAATTTATTCTATTTTAAATATATATCTAAGCTTTTAACATTATCTTTATAAAATTTTCTAAGTGCTCAACATAATCTCTTACAGTCTTATTTCTGTTGGGGAATTTGTTAAAAGTTATGTCTCTTATTAATTTCTTAAATCGAATGTAGAAATACATCTGCTATTGCTTTAATATATTGTTGGGAATAAAAATGACGTACAGAAATATGCAATTTTTTTAATTATAAAATAAATAAATCTGCAAAAAGATCGTGTGAAAATGATGGATAGTTTATCACCTTGATGTGTCTTTAATCATGAAATTCAATTGTAAACGTGTTAATGAGAGCATACATTGTCATAGGGTAGTTTGATCCCTCCGACATTTATTCCCTGCAAAATTTCAGAAATGTATTCAGACCTGTTGTCTGCTACAATCATCTATCCTATCGTTTTATACCATTCCTATACTTCAAAAATGAGCGGCATACATCTCTTTTCTGTCACTGCATTTTGTAGTTTCAACATCATTGGCATCGGATCATCTGTAAAGTCTGTTACTTTACAGTACTACTTTAGATGGTCGAAAAATAGTATGTACCGTAAATCACCAATTGTGATTTTAAAGATAATGCAATGGTCATCATCTATCTTTAATTTAAGAGACTCTTTACTGATTATTTTCTTGATCAATTAAATAATAAGGAAATTAATGGCAAAAAATATATAATTGTATCCATCAAAATAAGTTCATGTTTGTATGTTGGTCCAATATCACGCTCTACACATTATATGGAACATGTGCTGATAACGGAAGACTGAGTGTTCATAATTCTTCAATTGCAACTCCGGTTGCATTATACATATACATACATATATATATATATATATATATATATATATATATATATATATATATATATATATATATATATATATATATATATATATATATATATATATATATATATATATATATATTTATATATATATATATACCATCTAAACATAATAGTTACAAAATATACTTTCTTTTTCCAACTTTAATTTTAGATATTTAACACATTCTAATAAACTTCACCCTTCTTTAAAACGCAGGGTAATCTATGAAAAGATAATATCATCTTGTCGCGTAATGTAATTTATAAATCCTTACACATCAAAACTTAAAAAATAAACTATTGATAATAATTGGTGGTAATAATTTCATTGTTATGTGTAATTTAAAAATTACTTGTATAAAAAATGATAAATCAATAAAAATGTTGTTGTTGTTGTTACTAATGACACTTAGACAAGCCAAGCTCGCTGTGCCTTGACTATGCGAATTTAAGTCGATTGGGAGCGTCTTTCGTTTTAATCAGAGCACCATGAATGTGAAAGTCCGACTTTGCTCTACACATATGCCATAGGTACCCGTTTATAGGGTAGGAAACCATTCACACCTCATTCATACAATGAAAGGACAAAGACAGAATAGATAGAGAGAGAAAGTACACCCATGCCCGAATCAGGATTCGAACTCAGGACCTCCTTATCCACAGTCAGGCACGCTGACCACTAGACAAGTTGGGCGGCTAATAAAAATTTTCAGTACTTATGTCCATGCTTTACAATTTTTTTCGAGATAGAAGTTAAACATTACTCAAAAACATTTGCTCTTTCAATACATCGTCTGCTTTAGAATTTCATTTCTATCGAGAAAACTAAAGACAAAATAAGAGGGTTTATATTTAAATCAAGATTTATATAAATTCATAATTATTTTCAAATGATTATCAGGTAGTGTACAAATCATTTTATAATTTGAATATTAAATTTCCCATCTAGAAGTGATATTTAACTATTTTCAAGGATTATAAAATATTTCCTTGATTATTTATTCATGATGTGATACATTTTTTTAATAATTATGATGAGAGAAAAAAAGAGTTGTTTTAAAATAAAACAATCTGTTTTGAAAATATTTTTAGTGATAAAATAAATATATAATAGGATTTCTAACTGCAAAAATGCTGAAAATAATGGCAACAAAGATTTTCGTCAAGTAATAATAGGATTTTTGAGAAGGAATAAATTTTTAACTGTAATTAAGTGACGTAATAAAATGATATGTTCGAAACTATATATTGGGTTGTTCGGAGAGTAATTTCGTTTTCCTACATGGATCAGCTTTTTGCTAGTAAAAACCAACCACTTTATGATTGTGGAATCGTGCTACTACCAGAAAGATGGAAAAAGCTATTGGACTAGAATGAACAATGTGCAATGCACAATACAATATTTATTTGCTGCATGTTTTTCATTTTTATGAAAAACGAAATGACTTTCCGAACAACCCAATAATAATTGTTGCATTCTCTCTTTTTGTAATTGTTTTTGTAATGTCATATGTTATTTTGTATGTTGAAGTCAATAATTTCATACGTAAATGAAGTTATTTTTATTCCAAGATCGATTACAATATTATACATAGCATAACTAAACATTTACAATTAAGTATTCTATATAACTTAATAAAGAAAATTCAAATTAAATTTTAATAAAATGTAATACTTTAGATTTTTTTATTTTGTTATTTATTAATTTTGAATATGAATTTAAAATTTGACATACAATAAAAAGTATAATATCATAATTTTTAAAAAAATGAGAATTTTTCACATGAATTAATCCATTTTAATTTGTATATATTCCAAAAGAATAGTTTAAACTTTTATTCTAAATTTTACTTCAAATTCCACAGCCAAAGCAGCAACAGAAATAGAAGTATTTGAAGATATTTAAAGTTGCATAACTGAAGGAAACTAATTATCGATCGGTACTTTAATGCTCAGACAAACTTCGGGATTACGAAACCAGTGAGTGATTCACTTCTTATGGGGAAAAATTTTCTAGTAATAGATTTTTAAGAAAATGTGCATAAGGACATAAAAGTAAAATAAAAGTTTCTCAGCGAAACACTTTTTCCTTGTTGTATTAAGTATCACAATACAACTCATTACAAGGCGGTCTCTGGAAGAGCTTTTAATCGGAATGTCGCCTCTCTTTACAGATGAAAAAGCTTTTATCTCATGTTTTTAAATATTCAGGTTACTTTTTTTTTCTTTCGTTCTCGAACAAGAACGCAGGTATAATCCTTTAAGCGCCGCAGGAAAACAAAACATACAGTGGAATAAAAAAGAATCGCAAATTCTACAACGAAGAAAGAATTAAAATTACTTTTAAAAGTTTTCTTTTTTGAGCTTGACATTTCTTTCTTTTTATTTATTTCAGCGACTTTGCAAAGTAAAAGACATAAGAAAAAAAATAAGCCGTTGCTGTATATTTTCAGAATTTCTTTCTCAGTGCGGGAGATAGGGGAAAATCTCAAATGATTTTCTTGAATATTTCTGAAAAGAGCACGACCATCGGGCTTAATTAAGAGTCGGGAAGTAAGTAGAATGCTGGAGTATGAAACTGAAACTTCTGGAATGGGTCTTCATCTTCAGGAAAGTATTATTTATGTACTTTCCTTCCATTATCAATGGCGTTATGCACATTTCGAGAGAACAGCAGTATTATAAAGCATAATAGCAATATATTAATTTAAATGCAATTTCCCAAAGATTTTCTTGTTTACAAGATGAATGTGATAATCAAAAAATATTTATTTAAAATTTTCCATACGAAACATAATTATTTTTGCATAAGAATATATTTTTCTGGTTTGTAAAGAATGTATTTTGACAAGCTAATTGCACTTTTTTGAGAACAATTTTATGTAATAAAGTGTCTTCACAAAAATTTCAGAATTATGAAAGATTCAGAGCTATTTTATGCAAATATTTAGAATTTTTATTTTTTAAGTGAAAGAGAATTATATTACTAAAATATATTGATTTTTATAGTTATTTGGCCAAGACATTGCGTTGTTAGAAAGTATTCTGTATTCTGATAAACAAATATATATATGCCTGTATATATATATATATATATATATATATATATATATATATATATATATATATATATATATATATATATATATATATATATATACGAGTGTCACTCTGAAATTTTTGAGATACAACTAGGTTTTTAAAGTTATATTTACAAAATTTTAGGTGTGTTCAAAGTAGTCTCCTCCAGCATCAATGCACTTTTGTAGATGAATTTTCCACAGATTAAATGCCTCAAGCCATTCATTTCTTTGAATAGATGAAAAAAATGCATTTATAGCCACATCAATCTCTTCTTCTGAATGAAAACAACGTCCACGTAAGTTCTTTTTTAGATTAAAGAATAACCAAAAGTCGCACACAGCTAGATCAGGTGAATCCGGTGGATGTTCGATCGCTTTAATTTGTTTTTGTTTAAGAAACTCAATTGTTAATCCGGCTGTATGTGAAGATGCATTGTCATGGTGAAGCATTAGTCCCCTAACATTCAGTTCTTGTAGAAATTCTTGAAGACATTTAGTGGTATACCAGTTTACTGTTACTGTCTTCTGTCTTTCCAACTTGATGACTTTGACCAATCCCGTACTTCTGAAGAAAACGGCATACATCACTTTTTTCAGTGCGCGTTGTTTTCTCACCATTGTCGGCATGGGATCATCTTCAAAGACCCATACTTTGCTTTCTTGACGTGTTGGAACGTCAAAAAACGGTATGTACGTTTCATCACCTGTTACAATTTTAGAAATGATGCGGTGGCCACAATCATTCAGCATATTAGGAGTTTCTTTACTGATTCTGACACGCTTCTCTTTTTGATGCTCAGATAGATTATGGGGAACCCAACGACAAACTACTTTTTTCATATGTAATTCTTCATGAATGATTTTGTGTATGGCTGCGGATCCAATGTTAAGTTCCTTCTGTATCATTTGATAGGTACAGCGATTTTCATCCATTAACATTTTTCGTATGGCAGACACATTATCCGGGATTACTGCCAACGGCGGCCTTCCTGTGTGTTCTTCTTCCTGAACAAAATTGCAACCTCTTCTAAATTCTCTAAGCCATCTGAATACAGTAGCACGAGCTGGAGATTTATCACCAAATGCTAATTGCAACCGTTGAACGCATTCTTCTTGATTTAATCCTGCATTGAAATCATAGAAAATCATAGCGCGAAAATGTTCTCGCGTCAACTCCATTTTCTCTTCTGTTTAAAATTAATTCCACGCTAAACAAGTTGAAGTAAGTCAGTAAAAACTCGTCTTCTGTGTTAAAATATGTACTTCGTACTTTAAAATTAAACCGTTATTTTTATTTTGTAATTTCTCGTCTGCGCGTATCTCAAAAATTTCAGAGTAACCCTCGTATATATAATATATATATATATATATATATATATATATATATATATATATATATATATATATATATATATATATATATATATATATATATATATATATATATATATATATATATATATATATATATATATATATATATATATATATATATATATATATATATATATATATATATAGTATTCCCATAAAACGTTTTACTTTTTAATGTATTTCCTTCATTTTTTAAATGGACATGAAATGACTTTTCACGATGATTTCAATTACATTTCATAGAATTTATAATCCTCTTACATTTCCATACATGTCGGAAATTATAAAAAAACATTTATATTCTGTATAATCTCCATTATAAAATTAACATTTGAAAATGAAAGCGAACTGTAAGTTTGCCTCGTAATTTAAAAAGAAAAATATTAAGACTAGCAATATTTGATGCCATTTTTTGTGAAAATGTTTTATTGAATAGCAGGTATAAGCATGGAACTTTCATTTACAAAGAATTATGCAACTAAAATTTATTTTTTAAATGTGACTGTTTATCAACAAAAAATGTTTAACGATGTTAAAGAATACATTGAAGATCATCATCTAATATACCATCGACAGTAATTAATGATCAGTATCCTGAATAAATTATACCATTCTTACTGAATGATTGTCATTTGATAATAGGAATCACTTAACATATTTCTATGTCCTTTAACTATTCAATGTAATTTTAAAAGAGCATTCTATGTCACGATGAGTTACATCTAGAGTTGCAATGAAAAGTTTCAATTCCTCCCACAATGAACAGCGACATAAAGTTGCCATGCTTTGTGCTTTCACAAGGGATTTTTATCTCTTAAAATACTTCATTAATGGTGACAAAGCTTAGATTTACAATTTTGACATGGATCGAGTAGACATCACACAACAATCAATTAATAGATAAGATAAGTAATCTTACATCCATGTCAGAAGATTAGAATAACATTTACACATTATTTGCATTTGCTTCTATTATCTTTTCGGTTACTGACAAAGGAAGATCACACTAAAAATTTATTGCAATATTTTAGGGTTGGCAGACCATACTTGGCAGGTCACCGTTTGACAAAGGATATATTAAATGGACAAAACATGGAACACCAAAAAGCATAATATATGTTTATACAATTAGGTATAATATATGTATATACACTTAATTCAAATTATTTAAAATACACAACCAAAAAATAAATGTGTGGGAAAAACCACAAGAATTTTGTCTGTGTGCTTTAAAATATTTAATTATATTAATATTTCTAAAAGTTTTGACCATGAGTATTGTTAAAAATTTGTGCCCGTTTATAATTTGGCTTAGAAGTAAATTTGGTATCCTGATCATCACCGATCTTGTCAACGTTTTGTGCAAAACAGTTTACTTGTAATATAAATGATTTCAATGTGTTATGTTTAAGGAAACGCAATTTTTTTACAAAAGCTCAGAGTATGGTCTTCCACAGGTGGAATTAAATAGGCCGACATTACTCAGTCTCTGATAAAATTTACTTCCTGCTCTTCAAGTCCATCATGAAAATTCTCTCACTTAGCTTAAAAATCTGATAAAGACCTGTAAATTTATGAGCTGTGTCATGCACCAGTTCTGCAACAGCTGTTTATTAGATGTCTTCCCTGACAGTTGTGTGGATGCATGTGTTTCCGACTTTTTAATGATTTGGTTTGTCATAATAGAAGATTTTAAATAGCCTTGAAATCTTTCCAAGATCCCATTATTAATTACATGATACTCTTTAAATCAAATTCGGCTTATATTAAGAATTTTGATGATTTCAGGTGCAGAAAATCCCATCTACGAGTCTTTAGTTAATGCAGCTGGGTATCCAAAATTGAGATATCCAAGTATGGAAAATTGCTTGACAAATAGTTTTGCCTTGGTATCTGCTTAAGAATAGACTCAGACCATTTTGAGAATCTGTCGATCATTTTTAATAGAAAGGTTTAACTAACAGATTCATGCAATGGATCCATAATATCAAGGTAGACCTCTCAATACCGAGTATTAAGTAAACAATATGTTTTAATACAGATTATATAAACGGTACTATAATTTAAAACTCTGGTTGAATTTTCAGCACATTACTCATTCTTCTGACTTTCATTTCATATCTAGATAAAAATATCTTCCACAAATTAGTTTTATTGGGGTTACTATTCCTGGATGTGGAATACTGTATAACTGATAGAATGTCAGCTTTTTAAATGATTATGGAGGAAATTGCTTTAAAGTAGCAGTTAAAATGGCTCATATTGCAACTGCAAGAATATATATATATATATATATATATATATATATATATATATATATATATATATATATATATATATATATATATATATATATATATATATATATATATATATATATATATATATATATATATATATATATATATATATATATATACTTTTTGGCAAAGCTTAATTTCAAGATGATGTAGAAAACTTTAATCTTGTATATATTTTTGAGCAATTTTTTATGATTTGGTTTGCTCACCAAAGTTGAGAAAATATAATTTGGTAAATGAATTAAGATTTATTCGTGAAGGTCAGTCTGATATCACGTTTTTGTATCCTTGTACATGTCTGATGACAATTTATTGTTATGTTATCAAATCAACGGGACGCAATTGAAGTTATACTTTAAGATGGAT
Source organism: Latrodectus hesperus (assembly GCA_037975125.1). Taxonomy (NCBI): domain Eukaryota; kingdom Metazoa; phylum Arthropoda; class Arachnida; order Araneae; family Theridiidae; genus Latrodectus; species Latrodectus hesperus. Next base: position 115,245,473 of record CM075853.1, read on the forward strand.
TTTTACCTGAAAGCATAAATTAACGGTTTTTGATTAGTATATATTTTAAATATCTTGGATTCTAACATGCGTTCAAAATGTTTTATTGTAGAATACATAGAACATTTCTTGTAATAATTTATTTTTTAACTATTGTTTAATTTCATTGAATATAATTGTTCCATTCCCTATCACCAATGATTCTCTAATTACAATACCAGAAGAACCAACCGAAACATATAGACGTGTATCTGGCATAGGAGGATATAACAAGATTTTTTGCGTAATTACTTACTTTATTTCCAATTTGGAATTTTCTATATTCTTGTTTCATTTAGTTTTTCACTTATTTTTATAAATTAGAAAGTTATTTCTTCCTAATAATTATGTCCGTCAAAAACTTATTATAAATGTTGCAGTACAACTTCATCCATTTCTGTGATAAAATTAAACATCTCTAAATATCTGAATAGTTATGTTAATGCGATTGGTTGTGAAAAATCAACAATATATTGTATTCGACTGAAAGGTGTTCGGTTTCTATTTTTGATATTTAATAATCTAAAGTATTTAGAGAATCCTTCCCGAACTTAGAATTTGAAATAATAGAATGTTTATGGCATTGATTCAAATACCATATTCCTTTGATTTGGAAAATAATTCATAAAGATACTCTTATGATCTTTTAGATCTATCAAAATGTCGATCGACAAAACGTACCAGTCTTTTGTGGTCTCATCTGTAAGCATTTGGAATGTAGCTGATGCATTACATTGACCGAAATGCATGCATTAGCTTTCAGGTAACATAAAAGGCTTACTGCAGTTTTTGGAATTTCAGCAGGGATAATCGATTATTTGATGATAAATCTTAACTAGGTCTATGGGACTAAATACAAATGGATTTACACCAGAATTCTTTAAAAAATTGTTTTAATGAATTCAAGTGTATAATCAACTGTCAATTATTTTTACGGTTATTTTGAGTATTCAATAAAATCTAACCTGTCACTTGTTTCCATTCCAGCATTATTTTTAAGCACTTTAAGTGAAGTAGGCATGCATTATAACTTCGTGAGGGTCCCTTATCCCTCATCTATTATTATATTCTGAAATTATGTTTTAGCTATTTTAAATCCATTGTGAACTAATCGATGCAGATTTCTAGAGATCATTCCTATACAATGAATCGTAAGTTTAACTAGTAGATCGGAATTGGCTTGTTTTGAAATATTGGTACATTGAGCTAAGTATATTTAACTTCAACTTGTGAATGATACACATATGTTTCTTTATATATGTTTCTTTAACCTTACCGCCATTTGAAATTTCGTTTTAAAGTCTCTTAAACTCTTGCTTCAGGGATCAGGAACAAATTTATTAAAAATAATGACATAAATTATGAAATATATCCGAGTATTGCCTCCTTTAAGTTTAAAATTCAGGAATTTTTGTCAGAAAACATTAATTAACAATGCACATTAATCATTGTAACTGGGTAGGATATTTTTTTTAAAGTTATTCTTCGGAAGACCTGAAATATCACACTCCAATATCAATAAAAATACGATTTTTTTCCTTTTCGCCAATAAATATACATCCTGTTTTTATTTGTGACAAAGAACATGTCGTTTTTCATATATTTTACATGTTTTTCCCTAAAAAATTATCTACCAAATTGAGTTTAAATTTTCTAAAAATTTTATATTTTTTTCAAGTTTTTTTTTTTTTTTTTTTTTTTTTTTTTTTTAACTAAACTAATGGTTCTTTGCCCATATGTGAACCATAGCCTCCACATTCCATAACTGTTTTCCTGACGGCGGGCCTTGCAGTTCGAAACATATGTCACGGTTAGATCATCAGCCTAATGAAAAATTCTCGGTATTTTATTGTCAAGCATGCTTGGTAGTCAGTTTATGCACTCATAGAAGTCGACTTTGCTCAGACCAAGGATTAAACCTCGAACTTGTGCCTTAAGAGCATGCCACCAGGTTTATCTTGGTTTTTATTTATTTCTAATTCTATGAAACAGATAACACAATATCAAGATATTCGACTTTATCAACTTGTAATTTTTATCTTTTTTTATTTTCGTGTAATTTCTCTTGGACAGAATTCGAGTAGATTTTATTTACAGTATGATTTTTCATGTGTATAGGTGTAACTTCTAAAATCTTATTCTAGATTTTAATTGCTTTACTTAAGGTAAGATCTGTAACTGCCTTCGAAATTGCTTGTACCGATACCGGCAACTTCCATAAAACCAAATCTAACACAAATATTTCTAGTACCTCAAATTTCTTTGCCCCCAATTTATATTTCATAATAACCCGTAAGACTTTATAATGCTTAATATATATAATTCCTCACTTAAAATAACTTAATGAACCTGTTGTTGTGTAGATTCACTTAAAACAATGATCATTTTATTAGAATTTTCCAAAATATCACACATACTTACTGCGGCCTTTTGAATCAACTGGAAAATAATAATTAATTTACAGATACTATTATGAATTTACAACATAATAAATCAAAATTTATAAATAGGTATTTGAACTGAACTTACCTTAGATATTGTGCTAGTAATCCATTTATTATACGTAATATCATTGAGATTAATGAAGAGTTATGAAATATTAAAGCTGAAAAACAATATCAAAACGAATATATTATAAAAAATGTCCATAACTTTTTTTTAAATTTGTCGAAATTAGGTCGAAATCTGTCTAACATTCTGAATGCCACCATGCATTACATCATAATATTTCTGTGTACATCACATCATAATTAATTATTTTTAAAAAAGAAACACACGCAAAATTGAAAAGTAAAAACACACTTCATTCATATATGTGGATAGATCACTCACCCTATATGTGGATAGTTAGATTTAAACTTTTTGCTAGATTCTACACACATAAATTGCTTAAATTTAAGCAAGTTTTAATATACCACATCAAAATCACAAAAACTCAAAGTATATTTAATTGTCTTTTGTTTAAGAATTACATTTTTTATTGCTATTTATTATTTTATTGCTAATATTATTTTTATTTGTTTAGGAATTACATTTTTCATTACTATTTATTATTTTATTGCTAATATTATTTTTATTTGTTTAAGAATTACATTTTATATTTCTTTGTAACTATTTTCTAAATTCAAAGTCAAAAATTTGTATGTATTAATGTTTGTCTGTAAGTGGATACTTTCAACTCTATTTAAAATACGATTTAATGAGTAATAAAATGGAACTTTTTAAGAAAGATTTAAGAAGTTGCACCGCATATTTATCTACTATTCTTTAATTTTAATATCAATTTTTTGGGTCAATATTTATAGGTTTAATGTTTTGAAAAAGTACTTGAATATATCATATTATATGATGAAAAAGTACTTGAATATATCATATAAAGTACTTGAATATATCATATCATATGATATGATATTAATGTATTATATTGATGTCTATTATAATTATAATATTTAACTTGATATTGGAAAAAAAACACCATATTACAAAATCATGATAAATGAAAAAAGCTATTTCTATAAATAAAAGATTTAAACTGTTAGAATTCTGTAATTCCATCATTTAAGTTTTTACCACCAGATAAACTTCAAAGAAATTGTAGAAATGGGGAGGTATTTTTTTATTTTCAAGATATAAGTACTTTTCAAGAATCAGTCAACTGAAAAATTAAGAACTTTGGTTTAAAAAAAATTATCTTTTTTTTTTCTTGCTCCAGTTTATGTCCAACTTTTAAAGCTTCTTTCAAAATTTTTAACAAAAACCGCAGTTTTTCTTTTGAAAACATACACTTAAAATTTATTTTACAAGGTATCAGAATATAAATCTAGCAAAATCTTTATCTAGTCATTTGAAGAGACTTTTTTCTCGTTTATATCTTTATTATATTTTAAATTTTGAACCCCCTTACAAATAAAATAATATTACTGTAATGAACTATTTTCCTTTAAGGAAATACGCTAAGAAATAATTTTGTATTTTAAAAAACGTTTTCTTAATACAATTTCATATAAAAACTTTAACTCTGAAATTTAAAAATCCATTTAAAAACTTAACTATTGATTTAATTAATTTTATTTTTTATTTTTACTATCGCTACCTTTCAACAAATGAACAAAACTCTTTATATGTAACATTAATCATTTTATGACCCGAATAAATTTTAAAATTTCATGATTTTTCTTGTGTTATATTAAATTTATATATTTTCTGTTTTATATTTAATTAAATTACATTAAAATATAATGATATTCTTTGTCTCGTATGTCTTATGTCTCGTATGCCTTTGTCTTATTACAACATATAAGAAATTTCTTAATACTATCGTTTAAATTATTTTTTGATAATTTTCTAAAAAAGTTTGTTTTTAATGAAAAAAATCCATTCTTAAATGGCTGAATTATCAATGATCTCAATGTCAGTCTAATTTATTAATAAGTGCTCTCTAAATTATGCAAACCATGCTATATTTAGAATTATGCATTTTGTTTAATATTGTCCTTGGTGTGCTTCTAAAATAATTAGAAAGAGAAGCAAAATTTCATGTTATTAAGTCAGATAACTGCAATATAATTCTCCTCAAGTAAATCAATCTAAACAATGTTTTTTTCCATTTTGTAATTTTGAGCCCTTGTCAATTGACAAGCTCACAATTGAAGTGTATTACTCATATTTGGAAATTTCCCGTTAGAATTGCAAGTGAAATTAAAGCGAATGAGCCCTCATAAATGAATGATCTTTAACTTGTATTGAATCAAAAGTCTCGCAGACACTATAAAAGCAATTTATTTCTGTGATATTCACAATGAGGCATATTTATTTATCAAAGAATCAATTTGTACCACAAAATTTCAATGATTCGTGCCTCAAATTATGAAAGTCTGTGAAATTTTTGCTTATTCATACCTTAAAGAATAACAATATGCCTATATTTTGGTTTATACTTTATTCATTAAATGTTTCTTAATCTTCTTAAACTTCAAGATTTATGTTTATTTACTTTAAATTTTTTTTGTAAATGTTGCCTTTGTAAATTTGTATTTTAAATAGAGAGCACCTAATAATGCCTGCATCAGTTACTATGGAATATTTTTATCCATTAAGAATATCAAACTATTAAATTTACTTCTATTTACATTTAGTTATTTAAGGTTTGATACTTGTCATGAGCTTAAATAGACTGTGTCAACATTTTTAAATGGTTAATATGATCATATATTTTACGCACACTTAATGCTAACCAATCATACATTTCTAAACGAAATATTACTATTAAGCAACAAATGTTAATAAATCAATACACTTTTTATAAAATGAAAAAAGTATACGCATTTAAACATGTTCCACCCAAAATGATATTATTTCTCTTCTATTTATAAGCCATTTTGTAGAATGAATTTAATAGCACAAACAGTTTTACTAAATCAAGTTTCTTAAATAAATTTTCAAATATTCTATTAAATTTATTCCAGTTACTAAAACTATACTTATTATAACTCAGCATTAAATTAATTTCATATTGATTTTTGAAATAGAATGCTTTTATTAATTAATATTCATAAACTCTAATATTCTTCATATTTAAAAGTAATTTATAATTTATCATGTGTCTAAAAATATAAATATTAAAATTCCATATTATGGATTTATATTTACTCTAGATATCAATTACGCGCACTTATGAGCATCATTTTGTGCAAAATATTCATTATTGTTAAAAGTTTGTGACAAAATTAAATGTTAAAAAAATTCAGATTTATGTATACACCAAAAGCGGAATTCAAACATCTTTACTTCACTTTGGCAATTTCCCAAATTTCATTAGTTTTTACTTTCTGGAAATAAAATGCGGGAATATTTTTTACCCAAAACACTTTACAGAATTTTACTTTCTAACATTTTTTTTTGATTTCACTAACTGTTTCAATATGAGGGCTGTATAAATCGAAAAGATTTTGTCTGAACAAAAGGTAAAGAAATTTAAAGAAAAAAAAAACATGAAACAGCTTCATGGTGGAAAGCAAGTGAAAAAAAAACGAAAACTATTCTTAGGATCTTCTTCCTGGGAAAAACAAATTTTGATTCAACAAGACCTTCTTTTCAATATTTTGGAACTTTTCCAACATTGCTATGATCTTTGCCCCATTGTTGACATTATAAACACAGAAAAAAGTTTCTGTTCATAAATGGAAGGATATTTGAATATAAAAGTCAATTCTAAAAGAAAGCATATAGGTCAACAAAAGGTCTTCTGAGAATTTATACTATGTGTCGTCGAGAAATAAAAGAATTTCTTGCAGCAACCAGGAATCTCTGTAGAAAAAATGTGAAATAACTATTTATACTCTCTAACTTTCATGAATACTATTATTTTAACTAAATAAATTTTTGATATTATTAAGAAGAAATACAACTTTTGAATTCACATTTCCACTAAAACACAAATAACGACACATTTCTAATAAAATAGCAAGTTTAGAATTTATGAAACTATATTTAAGTCTAACCTAATTATTTACATGTCTAGCTTAGACTCATTTATAAATAAATAATATTTTTGGTATTAACGTATTTACCAGCATAACATTTTATGGAAACGACCTCATTAGTAAAAAACTATAAAATTAAATCTCATTTTTTCAGTTAGCAAAGTATAGACATATTAAATAATATGCAATACAATATATGTTATAATACACATATATATTTATATAAAGAGTGTATATAATCTCTATATATTATAATAAATTTTGAAAACTTTTAATATTCAGTCTTATGCATCAATTAAAAATAAACAATATTTTTTCCAATGAATCATCGAAACACATCCAACAATATATATTATTTCGAATTAATAAAGATTATTATTCGTAAAATCAGTATTCAAGTTACTTAGGAGTTAATTTATTTAGCCCATAAATTAAGAACCGAGATAATTAAAGTTTACTCATTCATTACTTTACAAACTATAATACTATAATACAAAGTATTTCGAAGCCATACAAAACAAGGCTTTTGTAATTAGTGAAAGAATAATTGATTTAATATATCGGTATAAATACTTCTCGATTTCCAAAAACTATATTTTTATAGTTTTTGAGCAATACAATGATTTAATGAATAATGCATCCATTAAGGCACGAAATGATGTGTTAAACTGTAAACGTTATTATCTTTTTAATTTTAATTTCGTAACATTAAACCTTACAAAAATCAGAAAATATCAAAAAATTAACATAACCCATTGGCTTCTGAACTATTAACTTTTCAAATTAATAAAAATAATAAGTCAATAATGCAGATTTCAGGTATAAACGAATACATTTTAATTTTATATTGCTTATAAATGTAAAATATTTATATAATTTTTGTTTAAATAATATTACTTTATGTCAGTTTTAAATATAAAACATACAAATAAATAGATGTCTCTGTGTGTGAGTAATTAGGCGTAATAAGAAAGACATCTATCCTTTGACAACTGCATTTCAATGCATTTTATTTATGATTCTTTTGTGCCCAACGGTGCATTAGACATCCAATTTGGTCGCAATTCCCAGAGGACATTTACAGAAATGCATACTTCCAGAAAGAAATGTTTCTTCTAATTTTTTCTCTATCTTCTTTTCACATTAACCATGTACTTTGTTCATAATATCTACTCAGTGCGGTTTTGTAAAGAAATTCAAAAGATATACTCTAAATCTATAAGTAGTTAAGATATTCTGTTTTCTTATAAATACTAATATATTATAATTTCTTTTTGTACCTCGTATTAAGTGCATTTTAATTTCATTAACTTAAATATAATATAGTTTGCATGCTAGCAGATCATCTTTATCATCTTCTAAATGGTTTATAATGTATCATTATGTATTGCTACATGTAAATAAAACAATAAATTAATTAAGTTTACATTCTGTTGCATAGGTTATGTGAATGTTTTGCATTTTATCAAACATTTTATCAAAATTGTAACTTTTGTAAAATTTTGGTATTATTTTATAAAACTTCAGATATCCGGCAGTATTTAAACGAGTGTCATATAGGCACTGTTAATAAATGAACGAATCCACATTTGATGTTTTATTTACAAAACATTCTGAAAATTGCTTCACTTTTTAAATATTCTTTGTGATTTTTTTCATTTTTCTATTCACATTTTTATGTAATTATTTGATGAAATTTATATTAATGAATTAAGAAAAATATGCAAATTTATATTAACTGAAGTAATATTAGGAAGTGGGGTATTATGGATTTCCTGATAGAGTACATTTACAAGATGAAATACTTGCTAATTGTGTCGAGACTAAGATTTGACAGGATATGTGATGGACAACCTAGCAATCTACGTCTATTGTTGTTGTTATTGTTGGCTTAACCTCTTTAAAGATCTGACATTTGTCAGATCAACTCCATTAAATTGTTGACAGTTAGAAAGTCTATGACTATCAGGAGATTTAAGGATAAATCCTCCCGAGAAAGTCTGACGCAATCCAGAATATGTTTCGATGAGGCTGGATAATCACAGCATTTTTTACAAGTGGGATAAATTTTTGTACCACGTTCAAACGATAAACATTTTAGATGTCCACTTGAGAATCTGGCCAAGGCAGTCTGAGAATTTTGGTCGCATTTTGTTTCCAGAAGAGTTCCAGGAGATGTTTCAGAGTACCATTGGTGTGTTGGTGGAATTTGCCAGATTGAATAAAGTCTAGATTTTTCATTAAAGTAAATGTGATACGTATGTGGTGAACCAGTGGGCATATCTTCCTCAATACCCTCTTTGTATAGTCGATCCTCGGTCTCATTGCCACTAATATTTAAATTGGATGAAACCGATTGGAGATGTACAACATGGTCTTGGGAGATAATTTTCAATTTCAGCAGAATAGGTAAACTTGTTTCATCCTTTATAGAGGACCAGTCACTGAGATGTGGCAGTGCACTGCGGCTGTCTGACAAAATCCAAAATTCTCTAAAATCACAGTTGCTGGAAATGATAGCAGCAAGCTGTTGTCGGCTACCTTAACATCTCCCTTTTAAATCCCATTCCGGAAAAAACTTTAGGGCCTTATTAAGCCTGGACGAATTATTAAACCTGGACAAATTTCAATCACTAACCCGAAAGACACATGCAAAAAGCAATAGCCCACCAGGCACCTATAATATTCAATATTGGTGGAGAACAAAGACACCAACTTCTGTTCTATAGATTACCATCTACCATAAATCCATGGTGTTCAACTAGGAAATAATTTAAACAACACGATTAAATGTACTTAATGTTGCACAGAATCCATATCTTTTTCATTTTCCACTATAAAACACTTTTATCTTTAATTTAACACTTTTTCCCAGTGAAGGTTGAATCCCCGGCACAAAAGATTACACTTACTCGTAAATCAGATTACCTGAGGATACGTGCAGAAAACGCATGAGCTAACATTCCATAACAACACATCTAACTTTCATTTCATTCAGGAAAATGTCTGTAACAATAATAATTGCCTTTTTAAACTCAACACAAATCACTGGCTTTTTTACTTTCTCAGTAATTAAGAAATCTCATTTTCAGTCAAATTCAGCATTAATATCAAATATATTCTTTGAAATTTACAATTTTTATTAATATTTTACCCTTCTTGATGTTGCATTGTTGATTACCAATATTGTATATTAACAGTCTACTATCAAATAATGAATGAGGAGTACTCATTAATTAATAGGAGAATTCTTACTGTAATATATAAAGCAATTACTAAATTAAGCATTACCTGTTTCTTAAAGTAAATGTTAAATTATGTTAAATTAATGTTAAATTCTCTTCTTAACCAAATACATTAAATTAATGAATGTATTTGGAATATACATTAATAAAACCAATTGCATATATTTGCGAATACATATTAGGGTTGGCAATTGACTTTTTATATGAATGAAATTAATATCTTTATTCTCAGAATATTTGTCATTAACTGATTTTATAGAGGCTTCATTGAATAGAATGAGACTTACTCTACAAGACTTTAATCTATCTATATTAAAATAAAAATAATGAGTATTTCTGAACTTTAAATACATCATCTGTGATTAGTTACAGTTTAAATTATTACTTATTTTAGTTGTCTTTAGTTCGTAATGCTAATATAAAGTTCTGTTTATTCTTTAAATATCAGTCATTAATAGAATTGTGAGTGGCTACATTGAATAGATGGATACTTATTTCAAGATTTCAATTTCTCTACTTTAAAATGAAATCAATATTTATTTCGGATAATAAATTAAATACACTAGAAGATACATTATAATTTAAATACATTACTTGTTATTATTGCAATTTAAATTATTTCCTATTTTTGCTCCCTCTATTATTGATTATACCACAGTGAAATTAATTTAAATAATAAAGCTTCTTTGGAGCTCTTCAAATTTTTTCAGTTTTACAATTGTCTTATATAGTTTAGCACTTGTAGTAGAGAAAAATATTTTCAACTTCAGATCCTCCTACCTTTCTACATTCTACTGAGCTATATTTTAAAAAAATAATAATAATCTCAAACTTTTTCCAGATTTTGAAAATATATTGGTTTTTACCTCTGAACGAATGTGTTTGCGCTCTTTCCAAAACGCCACTAATAGTGCTCCAATCTTTGGAATGAGAATTTTAAAAAATCCCGATTTCTGTATTTAATATTATTGTTACTAAATGAATTTTTCAAGCCTCATACGTTTTGATAGTCAAATTGAATATTTTTTCAACCCATTAAATTTGAAATTCATATCCATGATGTTAACTTAATTGTGAGAAATAACGCTGATCATATATTAAAATAATGCCAACTCATTGATTCAGTGGTGATGTAAGTAAATTATTATTTTTTATGTAAAATATGATATAACTATTTTTATTTTTTTACAATAAATGAAAATCATTTAGTAATAAATTATTTGGTAAAAAAATAATTTTGAAAGATCTTGGTTTAACTGCAAATAATTGCTTAGATTTTATACAAAAATATGATAAATTTAAATGCTTTGGAAAATTATTATTTATAAATTTAATCGCATAGTTTTAAAAAAATAGATTTAATCTTAAGTATTTAGGAAATGCTGAGCACATGCAGTATCTTCCAATTTAAGTTGAAGTAAATGAACTTATTTATTTGTAGTTCCATTAGTTTTTCTAATATTTGCTTTAACCTATTTTCAAAAAGGGAAAATCTCATCAGTTTTCTGCAATATTTTTCAAAAACTTGTGCAGCATTTATGAATAACTTCCTCTGTAATCTGTTAATTCTGTGAAATTTGTTAGTTAATTTTACTAAGAGATTACACAGAGTTTCGAAAATACAAATTTTTTTCTATTATGTAATTTTTAAAAGCAGAAATTTCTCAAAAAATATAATATTATTTGTTTTTATTTTAAATACATAAATTTATAAATTTCAATTTACTATTTTAAAATAAACAGATTTTACAAGAATGGTAATATACACCATTTTCATCAAAAATATCATAAATTTCCTAAATCTCATATACTTTTCGTAATAATTTTCAAAAACTAAACAATGTATTAGTAACTTCCTAAGTAACCAATTAATTAATTTCATTAACCGGTTACACAAAGTTTTTGATAATACAGAACATTTCTACTATATAATATTCAAAAGCAAAACATTCTAAAAATATAAGATTATTTTCATTATTCAATATTTTTTAAGTAAGCAGATTTTGCAAGAATGGTAGTGTTATTTTCGTATTTATCTGTGTAAGTATATTTATATATAACAACATATATAACAAATTCAGGTCTCTCTTAATTCAAACATCTACACTTTTAGAAATAATATATACTATATACTATTTATATTACTGAATTTTCTTTAAATATTTACCTGGTAAGAATAAGTTTGTTGCCTTTGAAGTATACTGTAAAAAATAAACATACACACACACACACACACACACACACACACACACACACACACACACACACACACATATATATATATATATATATATATATATATATATATATATATATATATATATATATATATATATATATATATATATATATATATATATATATATATATATATATATATAACTGATTATTTTAATTTATTTAAAGAACATTTTAGGTCAGCATTAGACAGCTTTTTTACTATTTTGTAATTCTTATGAATATTATAATTAGTATTCAATAATTAAACTAACAAGCAATTTTCTTTAAATCTATGAAAATGTATTTTTAAGTAATATTCAAAAACAAATTTTCTGTAACTTATTAAAAAAGCACGCACTTGATAAATATCTTTAACAAAACGCATGTTTTATTTTAATTAAGAATTTTTAATCAATATTTTCCTAGTCTCTGATGACTTTTAAGTGAAGCATGGGAATAAAGCAAGAATTTTCTCAAGATTATTTAAATTTAGTTTACATTTTTTACTTATTCATATTAATAAAACCGTTGTTTTAATTAAATTCTTTTAATATATTACCTTGACAAAATAAATTTTAATGTACTTTAATATCAATTAATGACGAATTAAACATTAAATCTCTGCTGAACGTCATTAAAAAACTTATATACTCAATTATCATAATTCAAATTTTTTTCAAAAACTTCAAATGGAATTATGTTGGTAATAAATGCATTAAATACTTCTTGTCTTTAAGTGCTTCTGTTACTTTCATAAACGACATTAACAAATATGTCTTTTATCTGCATATTCATTGACAGATTAAAATCAACAAATAATGCGTTTTCTTTCAAATTGACTCCTTTTGTCAATTTAATAACGAATATTTTTATAAAAAACTAAACATGTTAAATGTATGAAAATTTTATATTCTAAATTCGCATTTAAGTTCAAGAGAAATTACAGAAATATCTTAAAAGCTTAAAATGGGTTATTCATGTTGTATAAATTATAAAATATACCATATATATTGTTTATGGTTAAATTAAATACTTCCGTATGCAATACATACGTTATAAAAATAAGATTCTAATCCTTTGGTTTCGTGAGTGATTTAATAATCACAGTATTACGTATGAAATTCATTGCATACTAAAATTTTTTTACTTCTTCAAAAAATTATTTTTACATTCGTTAAAATTTTTTGTTTGGTATATTTTTAAAATACATAATTTAATAGAAAGTTTCCCTTATTTCAGCTAAATTATAATAAGTTTTTTTTTAATATTTTAAGCATTATATATTATCAAGAATAGTTTTATTCATTATTATGTATAATCATTAATTTAAAATATTATCAGATTTCTTCCTATGAGTGTTTCATTGATTTTGCTTGTAATGGGAAGAGTTTCAGCAAATATTTCTGTGCCAGTTTCATGAAATATTGCTTTTTTCTTTTCCAGGTCACATAGAAATTCATGATATTATTCATGAAATCTTGTGGGAAAAATTGCTATAGGGCTGTACATTGTGGAAAGAATCCTGCGTTAGGAAATATTAAAAAGAAAGGCAAATACCGGAAATGCTTTCTGCCAAGTATTGATGTTATACTACGTGAGTGAAACGGGATTTATCAGGTGGGAATGAGGAAGCTTGACATATTATTTGCCTTGGGGAGTTGATTAGTAATTCCAAAAGTTATAGTTTGCTGAGTTTCATTTAATGATGCACACGTTTCCATTATTTCGAATTCACTATTTACACAATAAATAACTATTTTTTCTAATAGTTATTCCAGAATATATGTTGAATGATTCAAATGATTCTCATAGAAAACTTACAGAATGTCATTTTTTTCTAAAACTCTAATACTTCAATGCACTTTGAAAAACTGAATTTTCTTGTGAAACTTAATAATGATAAAAATATTACCATAATAACAGACAAGCAGTTATATTATCGAAATAAATGATAAATAAATAAAATATTTCTATTTACAGCAAACTTTAAATTGAATAAATTGGGAAAAACCACATTAATTTTAAAATTTTTACATAATTCATATAAATGTAAGCTATAGAAAGTAAATATTTCCTCATAATAAGTTAAATAAGTAAATTTTACACACATAAAAATGAATAATTTTTTGCCAGTTTGCTGAATCGTACTAAATAAATTTAAAATTTACTCTACAGAAACATATAAACTACCAAAAAATAGTAACATTGACAATCACATAATATACTACAATATTTTTAAAAATACAATGTGGTTTTCAAGAAATATATATCGATACATATACAAGAATCATTTTCTTAAATTTTCTTTAAAAGAAGGGATCAATATTCCTACCACTGTAAAACGAATATTTACTTTTTAGTGCAATTAATCAAAAATATAATCTGCTAAATATATGTTAAAGCTATTTTATTTTTCCATCAAATATTTAAAATATTTCATTTAAAATTTTTTTCATTAGATATAGGCTTCTTATTATTTATGGGGAGAATCAGTTACTTATAATAACAATTATGAGTGATATAATATTATCTTAAAACATTGTCCTTACTATTATTAGCAAAGCCAATTCATTTTATAAATCTTTATATTCGGTAATTTAAATCATAAATTTCCTTTTTTTATTTTCTTAAATTGTAGATATAAGTATTATTAAACTTCTTTCTAAAAGTCATTTATTTTTCAATTAAATTTAAATTTTGTTAAAATAGTATCGTTTTACCAGTTATTATATATGGAAATATATGATGTTCTAAGTTGTATCGATAAAGTTTTTATATTAGATAAGTTATTGCAAGTTTTTGTATTCGTTCAAATAATCATTAACATTTTAGCATAAAAATAATTTTAATATTATAAATTATGCTAAGAAAACTGCAAAAATTTAATTGTTAGTTTAATGTGCAATTTTAAATATTGTGTTGAATTGTTAAAATAATGTATACATTTTTTAAATGTTTACACAATATTTTACTATTAACTTATTGCATGTGTTACTTTTACTGTAAAAGTGTGATGCATGGAAATTATAATCAAGTATTAACATAAATAATTGAGATTCAACAGTAAATTTTAATTAAATTAATTATATTTTAAAATATCTAGTTGTTGTTTTTACTTCCTTCTATATTGTATTTACAAATACAATAAAAGTAAAAGATTAATTTCAACTAAAAATAATAAAACGCTATTAATTAAATATCGTCAAAATATTTTCATAAAATCATCAAATGTTTTTTTTAATATTTGGATTAAGCGTCTGCAATATTTGTCAAGCATAATGAATATTTTTGCAAAACTAAGTTGTTGCATTAATCAATACTCAAAAACAAGAATGTTTTATCAGAAATATCTGATTTTTAAAGCAATTTTAAAATTATTTTATTAAAACCCGATAAATTAAATTATTTAATGGTGAATATTGGATTACTTAAGAGAATGACTTAGTATATTGAATACGCGTTGAATAAAATAGGTGCTTGAAAAAATATTAATTCTCATTTCAGAATATTTATTTATTTTACAAATATGATAATTTTATTAATTTTCAGCAAAATATGCTTAAAAAAGTGTAAAACTGTAGGGTTTTGAGTTTGTTGATGGACATAATCAGGCAATATTTCAGAATTAAATCTATTTTATTTTGCTTATTAAAATAAACTTAAGACAATATATGTGTACTTGACATGACACATAGAATCCTTTTAAAGCAATAACATATCTTGCAATTATCAGGCATTAAAATCTGAATTTAAACCTAAATAATCTCACGTTTCATCAATTAAAGCAAAAGCTATTCTTATAAAGCCATTTATTGAAAAAGTTTTTCAATGATGAGTGAAAAATTAAATCATTTCATTATGCATTTCTTCCTTTAATTATTTAGTTTAAATACTTAATATTTAGTTACTTTATGTCCATTGTTTCTGCAGCAGCATATGTATAAATATTGATTAAAATAAAAATTTGTGGAATTTTTATGATTTTTTAAATATATTTATAAATTAGTATTAAATAATTAAAAGTCGATTACTAAGTAGTAACGTATTGTAGTAATTTATCTAAATTGCTTGTTGTTCTACTCATTTTCTAAATTTTCCTATTATATATATCCTAGTACAATTTTTTTGGAAATCTCTATCATAAAACTTCATTGAACTACAATATTTTAAATTGTAATCAAATCTATTTCCTATAAAAAACTATCAATTGATTATTTTAGATTTAAAATAGAAAAAAAGATGTAATAACGAAAAAATTTAATGAATATTCTATTTTTAATAAAAATTTTATTTCATTGAAATAATAATAATATTTGGCATGAACACTCATAGAATGACATTATGCTATGTGTAGTCAATATATATATTAGAGATAGGAAAATATCTCACAAAATAATAAAAAATTGAATCCAATGATGTCACGTTCAACAAGGAAATTGGTGAAAATATCTTCCATATCGGTGAACAAAAGAAGTAAAAAGAAATCAAAAGAAACATTCTAACAAATTGTATACGTAGGCGAATTTCTGGTCCTGAATCTAATCTCCTTAGTGAGGATAGAATAGATCTTTCATTTTACTCTATATCCAAAAATTTCCTCGCTCGCTAATAAGACGTTTTCTGTTAAGCATGGACGAAGTGATCTCGCTTGCTTGCTTCGATTTTTAAGGACGCAATCATTTCTGATTACGTCCTAGAATGCAGTCTCTGGTGGATAAAGATCAATTACTGCTCACTAATGATCTGTTTTACTGGGAAGGTAGGAAAACTTTTCAAGCGTATGGGTTTGGGCAAGTAATGAAATTCCTTTCTTCGGTTAGCAGGACACTGATTTTCGGTAGAAACACTACTCCTGAATTTATTGAACAGCTATCGACAAACACAACGTTCCCGAATTGCTGAAGTGTTTTAATTTTTTGCGAAGAGTTTGAAGCAGCTTCATTGACTCGGAAGCATTGAAGGAAATTAAAAAAAAACGTTTTTGTGTAGGAAACAATAAATGAAATTTATAGTGTGATTACGTTGTAATAATATACGGTGCTGAATGTGAACTTTTCATTTAGTTGATAGTTTATTTAATACAACTTTAAAATATATAAATTTTAATGAAAAAAATCAGAAATATCCCAAAGGAACAATTTATTCCTATTGAAGAGGATAATAATAACTAAAATCAGGTAGATTCTATTATTTTTATTTTTAATGGATCTTTCAAAGCAATTTTCTGATGGGATTTTTAAATATTTATTTATGTGCACAAATAACAAAATCAAGAATAATGATACCATTTTTAAGTAAAATATATCTTGTGTTTTGTAATAGAGAGTGAGTGTTAAATGGAAAAGTATTAAATTCCCTTGAAGACATTCTATTACAATTCTATAATAAAGGGTGCTCATAGTGCTTAAGCACGTATACAATTTACTAAATTAAGCAATTCGTACAAATAGTATATAGAAATGTTTTAGGAAGAAGTGGGAAAGATTATATTTTCTTTTGCTATTTCAGTTGCTATTATAACATTACATAATATACATACTGTATTTATACACCCGCTTTATCTTAACAGTCATTAGTGGAATATATACAATTTTGTCACCTTTTCTACTTTTATAAAATTCTCCCAAAAAGATGAAAATTCATATGTATGTATGCGTGTATAAACAAATATGTGTGTGTTGGTATATTAATTTTAATATTTTATTCTATGAATGTGTAGATTAATAATAATAACAAAGAAAAAAGAAAAAAAAAACATTTTCATCAAATTTAAAAATCTTGGTACACGCGTTTCTATACACACAAGAAATTCTAAATAAACTGAAACTAAATGAATTGAAGATTTCATTTGCAATCAATACCTAAGACCCTATACATATTCATTAAACAGAATGCTCATGATTCCATGATAAATTTTAAATTTATCAAAATTTGCAAGTATATGTTATTTTTTTATATGTTTCTCATAACAAAGATTACTTTCTTATCTTCTCTCTCTGATAAATATATTAGTTTTGTTACGCATTCAGGAAAAAAACTCACCATACTAGTAGAGTTGCTTGGAATGTTTAAAAAAAACATTTAGATAAACAGAAAACCTAAAAATTTATGTTGATTTATTACGTTAAATATGATTTTCAAAATTAATTTTAATTCATTATATTTATTAAGTTAAGATTCAATTTTTTTAAATCCAATTGTTTCTTTAATTCTGCATTAAAATGAGGGTATTATTTGAAGGAACTTGGTATCAGGACAGATGTAAATTTCAAATCATTAATTTGCAGGTTACGAGCGTCAACAAATAAAGCCAAAGACCATAATAATAAATCTTTATTATATAAATATTAGTTTAAAATTAATATTAATACATTCTTAGTTTAGCATCAATTTTTATTCAACACCATAACATTACTCAAAATGTATTAATTAGGTAAATTTTAGTTTGAATCTTCGAACCATCAAAAATTATACAGTATTTTCAAGCTGAATTTACTGAAGTATTGTTATTAAATATGGTTATTAAAAAATGTACAATTGAAACATTTACAATAAAGTTAAATTAAACTAGAAAAAATGTTTTTTTCATGCATGTAATGGCTACAAACCTTGATTAAAAATTTTTTGGTAGATAAGTAATTTTCATTTTACTCCCTATTTCTCCACAAATAGGATTTATTCATAGAAAAATAGTGAGTGTCAATCAAATGTTTTTATTTTTTATTTTTAACATGAAATATTAATAAGCATCAATCTAAATCCAAAATTAATAAGCGAACTCACTTGCTTAATTTGAATTAATAAATTAAAAAAAGATTTAAAATTATTGAAAGCAAGAATAATAATCTAATGAAGCAATCAAAGGCCAATTAACTAGAAAACATTATTCCTCAAATTTAACAAGCAATTTTTGTCATCAAAATCTCGAACTTCTTTTTTACGTTGATTAGTATGCAGTTACCGTTTGTGAAGTTTAATTTAAAATTCCAATAAAGTGCGTGTTTTAAAAATATCCGATAAAGTTGAATCTGCTAAAGAATTTAATCAGGCATAGTAAAATTTATCTTATCTCTGAAAATACACTTAAATCAATATCTGAGTGCTTGATATAATACAGAATCTTATTGAATAAATACGATTATCCAAAATTACAATATATTAAAAAATAAAGCCCCAAATTATCATGAAACAGTTTATCAATTAAAATTTAAAATATTCTGGTAAAGCATTTTTAGAACAAGTCCTGTCAGCCTTAGGACAGAAATTAAATAATCATCTAATCTATGCATGCCTTCTTTTCACATTTAGTTATTTGAAGTATGTCTATATAGTCTTGCATTAACGCAAACATAAATTTTAATTCAAACAACTCTGTTCTTATTATCAATTTAATTAATTAAATGGTATTGAGCAGTATTAAATTAAATTATAGCTTCAAAATGTATTTTTTCAGTATATTGGGGGAAAAACTTAGCATATGACTTTTTCTGTAATTTCTTCTACACATTTTGTGTTACAACAAATTTTGTTGGTTGTTTTCATACACTTGAGACATCACTATTTAATATATTAGTTGTCGTTGAATATATAAATGTTTTTAACATTTATAAATTTCAAATTAATATTTTGCGTTAAATCTGCAGTTGATTAATCTTTAAAAGTGTCCATTCACTTTTATTAATTTAATTTTTGTTCTACATTCGTATAAATAATAAAATCTACATTAGTATAAATACAAATGCCAAGAACAAAACGTTACTCAATTGTTTCCGGGATTTTGAACATAAAAGTGAATCGATGTCAATTCTATTAAAAGTGAATCGATGTCAATTAAGTATTATTTTAATAATTAAAACACAAGAAAATGTGCTATTTTTTTTCTTAGCACACCCAATTTAGGGTGTTATTTTTTAGGAGTTTTGGGAATACAGTAGAAATGTCACAGCAGAGGGTCTACTGAAAATAGTAAAACTTTGGAAGTGGTCCACGAGAAAAAAAAAGTTTGGGAACCCATGATCTAGAATGTCCACGAAATCGACAATCATGGCGGTGGAGAAGTCATGGTTTCAGCAGTATGATACTTTACTTAGATGGCTGCATACCCGTCCATGACTTGAAGTTTAATTGAAGTTTTCAATAATAGGTTGTATAAATTACCAAGCACAAGTTAGAACTTAGTGATCAGATATTTTGAAAGAAAATGATAAACAACGCGGAATCTTTAATTTTGCTAATATTTTATGTGATTTTTTTTATATTTATTATAATTAATAACAATTTTTGCTTTCACATTCTTTAACATATATAATTCATGAAAATCTGAAAATTACAGTCTATAACTTAAATACTGAAATCGTAATTAATTCCATCATGCTATTAGTTTTAATATTCACAATGCTCTCACCAAAAATCTTTAAAAATGTCCATAACTTATCAATCATAAATGTTTATTTCTTTGGTAATTGAGTTTTATTTAGAATTAATCAATTTTATTAAATAAATAATAATTTTAAGAGTCATTTTTATGAAAATGAAACGTATGAAGTTTAATGATTGAACAATACATTTTTTCTCTTTTAAAATACGTAAAATGCGTTTAATATGTTTATATTTCAATTAATTAGCCAAAAGAACACAGCAGTTAACATCATTTAAAATTTCCTATTTAGTTCCAAAACATAAACCCTACCAAAATGTATACCCTACCTTTAAGTACACAATAAAAAAACCATACCCTTTAGAACACAATAATAATCCCAAATATATAATAATTAAATACAAAAAGGTGTAATATTTCTCATTTTAATTACTTTAAAAAGAAATATTCTAAGTACTCTCAGATATATACTCGAGAATCTCTTTCTAATTGACTAAAACATTAAATAATAAATTCAGCAACGAAAAAGTTATCTAATATTCATTTTTCACATCTGATTTATATTTTTATAAGAAAACCATAATAGTTTGGGACAAAAATATTCTTAGAATAAGAGAAAATTTTAAAACCTTGTACAGTCTTCTCTATTTGCTTCGATTACCATAACCACATTCGATAATTTTGTTTTGAAATATAATGTTATCTTTAGAGAAGACATATATTTCTAGAGTACCATGTGCTATGTGTTTTAATTTTTCATGACTAAGTAATAATAGATATCAATGTTTTTTTTTAAAAGAAACATTATATCGATATTTTTCTCTTAGAAGTTTTCATTTGTTATCAAATAACTGGGGAAAAGCAATACCTACAGTTTAAGACTTTGATGGACGAGGATTCACCTTCTGCAAGGTTGATCCCAAGCGGCTCAGTGG
Source organism: Latrodectus hesperus (assembly GCA_037975125.1). Taxonomy (NCBI): domain Eukaryota; kingdom Metazoa; phylum Arthropoda; class Arachnida; order Araneae; family Theridiidae; genus Latrodectus; species Latrodectus hesperus. The sequence continues at coordinate 115,266,750 of CM075853.1, forward strand.
TTTTACGCCGCTTCCCTTAAGATCAGTTAAGTGAACCATCATTTTCTCCGGAGAGTTATTGGAAAAGTGACCACATTCTTCTCACTGAGTTGCTGTAGCTCGGTAAGTTGAGAGGATTCTACGTTAATATATGACTACCAAGGTCATTCAACTGGTGTAGCATAGATATGGAGAGTGGGGTGCCACCTCAGATGTGACCTTTTCACTTGACATTAGTTAAAAATTATTAGGCGCTTGGTGACAGAGTACTATTTCAATTACGTTAAATTTAATGTGCAGTCCGGGTGAGGCTGGCTCAGCTATGTACGTATCTGTTAGTTTTGTTTAATATTCTAGTGTAGTATTAAAGATTCTGATATCTTCCAGCTGTGCTCACAGAATATTGTAGAAATGTAACCATGTTTTATCTCGCAGTATTTTCCTGTTTGAGATTTTAGAAATATATAAAAGCATTTACGGTCCTGAAAAAGAGATCTGGGTCTATAAGTGTTGAGTCCTAATTCCTGTCATAAGTCAATGGTAAACTTTCACAGATGCATTTGCAAATAACTTCTAGAAAAGAGCCTTTCGTCATTAATAATGTTACTTTATTCATTCACTTAAGATTTACTGGGTATTGGTGCAGATCCTGATTTAGAAAACTAACACATTTTTTTCACAAGCCCTTTGTTTAAATCTGTTACCAATTTAACAAGCCCTTTGTTTAAATCTGTAACCAATTTAATATGTTAATGAAATATTAAAACGTTTAAACACTATTTATATTTTACTTCGTACTCAATTTGAACAGATTTTCTTTAGAGTGTTAGAGATTTTTATGCTATATAAATTGTTAAACGCTTCATATTTGATTAAAAATATTTAACACTTAAAGTGCTTCGCAGTGCTTTATCTTAAACTGTCATAAATATATTACAAATTTATTTGATATTAAGAAAATATATGATATGATTGCTGAAATGTGGCCTTGTACGATAACAAGCACAAAGGCAACTGACTAACAACAATTATGAATTTAATAAATGTGGAGTGATATTTCCTTGAATTCAACAAAAAAGATTGATTTTTTTCCTATGCTACTTAATATTAATTATAAAATAACAATTCATAAACATATATATTTATTTTTAAATTTAATAATGACTATAATTCAATGTAAAATAAATAGGATGCGCATCTAAAATTTAAGTCTATGTAATTTCTTATAAATTTTTCTGTTTTCATTTCATAAATATTTTATCTATTCAAGAATGACAACATTTAAATCTGTCTATTTGAAAGGACATGTTATCTTTAAATATTGAAAAATCCTTGGTTTTAATTAAGTAGTATAATTTTTTTATTAATTCACTAAATTCGAAATAAAATTCGTTATAAGTAATCCAAAGAAGCCAGAAAAGTGATACCTATTTACGTTTAAATGTTAATGGAATCTACCATCATGTCCATAAATTAAGGATGATTCCGAAGACGGATCAAGGCCAGTGTCATTTTAACAGATAAACAGAAATGGCACAAAGCCTAGAAATCTCATTTCGCGTTGTACAAAAGATCAATTTTAAACGCTAAATCAAACAGCTGGATGAAATTCTGTAGTTCAAACAATACCGCATTTGGTATACTCCAGAAAATTGCAACGGACAAAATTTTCATTCTAACGCAATTCGAACCCTTAAATCAGACCACAACTCATCAAACAGCAGCGACCATACTGCAAGACCTATTAACACCAACTTTCCACAAGACGATCAAAGCACTGACAGAGCAAATCACAAGAGTATCAGAACAACCGTTTTTCTGCCAAAAGGTGCCCTAGATCCACCGTTTACACCTCAAGAGCTCCAGCATGTTGTTCAGAAATTGGTCAACTCAAAGGCACCTGGTAATGATGGCCTAGATAATGTAATTGTTAAGTTGATTTTTCGCTGCAACCGTTCGTTCTTGCTTGATTTTTACAACACATGCTTAGAACATGTTCATTTCCCTACACCTTTTAAAGAAGGGCAGGTGATTTTCTTCAGAAAGAAAAACAGACCCACAATTAGCGACCTCATACCAGCCAATTTGTCTTCTGCCCACATATGGTAAAGTCCTAGAGAAGCTTTTCATTGACCGCCTCAAGCACTCACTCTTACAGACAATTTGGACAGACTACAGGCAATGTGGCTTCCGGTCAAATAGATCAACAGTCCAAGCCATCTCCAAAGCAATAGACCTTATCAAACTGAATCAGGACAATGAATTATATACCGCCCTTATCAGTCTGGACATACCTCAGGCATTTGACTTTTTATGATGGCCTGGCCTCATGCATTCCTTTACCAAAACTGCTGCCCCCCCCCTACATAATAAATTTTCGTTTTAGTTTCTTAAAACAGCGTTAACTTCAGGCACTTAGCGACTCAGGATTAGTCAGCATGGAGCAAACAAGAGGATGTCCCCAGGGATCCATTAGTGGTCCGAATCTTTAAAACATCTATTACAACGAAATCCTTACTGCAAAATGCCCCCTACATCGAAATTGTTGCCTTCGCTGATGACACTCTGCTTGTCATTAATAGTAAATCAAAAGAATTAATTAAAAAGAATTGTAATGAATCATTGCAATTGTTCTCTTCAATGAGCCAACAGCTTAAACTTACTGTCTCTTCACCCAAATCAAGGGTTATGATCATTGGCACAAAGAATAAGAGACTTAAATCCAATCACAAAATTACTCTTAATGGTGAAAGCCTGAAGCATACCCGCTGTCTCAAATACCTTGGTGTGGACATTGGTACTAAGCTCTCGTTCCCTTCGCATCTGCGAGCTATTAAAACTAAAGTTATTTTGATCGCACAAAGGCTGAAAGCGATGATTAGACTGCAATGGGGACTTAAAGGAAGAATCACTAAGGTAATTTACCTCTTAATAGTAGAAAAAATTATTACGTACGGTTGCTCCGCCTGGGCATTTCCAATGACTAGCAGGAAAATCAAGCTTCTCACAACATCTAAAGATTCTTCCTTCTCCTTATCACCAGGGGCTTTAAGACTACCTCGACAGCAGCCTTAGCCACCATCGCAGGTCTCCCACCACTTCACTTGGTAGTTGAAAAAGAAGCATTCAAAACTCAGATTCTGCAGCTTCGCATGAATGTTGCAATTGACGAGCAGTGGTTTACACCCACCAGTTTTGAGATGCCTGTTCAAAAAGACACAGTTGACCCAGTCAATAGGCTAAAAAATACTCGAATTATCAATTTGCCGAACATCCCTTCATGCCGGCATCCTATCGTTCACCCAGCTGAAGAACTGCATTACTACACTGATGGTTCTAAGCATGACGCTGCAGTGGGAGCGGCCTTTGTGGTTCTCCAGGGAGACACAGAGGTACACAACACAGCTAAAATTGCGAGCAAACAACTCGGTCTTTCAGGCTGAAACACTGGCCTTATTATCGGCCTTAAACCATGCACTGGATGCCTCTCATTCACCAGCCATCATTTGGATAGACAGATTGTCTGTTTAAATGGCACTCCACAACCCAACTCACACATCCCTTCTTATCAATGCCATACAATGCAAACTCCACCAACCACCATCTATTTAAACCCGTCTCTCCTGGGTAAAAGCACATGCTGGAAATGTGAGAAACGAGCTGGCAGGTCAAAGAGCGAAGGAAGCAGCGGTGAAGGAGAATATATTGCAAATTGACCTACAACTTCCAGGGACCCACCTTCTGCAGTTTCTTAAGCAGAGACTCAAACAGCAATATCAAACCAGCTGGTGCGTTTCTTTAACTGGTCGCTTCACACACAGTATTATATCCCATGTTACAACGGACAGGCTCATCTCCAATCCAATGATCATTTTTCTTATAACAAATGATGGACCCTTCCCAGTGTACTTCTACCGATTCGGTAAAGCCTCTACCCCACATTGCAGCTGCGCAAGCGGCAGTGAAAGCAATGCTTTGCATTATGTGGAACACTGCAGCTATACGGAGGGCCTCCACCTAATTCGCCATTTCTCACAATCAGACGTCGCATTCATGAAGTTTATTATTGGTGAAAAATTTAGAGTTAAAAGACTGATTAAAATTATGTCCATGCTGGTTACAAAAGGACTGGACTTATGCGCCACACCAGTACAAACCACATCACAAACACAAAATGACTCTGAACTTAACCTCTCAGATGTTGATTAAAGCAAGGACAAGTGCAGCATATTTCCTTAATTTTGTAAGTTTTTGCTTTAATTTTTCATATTGTCTGTTACACATCTTACTGTATTTAGCCTAGAATTTTCTTTTTCATGTTTTTTCTCTTATAAGTGAGAATCATTATTTTTTTTCTAAACTGGGTTTCTCAAATTAACAAGACTTGTTATGTCAATTCTGTTCTTTTTGAACTTTTATGAATGATTCACTATCTGATATATATAACTATTTCTTCGCCTACTCAATCTTTTTTCTTTAATGTTTACCTTTGCCGATTTTCTTTTTCATGGAATTATTGTATCCTATTCCTGTAATATGTAAGCAAATGTTTTTTTTTTTTTTTTTAATTTTAAGAATTTCACTTTAATGCAAATTTGTAAAACCAAATTTAAACTAAAATAGATGCTGTGGTTAATAATAATCTCAGCCATCTTTTATACTTACTTTAATTTCTTCTGCTTTAATTTACATTACTTATGTCTTCATTTTTAATTTTCAATTTTTCCTCTCTTCTTATGTACTCAAATGTAATTTGTTCAAATGAACCTCTTTCTTTGATATGTGATACAGCTATAGGCTTCAATGACCAATATTGTATTCATTTTTAGTTCTCAACTAATTAGTCGAGTTCTGGATCTCAGCGGGCGCCTGGCACTTTGTGCGAGGTGTTTGTTTCTCTAGGTTGAAGAGGGGATGGAACCTGATGACCGATAGGTACAGACCAGGGCCTCCTCTTCTCGTTGTTGTTGTTGTAGATACCGCAACAGTGGTCTTGGGTGATGTTTTTCGACGAGTCTAGGTTTAGCTTTCAATCTGATTCTTTCATGACTTTCATATGCAGAGGGCCAGGTACCCATTACCACCAAGACAACACCATTAAACGATACCGTTACGGTGGTGCAGGATATCTCGTTTATGGAGGAATTATTCTGGGTTCCAGAACTAACCTGCATGTTCAGAATGTAACCATGACAGGCCACATCTATCGTGATGCCGTTCTGGAAATACTTGTACGTTTTTTTGGGGCGCCATGAATGCAGAATTTCTGTTTATGGATGATAATGCCCGTGCTCACCATGCAAACATTGTAGACGAAAGCTTTCAATCGGATGATATCACCCGTATGTATGGCCTGTATTGCATCGTCTAGGGGCCTACTATGTATTAATCAACATGTTATACTGATTTTTGTAAATAGGTTCTTTTTTAAAATTTGCTCCAGGGAGTGAAAATCGCAATTTTTATTAATGATGGCAAACATATAACATCTTTTTTCTCTTTACCTTTTGTTTAATAAATAGACTTTACAAATAACTCACAATTGTTTTGCTTTTGTCTCTTTCTTTGCTGGAACTAGCATTATCCTTAATTTATGGACACAAGTGTATATAGTTTTTATTTTGAAAACCCCTTTCAAATGAATTTTAATAAAATGTGTTTTTAAAAATTATGGAGATTAATTTGTGGAAATGAAATCAGAACAACACTGTGTTTTAAAGTTTTAAACTAGTTAAGAATTATTTTCACACACATAAACTTTACTGGTCAACATTACATGTGAAACTATAAGCTTTTTATACATATCTATTTAGTATTTTATACAGATTTTTACACACAGTGTAATATAAAATTTTAATATATTGAATACAATTCCACTTAATGTATGGATTATTCAATGAGAAATAGCTAGTCGTAACTAAAATACAAATATTCTCATATATTATTCATCATTACTAACAAATTATTTTATGAATGGATACATTTAATTAATTAACAAGTGTCTTAATATCCACGTAGAAAACATCTACAACATTTTTACTTGGCTATATGATTATCTTCCGAAAAAATAATCTCAGGATTGCTTATTTTAAATTATATGGAAAATTAGTGATGATTATTATGATTATCTGAAAAAAATCTTATTTTCAGATGAATAATTTAGTACTTCAGATGTTTATCAAAATTTCAATTGTAAATTAAAAAATTGATAAAAATATCAAATCTAACTTTAGTCTAAGTCCAAATCAGTGGTTTTATAAAATTCAACTAATCAAAATTATCGTATATTATTCTTTAATATGAAATGTTCATTAATGTGAACAATAATATTGCTATATAATAAAAATAAATGGAAAGCCTAATGTTTGCAAATGTATATATTACTTAACATTCTTAGAATGTTTCTTCCAAATAATGTCTATGTTTCCTCTATATTTAAAAAATTTAAATAATTTGTAGGTAAAAATCGCAATCATTAATAAAGCAAAATATGATTTGAGAAAAAAATATTCTGTAATACAAATAAAAAAATTGCATTGAAAAAAGAAATATTTATCATTTAGGCATATTGATAAATATATTATTATAAAAAATGAATTTAGTTTAAAAAATAAACTCAAGTTTTGCCTATTTTTAAAAAATCCTGTTTATATTTGTATTTGAGAAAAATTTATAAGAATGAATTTCTTCTTGTTTTCATTTGTATTATTTTTTAAATGATAATATGTTTAACCAATGGGAAAGAAGTTTGTATATATACATATTTATATGAGAATATGTATGTATCTTTATGTATATGTGCATGAGGGAAAAAGGAAGGAATGAAAATTATGTACAATTGCATGAATTTTTCATGCAGGCATGTTTGTGTACATTAAATTAATAGATAAAAAAAAACAGCTTACGCTTTGAATATATTTTTCATTACTTTTGGACAATTTGTAAACCAATAAACAATTGCGATTTTAAGTTAATAAATAGAAACTATTCGTAAAACGTGCTTCAACATTAGAAAAAAATTCACATTCTATAATGCATAAAGCTGTAGTTCTTCAATATCTCAATCTAATTTGTATGCTTAGTTAGAAATTATAACCAGGAACAATAATGATCATTTTCAGAAAAAAAAATTGTGATATAAACATATTTTGAAAAATATGGAAATCGATTCTGTACATTAAAAATTAATTTCCAGTATGAGACTGTTATAAGTACAAGACTATAAAAACTCATTTCAATAGTTTTTTATCTCAAGGATATAATTTAAATATAAATATTAATATCTAAAGCTAATTAATGTTTATCACATCAAATGAATTATATTTTATAACGTTACTAAATAATAAATATTTAGATGCATTACTTTGTTGAATCTTTGCAATTAAGGAATTGTTTCTCACAGGTATTCTGCAAAGTATTCCTCGCTATAACATAGACTGAATTTCATTGCAGCCCCAACATGAGCTATATCGTTATAACAGACATTATATGATGTTAATCTTACACAGTAACATATATATATATATACATTTCAATTTATACTCTAAAGTGTAATTTCTAATGTTTAGACATTCTCTTCCTCAATAGCACCGATACTAATCGTCAGTGTAATCTTTTAAGCATTTATACCAATACTTAGAGATTTTGGTAATTTAAAAAATATCTAACTTTCAGAAAGTATTTTAAATATGACTGTATACATTTATCATTTAATTATTTGTATTAAAATGACAAGTTAAGAGAGGTATGAGTCACGGAATACTTAATAATATTAACTGAATCTGTAATCTTAGCTATATTCACCTTTAAAATTTATGTTAATTTACATTTCTGTCAGATAAATTTATTTGAACTGAGCCTCAACAAAATATTGCAGTTAAAAGGAATGTAATAAACAAGATAATATAGTATCAATATTTTACTTTCGTTTTTAGAAACTCCTCTGCTGGAAAAAGGGTGCTAATATATTTTCCCATTGACTGTTACTGGAAAAAGAACATGTAGCCAAATAATGTAGCAAAATAGTCAAACTTACATTTCAGACTTTTTTTTACCATATGCAAGCTCATATTATATTTTTTTATTAACAGTACATTCAGTTTTTAAATTTATAATTTAAAAAATGACGGGGATGAAGATATAAGTTCAGTGCTTTGTTTTTCTCTTATATTTAAAAAATTGAAAAAAAAGTTAAAATTTGAAATCTTTGTGACATATTTTTTGATGAAAATGATCTTCGAGATTATATATAAGTACTATAAAACTTTTCAATTTATTATTCCTTAAAAATTGTAAGAACAATTAATTTTACTTTGTATTATGCTAATTAAATTAAAATACTCATATATGGTGTTGTCTTGTGCCAGCTAGGCTGGAGATATAGGATACCTAATTTGGTGTGGAGACCGACATTTATACAAGGAAAGTACAAAGACTAGACAAATTCAAACCCAGAGCCTCCACATTCGCAAATAAAACATTCAGGTGATAGATTTTTTTTTTAATTAATAGATTTTAAAATTATCACTAAGGATTTTCTTTTTGTTAATAACAATTAAAATTTCTTAAATTTTTAGTTATCTAATTTTTATGAATTAAATACTTTTTTTATGAATGCTATGAATTAAATACTTTTTTCATGAATGTTATTTTTTATGAATATGTTTTTTATGAAACCATCTCACTACACTGCAAATGTTTCAAATATAAAACATATTTACAAAATGCAAAATACATTTTATCACCTATTTATTTTCGGGCTGTAGATAACAATGAAAACCTTATTAGAATTTTTAAAGATAAGGATGCATGTAGCAAATAAGTATGCAAAAAAGATGAGAGTATGTAAAAAATAAAAAAATACACATATATTCTTTTGAAAAATAAAAGAAGGAGAAATGACGTAGATGAAAGGAATAAAAGCTTGCATGCGTGGAGTAAGTAATATGCATGTAAATTAGATGCTTCTAAGTCAAAAGAAGATGAAAGAAAAAAAAAACGAAGTCACATCTCATAAGAATTCCTATCATGGATACAAGGAAATTTACTTTTGAATATTCTAAAACCTTGTGTTCATTCTCTAAGTAGATGTAATAAATTGAATATTGACTTTAAGTGCTTTACCTTGAACTTATTTTTAGGTCAAAAGATATTGAATACAGCTGAGATCTTTATCACTCAAAAAGCATCACGAAATTTATTCATAATTTAAAAAGATACCATTTTAATGTAAATATTCATTAAGGTACTCAAAACAATGTACTACAGTGTTTTTAATTATTTTTATGACTCTTTTTTAATTAAAAATAAATTAGAAATAGATAAGATATTGTTTTATGATACAATTTCTATGAAATTTGAATAATTATTACTTAGAGAGATGTGTGGATATTTAAAAAATTGCTAGAAACAAAATGTCTATTTTAATTTCTAACTAAAAAATGGCTTAATAGGCCAAGTTTGCTCTTTTCAATTCAAATTAGTGTGAATGAAAAATGATGGTAATTGAATAATTTTGATCGCATTGGCTTAATGGTTTGGATATGTATTTTAATAATGAAAAACCATGAATTTTACTTAACAGTATTTTTTAAATCTTACTATATAAGCTGTACTTGTCAGTCTTTATGTGATGACAGAGAAACGATTGAATTGCTCGTTATTATTTAGTGTATTTTTATCTCTTTTTTGCTTAAATGTTTTTTTTTCTAACAATGAGATATGTTAGATTCAATTCAGAAAAATTATTCTGCATAGAATTATCGAATTCTACTACATTTAAACTCTATAAGTCTTTACACAGGTGGTCACTTATTCAATAACTAGTATAAATACGGTCATTTATTCTGTAACTATGAAATTTCCAATTTTTAATTACTTATAAATTACTTTTTGTTTTAAAAAGTTTACTCTCATTAGGATACCAAATTTATTTCATATTAAAAAATACATGTCATTCACGGAAAATGGTTTTAAGTTCTATAGATTAGAAAATTCCTCCTGTCTACGATTGATGACAAATACACTTCCATTTCAAATATTTTTTATGTTCAAAAAGCACATAAATCAAACATTTTAAGAACTATTACCAAATTCTTAATACCCTTATTACTTTGAAACAATCGTCAAAATATTGTAAAATGCTTTACTTCCAAATGTAGAATTCATGCTTAATTAAAAAGTATTTTTCATTAAATAATTGATTAGAATTAATGAGAAAAATGTTTTGGAAGCCATCACAAAAACATTTTTCTCATTCAACTCAATCAAATACAGGAGAAAGAGTGATCTCTAAAATGAAATTTTCTTGAATATTGTTCCAATACATTTTTAGAAATAACATTTATAGTAACAAAAAATTAACTACATTTGTTAATAATTGAGGAAAAAAATAATGAAATATAATTACCTTGAGTAATTCACTTTTTAAAATTCTATTAAGACAAAAAAATGCCATGAAATTAATTACTTCATAAGCCATATGGTGTAACGATTGCTTCAAGATACAGGTCTGCGGTTCAATCTTCGGGTTGGATGAAGTCTCTATACTCATTTTAAAACTAATTTTTCCAAACAAGTTTTTGGAGTTTATTTACATTTTATTTATTTATTGTGCAGTTGCAGATTAGTATAAATTTGAAAAAAATACAGAAAGGTAAATATCTTTTGTATACTTGTAGTAAATCATACCTATTTTACAATAAAAATATATTTTTCACATTCTTATGTTTAGAGATATATCTTGGTAGTGGAGCTAGTGACAAAATGGCAATTATTGTTTCGATTGTTGCTTGATAAGTAAAACGTTTGCTGTTCAAATACTGTTAACATGTAATGATTAAAATACTTGTATAAATATATCGTCACAAAAAAGAATAATTTGTTTTCAAATAATGTTTAACACATAAATACGTTTTTAAAAATTATTTATGTTTAATTTTATTCCTCACTTTCTTGAAAAAGATTTATTTGTAGCAAACAAATAGACATTTATTTTTAAACTGTGTCACTCTTCTAATTTTAGACTAATTTTTAGTTTTAGAAATAATCTATATTAATTGAAACCATTGTACCAACTTTAAGAATTTAAAAAAGTTTTTATTATCATTTAAAAATATTACAAGTACATAAAATTAAAAGAATTCGAATTTTTTTCAATTACAGAAGATTAATATTATTGCCTTTAATAATAATCAATATCGTAAAAATTTGTTTCTGAGTATATTACCCTTGTTGCTATCAATTTAATTTTAAATTTTGCGTAATTGTTTTCATATTAAACATATTATGTTAATTGTTTTTACTGGAAACTCTTAAATCAGAACTTATTTTAGAAATAAGATAATTAAAAATTCTAGGAAATACTTATTGTGTATTGTAAGTGTGGAATTTATTTTTGCCAAAAAATCTTACTTATAAATTAGAAAAAAATACAGGATATTTTTAGTTAATATGTTACATAAAAATTAAATTATACTTCTAAAAAATCTCAAAACAAATCTAGTTACTTTAATAGAAATATTTACAATTTTTCAGTATAATGGAAATTCTATATAATTATAAGTTGGTATTTTTCACCATCTTCTTATGAGCTAATTAAAATATTCATAAAAATACTGGAAAAAAAGCAATCGCAAAATTTTTAACGTCAGTAGAAATGTTTAAAATGTTTTAGCTTAAGAAATGTATTGGAATACTTCTCCGAAATACACTAACTAGCATTCATTATCTTTTTGGCAAATGGAAATAATCATCATTATATGCAGGAAATAACTTGCTTTTAAGAAAAAATAATTCATTTGTAAAGACGAAGATGTTCCATTTCATGTTAGCATTATCAAGAAATGACTTAAACAATTCTACCCTCAATTCCCAAAATGTGAAGAATTTGTTAAAATTTTTATTCTCTTGGTTTATGAGCTATAATATTGTGATAATAAGTTTAAAGTTTGCATATACGTTTTTTTACAATTTAATAATTTGAAATGTTTAACAATAACGTTTCTCAAAGTTTGAACCTAATCAACAACTTATATTCCAAAAAATCATCAAATTTATGAGGCATAACATGCGATTTCATGAAAATATACTAAGCCCTTATATGTGTCCTCATGTTTACAAATAAATTGAAATCCCAATTGAGAAATTGCTAGAAAATAAGAAATAACGATATTTTCTTGCGGACTGAAGAGTACTATTTTAAACCAGTATTTATAAATGCATAAAAAGTAATTTTCCCTTTTTAAAAATTAATATTTTTAATAAATAACAAAAAAATACTATTGTAAGAAATTTAAAAATCATTATTTTTTAAGTACCTCGTAATAATTTTATTGACAATTAATCAAGTATTCAATATTACAGCCATTATTCTAAAAAAGATAATTTAGATAAATTTGTTTTTTGGTTAACATTCAAAAGATTTTTACTAATTTATGAAGCTGTTCAGTTAACTTTGAAATTAAAAAGCAACACATTCCCAAAAATCAAATTAAAAATTTAACTGAATTTGTGGTACAAAGATATTTTCATTTCAAAATAGCACAAAATTTACTCGAAATTTCAATATTTTTTTCTAGTTTTGAAAATAATCAAAACTATTTAAATTAATAAGACAAACACAAACAAAAACATTTTGTTTCAGGGATTATGCATGTTTCTCATGAGAATTAATATTGAATTAAATGACTTAGTTTGGAGACATTTTGACAGACAGAAAAATTAGGAATGGTTATCACAGAAATAGCACGGCATGTCTGCTATTCAAGATCTGTCTCAATGCGTATCTGTTTAAAGAAAAAGACGGTGTGATATGTAATAGACATGGAAAATGTGTTAGATGTCCACATATTAGGAATGACACAGGATGACAAAAGCTTTCCCACTTGATAAATAAGATTGGCTGAAGACCATAACAGTAAAGGTAGAAACATGTAAATTTTGCCAGCATTGCCTTTAATCATTAATTGACCTATTATCTCCCATGTTAAGTTCCAATACAGTGGTGACTGTTGTTGGTTTCAAAGCCATCCATTTGCAATTTTATTCATAACAACAGCTCTTGAAATGCCGAAGAATATTAGACTTGCAGAGAATTATTTCCAAGTCTGACATCAAAATATCCGTCGAAGCTACTTTGACTAGCTTTTATTTTCCTTATTGACTAGCTATTATTTTATACGTAAGCATTAGAATAATACTTCACATTCTCCTCGGAAAATTTAACATTAGTTCTTTTGAATCAGAAGCCTTACATATTATGAAGATGAGATAAAAGCCAACAAATGAACTAATCAAGATCAAATAAAAACTTACAAATTGCCATTTTGTAAACAATATTCTAACATTTAAAAAAATATAAATTTAGAATAATTTCTATTCGTCTAAATTGTTTCAAGCCTCATGATAATTAATTTTAAATGAAATTTAATGAGTAATCAATACCTGAGTAATTCCATAAATAAATAGAAACGTTTTTTAAACTAATTTCGTTCATAATGTTAATAAAAGAAGAGACTTATGTAAAGGATTAAATGGTAAAGTGAATGAATTAATTTTTGAATAAAGCAAGATTTATGTTTGATTACTCAAAGTTCACAAACTTCTAAGTTATTTTATCTATAATTGCATAATTTAGATATGCGTTAGATTTTCAAAAATAATAAAATCTTATTTTTCTCTCTTCGCTTTCAATCCTATATATATTTATTCTTTATTATAAGACATCAATGATATATTTATTATAAGACATCAAATCTAATTAAAATGTAAATAAAAATTACTCATAATGTATAACACAAAATGTTATATGCAATCTTTAATGTATATATGCAACAATATAAATACATTCTCCTATAAAAGCAACTGCCTAATAAACGTAAATATTTTTTCTATTATTGATAAACATTGATATGATATATTATTTTGAAGCATTTTTACTTAAAGGTTAAAAAATTTTTAGCATTCCACATATTTACTGTTCATACCATTTGGCTGTTCCATCCAGTGGTTGAGATTTGGATTCAGCGAGGTCTGCTTAGTTCCTAAATTTTAGGATGTACAGAAATCAATCCTATAACATTGTACCCTTATAAGGCATTTTCATATTACATGTCCCTCGTATAATGTGTTTTCTCCTATATAATGCTGGAGTTCCCGGCTTTATATTTCTGTACTGCAAAATTTGTAATTATTTGTACAGTTCACATTGAATATACGAAGTCATACTAGCGCTTGAGACCATGATAACCTAGTGGTTTGAGAATCGGCCATTCCGTCCGGAATGGCGAGGTTCGATTCCAAATACTGCCAAAGATTCACCGAGTACACGCAATATATGTGCTAGTTAAATATGTGGAATTGAAAATCCTGTAGTCGGTCGTTGAACAGTTACCATGGGTGTAATGGTCAGGAGAATATTTCCTCCCCCTTTATATCAATGTCAAAAATAAGGGAGTTTGTCCTCTAGTGGCGCCATCTATTGGAGGAATTTAGAGCAAATTCATACTTTCCTCTAAATATCAAAGTCATAATTTCATCTTTGTGGTGCTCCGATTAAACGAAAGACACATCCTAATAACTTAAATTTGCATAGGCAATGTCATAAAAGAGCTTGGCTTTTCCAAATGTCATAAGTAATAGTAACATACGAGCGCGTTTTACAAGAGTGCTCATGCAACGCGTTTTCGTATAACGCGGAATTAATATACCATATTATAGAGGGGATTAATGTAAATAGAAATTATTTTTGGCCTTTTTCTTGAGTTTCTCAAAAAATCAACTGTTGTTAAATCGTATTTGGATTATTTAAATTCTGTGGAGATAATTAATTTCCTACAAAACAGTAATGTGCCAGATTTAAACTTAAAATTACTGAAAGGCAACTGAAATCCTATAATCAGGACAAAATTACATATCAAAGTCATTTTGGTTTATAAGGAGATAACAAATGAAATCATGAAAATAAAAATTAAATTTCTGGGATTAAAAGACGAAATTCCTTTCTCATTTCGACTAGTCAGTACACGAGATATAAATATATTGTGAAAGAAAATTTCGATTTTTGATATAGATATTTTTGCTTCTTGTTAAAAAATGTTTTTAAAAAATGCTTTCAAATATTATAAATTAATATTCTTTAAAGAAAAGACGGTGTTGTGAAAATTTTAAAGTACCAAAATATAAATGTAGGTGTAATTAAAATAATTTTTAAAATATAACCATCATATTTTTAATGATTTGTATTAACATTTTATTGTATTAAGATAGTTTTTTTTAAAGTAACTTTAATTTTCATGCAATTTATTAGGACAAAAATTATTTTATGACTGAAATTTTTTAGTTAGACCATCTAAATAATAATCAATATTTACATAAATTATAAATTAACTAATAATTTAATTAAAATCAAAATTAATATAAAATAACACAATACTTTTTTGTTTTATTTCTCTCATCTTGATAGCTATTATAACTTTCATTGACTGAATTTAAAAAATGAAGTAAAAATGATTTCATTGCCCCCAAGAGACAATCTAATACAATAATCACGAATACAATTCTCATTTAACATCTTCAACTAAGTTTATAATCAGAGACAAAGCATCTGCAACGGTGCAAAGACATTTGAAAAATTAAACTCAATACGAGTCCATATCTGTAATCCGCGTCTCATCGAACATTTGTCTCGAACAACTCGCGAGAGTCGGATTAGATAATAAAACATTCACTCGCTCAAGGATAGCATTTAAACATTTCTCCTCCATCACGAGTAAAGCGTTTCACTTATGAAATATTGCTGCTGCTAAATTATCAGGACATTCCACTAGATGTTTAAAGGTACGCTTCATCTGTGAGTGTGTGTGTGTCTCGAATGTTCTGATCCTGCTGCTTCCACGCCACTACAACCCCTTCTGCCCTGTTTTATCTCCTGTTGGTACTAGAAGGATTGATGGGCGTTTTCGAGGTCCTTCTTCAGCATCATGAATCATTAAATCGTGTCGGTGGAATCCCTGCGAATCCTGCGAGAGGAGCTTGAGTTCCGTTTTATGACTAAGGGTGAAAGCCGGAATTAAAGTTGCGCTAATGGTGGAAGTGCAGCTGACCTTGGGTTTATGCCCTCAACGCTGCTCGAAGAATAGGAATTGTTGTTTCTTGGTAATGAGTTTCCGAAGAACGTTTGAGCACGTCTCCAAAGTATTTACGAGTATCAAAGGCGTTTTCTTTCTGTTTTTATGTCTCGTATAAGTACAAAAATAAAAAATAAAATATGGGGGAAATATTTTTATTTTTGTTGCAATATTCGCTTGATCTTTTACAACAAGCAGCGTAAGAGAATAAAACATTTGTGGCTGTTCAGCAAGCTGTTCTTTTCTATTATTTTTGAAATAACCAGATACTATTAATATATACCAAAACATTTTATGATTGGATAAGTATAATGAAAATACTCGTAACCGCGCGGATAATATTTTTCAAATGAAATATTACAATTAACCTCTTACTAATACTAAAATTTTCTAATGCTACTATTATCGACTATATTTTTCGATATTTCTGCTGCTATTTACTAAACACAAGGAATTTTGTCTTTACTTAATGTTTAAGCTATTAAAAATGTATATGTTGTTTTAAATTGTGTTACAAAATGCAGACCAAACATGCCTACCTCTTTTAAAGCAAAATATTCATGTTTTATAAATCATCAAATATAAGATTAATTACAAAATTATGATTTTAAATGAAGTGGTGATATTTTCTTACGCAGTTAAGAAAATTTAGAAATTAATTTTATAAAAAGTATTTAAGTGACCTTCACTCAGTTCAAAAGTGATGACTTGATAAAAAGTTATCCATAACTATTTGATAATAATTTTATACAGAGTCTCTTGACATAAACTGTATCGTACATTTTATGTAGTGAACCCACTTAAAATAAAACGACATACAATAAAGTGAATTATTAGATACAGTTATTTTAACGAAACTAATTTTAAATTAATTTAAAACATTCTTTTGTATCATTTAGTAAATAATTCATTAATTAAGATGAGAAAATATAATTCTATTCGAGTTAAATTTAATAAATGTTGAAATGAATGAAATATTTTAGAAAAAATTAATAACATACTGTCTAAAACATTTTTACGTTTAAAATAAATTTAATAACGCAGTAAATATTTATTCACATATTTTTGAAATTAACTAAATTATTCTATGAGCTAAAAAATCAAAATATTTTAAATTTAATTTACAATTAAATTTTAAAATTTGGATTATAAATATAGACTTCGGAAAAGGAGAGAATTTAGCTTTAGCTACAATGTAAAGAAAATTTTAATATGCAAAGGGTCAGATTGATGTACCTAACAAGATTTAATCAACAGTATGTAAACAAGATTTCTCCCTATATAAGCAGAATTTTGATAAAATGTGAGCTAGAAATCAAAAACTCATTTTTGGAATTTATATTAAATGTGCACTCAAGATAAATAAATTATCTGTTAAATTAAATTCATTTCCCGTATGAAATTACATAATTTAAAAACAATTTTAGCTTCCTCTATTCTGTTTACAAGATTATATCGTTGGATACATAACACAATGAAAACGTTTCACATACATATATCATTAGAGTGCACATTTATAAAGATCCTATTCGACTACATGTATCTAAAGTAAATTGCACTGAAGTTAAATAACACAAAATGTAGCTTGGTGGTATAAATTAAAATATTTTATCATAAGTTGATTTGTATTTTCATTAGAAATTGTCTGAAATTCAAAGTATATAAATGTGTGTGCGTTGTAAATAATAAACTATACCAACATTAAATGTTATGTAAAGTATCACAAAAAATCAAATGACACTTATCTTTATCCATCTCTTCATTCTATTTTTAAGCATGATAAGAATTAAAAAATATAAATACAAAATTGATGTTAGGAAAGATAATTTTTTCAAAGTAAATGTTAATAATCTTACTGGTGCAATGCATATGAAAACAAATTTTTAGATAAAAAAAATAAAAAAATAATAAATAAAAAAAACTAACGTTCTCCTTAAAAATGAAAGCATGCAATGTTTTAAAATGATGCGTAGAACGTAATGCAATATTTTACTCACTGTAATAACTAACAATAGATTGTTAAAACATACTAAATCCTCTTTTGGTATCTAAAAACTTGCAATAATAGATCACTTGAAAGTATGACAAATAAGGACACCTCCTCATTCTAAAACGAAATATGTTCTGCAGGAGAGTCATATTCTCAAAACATCAATCAGTATCGATCTCCATTTCCAATTTTTCTTGCAAGAAAGACAAAAAAGACAAAAATATAAATTACGTAGTGTCTAAACTATAATTAATGTGTGTCAGTAACTTACATTTTATTATTAATGTGCATATTATGATAGATTTTACTTTTTGCGTGTCTGGTGTGTGCTTATAAACTTGAATAAAAATTATATACAGGCGTATTTTAAGTAAGCCAGTTCAGTGTATATGTGATGGGTACGAGTTATTGATAATAACTTTAGTGTAGACATATTTTTAATGTATGCTTTAAAGGCTTACTTATTATAATTATTAAAATTATGCCCGCTTATTTGCATTTTGAATTGTTTTTGTAAATGCATTTAAACATAAAATATTTCTTATATATATATATATATATATATATATATATATATATATATATATATATATATATATATATATATATATATATATATATATATATATATATATATATATATATATATATATATATATATATATATATATATATATATATATATATATATTCTATGGATTTTGATTATAAACATGTACTTAGAACCAATCCAAATATCCAAAATCCAATTAATTATTAGATAACTCCCAAATCACCAATCCCCTTGACGTAAGTAAAGACGATGCATTGCGTGTGATCAATTAAATGCTCATATATTAAATTCTCAAAGTTAAGATAATGCTCACGAAAGTTTAAGAAACTCTTATTTTCACAATTCATCAGAGAATAGTGTAATTATTAAAACATATGCAAATTCCTTACTTCGATTGACATAGGTCAAATTACATGTTTAGGAACCACAAATAAATACTATAATTCACAAAACAAATTCGTATCATTATTGGATTTTTATGCAAATTTTATGTTATAACGATACAAAATAGTTAATTTTATCAAAGCTTAATTCGTTGATGTTTATTACGGAAACATTTCACGTATTTTATTATTGTTAATTTAACGATGTATTGATGTGACTATTCCCTTTAAAACTTTAATTGAAATACTTTATTAAATCTACGTATACGTATATGTCCCTAATTTTACAATAATTAATTTTTATTTAGTTTCAGAATAATCTGTATAATATATAATGTACAGTTTACCCTAAACAATAAACTAAATATATAATATAAATATGTTTCTACTCAATATATATATTTATAATTTTCCATTCTAGTCTTGATCTTTCGTTAACTTTGTATACATGTAAAATTTAAAAATATTCAATGAACTAATTATATTGAAAATTTAACTTAAGTGAATTAAAAATAATAACTTTGAAAAACAAATTAATAAAGATATTATAATAAAATGTATTAATAAATGATATACTTTATTTAACATAGTATATAAATTATTATTTACATATTATAAGCATGTTTTTATATATAAAATGAAATGCATAAAGACGTATTGAAACATGAAAAAATATTCAAAATTACCTGAAACATGTATTCAATAATGAAAACAATTTTTTAATTAAAATAAATTGTACATTGAACCTTGCTTCACAAATTATGTACTTTAAATACTATTCTGTAAATCAAGACTCTCTTCAATCACAAAGCACTGTTTCTCTCCTCCAATGGAATAAGGACAATGCAAAATTTATACTTGACATCAATTAGTCGGCATCGAAACTCGAGTTAATGGGTGTTGGTCTCACGTAGCCTTGAATCATTCTGCCTCGTGTAACACAAATTAATGGACCTTAGAAGACGGCGCGGCTCTATTAAATGACTTTCATGTGATTCCAGGCCAGAATTAAATGCATCTCTAATAATAAAAAAAACTCAATCTAATCTGAAGTTAGAAATATTAGATCATGAGTAATTTAATTTTCAGGTATTATTCTATGTACCAAGAATTAATATTATTCTATATTATGAGATTAATCTTACAAATTCATATGATTATGTCAAATGAAATTAAATATATATCTTTATTATTTCTATGTAAAACAATGAATGAAAGATTTTCAACTGGAAAAAAATTTTTTTTTTGCTTGTTGCAGTTAAAATATACCTGTATCTAAATTTTATCATATTTAGAGAGATTTTATTTTCTGAAGCTGGAAATCGTAGTTGATAAGAAATACTTATTTACTGATATATATATTTTAAATAATTTTCACATTCTACAAACACAGAACACAGCCTAACATGGTTGTAAGTATTTTGATGTCTGTGGTGTAAAATGGCGGGAGAACGTTTCATGAGTAGTGGTTTGCACTTGTGAATTTCTAGCGAGAAAACCATGAAAGCTCCCAAGCACACTTCCTGTTAGATCTATCAGCCATTCAGCATACGTATTCGTTTGTTTAATAGATGCTATGATTTAACTCTGGACCATTCACTCTGAACACTATTTTACCATTACATGAGAGTGAGTCATTTTAAATAGCATAATATTTTTACTTGTTCCTTTTTCTGCACGTATGATATGTACTATACGTTTGGGTAAGTACAGGAAATTCTCCTTGTCGGCTACATATTCTAAAAATATTATTCGATTCATATATAATATATAAATTAAAAAATTAGTATTAATATTCATCATCATATTCATATCGTTATAACTAGCCGAAACATTTCAGTGCAATTTCAGTAACTTATGTATCAGTTTTACTTTCCTTATAATGTTAAGATCACCTTTAAGAGGGTTCTATCACACGTGGATGTATACGATAATGATATTGCTGCTGGTCTGGCTAGAGAGAGCTGCCGTAAGAATACTACCCATGCTTACTATGTCCATCGCATGTGGATGTGTACCATAATGAAATTGCTGCTGGTCTGGCTAGAGAGAGCTGCCGTAAGAATACTACCCATGCTTACTATGTCCATCGCATGTGGATGTGTACCATAATGAAATTGCTGCTGGTCTGGCTAGAGAGAGCAGCCGTAAGAATACTACCCATGCTTGCTATGTCCATCGCATGTGGATGCATACCATAATGAAATTGCTGCTGGTCTGGCTAGAGAGATCAGCCGTAAGAATACTACTCCATGCTTGCTATGTCCATCGCATGTGGATGTGTACCATAATGAAATTGCTGCTGGTCTGGCTAGAGAGAGCAGCCGTAAGAATACTACTCATGCTTGCTGCCTTACTTTTTCAGAGATTATCATCCGAGTCAGGCAATATGTCTGTTCATATTGGAAGAGAGCCACCGTGCGTGAATGGCATGCGGAAAATCACCCTGGTGCTGTTCTGATTAGGGTGGGAAACAGGCGCAATCAGACAACTCTAGCGAGATTTCGAAGTAGACACTCTTGCGTACAACGCCATGTGATCGGCCACAAAATTTATTCCCTGGGTCCAAAATGCAATGAGACTCAAGCTTCACCTACCCACATTTTGGACTGCACTGGTTTAGATAAATGCTAGTTATTCTCGAGCCCTGAGGCTGTGGTCTATTGTTTGAAGGCTATCGGGTACATGGATGTGGTTTGATGTTGCTGTCAACTAGGAGATACACGCCATAAAACGTTTTTTATAAATAAATTAGATCATAATCAATTAATCAATCTGTAATTACTGTATAGGCACATTCTACATATAGATAAAAGATTTTTCATTTTCATTTTGTAGTGATAAAATCTTCATTTACCCAACAGTATATCCATTTATTTTGAATTTGAGATTGTAAAACTATATGAAAAAAGAAAATGAAAGTAAAATAAATTCCATTAAATTTCTTGACAAGATATAAAACTGAATTTCAGCATTTTTCCTCTTAATATAATAATCCATATCATCGTTACTATTTCTCATATATTCTGTGTTGATGGCATCAGTAGGAATATTTGTTTTTTCAAATCATTGTCTGTATCATTTAACCTCTTTCAAAATTAATAAAACATTACTGTAATAAAAGGGCATGCTATTTTATGCTTCAATCAAGCAATTAAACGAGGATCTCAATTTTTACTTAGATTTCCATTAAATGCTTCTTACAAATGGTTCTTTAAATTACGGTTATTTGATTTATAACAATTTTATTAGCTGATACATTATGTCTAAGTTAATACATAAAAATGCACTTATTTGACTATATCTGTTTATAAATTCAGATGTGTAAGAAAATATAGTAACCTTGAATGAACCAAAACTTCTCCCATTTAAATCAGTCAATTATGATCAATTTTATTTTTTAATTATATATTGATTTAGAATAATTAAAAAACAAGAAAATATTATGGCTATGAGAATAGGTGGAAAATTTTGTAAGATAAAATTATTTTCCTATCTAAAATCCTTATTTACTCTTGCAGTTACCCTGTAAATAATAATTATTTGCTTAAAAATAACACTGCAATTGTACTTTGAAATATCAATACTAGTTATACAAAAAGTAATGATAAACTAATATAAATCTCAAGACAAATATCAATTTTGAGCGAAGATTGTATGGAATGTGTAAATTTATTACAACTTCTTCAAAACATTGGTATACCACATAGTATTTTCCTTATTATTATTGCGTTTAATGTAATGTATCAATTAACTTTTAAATAAGTATAATGGGCTGAGCATTTTTAAGAAAACAAAAAATAATAATAGTTAAAATTTAAATAAATAAATTAAATAAAATTAAAAAAATAATTTTTAATTTTAAATATTACCATTCAATAATTTGATAATTAATTTGAATTTTCATAATATTTTCAAATTTATCAGTTTCAATAATGATATAAGTTCAATTATATAATTATGTAAAAGTGCCAATATTTAATCCAGTTTAAATTATAAAAATATTTTGAAATAAATATCCCAAACCAAATTTCTTGTTCCTATTGTTAATGTTTTTAAAATATTTTTTATTTACCTAGGAGCACCAGGTAAAGTATATATAAATTCCCAGACAAAAATCTAAAATACTATATTCTTATTTTTCCACATAATAACAAACGTAAAATAAAAAGATATTTGAAAGTTTGATAAAATGAGGAAATTATGCAAGGATGTTTCTTCCGTTTTTTAACAGCTCTAAACAGACCCTAAGCTTCCTCTGACGTCTTGCTCGAAAGTTAAACGTACTGACATAAAGTACCGGAGTAGTTTATTATGAATTTCAGAACCGGGGTGTTCCTATCACTGATTTGCATTATTTATGGCTTGGATATAGTTTGTCAGAACGCACGCGGACTAGAAATGTAAGTATTTCGGGAAAATTCATGGGGAGATATATTCTTCCCATTTACTTGAAATACACTTCTTCGACGTTAAGGATTCAGTTTTCTTTGAGAAGCAAAAGTCTTTTCAAAAACTTTCATATCCCAGTTATATTAAGTATATAAATTTCAAGACGAATCTTACATAATAAAAATATCTGCGGAGAAAAAGATACGTGTTAAAACAATTTACAATGAGTTCTTGAAGTATATAGTATATATAGCTAAAGTAGTTTTTTATACTAATATAATTATACATATGTATATATATATATATATATATATATATATATATATATATATATATATATATATATATATATATCTATCTATCTATCTATCTATCTATCTATATATATATATATCATGTACATATGTATATACATACATACATATATATATATATATACACATATGTATATATATATATATATATACGTATATATGATATATACATGGGAAATCATGAAATCATATTCAATAGAAATAATGTTGAATGCAATCTAATTAAAATAATTAAATCGAAGAAAAAATTATTTAGTCAGAATAAAAATAGTAAGCTCTTTTGATATTTGTTACATATTAGTATTTTAAGTAATTATATTACGTAACTATATAATAAATATTAATTAAATATAACGATTATTGCAACAATAAAAATAGGTTCAAAATAATAGTCTTGGCATTTGATTTTTTGAATGCATTTTAAATTTAGGTTAAAACTTTAAAACATTTTTCTCAACGTGTCTGTAATTGTAAAACAGATTTATAGAAAAAGGAAGCCAGAATAGAAAAGAATTCGATTTTATTTTGTAAGCCAACTTCAATACCTAAAAATTCGAATTTTCAACAACAGTTTGACTCGAGGACTTGCTTCATAAAGCTATCTAAAACGCTTTTAAGTATAAATTTTTATAAGGTACAATAAAGTCAACGAAAACTAGCCCTTTGATTTTTCCTAACGTTCAAGAATGCATTTCTTACTGGCCATTTGAAGTAAGGAGTGGCGTTGGTCCTTGAGGACTCGAGGACTCAAAAAATAAAAGTGCATTGGTACAAAAATGCATAAAGTGGAAGTGAAGTTGGCTCCTTTTATGACAAACCGAATTTCCTGCTCTTTTCGAATACGATAAAACAACTCCAATCTTTTCAAAGCTACTGGAAAAATACTTCAAACGCTCTTGATACGATACTTTACTTGGTTCAATCGTTACTAACATTTTTTTTATGTTGCTCATGTAATATTGATGTTATACCACCAGCAAACATGGATCTTGTAGGTGCTTAAGTGCCGTTTTTCTTCCTGTCTCTGTTTGATAGTGGCGAAGAAATGTGTGTGCGATATAAAATGAGGTAAAAAGCTTTTATTTTGATCGTAAAATTTAAACAGTTCAGGTGCAAATGAGTCGGTTCAATCTCACAGATTTAATGCAGTGATATAAATATAAAACCGCAGGTGAGCAACTCTTAAAAGGTAGAAACAAAAGAATCAATAGCATAGTTAAATTTGTTTTGCTTTTCAAATTACATTCATAGTAAAAGCCTCATTGTATAATCGTGAGGTAAAATGCCATTAATTTTTAATGTAGATTCAAATACTGTATTTGTAATTCTTCTACTTTACATGTATTTTTTAGGATAATGAAACTGTCTAGAAAGAAGCTACGCAAAAATTCAATTATATTTTAATTTGTTCGAGAAAGTAGTTGTCTTTTGAATGTTATGTAACTTTTTATTGTATAAAAGATTTAAAGAGATATATTAAGTTGTAAAAACACTTCAATAATACCTTCATTGTTCTAAATAAAGTACATAATTAAAAACATTTCCTATATATTAGATAGCAAATAAAAAATTTACATTTTCATACGGAATGTACTTTTTTACTGCTTTAGATTATAAAAATTACAAATAAATACTGTAAAGGACGAAATTTTAAATTTTTTTAGAATCATACTAAATTTTGAATTAAATGTTATAGTTTGATGTCATTTGCATCTTTTAACTTTCAGCATATAATCTATCTTGATTGTAAATTCTTTGTTATCCGGAAACACAGCTGACTAAGTGATAAGAAACTTGATTAATAAGTGCAGATTCTTGATTACATGTGGTAACTTATAAGCCATACAAATCGTAGAGATGGCTAAACAATGGCACATCATAATTTGCCATTTTGTAATCGATGACAGAATATGACAGAGCAGCAACAGGGAAATATATTTGTCAAATAATCAGTACAGAACCAACAACTTTCGGTGTGGTGTTATCACCTAAGCATTGACATTATTATGAAGGACTAATTAGATATTACGTTGTGATAAATGTTAATTCAGAGGTCCTCCACTAAATATTAATTTAATTAATGTTAACTATGCAAGTATATATACATATACATACATACATACATATATATATATATATATATATATATATATATATATATATATATATATATATATATATATATATATATATAATATATAGACAAAATGTGTAAGCAATTTTACTTTAACTATTAGTCATCGTATTTTCTCGTAGGTCGATGAAGAGTGCTAACTGGCAACATTACTTTAACCGATTTGTTGCCTCATACCGATCTTCATAGGATTCTGTTTTCAGAGCGGATCTTCTCTTAGCAGCTTGAATGTGGCCATTCAATATTTTATAGTATATTTATGCCTATCTTTATCTATCAATGTGATTAGGGTCACAAATTTTGCTATCGCAGCATCAGAAAAGCCGCAAAAATGATACATTTGCTAATTTCATGACGATGCAAATATCACGCTGCCCATGTGTAAACTTGTCACCACTTCTATGAAGCCAACTATTAATTCAAAAATGTAAATTATGCTGTAGGTTTGGTTTCGTTTGCTTGTTGCTCAATGGTCATTTTTTGCACATGAGGGTTAATAAGATCCGAACCTACACTTTTAAAGTTGATTTCCAACTACTGCAAACATCCAAACCTTAGGTGCGATTCAAACTAACGATTTGTTGCATCGGAGACAAAAACATTGACTATTCGTTTACCAGCTTAGCTAAACTATGATGTATTATCTCACAATCTTAAAACGACAATGCATGTTAATCTAGTGGTAAATTTATCTCTAATTGGTCTATGGATTCAATATTATCTTGAGAAGCAAATGTTTCTAATAATGTTGTAGTTTTGTTATGAAGTGATTAGTCAGACTACTTAAAAATCACAATTCTGTCACTTAAGATATTAGAAGCATGTAGAATTTTTTTCTTTTCAGAAAATTATTTTAGATTTAAAGCAATCTTTCTCTTTGGGCAAATTGACATTTGTTTGTAATAATACTTTATATTTTATAATGAATTGAGTAACTAATTTAAATTCCTTTTGTGTATGCACACAATTCTTTGATTCACACATTAATAGAATATTTTATATGGAATTTATTGTATTTTTGGAAGAAAGTATTTTAATATTCATTTAGATTAACTTTTTGCATGATATAAATTCTTCCAAAATATACCCTGTGCTGAAAAAGAACTTCATTATTTTTGACTGAAAACAAGATTATAATTTGTAATGTTTGTAACCTTCTTTTTTTATCAAAATACACTTCGGTAGAAATCTTCATGGGTAAAAATATAACGTATCGTAAAACAATAAAAATTTTTATTGCGATTGGTTTTATTAATAAGGCTAAAAAATTTGGAAAGATAAATAAAACTCGTATATATTTTCATAATGGGGTTGTATTTCCTTAATAAGTTTCTTGAAACTAAGTTTTGTATTTACTTAAATAATATATACACATAATAGCAATTAACTGAGATATAAATCGTAAGTTATAAATTTTGCTAAATAAATATACCTTATTTCAAGTACACATATGTATTCTTTGAATAATTTCAAGTATATATATATATTATTATATACATAATTTCTTATATCATGTATGTAATATTTCAAGTTGAACTTAAGTTTAAAAAAGATGATAATTTACTTCAGACACAAATTTCAAATTAAACACTTTAATTCTGTTAAAAGACCTGATTTGATATTTGTTTTATTTGATCATTTTGAAGTTACTAAATAAAATATTTTTCATTCATTATCAATTTGCTAGCTTTTAAATATTTAATAGTTAATAACATCTATCAGTCAACAAGTTATTTATTAATATCAAAATTATCCTCATTAAATTTTTCATCAAAACTTCAGTATTTATATAATTTATTTATCATGTTTGAAAAATTAAGAAAATGCTAAATTTTAATAAATAAATAAAACGTTTTTCTATGTTTATTAATAATATTTTTACATAATCAGTCATCTTCTAAGCAAATTATTTTTTTAATATTAATGTTCAATATATATTTTATTTGAAAACAAGGTATCATATATATATATATATATATATATATATATATATATATATATATATATATATATATATATATATATATATATATATAAAACTGTTTGGTTATATGATTAACTCTAAAACTGAGAAGATAATCACGTGTTTAAATTCACTATGAAGTTATCAACATTTTGTAATTAAATAAATACTTTTCTTCTCAATTATAGGTCTAATAACTCCATTCCCTTAGACAAATATTTTTTTTGTTCATTCAGCATCAAAATTTTATTCGTAAGCAATTTGCATAAAAAATTTTATGAATTAGAAAATCATCATTTTGTAGCATCTATAACATTATCGTTTATTGTATACTTTTATCTTCAAAAAGTATTTACATTTGAACGATCAATCATTACAAAAAATACTCATTTTAAAGTATTAGCAAATTTTTTATTATTATATTACATGTTCAGAAGTTTTACAATAGAAAAAATTTTTACTTTCCATTACTAAAAGCTCACATTCAGATTTGAGTCTGCTTTTTCTCCATATAGTTCTTCAATTAAAGTCACAGTTTTCATTTTATCACTTTTCTGTATTATAAAGTCTCGCATAAGGATTTTTCTAGCTTGCTAATGAGGGAATCAGATTAGTATCGAGTCATGTTTCTAGTGAACAATGTATTGTTTTGAATTAAATATTTTGATTTTTTTAAATTTGATTTCAAGTAAAAATTTGTTTCATTCCAGCATTTTCCAATTGAAAAATGCATTTATCTTTAAATTATCTGAAATTATAATTCACTTATTCCTTTATATTTTATTTCCTATTAATGCATTATGCAACATTTATATCAAATAAAGTTCAAATCTATGTAAAATTTTAATCTTGATAGATACTAAATAAGATTAATTTCCCAAAATATGTAGGTATATTTCCTTTGAACTGGAGGAATTCTTAATGATTATGATTATTAAAATTCATGTTAATTCATATAAATAAAAATGAGTCGTTTTTAGAAAAAAAGTAGGATTTGTTATTTCAATCGATATATTCACAGTAAGAAGAGTTATTTTTCAGGGAAAGAACTTGGACAAAGTTAAAATTTGTTGGGACAGATCTGATAAAACAGCTGTAATGATCAAATATATTTGTAAATATTTGAGGGCTAAATGAAAGATAAAACTTCGTTGCAAAAAATAAACAGTTATTAAAATTATATAGCTAGAAATGGATTCTTAAATTAATGCTCTAACATTCTTTTTTATAGTACTATATATTTTTTCGTTGATGAATCTCGTAGATTTTCATTCAAATATTAGCGTTAATGTTTTCTTAAATAAAGGATCCGATGCTACTAACCACTTTTAATATGTTTATTCTGAAAATAAAATTTGTTTATCGACGATGTAAATTTTAATTTCAATGTTTCTATACATTTATTAATTCTTTTATTATTTCTGAAGGTTGCATTTTTGAGGAATAATATATAATTTACCTATCATTATACATGCTGTAGAAGGAATTCTTATAAAAATTAGATATTAATGTATGTAAAACTACATAAAAGTTAAATTCATAGATCTTTTTTCATAATCTTACAGATCATTATAAAAATATCTTTTAGGACAATACATATTGCTCAAAAATTACAATTGAACTTACAATGTAGGCCATTAAAATCCGTCCAACAAAATGATCACATGCTGCATACATGGAAACTGTAGGATAGAACCAAGGTGCTTCATATTCAATTTATAACATTAAAAAGCCTTTATGTGGATTATAGATTTGCGGTGAAGTCTCCAGTAAGGAGGAGAAATACTTACCAGCACGTTTCTTGCTTTAGCTTAAGTTGTATTATAACGTACATAGATAGGCTTGATCAAATAGCAGTACTATTTTTTTATCAATAGAGAGCCCATGAACGTTTACAGAATCCCCGTATTTAGGATGGTCACTTGATATAGCGCTGACCAACTTGTCTAGTGGTCAGCGTGCCTGACTACGGATAAGGAGGTCCTGGGTTCGAATCCCGGTTCGGGCATGGATGTACTTTCTCTCTCTATCTATCCTGTCTTTGTCCTTTCTTTGTATGAATTATGTGTGAATGGTTGCCTACCCTATAAACGGGTACCCATGACATGTGTGTAGAGCAAAGTCGTACTTTCACCTTCATGAAGCTCCGATTAAAACGAAAGATGCTCCCAATTGACTTAATTCGCATAGCATAGCGAGCTTGCGTTGTCCAAGTGTCATTAGTAAACAACAACAACATGATATAACATGCTGAATTTTAGCACCAGTCTACCAGTAACAATCCAGGAGACATACATGTTAACAGAGTTTTCTTAGTAGATCATTTAAGCCCTTTTAGAAGCCTTGAACTGTTAATTTCAGTTACATAGCTACATGAACAATTCAACGGCACTCATTGCAGTATGGATTGTTAGCTTAGGAGCCATAATTTTTCTTATTTTAACGTTACCATTCAATATTAAACTTGGGGTTGTGTTACAGTAAGTATGCTTATTCGAAGCTTTGCATCATTAAATTCCATCAGAATATTAGAAGGCTGATTTTTTCGGTATTGTACGGATTTTCCTTTATGAACTAAGGTTTCAGTTACAATCTTGTAAATAACATGCTCTTCAGATTTCTATAACAGGAAATAGCAAGTTAATGGTTAAATATTCACAAGCGAAAGTAAAAACTATTGTTTCTTTCGGAAGTTATAAAGACAATTCTGATTGTACATGCCTTTTACTCTCAGTTTGAATCAATAACTGTGTATAAATTCAGCTATTTCTGCAAAATCATTTTATTATAACAACTGATTTCTCAAAATCTTTATTTCAAAAACTCTTGAGAATTTAATCCTTTGTTACCTCCAGCATAGTTTATTTATCAAGTAATATCATTTTTACCATGTGCATATGTTCTTAGTGTAGGATTTTTAATAGTTAAATTTAATAATGTTCTGGATGTTAATAGTTAAATTTATATATATATATATATATATATATATATATATATATATATATATATATATATATATATATATGTAACTGTAGTATTATTTAAAATAAAGTTTTAGAAAATAGAGAAACTAAGAGTCAACTGCCAATCGGCATTCGTAAGATCCTGAACAAAAATAGAGAATAAATAGAAATATTCTCAAATCATTCTTTCTTAAGATACTTATTCTTCACCATTTTCTTCTTATGTAAAAAGCTTTTTTTTTTTTAACTTTTATTTCATGAAAATGAAACATGCAGATATTCTTAAGTCATTCTTTTTTGAGATATTCTTCTTTTATCACTTTCTTCTCATGTGAAATTATGTTTTTTAATTTTTATTTCATGAAAACGAGACATTGGTTACTGTTAATTCAAAACTGAAACAATCATCTAAAAATAAAGCGAACAAAAATAATTTCGTTCTAATTTTTCCCACCATAAATAATGATCAATAATTGATATTAACAGCTGAAACATCAAATGAGTCAAAGCTAATAATTTACAAAAATAGTTCCGTTTGGATGAATGGTAAGCAATTAGAAATAATCTCTATGTATTGTTATGTAGAATTGCTTATGTAACGTTGCATGCATATGCTGTATTGTAGAGGTGCATCAGAGAACATAACATAGAAAAATTATCTTAAATAAATTCGAAACAATATGTTTTTGACTACTTATCTGTTATTATATTGTTCGCAGTAAAACATCTTTTTCTTGCAAAATATTTTGTTCCTCATGTATTCTAAGTTTATTCAAAAATTTCTTTGGTATAGTGTGTTTCACCTCTTGTTTTGCTTTCTTTCTATTTTTATTTAGCCGAGAATATTTAATATAGATTATAGTATACTTAACATAGCATTGGTAGAAAGTAAATACTCAGCTTTTCAGTAATTTAAGTAATTAATTATAACATTGCAATCCAATGAAAAAATTTTAATTTTCAAAGTGTAAAATCTAGAGTTCGATACAAGAAACTGCTGAATAACATGAAACAGATGTTGCATATTGTATTAATTTTCTTTCTACTTCTATTGAAGAAGGTGTTCAGAGTTTTCTAGGTTTCCTTTTTGAAATACATAAATATTGGCCAACAATCCTAATAATTTATTTTTGGAATGTCGCATGGGTTGTCAAAGAACTTATAACAGGTATTCAAGTATTGAGCTATCCAATATGCAGTGTATCGAGCTGGCTTACGAATAATGCTGTGGTCTTCAGTGCAACAGTTCATAGGTTTGAATCCCAATCCAAGTTTAGTAGTTTGTAGCAGTTTGAAGTCCACTTTAAACTGTAAGTAACAATCTAATACGCCTTTGTGCACAAAGGATGATGGCTAAATGACAAACAAATCAAGACTCTAAACTGTGTCACAAATAATTAATTTGATTGCATTATACTTAAGTAGAAACTCTTTCTATACAATAAATCTATTAAACACATTTTAGATACAGACAGATTTTGGATAGTTTTGTAGCAAAGTTTACTCTTAGAAAAAAATATTCATATACTTTTCTCATTAAGTTAATGAGACAAAAATTATAAAGAAGTAATTAAATCAATTTTTGTTTTTTTTAATATAATCGCTTTGGTTCTTAACGACTCATAAGGCTCAGAAAATTAAATTAAAACTTCTATCTCTCTTATAGCCTTTGACTGTAATTCACCAATTATATTCTTTCTTAAGAAATCAATTTCGCTTAGAACAATAAATTGGAAAAATAAATACAATGCAAGAAATGAAGTGAAATAACATTAATAAAATAGTTGGAATGAGAGAGTAGCCGAGAATATAAATGAGTACAGTTTAACCTACAATCTTTCCTCTAGACATTAAGTATGGATTTACTTTTTTTTTCAGTTGAGGCATTATCCCTTCATTTTGTGGAAGAATGGTGAAAAGGATTGGAGATTCCCCGACGGGACGTGACGTTATCGAGAATTTGCGGAGTACGCGTCTTGATGTCTGTATTCTTTTCTTTTCCCCACAAAATGTTTCTGATTCCAAGGGAATTAATTAAATTACGTTGGTGGGGAGAAAGAAATAATCGGCCGGAGAGCCGTTTCAATTTGAAGAAGTATTTTTCTTATCAGTTTTCTTTACCAAATTGGAACTGCAACTGTGAAGTTGGAAAAAAAATGTGTGGACAGCAATCAGTTCCATTTTATTTTTATGCAAATGAAATGACGAGAATGAAAGATAGGAATGGATAGTTCAACGACGTATTTGTCAATGTGTTAATAAAGAAATTTACTTCCCTCAAATGAATTTTTTTTTCTGAAAGAAATAATTTAACAATGCAATTCGAATCTATTTATTCTGTTAACGCTAATGCAATAAGAGTTGGCACATGCAATGATTTTTTTTCCAAATGGAATAAATATATTCTGAAGTTAAACGAAAATCATTTTCACTTAAATACTCAGATGTAATCTATATAACTGACTCTTATGAAGAACTATTAGGTTTTGCAAATTAATTTAAGACAATGATTATTTTTATAATTTTTTTAATTAATTTTATGTTACGATTTCAGAATCAAAATATAATTTTATTTATTAGTACCGAGTATTTAAAAAAATTAGATTTATTGTCTACAGCTAAATTACTAATGATACATTTTTAATCAATCAATTGAAGCCATATATTGATATGATACCACAAGGGAATATATACAAGTTTAGTTAAAGAATTTGTTTTCTATATTCTATTGTGTTTTTTTCCAGGATTTGTACTCATTAATTACGCATAAGAAACCATCTAATAATAAATAATCTTTTTTACTTTAAAAGCCAAAAATAATAATAATAACTATTCATTTTGATGCATGGAGGAAGAATTTATGTATCAAAACTTGTCATAATGAATTAAATACCAAAGAACTTCGTAAACAGTAATATTCAATATGAAATTAATTGTCATATCAGGTTTCATTTTTTAAATGCATAGTTTAATATAAATAAAAAATGAAGTAACTATAACGGTGTGAAATAAAAACACAGGAAATATAGTGTCCCGAAAAACTTTCAACTCGCTTATGAAATTGCAATGTCCAACAGTATCTGAAGATTTATGAGAGTAAACATGATAGAATTCTTAAGATTGAATCAAGTTGTGGAAAAAATATTTGATTGAATTCAAATGTGTCACGGATAACAATGCGTATTGCAAAAGTAAATTATAGGCCTTGAAAATAGAGAACTATGAAATGTTTTTTGTGAATGCGATGTATTTATAGAATGAGTATAAATATTAATTTTCCCTTAATAATTGTTAAGGGTTACTTTACAATTATTAAGTTATTATTAAGATAATTGTTACTCCATATAATTATTAAGATTATTGTTACTCCATATAATAATTGTGGACATTTGTTTCGCAATGTCTCGACCAAGATGTCCAATATAACAGAATAAGAGAATAATTGTTAAAAACAGTAATTCAATATTTTGTGATTTGAAATTACGGTTGTATGTATGAAATAAAAATCAAGGTTTATTTTCATCAACCAGTGAACCATTATCCTCCAGCGACAAAAATGTCTTTAAAGTTTTTCAAAAAATAGACTTAAGATAATTGAGTAGAATTCATGAAATATATGCGTTTGCCTATTCGTTTTAGCTTCAAAGGTGTTTGATTAAACCTTTATTATTATCAGTAAAATTTTAGATGTCTTAAAGTTATACCCCATTCAAAGAATGACTATTAATAATTATTTATTGACTTTATTTGGATATTCGTTGCTTTGATCCATGGTAATATTATATTAAATGAAATTTCTTCAGCAATTTGCAATAAATAGTGCTATTGTTTCTTACATTTTAATATCAAGTTTTCATATGAAAATAATCAACTAAATTATAAGTAGAATAAAGAAATGTCATTTTTTATTTCCAGCATAGTCTTTACGCATTTTGTTATTATATTATAGATTTAAAATCATAATAGTACCTGAAATATATCAGGCTATATGACATCAATAACTGTCACACTATGTACTCCAGTTACCTTTTTTAATATTTAATACGAAATTTGGTAATAAAAGATTAAATTCTATATTGTGTTTATTATAAAATTACGTTATATGTATATGAAGTAAGCTTTATGAACTAAAGTATTGTCCCTAAATGTGAAAGATATTGCATCGCAAAGATATATTTCTAGCCTTTTTTAACAGTTTATAGTTTTTTGCTTGAACATTAACCAGAGTAAATATAAATTGTTTTCCTGAATCTCATATTTAATTATCAAACTCATTAAAAGATATTAATTTGTTCATACATTTGCATTTGAACACCAAAAATATACAGAAATGATTTAAATCAAGAATAAAAAATATTTTCGATTTACATTTATGAAATCTTGAGTTTTGCTTCTTTAACTGCATTCGAGTAAATAATGATAATTTTTAAGGTTATATCTGTTTCCTTATGTACTAAAATAATCATTATTAAGTAAATAATTATCTATTATACTTCTTTGTGAAAATTAGTATAATTTTACATTAATATTTGTTAATATGTGCTTATATTATATTGAGGCAGAATAGTTACGGTCTTTGTTTTGTTAATGCCAACCTTAATATCTAAACCTTCAAGGAATTCTCTCCACCACAAATATGAAAATTATTTATAGTTCAATAAAAAATGTTACCTATTTTTTTGTTTTTTAAACGGCTTATTGTAAATATAATAAGACTGTTAAACTTGTTGAAATACTTCCTTGTTTATTAAAAATACTAATGCCCATATATATATATATATATATATATATATATATATATATATATATATATATATATATATATATATATATATATATATATATATATATATTATGTATGCACTGAGAGAGTTTTAGTATGAAATGATGGTGTTTGGAAATAAAATTTAATTAAATAACATTCACAACAACGATATCTTCACGGTACTAAAATATACCATCAAATGATGAAAGGTTATGAAGGAAATAAAATGGAATAGATTATGAGAAAATCTTTATCACCTAAGCCATTATTATAATGAACGACATAATCTTTAAATATTTTTTCCTAGGAATTTTAGGGAAAATCCCCCTCCGCCCTCATATACTAGGAAATCAAGAGCACATTTTACAAAAGAACACCAAAAAAGGCAATGTATTAATATGAAAGAACGGTGTTTTGATTTTTTTCTTCCCTTGCATAGGGGGATCTCATTCTCCTTCTTCCGTAAAGCGTTTCCATTTCTTTCTACCGCGCAGTCTTCCGTTATTAAGCCTTTTTTATACGTTATTATTTCCGGCCGTTGATCGGTCTTTTGTCATTGACTTTATCGTCCTCATTAGGCCCCAGCTCTGTTTCAGAAACTGCGCATACATAAAAGAAGTCAATTTAACTCAAAAGATGTTGAGCTAGATATTTCATAAGAGCAGGGACATTTTTCATTTGGTATCCCGCTTTTATTACATCTTACCGAGGATTTGAGTCTTTTGTTGAAAGTCATATAATTCTTTAAATTATTTAACTATAAAATAGAAAAATAGGAGAAAGAATGCATGGATCCAAGTAAGGAGAAATAGCTGTAAGTTCTTGAAAAGGCATTTGTTTCGGTAAAAATCCTAAAGGCAAGTTACAAATGAATTCCAGAACACTCAATTTGCTTGGAAATCTATTAATCCTCTTTTTTTTATAAACCATAGTATTTTACATTTTTTAAAAAAAAACATTGAAATAAAATCATTATTATTTAACGTAAGAATACAATTCCTGAATTGATATTTTAAAAAGTTTAGAAATTTCCATCCTTCTACTATTATGAATCTTAACTGTAATACTGAGTTGAGGAGTCATAAATTTTGTGCTAATATCCAAAGCACAGCATTTATATATATATATATATATATATATATATATATATATATATATATATATATATATATATATATATATATATATATATATATATATATATATATATATATATATATATATATATATATATAATATGAAGATTACTTTTTAATAATTAATGTGGCTGTATAATTTATACATTTTCCAAAGAAATATATGCAAGGCACTTAATTATTCTAAAAGTCTAATTCATGAATATATTTTTGTGATTCTTATAATTTTAAATAGATTTTTTCTAAACTTAAAGAATACTAACAATTAAATTTGTTTCATTTCATTGATGGATGCTTATATCAGAATATATATGTTTTTGCATAACATTTATTTGTATGTAAATGAGTATTGCTATATAATTATTGTTAATTTTAATTTTGTATAGGGCTGATCTCATCTATGTATAAATATTTTTTATATAACAATACTTCTTTGTTTAGTATTTATAATACTTTCCTATTGTAGCTTGTAAAATATTTAAAAAGAAATTTTCAATTCAATTTATATACTAATGATATTTTACTTAATTAAATTTCAATACATGGTTTTCTCTAAACTATAATTCGTATATGCATTTAAAAAAGTTTTTGTGCCTCAAGTTAATAAGTATGAATAATTATTCATATTAATGTGTGTCTAAACACTCTGATGTTTCTGACAATGAGACAATTGATGCGTTGGCAAGAGCTGAATCAACAATTGATTTTTTTGGGGGTGGGGGTCCTGAACCATTGCTAGGTAATTAAGAACTGTTTAGAAACAATGCTTTTAACCTATTCAGGAAACAACAATTTTTTATCTGCTACAATGCCAGTATTCAAAGACAAGCAAAGTTATTTAATAGTACATGCCCTACTAAAAGGCAGAAAAAGCAATTAAAGATCAGTTGAAACTGTTTAAAGATATCAGTGAGACTTCTTATTGGACACTGCCACCTTAAGAGACATCTTACCATAATTTTTAGTATTAGATGATTCTACTAGCAGGGTTTGTCATTATATTATGGAAACTTCATTATATATTCTACGTAAATTTGAAACATTTTCTGGACATATACTTGAAAGCATTGATCAGCATTAAATTGAAACTTGTATGATGCAGGATATTCCTGCTTAAAATCTGCTGAATTTTACTTCAACCACTGACCTCTTAAAGTAAGTTTTTTTTTCTAGGTAAAGTAAAATAGACTTATGGTTCCAGTGCTAAGCTCCTTTAAAACCACCCAACCCTAAATCTGATATCATATCCAAACTACATATTAATTTATAAAAATTACACTCGATTCATAGAAGAAATGTTTTCCCCATTTAAATTCTTAGACAAAGATATTTAATAATGGGTTTAAATATATTGAATTTTTAATAATCTTTACTTGTTTAAAAATTATTTTCTTTCCTATGTTTAACTGAAGGATTCCTCAATTATCTGTATTTATTTAAAAATATATTTAATTGGTTACACAGTATCAATTTTTATGTAATAATAATAGATTTATAATCACTTCCCAATATAACTTAAAAATTTCATTTTAATTCATTTAAATATTTTTAATCAAATCAGTTAAAACATAATTGTAATGCTAATATAAAATATTTCAAGTCAAATATTTCTTTAGTTATTCCGAGAAGAATATAGTTTTTTATTTAAATATCCAGTAATGTTTGACTTATAAAGCAAATGAAATTCAGATTTTGAGATTTTGACAAAGCAGTGAATAACATACTCTGATCGAACTAAACTTAAGAAACAGAGGAAGTACGTTATTCATAATAAACAGTATATTTCTTTGAAAAGTATTAAAATTTAAATCAGTATGCATCATGTTTTACTTAATCACAATTATTGTATTTTTATTCAATTTGTAGATCAAATTCATTATACAAAAAACTTGTTTGAAGCAATACTTAAATAATTGCTTTTTGAGAGTATAAGAGTTCCTATAACATTTTATTTAAATTATGTGACTTTATGTCATTGGCAACTTTAAATTTTATCTCTCTGGTATTTAAATTATTTTACACTTAATTTTAATTGCTGATAAAGTGAGTATTATTGTGATGGGTTATTTCATTTTTATAAAAATGCACTCAGGTATGAGAGAGTTAATAAATGATTAATTTGCTTTAAACCAACCACTTGAGGATATTTTTCTAATATTAAACCTGATTAAGTTTCATATAAGAAAATAATATTTCCTTATATGAAACTTAATCAGGTTTTATATTTCAGGTTAATATTTCCTTATAAAATATTACTGTGAAACGTATTCAAACTCACAGCTGTTTTTTAATTTAGGAAGTTCCTTTCATTCCGTATATCAAAATTATATTTACTTATACTTAATTGCTAACATTATGCTTCATTTTTGTACATTATATGTAAATATTAATTATTTTTAGGATTAAAATTTAGGCCAATTAACTTAGTTGCTTTTAATACATATTTTAATTAACTTTTACCTTAATGAATTTAGCAGTTGACATCTTAATTCACTGAGAAAAAGGAATGAGCATTATTGAAATAACACTTTCTTTACTTCATGAAACGAAAAAAATAAATTGCAATATTTTGCTAAGCTAGCAATATTCATCGGATCATTACCATAATTGATAATGATATTAAAATTAAACTGTAATTACCATTGAAAATCCAAACTATCCTCCTTAATAATTTTTATGAATTATTACAAAAAATTATCATTCTTTATAATTTTTTACTTGCATCAGATTGTATGAAAAATGCATTGGACAGTTTGGAGTAGAATATTGTAATTGGTACTAATTTGACTATAATTATTAAGATAAAATGGTGATAAGTACACTATTGTTATTAGGTTTTCTTACTTTCAATTGATTTCTTTATAAATCATTAAGCCGGCCTTAATTTAAACTTGGCAGTTCATATTACACCAGGCAAGCTTCCCCTGAATTGGCCTCTACCAGTAAGATAAAAGAAACCGAAAGGGAGTCTTCTTAATTTAGACGTAGGGAGCACGCAGAAGACCCCCGAGTATCCAGAGATATTATTTCACTTATTATAAAGACATATTTAACGTGCCCCTTTTACCAAACACGAATGTTCTTCGGCTAAGTTGGGATTCGAACTTATTCCCTTCTGTAGGTACATTAATCTCCAAAAATATTTTCTCAAGAAATTGTAATCTCCTATATATATTTTAAAATGTAACTTTTCAATATTAAAGACTACTATCATTTCATTGTTGTTTAAAATATGCATAATCTTTCAGTGATGCTAATGATATCTTGGCAATATTTAATTTATGAATGTATATAAAGAAATATCTAATCAGGATAATTTATTATCACTTTTAAAGTTGACAAGAAATTATAGCAATTAGAACACTAATGTCAGCATAAGAGGCTTACGAGTATAATCAATATCTTATTTTTGGTGTATAAACCAAATTAAAACCCGTTTTTTAACATCACCTACAAAATGTATTAATGTCTAGAAATTGTAGATGTTATAACTGTTTGCTTTTATACATTTGAAATATCACATATGGGAAATTTCAACGATTAACTATAATCATATTTCGGCTTCCTTTCCAAAAATTATCACACACACAAATACAGGTTAAAATATATATATAATTAGATGAATTTATAAAATAACACTGTTAATAATATATATTACTTTTATTAGAATTATTAAAAATAACATTGTAAATATCTATCACAGATTTTAAGAAATCAAAATATTTTCCTCATTACTTGAAAATGTTTTAGAAAGGAAACAGAAATACATTGTCATTTTGAATAGAAAATATTTTTCCGTAAAAATATGCAGCTAAAGAAATTAAATTCCACTTAATTGTTTTCAATTTAATTTATGTTAGCATTTATTTGCTCAAAATTTACGTGAAACAAGATGTGTGATACATAGATTTTATAAATTCTACATTTTCTGTAATGTAATTCCTTTCAGAACTTTTAAACTAAAAAATGATGCGCTAATGTTCATCGTAAGAAGAAAAAGTATTTAGTTAGTCTCATAGCATATATGTTCCTACAAAAGGATATATAAAAAAGTTTTTTTTAAACTCCAAACAAGAAATTTTCCTTCATGATACTTTGAAACTAATAAATTATATCAGCTTTTTATTCTGGGATAAAAATTCAAATTAACTTAATTGTCTCACACATTATCAGTTACATTATGTATCAGGGTGGCAGAAATGAAGACAACTTTCAAAAATCAAGTAGAAATTTTAATAATGAATATATCAAAAATATCTCATCCATTATTTAAAAAAACAGACCACACCTTCAAAAAAGAAGTTATTAATGCTAATTTCATTGCCACAGCATTCAAAAAGAACAAAATGGAATCTCATTTAATTAAATGCAGTTCAATTTATAACTGTGTTAACCACTGAACATTCACTTTTTTTTTCAATTACATCTAATATTGAACATACGGTGAGTAATTATTGAAAAAAAATATCCAATAAAATACCATGCTCATGTTTTATTTAAAATATCCGTCATTTTTTATATATTATATTTTATAAACACATATTTTATTTAAAGCTTGTGTAAATTTTGAATAAGTATTATACATAATGTTGTTGTTGTCGTGTGCTAGCTAGGCTGACAATGTGGGGTGCGCTACTCCACTTTTCCAACATTATACATAATATTTAGGACTAATATAACCCTTCTTAGTAATACATTGACAGGTGAGACACTAAAATATTTAAATGCATCATATTCAGTCAGCTCTTAGTGGATTTAAACATAATTAAATACACATGTTTCGTACTTGTTAAATTTGTAGTAGTATAGAAGCATACAATATAATTCAATACTGGATACAGGATAAATGGGAAAAAATTATAAGCAAGACAAATATAAATGTTTGAAAATTTGCTGCAATTTTAAATAGAGAGTAAAATTTCTCCGAATCCGTTAAAATTTAGCAGAATGTATGAAAAACTACACACAGAAAATATTCAATCATTTTAAATTATTATGTTAAATTGGAACATTTTGAGCTACACATTTACATAAAGCAAAATGAAATCTGATATATACATACATACATATATATATATATATATATATATATATATATATATATATATATATATATATATATATATATATATATATATATATATATATATATATATATATAATAATCAGTATAAAGTAGTATTATTATTCTGAAGAATTCAGAATTTTCCTATTTAGTAAAGTGTATGCCAAATATTGAGACTTTACGTTACTTATGCAAAATAAGTAAATAAAAATATTAACTGACATTTTTTTACGATTCTAGACACATGATTTATATTAAGCTTAATTTCTTGATGAAATATTTTCCAACTATTTAGTATCCTATTATAACTTACAGTAACATATTCTCATGTTGCAGATTTATATAATTCATAAGAATAATCCATTGAAATAAACACTATCACGAATAAGCTTGTTTAAGAAAGTAATATTAAAAGTAACATTTTTCTAGTTCTTTGATTTAAAATATATTATCAAATATTTTTATATTTTGCATATCCGAAATACAAATAACGTATTGAAAGTTAGAAAGAATCCCTCAAATACATTTAAAAACAAATTCATTAGTAATTTTCCATAAAATAGCTACAAGGTGGTTGAGACTCTGCTTTCTTCACGTCATACTTTAGTATTAGTCAACTTTTTGGATGCTTAATGCACAATGAATTCCCTATTTTATTGTTAAAACACTGAATTTCTTTCAGTACATTGGGAGTATCTTATTTTCTCTGTGCTGAGTTTAATTCTGTAAACTAACGTCAAATACTAATATCTAACATTTAGAATACCGAGAATTAATCTTCTGAAATTACACTTTGATTGAAAATTAATTAATCGACAATGAATAACTTCAAACATGGAATCCATATTTCTGAAGTATTCTGCGAATAGTCTTATCAAGTTTGTTACTGAATTAAATTTTGGACTAAATTTGATCTCATTTGAAGCTCTCAGTTAAAAGTTAATTTTAGACGAAGTCGCTATCAGTAATTTGAAATCCAATTTAAAATTAAGGTCTAAATGTTACAATCTCGTGTGAAAAAAGCACAAAATATATTTTAACCATACA
This sequence comes from Latrodectus hesperus, assembly GCA_037975125.1. NCBI lineage: Eukaryota > Metazoa > Arthropoda > Arachnida > Araneae > Theridiidae > Latrodectus > Latrodectus hesperus. The sequence goes on from CM075853.1 coordinate 115,309,561, forward strand.
TAATCTTATGAAGCAAATTAATTTTACAAATAAAAGTATCACGTGGTAACATTTGTGCAGTAATGAACTCCATGGCTACCATAACAAAATGCATAGTTTTACTTTCCAAAAGTTATATCAATGAACCGCTTATTTGATTCAAAAGTTTTAATTGAAATGTCAGTTACCTTAAATAAAAATCTTTTCTAGATATATTTCTTCATCTAATAAAAAATATATAAATGCATTTCCATTCTATTGAAATATGCAAAGTCGGAATATGGTACACATCTTCAAACTTAGATAAAAAAAGCTTTCTTTTTACTCATTATATTAAGCAAAATCCCTTAAGAAATTAAAGAGGTCGTAAAACTCTAAGATTTTAACCACAAACATTGCATGATTTACGAAATAGTTAAGTAATTCGCATTTCTATTAAAAGCATAAAGGAAACTTAGCGCATAATCGGTAAAAACATAACGAATCGTAAAAATAAGTATTATTATTATATTTCTCGTCACTGTGTGTGTGTGTGTGTGTGTGTGTGTGTGTGTGTGTGTGTGTGTGTGTGTGTGTGTGTGTGTGTGTGTGTGTGTGTGTGTGTGTGTGTGTGTGTGTGTGTGTGTGTGTGTGTGTGTGTGTGTGTGTGTGTGTGTGTGTGTGTGTGTGTGTGTGTGTGTGTGTGTGTGTGTGTGTGTGTGTGTGTGTGTGTGTGTGTGTGTGAATATCACTATCAGATGTGACAAATATTATTTTTCCTATGGGTGACTCAAATTTTCTGAAGAATTTCATCTGATAGTTATAATATTTTTTTAAGTAAAAAGGGGTGAAGTATTATTTAATATTATATTTACCATACATCAAGAATTTTAAATGTAATGCAATGCCTTTTTCTTTAATCGTACAATTCTTTGTTTGTCATGTTATTATTGTACGCCACTAAAAATACAAAGAAAATACTAAAACGAGATTACACTCTGCAATAAAACAATATTTATAATGACATTTTAGATGATTTTCATTGTCATGTAAAATCACTTTGAATACAAGAAAGATAAAATACTAAGACTAGTTCAGTTTCTGCAATTAAAATAAAGTACTTTTTACCAATATTTTTCTTAGAAATATATAGAACTAATTAAACATTATTATTTAATTCCTCTAAACATTTCAGAAAAAATACCTAAATGTTTTAGGTCTTTAATGTAACACAAAGAAATAATTAGTCCTCATATACAAACGTAGAAATTTATTCATTTACAGCTTACTTAAGTTTGCATGATAGAATGGAATTTAATTATATCTAATGCATAATGTTAAATTATTGCAACTGCATCAGTCTCTAAATAAACTTACAACATATCTTAAACAGAAACAGTAAATTTAACCATTCACATAAAACTTAACTCAGAAAATAAAAGCAACAATTAAATTTTCACTTGAGATAATATATCCTTCCTATGTCATCGGAGTGAAATATTTAGGCATTAAATTTAACATATTCTTGTAAGAATGTTGGCATTCTTATGCTTTACTTTTTTCATTACTTTTAATATCAGACAACTTATGAATCTTCCCGCCATTCCGCGCGTCAACCTAAATCAACGCAGCTCATGTGTCTTACAAGAAGCTTAGGTTGATCACGGTCATTAATTACAGTCTAGTTTAAATACTAAAAGTACCCATCCGTGTATTAAGAAGCCACGGCCAACTGTCAAGAAAATTAAGCTGACAGCAAAAATCTCTTGAAACCGGAAATGGAAAAGAATACTTATCACAAAATTTTCCAAAATTGTTACATTCCAAATAATACTAACAATATATCTTAATTTATAATGGAATGTTTCAAATTATTGCTTTGTAAAAAATTATTTGTGATATATATAAGTTTGAGTTATCTTAAGCATACTTTAAACTTAGGAATAAAAATTATCTTAATGCATAGTTAATATTGTAAAACAAAAGATGTGTTTATATATAAGAGTATTTTTTTGTTTAACAACGTCTTAGATATAAATCCTCACATTTTATTAAAAATAAATATTCATTAAATGAAGTAATTTTATTTTTATAATTTAATATTTTATGAGTAACTTATTTTTTCAAGAAATTGTCATTTATTTTTAATATTATTGTATGTATTGAGCTATACCCAATAAATATTAACTGTTACACCTTAATACTGCAATATCTATGATATCAAAGTGGAATAAAATTTAATGTATAAAGAGCATGAGAGAGAGAACATGCAGTTGATATAGTACATATAATATGTTTCATGTCAATCTATCTTTGAAATTAATGCGTATTGCGCATAAGCCTCATTGCTACTAAAACTATGCGCGTTGACACTTCAACTGTCATAGATCCTGAGAAAATGTGTCAGTTCACTTTTAAGAAATTCACAAGGAATTCATTCTGTTCCTTGTCATATTATTAGCAAGAAATATCAAGATATTAAATATCATACAAAATATATTTTAAAAACATTTTATATTCTATCTTCTGATTACATTTCATATTAAAATTGTGGATCCTTAATTTTATGTACACATTAAATAAATTGTTAAAAACTATTTCTTAAAACACATATTTGTTATTATGCATCTTTGAATAATAATTCGATTAATTATATACATATTTGAATTGAGAGAACATTCATTTTAATGAGACCCTAAAATTGATGACAATTGTTAAATAAAACCGCATTTAATTTCCTGTACATAAATATGTATTTATGTTCATGGACATTACAAGCATTTAATATGGGTTTAATTTTATAGATACTTTGGGATGTATTATGTAATACATTATACGCATTAAAATAGTCTGATGTCTGAAATGGTATATTAATTTTGAACTAACTTGCAAATGTTATGAGCCTATGTGATGCTTCAATATTCTAAAGGCTATACATTATTTACCAAAACGTTTTTGTTATTTCTCGACACTCAACTATCTGCTTTTCAGTTCATGAGCTATAATCACATAATTTATTCAAGTTCCTGAAAATCGAACACAAGTATTGATTAAAATCACTTTGTGCTTTCCTAGCGAACATTATAGCAACACAAGGCTGCACTTTATTTTCTCCTTTAATTTTAAAGGGATTCAATTTGTAATCTTGTTTTTGATTTTTGTCATGGGCAATCTATTGTTTATTGCAACTGAAGCCTTTCAAGTTAAATTCGTATCAGAATAATAGACTTATAACGAGTTAAGACTAATTCTACAATTATAAAAAAATAGCCTACAATGTTTAAAATTTAGTTTTTTTCCTCTTATACATTAAATAGTTAATCACAATTTATATATGTAAATTTATAAATAGATAAATTAGGTTGGAGCAAAGTTAATTCCTTACATTTTTGTGTGGTCTTCAAAACTGCTAAACCTGTTTTGAATTCGATTTGAATAAATTATTTAAAACTAATTTATGGTCGATCATTGTGATGTTACGACTGATAACATATAGGTCAATTTCAATCATTTCTGTGATTTTATTGAGAATTTTGAAGACGGGATCACCAGTATGGGATGCATTTTTAACGTCCCAATATATGAACGAAACCGAAATTGTATTTAATTGGCTGTTAGTGTATGGAGGCTCTATACACCTTCCCAAATTTCAGCCATCTGGCATATATTATCATTTTCATCTAAGAAAAACTGTAAAATGTACAAAGTTTTCTCTATTGACTTTTACTTTAAATATCCTGTAACTTACAACTAAATGAACCAAACAAAAAACAGTAAAATAATTTCTTAGCTCAAAATACCAACATTCCAAAGAGCATAAATCTGAAACGGATCAATCAATATTTTATGAGATATCGATCATTATAGATATCAACAAAAATAATGATGGTTTTTTCCCTCGTCTAATATATATATATATAGTAATGGTAAAAAATTATTATTAGGTCATTAAAATTAATAAATTTTTGCTAAATGTAACTTTAACTTTTATATTATTGTTAATGCTTTCGGTTATACGTTTCGGCAAAACGTTTTTAGTAAAAAATACCATGTAGAAATATAACAAATATGTTACAGCTTGATTAAAATCATCCAACTAAGAAAAGAAAAACAAGATTTTCTTATGAAAGCAACATTTTAAAATCTAAAAATGCATCGTGAAAAAGAATATTTAGATTTTTTTAACCAAAAAATTTATATTTTATTTTTAATTCAAATTTTTGTTTCATGATCTCTGATTCTAATGTGATAATATTTTTTTTCATCAAAAATTATTGCAATTATTTTATTTTATTTTCTACTTTTATTACGTAAAATAATATATACCCTGAAAAATATACATTAAATTATTTTTAAGCGATGATACCTCATAATTAAATTAGATTTATTAATAAATTATTTATAAAACATTAAATTTTATTGATATAAAGATGAATATTGGATACAAAATTGAAGTGTTTCGGAGAAGTTATTAAATATATTATTCGTTATATATTATAATTTTGAAGATGTATTCATATGTGATGCATTTTTTGTTTGAAACCGTGTAACTTTATGGGTAAATTTGATTTGATACATTTCCTTACATTAAATAAATTAGCATAGAAAAATTATAGGTGTTAGAATACTACACATATATATATATATATATATATATATATATATATATATATATATATATATATATATATATATATATATATATATATATATATATATATATATATATATATATATATATATATATATATATTAATAATGAATGTAAACTTATTCAGTATAAATAGAGTATGAGCCGTTCCAAAATTGTGTTTACATTTTTTCCAAAAATATTCAAACAACTTTTTCGCTTTAAAATGATTTAATCAGGTTTACATAATTGTAAAATATATTTTAATAAATATCTTAATTAGTGTAATTAAGTTTTCCTAAATTAATCTAATTAGGATATCATTTAAAAATATTCTTCCTAATAACATTAGTTGCATATTTCCAAAATTTGTGATATATATTCCCTTTCTGCATATAAATTTGAGTCACGATATTAACAGTATACTTTTATTATACTATGATTGCAGTAATAAAATTGTGATTTTAATATTGTAGAATTTAATAATATTTTGCTTTGAAAAAGTCTTTTTTTATCAAGTCAAAAGACTACAAACTAATACTAATTGCTTAAAAATGTTTGATTAGTTTGTAAATATTTCTATAGGAGTTTAACAAAATTTATACAATTATACATAAATTTGACTGAAATGTGTCACTTTTGAAATTTTAGAAGGAACATTTAAAGCTATTTATTCGCTTTAAAGCTATTTATTCGAGGATGAATTTTCACACCTAAGCTGTTTTTGAAAATTTAACTTTATTTCAGTATACCTTTGCAAAATATCTAAATTTCTTATGTGATTTCATACAAATTTACGAAATATACAGTACATAACATCAATAACATAAAAAACCACTTAGTGAATATCACATCAACTGTAATGTTCTCTGATAATACATTTTGTTTGGATGAAAATTTGTAAAATGATATTTAAATACTTGTTTAGAATTCCTGCTACCTATAAATTTTAACATTTCACATTTTATCCATATACCTTGATACATTTAAACCAACATTTCTATTCCAAAAAATATTTTGACTTAATTTCTATTAATAATTCATTCAATTTATTAAAATATTATTTATAAAGTGTATAACAATAATTGGTATTTATACAAAAATCTATAAATTCAACTTTATCTCATAGCGATTTATATTTAAAAATATTATATCTGCATGCCAATTCAAAATTTTTGTAACTTCTTACCTATTAAATTAATGAATTTTTTTCAAAAAATAAAATTCTTGAAGTAAAGTAAGTTTAACTAGAAAAATGCGGTTTTTTCATTTACAGTTACGGATTTTCGCTAATGAATTGGGAAATTATAGTTTTTTATATATGTATATATATATATATATATATATATATATATATATATATATATATATATATATATATATATATATATATATATATATATATATATATATATATATATATAAAAACTATTATATATATATCAGTGATCAGTGACATCAGTGACAGTGAATATTTAATGATTCTACAATAAAAAGCAGAAATTAGCTGGAAAAAGAATTACGTAATTTTTTATTTAAAAATAAACAGACTGTGCATTTTCATTGCATGGAAAAAGTTTTATTTACATGTAGTTCAGTGTTATTTTGATCGTTGACAAAAAGCTATCTTAAATATATATGATGCATTCTGTTCTATATTTTTATAAAAAAAGCAATGTCACTTTGAAATTTAAGAAAATAATATATTGTTTTACGTAAATACAGTTTACGAATTAGAATTAAATAAATTTAGAAAATTTTATACTTGAAATTCTTGCAATAAATGGAAAGTTTGATTCGCATGTTCATTATTTTTCTATTAACTTTTACATTTAGTGCTAACCCAACTAGAACGTATTGATTAAAATGGAATCTTAACTACTGAAAACTCATACGTTTGATGCTGGTATCAAATCTGCAAATTATAAACTGAAAGCCAATGTTCAAAAGTAATTGTCACATTACTTGTGTATTGATAAATGGTAATTAGGAATGCTTGATCAATTAAAATGTAAACGCTTGATCCATATTTGTCAAGAACATTTCCTTGTTATATATATGATATGAACAGATTTAAATTAATATGTCTAATAAGAATCTTGTGATTTCTATTTTATATTACAACTCATGGTATCCAAGTAGTTCATTTAAAAATAAGTTTAAATGCAGTCACTTATGGATAAATGGAAACGTTAGCTTTATTTTATTTCATCGTTCCATATCATTTCGGGAATGTTTCCATACAGACAATTCTCTTTAGAAAGAGAACAGGCGCAAGAGAAATCAATTTCTCTAGCCTTTGTTAATGGGACCATTGATGTCTGGGAAGAACAAGCCAACCGCTTAGAGAGTGGACAATGTGAGGGGTGCTGAGTAACTAATCACTGACCCTTGTCCGTAGGCGTAACTCATGCGCTTATTCCCAGGACCGGGGTTGTCGCATCATTACGCCTGGTGGAATTCCTATAATCAGATTTTCTTTCGTTACTTCAATTGAAGCTACAGAAATAATTCTGATTGTAGAATAAGATTAGTATAATTGTTTTCTGACGAAATACGTGCCTCTATTGCTACTTATCAAGAATGGGTTACTAAAATTGCAATTTGATATAAACTGATTGTGAATAAAGCGTTAACATAACTTTTAGAGTACATATCCAAGATAGGAATGTAAGAAATATCTAAAATAAAAATGTTCTTAATTCATATGTAAAGATGTCAACACACACAGTTCTTAGAATTATTCCTTATTGGCAAACACTATGCTCAGTTGTAGGTATCAATCAGGATATAAAGAATATGTTAATTACATAATGTTGTTATAGATTAATCATCAGATGGTTTGATTTTTGTTCATTTACTATTTAAAGACAATATGGGATTCATTCAAAAATATAAATTACTGTGTTTTAATGAATTTATAACTTAATTAGTGCTTATTTTAATTCCCTATAAAGTTTTTTTATGCAGTGCAAAGTTTCAATGTAATTAATTTAAGTGCAGTAATATTACACTTCTGAACACTTCTCACTTCAGTAAAAACTGTTTTTTTTATTTTAATTGTCTTCCAGGCATTACCACTGGTAATCGGTGAAAGATAATTATGGCGTTGGATCACTCTTTCTTTTTTTTACATTCTAAGAATGCAATTGTTTTTTTTTATCCGATACTTACAATTTTTATCCGATTTTCCAGTAAAGTATAGTTTTAACCTATTCAGCAAATATGTGTCCGTTTTTATCTAACAGGAGTGATCAGATATACATTGGAACACAGATTAAAATAATTATAATTTCAGTGTTTAATAACTTCGAAATTATAGAGAATTTTAAGGCATCATACACCTAATTTGATTTGTATTTTGTTAGTTTATGTACGAGGTTTCATTTATTGGTGAAAAGTATCGTTTTAAGAAGCTTAATATATATATATATATATATATATATATATATATATATATATATATATATATATATATATATATATATATATATATATATATATATACATATATATATATATATATATCCACTTCAATGACTTGGCCGATGAATTGGCTAAGGAGGGCTCTGCAGAAACAACTGAATATGGTGGACTACTTACGTTTAGTGAAATTTTCTCAGAGGTCAAAGCCGAAAACAGCAAGATATGGAGGATCCCACCTACTCATGACTGGTATGAACAAAACCATCTTAAGGCTGCCCTGGAGCTGAAGGCAATAGAAAATTGCAAACCACAATTACCAGGCTCATTACTGGACATACTCGCACCCTTACATTCGTTCAGGGTCAGAAGGTGTTCCCTGTGTGCTACAGGTGTAATTTCCTCCAAGCTTCTCTGGATCATCTGCTCTCCTGTCTGGGTTTGGAGAAGAGAGATCTTTTTGAAAACCCTGTGCAGGTTCGGGACTTTCTGGGCGAACGACTTGGTCTATATTAGTCTATATATATATATATATATATATATATATATATATATATATATATATATATATATATATATATATATATATGAGAGAGAGAGAGAGAGAGAGAGAGAGCAAATTGAGATTATATAGTCTCTTAAATTAAAGAAAAGAAAGAATGATTTAAGAATCACTGGAGAAATACTTTAATACTTTTATTCATTTAAGGGAGGATAATTCCTATGAATCCTAATGACGTGATTAAAAAAGAAATATCTAACTTCAAAATATTGCCAAATTCTTTGTATTTTAGAATTGTAAAATATTCAAAACTTTAATTTTTAACATTAGTATAATTACACCATTATACAGAAAGAAAGTAATATCAACTATTCCAACTCTTCAAGCTGGAATTTAAAGCTGAATGCATAATATAACTCTAGAAAGAATTTTAAATCTGCCATATACTTTAATTTTTTGAAGAGATAGTCTCCCAGTAAAAACTCACCGAAAAAGTAACAAGCTCTTTCTTTAAAGTGATTTGTATCAAATTTATCCATGAGAAGCGAAAAAGATTACATCACATTTTTAATTTTATTCTTACTTGAAACAGAGAAACAAGTGAATATCTCGTATGCATTTAATGTTTGTGTATGGTAGATGCAAACCTTCGAATTTACATTGGTCATGTGTAAACTTGTGTCATCATATTTTTGATTATTTACATTCAAGAATTCCAATTGTTAACGCTTTATTGCAACTATTTTGTAAGTTATTTAAATTCTTAAAGTAAATAAGAACCTCTAGTTGCATACTTTGCTTATTTATTTTATAATATTTATGCATTTTTCCAGCGGTTGTCAGTATGCTCATAGCTTCATATTTTATTTTATCAATTTATTAAATAAAGGTTCTAGTGTCATACATAACCATATTTTCAAGAGAACAAAAGTTCATCACTGCTTTATAATCTAAATTTTCTAAAAAATTTACAAGGAAACAAAATCAACAACAAACATGCTAAGCAATATGTTTAATTATGCAAATGCATTAATAAAAATATTCATATCTAGCTGTAATCATATTTATGGTGGATGAAATTATCTTTAATTAATTTTGTATTTTTAGAAATTGAAGCATTGAAAGTCAAAGACTAAAAATCTTGTATATGGTAGCTAATTCATGAAAATAATTAGGATTCAATGTTTGAAACTTAACCAAAGATTAATATTGGCATCTGTGTGAAAATATGATAAAGAAAATCGTGGGTTGAAGAAACGTACGAGTATTTTGAACTTAGTTTTAATTTTTTTCTGCATAATAATTTATTCCGATCAATTGCGATTTAAATTAGAAAATTGTTCAGCTTGTTAAGAAGCAACATTTTTTAACTAGCCCATTACCATATAGTATGGACAAAGTGAGATTTAAAAAAAATTTAGATTGATACATAGAAAACGTTTATCATCTGTAATTTTATAATTTTTATCGTTAGCATAGGTATTTTTTTAAAGAATTATTGTTTCTCTTTACTTGTAAATTATATATATATATATATATATATATATATATATATATATATATATATATATATATATATATATATATATATATATATATATATATATATATATATATATATATATATATATATATATATATATATATATATATATATATATATATATATATATATATATATATATATATATATATATATATATATATATATATATATATATATATATATATATATATATATATATATATATATATATATATATATATATATATATATATATATATATATACATAAAATACCTTTGCTCTTATCTATCTCTGTGAAAGCATTTTATATTTTTTTATATAAATGTGTTATTGTAAAAGGTAAATGTTTCACATGTCTTGATAATATTTAAGGATATCAGTTATAATTACATCAATTCTCCTTGATGTAACGTAACGTGATATTCTTCAAAACGGAGGTGATCTGAAAGATCTTTATTACCACAGATAATTACAGCTTTTATGTGGTATTCCAACAAAATGGAAGCCCTGTTCTTTGAGGATGATGAACCATAATTACCAGAGAGCTTATCTGTGTCTTCTCCTTCCTTAAAACAAAAATTGTCATGTAACCCTCTTTCTTGAAGAGGAGAGAATCTGACGCTAGTCACTCAGAGTAATTGGATGTATTCTTTTATGGCGCTTATATAAACAGGAATGCCCCCCAATGCTGATTTACTATGTTGAGGGAGTTTTGTAATTTTATCTGCAGCTCTTTCCTGGTTTCTCGTTGATTGCTTTGGGATTTGGAAAGGATGAGTTTTACAGAAACAAGGGTATTTATTGTGGCAACATGAGGGATTTTACAGCTCTTTTGTACGAAATCCCGGTCTCTAAATTGTAGTCACTATGAATAAAGAGTTTATAAATTTTCATCAGTGTTTTATTATTGTAATTCAATTTTGGAATGACAGTTCCCCGATTAAATTGCTGTAACAAGTTGAAACCACGAATATTTCGACATTATTAATATTCATAATTACACAAGTTACATTTTAGCTACTTAAAATTAACTATTTGACCAATTAAATTTGCAGTCACAATGTTCAAACTAAGTAAAAATTTTCGAGTCAACAAAATAATCTTATTTCAAATAAATTTCAAAACATATTGTAGGTTTATTTGTGAAATCTTGCACGAATTACCTATTGAAAATTTCTATATTTCTGTTGTTTTACAATATTGTTTATAGCTCCTTGTTATCGAATGAGTTTGCATCTATTGATATGAAACAAATTAGTTATGAATTAATTTATAGTATTATATTATAAGAATTTTTTAGTATAAAGTAAAGTAGCATTATGCTGATAACCAAGAATTATGATTGTTTCAAAAATGATTGTCTGAAACGAGTAAAATGGAAAATTAGCAATTAAAAATTTTAATAGAATAACAATGTCAAAATATTGACAAGAAATTATAAATTATTAGACATTTAAGCGAATAATATTTTATTTATAACTAAGCATTAAATTTTGTTATATATAAACATAACTTTTTTATTTAAAATTGATCCACTGGTCAAAATATTTATATATACAGGTAAATTAGTTTTCTTCTTAATAATGTAGTAAAAATTTAACTTCATTTTAAAATAGATATTTAAAATAATTATTATTCATTCATTATTTAAGTAATGGAACTGAATTTTAACAACGTTTCTTTGATAACATCAAAATTTTTATTTGTTCATTTTCACTTTTTTTTAAAATGATTTTCACTGATTACTCAGGAATTTAGATTTCTAGTCAGTCAAGAACGTGTATCTTTGTGATCTATAGTTAGTTGTAACCGTGTAGCTAACTTATTTTTGAGAAAAATCAAAATTTAGAAAAATTTATTTTATTTATTATTACTGTATTATCTATGTATCTTTATTCATAATTTTTTAAAAATATTTATTTAGCTTCGCTCAAAACATTGCTTTGAAATAACGAGGGTGGTTTGCAAATATACTGTGAAAAGCTCTTTAAAAATATATTTTATTTTGAAACTACTAAATATTGAAATCACGGTTCCTTTCATCCTCATTCCAATGAATTTAAGTTATTTGGAAAAATTAAATTACTTTAGCTATAATGAATAAAAATTATATATTCAAAATTTTATTATTTTTGATTTATTTTTCTTAAAAAAATATAACACCTAGAAAATATTGAAAAAAGAGAGATCCGAAGTATTACATTATTTCCGTCTATATATCAACCGGTTATGTTTAAGTGAAAATTTTATTGGAGTGGGAAAGTAACTATATATATGGCTTTGTTCTTTAGTTGAGCATACATCTTAAACGGTGATATAAATTTATTACATTATGTCTTAAGCTACTTTACGGTGATTTACAATCAAAGTAAATTACAGTTTAAATCAGTTAAAAATCTTGTAATCAAAATTTTAAAAAGAAATATAAGTTGTAGCGTGTAGCATGTAGCTGGTTTAATAGGAACAAAGAAATAGGTTCCTTAAACAGCTCAAAATATTTTATTACAATTTAAGGTACAATTTGAGCACAACACAGATACACACAGATACTACAAATAATACTAAATAACAACTAAAACATTTAAATTTAAAGAAAAAAATAAACATGAGAGTCATATGGACATGTCTCATACCGTCGGTTGTTGGAGAGGGACTGGCCTTCTCGTTGACGATGCCATGGGTGACGCTGCAGATAGAGGGCGCTACAGACTCCCCTCTGGCTCCGCCGACGTCCCGGGAAGGAGACAGGATTGAGATTAGGAAGCTGCTGAGGGTGTCGACGTGGTCTTCCTCTACTTTTCAAAGGGAAAACGGGACCGTTATCTCTAGATGATTGTTGATAAGGCATCAACATACTGGTATGATAAGTACCGAGTACTTGATCAGGGGCAGCAGGGTCTGCAACATCATATGTATTTGGTGATCTATTTGTTAGGATAATATAAGGTCCTTCACGTTTGGGCATGAATTTTTTACTTGTTTTGGTCTTAGACTTGCTTATGGGATGTAAAGTGATCCAAACTTTATCACCTGGTTGATAATAAGCGGGTCTATGCTTCTTGTCGAAGTACTCCTTTCTTGCATCTTGTTTTTGTTCTACACGTTCTCTAATTAAGGGTGTAAGACGTGCAAATTCTTTCAAGTAAGGTGTTATCTCTGCGACGAAGTTATCGTTATCAATGACAGCTCTTATATCATGCTGGACATCATCTGTGGTTCGAAGCTCTCTTCCGAACTGAAGGTAAGCTGCCGTATGACCTGTAGAATCACATTTTGCAGTGTTTAAAGCAAAACGTATCATGGGTAGTTTGTCCTCCCAAGTATCATGTGAATCACCAACTAGAATTGCTAATTTGGGTTTTAGGTCTCGATTTTTTCGTTCAGCAGGGTTTGCTTGAGGATGGTATAACGGTATAAGATCTTGCGTAATACCCAAGATTTTACAAGTTTGTTGCATTACAGCACTGACGAACTGTACGCCATTGTCACTGATTACCCTTCTAGGTAGGCCATAGCGTAAGAAGACTTCTTCTATCAATATTTTAGAGCAATTGATAGCTGTAGCATCTTTTAGGGCAAAAAGTTCGACCCATCGTGTACTTGTATCTTCAACAAGAAAAATCCATTTTTTTCCAGTTGGGGTCTCTGGGAGAGGGCCAAACAAGTCTATTGCCAGCGTCTCAAATCTTTGTGAGTAAATAGGCGTTCTGAGTAATCCAGCAGGTTTCTGGTTGTTAGATTTGTACCGATTACATTCAGCACAATCATTCACGTATTCGGCGATAAACTTTCTCATGCCAGGAAAGAAATACCTAGAAGCAATTTTATGATACGTGTTCTCAGCTCCACAATGTCCTGCAGTGGGAGTATCATGATATTGCTGTAGGACACGTTCTCGCTCGTGACAAGGGACAACTAACTGTGCTTCTTCTGACTCTGTTTCAGGCGAATATCGATACAGTATTCCCTGATTCATCAGATACCCTCTACTAGTCCAATTTACAAAGTTTTCATCTTTCCGACCACTTTCAAAGCACTCTATTATCTTTCTCACATCCTCATCCTTCAATTGTTCTTCACGAATATCTTTAGATTTCCTGGATGGCAAATCTATGGAAACAGTGTTCAAGTTACAAACAAATTTATCCACTTTATCAACTGGTCTGGACAGAAGATCTGCAATTACATTAGATTTTCCTGGAGTGTAAAGAATTTTCGGATGATATGACTGGATTTGAAGAGCCCATCGAGCTAAGCGTCCGGATGGCGATTTAATACTCATAAGCCACTTCAAGGGTTGGTGATCAGATGCAATAATAATTTCTTGATTTTCCACATAGCCACGGAACTTTTCAAGTGCCCATACCACAGCTAGTGCTTCTCTTTCAGTAGTTGAATAATTTCTTTCTGCTGAACTGAGCAATCGACTGGCATACTCAATCACATGTTCTTCCGGCCTTCCTCCTTGGATAAGGACTGCTCCTAGAGCGTAATTACTAGCATCAGTTCTTATGAGGAATGGTTTAGATCCATCTGGCTGAGACAACACAGGAGGTGAAATCAGCCGTCTTTTTAACTCATCAAATGCTTTCTGTTCGGTATCACCCCATGTCCATTGTTTATTCTTTTTTGTTAAGTCACTAAGGGGTCTAGCAACTTCAGAAAAATGGGGAACATATCTCCGGAACCAGGAACAAGTCTGTAGGAAGGACTGAACATCTTTAGCACATTTTGGTGTTGGAATTTTTTGAATAGAAGATACTTTGTCAGCATCCACTTCCACACCTTTTTCAGTTATCCAATGACCTAAATACTTCACTCTGTCACAAGAAAAATGACATTTGCTTCTGTTAGCATTCAGTTTAAATATAGAAAGTCTTTCAAACACTTTTCGTAAATCTGATATATGTTCATCAAAAGTTTCTGATAAGATAATGATATCGTCAAGGTATGACAACGCAAAAACCTCTTTGAGACCAGATCTAAATTTATCAATGAGACGTTGAAAAGTTGCAGATGCGTTGCGCAACCCAAAAGGCATACGTAAAAATTTAAAAGTTCCAAATGGACACATGAATGCAGTCTTCTCTTGGTCCGATTCATGAACTTTGACCTGATGATAACCAGATCTTAAGTCTATCGTAGACATGTATTTCGTCGACTTGGCTTCAGTCAATAGATCATCCATTCTAGGTAGTGGATAGTTATCCGGAATAATCGTTGAGTTTAACTTACGGTAATCAACACACAATCTGATGGTACCGTTCGGTTTAGGCACTAATACTACAGGACTTGCATAAGGAGATTCACATTCCTCAATTATTCCTTCAGTTAGTAAGGAATCTAGCTCTTTCTTCAACAACTCTTTCTTTGCAGGTGTCATTCTATATGGAGGTTCAGCAACAGGTAGGCTATTTCCAGTCTGTATTCTGTGTTCAATAAAAGGAGTAGGTTCTCCCCCTGGTTTGAAGTTATTTTCAAATTCTTCCAGCAATGAATTTAATTTGTGACGTTGTTCTCTTGTCAAGTGTTTTCCTTCATCATTTCTCAATTGCACGGAATTAGAGGTTTCTGAAATTTCAGCAGACATATCAGGCGAAGTTAATTTTTGCGACATTATTACTTTTGTAGCACTTACGGTTTCAGATGTTTCCTGATAAAATGGATAATGTCTGTGTGGATATTCACTAAAATGCCAAGTGTCATTCTGGATGTTAAGCACAATACCAGCAGCCTGGAGAAAGTCAGTGCCAAGCAATGTTCTATTACCTTTAGCGTTTGGTAACGCAATAAATTTCATACGAACTTTCTTTCCTTCTACATTAAGATTCACGACTGTTGTCAAGGCTGGGACATTTCTTTCTTTACCATCAGCAAGTATCATTGTAATATTCTTCTTTTGAAATTTAAAACCTTTCTCTTTCAATAAACAAAAAAATCTCTCTCCCGCAATGGAATTTGATGCACCTTGTCGGCACAAAAAGCTGCTTTTTCACCACAAACAGTTAAAAAAATTGAGCTAGACAATGAATCTGAAGCTTGTGCGGTATACAATTTTACACCATTAACAACTGTTTTAGCCTCTTCTTTTAATATGTTGCACTTTGGACACTTAGACTGAATAAAACCAAGATTACCACATCCATAGCAATGAACCGAAAATTTTCTTTCTGGCTTGTCTTTACTAAATTTTGGACTTTCATAGTTGGAATATTTTATTTTGTTATGTTCCCTAGAGTTAGGAGGCTTATAGTTTCTTTCTGAAATAGATTTAACAAAGTCTTTGAAATTTGGCTTCTTAGCAAAAATAGGTGAATTTTTCTTCATTCCCAGTCTTACATTTTCATAACTGTCAAGCTTTTCTGCAAGTTCTAAAGGATCATTCAGCTCTGACCATTGATCAACAAAATGTTCTCTTACCTCTGGAGGTGTTCTTTTCTTTAACTGGTCCGCTATAATTAAGTCTTGCAATTTCTCAAAAGTGATGATATTCAACTCCTTTACCCATCCCTCGAAATATGATTTAATTTCAAAATAGAAGTCTTTCCATGTTACTTCTGCACTTTTTCTATGTTGTGAGAACATCTGCCGAAACCTATCTGATGTAAGTCGAAAACGCTTCAAGAGCATCTCTTTCGCCTTTGAGTAGTCGTTAACATCTTCTTCATTTTCTCTAGCAATTAATTGATTTATTTCGGCTGGCAATGAGCCTATCAAGTACGGCATCCAATTCCTTTCAGGTATATTCACTAATTTTAATTGACGTTCAAAAACTGTCAGGTACAGTCCTATTTCATCTTTATTAGGATTGAATTTTGGGAGAATACGATTCAGATCCCAATTTGTTTTCTCTGCTTCACTGGCTGGAGCTGTGGCAGTGGATGAAAGTACTTTCTGAGCTTCCACTTGAAGTTCTAAGCGTTGCAATTCATACGCTCTTTCTTTTTCAATGCACAGTTCTTTTTCTTTGGCAATTCTTTCGCATTCAGCTTGTTTTTCTTTTTCAAGCCGTTCTTCTATTATATTAGTTAGCATATTTTTCACTAATTCTTCATCATAATCGTTTGATTTGGTTATAATATCTTTCAGTTGAATTACTTTTAGATCATCTGCTACCCCTAGCCCCATTTCTATAGCGAGGTTTCTCAAATCTTCTTTTTTCCCTTTCCCAAGGAAGGCCATTTTAGCATGAGTTTATTTTTAAGAGTTCTAAAGTTATTTTCAACTGATTTAAAATACTGATTTTTTAAAATATGTGTTTATTTATTTTAGTTAAAACGAAATTTAAACACCATCAGTCTTAAATACAATATTATGTGAAAATATAAACATTTTAACTTTAAACATAAGTGAAGTATAACCTATTATTATTTATCCACATATTTACTGCAAATAAAATGAACTCTTAAATTATTATAAATAAACCTGAAATATTCATATGATATTCACTGTAATCAAACAAAACCAAAACAAAGCATTTCACAATTCTACCATGAATTTTATTTTCGTTTCATTTATAACTCTTTACTTTCGTTTTATAATTACCAATAATCACTAAATGTGTACCTTTGTTTATAAATTATACTTTATCAATACTTTAATACCACATTCAATAATTCAAAATATATTAATTAAGATAACTTAATCATATGCATTCAAAGAATATTTTATATATAAAATAACAAAATGTTTTATTGACTTTTTATTTAACTTAAAAGTTCTTCAATTTTCTAGAATATCAATTCTGATACCTTTTACCAAAATATTAATAATAATGTTGTAATCTTAATATATAACCTTAAATATATACATGGAATACAATATATTTTCATTCTTTATTCAATGAAACCACTTACTAAAAAAATAAAACACAAAGATTCTAAACAGAAAGTGAATGACGAAAAAAAATTAAATAAATAAAAATAGCATTCATAGATACTGAAAGGCTAGACAGTGAGGCGTATATGAAAGCAATAACAACGGTCGTTTGCGGCGCCTTGTTTCGTGTTTTAAATCAAAACAAAAGTATCATCGCATGAAAAATGCACAGTCATCAGACAATTAAATTCTGTTAGATACTATATTTTAAACACTATCTCACTGTAAAGAATATATTTTCAACTATTCAGAATTAAGAAATATAATATATGAGAAATATAAAATATTCAGAAGTAACAGAGATATTAATTCACGTACACATACTATAATACTTCAAATATAATAATAAAATAAATATATCTTTTAATTCAATACTCTAATACAAAATATTATTCATTTAATAATATGTGAAACATATCTACCAAATCAAACAAATAATTATACTCGCAAGTAATAATACTGTTCAAAATTCAAGAACATAAAATAATAACACTTTTATGGAACACAACTTATAAAGAAACTTTTTATATAGTTTTATATTCATACGTGCTTAAACATTAACATTTTTGTGCTTAAACATAACTTAATTTTAATTCTTAGTACAGTATAAAAGCAACTTATCTGGAATTTTCAGATCGCTGAACTCCTCAAACGAACTACAACTACAATCTCGGATGAGATTACACTTCGGAATCTAATAATAATAATGATCTCGGATGAGATTATACTTCTAATGAATCCATAAAACACTACACATCAGGAGGTAACCTGTAAAATTTTGAGTTCCCCTCCAACAACAAAATTTAATTCTGGGTAGAATTTTCAAGAGCAAAAAGAAACTCGAACTCGGGTCTCACGTTGGGCTGCCATTTTTTGTAGCGTGTAGCATGTAGCTGGTTTAATAGGAACAAAGAAATAGGTTCCTTAAATAGCTCAAAATATTTTATTACAATTTAAGGTACAATTTGAGCACAACACAGATACACACAGATACTACAAATAATACTAAATAACAACTAAAACATTTAAATTTGAAGAAAAAAAAATAAACATGAGAGTCATATGGACATGTCTCATACCGTCGGTTGTTGGAGAGGGACTGGCCTTCTCGTTGACGATGCCATGGGTGACGCTGCAGATAGAGGGCGCTACAAAGTTATATTTTATAGTTAGCTTTAGACCAACATCTTGATATAAGTTTCATTCTATAGAGTGCAGCCATTCTAAATTACAGAATAAATATTTCATTTATATAGATTTCCAAAAGATATATATATATATATATATATATATATATATATATATATATATATATATATATATATATATATATATATATATACACATTAATTTATGCGTTATTTTTAATGTTATATTTTTAATATAATTATAATATTAATGGTGTTCAATGAAACATTATTTGTAGTGTTGAATATTAAAATATTAATCTGTGGAGTTCATATAATTTGTTGTATAAAAATGAAGTCTTATTAGTATGTATTTTTTTACTTTTGTTTTGCTATGTTTTCTCACAATTCTCTTACAGTTCCCTTTAATAGATCTTTCGTATCTAAAATAAAAAAAATACATCAAATTACCAGACTTCGGTACCAGAAGCTGGTTTAGTTAAAGATTAGGATAAATTTAAACGCATAATGAAATGATTTTTATGGCAGTTTAGCACTCTTTGGATGACGTTAAGCAAAATTAAACTATCATGTTTCTCATAACTAAAACTTCTGTAAAAATTAACTGAGATTTATCTAATTGCCATAACTACATTTAATAGCTTGCTTTTAAGAAATTTTACCACAAACGTATGTCTTCATTTTTTACGAGCTTGAAAAATTAATATTTAAATTATTATACTGAAAAAGGATGTTTGCCAGGTGATGCATTAATTTATGATTCACAAATTGGCTATGCTTTTCCCTTCGTAATAAGTCGAATATGATCATACGATATAATTAATAACAATATCATATGGAATACGTCTTCCTAGATGCAAAAGTCCTTCTTGAACCTAGCGCCATTAAACCTAAGTAATCAACCAACCATCCTAGATGGTAACACAAAAACCCTATCAAAAACAAAGTACGTTTTTCCTGGTTCCAAGAAGGCTAGGAAGACGATTGGTGCAATGGAGTAATGACAGATTAATTTGTGGCATACAGCCAAAAATTAATATAAAACATCATTGAATAAATAATAGTCAAATATTTTAAGCTTTTTAACATCAAATTTAGTAGCGAAAATACTTGTGTAGAAGAAGAACCTATTCAGGAACATCTTATAATTCTTGGAACATGCCCATATAGTGTATCACCGTATTTTTCAATCCTAACTATATTTGATGGGTAACTTAAAAATAAAAAAAATTATGTCTAGAAAACAAGAAATAAACACCAAACTATACAAATTGATGGACTTTTTGATATCATACGAACATTTAGTTTGCCGTGAACGGAAAATATATTGCATTTTTAATGGATGTGGTGTATAAACTATTTCTCCGCCAACTAAAGAATATTGAAAAATGAACTTTTACTAAGTTTTTCTAATACTTTCTTCTTATATGTATGATTTTTATAAATTTACCTCGAAATCACTGATTACTTTATGATCAAATCTTCAACATATTTTCTAAACTAAATATATTTTAAATAGTAATTATAGCCTTCTTTATTATAATTCATCTTAAATACAATTTTAATAAATGATATTCCTTTAATAATAATAGTTTTATATAGTTATTAAATAAGACATATTCAGACTATTTTATAGTATTTTCAGAATAGAAATTCTTCTTTATTAGTTGCTAAAATGAAAATAATTTGCATTTAAAATTGGACAAATTAAGTAATTCTTTTATAGTAAAATTTTTTATCAGAAAAAAATTATTTTTAACTTGTATATGACAAAATGTTATGATATATTTGTTCTTTCTTCATCTATGCAATTAGGCGATCAAAAACCATTAAAATAACTATTTTATAAATATAAAAATTAAGGATTCAATTTAAGAATTTGGATTAATATAAATCAAAGTTCAATGTAACTAATTTCAAGAAAAACCACTAATTTTATATTTCTTTATTTATAAAAAATACCTTTCTACTTTTTTAATAAAAGAAAGCATAGAAAATAGCATCAAATTGAAGAACAGTTCTCTCATATCATCTGAAAAAAAAATTATACTTCTTCTTATTTCATTTTGAAACGAAATGCTGATTGTTTGAAATATAGCGTGGCATACAATAAATTTTCTCTTCTCTCACAAAAAACACATGGTGTTTCAAATTTTAACCATTACCCTCTTTAAGACAACCGGACATTTGTCTTTTAACCTATTTTAGCCAATCATTTTGAAGCATCTAATCACGTGATAATTTCTTTTCTACTGCCTTTTAAAAATGTCTTACAGATGTCAACAAATGAGTTTATGAATTAAGTAATTTAACTCACAGTAATGCATGCAATTTTCAACATAAAAAAGATTGAATTTTATATAATTTTTACTATGAGCTTCGGTTTATGAAATAAAAAAATTGAATTAAAAATATTATTTTTATAAAAAGCAATTGATTTTGAAGATTTAGTGGTTAAACTGTAGACCAACTGAGAGAGATATAATTCATTCTTACTTACAATTTTTTACTATAGTGATCCTTTATCAAATCTTCTAAATTGTATTTAACCCCTTCTTTTCTCCCTTCCTTTTTTCCTCAGTTTCTGAGCCAAAGCACTCTTAATTTTCTTAATTTTTTTAATTTAACATTTCTTAATTTGAAACACTACACTACTTAATTGCTGAAAATTATTTTCTTCTTTATTATCTTTATTAAAATTTTACTTTCTTTAATGTTTCGAAAGCTTAACAAAATGTATCACATTTTACAAAAAAAAAAAAATAATTGTGAATCATATCATATTTCTAATTTATTAAACTACAAAAACTTTTTAACAATATTTTCTAAGCTATTGTATTTAAAGTAAAATATAAACATATACATATGTTATTTTCATTTAATTGATTGAGACAAATAATATAAATTTGTTAATAACTTTTGGAATGTAAGTTAATAATTTGAATGCAAACAATACATTAGAGCAAATATTTTAAATTTTTCGTTTAAAGCAATTTTTACATTTGTTAAATAGAATTTAATTTTTTTTATTAATTACATGCAGTCAAAGGGATAATTCATTTGAAAATGTCTGTAGAATCACTAATCCAAAACTTGTGAAGAAAATTCAGTAGCATAACTTTTTGAAACATAATAAAAACGAGATTTCAGTAGATTAATAGTATTATATATTAATAGCTTCACTTAAGTTTTGAGAATTTCTGAAGAAAGCATTTATTTTATATTATTGTTGTCCTATAGATTTTCGAATAATCTATGAGAATTATTCTATTCTTCATCTCCAGATGATGTGTATGATAATGGTCATACATTCAACAACATATTATCGTTGGATGCATTTAATCTCGTTATTATGGAAAACATTATTTGAAATACACATTTCACACAACATTAAACAATTTCGAGATACACTAATATCAAATTATATCAATGATCTCGATATTGATATATCAAGATTAATCTCGAGATTAAGGAAAGCATTCATATTCCATATACATTTTACAACATTAAATCATTTCGAGGTTTTTTAATATCGAATTATATCAATGATCTCGATGTTGATAGATCGAGATTAAGGAAAACATTCATATTCTATATACATTTCACAACTTTAAACCTTATTTAATCAAATAATTTACAACCTCTTGTATTTTTAAATACCAATTTAAACTTAAGCTACATATTTAAAATTGTCTTTAAGACTAAGAGGATATTTCTTACAGCTATTTCTGAACAACAAAGGACACACAACAAACCATTATAAGTTGCCTGAAGTTATCACACACATCCTCATAAATCTAATCAGTGCCGGCGCTGCAATTCAGGCGAAGGATATCTAACTATAAATTAACTCTAATGATGCTACAATTTTTGAATAATAAAGTTACGTGGAGTTTGCAAATTTTCTCAAAATATATATAAATAAAATGGTAATTTAATAAAATCTTAGAGAGTTGGGAATTTCACCGATAAGAATTTCACACATGGGGGTTCGCAAACATTTTATGCAAGGGTTGTTATGCAAATTTGAACGCTGTGTAGGAATTTAATTACGTTAACCAAGGAAAAATTTCATTTCAGTGAACGAATATGATGTAAAACACTTTGCCACAAGCTTATTCTCCTAAACTACTTATTACAACGACTATATTTAGCGAATGTCAATTAACTACTACTCAGTATTAGTTTTACGTTTAGAGGAAAGACTATACAATTAGATCAAAGGTTTCACTTAATAAATTCTGTTATATATATATATAGACTTACTTATAGAAATAATCCCCTTGTAAACCAGTGTGGTTAACTTATATTTCTATAATGAAATTTAAAGTTTTCTTTATTGCAACTAATTATATCGATTAATTTATACAAAAAGTTTAATATCTTATATGAATAAATGAAATTTAATTTATGCATTAATAAACAAATATCTTGTTGATAAGAATTGGTTAATTTAATTTTGTGAATGATTTTTCGCAGACATTTTGTATCATATTCTAAAACAATTAAAGTAGTATGTTGCGGTTAATCTAATTTTGTTTCTAATAGATACAGTTCATCAGAAGTTGATTCGATCGAAATTTATTTATAGAGTTTTTTTTAAATGATTCAGATAATCAATCCTAACTTTTTTATTATCTATTTGAAACAACTAATCGATTCTCGGTAAGTCTATAACCCATCAAATAATACATAAAAAATAACAAATGCAGGTTTTATAAAGTAAAATTGTAAAAACTCATTTAATTATTTATTATTTTTTATTATTGAAAAATTTTTTAAAAATGTGTTTGTAAAAATTTTTTAACTTTAGTCTTTAAGATACGCGATCAAATTATGAAATTATTTCTTAAACTAAAAAAATGTGACCTTAATTTTACTTAGGTAAGTAAATGCTTTCTTATAGAAGTTAAAGTCTGTTATATGCTTATGAAGACCTTTGGGATTTAGTTTATAGAAATTTTTTATACTCTTTAAAATGTTAGTATAACAATTAATATGAAGATATCGATTCTTAAAATATAGTATAGGAAGATATTTGTTTACATTTACACACACACACATATATTGTAATTCATCTTTTATGTATGTATGTATATATATATATATATATATATATATATATATATATATATATATATATATATATATATATATATATATATATATATATATATATATATATATATATATATATATATATATATATATATATATATATATAACCATTATGAAAAATTTATTTCAAGAATAAAAAAAATAAAATAAGTCATTTTACTTACTTTCTTAAGTATAAACTCCTTATTAAAAGTAATAAAAATGCACTAATAATAAGAATGGGATATATTGAAGCATTTCACAGGTATGTATATAGTTCTTAAACAAACATTTTAAGAAAATGCCTTCGATTATTTACGAATTTTATTTTAGAGAAATCCCAGCTATCTTCATTTATTCATTTATTTTCGGATTGTTACTTATCTAAGTACCTTCCAAACTTCCTTTCATTAACTAAACGCTTTTATAATTAATGGTGCTTAGGAGCAATTGGGGCTTATTGCCAGCAATTCTGAGTTAAATAGGGATAGAGCTTTATGCAGAAATGTGTAAATGTAAGGATATAAGCATATTTTAGCACTCTGTGATATTAATTTATTTCATATGAACTCAGGAAAGTTACATGAACAATGTATATTAGAAATTATAATTTCCTTTTTTCCAAGTATTTGATGCATGAAATACACATTTCAACTATTTTATTAAGACCATAAATTATTCAATTTGTTCAATAGAGGAAGAACTTATTATATAAAAATTTATAAAATTATTGAAGAATATCATTTGTAAAATAGTAAATTATATTCAATGCGATTTTTTTTATTTCCAAATGTTCAAATTTAAAAAAAGTTTGATTTTACGTGCAACTTTATTAATTATATTTTTCTTAATTGAATCAGCTTCAATTATATTCCTCATCAACATTAATCTGGCCAACTCTGACATAAATTTTAGCAATATGTATGTATATTATTTTTGGAGGGAGAACATTTTTATATTCTTTCTGTTTACTTATAAGATTATTGTACATTCTTATGTATTCAACAGTGCAAATATTCTCTTACATTACTTTTTATCAACATACAGCTAACGAAAAGCGAATACTTTATAGAACAAAGAGCAAAATTTTGCTCTTTGTTCTATAAAGTATTCGCTTTTCGTTAGCTGTATCCTTGATTAATAATAAACTCTCTGTTCTCCAACTCAATGTTTTATGAGTTCCTTTTTCGCTATGGGTATGGTTGCTTCTGGTTGCTTGATATCTGATCTTCTTCTTCTTAGATTTGGGTTTGTATGTCATTGGGCACCACTGCTTTTATCAGCATTCTGATACTTAAGGGTACAAGAGATAAAAATGAATTGAAGCATGTATCCATCCATTAAAAATTGTAGGTGTAGTTAGCAGTTGGTGCTCATCTCTTTGTGCCAAGGGAAAATTTTTATTACATGAGTTCTTTCCACTTTGGAAGAATGATCTGTTTAGTTTTCATTTAGGTATCAAATCGCTTCATGCAAACACTTAAGATAAAATGAAGTTAAGATATAAGAAACCGTACGCTGAAAGCGGAATCGAGTGAATAAAACGTTAAAAAAAGTGAATTTGAAAGAAGGAGTAAAAAGAATCTTTTCATGGAACTGAACAAACTTAATGTTTAAGATTTTCTCCGTAAGAACATTCAACTTCAAATGCTTTAAGTGTAAAACAATAAAACAGTGAATAAAAAGTAGCATCCAACTTGAAAAAATAACTTGAAGCTTTTTTTTTCATGAAGTGATTGAAACTCAGATGTTTTTATAATTCACGTATCAACAAAAGGGAAGCGGACGTCTATTGCTACGTCTACACGTTTTTTACTGAATGTAACAATAAATGGCAGAAAGACTTGTATCAACACTTTTTATCTTAAACTCTTAAATTCCTTCTGTTTGTGGAATAACTATAACGCTCATGTTATGACTATAACGCTCATGCCGGATTTTAATAAATAAATAAATGTATGAAGTTTTCTTCCATCTAATTTCAATCTTCTCATAATTATGTGAAGTTTTTCCCATCTAAAATTTAGCTTCCATCTTTCATCTGCAATTTTCATCTTTCAGCTCTTTCATAATCCTCAGCACAAATATCATAGGACATTTTACTAAAGTGATTATATGATTGAAATCAGAATGAAATTTTAGAAAATGAAATTATATTGACAAAGAATTTGTCAAAAATTCTTTGAATTTGACAAAAAGTTTGTCAGTTTGTGCTTAAAATGGTGTTTAATAAAATACAAAAAAACACAATAGCAAGATTATTTTAGTATACAGGTTTTTTAAATAAAAAAATATAACTGAAAAAAGCACATTTAAATTTACTTTAAGAGTTGGGGTAAAATGAATTACGCATAAAAACTCTGTTGAAAAAATCCATTGCAGGTTAAAAGTCTCATTCTTTTACATTTTAAATAACAGCTCAAATGTGATTTATACTGAAGAAATACAAGTTGATGATATGATTAAGAACATAATGAATGAGAATAATAAAGAACTTTCAGTCATCAAACAAAAAGAAATGATGGATGACAATTACATCTTCAAAACAAATAACTAAATGATTTACAGGGATGAACTACTTTTTTTTCTTCTTGGAAGCTTATGTCAGTTAATTTCTACATTTATACTTTGATCATTAAATATTCCATTGATAAATCTAAACGAAGGTAATCTTCTAATCACGAATGTCAAATCTGAGCTTTAGTTATTTTGATTAAACTATATAAGACATTTTTTATTTCATCATATTAACTTCATTCTCTCTTGAAACATATTTGCACCACGTTGCACTTTTAGTGAATACGCTGTGCACTTGTTTTCCACTGCAATTACTTTCTGATATTTTTATATAAATGTAGCACCAGAAACACTTTGCTACATGAAAGTTCTTAAGTTCTTTTTTTGTGTACCTTAGTCAAATTTAGACCTCACTTTTTATAATTACAAATATTTGTATAACAAAAGTATCTATAAATAACACAGCAGCATCCATTATGATAAAAAATTACGATACAATCCCACGTATTACTTACATGAGTAGAAAAATAATATTTGAATGTGTTGCGTATTTTGATAACCAAATTGTTCTAAATGAATTCATACAAAAAATTTATGCATGTTATATCTAATATGCTAACATGAGATTCTTGTTTCCATCTAGCAATGAGAAAATTGAAATACTCGTAATTCATAAATGCAATATTTTTTTTATCTTAACTGAATTCTAAAAAAAAATGAATTTTATAAAATTTTGAATAAATTTAATTTTAAACTAAATTTATTCAGAATATAATTGCAAATTTTTTTCAATGTTTAATCAGATTGTCACCTTTAATTTAATCCTGCAATTTTTTAAAGATTATATTAAAACAAAAATTTTTATGTTATTTAACGATGATAATGTCCCAAAATCTGGTTGAAAATATGCCCAGTCAGATTTTGACATCATCATTTGACCACCAGATAACACTTCGAGGTAGTTGGCTTAATGACTTTGTGGCTTCTGTTGGTTAAAATAAGAAGCCGGAATTATAGTGTGCAATAACCAATCTCCCTATAAAAATATACACCAAATATAGTAATTTTACTTTTTCGGTAAATAATATGATTCTGGCTGTTTTATAATTCAATTAAAAGGATTTTTTTTCTGTCAATCATTTAAGTTACAAACGTTAAATTCAGTTATTTTTTTTATCATAAATGTGACGAATAAAATAATTTACAGAAAAAATAATAATAAATAAACTATGGCCAAATTTACAATTTATTTTTAAATTTCTATTTAAAGTAAATTTTTAATCTCTCAGGATTTTTTTCATAGCTTGAAAAAGGAATTCATGATTCAGGGCTATGGAACTTTAATACTGATTAATTATTTCTCATTTTTCAATGAAATGAGGAATATTTAACAGCAAAAGTTTAGAATTAAGGTTTAAATGGGACTAAGTAAATTTAGGAAAATTGAGCTATCACTTTTCCCATAAAAAAAATCTTAATAATAAAATTCGATCATTAATATTTTTCATTTCATAATGTTCTTGAGAAAAATAAATGTCCCTTGAAGAACCTTAAACAACTGATAAGTCAGTTAATGCTTGTTCATCACAATCACGATGCAATTAAGAAATATTAATGACGAGACCAGGAATATCGCAATGAGCGTATAATGAGGAGAAATTTACTTCGTTGGCTGTCAAACAAAATGTTTCCAATAACTATCGTTTAAACTCATCAAAGCTAGCACAATAATAATCTTCGTTCGTACTGTCCAATTACGAGATAGAAAATGGATCGCAGCATTGTTGTGTCCGGCATAAACCACTCTAATGTTATATGGAACAACCCCCGCCCCTTATAGCGGTCCGTAATCTCTCTTCCCCCCTATTTTCACTTCATTAAAGGAAGCCTTTATCGAGACCTTTGTGAGAAGGGGAGGTCGTACCCCTCCCTGCGGGCTCACGTGATTTAGGGGTTTCCTGGGGAATGATTTATGGTGACGTCACATGATCGATGCCCAAGTGCCGGATGGCCGCGCTACTAATTTGCCTACCCCACTTCTTGGCTGTCATATTATTGCGGTTTCGATATACTTCGATCCAGTTCAGTGGTTGACTCTGGGGTCTCCGACACGGTTTCAGTGGCCCGATGGGAGAAGGCTTTTAAAAGTGCATATGTTATTAAAATTCAGTTTATGTTGAAGTCAAGAACTAAATGTTTACTTAATTTAAGGTTTCCAAGAAGTTTTAAATTAAAATTTAATAGATTCTGAATTTTATACTTAATAACATTTTCAGATTTTTCAAATTAAGATTTTGTTGTTTGCAGTTGTTTAGTTATAAACTTGTGCGTGGTTGAATAAATGATTTAGCATTAATTATGATACAATATTTTTAATGAATTGTAAAATACTCAATTAGGATATTCTAATTTCCTTAAATTTTGAATTTTAAATTTTAACAAAATTTATTAGAAAATTATTGTTTCTAATAAATATTAATATTATTATTTTAAAAAGTAAGTTAAAGCATCATAAAGTCTATGTATTCATTACCTTGAAAGCACAACTTTTATAAATGTGATCGTATTTATTAAAATGTTCGCACACTTGATTTGATGCTTGAAAAATATGTGTCTTTACTAATAAGATTAAATGAACAAAATGAAAGATTTATTCTTCGAATTATTTTGATAGTTTTTAGTTACATAACCCTAAAAATATATGATAGAAAATGTAAGAGGGAAAATAAGTACAAAACAAGTTAAGTAGTTTATGAAAATTGTATTTTCCTCAATGCAATGTATTTGTTACTTACATCATAGCAGTTTTATAAATAATGTTAAAAGTAAAACGAATATTTATTCTTATGTTTTACATGTTATATTTTAAATAAGTTGGAAAAATATCAGAAAATGTATTGACTTCACTGAAAGTAAAATTTGATCGATGGACTTTGAAGATTAATTAAAAAATATGTTAAATAGCTAGTTGAAGATAATTTATATTTTAAGATAGTATAAATTAGAATAAAAAATATTTCATATCCAGTAAATTGTAATTGTTCAAGATTATTTATATTTTAAAATAGTAAATAAAAATAAAAATATTTCATATCCAGTAAATTGTAATAATCTGCACAGGCTCATGAAAAATATGGAATTATTTAGTGAATATAATGAAATTTCTGAATTTCCTGGGAATGCATATTTTCCAATGAAAAGAAATTATAAAACTAATGTTTTGTTTTCATAAGATGTCATATAAAAAAGTCACATGATAGTGCTACTTTAATTAAATTAATCAAATAGTTTGTTGAAAAAATGTTTTTAATTTGAAAACTTTCTCTCTTTTGATTGCAATAAGTTGTTAATAGTTTATTTTATGATAAATAAAGTTTTGTATGAAGAACTTATTTATTAATTTTAAAATTTTTAAAAAATAATCAATCAAAATTTTGAGAAAATTTGAGAAAAATTATGAATCAACTAAGCAGATATATATGCTTTCGAATTTAAATAATCGATATTTTATATTTTTGTATAGTTGCTTTTTTTTTAAAAAAGCTTTACATTCATTCAAAAACTAATCTGATTATTGTAATTGCCAAACGTAAAACAGAGCACAAATCATTTGAAAGAATACATAAAGAACTTGATTAATTATTTATGATTAGTTAATAGTGTTTAAAGGAAGTCATTTTACACCTTATTCAAATGTATCTAAGGAAAATGTGAGAATTCCATAGCAGTTTGTAGGTTTTGTAAATTTTTAACAGTGAAAGAAAATCACATTTATTTTTTTTTATTTGTCCTTTTTATTTTATTATTTTATTATCACATTTATCCTTTTTTTCAAACATAATGTATCGTATCCCAAACATTCACTCGAAGAAACCTGATTTAAGCCATTAGACAGTGAGAGTAAAGTTTAAAACCGAAATGGTAGAGAGAGAACGAATGTTATTAAGCACTATAAAAAAAGATAAGAAATTAAGAAAACAATATTTGGAAGCACATTCTCTTAATACAAAATAAATTTCTTCATTTTATAGTACTTGGGAAAATTATGAAGAGCTTATCAGTTGAATTCCATTATGCATTATTTGTCAAGAGTAATACAATGCATGTAAATGGATTAAATTTTAAAAAATATCAAAATTATTCTGTTGTACTTTTTAAATAATGTTTTATGATTACATCTTGAAAAAATGGTTTTTATATACTTGCTATTGCCATAAATATAGTTCAAATTCTAAATATATTGTTGCAATTACTAAAATGGTGTGACTTAAAATCTCAAAAATTGATAACATCTTTAAATGCTTCTTTACTGAAAATTTTTAATTCCTGCTTTTCTCTTTTCTGGTATTTTTATCGTAAATACTCTGTTGTTTGTAAGTTCTGATCTGAAACTTACGAAAATAAATTATTTTACGAGGTGATTTATTCATGCTATAAACCATTAATTTCTTTGTCTTATGATATATTTTACTTGTGAAGAAAAACGTGTAGAGCAAGTTTAAAGAGATTGTTTCCAAAGTATTAGTATTTCTGTGAAAGTATTATTCTTTAAAAAAACTAGTTATTTTGCTGATTACCTAGGATTATCTATTAAATTACCAAAAATAGTTTCATTTCTCAAATAATCAAGGTTAGTTTCAAATTACTGACTATGCATTTTAATATAAATTTATAGATAAATTTGTGGATTATATATTATACATAAATTATTATAGATTACAATATATAGTAAGTTAAAATTAAGAGAATATCACTAAATATAAAATATCAATAATTAAGTGGAAATGTCAAAATTTTTATAAAGCAGCAAGAATTCTATAATTACAAAATATTTTTATTTATTTACTTTATAAAAGTTGTTTATTTAGATGATTGGAAATTTATTCCTTTGATTACTTTTCTTTTTACATAAAAAAAAACTCCATCTTAAATAAATTTTAATTTGTATTTTTTACTTCGTACAATTTAACTTAGATTCTAAACTACTGCCAACATCCTCAAACTAGGTAAGAATCAAATCAAAGAGTTATTAAATCAAATACCAGAGCACTAAATAGCAATCTGGTAATTTACCTTCCTTTTATTTATGCATCATAAGAAATATCCGAAGCAAATTTATAATGAGCCTATAAAATAATATAATTGTATTACAACAAATAAACTTTTATTTGGTGAATTTTAATATTTAATCTTAAATTGTTTTTCGTCTCGATAGTATTTAAGATTAAACAGTTTTAACAATATATGTATACAATTTAGTTTTAAATTCATATTACTTAAGTAGTATGATTAAATTTGTTTTAAATATTTAATACATGATTGCATTTAATAAATCTTAAATTGTGATATCCTAAAATATAAATATCAGTTCAGAATTTCAAACAAAAATTTTGGTTTTGGCTGAATTAAAATAGTTTGATGTATTCCTCTAATAGTCTCCACTTCTCATAAGGAAGTTCGTATATCAACTATAGCCCCCGAGCGAATGCAAAGAAGGGATTCAAAAGATCCGGGCACCACAAAACGCGGATTAATAACTGATCGATTCCCTCTATTCAACCTCATCGGTTGGATGGCGTGACGAAGAGTTATAGAAGCCAAGGCCTTATCATGGTACCTCGCAGTGAAAGAAAAAAAATCCCTAAAGGAAACGACGGGATGAATAAGAGAAGGGAGGGAGGGATGAAAAAAACCCGATATCTACAAACTGAAAATTGATCCCCATGGTAATGCTTTTGAAATAGAGAGAAAAATTCCAAGGGAAATGAAGCTTCAAAATCCATGCGTTTTAATATTTAATTCTCTACCTTTGGTGACTTATGAGAAGTATGATAAGGGCCTCGGTGGTTCGTTAAAATATAATCCATCTAGAGGAAGATCTATAATTGGCTAATAACTTTTTTAACTCTATATATAGAAAATACTACTTTTCTTATTAAACTATTAGTGATATATATCCTCAGTTTTAAATTTC
This sequence comes from Latrodectus hesperus, assembly GCA_037975125.1. Taxonomy (NCBI): domain Eukaryota; kingdom Metazoa; phylum Arthropoda; class Arachnida; order Araneae; family Theridiidae; genus Latrodectus; species Latrodectus hesperus. The sequence goes on from CM075853.1 coordinate 115,342,215, forward strand.
ACGAGTAAATTTAAATGATAATATAAACAGTTTCATTTAGCATATTGAATATAAATAAACAAATGATGATTAGGAATGGCTAAGCAGAATTTATATTAGATTATGTGTCTAACTGCAAAATTTAATTAATATTTTGTCATAAGTTTTGGAGAAAAAATTATTTTTTTTAAAAAAATACTTATTAGAAGTTATTTTTGTTTTTATGATTTTTTATTGAATAAATGTAACGATATATATAAAAAAATCTTTCAATGAAAACGTTATTCGATCATTCAATAAACAAAATATTAAATTAAGACCCATATGAACGAATAAGTTTATTGCAGAGATAAAGTAACATGGTTGAAAATTATTACACGCATTATCAAATAAACTAAAACCACGTGTTTATATGACATTGTTTTAGAACTGATTAAAAATAGGACGGTGAATGCTTTTTTAACAGTACTCGAATGGTAATATAAATGGTACATTGTTTAAAATGAAAATATTGATATGGTACAAAACACGAGAATCAAATGTTAAATAATATCTTGAAAGACATAATATAATGTATTGAGGTTTCAGTTGTATTATATTGCTTCTATTCCGATCACTTCAACACATTGTAAATTACTCAAGTAAATCATCAAGGCACCTCGGAAAAAGGGTTTCATTTTCTTTATTCTTTAATTGGAAGGTAAAAATCTGTTATTATGAAAACAAACATTTAGAATATTTTAAATTGAATGATTTAATTTAAATATGATTGACTTTCTTTAAATTGCTTCAAATGACAAGAACAGATAAAAGATTTTTTGCAGTGTTCTTCAATAAGCAAAAGTTGCTCACATTGACAGAACAATAACCAATAAGTAAGAACATGCACAACATGCAAGGCAATAATGAATGAAAGATAGGTAAATAGTTTCTCATATCAAGTAATGTGTTTTACTGTTTACATGAGATTTCACAAATAGTAATTTGATTGCACAAATGTGGCGAAGGAATTGCAAGTGAAGAATGACCAGTATTGGGGGATCTTGTTTACATTTATCCGTCAGGAAATTTAATTTCAGTACTATAATTTTTTTTAAAAAAATAAAACATAGAAAATATTGAATGAAAAGAGAGAGAGAGATGTGTGTGATTTTTACTGAAAAGAACTTAAATAACCTGGCATGTAATTCATATAATATATATGAAATACCTATAATGTTGCATATACAATACATATATAAAATATAACGAGCAAACAGAAAAAAACAAATAATTCCTTTAGAAAAATTAAGAAAGAAAGTTTCAATGAATACGTTGTTTTCATTTAAGGTGATATTATCATTACCAATGTTCTTAATCACCTGAAATACGAACAAACGTTTGAGTATGCATGTTTCATGAGTACCATTTTAGAAGGACTATGCGTTCATTCTTCTTCTACTTACTCATAAACACAGTATCATGTCCATCAGTTATCATAGATTTAGAAGAGATTGAATTTATTCAACTCGTGAGGTTATCCCCCAGAAAACCAAATTTATATCCTCAATGAAGGGAGTATATCTCCCAAGAAATTTATTTGGAAATGCTGCATAAATTCTGGAATGAATTTTGATGTTCAAATTGCCTCTGAGATAAACGTACCTTGATTTATCACACTTGTGTTTTAGGGAAATTATTCCTTAACAAGAACAGATGTTGAAAATCCTGCAACATATTTGTGATAAAATAGTTTTCAGCAACACAATTGGATTCGTTTTTTATTTTTACCAAAAACTACTTTTCGGAAAATGCTTGTCATTTGAAAGCTTATTTATTTTGAAGTTACTCTAGAAAACAGTTTTCTCTAAACTATATATAAAAGAATTGATATTTCTATGATGCTTTATTACTACCTTTTTTATTTTTATTTTAAATGTTGTTAAGGACTCCTTAGATATTTTCCCACACTGATCCATTTAGAAACCTTTCCTTTTTTTTTTTTTTAACATTTTCACACTAATTTATGATATATAAATATTGCTGTTGTTAAAAGATTAATTTTGAAGTTTATTTTTTAAGTATAAAATATTTGCTGAAACTGGAATAGTCTTTTACAAATTTTTAAGGCAAAAAGAAATGAGTTTTCCCAAATGATTTCTGATAATAAAGTTAAACTTTTCGAATATATTTTAAACTGAATCAATAGTACGTGTAAAGAGAAATTTTAAACTATGAAAAACATTCAATCAATCATGTATTTATTTGCCTTTCAGCAAAAAAAAAAAAATAGAAAATCTAGATGTGAAAATTATAAGATCAAGAGATTTTTTTAAATTTTTTCTTATTGAAAAGCATAAAACATGTAGCTGAGTTTAGATAGTTAAAACTCCAATACAAAGAAACATTTTGTTTAGGAAATGTGCTAAGGAAAGTATATTTAAGTATAAATTTTTAATGCACCCTAAGAGGCAGCAAAAAGATATACAAAATAAACATACTTAATACTTTGTTATTGAAGGACAACGAGACACCATTCATAGTAACTCATTGTTATTATCTTGTTAAAAATGGCGTCAAGGGGATTTATAGGATACAGAATAATCTTAACAGTTCCAGTTAACGTTCATGTAAACAAGAGTAGATTAATATGCTTATGATAGTGCTTGATTTACTTCTCATGTAATGCAAGATTTAAATGTTTTAAAAATTTATTTTTCAGTTTTTTTTAATAATTATATCAGGAATTGATATATTTATAATAGTGCCGACAGAGACCCAGAAATTAGGTCATGGTAGACAATGTCGTATAACATTCAAAATATATGGCATGGTAGAATTCCCATGCTTAGTATTAGTGTTTATTGATTTATTGTCAGTGCATGGTTTCTTTTACGATGTTAATGAAAATGCTTGAAAAATCGAAAACCAGATTTATAGTTTGTGATGCATAAATAACATTATACACTGTCATGTGATTCAGCTGGAAAAACAATATAAAATATTTTATAACAAATAGATTTTACATACCAATGCTTTATAATTTACATTTATTTATTATGCTAATGAACTTAATATATAAAGCACTCTCTTCTTGAATGAGTTAATTTCTTCAATATACATTTCTTCTTATAACGATCTTAAAAAGCTTTATTTAACTTTAAACTCAATTAAAACTGATTAAAAATATCTATTAATTTATCTAACACATGATCAGGATTATAAATGTTTAAGTATATACATTAGATATTTGTATCCGTTTCAATTTTCAGTTAATTGACAGAAAAATAATTAGTTTTAAAAAAATAACTTCTGTGAGAAAGTATTTCCTTCTTTAAGAAAAAAGGGAATTTTTTTTTTCAAACTAAATCTCTCTTAATTTATACTTTTTTCTTCACCTTCTTCAGTCAGCTATACTCTATCAAATTATCCGATAAAACTATCCAATATTTCTTACAATGCGAGTAATACCGGACGCTATCATTGAAATATAAACGGAATTCAGTTTATTGACGATCATTTCAGATAAAACCGGAAAAGTTGAAGCCCAACATTGGCAAAATCTCAATTACTTTAAATAATTCTGTCGTCTTGCATGAGAATTACATTCACTAACCTTCCATGTCAACGGCGAAAGTTCTTAATGCATTCAAATTAGTTTCCGTGGAAAGGATTCGTGGTACCTTCTGCGCCTGGAATATTTCCACCTCGTCGCCTTTTCCAATTTCTGGGCTAATTCCTCGAATGTGGCTGCTGACGCCCTCCTCCCCGGAGGTTAATTCGCTTTTAATTGTGTTGACCGTGAAGGTCTCACCGTCTGTTGTGGGGGCTCTTCGTTAGAAGAGTGTTGGTGAGGGGTCCCCCCTCCCATTTTCTCTATTAGGTCCACGAGACAACAACTCTATCCATTCAATATAAATGAAACCGGCGACTAATGATCTCTTTGCTTCCATTGTTGCTTCATTCCCAAAAGTGCTGTGGTCTGGCGGCCTCTGACGTCTAATTTATGCCCACTCCAAACTGTCACACATCTTAAAGTGAGAATCTGGATTTTCACGGCGGAGAAGGCTAAAATGCTCACCCACGTGAAAATCATTTTCATGCAGTATATAGTAAGGAAAATGTAGTTGTGATTCGGTGGAATGCGCATATTAATTCAAAAGAGCTAACCTATTCACGAACTTGATTCGAAATGCAGATGTGAGCACATGAGTTTGTTATTTCATTGTAGCTGAAAATTATGTTCAACAGCTGGCACCTGAGAATACAGTAAAAATATTTCTTCTCAACCAGATATTGCAAATAAAGTATTGTAACTTTTATGAATGAGGAATTTAATATGATACGTTTGTCTTGAATAAAATTTATCCAAGACAAAATTAAGAACCATGCATTTAAGTGGCTATGATGGAATGAAATTGATATTTTACAAATTTAAAGAAAAATGCACTTCCTTACATTCATTAATTTGTCATCACAGAAGGAGATAATTTTGTTTAAAATAAACTTAAAATTTTATAAATTTTCTCACATTCATTTTCAGGATTATAGAGGCTAACGAAAGAAAAACAATTATTTTTCTACACTTTTTCTTCTAAAGGTTTTTTTCATAAATTTATTACTTAAAATTACACTTATTACGATTGTAAAACAAAACCAATCATTTGCAGCAAATGCATCATAGACTTCATTTTAATCCTTGTGTTGCAACTTTAGTGAATATAAAGAAGAGTTCAGAAAAATATATCAATTATTGATTGATAATGGATACTCAATAGAGAATATTATTTGCATCTTTTCTTGAGATATAATGCGTAAAAATGCAGAATACATGCATCAAAGCGTCTTGGCAAATGACACTTCAAACAATTCTGTTCTAGTAAACAACTAATTTTTTATTTCAAGTTTTACATGATGTATACATTATAAAGATAATTGTTTTTAATAATCTTACGGAAAAGGACAGTTGAAATAATTTATGTTATATTTAAAAGGTAATTTTATGAATTATAAAATATAATTTTCCTATTAATATTCTCGCAAGCTGATTTTTCTTATCCTTTACAGAATTATTTGAGAAATTTATGTAAATTTTACGTAAAGTAAATTGTCTGAAAATTTTAGCTTTTATTTAAATATCATTATTAGATATATTTAATTAACATTGCAACTATTTCCTTTCGCATTGAAACATTATAACATCTTGTAACAAAACTTAATAGATTAATTTTTAATAATTATTATTACAGTTATGTTCATTTTTTTAAATAAATTTACATAAAAATTTATTTTGTATATTTGCTTTAATAATGCTTGGCAACACTATTTTAAATTAATCTTAAAATATTTGACAGAATATTTATTGAAAATTATTGTTTTAGAATCGAAATCCTTGTGATCGAAATCCTTAATTTAAATAAAATAAAAAATATATAAAAAAACCACTTTTTATGTTACAGTAAAGTTGATAAAACTATCAAATTAAAATAATTAATAATATTTTTCATTAAATCATATCAGGATTTTTGATAGCAATATTGAAATTTTGAATATTTAGTTTTCTGATCTAGCAAGATTATGCTAGATCTACTGTAGCATTACGAATTCATTTTTAAACTTTATTTTGTAATCAACTTGTAAAAATTTAGTTTAAGTTAATAAATTAAGGTAATATTGTGCTTATGTAATAGGAATTAAGATTTCCAGTGGCTCAATGTTTCACGCCGCTTCCTGTTAAATCATTATATGTTAAGATCAACAAAGTGAAGTATTATTTGCCTGGGACATTTAGTGAGATGGTGACAACATTCTCCTTCGCTGGATTGCTGGAGCTCCCTGGGTAGGAACGTGTCCACACTAACCGGGAACGTCCAAAGCTTTTCCGCTGTCTGGCGTGGGCATGGAATGAAGGGTGCTAGATCAGGTGTGACCTTGTCACTTGACCGTGGGTCAAAGTCACTATGCTCTTAGTGATGAGCGAGTATTCAAAATTCTTTAACCTTAATATAAAGCCCGGTCGTAATCTGCACCTCTATGCATGAAATAAAATTAACTTTATTTAAAACATGTCATTATAAGGACACTTTGCATCGTTCTGTAAAATAATTTAAAATGAAAAGCAACATTTATCATTTCTTAGCAAACATTTCACTCTTACATTATACAAATGAAGAAAACAAAAGCCCTTTTTTGCTGAATGAATTTACACACCAGAGATATTCGTCCATCTTCATTCCGAAATACTATTTGAAAGGAAGGAAAACATCTTGTTTTAATCTATTCCAAAACATACACTAACAAGCTATCCATTTTTTAACAACCTTTTACATTTTATCCAAAAGGCTTTCACATCTCGTTGAAAAACGAAATATTATTTGTAGAGCATGAGAGTGGAAATGAAATTTCCCCTTCAAAAGAAGCACCTAAATGAAGTAACGTAGATATGAAAGGCGAATCATTGGTTTGAAAGTAAAATTGATGCAATTTTTTTTTCATTCGTGTTGCATAAAAATTGAGAGATATTTTTCAATGCAGGTTTATATTGATTCGTTGAGAAACATGTAAAGTACTCTAGTAGGGGATACATCTTCATTTTCAGACACATTTCTTGAAATTTGTGAAAAAATACGAGACCAGAAAAATTGCCTTTTAAAATAAAATTATTAGATTCTTCAATTCTGATTGTTTTTTTTTTTTCAAATAAAAACTCTGTTTTTAAACATAAAAAATAATTTATGTAACTCTCAAAAATTATCATTGAAAATTCTTTTCCGAAATCAATAGCAACTACTATAAATTGCTTACATTCTATTTCATGTGAAAATGTAATTTTAATCTATTAAAAATAAATAATGTTAGATGATTATGAATTTCTTTAGGATTTTTATGCATTAAGTACAGTTTTAATATTTTAAATTTCCTTTGATTTTGGTTTAAAGAATATTTATATTCGTTTTTGTAAGTAAGATGATACATTTAAAATAGAACTCAATACTATGAAAAACATATGTATATATTTTCTTTAAATTTTTTTTAATTATGAAATTTTTTACATGTATCTGTATTCCATTTTCCATCAATTTGATTCACAAATATGTGTTCACAAAATACTATAAATTTCTTAAAAGTTTCACAGTTTTTAAAAAAGTGGCATTGATGCCTCAATAATTCAAAAATTGTATTTCATTGTTAGTAATTATTATTTCAAAAAAATGGTTAATTTCTTTATTGCAGTATATTTGCCTGAACTTATAAAAAAAATACAAAATTTAAATATTTCTGTTCAGATACATGGAACTCAAAATTCAAATTATATATCTTGTCATTAAGGACTACAGTTGGTCTTTTAAGGTCTACTTTCTATATGTTTTTAATTTCAATCATGAATTAAAAAGTCATATACCACAATGTGGAAATTTTATGCTGCATTTGTTAATTCAACAGTTCTGTTTTTTTTTAACCTGCGCGCAATGCAGTATTGTAATTTATAGTTAACTAAGTATCAAAATATCTTAGATAATTTGAAGAAAATCTTGATATTTACTGAATTTTAAAGAAGAGAAAAAGGACAAAAATATTTAGTTGATTGTAATTCCAATGAGTCAAATAACAACTAAACATTGTTTGAAAATTTACAGAATTTAATCATATTTAAATAGAAATTTCCCTTATTTTTTATCAAAAAAGTTACAATAATAAAAGTAATAAATTAATCTAAGAATAATTGACTTAGTTAGACATTTAACTATAAGCAATCAAAATTAATCAATTAAAATATTTTTAATAAATACATTAATTTTTTATTTGAATAAAATTAATCTAACTTAAGAAATTTCATTGATTGATATTAAACTAAGATGTGATTATAAATATATTTTCCTTTATGAAATTTGATTCAATAATTTCAAATAACACGCAATGAAAAGCTGAATAATTGATGGTTGTTGCAAGATAATTGAACATCTGTCACCGTATGCATTTAAAAAAGCTCTTCTCTTACAGTAAAAGGTATGCACTGGTTATAATTGAGGGAACAAGACAAACTCTGTAACAGCTACGGCGATTGGTATGCATATAGAAAATTTGATAACAATTTTATCTTTAATAGTAGAATAATCGTTATACGAACATCAAGTCATAAGTTTTCCAAAAATTGCTTAATGATTAAACCAAACGAATCATGGATAATTTAATTTGTAACATATATGTACTATCTTTTTTGTGATAAATGTGCATTTTTTATTATTAAAATATTAACGCGCATGATTTCATGCATACCTGTGCATTTACAATATTCTAATTTAAGACGAAATTGATTTTGTAAACAAAATTTTATTGTGAAAATCATTAAATTAATTTATATAGTTTGAAATATGAAAATTATTTAAAAAATTAATAAATAAATTTTGGCAGCAAAATTTCATTTATTCAATTTTAGTGAGAAGAAATTTCAAATTATTTTGAAGGTTATAAAATATTGCAAATTTTTAAATTCAATAAAAAATAATTCAAATTTAAATAATTTTAAAAACATGTGCTATTATAATTAACTTTGTAAGCAATATTCTTAAATTCTCGATAATTATTTTTAGTAATACTGTACATTAACTAAATTTCTGCAAAATTCCCTTGTGTGTATTCTTTACATTGATGTACAGTTTCCACATTCAAGTAAATTTATTGAATAATACATGTGAATACAATTATAAATGCTACTTTTCTCTTCATGTAAATATGATACCTATTTTTCTGTCCACAGAATGATTGTAGCATAATGCGCATTATCCGCTGTCAATAAAACTTTTAAATATAAAATTTTTAATAGTATAAATCAACTAAAGATAACAAATTTCTCTTCATATAAACGTAAAACCAATTGTTTACAGTGCAAAATTCTTGAAGAGGTTAAAAAAAAATTCTTTACATTCAACATTTTTTTTTTAAATATGAAACTTTAAACTGGTGAATAAGATTAAAAAAGACATTTTTCTTTGGATATAAAGTTTATAACAAATATTTGATTTGCCACATTCTTGTATTGTAATTCAATCATTTTTTGCATTTTTATTCTGAATAATCTCGTATTTTTCTTTAAAAGCCTGTGTTACTGTAAGATATATTTTACTATCAATCAATAAAATAGCTGAGGCTCGGGTAATTAATCTGAAAAAAGTCCAGTTTAAGGATTCTTAAATATTACGTTATATACACTATTCACGATAGGAAAATACATCAAATGCTCTGACACGCTAAATATTCGTTATTTAATAAAACTAAAGGTTAATAAAACTATTGCATGGATATCACAAAACATTTTAAGCCATTTATGAAATTAAAATTTCCATGAATATAAATTATCAAAGCATAGTTTAATATTCTATCATAACTTTCAAAAATAATATCTATTTTTAAAGATTTAACTCATAACTGGGGTTTTACATTTTCTAAATATTCTAAGCCATTGATAAAATTAAAATGTCCATGAATATAAATTATCAAGAAAATTGTTTAAATAAATTCTACAAATTTTCAAAAATAATGTTTATTTAAAGATGTCATTAAATACAGGGGTATTAATTTTAAAAATTTAATAAATGCCTCTAAATTCTACGCATAGTATCATTTTTAAAATGTAACTATTAAATATAACACTTGCTACATAACATAAACTAATATGAGTATGTATTAACAAATATATATTACAATTTTCACCTCTATTTGTTACTATTAATCATATGCATAACATAATGGTAGCTATGTAAACAACTTTATGGTATCAGTCTTACAGCTATGCACATATATGTAGACCAAACAAGCGTGCTTTCCAAATATCAATTCAATTGAATTAGCTTAAGCTAACCCAACAAAGCAATAGCACACAAGAGCTATGTAGGCAGAGAGTTCACATTTGTGCCCTTGTTGGACAATAGGCATTAATTCCAAAGGTGTTGATTGGCACCCTGATTAATTCTCAGCATTGGTAAATTGATTTCTAGATAGTCCACTTTACATTATAGTACTATCTGTTAGTCACTGAGATGCTTGAGCTGAGATTGCTATAATGCTATGTTTCAGTGGTAAAAAAAATTTTTTTAATGGAAATCGTTAAGGATTCCGTGTAGAAACATTTAATATTTCTAAGCTATATACTAGAGAGGTAATTGAAGATTCTGGTGCCAATTTACCAGACTCTATTACTTTTTATAAATGTTCTAATAATCTAAATATATTTCAGCATTGAATTATTTTTTTTGTTTTCACAAAAAGTATAAATGCTTTATAATATAAAAATCGTATTAGAGGAGTTTTTATAATGTATTTTCATTTACAATTTTGTTTCTATTATATTTTAACTTATTAACACGGTGGCCATATGAAAATTAACCACAAAATTAAAAAAATATTTTTGTTTTGGTAATGAAAATACTTAATTTAATTCTCTTTTTATTTTCACATTATCCTGAAGATTATTTGTCATAATATATATATATATATATATATATATATATATATATATATATATATATATATATATATATATATATATATATATATATATATATATATATATATATATATATATATATATATATATATATATATATATATATATATAATTGAAATAAGTGAGAGTGGGAATGTATTAAAATAAATATTGGATACATAGTAAAATTTAAAAAATAAAAATAATTAATATTAAATAAATAAAATCAAACATTCATATGAATTTGAAAATACATTTTGAGTTTTAAGTTATAATATTTACAAACTTTTAAAATTGTTTTTACAATTTAAATGGAAATAGAATGATTTTTAATTAATATCTATACTTTTAATTAATGAAAAACAAATTAAAAAATACAGTATTTTTCTTAATAATTTTAGTTTTTATAATATTAAAGAATGAAATACATGGATAAATGGTATGAACTTCAAGATAAGTTCTTTATATTGAAGTTCATACCATTTATCGTGTGGAGTGACTATCTCTTGTGCGAAGTGCTTATCAGTGCGGAGCTGACTCACCTAATCCGATATCCGAGTGATGGTGAAATTATCAGTGCGGAGCTGACTCACCTAATCCGAAATCCGAGTGATGCTGAAATTATCAGAAGTTTAGGGTTTGGTCTAATTAGCGGAAATATGATCATGTCTAGAGAAAAATCAAGCTTAACATGTTTTACTATTCTTCAGATGCAATTTTGATATTCAACGCTTCAATTCAACATTTATGGGTTCGACTCCCGACCTCTTGGAATGGAATAGCTGCCATGTTTTGCATTTTGAATACGCCTGTAAAATAGGTGATTGGAAGCCTGAATTTCCTCACAAGTGTTTAATAAATACCATCTATTATTATTATTATTATGAGAGGTGAATGGTTAGCACTGTGTCATTCTGTTCATCAGCAAAGTGAAGCATCCTTTGCCGCAAGTGATTTTTTTATTTTTCTCTTCTCACTACTAATATGCTAACGTCCACGCTAATATGTGACGTCTAAAGTCCTTCCGCTGCTGTGGAGAGCAGGTTGCTAGCTCAGGTGTGATCTCGTCCTTGATCGTGGTTCAAAACGACGCTTGGTGAGTATTCCAAACCCGTTAACCTTAAGGTACAGTCCTTGGCTCACCTGCAGGTTTAATTTTAAAAGCACCTAATTTCTAACTTTAAATCTATATTAAATGTAATATTTAATGAAAAAAAATAATCTTGCTTATACTATTGTTAATACACATGATTCGCGAAATTTGCATATTGAAATAGAAACATGTATGTATAAGTTTTGCATTACAAGGCGTATTTTACAATACCTGATTGCAAAAAAAAAAATGTGCATGATTGGTTATAAAATGAACTGAAATTAAAATATTGTTTATTGAAGTATAGTAAAAATTTGCATAGTTAAAACAATGTGTTGACTTTCTGTATTCTCAGCTGTAATCTCTGCCATCAACTATAATCTCCCATATAACACGAAATTCTACTGAAACTTAAGGAAAATATTTTGCTTTAAAATATAAAAAGTCTTCTTTAATTTATGAAGCTCTTTAATATCCTTTCACTAAAATGTCATTCAAGTATTTAGGAACAAAAATGCTTAATCTTTATTTTTTACAATAATAAATATAAAAATCTTGCTTAGAAATGTTTTTATCACATCACACATGTTCATAATTTACCAAGTGCAAGTTTTGGAAAGTCATAATAGAAACAACTACATGATTGATGTGTTTTTTTTTTACTCTTTATGGAAAGAGCCAAATCCAACAACTTGTTCCCGGATATATTCTTCTAAGCTCTACTTTAAAAATCTTTGAGAAGAAAGCTTCGTCCAGAAAAATAAAGTAGTGAGCAAAAATATGGGTTGAGATGAAAGAGACATTTTTTCTTGACTGGAATCATGGTAGAAACGGTGAAGAATTGTTTGGGCTCCACGCTATCCGTCTTTTTGTTGACAAGAAGGATATTTTCCATTTTCACATCACCGGTGCTCAAGGATTCTTTCATTTTTAGTTTCCATTATAATTCTAAACAAGAAAGAAATGAATGATGATGTGATTATTACATGTATACCTGAACATGAGTATTAATTTTTTATTTTAGCTTGAGATGCGTTCTAGGAACAGCTTGTAAATATAAAAAATCATATTTTTTAAGGAATGAATGTTATATTTGTGTCAACAATTTTTTTCCTAAAAATATCTTTTTTTTGTAGGATGAATATGAAAGATTTTCTTTTAAAGATAATTTTAATTTAAAAAAGATACTTTTTCTTAGTTTATAACAGCTCTCATTGGAATCATAGTGAGCGACATTTTTTTATTTATGAATTTGTTTCTGAAACAGATTGATTCAGCATGAATTTTATAAATTATAAATATATTTTTTTTGTATTGTTTAAAATTCAATTAACTTTAAATGAAATTACATTCAATAACAAAAAAAAAAGCAGTTTTTTGTCTATTTGATACAATTTACTTATAAGAAACTCAATCATAACAATTAATTTTTACATAACATTTTTATGTAAATATTCATCCGAGTTTCATTACATAATATATTAGAAGTACAATCATTGGGTATTAAATAAAAGAATTTCTGAATTCTTCTGAAATTCACATTTGTAGCATTTCTAAATTTAAAAAGAAAAAACATTATAATTATTCACTTAAAATATAGAAAGAAGTGATCCCAACTAAATTTTTGAAAAATATTTGATGTATGTATGTGTCTATGTATATATATATATATATATATATATATATATATATATATATATATATATATATATATATATATATATATATATATATATATATATATATATATATATATATATATATATATATATATATACCATTATGTAATTTTTATGATACATAATGCATTAAAAACGTATGTACATATAATTTAAATTTGAAGTTCTTTTACTAAACACAAGTTATGCTCTTAGGTATAACAAAATTTTTAATTCCTCAATTTTATTTCCTCAAATAAACTTATTTTACATTGAGGAAAGTAATACAAATATTAATGTGTTTCTGAAATGTAAAGCAAAAAGTTATATAAATTTGTAGCTTTTAGAATTTTACATTAGATATTGAGAAAATGCAACTTTTTTAATTATCTGATTGATTTTTTTAATTATAACTATAAATAATTTAACTTAGTTAAACAAAAATATAATTAAATAGACTAAGCAAAAATTAATTCAAGTATTTTGTTTAAATAGAGAAACAACTTGTGTATTCTATTAAGTGACACCCACAACAAAATCTTGAATCGACTTTTCTCATGACTAAGTTGCTAATTGACCAGTCATCCAGAAAAAATCTTAAGCAGTTTATGATTCAACTCTAAAAGGAAAAGGGATAGAAAATTCTGGTGAAGAAGAGATTTGTGTTCTCAGTTTTTCAAGAAAGACTGAGAACTCTTTAGAGGACTGATTGTGCATGGCTGTTTGCAGTACCATCTTTATAGAATCAGAGTAGTTTTACTCCATAAACTGTGCTTTGTGTGACTCTAATCAGTCAATAAGTTTTGAACATTTAAATAATTGTATCGTACTTTCTTATTATGAGGACATTGTCAAGAAGCATCGAAGAGACCTTGAACTTCAGCGCTAATGTTTGGCATTTTTGAAATAAATAATAAATACCTAATAAAGTACACATATACTTACACATTAAGTATTACACTATTTCATTACCGAAAATAAAATAAAGATAATTTCTTTAAAACAGTTTTATGGCAATTTAAGAATGATATCATTTTTATCACCATTGCTCGTTTAAGATTTGAAAAAACCTTTGATATATTTAATTATGTTATATCTTTGAAGTATCATTTATTTCAATGGTGAAATAATTAATTTGAATGAAGTTAAACTAGCGGATACAATTTAGGATTTTTAAAGAGTAATTTTCAGCAATGAGTTGCGCAAAGGAATGAGTACTATATTCTTGAGAATTTGGATGTTGCATTCAGCACAAGCTATTAAGTAATAGGGATGCCTTTTTATTTTCATGTTATTCATTTTTTGTTGGTTGTGACCTAAAATGAAGTCAGTAATCAACTAAAGCACACTGCTATTTTGTTCAAATTTCAATAACAAATTGTTTGATAATGATGTATTGCTCTTCAGCATTTTCTACAGTCTCTAATGCAATTTCAAAACAAATTTATGTTGATTGGCAGTTTTTATTGATCAATTCTATCTAGAAAAATTCCTTTTGTTGTATTCTATGAATTTACTGATAACGTATGTTCTCAATATATTTTTTTTTCATGCAGAATGCTTTTTTATTTCTTTCGCAAAATCTGATTGAGGTAATAGCCGTATATTTATCTCCATGATCTTAGATAAATTGTTCATTAAATTTGATATATACTTTAGAATATTCATTTAATAATTCGGAATGCGCATTAAAATGTAGCTTATAGCACAACTATTCCTTGTGTGAAAAGAGTGACCATAGAGTGGTAAAAAAATAGCTTTTCCAACTGCCGTGATCAAGTTTAATTCTTTCCTTCCAGGATTCATTTCACAAAAAATTCAACAATTAAATATAGCATCCCAATTAATGATTTCCAGAAGCATAAATTTACACAGCTCATAAATGAAATTGTAGCATCAAAAACAAGATGTGTCATAAGCAAACACATGTAAAAACCAAACCAGAGAATTCGAACGTAAAGAGAAGTTAATTAAAACTACATTTCATATTGAAAATGAGAATTTAATCGGATATTAATAACTGGAATTAACGCGAAAATTAGCTCTATCCATAGTAAAATACTGTAACATTGAACAAATGCTGATTTTGAGAAAATTTTCGGAATGCAATGATTTCTTCACACGTGGAAAATATTGACCTAGTATTGAAGATGAGATTGTAATCTAAGTTTGATGTTTTATTTCATTAATTATACATACCAGATAGCGAAAAAGAGCTTAAAAAAGAACAACAAAGATATTATAGTGATAAAATGCAATGTGTAAAAAAAACATTTTTTGAGGAAATATAACTTGCTTCAAATTTTCAGCTTCTTCATGGTCTATGTATTTGCATTAAATGTGATTTATTGTTTGTGAAGAATGAGAGTAAAATCTATTATCATGTAAATCATTTCACCTTAAACAGGCCTAGTATAACTAACTATGTAAAATAGCTTATATTTCTCTTTTCATCGTGACTTCGAATTTTAACACTACTATATGTTATTATCAGAAGAAGAGTACAGTAAACTCAGTGGCGTAGAATTCAAATGCCTTTCTCTACGAGGAAATACATTGCTACTTACACATGTAGTTTTAATCTAAATTTGATCAAACCAGTGGAGTTTTTTAGTAAATTTTCTTACACCACAAATAGACGTCGAAATAATTTGTGCATATTAGAAGCTGAATTGGTAGAGATATTGTCCTGCAATTTAATTTTTATCTTATTCCAAAAATGTATACAAAATTTAGATGGGAAAATCCAGATAGTTATTCAGTTTTCAAAAGTGAGCTGATTGCCATTGAGGTTGGCCTTAATTTGATTCCGTCATCTACTAGCTCATCGGCGAATCGGCTTCACACAGTTGAAGCTTTATTCAGAGCCATTCTGTCTGTAATTGGCATAAAACATATGATAGTATAGTAAAAGCAGTTTTTAACACACTGAAACATATTTTATCCTTTTGTGAAGTGGATACTTTCACACGTTCATATACATGGTAAGGAGAAAGCAGATATCTTAGCTAAAGCAGGCTCTATGGTCCGTTATCCATAACAGAGTAACTGATTCATTTGTTGCAGTTCTCATGAGCAGAAAAAGAGCTGTTAATGCTTCTTGGACCATCCTATCTACTCACTAATTATACCATTGATAGTGCCTTGGGTTACGTTATCTCTCAAGTGTTGTAGGCAGAACCACTGTTATCACCAAGCTAATCAATGAGCATTTAGGATCTGTGTCCTATTCTTACAGATATTAAGGCTTCCCCAGCCAGTTTGAAGCCTACTGACCACCAGCCCACTTCTGATTATATTCTAGATCGTTTAGGGATTTTCAGAATTGATCTTTTCACAAGCTCAATTTTAGTGTTAGATTTTTTTAGAGTTACAAATTTCATGGAACTGATTTAGCATTGCTAGACTCCGGAGATATGCAATAAGTACAAAAATGTAAATTTTAGTGTCAATTAATAACATTTATTTTTTTTCGTTTGCTTCAAAATAAATCTTCATGGATGGTTTATACTTAATTGTCATTAAAATTTTTAAATAGTTTGAGTATTTATAAAACTTTTAAATACTATCATAGCCATTTGATAAAATGATAATAAAAATATAAACTTGGTTTAATAGTACATTCAAAATATTCGGATATGTATCATAGGATAGTAAAAATTTCTGTAACTTTTACAAGTTTATTTTGGCATTCAGTGAATTCCTGCAAATTCAAATTCTAGTTTCTTTTTGGTACTTAGTGAAAAGAATATTAACACAAAATTTTAAATAAGAGGTTTCTTAAAATAGTTATTTGTAATACATTTAAATTTATGCATATATAATAATATAAATTACTTAATTATGATAACTTTATTTTATGTTTTAAATATAAACTGAATTAATGGAGGGACGTTTACATTTAATTTATTTGTATTGCAAGAGATTTATGATTGTAAATTTTGCAACAAATACATTTTTTTAGCCCGAAAGAAGAAAGCACTTCATGATTTCCTTTCCCTTTCTGCTTCGGATTCATTTTGTAAAGAAAATAAATCCGAAGCAGACAATGAAATCTATCTGATATCTTGAGATCATTATGATCTGAAACGCGAAGAACATCAACGGCAATCAGATGTCGATTTCACAAAATGGGCAACCCCACCTAGGAGTGTAACGGAGCTCATTTCTTATGAGAGGTACGGGGAAAACGTAATAATGCACGAGACCAGAATCCATCCAATAAAGAAAGGGGAAAAAATTCCAGGATGAGGAAGAGAACATAACATAGAAGTTGGAATGAGGAATTTCTGTAGACCCCTCTCTCCAGGGGATTGAGGGAATATTTCTCATAATCAAGTTACCCAATTTTTCAATTTGCGGGGAAAATCACTGGAAGTTTCCCTTTCTTTTTGTTTCTTTTTACTCTAAATGGGGAAAACTGGGGACTAACATAAAATAGGGGAGAGGAAAATAAATTTAGACATTATAAGCCCAGTAAAAAAATTACATTTTTTTTTTCCAAAAATAATTTTGGTTTTTTAGGATTTTTTTTGTTTTGACAGTACCATGCCAAACTTGAACGACATTAATGATTGTCGAGCATTTATATTCTTTATAAATGATTAAATGCTTTTGTTGTCTGACAAATATTGCTTTGAGGAGTAGAGTTTTTTGAAATGAGAAACTAAAATTCTAATAAAAATTTTGAAGCTATTAATTATAATCATTTCAGCAAAACGGTGGGATTATTAATTTCAGATATATTATTAAAATACTTATAAAATTGTAAGAGGAATCTTATTTCCAAAATGTGCTTATTTGAAATAAATATTTAGGCTATATAAATAAATATTTTCATACTTTAATTTTCGTGTCTTTATTAGAAGAATAAAGGAAAACAGAAAACAAACTAAGCTAATTAAATATTAAGTATTCCGATGATAGTATTTTAACATACTTAAAATAAAAAGTAAATATTCTGTCTATAATTTGTGTTTTTCTAGAAAGTAAATTTTTTAAATTCATACAGGAATTTTAAAATGTAGGTACTTGAAATGAAGAAAAAGTGACGTTGATTAAGATACATAAATTATAATTAATAATATAAAAATTAAGAATTTTTAGATAACTATAGGAATAACAAAAATTTTGTTTTAAATAATGTTACAATTATTCATTAAAATATATATATTTAAAGGCATGTTTCGTTAGATGCATGCGTGTTTACTATTTTAATTAAAGCTGTTTCCTAATTGAAAGTTAATAAACTTTTAGATATAATGTCTGTAAAATAAGAATATAGATTAAACATAAAATAATTAGATTTAAACTTAAAAAACTAAAATATTTTTTTAATTTAAATTAAAAAGTTCATAAAATCTATTATAATTAATTTATATAAAGATACTCGGTTTTCATAAAACAATAACTAATCAGTAAGTTTTCCATAAAAATAAAAAAATAGTTATTTAGAAAACCAATTTCATATACTAAATTTTATAAAATATAATCTTTTATTTTAACATAAGTAAATTGTGAATTTCCGTAACTAAATTTGAAGAAATGCAGAGGAAGTCATTATAGAACAGAAAGTGATTAGTAAAATCAAAAATATGATCATTTTTTTAGTTAAATAATATTGGGAAAGAGAGTTTTTAGAAATTAGAAATAAGGAAGGATCCTTACAGAATGCAAGTATCACAAAAACATCATGTTTAAAGGATAGCATCGTTTGCAATTTGATATCAGAGTTTGTGGTAAATGACGTGGAATTATATTTTGAAATAAAATTATATCTGCTTTCAGTTGTTTCCTAATATGGATAAAATTATTTTTAATTTTTAAAACATCCTTTTGAGTTTAAATAATGCCATTAAGGAAAATAATAGTCTGAGAACACTGATGGGAAGTCAGTAACATTGATGTATGTGGAACTAGTCGTGTTGTTCACCAATCATTCTATAACCAGAATCTGAATGTTGGTGATAATAGCCAAATCAATAGTTTCGATTTCATGATTGTGTAAAAAATACATGAACATGTTTATTGGTAATATTTAGTGTAAATCAAACAACTAATTTCGTAACACAATTTCTATCAGCATATATCATTATAAGTATTATCTCCTTTTTTACAATCCTGCTCATAATAGTAACTGTTGATTTAGCAACAAATTTAATTGTCCATCTTTACTACAGAGTCCATTAATCCTTTGCCATTCTTCGTACCATGTAAAAAATGGATTTTCTCGTAACTGATGACATTTTTTGTACTTCTAGCGGTAACTTTCTTTGATAAATTCCATTAGAGTTCTAAGTAATACAGTGATAAACTCTATTAGAGTTTATATAATTAATTATATCCAATGACGGAGGAATTTCGGCAACTATATAATTTCAATAAACTTTATTCGCTGCATATTTTCATTATTACCGTTCCTTTATTTTGAAAAATCTGCATAAAAATTATAATAGCGAGATTCATTTCTTAAAAGCGGGATTAATATTCAACCGGATAATTTTTTACTTTAGACTCAGAAATTACGACTTTTTTTTATTACTTATAGTTTACATTTGAATCAATGGAGTAAATGATTTTAATGCTCGAAATTCAACTTTACATGGATAATTTATTTATTTATAATTAATTTTAACAATACACCTTAATTGCTATCAATACTTATATCTTAATTAAATATTTATTTGCACACCATTATCAGATGAAATTTAAAATTGCTTATATTCAGCATGAGAGAATGTTACCAAGAAAAAAGTTGTAGTAATTTGCTTTACAAAATTTCCATTTGGAAGTAATTACACTTATTAAATGCCAGTTTTTAATGAGTGTAATTTTTCTTTCGGTTTTAGTTTTACTCAACTAATGCAGTTTTCAAAAATTTAACTATATATATATTTTTTTTACTTTTTTGAAAGAGTAAATTACATAATAACAATTTATTCGCTTAAAAAATTACTTCTAAGTTCTTTTAAACACTTTCTTTTTCATTTTGATGCCACCTTTTACCACAATTTTGAAACAATTATGATTTTATCCTGCAATATTTTAACTAGCTATATAGTAGGAAAGGTAAATAATAATACGAATTACGTGCACGTAAGATATTCGTACAAATGAATGAAGCTTTTCCTCAGTGAGCTTTTTAGTTGAATGCGATGTATTTAAATTTATGGTTTGCGACAAACTTTGTCATTTATACGCATCCGAAAAGAGGAAATGAGAATTTATTAATTATATTTCCGTCGAAAATTTCCCGGAGTGCGCTTCCTTACTTCATTTCTGTCGTGCACGCAATACACACATTTTAAACGAAGCACTCGCTGCTTGGCGAAATGTATTACTCAAAACCTTCAGGTAATGAACAGAAGCAAATCGGTTTTCCTGAAGAAATGTGCCTGGTAACCAGGAATTACTGCCAACTATGATAAACGGATTACTAATAACCTTGGGATCGGTAATGACAACGGTAATAGGTTTATAATTACTCAGGGATCAGTGTCGACGAAATGGGAATGAGGCAGAATGCATTCCCAGACTCAAATCTTTGAGATTCTGATGAACACTCATAATTGTCGGGGAAATAAATGTTCTTTTAAATTTTAATCCGGAACAATGGCGGGGATTATATTCAACACTGTTGATGTTGCATTAATTTTTAATCTAAACAATACCTCTGGCGCATTTGATTTTAAATTAAATAATTCCTCTATCATCTCAAATTTTAAATAATATTATAAATTTTAAGTGAAATGAAACTTTTGAACTGCAATGATCAAATGTAAATTAAAGTGATATGATTATAATTCGATGCATTAGAAGGGGATTCATAATAGAATGTTTTTTAAAAGATTCAAAGTTTTATCTTCTTAATATTTCTTAAGTATCTTATTTTTAAACAAGCTCTATTAATTTACAATAATCCTTTTAGATTTGTAGAAGAAGAGGTCATGATATATATATTTATAATATAAAATTAACTAAGAGTAGGTACTTATAAATTTAAATGTTTTAATTTGAAATTTACATAAATATGAGTTTAGAAATCAATCTTTATGCATTTTATTCAAATTGTAAGTAAATAATTAATGTATTATGATGCAAATTTCTTTTTCTCTCTGGGTTTACAAACTGTTTATTAACAACTATATTCATGCATATCAGTTTACAGCATAAATAATTAATTTTACCACAGCTGAAATGAACCCTAAACACAAATTCTTATATTTATCTCAGTGACTTTCAAAAAGAAATATCAATTTCTGTATTTTTATGGTGCCAAAAAAGTAATTTGCTATTGAGAAAATAAAAACATGCATTCATATATTTATATGAAATGATTTTTAAAATTCTGAAACAAAAGTTTATAACCCTTTTCCTTTACAGCAAAAGAATATAGTAGCATAGAAGAGTATAAATATAACTAGTATCAGTAGCAATCACTTGTAGTAGTAAATCACTTTGTGTTGAAACTTAAAATTATGTTTAAAGGATATTAGCATATTAAAAAGATGTTAATCCAATAGCACTTTATATATAGGGCTTTCGAATCATGAAATATTGTAAATATTAAAATAGAAAAACGTAAATTTCAAAATATCATATTTATCTCTTACTATTTTCATTCTAAAACATCATGTTTAAACATATATTTGTATATTTTGGTTTTTGAGATTTGCAATCTAATTTTATTAATCAATCTTCCCATAATAGCTTGAAAAATATTTTGTTAAATAAAATATCAGGCATAACTCATATGCATTCAAATCTAGAAAGAATGAAGGTGAAACTATTAGGAAGCAACTAATGAAGATTTTTATGAGTCTAATTTTTGTGATTACTTGTTCAACAAAATTTATTTAATATGAAGGATAAGTATCTTCGATTAAAACTGTTGTTATTTTGAAGTTGCATCAAAGGAAAATTAAGAATTGTGAAAAAAAGTTAATAAATATAAAACTTTTCTGTAATAACGATATCATGCTTAAAGGTTACAAAAATACACAGTCCAGTCACATTAATGTGACCATCTGTCAAAAGCCAGAATAACCACCTTTCGCAGAGCGGACTGCTGTGAGACGTGCAAGAAGAGAGTCACTTAGGTCCCTGATGGTGTTCTCTGGGATGTTGAGCCATGCCGACTCTAATACCGTGGCCAGCTGCGCTAGATTACGCGGTTGAGGATCCATGGCGCGAACAACTCGATCGAGATGGTCCCACATATGCTCGATTGGGTTTAAATCAGATGAGTTTGCTGGCCAGGGGAGGACGGTAAAATCATCCTGGTGCTCTTGGAACCACGTACGTACACTGGCAGATGTATGGCACCTCGCAATGTCCTGCTGGAAGATGCCATCATCCTGAGGAAAAACAATGCACATGTAGGGGTGGACATGGTCATCAAGGACAGATGCGTACTTGTATTGATCCATCGTGCCTTCCACAATGATCAGTGAACCCAGAGAATGCCAGGAAAACATTACCCAGACAATAATGCTCCCGCCTCCAGCTTGGACCGTTCCGGCAATGGTTGCAGGGTGGTTCCTTTCAGAGGTTTCACGCCTTATAATCCAACGTCCATCTGTCCGATGGAGCATAAAACGCGATTCATCTGAAAACGCAACCTGTCGCCACTCAGTGGACGTCCAGCTGCTGTACTGGCGTGCAAATTCTAGCCTTCGTTGTCGATGAACAGCTGTCAGCATAGGTGCACGAACCAGGCGTCTGCTTCGGAGGCCCAGACGCAGCAATGTTCGTTGAATAGTAGTTTGGGAGACACTTTTGGTAGCCCCTTCGTTCATTTTGGTTGTCAGTTGCTCAACGGTAGCCCGTCTATCTGCCCGAACGCATCTCCGCAACCATCGTTCGCCTCTGTCTTCTATGGCTCGTGGTGCACCACATTTGCCACGTCGCTGATTTTGGACAGTCCCATTTTGCCATGCACGGTTCACTTTTACCACGGCGGCACACGAACAGTTCACAAACTCAGCCGTTTCGGAAATGCTTCTACCCTTGGCCCGAAAGCCAATGATCATGCCCTTTTGGACGTCGGATAAATCGCTTCGTTTCTGCATTACGCCAACGATTGAAATGTTTTCCGAAGCCCTCACACACTCTTTATATACGCTCAATTGCACTGTGCTGCCACCTGCCTTCTGTGATTGGTTATTTAACTCTGACGTGGAAAGTACGTGGTGGTCACATTAATGTGACTGGACTGTGTATTTCAAAAGGAAATCATTCTATATATCTACTCCAATTTTTTTTACTTAAATTTATGAAATATTTACTCATAATATAAAGAAGATTTTACTAAAATAACTATGACAAATGTTTTCATACTACATTTTGTAAATGGAAATGATATTTTTTAAATCTCTCAAAATGCTATAAAAATTCTTATAACATATATTTACGCTGGTTTACTTACTGGTAAACATTTTGAAAAAAAATTATCTCTATTCAATTCAATATGTTTTCTGTATTGAAAATTCGACGATATTAAATCTACTATAGAATTTACTGAATAATTACTGAAAAAGCGTGAAGAAACTTTGAAATGTTTCAATTCATGTAATTCGATATATTTATAGCCATCAAAATATTTCTGTTCTTTTGGTACTTCGCACACTTAGGTACTCTCATTTTACGAAAGATGCGTCTTTGGGGAAAATGGAAGAAGTACCTTAGGGTTGAGTACCTCTAAAGCATATTTACCAAAGCCAAGAACGTCATTCTTTCTTGTCCAGCTTGTCCTTTTTGGACCGAGCTTCAGAATAACCCAACCAACCCCTATAATGTTTCTCCAACTGTTACAATGCATGTATCATGCATGCGGATCTATTAGGAGTGCGTTGAAGGCTTAAGTAGAGGGCATTTTTCTAGAAATAATTAATATTTACCAAAGAAATCTCAATCTTCAAAATATCTTCACTGAAACATAAATGGATTATCACCACAATTGTTATTAAAATTAAACACTTTGCTCAACTAAAGCTTGTAGAGCTAGAGCTTACTCTCTAAGTGTTAAAAGACATCTAAGTGTTAAAGGATATTAGGTATTTCATTCTGAGTAGCAGAATAAAGATGGTGATTGCTTGCATTTCTCAGAGAGAGATGCAACCTGTGATAAAATTGACAATGATGTTATTCCAATTAGGATTGTCAAACTTAGTCAATTAGAATTTGGAATAAGGAGATATTATGTAAATTGAAAAATAACAGAAGCATAAATATTTTAAATAACATCGATCTCCAATCTAATTAGAAATTTTTCTTGAATAAATTAATCAAATTATTCATTAATTATGATCTATTTTTAATAACATTGATGCAAATCCTAATTTCTAGAATGTTACACTTAATAACCAAAGTGAAACACAGATACTTTATTTGTTTCATAATTTTGAAGTGAGCTGAACAAATGAAGGATACACCTCGTAAGTGATCATTTACAACATGAATTGACGGAAGAAAATTTGATTGCTTTTCTTCCTTCAAGATCTTTTGAAGGCAGGAAATCTAAAGATCTTCCTTTGATCACTTGAAGAAAGAGAATTAGATTCATCTTTCAAGTGATAAATAGAAGGAGCAATTTGAATCCAGGTTGCTAATTAAATGAACATTTCAGTTCATTTGATTTGCAACTTTGAATTCTTAGCAGAAAATGATTAAGTTAGCAGCCGAAATATTCACAGGGACAAATTCAGGCACAGGTGCCATATTATCCAAGACGCCAAATTCTAAGTTTGGGGATATTTTTGGAGGATTTTATTTTTTAGCTGGCAACCTGGTTTTTATTACGTCATATAGATGAAGAACAAAAAGAATTATGTTGAAAATTCAATTTTTGCAACTCTAGTGTTTATGTCATCGAGATGAGATTTAGAACACTTTATTCCATTTTCACATTTTATTTGAAATTTTTGCTAGGAAACTTCATACGAATTTTTTAGTCTATTTTACAATTTGCTTGACATTTTGGATACTTAAATTCTAGGTTGCATTGCTCTTTTCCAATACTTTAAATTATCATTTTTGTGTTCTGTATTTATATTTTTCCAGCACTTGTCAAAATTGTTATTTTTAATTATGTCTGTAGCTCAAAATATCAATTTAAAATAACAAAATAAAATTAATTCTACATTGACGTTCAATTTCTCCGGTAGTAAACAGATTTTAGGACAGGATGGAGAAGCTAATAGTTTTTTTTCTGTTTTAAATTGTGAGAAAAAAAGGATATTCTCTCTCTTTTAGAATTTTTGCGTGAAATTGGAGTTAGTATGCTTAAAAATTGGAAGTCAAATGAGAATTTTGGCTAAGATAAACGTCTCAGATGGATATGTTTTCTACTGCAGCAAAAGTTTTGAAGGAAAATCTTGTGATTCCCAGAAGTATATTTGGCATGGTTCTTGGTTTTCTTGCAGCAAATTGAAAATTAACGAAATTTTTCTTTTGACTTATGAAATTTGTCGTGATAGTAAAACAACGGATATTCAAAGAGAATATTCTTTTAGCAAATATACTTTAGCAGACTGGCGGCAGTTAAAAAATGAAACAATGTTTTACTCAATTGAGTCATATTCAGAGAAGACAGGAGGTGGAAAGTAAGATTGTTGAAATTGACAAGTCAAAATTTGGAAAGAGGAAGTATCCTAAAGGGCATTCGATAGAGCTTCAGAGGATGTTTGGTGGTGTCGAGAAAAACAGCGGAAAGTTATTTTTTGTAGAAGTGCATGATAGAACAAGGGAAACTTTAGTTAATATTATTAAACAGTGGATTGAGCCAGGGACAGCCATTTATTCCTATTCTTAGATGGCATATGATTCATTAAGAAGCGAGGGCTATCAACATTTGACTGTTAATCACAGTGTAGCATTAGTGAATGTAACTATAGTATGCCATACAAATATTATTGAAAGCACATGGAGAAAGTTAAAAGCAAAGTGACGACACATATTCGTCAAACGGATTTTAAATTTTACTTGTCATTTTATAAATTCTATGAAGAAAAGAAATGGGACTCATTTAATATTTTTTGGGAAATCGTTGGAAAAATTAATTGGGATGAATTTAAAATTACTGTTTAAAATTGTGTTGACATATTTTTTCTTTAGTCTATGTTTGGCGTTTTTATAACTTATATTATTAAAATAAAATGCTATATAATTTTTATATGCATTTTTAAACTTATTGTTTTTTCACTTATTTTTTTTAATTATTATAATTAACAGTTTAAATTGTACCTTATAATTTATATTTATTCTTTTCGAATGTTTCTTTATTTTTCATAAGCATTCGTGTTCTGATTCTTCTGGAATTTTCGTTAGAATTCATATTCCGATTTTCTTAGAATTGATATTTACTTTTTCGAAGTTCTCATATTTTCCTTATTCGCATTCATTTCTGAAGAAATTTCGGAAACGAATACGAATAAGTAAAATATTCTTATTTTCTAATGCTTCATTTTAATTTTTCTAATGTTTCACTTTCTATTCTAATGTTTCATTTTTTTAAAAAAATCTTATAATTTCAAAAATGTATATACAAGCTCTTTGTTTATCAGGTTTAAATTTAATATTTAGGTGTGTAAAATTTTTTAAAAACCAGTTTATTAAGTCACATTCATGCAGCATTACGTCACAATTACGTCATCCGGGCAACATTTCGTCATCACCAAAAACACTCAAAATTTGAGATCCTGGATTATATGGCAGCAGTGTTCAAACTCAAGTGATTAATATTTCTCTATTTTTTCCTCAAACACCCATTCTTAAATCTCTATTTGAGGAAAATGACAGTTTACACCAAGTCTTAATAATCACTAATAATGGATTAAAATTAAACAAAAATACAGCAAAAGTTAATAGAATTGATAACCTTTTTAAGAGGATAGAAAATGATTACTTATTTTTGTACTGACAATTGAAAGTTCTGGATATTTATTGTGCTTTGAAGGCTAACCAGACTTATCATGATGAAAGATACTTTTCCGTTGATAGCACTGAGAGAATTAAACATCAAGCAAGGATTTAGTCATTTTACTGAACCCCGACTTCCAAAAGCTGCATATAGCATGTTTTTTCTGACTGATAAACAGAATGAAATTTACACTAGCAAAATTATTCATGGCACTTTCTGAAGGTGACGACAATATATGCTATTCATCTTCAATGTGCTTACCATTACCTCATAAGACAACTAGATTAAATGAAAACAATGGTCTTTAACCTTTGAAACGAGGGTAAAAAAAGAACAAGGATCTTCAACTCACCTTGGAAATTAACAGTCATCTTAAATATAAAATAAATACTTAGATTATACCTATAATCAAACCAAGCATTTATGTTTATGAGTGACCTATGCTTTAGGATGCACCTCAATTTCTTACCATTTTGCCGGCATAGTGCTAGCGATGATTTATTCCTTATAGGTCTATCGTGTTTTAAACGC
Source organism: Latrodectus hesperus (assembly GCA_037975125.1). Classification (NCBI taxonomy): domain Eukaryota; kingdom Metazoa; phylum Arthropoda; class Arachnida; order Araneae; family Theridiidae; genus Latrodectus; species Latrodectus hesperus. The sequence continues at coordinate 115,369,856 of CM075853.1, forward strand.
CCTCTTGTTTCTTCAAACATGCACGAAAATAAGCTTGGCGAAAAAAAAATCGCCAGTTTTCGCCAAGGAGGATAATTTTCAGTTAACGCCAAGGGTATATTTTTCCTTATGTTTATTTATATGACTCGGAATTTTGATTATTGTGTTCATAATTATTTTAAACGTTACGGAATGTTGGTTTGAATTAACTGAAAAAATTGCTTTGATACAACATACTTTTCTCTGGACACATATTTAATTTATAAATAGAGCCGTGTTCTTTAGTACCTTTTTTTAAAATGTCATGTATTCATGACCATCGTTGATAAAAAAACGGATGCAGAATTGGGTTGCTCTTTCATCCTGCATTTCCACACTATATTTTTTAAATTAATGATATTTACTCTTTCTGACTATCAAAAAGTATAGTTTTCCCTTACGCCAGAGAAAATGATTTTGATGCTGTAGACATTTTCTCTCTAAACTCAGCTGCCTAGGAATGAATTGAAACGTGGATGAAAGAAGTATCAGATTTAATATTTAATAACTTCGTAAGTGAAAAGAATTTTCTAGCGTTTCTCACCTGCTTCGACTTGTGTTTTGCAGATTTATATATGAGGCTTCATTTTGCAATGTAAAACAACGTTCTAAATAAAGTTAAACAAATATTAAATATTTATGAAAATAGTAAAAATCAATATTTTTCTAATTTCAATTTTTCGTCAAAAGCTAAGAAAACTTTTCTTATATGACGCTGGAGCTTTCAAAAGATGTTTAAGTTGTTGGTAACTCTGCACTGATACTCAGCATTAAAGGTAGAAAAATCTTTTAACTGGATATGTAGTTCAAAGTTTAAGTAAAAAAAATTACCTTAAATGGAAACATTACTTTGCTGCTTTTTTTAATAGTTGGTGCTTTCTTTTAGTAATATTACTCGAGACCAAATCAGTGTGGTCGGTTACTCAGCAGTTACTATGGGTGTAATGATCTGGAGGAAAATCTCCTCCCCTCCAGATCAAAGTCAAAATCGATGGAATGGAACTTCTGGTGGTGCCATCTATCGGAGCAGTCTTGGAGTAAAGAACTTTCATCTTCGAGGTGTTCTAATTAAACGATGGAGGACGCACCCGTTTGACTTAATTTAACTTAAATTATATTGACTTGTCCAAGTGTCATAATTAACAACAATATTATTTATTGCATTTTCAATTAATCATTGTTTATTAATTGTTATAAAGATTCTCTCTCTCATAGTCAATATATTTTAATACAAAAAACAGTATTTCCAAAAATAAATATTAATCAAAATTTGTCTTCATTACATTGTTATACTTAAATTTCTCATTTAAATTTATTCAAAATTAAGTACATCTCCTTATATATTATGGAGTTTTGAAAAAAGTAACAACATGTTATTTTGAATGTTGTATCGTCTTATGTATATATATATATATATATATATATATATATATATATATATATATATATATATATATATATATATATATATATATATATATATATATATATATATATATATATATATATATATATATGTATATATATATATATATATATATATATATATATATATATATATATATATATATATATATATATATATATATATATATATATATATATATATATATATATATATATATATATATATATATATATATATATATATATATATATATATATATATCATCTTCATTTATTTTATTTTCGTAAACACAGTAATTTTCTTCTTTTATCTTAAATTGTAGAAGAAATTAATTTCAAGATATTAGACAGTGAGAATATTTTCTGTAATTATGATAGCAACATAAACTTTTTAAAGGCTATATTTTTTAGCAACATTGCCTAATAAGTGATAAACTGAAAAGAAGGCACGAATTACTGGACACTGTTTTTCGTGCCTTAAAGGAGTCTGTTCTTTGTGATCAAATTTTAAAATTTCTTAAAAATGAAAACTATAACAATATGCTAACATATCTTTAATGCATATTTTTTCACTTTAAAGAAGAACCCTCTTGTAAGACCCTGTAAAACATTAAATATGAAATATTAATAGATTTTGGACAAAAATATTGGTTATAGTCAGTAAAGAAATATACTTGAAACAAGTAATTATGTTAAAGCTTTTTTATAGGTAATAAAACATGTTTCCTTTTTTTTACCATTAATACAACATCTTACATGTTTGATGTGAAGTGCAAATTGATTGCTGTTAATACATTTATATATTTGATACATTTATAAACTTAAAGACGTAATGGCATGCATTTTTTCATATATTTGTCAATTTATCGAAACAGTTTAATAATATAACATGTGCTGTGAACACTCAACTCATTTTTTATTTTTATTTATTTTATAATTTGTAATTTATTCATACAATATTTTTCTGAAAATGAAAACTAGAAGTTGTCTTCCAAATGCTAAATTTCTGGATGACGTGGATATGTTTTCATTTTCGATAATAAATCTTATCTTAAACATAGTTTAACAGGGAGACAAAATTTTATATTTATGAGTGCATTTTTGAGAAATTATTATTAATTGATATATATTTAGTATACCAGAATATTATTATAAGTATTAGAAGCTCAAAAAGTATTTTTGAAACAAGAATTAACAATTTTATTCGGGTTTCTTCAAAATAGTTTAATTGTCTAATTTATTATTTAATATTTGTAATCTAAATACAGTATCGATTGTAATACTTGATTACATCAAAATAATTCTTAAAAATATTAACATAAATATTTATTACAAAGAAAAATCTTTTTCGTAGTATTTATTGTTTATATTTTACATATTCATAGATAAAAATCTGTAAAGCTTGAACATTTAAATTTAACACTAAATTATATCAATTTTTTCCATAATTCAAAGAAAATAATTTACTTGATGGCTTTATTATCATATACGTAATTTATGAAGAATGAGAATGAAACCAAAGCAGATTTCCCTATTTTTATCTTTCAGATTGATTAGAATTTATAAAAGTTATGAAAATAGAGCAAAAGTCTTAGATAAAACACTGGAATATTTAGAAAATATACAGTATTAATGTTCCTTTTTTATTTCATTTAAATATCATGTTATTCTGAATTCCAATTTTTAACTGATTGTATTCTATGTATGTATACATATATAATTAGATTTTAAATAATTATATATTTTTAAAGTGAATGTGATAAGCTACATTTTGAAACTTATAGTGGTATATTTTTCTTTATATTACGAATATTATATAAGTAAATAAATTTCATTTAAATAAAGGTAATCAATATTTTAATATTTTTCTTCATCATCTAAACTAATAGAGTATTTTTGAATTCAATATTTAAAATACTTTTGTAAACATCAATCATTTTTACTTTAAAACACATATGATTGCAAAAAACATTTAAATGAAAAACACTGTTTACGCAAGAATGTGGGCAAGATAAAATTATTTATATTACTCGTCTAAAATAAAAAAGTAAGCTAAACTACCATTACATGTTTATCAAAATAATGTCAAGTAACAACACGAATCATATATTTCTATTTTTTTGCAAACGTTTTGTCGTAAGTTGCCAACTTAAGAAAATGAAAATTTTTTACTATTTCTCTCTTTTCTTCTTTCTCTTTTTTCTTGTCCCCCTTTATTTTCTAAATAATCTTCAGTTGCATTTAAAACCAAGAAATTCTTTCAATATTTAGAAAATAATCTTAAAATTTTTCTACTGAACAATCTTAACAATTAAAAAATATTGAATGTTAATATTTTAGAAACGCTTCTTTCTTACAAATATTAGACAATAAAATTCAGGGGCAGAATAATTTACTTTTGCAATGATGTGTGTTTTTTTAATATTTAATCGTCTACATCCATGAACTAAAAAATACATATTTCTATCATTCATTTTTAATGTAAATTGTCTAAGAACAACATACATTTTTCTTCAAAACAGTAATGTCATTTTCACAGCAAATGAATTAAATAGAAAAAAAATATGTGTCATGTAAAGAAATTGCTTTCAATTATTAAATAGTTTATATATTATATTTAATAGCAAAATAAATCGTATTTACCATGTAAATTACATTATCATTTTTATTTACCTGAGTAGAAAAATAAGTTCTAGGTAATTTTAATATTTATTAAAATATAAACACAACACGGTTATTTTATGGTATATTAATTAAATATTTTTATGTTAGAATGAAAATTTGAAATCCAGGCTATTTGTCATAGACTTCAGAAATATGATTTTACCAACAAATGCATTTTCGAAAATAAGAATACATTGATAAAGAGCTTTTTTATTGCAAAAGTCAATGAATTTGACCTTTACACTTTCTATTAACCTATGCTAGTATTAATTGTGATTAGAATAATCATAAATGTTCTTTGTTATAAATTTATTATCTTAGAGATTAAAGTCCACCATTTTTCTCTACACACACCCACACCCACAAATAAAGAATAAACAAATAATTCTCCAGATTAAAGTACGCACAATTAAGCTATTGAAAATCCAACAAAAAAGATTTGTTTTAATAAGTACTCTTCAAATGAGCAAAGAATATACAAATGCCTAAATGTGCAGCACTGTATCTTGATGATAATTTCAGGAATAAAATAAATATATTGAGGATATCTCACAGTATATTTATTATGAATGATGCATAAAAGTGATTATGAAAAGAAAAATTCTGAGGTAGAGGGGGAACAATGCATAACTAGTATTTCCTTAACTGCAATGAACGATCTTAATTGCTTACATTTGGAAAGTGTTATTCAAATTCACAGTGCCAAAAACGAGAAACAAAATACTAAAAAATATGAACAAAATCTATCATTTAGGAAACTTTAAATTCTATTAATATGAACCTTTATTTTGCATTGTCTAATAGAAATTTTAGTTATTTGAATCAAGGGAATGAAAAATTAATATATTTTAATAATTAATTATATACATAAAATATAATAATAAAAATAGAATTTTATTTTTTTTCCAAATATTTTTATTAAAATATTCAAAAGTACAAAAATAGTTATTATGAATAGCTTTTAAATAGAATATCTAATGATTATTATAATAAATCATTGTATGCAATAGAATTTTTTTAATGTTTTTTTTATATTAGGCCACATACAGTTTTTCAACCTTCACCACACAAGGGGTGGAATTGATGGGAACTTATGCAGTAAAGTATCCATTGTGTATACAACCTCGTCACCCTCAAATAAGTCGAATCTTCATAATTTAGGAGCAGAGATCTCAAATATATCGTTTTACATGGAGGTCATTACGACCACGGCTTACTTTACGCACACTAGCCGCCATTAGCAAACACGACAGACCTCTTCCTTTAAGTTGGGAATAGAACTTTCTATTTTCCGGTAATTAGAAAGACGCCCTTCCTAACTTGGTAACAGTAACCTCTTAAATAACTTTATTCTGTTAAATTTGAAAAAAACATTGTCTCCTCATCAATAAACTAATATATAATTCTACTTCTATCTGGTTAAAAAAATTTTAATTTTGTAAATAATTTAAAGGAATGCCATAAAGTTAATTAAAAATGAAGAAAAACAAAATAAAATAAACATTGATTAAGAAAATCCATTTAAATTTTTATGTGATGAATAAAACAATATTTTTTGTAGGCATTTACAGCTAATAAGACAAGTGTTACAAAGTTTGGAAGAGTATGCATAGGAAAAGAGATTTAAGCATTTTAAAGATCATATTCTTACTTATTTTAAAGATCGTAACTTTGAAATTTTTGAGATACAACTAGGTTTTTAAAGTTATATTTACAAAATTTTGGGTGTGTTCAAAGTAGTCTCGTCCAGCATCAATGCACTTTTGTAGACGAATTTTCCACAGATTAAATGTCTCAAGCCATTCATTTCTTCGAATAGATGAAAAAATGCATTTATAGCCACATCAATCTCTTCTTCTGAATGAAAACGAAGTCCACGTAAATTCTTTTTCAGATTAAAGAATAACCTAAAGTCGCACATAGATAGATCAGGTAAATAGGGCGGATGTTCGATCACTTTAATTTGTTTTTGCTTAAGAAACTCAACTGTTAATCCGGCTGTATGTGAAGATGCATTGTCATGGTGAAGCATTAGTCCCCTAACATTCAGTTCTTGTAAAATTTCTGGAAGACATTTAGTGGTATACCAGTTTGCTGTTACTGTCTTCTGTCCTTCCAACTTGATGGCTTTGACCAATCCCGTACTTCTGACGAAAACGGCATATATCACTTTTTTCAGTGCGTGTTGTTTTTTCACCATTGTCGGCGTGGGATCATCTTCAAAGACCCATACTTTGCTTTCTTGACGTGTTGGAACGTCAAAAAACGGTATGTACGTTTCATCACCTGTTACAATTTTAGAAATGATGCGGTGGCCACCATCATTCAGCATATTAAGAGTTTCTTTCCTGATTCAGACACGCTCCTCTTTTTGATGCTCAGTTAGATTATGGGGAAAACAACTGCAAACTACTTTTTTCATATGTAATTCTTCATGAATGATTTTGTGTATGGCTGCGGATCCAATGTTAAGTTCTTTCTGTTTCATTTGATAGGTACAGCCATTATCATCCATTAACATTTTTCGTATGGCAGACACATTATCCGGGATTACTGCCAACGGTGGCCTTCCTGTGTGTTCTTCATCCTGAAGAAAATTGCGACCTCTTCTAAATTCTATAAACCATCTGAATACAGTAGTACGAGCTGGACGATTCATCACCAAATGCTAATTGCAACCGTTGAACGCGTTCTTCTTGATTTAATCCTGCTTTGAAATCGTTGAAAATCATAGCGCGAAAATGTTGTTGCGTCAACTCCATTTTCTCTTCTGTTTAAAATTTATTCCACGCTAAACAAGTTGAAATAAGTCAGTAAAAACTCATCTTCTGTGTTAAAATACTTTGTACTTTAAAATTAAACCGTTATTTTTATTTTTTAATTTCTCGTCTGCGCGTATCTCAAAAATTTCAGATTAACCCTCGTATATATATATATATATATATATATATATATATATATATATATATATATATATATATATATATATATATATATATATATATATATATATATATATATATATATATACTCTAAAATTAAACCGTTATTTTTATTTTGTAAATTCTCATCTGCGCGTATATCAAAATTTTCAGAGTAACCCTCGTATTATAAGTTAATATAAAATGAATGATTTGAATATCTAATCTGATTTATATCTTGACACACACACATATCTATAGTAAAATTTAAAATAAGAGCTGTGATTTTTGAGCTAGATAAAAGACATTTCCTCAAGTATATACTGGAGCATAACTTCAATGGAAAAAATAACTCATATTTATTTTCATTTAAGTTCTTTCAATCGCCGAGCCAGATTTTTAGATACTTTTTTTTACCATTTTCAACTATCTTTAAGGTTTATGAAGATTATAAATCCTAAATACGTTTGAAAAAATGATTCTACAGATGATTTCAAAATAAGTTAATGGGTCCAATCATAATAATATGTTTTTACGCACAACTTATGGAATTTATTTTCAACACATGAAAATTAATTCCCACTTTACATTTCAAGATATATGACGTTAATTCCTAACATTAGCTTAAGCATATTAAACACATTTTATTATTCATTTTAACATACAAATTTATAATTATTCATATGATCTAATATCATAAAATTCATGTTTAAATGAAGCTCCAATAAAACTACATTAATCCAATAATTTCAAATTTGAAGAATTATTTAAAATAATTATGACTTTTCAAAGTGTTCTTTGAGATGTATAAAATCAAGCAGAAAAATGTAATTATTTTTCAGGAACATTATATATTAGTGCACAATATCAGTTAATATTCATTTATGATATAATTTCTCAACACTGACAGATTATTCCGTAATTCAAATTATACTAGGAACACATAATATATTTTTTTAAAAAAAGAAGTATTTATTTTTATATATACCATTATTAATTAAAAAGGTTTTTATGCTACACCTTGTTAATTTTATTTATCCATTGTGTGCACGACGTTATTTTCATATTCTTAAGGAACATTGTTAAATTTATGGAACGTGAAATTTAAATAATTTTTTATATTTTACGTTTTGATAAATAAAAACATGTAATATTCATATTTAGCATGTGAATTATTTTTGCGTAGTTTTATAACTCAGTAAAGACCCATATGTTTTCTTTATCATAAATATATGCGAACTGATAATTAGTTGCGACAAAATTTAGCATGAAAGTCCATATTTGGTAATTATGTAAAGATTTAAGTAAAGTCTATGAATGAATATTGTTTAACGTCCTAAATGGGACATGAATATATTTATGCTTGTCATTTGAAAAATAAAGGCACTGCAATTTCTTACAATAAAGTATGTTAAGAAGTGATTTTTTTCCTAATTCATAAAGTTATCATAACAGACTAATAAAAAAACAATGTTATCAAAATATAAGAATTATTGAGAAAATGGAAATGGGAATGAAAGATAATGGACTGAGATAATGGTTCAGTTTATAGTTCGACGATTAGGCAAATTTTACTTTACTGTGAAAAAATCTTAAAGGTGATATTGATGAGGTTGAACTGAAACCGAAAGAAAAAAAGTTGTATTTATTCAAGATTTGACTAAAAAAAATATTGTTTCAATTTGTATATAAGACACTAGCTGTAAATATGTGTAGGACTCCTTGTACATAATTGGTTTTGTTGATGCTCTAATGGTCACTATTTGAAAGCGTATGTTAATTACAATACCTTACAACTGAGGGTGGACTAGGAATTATCACGAAATTCCTATGCCTGTGAGTAACAAACTCATGAAACATTTACAATGCCCGACATCAAAAATGCAGCAGCAATCAGGGAGAGCAAAAATTATGCAAATTTCAGTGTAGATGCACATTGCAAAGTTATGCAAATGATGCGTGAATTGTGCAGCTCTCCAGCTCACGTAACATAAGATACAAGGAGAGGAACCGTCGATGATGAGCTGCTGACAGTTAAACTCTCCTACCTTCAGTGGGTGCTCAATGTCCTTTATCAGCAGGATAACGCAAAACCACACATTGCTCGCTTTAGCCAACATGACCCACAAGTTATACAGCTGATTTTCTGGCTACCGCGCTCGTCAGATCTCTCATCAATCGAACATGTTTAGGATATGATTGGACGCCATTTTCACCCCTTGCCACTGCTTCCTTCAGAAGACGCACTTTGGAAAATGGTTGACAGGGAAAGGAGAGTCATTCTTCAAAATGCCATCCCTACTCTTATTGACTCTGTACCTAGACGCGTTGCTTCGTGTATCTCCGTCCACGGTGATCCTACAACTTACCCGACTCGATCCTGTTCTTGCTCTGTATAATGCATATAATTTTTAGAATACAGATCATTAATTGTTCGTTTCTATTTTTCTCTGTTAGCCGTTGTTACTTTCAGGCAACTTCTTTTTAGTGTTACATTTTCAGTGTAGGGCAGTGCAACTGAAGGCCAAAATGTTAAACAGTAGCTATCTTGAAGGAACTGTTTGTGAAGGTCTTAATTAATTTTCCAGGTTGTAGAACGACATTACCCCAAAAGTTGGGAACAGTAAGTGTATCATTGATAATGATAGAGTTAATTTAAAATACTAAACTGCACAAAAAGAAAGTTCAATGAAAATATTTCATGATAACACATTATAATGAGTGACGATCAAAATATTTCAGTGAAAAAAAAGTAATTAGTCTAAAAAAAAAGATAAAATTGTGTAATAAAGTAACAGTTCAATCAATTTAATAATTAATATTATGAATGCAATAGTTAATAATGTGACACATAATTATAAATATTATATCTTATTGTATTAGTTATATTATTATAAACATAATTTGTGAATATTCGCGTCACACACTCAGTAAAATACATACCAGCATAAGCAAATAATATTAAACATCATTATAAATATCATATCTTACACTATTTAATTTTGCATGGTAGAAATAATTGGGAGTATGAGCATCACACAAACATCAAAATACATAGCAATATAAGCAAATGCAATATTTAATAATATGAAATATCATTATAAATATAATATCTTGCACTATTTAATTTTCTAGAATTAAAATAATTGTGAGTATTGCAATTACACACGGTAAAATTCATACCAACATGAACAAATGTGACAGTGAATAACATAAAACAACATTTTTTTTTATTTTAGAAACTAATTTAATCTTCCAAAATATCATATTTAAGAAACAATATTTAGCTTCACTGCAGTGAACATTTAAATTGAAATCTACAGGAAGTCTACCAGAAACTGTTTATCACCGGATGTTTTGAAGTCACTTTAAAAGTCATTCAAATTCCTGTCGGCATTCAATAACCCTAAACAAACTTTAAAGGTAGCTTAGCCGAATTGGCAAACATCATCGAAAGCTGGGCAGCACAAAATTTCTGACAAGATCACTGATCGATTGAACAACCCGTTGTTTGTAGTAATCAGCTCCCCCACCACTCGGTTCACACTCTGGAATCTGATCTTTTGATCGATTGGACAGTTCGAAGCTTTGATGGCGCTAGTATCATATTTATAGTGGAGTAATTCAACGAGCAGTTTCGGGGTAATGTAATCGGACCTTGTAATACGTATGTAGAGAAGCGAAGTGCATATCGGCTTAAGCAAATAGATCATCGAAATGGAGGGAGCATTTGTTATAGGCGGGGGCTTCCGAAATAAGCATTATTTGGTCACTTTAATTAAATACTCTCCATAGTTGTTCTAATGGAATTATAAAATAAAGTTAAAGTTTCTCGAATTCATAGTAAATGAAATTTATAAAAATGTTTATTTTTTGTAAATAATTTATAAAAATCTAAAAAAAAATATTCTTATTTTTATATTTAGTTTAGTTATATATGCTATTATTATACCGTCTTATTAAATTATATATAAAGACTTAAATAATTATTAAATAATTGATAAAGTTCGACTCATTGATCTAAGATTTTAAATTATTTAAAAGAATAGAATTGTACATAAATATGCACACAGTAAATAATGTGTATTTGTGTTTAAATAAGAATTAAATACAAGTGTTCCTAAATGCAAATCATATTACAATATAAACAAATCATATTCTTAAATACCAATCATATTATAAACATCGTTATTTTTTTCTATGTATATAACATTATTTTCGTAACAATTTGAATATATTATTCATTTGTTTGCATTATCTAAGAAATCAAATTGATGGATAAATTTTATACAAACATATTTTTCATATATTTTTTTAAAAAAATATTAAACATTATTTTCTAAAAAAAGAATTAAGAATATTTGTTAAGTTTTTATCAATAATAAAATACGATAACAAGTATACAACTAATGAAAATTAAACTTTATACATGCAACATAAAGTAGAGAACACAAATTAAATTGAAAAAATTATTGATCAAATAACTAATTATGTGTTTTACGGTAGTAAATATATAAATAATACCCATGAAAAAATTATGTTTTACGGTAATAAATGATAAAAGTATTAAAAAATTACTCTAAATTTTGAAAGTGATATTTATTTAGTTAAAAGATTAAATAACTTTCATACAAAGAAATAAATCTTAATTTTTATATTAATTTATTGCTCTAATTTAATGTACTTCCGTTTTTAAGAACATGTGCTTGTGTTTATAATTTTAAAACGAGCTCTGTTTCTTTAAGCAAACTTCATTTTTTTTTTTGTTGCTAGAAAAGGATATTACTCAGCAGTTACTTTTTGCTGGCTCATCTTTCTCAGACTCACACTTTAGATGCGACTCAAATAAGTCGTGAATCCATGCTTTTTACATTTTTTTTTTAAATTTTGGAACATTAAAAATTTGTCCGATATAAGCATATTTTAAAATCATAGCAGATTTAATTAACGGAGTTCTACCGTAAGATTTTTCAGAGCAAATTTTATTTGTTTATTCATATATTTTTTTGTAAGCGAAAAAGCTGAGTCAACTCTTTCTGCAGGGCGTGGTAATGGTTTCAGTTCATGAGATTTTTTAAAATTTCTTTTCCTTAAAAAATTTCAAGTTTATTTTAACTTCTTTTAATAAGTTCTTACAAACTTACTATCCAATTTTGAAAATATTTTAAATATATAATTACCAGGGAATAATTAGTTTGCCTTTTATAGTTTTCTGGACCTTTTTCCAGCTAAAAAAAATTATCTTAAACGAATTTCTGAGTATGTTTAATGTTGATTAGATTTTACAAACATTGAAGAATAAAATCATATTTTTGATGCAAGGTTTTGAGGACATATCTTATGATTGTTTATTTTTCTTGGTATTGTATATTTTATGTTGTTGCTGATTTTGTGTTATGTCGCAATAAATTTATAATTTTTATATTTTACGTAGTTGTATTATGCATAACGATGGAATTATGATTTGTTTAGCTAATCGAACTAAGCATTTGCAAATAATGAAACTAAAAATATCAAAATTGGCTACATAAAATATTCTATCTATGGAATAAGTAATGTAGGTAGTTGCAAATCAAAACCACAAGTACTAAAGGTAGGATGAAAGACAATGAATTTATATCTGCCATAGATGTTTATATCTGTCATATAGCGCAATTTCAGCTATATGGAAGACAGCCATCACATAATCTATGTATTTAGAAGATTTATTAAGAAAATATATTAACATCATCAGAGAAGAAATCAGTTGCTTTTATTTGTTCATTAAACTATCTAGTCACTTAAAAATTGAAATTTTGCTAAAATATGGGCTTACAAAATGATAAGCATAAAGCCTGGATTATTATGTACATTTTATGTATATATTATGGCAAATGTGAGTAAAACATTGGTTGAGATATTTTGATCAATAATAACAATGTGATATCATGAGATGATTATGATCAGAAGTCAAGATATCCATTTTATTTACATAATCTACTCATTGATATATATTCAATGCAGTTTCTTACGCAAAACCAGTGTGTGTCCGATTTTTTTGCTAATCATTTTTGCTACCTTGGATTAGATATTCCGGTAACTTTTTGCTAGACTGTAATTTTTAATGGTTACTGAAATACTGAAATTATTCAAAACCATTGAAATTAACTTTTGAAAAGAAAAATAATAATATTGTGACACGTTTGATTCTATCTCTAAGTTCTTTAAATCTTTGCCTCGATTTCAGTGCCACCATCAGTTATAACTGTGATCAATGAGAAGACAGTTCATGGCTGTATAGGTGTAACAAAAATGCTAATTTACAGCGCAGTCATGTGCACAAGCAATGTCACTAAATCAGTGCATGTAAAGTAGCGTTATTATCCCTAATAATCGAGGAAATTGCATACTATGTTTGTAATGTAATATGGTAATGGCTGATTGCTGCTGGAAATTTGCATGATTTTATGATTCGATTGTTTCAGAATTTTTGATAAATGTAGATATGTACTATGATATTTATAAGTATGAGGCACTGTGCCCATCGTAGCCAAGTGTTAGGTTACTGCTCAGAGACAAACGTCTCAAATTGCAATCCAACCTTTGATGAATAACAGAATGGATGTTGCATTCCGATGTTCTGCATGCATATCCGTCGTGATATGTGTTTGGGAGTTTTCCAAACTTCCTCTCTTGTGATACTTGAAACGCAAGAGAGGAAAAACTCTTGGGTTACAATCTACGAATAAATCCTCTAAAAAAGCAACTACATGGTAGAGGTTAAAATGACTTAAATTACTTTGTTAAGTACAAGCAGTGTTGGGTATGTTTGGGCTTACCTGAACTGTTGGAGGAACACTGCATTTCGGAGAGAAACATTTAGGTTTGATCACAACTATTACTGAATAACGGAAGATGAGTGTTGTGCTTCTGCGTGCCTATCTATTCTAGTCCACTTGCTTGGGTGTTTTTATGATTTTCTGCCTTTGAAAAGAAATACGCCATAATATCTATGAAAATGAATTCTCACAAGGCAATCTACTTAGCACAAATTAAAATGTATTTTACAACCACCTTGGACCGTTATGCTGGCGATTATGCAGCTTCAAAGTACGAGTTTCTGATCAATAATAGTATCATAACGAGGAGCCAAAAAAAACATATTTTGGCAATATAATGACATTTGTTTTGGAATTTAATTGTGTTTTCATGTTTGATTTTTTACTAGATAGTCATATTTTTAGGTAAATCATGATACGATTTTTACACAGCAGACAATATTCAGAGGAGATATCTGAATCTGAAATGCAACGTGCATGTTTTACTTTTATACATTATGTAAATATATTTTAAGTAATCAAAATATATTAATACTTCATTGTTAACACTTTTCAAGTGCCACAGAATTCACATAGCATCGAGGACACATACATCATTTTCTTTTCTCTAAAACCACTGATTATATTTTCTATAAGATTTTCCCGATTCCTTTTAACTATTTCTTGTTGAACTTCTTAAGAACTCTTTCTTCTCAGCTCATCATTTTCCTTAAAAATAATCTTTATAGACAGAGGGAGATGCCTTTGTCAGTTTTTCATTGCAATCCGATATGCTTTTATTAAACTAGAGAGTTTAGATTTGCATTTCATAATTATGACTTTTAAATAGTGTAAATAATAAAATAATTTATACAAAAAGTTATTACCTTTGAATGTTCAAAATAACAGATTACGGCTCACTGTGGCCTAATAATATGATTTAATCTTTGAAATGGACAGTAACGGGTTGAAATACCAGTCAACATCAGAAGATGGATTTTGCGTTCTGTTTCTTGCATACACATTTGTCGAGATAGCTGTTTAGGTGTTTTGTGTGATTTCTCTTATGAAATGATTATAAAACTGCTTTTATAATGAAATATATATAAAAAATATGCCTACCTATTTACAAAATATATTGTTTTCTAGTTTAATTTAAAGCCCGTAGAAATATTTTAAATGAAGTATGTATTTAAAGAATCACAAAATATGAAATGTGAAAAATTATAAATAAATATGAGCATAAACCCTCATCAATCTTATTTTCAAAATTAACATTTTGATTTATCCAAATTGACTCAAATGCACGCTACTATTTTCATTTTTATAAGAAAAATAGCAAATCGTGATGATAGTGTGTCTTTATTTGTTAAACCACACAATTTTGGATATTTTTTTACCTTACATTTTTTGAGCTATTTTGTCTCCTCTTGTTGAACTGCAAATTATATTTTTTCTACATAAGCTTCTTCATGCTCTTCTTTTTTAACCCTTTAGGCATTAACTTCTACCTTTTTAATTGCTTTAGTTTCGCAGTTTAATTAAGAATATATCTTTGCAATGAAGGGTTAGAAAACTGTTTTTTGTTTTTTCTTTTTCTAAAGATTTTCTTCCTTTAATTTAAGATCACAAAAAAATTGTGTTGGGTTCTTTAACCTTTTGCTAACTTAAGCACTTTTCATTGATTAGCCAAGCTTAATATCAGTATGTAAACAATTTCAAACAATTATTTTTTCTTGTAAAGCCTAAACCTCATACAGCCTTTTAATGCCTTGTTTATTTAAGTCTATTAATCTATTATTTTTAGAAGTAACTTTCCACTTTTTTTCCAAGTCTTTCCTTGTAATTTTGAATCTTCTTATTATATATCGGAATTGCTTTCTTTTATTTCTTGTTTTCTTTCAAACTTCTTTCCTAGCTATTTCTAAATATTTTCAAAGTTTCAGAAAATTAAAAATTACTTTTAAATATTTAAAATTGATAAAGCCAATGTTGAATAGAAAAAATTGACCTTACTTTTTAAGTTTATATCTTAAATAATTAAATTTTTAGCCCTTATTATAAAACTTTTATTTTCTTTTGAATGTTTCAAATATATTTTTAAAAGAAATTTTAAAAATTTATTTAAAAAATGAATTTTTCTCACATTAAGTAAGGAAATTCAAGCACACACACTTCCAACTTATTTAATCATTGAGAAAAAAACAATCACTGAATACTAAGGATAAGAGAAAAATTTAAGCACTCAACATAGTCATCGATAACAACAAGAATATCAAACCTTGAAAGTGAAAGCTCCCAGGGAAAAAGAATTTCTACAAAAATTTTGGAATCGATCTATTATCAGTCATAATATTAACTTACAACCAATCGAAAGACTGTACAGTTGTAAAAACAAACACCTGTCATAAAATCTACGTAAAAGTAAGGAAAATGTAAACATGAACTTGAAACTCACGCTTCAATTTAATTCATTTCGCTCACTCAACACGGCGACTATCGTTGTAACAAAAAGATATCGACTGCAGTTTCCTGAAGACTATCCAATACATGTTGCATGTCTGAATATTACAAATGTATTTTCGTTTTACCATAAAGAGTTCTAAAATAGTACTAATAACTAAGACGTCATCAATGAAACCAAATACTTCACATTCTCAACTAGGTGTATACAAATTATAGAGTAACAAAATAGTAGTGCACTTCAATCTTTAAAAATTCTGAGTTAAGAAGGAACTATTATCAAAATATATTTTAAGAAGAGAGAGCATCACCAATATCCCAAGAATATTAAACGCAATCGAAATTCCGCAATTGATATACTCTCTATTATTTTATAACAGAATTAAAATCTCTAATGCATTATCCATCATTTCCAATCTATTCTGCCAAAATTTATTCATCAAACGGCGTTTAAACAGTCTTCTATAAAATAGAGAACATGCTTATATGTATTTGCATCTTCTTAACACACATATTTAAACTGTGTTCAATATTTTATATAAATAAACGTAACTAATTATTACACCATACTTCATAGTTTTAATTACTTGAAAGAGTCAAAAAAAAGCTTTCATAGGGAACTTCACAGCAAATATAGTAAACTTCAAATATGACCAAAACGTTAAATACATTTTTTGCTTAATAGTAAGTAATAATAAATGCTATGGAATGGAATTTAATTTCAAGTATATTCTCCATAAATGTCAATTATATCCTTGACACCATAGGATGAGTGGAGCATCAATATATTTAGTCTAATCTCATCAGAAAAAATATATTCTTCTACTTATTGCAACAGAAATAAACTTAATGTCTAGTAGTAACCAAATTAGTAACCAAAATTAATATTTAACCAAATTTAATGTCTTGGAATATTCCAAAATTTTATCTAATTGAGTTTTTTAATTCATTTTATAACTTTGGCAGAAGAGCATGAGTGGAGCTTAGATAATTTTAATAGCAATGGATTTGAACTTGGCGTTCTTAACACTTAAATAATTCAGCATTACGGAAGTTTTTTTTAAAAAAAAAAGAAATATTACTTATATTTACACAGTGAAGTAACAGAAAATAAACTATGAATAAACAAAAGAAATTAATACATTTCAAGGTACAAGAAGAATAGAGACTACATAGGTTCCTAAAAAGCAAAGTTTTAAATACATGAGCTTTTTTCAATTAAAATTTAAAGTAAAAAATAAATACCACACTAACTTCCAATATCTTTTTACTGCAAAGTTTTTTAAATTCTTTTAGAGTTCAAAAACAAAATATAATGCAGATATTCAAAACTTTTAATTTTAAGGGTAATATATTTTAAGAATTGGTCACACAAAAGCCCCACAATAGAACCACAACTAAAGAAGATTCATTTCTGTGATTAATAACAATCGAAACTGCTTCTTTTGCTAACGGGTTATTTATAAAAAAATGTATCATGCTGTGACGATTCCAACTCCAACATGAAGAGCTCCCAAAAGTTTTAAATAATGAGTTTATTTCCTTCCCGCAACTAGATAAGTGAATACATAAACACACAAATATATAAATATATATATATATATACATATATATACATATACATATATATATATATATATATTATATATATATATATATATATATATATATATATATATATATATATATATATATATATATATATATATATATATATATATATATATATATATATATATATATATATATATATATATATATATATATATATATATATATATATATATATATATATATATATATATATATATATATATACGCAGAAAAATTTTTTAAATTTCAAAAAAATTCAGTTATATGTATTAAAATTAACTAATTGGTATAGATGCAATTTAATAACTAAAATTGCTTTTTTAATACGATTTTATCGATTTGTATCGTTTTTACTATTTCGGTAAATAATTTTCTTTGAAAAAGTATTTTTAGTTTATTGATGCTTATATTATTTTTTAAACTTTCATACATTAAAGTACACCTAATAAAATGTTTTCTTGTCTTCAATTTGATATATATATATATATATATATATATATATATATATATATATATATATATATATATATATATATATATAAAGGAATTTTGAATGGAGTCAATTCATCTCCAGGTGGCGCCTCTGCTCTTAGGAGTTGTCATGTGACAAATTCCAAATGTAGATTATTTGTATTATATTATTGTGTGTATTATTCATATTTAATTTTGTAAATATAAAATTTAATTTTATTCTGTAAATTGATAGTAATGCATTTTAATTTTTTCACACATTTAATAATCAAGAAATGTTAAATATATTCATACTTTTTGAAATTCTTTTACCTTTAATAATCTGGATATTTTTCACAAATGAATGAGAAACGTAGTAATTTGACAAAGAATAAAATATTTATAATGGCAAGAGAAATTTGTGTAATCAGAATTATTTTATAAGAAATGATGGATGGTAATAAAATATTTTTAACATCATGGAAAACTGCCATTTATTTTTTATTCATTTATTTTTTTTGCTAAAATAACCATTTGAATTTAATCCTCATTTTAATTTACCAACATTTTAAAAAACTAATCTAGAGAAATGCTTGTCATTGAAGACAAAATGGTGATAAACTGGAGACAAACGAATAATATGGTGAAATAAATATCAGTCCAGAACTATTTTTAACCTATTAGATACAAATTTAATAGAGTTTATGCATCGAACGCATCCAACAAACAAACAAATAAAAAAAATTGCCAAGCATACTTGACATGTGACTTTGACGTCATATGAAGTGAGTCAATTGATCGATGATGTCGTCTCATACCACGTTTCTCAACTAAGATATGAAAATTATGTTGTACACTTCTGAGGTTCCTCTGGGCATTTTTTGGTTGAACTCTTCCACCAACCAGACGAGCTACAGATGTCATATGGAGTCTGCACATCCTTGAAGCATGATAAAATTGTATCTGTAATAAGCAATAAAAAGTGATTCTGTTAAAAGTAAAAATGCTTTCAATAGAACGAAAACAAAATATAACTTTAATGACAAATTTAATATTTTTGATAAAATGAAATCGATATATGAATATAGTAATAGAGTTAATTCTAAATATGAAAGTTTAAATAAAATAAGGTATAACGATGGTTTTAAAAAAATGAAATACAGTGATTTTGATGATCGTAAAAATAAAAAGTGTTTTAATTGTAGTGAAAAGAAATTATATTTCTAAATTTTATAAACTTAAAGAGAAGGGTGTTAAATGATTTCGATGTAATAATTTTGGACCTAAGGCTTCATTGTGCCCAGAAATTGATTCTAAATCTGGAATAGCCATAGTGAGTTATAATGTAAAACCGAAACTAAATGATATAATGATTAATAATTTAAATGTCTGTAAAATCAGTCTTTGGAAACCCTATCCAAAAAATTTCTAATAGAGTTACTGTATTTACCACTGGTGAATTTGAAGATTATTGTTCTAAAGAGAATATTAAATATCATGTAAGGTCTACCAAGTACATGATCTACTAAGTACATGATATACCATCATGTACTGGTCTACCAAGAGCTAACGGACAAGTTGAAAGGATAAACCAAACTATCATATCAGTTCTCTCAAAGCTATCTTTAGAGAATCCTGCTCTGTGGTACAAATTTACGAAGGAACTACAACAGACTATTAATTCAACATATCAACGAAGCACAGATACCACACCTTTTGAGTTGATTTTTGATACGAAGATGAACGTTAAAGGTCTTAGTAAGCTCGAAGAAATAATTGAAATGGAGTTTCAAGCTACTTTTGAAGCTCAAGGAGATGAACTCAGAAAGCATGTTAAACAACAAATTTTCAAGATCCAAGAAGAAAACAGAAAAACGTATAATTGGAGAAGAAAGAAATCACAATCTTATGGAGTTAATGATTTGGTCGCTATTAAAAGAACTCAGTCTGGACCGCATTTAAAACTGAAACCAAAATATTTAGGACCGTACAGAGTTACTAAAGTTAAAGGAGGCAACACTTTTAGAGTAATCAAAGAAGGAAGTCATGAAGGACCTAACTGTACCATGAATGCTGAGTTTCTAAAACCCTGGTACGCCAAAAGATGACGTTATTCAAATTAAATTATAGTCGAATTGCTGAAGGAAAGTTTGAAGACGAACTGACTAAAATGAAGCTAAAAGATAAACTCACTCATTTCCTTATTTCAGATATAAGTCGATTAGAAGTTGAATATAAAATTTGTTTCTTTTCAGAAAACTATCCTGTTTTTGTTTTTTTATGGTTTTTCCCAATTTTGCTGTTTTTTAATATATTTGCAGTGTCGTCTAGAGGGACAGCCGCTTCCAGAACGGTCGATCTCTGGTGAACTACTTAACAGCCGACGTCATTATTTAGTGTCCACTCTTGAAGGGGCTCGAGAAGCATGACAACTTGTCCAGTGAGCCACAGTAAGCTGAAAGAATAAGACGATATAAGACGTTGCGTTTGATAGCAGCAAGACGACTGCTCCTTTCCCCTGTAACTTTAAATTTCATTTTATGTTGTTATCATTAAGATGATTAATTGTAAATATCCCAAAATTGTATATAGTGTTGTATTTGTAAATATGTGTTAATTAAACATTTAGCTATACAAAAATTATTAATTAATTAAATTATGCCTTGATCAATCCCCATCCCACACACACATACACACAAACACAGACATGCACACACACACACACACACACACACACACACACACACACATATATATATATATATATATATATATATATATATATATATATATATATATATATATATAATGCTCAATATAACATTCTATTTATACAAATGCTAATGCAAATACTTTGTTAAAAATTTGTCTTAATGTCTGTGATGATGTTAAAAATGGACCAGATTTTATTTCAATTTTAAAAAAGGAATAAATATTTTTGTAAATAAATTTTACAGCATAAATCAGATCAGAATGCTCAGACTTAATACAAATACAATAAAATGCATTTTCCAGAACATCAAATTCAGAAAATTTAGAGTCATGTATAAAATATGTTTGTCATAAAAATGAAAAAAAAAATTAACTTTTCTCAATATACATTATTTGAAAAACTGAACAGCTATTGAAATAAATAGTTGAATATAACACATTTGTTCTTACGAAAATCTGCCAAATATAAGGTATTTATTTTCTTTCGATAAATTTTTGTTGCTTTGTTTAGTATTTTCTTTTCTTTAATCGATGTGAAATTGTTATAAAAAATTCAATTGATGGTTTGTTAAAATTCTTTGGAGAATTTATTTACTTTTTCTTCTACCTCCGTGGTCGTTAACTTGACAGCAAAAAGGATCGTATTCAAAGAACGCCTTAAAACAATTTCGCATCCATGATTCATGGTCCGTTGAGAAGTCTCTCACACAGCCTGCATCAGAAAGAAAGAGAGTGGGTTGCCATTTTTTATATGAAAACTTGGCAAAAAATTGGCGGTAAGTAAAGTATTGGTATGCGTTTCTCAAAAGTGAATGCATTTTTAATGCTTCTAAGAGCATATTTTAGTTACTTGTATAGGTTATTATATAATTCATGGTAGCTGATAAATAATGATGAGTGATCCAATACAGGTGGAAATAAATAAAAATTACGTTGTACTTAAGGAATAAATAATGGAGTTTGTGTAACTGGCAGGAGAAAATTGGTTTTTAACTCGTAAATATGCATGTGAAACTTAGAAAGTAAACTTAAATCACACAATAAGTTGTTGAAGTATTTACAAAATGCAAGCAATAAATATAATTTTTGGGAAATATTACAAAGAATTTACTTATAAGTTATAACTACTTTCATAATTTGTCGTTTCTGGAAGTGCACCATTTTCAAAGATAGGAAGAAATACCACCGGTTAAGTTATTAGACTTTTGCGATTAAATCATTGGACCCATTAAAAACAATTATTCGTTTTCTTTTTTGATTATTATGATTGCATGATTCTTGACTGCAACTTGACGAGTTTTTAACATTCCAATAAATATTCAACAGATTATTTTTAATTTTTTTTAATGTTAAGCTGAAAAATAATTTTTTGCTTTTAAATAGTTTATGTTTACGTCATATAACATTACTATAGGTAAACTTGAACATTTTCAATGTTTCCGGATCCACATCTTAACACTAAAAAACATCACTGTTATTTTATTTTAATAAATATTAATGGAAATGAAACTATTTTAATAAATTATTTACATACTATAATAAGATTATCCATATTAATTAAGACGTCAGCCACACAAACTTCATTTAACATTTCTATTCCCGTTTCATTATAACTGATTTATTTTTTAATTTGAGTTTGCATTTATTTGTCATGTAAATGACTTAGGGTTTAGTTTTGCAAATGCCTATCACATTGTTTACGTGGTGTTTAATTTGGATTTTCTAAATTTGTTAAAAAAATAATGCAAATAGAGTGAAAGCAATGAAAAATATAATTTTAAGCAAAAATTAATTAAAAAAATTGTAAAACATAAATTTATAAAAAATAAATTATTGTATATATTGTGGAAACAAGAATATTTGATCAAAGGCTTAAAATTTTTACTTTTTATAATATAAATTTTGAAACTACAACTCTATTAAAAAAAACGGAAAGTATCAGATGACATAATATTAGGAATTCTGGTGTAATAACTGACATACGTCGCCAAATCCAGACACTCCGCAAAAGTGTTGTCAGGCGCAATCTGTGCCCCCCAAACCTTGAAAAAAATCCTGTCTATTCAATCCCTTCCTTGATATTTCGGGGAGGGCTCTATCGACCCAAATCAGTTCACTTTTGTGTACCTGCGGCCCATTTATTATTCCATTCTCTTTCACGCCTGCGGTCCTTTCTTTTCGCACTCCCCTCGCGGCCCACCCAGCGTTTGATAGGGTAGTTGTACTGACGTCCAAAAGCACGTGGAGTGAATTAATGAAAATAATAAAAAAAAGGGGGAACAGGGAGCGATTTTAATATCGCGTGACTACCCACCCCTTCCTTTTAACCCCCCAGGAGTTTTATAATTTCTAATTTCAGCTTTAACTGGGCGCTAAGTGAAAACGAAACAAACGTTATTACCTGCACGGGAAGCATGTAGGGGCGTGAACAGGATTGGCGTTAAGGCAAGCTGTAATGACTTACCCAATAATGCTTACGTTGTATAATGAGTCATTGTTCTTCCCTGACTTTTTTTTTATCCCACTTATTTTAAGTCTTCAATAAAATTAGGAAGAAAAGAACCAGCTTTCAGAATTGCTTAAAGAGCTTTTCCATGTTGGATGAGATTCCAAGAACGAAAATATTTAAAAAAAAAATGAACGGTTCTTTTGTTCTAAAAATATTATCACAATTCTTCTTTTTATCTCTGATTTGAATATTTTTGAACAAGAATACTTAATTATAGTTGAATACATTATATTTGTATTTCATATTCTTACAAAATAAGATATTATTATTTATGTATGTGTGCATATCACTTAAAAATAATTCAATTACAAAATAATTCTGAGTTCAATAAAGATTCAACTGAATGAACATACGGATCTACCAAACTGGAAATAGCAAAAATTGTGATATCATTTGTTTGAATATAAATTTTAACTACATTTGAATACATAAAACTTAAATGAATAATCGCATTTTTAAGAATAATTGACATTCTTGTCTAGTAAAAAAGAATATATAAAATAAAAGCAACAAATACTTTCCTAAACTATAACTAAATATTTTTAACTCAACTCGCGCACGCGAGCCCTGTTTCTTGTAATTCAATTAGTTGTTTTTAAAAGTGTCTCTCTCGTTACTCATGTATTATTTTTCTCAAATAAATAAAAATAATTACCTTATAATGTTTCAATGTATATAAATGGAATCTACTTCAATCCAAATAATATCTTTTATATTTTTGTAGCATTTTATCAAAAAAATCTGAACAAAAAATATTTATTTTCGCAATATATTTTATAACAGTGAGACGCATATACAATAATAGTAATTACTACTTTTTCCAGTAAAAGAAAAATTAACCTATATTACAGTATTTTAAAAGTATATCATCAGATAACTTATTTCCATGAATCTAATATTTGTTAGAAACACCAGCAGTAGTTGTGAAAAAATGAGCATAGTATATTTACTTCATAGTTATAACTGTTATAACGCTTAAAAACTAGTTCTTAAACTAGTAATTAAAAAGTACTATGGTGATATATTTGAATTTTTTCAGCCAACATTTAACTAACGTATAAAATTATCACAATATTTTTCATCTTCTACGTAAGCACAAAATGCTAACAGTTGAATCAAGATAAAGATTTGGCTAGTAAAAACTCTGTTTAAGAAGTTTTATTCTTCTTTCCCATTAAATGTGAGCTATCCCTTTTATCTATCTGTACATTTAACAAATTTATATCCGTTTTCGAATTCTGTGAAGGGAAAATTATCTTATTTTTGTCAAAAAATAGGTATCCATTAATCTATTGGAATCCTTCTTGTTATAAATTATACTTTATTTTTTCGATGGTTTCAGAATCCTCTACCATCTTACAAGCTATGAAAACAGCTGAGTCCTTTCGCTTTTTTATTAAAGTAAAACTTCAATTAAATTTTAATTACAATATTGTAAAATAGTGAAGCTCTCTGAAAACTTTTTAGTGCCTTCAAATTTTTCATTCCTTTTTTGCACCCAGGAAAAAGAATTTTTAGCCAGTATAAATCGTACATATTTTTTGAAACACAATTTCTTCATTTGTGAAATTTAGAAAAATTTTAGATTGAGAAGTCACAATGAGTTATACATTTTTAAAATCATACTGATACACTGCTATCCACCGTAAATGCAACACCCTGAAGGAAGCATAAAAATATCATGAAATTTATAACATGCATGAAAGGAGTTGAGATATGCAAATGATTAGAAGTTCAGCGCAAACGCATACCATGTGCGCCTGTAGCGTCTCTTTAAAACGTTAATCTTGGAGATTTTGAGTATTTCAATTTCAGTAATCGTGTTTTTCTCATGGTTTCTTAAAAAATTGAGATTGTGGATTATCTTTTAGGGAAATCGTTAGTCGTGTTAAGAAAAACCAAACAAATGTAATGCGGATATGTGATCGTTGGATGCAGGAGTCTATGATGGACTGACGCGTGCTAGATCTGATCCACCTCCGTGCACCACTTCACGTGAAGACAATCAAATTGTGCACATGGGAATGACGAATTGCTCAGCCACATCACGAATCATAGAACAGCACATACAGTGGGTAACGCGTCATCCAATGTCTGAGTGTACCATTCGAAGCCGTTTACAGCAAAATGGTCAGTCCAGAAGACGTTCAATGCTTCGTCTACCTTTGAGGTAAAGTGGTGTGATGAAAGAAGGATGTGAACGACAGAATGGAATGAAATTGTCTTTACTGACGTGTCACGTTTCTATATGCAACATCACGATTGTCTCATATGAATCTGAAGACAGAGGAAGCTGTACAGCTGCTTTATACACCGCCACACTGGTATTGCAACAGGTAATATGGTATGGGGTGGTATTGGATATGAATCTCTCACCTCTCTAGTATGCATTGCCGGTACTTTAAACAGCTAGCGTTACATCTCCGAGATGTTGGAGCCACAGTTGTAATTCTTCACTTTAGGAGCTTGCGCACAGTCATATTTCAACAAAATAATGCGTGACCACACTTGACAAACATTGTCCAAGGGTCAATAACCAGATTGAATTGCTTCCCTGGCCGGCTCGCTCTCCGGATTTTTCCCAGATAGAAAATATGTGGTGCATGATTGTTAACGATTGACCCAGATTACATCCGCAGCTGCCACACCAGATCAACTGCGGCAACGTGTGGAAAATGCTTGGTCTTCTTTACTCGAAGAACACATCCAAAGTCTCACAGAATCAATGCCGAAGTGTATGGCAATGGTGATCTCCAACAATGGTGGCTAATCTGGCTACTGTTTTTGGCAGGAGCCACACTTAACAGAAGTCTATACATTTAATCATTTGATACTTGATCAACAAGTTATGAATAAAGTAAATTTTGTTGTGATATCCCTTGTCTTTGTGTTCAAATTTGGGTGACAAGCAGTGTAGTTAACCATAATTAAAATGGATATTTTTGTATTTATCATTCATTTTTGCAGCTAGGGAAGAAATTGTTTTAGCTATTAAAAATAAAATAGTTTTTTGTATTTGTGATCTTCAGAAAAAATTTAGATTGCTAATTTACGATGAGATTATATCTTTTTAAGATGATGAGAAGTTAACACAAAACTATCAATAATAAAATAACATTTTAAGACAATTCCAATAAACTCTTACAACTGCCAGACAGGTATTTTTATATCTTTTTCATTTTTCAGTCATTGGCAGGGAAAGAAACTTTTTGTCTATATGTTAATTTTTTTGTTATTTAGAGGAAATTTTTGAAAAAAATCTAGTTTCCTTAAGACAACTCATATAATAAATTTCAATCAGCACAGAGATAAAAAAAACGACCTTATTGTCAAAAACATTTTTTACAGAATTCTGACTCCACTTCAACAAAGATATTTTATTTAATACGAAAAACAAGGCTAATTTTTAACATAAGATCTAAGACTAGTGTACTTCACATAAAATCCTTACCACACGTAAATTTTCATACCTACAGAAAATTACCCAATTGCTTAATTAGTTTAATTATCATATTATAATAAGAAAATTATAAAAAGTTGCTTCCCATAATGCTAATTTTGTCTAGACGAGACAAACATGAAAACTTATCCCATCCAAGATTGCTTTACTACCAAGAATGTCACTAATAAAAGAAATTGAAATGTTGATTTTTGTTTGAATTACCAATTTCCACTTAAGTAAATCAGTTTAAATGTTTTATTTGGAATTAAATTTAATATTAAATAATGTAGCCGACACTAACGATGGACCATTTACTTTGCATAGTTGCTCATTTAATTATTTACAATTTTATTACTTTTCTTTTATTATTTTATATATATATATATATATATATATATATATATATATATATATATATATATATATATATATATATATATATATATATATATATATATATATATAATATATAAATTTAAGGAATTAAACTGTAAAAATTTAACATTGCGATGCAGCTAAATAATGCAATAAATGATTAATTAGTTATTTCATGCAACTTTGAAATGCTTGTGAATAAGTATAGACAATGTTGTATTGTATTTCTATGATTTAACAGTAAATTTAATGATATATATAAATTAATTTTTACTTATATGACTCTGATGCCATATAAGTGTAATATGAATATATTTGAAAAAAGAGCTGCTCTTTTGGTATGTTTTAACCAATCAGTAATAAAACAAATAACAATTTGAGATTAAATTTTAATTTTATATACATTTCTATTCATATTTATCAAATATTTCACTCTGACAGAATTATTATATATTTGCATCAAATGTTAGTTTCATATATCAGAAAACTTCATATTTTTATGAATTTAAAATTATTTTCACTTGTTATTTTATTGAAGTTTCAATATATTAATTTGAGTACGCGTATGTAAGTATATAAGAGTGTGAGCTATTATTATTTAACTTAATTTAAAGTAATCAGTCTGTTTTGGAACATTTCATGTAGTAATATTTTAATAAAATAATTCAAAAATTGAATTTATAAATCCATTTTTAGAAGCATAATTTTAAATAATTATATTAAAATAATATTTAGCTCAAATTCTAAAATAGTTTCCAAAGATAATGCATCATTAAAACTTAATAGTGAATTTTATTTTAATGAGACTATTTTTAAGGAATTTCCTTTTTTTTTACCTTGAAGATTATTATGCAATAAATCAATGGATTAATTTTCTCCAGAAAGGGATTATTATCTCCTCGCATGAGTAATTAGTTATACTTTGAACAATTGCACTTAAGATATTTAGATTGATCTATAAATTATTTACATCAACTTCGAAGTCATCATCTATCAAGAACTATTTAATGATGACACAGAAAAATAAAAATAAGGATTCTGATAAATAAAATGAAACAAATCATGATAACCATAAAAAAGAGTGGAGTTCATTTAAAAAGGCGTTAATAAAAATCAATTTCGTAACAACCTATAATGAGGAATCTCTTTCTGACATATTCATAATTACAAAGTGTGATTCATGGTGAAAAAATCACAGATTAATAAAAATAATAAAGATTAAAACATGTATTAAGTTTTTCGTTATCTCCCGTTTTCTTCAATTAGCGATTGAAGATAATTCGGGTTGCCAGGATATGAAATAATCTCGTACTCGAACTTATTGGAGCGAAATGGATGAAGCTACTAATATTTTTCTCTTTTTATTCCTTGGTTTGCTTTTAAGTGATTGATGCTGCAGGAGAATTACGTCACATATCATTAATCTTCCTTTGTTGATTACTGATTGGTGAAGGAGGAGGGAAAACGAGTTGAAATAGACCCCTAAGACGCATGCGTGACGAATTTCCTGCAATGAAGGAACAAAAATTAAACTCAAAGAAAAACAAGGTATTTTCGTAATTTTTCTTTCCAAAATCTAGATTGCTCTTTTGCTTATTTTTCCCTTTATTTTTAATCCTTGGAAAAAATGTCTATATCGACTAATTTTTCTAATTAGTGCTTAAGATTTTTTATGAAACTTTTTGTATGCTGCTTAAACTTTTTTTTTGCATATTGTTTTCCTGGAATGGTGTTTTAACCTTTTCAATTTGAAGAAATGATGTATAATTAATGCAGGATGAAAAAATTAACATTTTGCTATGTGTTTTTGAATGGAAAAACCAATTATCTTTTCATTAAATTAAAGAACAAGAACATATTTTAATTTTCAATAGTAATTTTTACAAAAATAAAGACTCTTTGTGAAATATGAACAACACAATTTCATACAAACTAAAATTAAAAATGTGTATATAATTTAATTAAATAAAAATATATTTACTATCTGTATTATAAACAAGGTTTAATTTACTTTTCAATTAAGGAAAGAAAATATTTAAAAAGTATTTAATTAAAAAGTAATTTTATTTTTTAAAGAATAAATTTCGATCTTAAAATTTATATATGTAAAATTCAAATATAATTTGTATCTTTTTGTTTACACGATCGTCTAAGTAAATTTATTTTAACAGATGTTTTTAACAGGACCAGAGTTCACATGTTCACATTGCCAAATGTTTTTTCTCCTATAATAATTTTTTATGATTAGGAAATACACATAGGTCACATTTTTTTAATTAAATTATCAGTTTAACTTATTCGAAGTAATTTCTTTGCTATAAGGAAATTTTGAATAAGGAAAGGCGGAAATTTTAACATCGTTCATCAAATTTTATGTTGTTAAAATTAACACTTATTTAATATCAAGTAAATTTCTAAAAATGATATCTTGTTTTTAATAGCGGTACATCTAATACGAACTTATAAAACTTTAACAAGCATTTTTTCAACAACATTGGTCTGAATTACCAATTTTTACATCTACAGTAATTTTCTATTAATTGTGAAATATTTGTATTTTTGCAGTTTGTTAGCTGACTATTTCATTTAAAGCAGATTTTCGTTTCAAGCATGAAGTCAAATAGATAATACGTATATATATAAATTCTTGATATATTTTTAACTCAACATGAATTTCTAAAAATTATTAGGTGGCTTAACATACTTTTTATGCGAACGAAAGAAATCAATATACATTTAAAAGTAGTTTTAACAGTCTCCATTAACATAACCATTATAAGAAAAGAGTTAACAAACAAAAGTTTTTGCACCAGCATATTTCTCCATACCTATCCTAGAGTTGGGCTGTACCAGTTAATGTAATCAACCGGACCCAACTGAATTGCATTTTATTATGAAAATCACCGCTTTCATCATCTTTTTAATTGATAAATTTTACCAAAAATCATATATCAATAGATAGTTTGCTATTCGTGAACCACTTGATATAGAAATTCCAAAATGTAGGTTTGCAAACCGTGCAATTAATTGTCTTTAAAACATTAGATATGTATTGGCAAAAGTTTGGAATATATTTAACGTATATGTACATATGCTTAGTTTCTATTTATATTACTGGCTAAGAAAATTGCAACACTTAGAAAGATCAGAGATGTCCTAGAAAAATGTATTTGACTGATATCATATTATAAGAAAATTAATTAATTGAAATTATGCTCTCCTGTGAAGAATAGATGGAAATAAAATCAGTAGTAAATTTAATTACTTTCATTGGGTATAATCGCTGCCACATATTTAGGTACAGAAGAAATATTAAACGTATTCTTGAATAATAGTATTCCATGCGGTTTCCACACATTGCTTAAGCTAATTTGGTGTAGCAGTTAGTATTGTATGCCAGGCTAGTTGTTGTGCATGGGCAACATGTTTTCGATTGGTCATATGTCTAAATAATACACAGGCCAGGAAAATAATTCAGTCTAGAGTACATACGATAACTCTTAGACATAGTGTGATGCTTATGGCCATACAATATTTTTCTGGAATAGGGTTGATGGTCAGCACTGTAAATAAGAGTGGACCATGAGCTCAAAGGGTTGAGAAACATATAGAGCTAGCTATCCAATATTCCGATAATGCCTACCAAGGAGCAAACCTTCCCACACCATGATATAAGGAGTAGTCCACTGTGGATATTCACTACACAACAGACACGCTCCAAATTTGAATCTGACCATCTTGGTGTTGCAGACAAATATGAGATTCACCAGTAAAGACATTGATATTCAATTCCATTTTGCATAACCATAGTTCATCATAATATGGTAAGTGCAAATGCCTGTAACTTAGACACAATGGTAAGAACTCAGGAATACACACCGTGTGAATATGCCCCTCATTTGCATACCAAATTGAAAGGTTCAAGTGTATACTAAATAATGCATAAAGAACAGATTCTGTTGTCCTATGTTGTATGATGTGGATGAGCAACAGAACATTATAAACCATAGAAAATCTACGTGATAAACTATACCTTAGCATAGCATGTGCACAGTATATCTGTCATCACGTTTAGTGAAACCACCAGATATGTCATATCAAATTAATCAGCCAGCCGTTCTTTCCTGCATCCAATGATTACAGATCTACATTACAGTGTTATTTTGTTTCTTTTCACATTATTACATATTTCTCTGAAGGAAAATTCCCATATGTTACAATTTTTCCTCGATCAAACTCAATATTTTTCAACATATTAAACAAGCAACTTTTAATAAAGAAAGTCATAACCTTATTTAAATCTATACCATAAGTATTTGTAAATAATGGATCCACAGAATAGATATGCTATGCAATATATTAAAAGAATTTTATTATAAAAATATAATTTATAATTACGTAATTTTATCATATTACAAACATCTAAAAACTATTAAGTAGTCTGAGAGTGTTTTTGAGGCAACAAAAATGTCATTGTTACATACATTTACAGCTATCCTTAAATGATTTTTTTCAGCCTGAAATTATTGCTTTTTCCTCAAACTTTACTCTAAAAATTCCTGTTTCGTGAATATTCACTATCATTTTGAAGGTGCAAGAAGCAATGCATACTGTAATTTTCCTGAGATTAATGTCTTTACTAATCGAACTATCACGAATTGCAATGAAGAAGACAGCAAAAACGAACCTTCATTCATCTCTTATTTTTGTATTGACTTCTACATATATATATATATATATATATATATATATATATATATATATATATATATATATATATATATATATATATATATATATATATATATATATATATATATATATATATATATATATATATATATATATATATATATATATATATATATATATATATATATATATATATATATATATATATATATATATATATATATATATATATATATATATATATATATATATATATATATATATATATATATATATATATATATATATATATATATATATATATATATATATATATATATATATATATATATATATATATATATATATATATATATATATATAGATAGATAGATAGATAGATAGATAGATAGATAGATAGATAGATAGATAGATAGATAGATAGATAGATAGACAGATAGATACATAATAATATAAAAATAAATATAATTATATATTTATTGTTGTTTATAACATTAAATACTATATGTTATAATTATATATTTAATGTTATAAATTATATATTCATTATCAATTTATTTCCATAAAAAATATCATATATTTTTCTCTTTATTAGTTTTATTTATTAAAGAAAATATTTGATTTTTTATGTTAGGAATCGCTTTTTAAGCTTTAAGGAGGAATTTTAATATTGCCAATTACTTTATTCATTTCATTAAAATAAAAGGATATTTTGTAACAATAAAAATATGGTTCCTTTAAATAAAATAATTTTAGCGTAGTAAATCTTTTAATTTATCGTTAAGTCGTTAAAATAATTTTGCATATCCTCAATTGTAAGGTCACAAATTCACCATAGAGACTTAAAAGTTAATACCTTGATTAAAAAGAGATGTTTATTTCGAAATAAATTGGACGTATTTTACGACCTTTAAAACAACTTTTACACTCCAGAGGATTTACGCTTTTTTGAATGCAATGTTGAAAATTGGAAAACAGATATCCATTCGGCAGGCTTTAAAGCAATAGTAAAATATAAGCCCGTAACAAAAACACAGAGCTGGAGTGGTGGGATTAAATTTTTGTAACAAGCCTGCAGCAGTTTTAAAAGTCATAAAAAAGTGGCAGAACATCATATACTTTACGACCTTTCACAGTTCCAAGTAGACTTTAATAATATTTAGACACCGCTGTTTTTTCCCTTCTACCTTTCTATTGGATGGTTGTTAAGAAAGAGGCAAAGGATGGTTGTCTGAAGAGAAAATTTTCATCACGGAAACTTTTATGCATTTGACTTTCTTTTATATTTCTCCTTGTTCACTTCTTTCATATTTTTAGTTCTTTTTATTCTTCAGTAGCAATTGCTATTTTCAGTCAGGAACAGCTCATGATAACACTGGAAAAAATTCTTTCCAAATTGAAAATTCTTAAGTGTTTCTTGTGTGGAAAAATCTAGTTTGTAATAAGCTTTTCGAAACGGGACACAAAGGTTCGCTGAAAAAGGCGTAACTTCTTAATGCGTGCTTTTGTGGCTTCGTTAAAAGCTTGCAAAATGAAGTGAGGATGACAGTAACTGGCCTTGAGAAAGAAGTTAATTTTTCGAGTTTGAAATTTCTTTTAATTCCGCATTTAATACAGAATCTTGCAGCAGATAAAAATAATAATACAAAATTTCCTTCTGAAATAATACATTTTAGAAAATTTTATTTGACATTAAATAACTGTAATTCACATTTAGGTCAACTGAGTTATCCTTTATAAAACTTTATTAATAAATATTTATATATTTTATTGTTCCATTATGTGATTTAATAAGAAAATGTTTCGATAAATGAGAATTAAGTAACAATTTCATATTAAAAATTAGTTTTTAGTAAATGCAATAAACAGAAATAGCAAGCTTTTCAGAAAATACATAAATTCTATGGCTTTTACTTTTGTTTAGCCTAATATTGATGAATCGGTTATAAAAATTTGTTTGAAACATAATTTGTGAAAAATAGTTCGTTATAAATGAATAAACTAGTTATATTTTTAAAGAACTTATAAATTCATTATTCATATTTCATCCAAGCATTTTTAATCAAGAACTTAAAATTATGATTCCAATAAAATTCAAATAATTTCTATAACTAATTTATGAAATTAGTAATGTAATTTTGTAACTCCCTTGGTAAGTTTCTTTTCGATGAAACCCCAAGAAATAAAGAATAAATGATTCATCATTAATTTTCATCTAAGTTTTCTCTTATGATTGATAAGCAAATGTTTATGTTTTAAGAATCAAAAAATCCTTTTTTGTCAAATGCAAAATCATTTAATTTTTAAAACTATAATTGTATGAAAATAGTAAAAATTTAAAATTATTTCTTTTTTCTTTTATCAGTGCTGAAATTACTTATAGACAACAATTTGTATCTATATAAGAGGTACCAGCACAGCTTAGAGCAAACAAAGAATTCCAAACAGCTTAGATATATAATAACTGCACTTAACCTTATAGAAAAATTAAATTTATTAAAATATATAGGACAAAATATATTTTAATGTCTACATTTGAAATGCGAACAACCTACAAACTACCTCTGAATTTAAACACGTTTAAAACAGAAAATGTAAACGATTTAAAATTAAGGATTTAAATAGTTTATTAAAAATTTATTTTTATAAATAGTTCAAATTAAGAAATGATAAAATATTATTTTTTTATTTTGGCAATGCAAATTAGGAATAATCGCTTGGGGTGAATTTACATTTAAATTTTTCTTAATCATGTAGTATGGAAGTTTAAATGAAAAAAAAAAGTGTTCGTATTTGTTTGAATAAGCTGTTCATTGTATTATTCAAACAATGAATTTGTACATAAAGTGGGATGGAAATAGTATGATTAAACTCTGTCAAAACAAAATGTGAAAAAAGATTTTATGATTTTTCAGCATATTTTTGCCTTAAAAGCAGTTAAGTATTTTAATCAATTCATGATAGTTTCTCCAAACTGTTGTGTTCTTTTACTCACTATTTATAGAAATATATTCTTTTGTTTACTCCATTTTTGTAAGCAATTCTTTATGTTTTTTGTTTCATCAATATCTGATTATACTACTTAGTGTTCATGTTAAAGAAACATGTGGAATGAGCATAATAATTGGTATATATATATGCCAATTATATACGTTATGATATATACTAATGTGTATATCATAACGTAATTTAAATGTAAATTTGAGAAATAATAAATAATAAAATTAAACTAAAAATACATCAAAGAGGTTAATCTTTCATTATACGAATTTAAAAACAATACAATCTGATTTTAAGACTAAAAATATGAAATTTAAAATTTATTTAACTAGCGATGCCAGTAACTCATGAGTCCAACTGAGTTTTAAAAGTATATAAAAGGAAATTAAAAATCATAGTTAGAATAAAAATTAATCAGAAAATTGTGGTTATTTTTAAAATCAATTTCTTGAAACAAATATATTTATAAAAAATATTAGTAAAAAAAGTATACAATCATACATTTTGGAGTTATTTGGATATCCAATTTGTTTAAAAAAGAATTCTATGAAATATTTTATATTTGAAATATATATAATTGGATACAAAGCATATATTTGATAAAAATTCACAATCTTTTTAAGTACATAATTTCTTCACAACTGTAAATGAAAATTGAAAGGATTATAAGACAAATATCACTTATGTTTTTGCATGCACATAAAGGTTATGATCACCACACTTTTGTAGTTTATTTAAAAATGTGTGCATCATAAGCAAGAAAACAGATAATAGAAGTTTGCTTTTTAATGAAAAAATATGTTTCTCTGTTAATGTCGTTTGCTTCACACATTTCATGTTTTTATTTGTGGAATTTCCCAATATCAACAAATACATAACATGAAAATGTATTTATTTATTGTTATTTGAATTTGACAAAATATATGCTCAAGAGACATTAAGTAATGAATATTTTCACGTTAGGTTACTTCAATTCCTTTTGCTTTTTCTTTTAACTGAAACTTTTCAAGACTCTTCATACTTTTGATTCTTGATCAAGTATTGGAGTCGTTACATGAGCTGGCATTTACTTCTCAACCTCAAAAATACAGAGAAACATGAACACTCATAGAAATTTTATATTTATATTTCCTCTCACCCTACTAATACTTTTAAGAAAATGTTTATTTGGTTTAATTTAATAATACATATTTTTTCAGCTAACAGTTGTCAGTAGCCACTTTGCTATTTTAATCACATTTGAAAGGTCTACATCTGAGCATACATATTTCCTTTTTCTAATTTAAACATCAAGTCAAATGACATACATCAAATTTTTCTTTAGTTTGAGTAAATTTGAAACTTATGAAATTAACGAAATACTTTCAGGAATAACAAATTGTTTAGTAATTGTTTAGTAATTGCTTATATCTCATTGTAACAACTAAACATTTTCATTTAATACTAATCAAAATCAATATATTCTTTTGCATTTTGAATCATATATGTAGACTTTTTATCAATAATATTTTGTGCAAGGGAGAGTTAACAATACCATACATTGCTTGCCAAATTAATAATACTTTTATGTGATTCTATACAACAAACACATTAGTATATATTAAAAAAAATAGGAATAATTATGTTTTTTGTCTAAAGCTGGATTTAATTTTGAAAGTATAACATTACTGCTGTCAAATTGCAAACAAAAGTAGAAGAAAATGTCTTCATTATACAACCACATTCATTTGAATAACTTATATGTATTCTAAAGGTATGATTTAAAAGTTATATGGTAGTAGGGCTTAAATTCATATTGTAATACATTTCAATTAGAACTTATTATTATTAGGATACATATTCACGAATAATAATGATTTAATCACTTCATTATTTTTTCCTGAATTCTTTCATATGGTTTAAAAATATTTTATTTATTATGCTAATCATGTATGCATATTATTAGTAAAACTTAATTATCATCAAAGACAGGCTTAAAAAATTTATATTAACTGGTTTAACATTTGTTATTAAGATTAAATTTTAAAATTTTTGAACCATAACTAAAGATTATTAATTCCTTCTTAAGATGCTTTTCACAGTAAAAACTGTTTTTGTAGTTCTAGAGAAAATAGACAAAAATTGTATACGAAGTAAAAATTCAGTAGGAATCTTTCATTCTACATGAATATTTTATGTAAGAATGCAGTCCAGTTGATAGAGTTCAATAAATCTAACCAAATATATTGATATTTTTTTTCAAATGACTGACAATGAATAACTCCCTCTTATTTTTGTTTTATATATTTATTATAGGATTCAACGTAAAGCATGACTTTGAAATATAATTTACACACAAACATAAGTTTATAGAATTATATATTTTATGTGTATTTTATCACAATCCTAATGCTTAAGGTTATCTACAATGGTGATTTGTAAATTTATTTTAGCATTTTAATTATAAATATTTCACAATTTGAAATAAACCTTATTTTAAATTCGATTGAAGGATTGTATTGCCAAAACAATATTAACTATAACAATTTTATTGAAACATAGATACTTGTTTGGTTTGATATTAATATATTTTAATGGTATGCTAAAAGTTTGAAAGTTTATAATATTTTTACTGCTCTATACTGTTTTCAAAAATAAATATTTCTTTTTTCACTAATGAATCTACTTCTTAAGTCATAAAATATTTCATGAATTATTTATAAATTTCATTCATTTGACTATAACAGTTTTTTAGATATATAAGTACTTGTTTGGTATGGCAATAATAAACTTGGATGATATGTTGAAAGCTTATTATATTCTTACTATTCCCTACTGTTTCATATTCATTAATAAATCAATTAATTACATTACCAAACAATTCATTAATTTATTCAAAAAATGAATTATTTGTATAATTTATTTAATGCAAATTGCATATAATTTATTCATAAAAATCTTTATATACATGACTATTCTTCTAAAATATTCTGCCCAAAAAGAGATAATTAGAAGTTATTGAATAAAATAATTAGTGCTCAATTTTTAGTTAAAAATATTCAAAGAAATAGCAAAAAATAAATTAAGCTTACTTAGGGACACTTTAAAAAAGGTATAAGCTTCAAAGAAAAAGGAAAATTTAAAACAAATGTGGCACTTTTATTAAGTGCCTATTATAAAGACTGGCTTTCAAAAATTTGACGTAGAAGGTTGTTTGATTAATTCTTTAAAAAACCTAATTATTCTAGATGAGATAATTCTTAATCCGTTTATGAAATTTCTTTCTTTATTTAGATTGATTTACAATTTTAATTGATAGCACATTTCTAGAATAGCATACGATGAAAAATTATAAAGTATTTTACTCAATAATTTATAAGTTTTTTATCATCAATGATATCTTATCAAATTTTTCTTGAAATAGGATTTTTTAAAGATGTGAATTTTACAGACATTTTATATGAAATATTTTGTTTTAAAGAATTAAAAAAAAACTTTTATGTGATTGTTTTTTCACATAATTATTTATGTGGAAAATGTGAGTCATAAGAAAAAGTTATTATAAAACTGCAAATTTTAAATTGGTGTATTAACAAACTACTTTCTAATATGCTTATAAATTATTCCCATAGTCCATTAAAACAGTTATCTTGCAATTAATAGAATATGTATAGATTTTGTACAGATTTAACTTAGTGTAATTTGCAAAAATTTACAAAATATAAATATTTTCCTCATGAATTTCTTAAATGTAATTTATTAAAAGTTATCAAATTATTCTAGGATAATAAAAAGATATTTCCTTGTTATGTTGTAAAAATTTAGTTAAAACTTTCACGTTTAGAGAGAAGAGTTAAATCTCAGTTTGTTATATAAAAACGTAATGAATTTTCTGTTCTTCGATAAGATAAATCGATTAAGTAATAATTTAGATGCAATTTATTGCTTTTTCCATTAATTTCTTTACGTTAATTACATTAACTTCTTAATCTTCTAGTAATATTTAACTTAAATTGATTGTATGCTTTAGGATAGATTTTTTCATCTTATTTGTAAACTTCCAATTTTATTAAAATGTACATATTAAGAAAGAGATGTTTAAAGAAGAACAACAAAAATATTTCTCTTTTTGCTAAATTTTTATTTTGTATTGGTTTTGTTATAAGCTTAAAATGATTGCTATTTAATTTAAAAATTTTTATTTATTTTTTGCTGATTTTTAAGATTTTTTAAATAAATTAGTTAAACGTTTTGATAACTTGAGCTACAGATTTTGTTTAACATAATTTACATAAATAAGTGAGACTGAAATCTGTAAAATTTTAAAAAATATCAATTACTTATATTATAATAAACATAATTTCACAAAAGCATTTTTTATTTATTAAATCCTTATTTTCTTCTCAATAATGTTGTTTAGTTAAGTAAACAAATTGAAATTACAAGTTACAACTTGGGTTTATGCAGTTAATATTTGCTTATTAGCCCTTATATTTAAATTAGATGGTTTTTCACAATTCACAAATTTTACTACAATGAACTTAACATGTATTTATTTAATGAAAGCAATTTATTAATAACGATATTAAATGATTCTTCCACAAAGCATTAGTTTTACTCTAGCATTAGTTTCTATGAAATTCTTTCAATTCCATATGTTCAAATATTGATTTAGTAAATATATTTGCATTCAAAATCCTTTCACTTAGTTCTTAATACTTA
Organism: Latrodectus hesperus; assembly: GCA_037975125.1. Lineage (NCBI taxonomy): Eukaryota > Metazoa > Arthropoda > Arachnida > Araneae > Theridiidae > Latrodectus > Latrodectus hesperus. The sequence goes on from CM075853.1 coordinate 115,409,600, forward strand.
AAATTAAAGTTATTTAATTTTGTTTCAATTAATCCATTAAAAAATCTGCAATTTGCTATTTTGCAATTAAAATATACATTTTTTTAAATGTTATTGGAATTACTAAAGTGAGAATGTTTAATAAACCTCGGCTTTCTAAATTCTTATCTTCTTTAAATACTCAAACTTTATAAAATAGGCATAAATGTCTTTTATTCGGATAATATAGTTGTTTCGACATTAGGGGTATCAGTTACCGTCGGTATTGAAAGTCATCGTTATAAATTGTACTACTATTGTTGATATTTGAGGAAAGAAAACCTGTTTCATATAAATTGTCCTTTTACCTATTAAGTTCTTGAATAGATAGAAGAGTTTTGATGCTCAGGGGTTTGAAGAAATATATGAGTAAATTTATATTTTATGTTGAAAATATAGATATCGAATTTATTAATGAGATATTCAGAAATTTACAACTACTACTTTTTATTTGAAGGAAATTTAAAATGTAATTTAAAATTCGCTTTCATTTTCCAAGCAAATTAAAAGAAATATTCAAATTGTTTTTCATGTCTACAAAAGACAAATAAATATTTTGAAAAATTTTTACACTATAATTTTGAAATAATTCTTATTATAGTTGAAATTTCTATAATACTTCAATACTCACATGACGTTTTGCATGTATGAATTTAACTAAAAAATTCCTTGGAATTCATAACAAAAAAGCTCTGTTCGTTTGATAATATTAACAAAATCAATTTCATTATAATAATGGTCAAGTTTTTTCTTTATACTGTTCAGACAGTCTAAATTTCTTGTTATAATTTTAAGATGGAATATTCAGGGTTTTAGATGAAGTATCATGTGTTTTTTATAAGAATTATGGAGCATTTCTGAGAGATCATTTCAGACACATTTGGTAGTTAAACACATCGTTCTTGCGATGGTAATCACAAGATGCTTAAAGTCAATGACTCTCTATTTTATAACTGATACTTATTAAAGAATTGAACCAATTACTTGTCAAATGTCTTCAAATTTGTTTTGATGATTAAATGGATGAATATGAATACCTTAATGAGCTGATGCAAAAATTTTCGACTATTGTTTTCTATTATAGGTTAGAGCTTCAGATATGCAAACTAAAGAAATTATTGGCATTTTTCTTATTATTCATGAAAATATATACTGGACGATAACAAATGTATCATGTTAAAGTGGATTTTAGTTGTCAGCATATTAGTACTTGAGCTGCCCCCATTTAGTTTGAGAAAATTATTTTATCAAAAATGTTTTCTGCTTAAGCTCTCCATGACCCAAGGTCATTGAATTTGTTTTTCTCAGTGCCCTAAAAAGCGAAAGATCCTGGATTTGCTTCTTGCCATTATTGAACAACAGCAGTTCTTTAGATTTTCTTCATTGTGACGAACGAATATGACCCCACCCTCTTTGAGGGGTGTTCTAGGAAGGCAATTTATACAGTGGATATTCAAAGTACTTAAAATAATAACAATAACAACGTTAGAATGTCCATTCATCTAATCATGTTATATTTAATTATGTTTCAATTCCAATTTATATAAAATTGAAGGTTATTTTAATATTTTATCACATGAGTTGTTGATTATCTTCTTAATATTTATAATTTAACAATAGACATAGTCAACTTTTTAGGTACTTAAAAGCACTGCTAGAATTATCAAAAAAAGGCTTTGAAAGTAATTTTTATAGTATTTTTTTAAGTTCGAAATAAACTGATGGTACAGAGATTAGTAACATTAGTTATAGCACATATATGTTATAACAATACCTTTCTGAGTAAAAAATAGTTGAAAAGTCATCTGTTTTTAGAAGATGTGCAAAGAGCTTTAAATAAAACAAGATGAATATATTGGTTCCTCTCAAATAAATTTTCCTTGTACAGATGGACTGAATGAAATCAACTATTCATACAAAAAATTGATCATACAAATATTTTGTTATACCTCCACAATGTAAACAATTTATAACCCATTCTTCTAAATAATTCGTTGAATCACTTTGTCCTAAATCTTATCTACTCTAAGGATTTACAAATGTTCTTGAATTTAAAAAGTTGAGTTTTTATAATTCAGATTTTGTTTTCTACTACAGCATGTATCATAGCTCTTTATATATATATATATATATATATATATATATATATATATATATATATATATATATATATATATATATATATATATATATATATATATATATATATATATATATATATATATATATATATATATATATATAAATATAAACTGTGTATAAATTGATTATGATACTTATAGATTTCATGCGAAATGATTTGATATTTAGAAATGGAAAATATGTAAATTATTAGTTCATTGAAAATTTTAGAATTCCTATTTTAAAAATGTAATAATTTATTGTTCAATTAATACTTATATTCTGGAATCAATACGCAAATCTTTTGATTCCTCACAATTAAAATTTTATTTTATTTCAAAGAATCTTTTTCATGTGCGTTAATTATGAAAGAGCTTATTAAATAGCGTTATAATATTTTTGGTTTTTTTAAAACAAATTTTAAATATCAGTAATAATTAATTTTTATGAAGATTACAATCAAACCTAATTGTTTAACAAATGATCTAATAAAATGCTGCATTTTAAATGGTTGGAAAATCAGTTTCTGTTTTTACCAAATTTTATCAAATTACACTGCTGACCACCACATAAATGCAACACCTGAAAGAAGTATGCAAATAACATTAAATTTTAAACATGCATTAGCAGTGGTGAGATATGCAAGCAATTAGAATTTCAGTGAATATGCGCATCACACGCGCTTTTGGCATCATTTCAAAGTACTATTTAAGTCTTGGAGTGTTGATTTCAAGTTTGAAATAGTGTTTTTCTTGTGTTTTTTTGTAAAAAAGAAACCAATTATGCCTCGTAGAAAACAGCAATAATTTTAGATCAAGTATCCAAGTTTGACAGAGAAAGGAAAGTGGCCTACAGACATTGTGAATTAACTTTCTTGGAAATCGGTAGTCGAGTTGGCAGAAACCAAACAACTGTAATGCGAATATATGATCGTTGGATGCAGGAAGGTACAATGGACCAACATTTTCGATCCAATCCACCTAAATTCACTACTTCACGTGATGACGAAACATTGCGTGCATTGCAGTGACGGATCATTCAGCCACATCACGGAACCATAGCACAGTACATTCAGTCTGTAACGCATCATCCAGTGTCTGCGCGTACCATTCGACGCTGTTTATAGCAGAGTGGTCTGTCCGAAAGACGTCCATTGCTTCGTCTACTCTTGAAGGAGAACCACAGACGTCTCTGCCTCCAATGGTGCGATGAAAGAAGGATGTGGAAAGCAAACTAGAATGAAATTGTCTTTACTGACGAGTCACGCATCTGTCTGCAACACCACGATGGTCGCATTTGAGTCTGAAGACACTGTGGAGAGTGTATGCTGAAGAGCTGCGTTATGCGCAGCCACACTAGTCCAGCACTGGTTATTATGATATGGGGCGTTATTTGTTATCACTCTCGCACACCTCTAGTACGCATTGTAAGTACTTTAAACAGCCTGCTCTACCTCTCCCAGGTGTTAGAGCCAGTTGTCCTTCCTTATTTTAAGGGCTTGCCTACAGCCATATTTCAACAGAATAGTGTGCGACCACACGTGCCATGTATTGTCCTATGGTTATTCGTCAACCGCCAAATTCAATTTCTTCTCTAGCCTGCTTGCTTTCTGAATCTTTCTTCATTAGAAAACATGTGGTTCATGGTTGCTCAACGATTAACACAGATTACATTCCCAGCTGCCACACCAGATAAACTTTGACAACGTGTGGAAACTGCCTGGCCTGCTGTATCCCAAAAAGACATTCAAAGTCTTTTTGAATCAATGCCGAGAAGTGTGGCAGCAGTGATCTCCAACAATGGCGGTTACTCTGGCTACTGATTTTGATAGGAACCACACTTCCCAGCAGTCTATAGTTTTAACCATTTGATACTTATTCAACATGTCTTCTATAAAATAAATTTTGTTATACCTCATATCTTTCTTGGTATTGCAATTTATGTGACCAACAGTGAAAATTAATTCAGTGTTATATTATATGAAGTTTGATTGCAGCAATTTCCTTTTAAAATTTCGATTTAATTTACCTTAATGTTTATAAAATTTATGTGCTTAAAATTTGAATTTAAAAATATTTATATGTTAAAATCATCTCTCCATGATGAGAACATATTAATATCTTATTGTAAATAAAAATGAAAAGGAAATTCTTTGTCCGTGAAACTATAAATTAATATAGATTTATATGTAATTTTATTCTTATTATATTTAAATATAATGGCTTTTCATTTGTTTACAATTAAAAAAAGCTCCGAATAGGCTTTCAAAAATATTTTGAATGAATCACACTTCATATATAAGGAATGCTTTACAATTAACTTTGATTTATATTGCTTTACAATTTTCATTCAAAATCAAAATAAAACTGCAATGTCTAAGAAATTAAGGATAGTTTCAATTCTGGGATTCAAATTGCTTACAAATAAATAAATGCCCATTTAACGCTTAAATTACATGAAGCGTTTTGACTAATGGGAATAAAAATAAAATATAACTGTTTAGACGATAAAATTTCTGTACTGATTTTAAGAATATTTTCCAATACTTAACCGTGCGCAAAGAAAAAGTTCCCATAAGCATGTAAATTTATATTGAGAAATGGATTTAAAAATTCCTGAATTACAAGTTTAACCCTTTAGTTGTATAAAGTGACATCTTGTCTAAAAAGATAAAAAAAATAAACTAACGTAATTATAAAGTCATCCTTAAAATTATTATGATGAATTTATGAATAATATGGCATTTTTTATCCAACTTAAATGGAAAACGTCCCACAGATATGTGAATTTATCACGAAAGAAAAATTTTAAATTTCTTAAAAACTATTTTAACTCTTATTTACATAAAAATGAATTAATTTAGAGGATTATAATGAAATAATATAATTATTTACCAGAGGTAATTACTGTGTTAGTTTACCCTAAGTAATTACTGTGATAATTATGAGAATAATATGTCAGTACCTATCCATGTGAAAAGGGAAACATCCAATCGGTATATAAATTTATGTAAAAGAATTGGGCTGAACATTCTTAATTTTATATGTTTAATATTTTATGTAAAATGACGTCTTGACCTTGAAAAATAAAAAAAAATCTAAAGTAATGTAATTATTTACCAGAAATAATTAAAAAGATGATTTTAAGTAATACTTACCCATGTGCAAAGGAAAACTTCCCATACATGTGTAAATTATATCAAAAATAGAGTTAAAAAATTCCTTATACGCTATTTTAATTAAATTTGAGACTGCACATTGAAACAAAAATTAGTGAATCACTGTCCCCGGTCCCGTATTCACCGAAACAATGGGCTTATTTGCATTTGTGAATGGGAATATATTTTGGGCATCCTTACGGAAAGTTTAAGATTACAATTTAGGAAAGCGAGATTAGATACATTGTTAAACAAATTAATATTCACATCATTAGTTAGTGACTTGCATTCCCCTTCCTTTTAAATAATGCTCACCTCATTATCTTGAATTCTAACTTTGTTTTCAATTTAATATTCGGCTTTTCAAATAATCATTTTGAATGAACTTATTAAGGACGCAAAGATTCTATTATGGTTTGATATTGGGTTTTAAATAAGTGTTAGATTACATTCTTAATATAAAATTTCTGGCAAAGGAAAAACTGTAAACCTGATAAAATTTCATTATAGGGATTATCATTTCATTTTCTCAAGATATTTTTAGTTAAGTAAATTATGCAATCTGGCTTTCTTCTTGATGAAAAAATAATCATATGAGCAGTTTCTGGAAAATAATTTAACATACATTTTTGTGTCGAATTAGAATTGATTCTTACGTTTTTAAATTTCTTGAATAAGATAATTTAAGAATTAGTTTGTTTATCTAATATTACCCAAAGATAATTCCAAGAGATAATTATGTTATACTCCAAAATTTGAATACATCATAACATAAGGTTAATAATATGAATATATGAACATGACGTATTAATATATATATATATATATATATATATATATATATATATATATATATATATATATATATATATATATATATATATATAATATATATATATATATATATATATATATATATATATATATATATATATATATATATATATATATATATATATATATATATATATATATATATATATATATATATATATATATATATATATATATATATAGTATTTCGATATCAGCATGCTCAAAATTAATAAATTTGTAGTTCAGTTTTCCTGAAGATTAATAGGGGAACATAAACATTATTCGATACTATATATATATATATATATATATATATATATATATATATATATATATATATATATATATATATATAATATCGAAAATTTATTAATTTTTGAGCATGCTGATATCGAAATAATAAGTAAAATATTAATTAAAATCTGTTATATATAAGTTATATTATGTTATACGTAAGTATTATATATAAATTAGGATATTTCAATACATAATTTTCTTCATTCTTAATTTTGGAGAAATATACATAATTTTTTCTATGCATATATTTTTTGACATAGATATAATAAAATGTAAATAAAAATTTATCATATAAATTATACTCTAAAGTTTCGAAATGAGATATTGTTTAGTGAATAAAATTAAATCTTTTAGTTTTTATGTGTATTTAAAAACTTGCATAATTTAATTTTAATTTTAACCCTTTATTTTTGTAAAGTTTGAACATAAAGCTAATTAATAAATTATGACACAATCTGAAATTACTTATGTATATTAGTTTATATAAAAATTTACAAAATTTAAAACAAAAAAAGAATTATATATAAATGGAAATAGAATAAAAAATATGTATCAAAATTTTTCTATCAAAACGTTTCAAAATTCTTCCCCGCATGTTTTTGGATACTTAATAACATTTTCTGAATTACTTAAAACTATATATTATATATAACAATATATTTTGTTTTAATTTTGTATGTGCCATTCTCAATATGTATGTTACAACAGTATATGTAAGCTAAATATCCGAATTTATTCTTTATAAAATTTTAATTAATATTTAGTTACGGCTGTATATTTACAGAGGATTTCCTCGCATGCTAGAGTTTACTGAAACAAAGTTGCTGAGCAGCTTGCTAGTGAAGGTGGCAAACTCATCGCTTGCTTTTTCACTGAAATAAGTATTTCTGAGGTCCATTCCTTGTTTTTATCCAATACAAACAGCACTTGGAGGGCTTCCCGTGGTCATTCTTGCTATGCCACTAATTCTCCTGGATTGTCTTTGCACAGCTTCTGACAAAGTGTTGTGCAGACTGCTCTATCTAGATTTATAAAGAGTCTCATGATCAATGGAAATGAGAGGACTTATGTATTTTGCTGCTGTTCTGTTATCGTTTCTCCCTCTCATTCTTAGACTGTATTGTTACATCTAACCTGTATTGTAACCGTTGAATAAGGGGATAAGCAACAACAAGAACAAAATAATGTTTTACTGTTTTTTGCTAGTTAAAATCGTGTACCTTATTAACTGTTATCTGTAAGTACAATACATTAAATTTTGTTGGGAATTTAAGTTTTTATATAATTTTGCTGCATTTCGAAATTGCTGAAAAGTAAAAATATATGAATTTCTCTAAAATTCATGAGTTTTCTTGTGAGTACTTTGCAGCTTTAATTAAAAGCATCACGAGAAAAATATTGATCAGAATTTATAATTAAAAGAATATTTTCTCACAATGAATTTCTTTTCGTTTTCTTTTATTCATTTATGCAGTTATAAATATTGAGTAAAGTAACTTATTTCTAAAATTTTCATATAAGTAAATGTTCATTAGAAGTTGAAGAGTAATATGTTCTAATGTTAATTTTTTAGGTGAATATATTCTTCATAATTTCAATAGTCAGAAATTAAAATATATGCTAATGATCCTTCACTGAGGGACATGAGAGCATATATTTAAAAAAAATTAATTTACTATCAAAATATAATATTTTAATTTTTAATTTATTTGATTAATCTTTACATAACTAACATATAATACAAATGTATCCTTTCAGAAGTGTCCATCTTAGTAAGTTGAAATTCATCGAAGGTATGAAGAAATTCGAAATTTGCTTCAAGTGTTTAAATGTGAACAGGTCTCTCCTGAACATATTCTTCAATGCCTTGGTCTCTCCGGGAGAGATCTGATGGAGAATCAACTTATGGTACTGGACATTTTGAAGGTGTACGCGCTCAGGGATCTGGTCTAGCGCTGCTGACCTCGGGGCATGCAACAACAACCACATCAATGTATTAAAAAATAAGAAATATTTACAAATTAATATATTAAAAGAAGCTAATAATATTTCTAAATATTATATAACTTTTCCAAAATCTGTCCTTTATAGAAAATATGTATACAATCTATATTTTATAATGTAAAATAAGAAAAGATATTTAGTTATTCAACGAAAGAAATTTTTGTTATTGTGGTAAGTATAAATTTTAAGATTATTAAATAAGAAGGACTTTTGCAAGCAGATGTAAATATTTGTTAGAAAATTAATTAATGCTGGCAATTACACTGATGTTAAATAAAAATAAAAGTAAAATCCCTACACACACACACACACACACACACACACACACATATATACACATACACACACACACACACACACACACACACATACATATATATATATATATATATATATATATATATATATATATATATATATATATATATATATATATATATATATATATATATATATATATATATATATATATATATATATATATATATATATTAAATTGAAATTTTAATATTATAAGTACACTTCTCAAATAATAAATAGTTCTATTGGATACTTTTGGGACAGAAAATAAATGTTCAATTTTTATTACAAAACAACGCATTTACATTTATATGTAAAAGCCGTATAGCCTGTACGTTTAGATTTCTATCTCATGCTCATTCAAATTTGCCTTATTCAAATGTAACTTAAAAAGACTTTCAAACTCACGAGAAATAAATCACTTTTGTAAAGTTGACTCCGCAATATCAATAGATATGCAAATTATCTCATCCAGAGCTTTTGGAGCATACATTTTTCTCCTTTTCATTCACTTGCCTTACGCAAGGTGTGAAATCTTGAATATTTATTAGATAGTCATGTAAGAGGCGAGAAGCGTTTGACGCCCCAATGCTGTCGTTTATTTAATGATAGTTCTAGGCAACAATGTCATTTATATAAATTTTTCCTCTCTTTTCTATTTTTTCCAGTTTTGCGTTGGGGGATTACATCATATTCTGTGTCTTAAAAGACAATAAATTACAATAGAAAAGACTTCAAGGAATTTACTGCTAACACGTTCTTCTATTTATTGAAAGCAAACTTTGAAAAATTTTAGGGAAAAGAATAATTTATGTAAATCATCCAATAGCTTTAAAAGATAATATGTCATAAATGAAGGTGTAGTAAAATTTTTTCTTATATTCATTTTATTACATGCATTTGAAATTTACATTTAAAAAAATTTGTTTTCGCTTACATCTGAAATTTAAGAGTTATGATTCCTTTCTTCCAATTGTTGTATTTGGAAATAAAAAATAATATTTTACATGGGAAATATATATTATTTAGTATTAAATGCTTTGAAATTTTTGTTACAACAAATTTTTCAGTATTCCAAATTTATAATTTGTGTCAATCATTATTATAAGATTAATAATAGAGAAATAAATCATCAAATTAATTTTTTTTAAAAATTTTAATACATAATTGCAAAAGTTATTTTTTAAATTTTATTCATAATATACAAAATTTTGAATGGGAAACATTAACTATCATTTAAATATTTCTTAGAGAAAAATTATATTATAATGAATGTATACAAGCTTTTATATATAAATATAGTCAAATATTTGTGCTAAACTTGATAGCAAAAGCAAACTAATAGAAACAAAAAATTTAAAAATGAAATGCTATTTCTTTTCTGTGTCTGGGATGATATAAGAACGTTTTGCTAAACCTAATGTGTATAAATATATACACATATATATGTACATATATGCATTGAATATATTATACACATAGAATACTTATAAAAGTATCGTATTTTAACTATGTAGTATCTTTTACAGTCAATTAAATAAAGTAATAAAAATAAAATTGGAATATCATTTTATTTTTTGAATTATAGTTATTAGAAGCATAAGCTTTTATTTCTATTTACATATATTTGCAGAGAAGAATAATTACTTTTATTTACATATTATTTAATGAAGAGCATTAAATAATATGTAAATTATTCAAAGCTCTAGCACTAGCCATTAAAATCATAGCACCAAGTAGATAAGCAAACAACAAAGTGGTATTTATTAGACAAATAATTTTTAGTGGAAACAAAAATTAATTAAAAAATTTCGAAATAAATTCAGCTTGTGAAATATTCTTGGTAGAAATATCTTTTGCAACAACATCAGCATTTACACTTCTGGTGACAGAGTCAAACGGAAATTGCATAGATGTATACATACATTTGCCCAAGAGTAACTATGACATGTTGTCTCAATATCTATGAAATATCAGTACCATTCATCAAAATTTTATAAGTCCAAGAGACTGATTTGTTGAATGATGCAAAATTTGTTTCCTGAAAATTATTGAGCAAATCCTTTGTTTACCTTTGAAAATATCCTGGATAGCAAAACAGATGAATGTCTTTTGTGTCAATTACAGGTGGCATATAGTTTATAAATTATCCATTTGAAATGTAACGTTTCTAACGGCTAGAATAGAAAGGCTTAATATTTTTAAAATAAAATTCACTCTGGAATAATAGTTTTAACATTAGAGTAAGTTTTCGTCATTTGTTTTGTCATTATTAAACGAAAATTCAAACATTAATCATATTTTATTATTGTATAGTTAAAATGTGTTTTAAAGTCATTTATAAAACAATGAAATTATAATAATTTATAATATTATAATATGAATTTTAGACATATTTTTTTTAGTGTTTTCAGAATATTTAATGATTACACAGATATTACATAATTATGATTTGAGATATGTTTTGTCACTTCTAGTTAAAATAAAAAAATTACATTATTTTCAGAGGAAATTGATTAGAATATCTCAGATTTTTTCTCCTAATAAAATAGAGATTTCTGAAATTATAAGAAAATTAATTCATTAATTACAATATTTTGACACAAAATAAATTATTGGAGAAGGTTTTGGGAAAATGTGAAGACAATCACAGTTGTTTTCAATAATTTAGTTTTTAATTCTGCCCGATAAGAAGACATATCTTAAGCAACACCCAAAAAATTTCAAAGCATGTTTTTGGTATAAGGAAACTAACAACGTAACAAATATTATAACAAAATCTCAATGGCTTTGTGACTTAACAAATCTATTAAATTCAAAAGTCTCAGTGAAAAATTATTAATAAGTTTATAGTAAATCATATGGGGCTGGCGGTTGAAAATATATAACCCTAGTTAATGGAAAGAAAATATAAAGCGTGTGCTTTATTTGGCATACATTTTATAGTGCTCGACTATAATTCATTTGAGAATATAAATGTTTTTTATTTAATCCTCTCTTGATAGAAATGGTTTAAAATGCTTTAATGTGTAATGCTTCTAAGAAAAATGGGTAAAAATGATGTTTGATGATAACTATTTAAAGACACGTTATCATCAAGCATTATATACAAAGAGGACAGTTAGAAATTGTTAATTTTATTTTTCATCAACAAGTAAGTGTGATTTCCTCCAAACACTGACTGATTTCATTGCCTCTATAAGGCGGACTTTTAAGAATAAACACATAAAAATGGACTAGAAAGGAATACTCAAATCAATATTGTGCTTGAAATATCTGCTTGTTTGAAAGGTTTGTTAGAACTAAATTTTTCTCTTCATTGTATTTTGTAAGCAACTTCAATAAACTCTTCTCTTTTAGATATTTTTACATTAATATTTAATTCACTCAACTTATTATAATATTCTTTAAATAAATATTTCTATCTCTCCTCTATAAATAGCATCTGTGCAAAGCTTTTCGTATGTATTCAAAGCTAAATTAGTTCAAAAAAATAATATACTTTGTATAGATATTGAAGACATATTTGATGTAATATTTAGTGGATAAATCTTGATTGCCTTGTTTAAAGACAATTATTTTGCCACTAAAATAATTATTTAGGGGAAATTGTGTGAAAATAATAATCATAAGCATTTTTTTTAAAATCTATTCCGCCATTAGTTACTATTTTTAGGAATTTAATATTTTAAATTTTGAATTAACATGTGTTTAAATAACTAAAAAATAGCTTAACTAATTTCTATGTATACATTTTAGTTTATATTTTTGTCTATTTCTATGCAAAATATCAATAATTAAAAAAGCTTACTTGTGTAATAAAATCTCACCTGTACTTCAAATGAGCAAATTCACTGAAAGATCTATTTAGTTACATATATAGCTAAATGCACTTAAAATATAAATTATGTTAAAATGTAATTTTTATCCCCTTTTTATGAATATTAGTTGTGAAAATCTATAAATAATTTCATGATTATTTATGTTCAATATGAAGGAAAAATTAATGTCTAAACATTTCTAGTATAAGGAAATTTAATAATAATGAAATAATCTTGATGCATACCTTTAAAGGCATTAATTCAAACACTGGCAGTAAAAATATTCAATAACGTTACAAATTAATTTTTTTGATATAATAATGTAATAATATAAATGCTTAATGTAATTACATAAAATGTCTAAAATATAAATAATGTATTCCCATTTTTATTTTCTTTAAGTTAGGTAATAAATTATTCATGAAAAATGAAATGCTGACTAAGAGCTGTAACAAAACAGTATAAGTAAATAAAACTGTATTTTCAGCCTAATATAATCAGTTGCATATCATAACACTAACTAACAAATAAAGGCATACAATTGTAAATAAATATGCATGTCTTTTTGAATGAAAGTGAAGCGTAACTTTCATATATTTTTAGAAAGTCAATTCTTATGTAGCATACGGATTATATATTCATTAATTCATTAAAATTACTAATTATTTATTCATAAATTTATTAGGGGTTTCAAACATAATCTAGTTTTAAAATATTATCACAATGCGGTTAGTATAATTTGCATTTATAATTTTAGTTTAAATAAGATAATAACATTTTTACTTAAGCATCATTGAAACAATCTATAACTACTTTGTGTGAAATTTTGTATGCTTCAAATATTTCTAAAAGGAAAATTTTTGAGGAAGAATAAAAAATACTTTTTGAATATTCACACTCTTTTACATCCATTAATAAATTTTCATTAGCCCTACTAAGAAAATAAGCTCTTTTCTTTGATGAGACACTTTTTTTTGCATAAAATTTCTTTTCTTTTCCACTAAAAAAATAACGGAAAAACTGTTTCAGAAAGTTAAAGGAAGTTAAAAAGGAATGAAAATTGCAATCAAAAAAGCAATGAAATAAGGTCACACACTTTACTTTTTTTTAATGGAAGACTGATTATATGTTCTTTTTTTCATAAAAGAGGTTAATTCTTTGTGTCGCCTTTTTAAGCTATCATTATTCACATAAAAAATATGCATATTTTTTCATTTTCAGAACTTGCGCCACAGATTTAATGCAAAGCTTTCACATATCGGAATTATCATTGGGAATTTAGCAAGCTCTGAGATTATCTTTTTTTCCCACCGAATTCCCTTAAGTATTTATGAGTATTTTTTAAAGAAACATATTTTTTTCGGGATGCAATAAAAATTGATTAAGAAAAAAAAACATTTTTATAGACAAAAATGCTTTGTTGCTTTGGTTACTTTAATATGCCTTAAATTATTAACTTAATACCAATCAATACCTAGGATAAAGCAATGCATTCTCAAAATCAAGTCAGAAAGCAAGCTTTTACACAATACAGGTTTCAAAATAAATTTGTTAAAAATAATTTTACTTCTATATTTACTTTTATACACTTCGACTTCTTCTATAATTAATTGCTGCTATATTTATTACTTCTATATTTACTTCTATATTTATTAATTATTTTAAATTAAGTAAATAAATATTTCTACATTTATTTCACTTCTATATTTATTTGCAATTTTCTTTCATTAGTACTGTATTTTAAAAACATGTACAAGTTATTTTTATTAAGTGTTTTTAAATTAAATTACATAAATGCATCTTGTCTCAATAAGTTTGTCATAAATGTGTTTTTCCTTTAAATTGTCTATATGTAGGTGCAACAAAATGATTTCTATTTAATTTTTAGTGCACATAGATTTTTTATCTCGCATATTTTTATATTATTAATACATGAAGGACAAACTATAAATCTAAAACATTCTGTAAAAAAGAATAATGTTGAAAATGAACTAATTTTGTCAATCTAATATTTAATCACATAACACACAACCGAACAAACACATTAAAGCCGGTTACAATAAGGGCCTAAACCGGCTTCCCGTTACGAGTGATATCAGTGCGACACCGGTAAGCGGTACAACTACCCACTCGGGCTAAATGTAGGCTCAAAGTATGGACTTGGAACGGTATCGGCAAACTCGACATGACCGCTTGCCCAGTATTTTACAGATGTCATTCCACATGTGAACCGAAGGCTTTCTAAAAAGGGCCCAGCATCGGCAAACATTAAATGACCTACCGCGCACCACTAAAAAGAAATTATATTTTTTAATTCACTATTGTTTTCTGTTTGTTTGTTTTTAATATTGAACTGTTTAACTGAAACATCTTTAGAATTGTTAATACATATGAAAAAGCTGTTGGTTTCAAATATTTTAATATATATCAATTGCAGACATCAAAAATTCTTTTTGATAGAATCAAATATACATTTAAAATGTTTTTATACCTGAGAAATAAGTTTACTTAATGTAATTTTCCAATAGATCATAAATTTACTATTTATATTCATCTAAGTTCTTACCATTCAAAATATTTGTTTGTTGAAAAACAATATTTAAATATTAATTGTTAAAATATTGTTTCATTAAATAATTATTTCACAACAGCAGATATAAAACCATTTTTTTAATAATCAGTGTTACAATAAAATGCAATATTAAGACAAAGAGCTCTCATATCAAATAGTTTTACCAACTTTTTTTATACAAATTATTTATATTTCACGTTATAACTATATAATGGAAATGGTACATAAATATATGTATATAAAATAAAAATGTTAATTTTTAAGTGTAAAAATACATAATTTATATTAGGTATGCATTTATATTAAAAAATTATACTAAAGTTTACGTAAAACAGTAAGTAGTTAGTTCAAATTAATAGGAGAGCATATACGCCACATTAATGGTTTTTATATACTCAATATACCCACTTATTTAAAATGCACAGTTCTTTAATAGTAAAAATAAAAACACCTTGTTGTTAAAAAATAGCAGTTTTTTCATTCAATGAACAATTTTTTTATATAATGAAGAGAGGTATTTTCGTACTTCTACAAACATACATTTTTGACATTGGTAAATCATGCACTCTTACATTTTACCAGTATCAAAAAATGATACATACATCAGAGATAATTAAGATATCAAATATATGTAAGTAATTACTTAAACTATAATTTAAATAAGTTGTTTGCAGGAAACGATATTTTAATAAGCACTGCTTGTCAAATATTATAGAAAAATTACTCATAATTTATAATTACTTTTATTTTTATTAAATTATATAGATGCATTTTATACTACTTTAATAAAGAAGATACTTTAATACTTTATACTTCTTTAATAAAGAGAAAATCAGTCAAAAAAATATTAACATAACATGTATTCAAAAAAAAGAGCAAAATTATTCAAATAACAAAAATAACAAAGTTTTATTTTAGTTTACAATAAATGTAAAAGTTAATGCAGTATTAAAAGTGGCATCAATATCATCAGCTCCTGTTTGTTAGGTCAGTAAATGGGCTTATTAAGACCTATGAAGGAGAATTCATACTACTATATGAATAGTCATAACGAAAATATTCCTCAATACAAAACACAATAGATATTATAGTAAGTAGGTATGTCGAAAATAGTATTTATATTAACACTATTTTTGGCATGTTTATTAAAATATTAAAAAAAAATTAAAAATTTTTTCGTTGTAGCTTTTTTATATTTGTTTACTTTCTTCCAAAAATATTTTATCTATGAATATTACAAAAATTTAGCAAGAAAAGTATTTTGCTTTGAAAAAGTAGATAGATTTTCTTTCACAAAACAAAATAATTTCTTATTGTGTTTTCTTAAATAATAATTAACTTATGATTTCCAGTTTATCATATGTGAAGTTTAAGATGAATGTGCTATCAAAAAATTGCTTAATGGCATACTTAATAAAATTTTGTATAGTTTTCTAATAATCTAATTAAGCATGTACTAATCAACCACTTAATAAACTTTAAAATATACAGAACTGTATATGTATATATATATATATATATATATATATATATATATATATATATATATATATATATATATATATATATATATATATATATATATATATATATATGTATATATATATATATATATATATATATATATATATATATATATATATATATATATATATATATATATATATATATATATATATATATATATATATATATGAAATATCAATCTTATAACATATACATGTCTAAAATAAAGTTTAAATAATCTAAAAATAAATTGTTAAATACTACACTGATGTTTTATATGCAAGTTTACAAATAGCAAATTTTACCTGCCATGTATCTGCATATCTCTCACATTCTGAAAGTCAGTTGGAACAATTGCTATTAAATAATTGCTCTGAAATCAGAATCAAAATTTTCAATTAAAAACAAACAGTTTATTAGTAAAACCAGACAATTTATGTACATTAAATAGATTTAATCAAACAGTTTATTAGTAAAACCAGACAATTTATGTACATTAAATAGATTTATATTTCAAGCACTAGATTTTTAAATATAATTCACTTAAGAATACTTCACCTATAAGAGTAATTAAATATGGAATATTTTTTTATGTTTTATAATGATTTTGTTTCAAAAGTTTTGTTTTCTAGAGTAAAGTTTTATTGGTTTAGGACAGATTTGGAAACTTTTTCTGAAATGTCTGTTATAAAAAATAATTATATGAAATGTTCAGTAATAATAAAGTAATGTTCCAAACTTTTGACTATCTTTTAATGACTGCATTTCAAATAGTATTTTTAACTGTTTTTGTAAATAGAATAAAAATAATTGAAAAAAGGATTTCTTAAAATGTGAGTGTTTTCCAATTATTTAATAATTGATAAAATTAAAAAATTGGGGTTAAAAGGTAATTATTGAATACATTAAATATAAATATTTTTACAAAATATTGATTTAAAAGTATAAAGTAAATTAAATTCAATGTTCCAATAATTTTATTCTGATGGTGTCCTAAAATATTTGTTTCTTAGTAAAAATTAAAACTAATTTTAAGTGAGAGAAATATATTTTTGTAAAGAAGATTCATTAAATAAAGAGAAAGTTTATTTCAGTTTGAAAAAAATGAAACATACACTCAAGATTTCTAAAATTAATATTTATAGCTTGTTTTAATGAGGGACTCACTTTCAGTAATGTTTCAAAAATTCAAAATTTTAATTTCAATATAAGAGTTTATAACATTGGTTATAAAAACATAATAGTCTTAAATATTGTATGAATTAAATGAAACTGGAATTATATATGGAAAAGAAAATTCGAAATGCTCACTTCTATTGCACATGCTAAAGTTAAAAATAATTAATGAAAGTTCATGCAGAAATCATAAATATTATTTCCTAAATCATAATAAATAAATAAATTGCAAGATAATTAAAATGTATAAAAAGGTAATTTGGAATTATTCATAGAATATTCAAGTTCACATTACAAACTTACATTTTAAATTGCTTCAGAACAAACTTCGCAATCAAAGAAATGATTATATATCTATCTATCTATCTATGTATATCTATCTATCTATGTATCTATCTATCTATCTATCTATCTATATATATATATATATATATATATATATATTATTATATATATATATATATATATATATATATATATATATATATATATAGTCACTAAGTATCCACCGTTATAAAATATATAAATATATATATAGTATATAATATCATATAAGGATTATTTAAAATTTTCTGATTAGATCAATTAATTACATATGAGTAACAGTAGATTCGAATAGTAATGAGAGAAAATAGAAGCAATGCAGAATAAAATTTCTATTTCAACAAGTTAAGTATTTTTTTTTTAATTCTAAAACTAATCAAAGAAATAAATGGAATATTTTAGAAGAACCAAATATAACGGAAAAGAGTGTTCTATAATGTTTTCTTACTTTCCATTCTAGAAAACTAGTGCATAATAAATAAAATTGAGCAAAATTCAAGAACGCTCTAAATCAAACGAATAAAGCTATCAAAAAAGAACAAAAAATCTTGCAATCCTATCTTTAACATTATAAATGTAATATATAGTTTATAAACACTTGGAAACAATTAAATAAATTTTAAATACAATAAGTAAATATATCCTGATAAATGATACTTCTATGCTGAGATGAATATTGTTATAATAATTATGTATACTTATCTCATAAATCCAGTATTTCGCCGAATCTTATAGTTAAGCTTTTAATTTACTTTAATGGCCGCCAAAAGCAGAGCGAGATATTTGTTGAGTGTGACGTCACACTATCATATTGTATTTCAGCAAATGCATGAGCTCTTTGTTGGAGAGGAGAACTTATTTGTTTTTAATATTAAACTGCATTGTGTTAATGTCAAGAAAATTTAAAATCAATACAGAAATATCTGGATATATCTACAATTGAAAACATATATTTTTAAAAAATAGTCTCTATACTTAATACAAAAAAGTGTCTTTTCTTTATCCATTTTTTAATGCTGAAACTTCTTTCTGATTCGGATAAAAGCCGATGAAATCCTTTTTGAATTATCGATATCCACATATATTTTCATGTTGTTTTGTTAATGCTGTAAATAGACAAAATTTCTGAAACATTATCAAATAAATAAAATGGAAAAATTATCCTATAAATTGAGTTTTAATTTCTTTTGCTATTGTTGCAAATGTAACAACGAGGTCTTGAATTCAGAGGAAATTTGATGGTGCTACTTACTTTAACAATTCAGCAACAGGACCGATATCGCATATGACATTCGGCCCGGAAACGGAAAGCCTGTATCAGACCTATATCGGCAGATGACATTCACAATTTTCCGGTAGTTAGTCGCGTTAAGACCGATACTTGTCTTCCATAATATTAAAGTAGAAAATTTTGATGCGTTTGCCCATATGGAACCATTATCATCACGAAATATGCTGGTCACCGACTCATACTCGACACTACCGATATCGGCCCATCAGGTTGCCGATTGGCTTATGTCTGCTTGGAATCTTGCATTGAAAGTCGTCTTTTGTTATGTTTTGTTAATTAAATGTGTATACATATTTGCATCGTCAGGGATTGAAAATGAAATACTGTATAATTTGAATAAATTATTATAAGTCATTCAAATCTTTGTTATCGATATTTGTTGCATGGATATATAAAACATATTTCAAAGAAATTCTTTTGATGACATTTATTTTTAGTTTTACTGCAGTGAATTAGCAACTTAATGTAGTTAAAGCTCCATATACGTTTACAATTGCACTGCCAGAGATGAATTTGATATAAGTAATAACAGTTGAAATTTAATTTTCTTAAAGTAACTATTTCCATGAAATTTCCTTTTGACCATTCTTTGACTTTTAAAGTTGATTAGAAATGATTACAGACATCAGCAGTTGAGGTGGTAACTCAAAGCATGACATATTGAATGTCGTTGTTTCCATAGCTGATTGTAAATAATCGATAAATAGCAAAGTAAGTCAAGTGGCTTGAATACAATTTACTGCATGATGAAACAACGTTTTCTTTCTTATGTTGATATTTATGAATTGGTTTTAATTCTGTTATTTAATGTTTTTATATCAAACACATGTTTGTCAAACATTTAAATCACTCATTTCTACCGAATAGTTAATGAAAGATACGTAAAATAGTTAATTATAACTATAAACATCATCGTTAAGCCACATTATGATATATGTACACAGAATTATATATGTGCACGAAAGATGTACACAGAATTATATTTCAATGTTAAAATCATTTTGTTAAAATCATTTACGCTAATAACTTGATTAAATTTTTAATTGCTTGATTTTTTTTCTTTTTTAACAAAATATAAATAGTAAGAAGTTTGAAAAAAAACTGGTTAAAACAGTTGCAGACGTTAATTTTGCATAGTTTTTTTTTCTTTTTTTAAATGAATATCAGAAACAAAAATTAATTTTCTGTTTGGTATGAAAATTAAGTATAAACATAGAGGTCATCTTGGAAAATATTTCAATACAATATCTTCGTTTAAAATATTATATTAGTAAAAATGGTTATATAATAGCTCAGTAAATTGTATTGAAAGCAATTTATAAATATCTTCCTATTATGAAGTAACCAAATATTATATTTTCGTAATATTTATTTAAGCCAAATATCATTAAAATCATGAATGAAATTATAAAAAACAAACTCACAGTTACTTTTCGTATCGATCGAAATTCGAATATAAAATGCATCACAATACCCGAAACTCATTTTAAAACATTTAGTAATGAATTTAATAATGTTTTTAATATTAAATATCAATAAATGAAAATTCAAAGCTTTTGAAGATGAATATTATTAATTCATAAGTATTTTTAAAAATTATAAAATTTCTTTAAGTAATTGATGAATTCTTCAAAAAATGTGAGATGCACCAAATATGCCAACTGAAGATGATTGATGATGATGAACTTATGATTTTCAAAGTAAAAAAGTAATATGTAAAGGATAAGCTTTGCATCGTTAAATTTATTGAACATACAATAATATTTTTCTGTGCATTTTAGATATCTTATTAAAAGTTAACTTTAAGAGATTATTGGATTTTTTTAGGAAATTTATGATATTGTTTAAAATGCATCTTATTTATCGAACAGAAAGCATAAGTTACTACTATTTATTTGCTATATATATATATATATATATATATATATATATATATATATATATATATATATATATATATATATATATATATATATATATATATATATATATATATATATATATATATATATATAAGTAGATGCTGTAGTTAAAAATATGAATATCATCTTTTAAACATTAAATTTGCATACATATGTAATATATGCTCACACATATTTATCCTTACTCCTGATATTAACTTATTAGTCTTTACTTGTGTATGTATACAGAATAATCTGAATGTAAAATTGTTTTCCAAAGATTAATCATTTATATTCCTTTTTAGTAATAATCATATATGCAAATAGTGATTAGATTATTAGTTCCTGATTATGTTGATTTTTTTAATGTATGCTAAAACATGTTTACTCAATCAAATAAGATAGGGCCTTACGTTTTATTTCATAGATACTTTACATTAATATCAATTTAAAATAGAATTTCTATGGGTTGTAAGATTTAAAGATTGCAATTTAATGCCTTATTACTTTTTAAATAAATATACATTCACTAAAGGAATTTACTTTCAGATCATTAGTTTATATGTGGATTTGACGTTTGAATACATGTTATAATATTTTAATTATACATAAAGTTTTGAATGTGTATTAATTCAGAAGGAATTTCACTATACAATTTATTTTTAAAGATGCTATGCACTTGTTAATATATGCTTTAAAATAACTTTTCCTTTTTTTCAAAACTGCATAAATGGTTACTGTAATGTATTTTCTATGGAGTTTTCTGATTATGAATGAATTTTTTTACAGTTTTCAATGCATATATAAAGGTTTTTATCTTTCAAATTAACAATTAGTATGCAAATAAGTGTTACTATAAATATTTACATTTATAAAACGTGCTTTTAAATAATTGTTTTTCGCACAACAGTTAAATTATTTCATATATTTAGAAGGTCTTATGAAACCGTTCACTACGCAGAAAATGTATTTATATTTACATCGAAACCTATTTGTCCATGTATGAATTATGATTCTGAAATATTGTTTTATTTGAGGTAAATAAACGTTTGAGTATTACCGAGATTTATATTTCAAAACTTGGATATTTAAGAAACACAAAGTAAGTTTTTATCTAAGAAAAAGTTTCATTTTTCATCAGAAAAGCTTTTATTCACACAATTCATGCGGAAGGAAATTTTTCTTAAGAAATGTCATTTTTTAAAAAAAATTGAAACTCTTCAATGGAAAAAAAGTATAAAGTATTTCTAGAATTTTTATCAGAACTAAAGACATTACATTTGACATTGTGTGATATTTTTAAGACATGCAGCCTTAAAAAAGCATTTTAATGAGATCATATCCATTACTTTCAAAATTTAGTTTTAGATTCCTAACACTTTAAAAATGGACTTCTATATGCATATCATATAAAATAATGTATTATAATATAATACATATATATATATATATATATATATATATATATATATATATATATATATATATATATATATATATATATATATATATATATATATATATATATATATATATATATATATATATATATATATATATATATATATATATATATATATATATATATATATATATATGTACATATATATATATATCAGATTGAAGTCAAGGAAGCATTTTATTAGGTGTATTTTAATGTACGAAAATTTAAGAAATAATTTAAGTATCAATAAACTAAAAATACTTTTTCAAAGAAAACTGTTTACCGAAATAGTAAAAAAATGATACAAATCGATAAAATCGTATTATAAAATCAATTTTAGTTATTTAATTGCATCTATACCAATTAGTTAATTATAATACATATAATTGAATTTTATTTGAAATTTAAAAATTTTTTCTTCGTTTCTAATTTTTCTCTTAATAATTTTTTAATTTAAGTGACCAAGTCCAAGAAGAAGCATTATACATTTAGTTTTAATTATTTAATTGCAACAATACCAATGACTGAAATTACAATACATATGCTTGAAAAATTAAATTGCAATTTAAAATATTATATCAACCATTCTTAATTTTCCTTCCAACCAAGTCCAAGTTCTTCAAATAAAGTATTTAAATATTCTATCCCTGGATATTTGATGAGTATGATGAATTTCTGATTTAGATTTTTGTAATTTTCGTTTTAATAATTAATCTCATTTTTTTATATTTTTCTTTATGACAGTCTTGGAAATGTGTATCTAGATAATAAAATTCTGAACCTTTAGAATGTAATGAAGCAACATTTTTGTTTTGTTATATTGTGTATTATTTATTGTTTCTTAATACTTATATTTTTGCAAGTAAATAATGTGGTGACCAAATCTCTTGATTTACATCATCCATTAAATAAATCTTGATAAACTGTAAAAATCATTGACAGCTGAAGTTAATAAAAATATCTTATTGGTGGATTGCAGCATTTTTATTTCACAAAAATTTAAGAATAACCTGTGGCTTATTTAATGATTGGTTGTTTTATGGGTTTTCTCCTTTGTGATGCATGACTGCCTACTCAGTAGTTTTTTGAAATCTACTAAAATATAAAAAAACTATGAAAATTTATTAAGGAAAACTAATTCATACTTAACAGCAATGATTGCTAGGTCATCTTGTACAGTTTCGAATTTTATATGATGCATCCCTAGTTGACAAATCAAGTTTTATTTCTACAGAGTCTGTAATGAACAATCATATAAGCAAAACCGATGTTAGTTAACCGATTTCTAACAAAAATGTTTGTTAATAAAAAATTAAATAAATAATAATACATTTTAATCACAAAATTTGTACTGCTGGTTGTACTGCTTAAAATATGAAAAGAAGAAAGTGAATCATAAAATATATAAACTATTTTGAGGATGCTATCATGTTACTCTTGGGTCGCCTGACAGCAAGCTAAATACAAAGAAGTCCTACTTAAAGAACTGTGCATTTATTCCATATATTGTTTAAAAAAAACATTAAATGACCTTCAAGAAGAATAAACGCAAGTCCAATCTTGTTCATCTCAGACTATATCCATAAAATCGCATTATGTCCAATTTCAGTAGTGATTTTATATTCGCCAAAATTTATGGGCTGTGAAGTAACTGGGTGAAGAAAACCATATATTAATTCATAAACATAACATCACATAGACATTTCCATTAATAGAGTCTACCAAAGTGTATCTGCTGTCAATACTTTTAAAATACTGTTCTCATATACAATTCTGAAATCAATAAGCGGAGCTCCTGCAAGAACAAAAGTAGCCTCATAACTTAAAGTTCTATAACCTCTAATGATGCGAAGAATTCTCGTTGAATCTTTCTTGGATTTCTTTCCTTAATCTTTGCCAAAACATTTCCCAAGAATGTAGCTACAATAAACTGCTTATACATAAGTTTCTCGACATCGTATCTTATTCCAAAAGTATTTACAAACGAATAAAATCCTAATTTCTCTTCTTACATATTTTTTTTTATTTATGTAAATATACTTTATATTTATTTCTGTATTTACATATAATTGTATTCAATAATTATACATAAGAATAGAAAGAATGATTCCACATAATAATTAAAGTTATTGCCTTTTGTAACTAATTTAATATTTTTTATATTCATTTCCTTATTCTACGGAATATTAATTTAAAGTTGTGATTTATTTTGATTAAGAAAATGAATTCGATTTATATTTTAAACTCTTTTACCTCATTGTTGTGAAAAAATATTCTGTCAGACACATTAATATATTTTTTAAAATAAAATAGTGGCTTGTTTTAATAGGTGAAGGAAAACTTTCACAGCATTTTTTTATCTATAATATCCGTCTTTGAGATCAATTACACGTGTTCTTTGTGTGGCTGAGATCGCATTCATCGCGTTCTGCAAGCACAATCAAGTTGATATGTGTAGTTTTAGCACCTTTCCAAAGTTTCCTATTGTCCTCAGCAACTACTCTTTGTGTTGCAGAATAGTGAGTAACTAGGAGCGGCTGACGTGACAGCTTCTTCCCCTTTTAGCTTGCAAAAGCATGTTCTCCTTTCTTTTCTTCTTCCTTTTAACGACACGCTTTGTTGCCACCGCTGTAGATATAATATTATCTATATCCTTTCTCCCACGCACCGTGGCAACTCCAGCTTTGCCATTATGACAACATTTTCTTAGTTTATTTACTGAACAGGTGGAGGATGGGAAGTATATTGGGATTACGATGTATAAATTGTATCTATAAAAGAAGCGTAAATTTCGGGTTTCATAGTAATGCTCTTATGAGCGTTATGAGAACATATGTTGATAAACCGTAAATAGAAATGTATTCTTAAATATATATATAATAAATGGAGAATGCAATTTAATATAAGTTAAATTTAATACATGATCTTAGAATCTTCAAAAAATTCATATGTCTCTCAGCACTTGATGAGTGTAACATTTGCGTAACATTTTAAGTTGTTAAATATTTTTTTAAGTATTTGCTTCAGAAAAAAATAGATTGAATTCTGATTCGATTGGATTTCCTCTGAACGTTTTTACGAATTAATATTAATCTTTGATTAAGTTTTATAGAGAATCTTCTGATTAAAAATATAAATTTATCCTATACGTGTGGCATAAATCATTTTGATATTTTTCACAACCTCAAATATATGTGCAAAGACAACCACTGAATTCATAAGAGTAAAATAAAATCGTTTCACAAATTTATCAAGAATGTTAAAAAAAAAATAAATGTCATGATTCACTAGAATGATTATTTTTCTTCAATCGTAAAGAACTGTTTATTAAATGAAATTAAGTTTACTGTATATGTTAATTAAGTTAAGAATACGTGAATATTTTTCCAAAAATAATTGAAAATTATTTGCAACTTAGAGAGAGGACAACTTTTGTAATTTTCTTATTTATGTATTGATGTTTTATTTAACAATATATCTATATTTTATTATGAGAGTAATTTATTTCTTTCCAAATGAAGTATTTAATATGATTTATGGGAATTGAAAGACGTTTTAAGATATATTTATTTTTATGCTGAGAAAAGTTTAAAGCAAAATCCCTTAGTTATGAATTTTGTATGTGATTTATCCAATAGTAGACAATAATAGAAATATTGTGAACTTTCCAAAAGCATCTGCAAATTTGAGTCATTTGAAATAAATGCTTTTTGGTCAATGATATTATCTGTAATTTTCTTTCAAATTTTACAAAAATTCTACGTTTGTTTTGGCTTATTTTTAAAATATTTATTTCTTTTACAGTTATTTCAGTACCATATGTCAGTATCTAAAACCAGTCATAAGTGTAGAAATAATCAATATTAATCAATAAATCATAAATAATTAATCAACAATTAAATCTAATTAATGACTAATTATATCAAAGTTAAGCATTATTACTTAAGGATTCTCATATTAGACAGATATAAAAGTTTTTTTGTACTTTTTTACATAGTTTTCCCATATAATTACTAAATTATTTGGTCTTAATAGTTAAATCATTTTAAAGTATTATTATGGGTTACTTATAAAGAAACTAATATTTAACTCTGTGAATAACACATTATCTATAGATATAGTTAGAAAATTTATTTAATTATTTTTAAAGATAATATCAATTTACATCCTTTGTAATTATAAAATGTTATAGATATGTTATATTATTTCTTTCCTAAAGTAATATTCAATAGATACATATATGACACATAAAAATTAAATGGTTCATTTAGTGTAGATTTAAAAATTAATTTCAAATATATTGTTTTTAAATATACTTGGTTCTCCGATTTATTTGTTAACTCATTATGTTTTTGCTTAAATTTTATATAAATATATTTGGACCTTCAAATTTTAATAATCTACATAACTGTGTCAAATCTTGTTTAATTATTTTAATCAAAAGTTTCTTTTAACAAAATACATCTTTAATTAACAATGAATTTTGAAGCAAATATTCATTTGTTTCTTAAAAAAAATTTTTTTAATAAAAATTGTTAAAGGAAACGATGGCTAATGAAATATTCGAACACAATTTGTGCAATTCCTTTTTCAACATCATGTAACTTAATCATTAATATAAATATTTAAAAAAATGTTACATTCCGTTTTAACTTAGAACAGTCTAAAATTTTTGATTGTGGTAGTTTTTTGTAAAAAAAATGAATTACAATACATAATCACTTTAAGACATCTTTGCTCTAAAGCCAAGTAAATACCATAGTTAGGAATTGCTATTTATCCAAAAGGAAGATTTTTCAAGTAGACTATGTTAATAATTTACTGTTTGCGTGTGTGATATTTTTAAGAAAATCTGCTATTATCAAAGAGCGTATTGTTAATCAAATAAACTGATCAAAACAATTAAATCTTATTGAAGTTGGGAGTTGGAGAATTATTTGGTTGAGGAATATATTAATGGCAGACGTAGTACGCTATATCAGATAAAAATGGCATTTGTTTTGAGGGAAAAATATGTTTATTGAAATATTGGGTGCAAAATTTAAAAACACAATTTGTGCATGAGAGAAAAACAAATAGAAAATGTATTGTCTTTAAAGAGTCGTTTTAATTGGAGATATTGATTTCCCTGTAAACCAGCAATGCTGAACGCCATTCAGACATCAAGTCAACAAGACTATTAATGAGTGACAATGGTTTTCTGTCGCTCTACTGCAAAAGAGGTTTTTCCAGTTGTTGCAGAGCTTTATGATGTCCAACAACTTGAATGTCCCACACATACTTTATTGTTTTCCATACTGAACTCTGACCATTTTGTTTGTGCCTCCAAAAGAAAGTAATTCACCATATTATCACAATATGGCCTGGGAGCTTCGTTCATTAAGGTTAAGTCATATCCAATTACTACTGCGTCAGGGACTACAATGGTTCTGAAGATACCATCCCTATATTGATGATCAGTCTCAGCTTCAATTCAAAAGATATGTAGATATGCTCATAAATAGAGGTTACAACATGGACCATACACCAGCCACCAAATCTGACACTTTTATGCATGAACTGAGGATTATTTCTAGTGCCATTGCATCCATTTTAAAGATGTGAAAAATAAGACTCTTTAATGAATAGAATATTGTGCCATTCATTCTCTTCCAATTCATATGCTCATTTACTTACTCCTAGTGGGCATGGTGACACTCTGCTATTAATATGACACACATCACTGGTCGCCGATGACACAACCCTCTGTGGAAAGGCAGTTTCGGACAGTTTTACGTCGAAACTATGGTACACGTAGATTAGTGAAAATTTTATTGTTAAAGACTGTCATTCATATTTCGGTGTCTTCTATTTACTGGCATTAAATAATGGTTTTCATTTAGCGTTGTAGCCTGTCTAAGGCTTTGCTTTGATCTTCATCCTATATTTTCATCCTTTAGAGAACGATTCAGATCCTGTCAATCAGTTATTGTAAAACTTTAAAGGCGTCTGGTATTTTGGATTGTTTTTGGCCTCCCTCTAACAAACAAAAACTCTCCAAACTTCTGATTCACTTAAATGACTTTGTTGAAACATTCCATTCATCAAAACAACATGATTGCTGAATGTCGATCATTATTTTCTTCTTCGTCTCACATAAAGTTGATAAAACTAAATCTCATTCACTGCCACTAAAGTGTCATCTTCGAAGTTAAACTCAAAAGTACATATTTTAAAGTTTGAAAATTAGGAAAATTTGTATTTGTGATTCTCACATTCTATTTTCTGTAAAAAAAATCGTCTATCGTTATTTTATAAGACCTATAGGTATTAATTGTTTTGAGCAAAGAATATAACATTGAGAATTAGTTTCCTTCACTAAAATATTTCCAGTGCTTAAATGATGTCAAAACTTTTTTCAAATTTTAATCAAGAAAAGAAGTTATTTTCTACATAAATTAAATTTTATTCTTATACCAGGGCTTTTAGCCCGGGTTTCCAAATATGGAATTTTATAAATAATAACAATTATAAATCTGCTTACTCCCCTATTATAGCAAAGTTACTTTTTGTAGGAATGTATGTTAACATTGCACTACTTCAATTACAGCAGTATTTTAGTTGTGTTAAGTTTGAAAATTATTTATTTCTCCTGGTTGTCAACAAAAGAAAAATGTTAAATTTAAGTCTGCTTCCTATGTTTAAATTACATTATCATTAGATTTTTCAATGAAAGTATTTCCCGTAAAATCAAATTTAATATGTTTCATATTGAGTAGCTTTTAACTAAATATTAATTTGTTTTAAAAACTTAAAGTGTATGGAAAAATATATATTTGAATCTCATTTACATAATATTAAGATTCATTTGACAATTGTGAAATTATAAAAGAAACACGGCATTTAAATTTGAAAAACGTTACAGAATTTTTATTGCTTTTGATGACTACATGCTACTACTTCATGCTAAGTAGATTTGACTTAAATTATTTTCAAGTTATTCTCAATAATTTTGGAATGGATATTATTAAAGTGAATAGCTTACATTCAATTATATTTAAATAAATTATGAATGCTTTTTTGTACTTTGTACTCTACTTTGCAAATATATACGTTATTTTTCCTAAAATATTTATATTACATAAATTCTTTCAAACAGTCTCTAATTATGCAATGAAATAATTTAAAATATATAAAATAATTTATAAAGAAATTGCGAACAAATTTAAATAATAGCTTAATAAATTAAAAATAAAATTAACGATTTGTTTGTTCATTAAGGAACCATATCATTCTTCTTTACCTTTGATTTGCCGAAATATATTCCTGCGCAAGAATCTGTTGAAAATGCAACTATCAATTACTGCTTGAAAGAGTTGATTACTTTTGACTAGTTTTGAGCAATTTTATAGCTAGACATTTCAAATATTTGCCTTGTTATTTCCGTACGTATAATCTGTTTTGAAAGCTTTAATTTCGGAGGAATAAGAAGGGATTTGAAAGTATTAGTACATTCATGAGTAAATTTTCTCTTTTCTACATGAATTATTTTTCTTATATATATATATATATATATATATATATATATATAAATATATATATATACATATATATATATATATATATATATATATATATATATATATATATATATATATATATATATATATATATATATATATATATATATATATATATATACATATATATATATATATATATATATATATATATATATATATATATATATATATATATATATATATAAAATAATCATTGAAAAAAATCACTCCACTGAAATTGAAAATTGTTCTCTAAATGAATATTAAATTAATCATATATAGATTTCTGAAAGTTTTGACAAATAATGAGTGATTTTCTTGATTTCAAAAAACAACAAATTATTTATGAGTAATGAAGATGAGATCTAAAAATCTTAAAAAAATGACTTGATAGAAAATTATCTTGAACTTGTAAAAGATAATTCAAATATCAAATAATATTAAGTTATTTTACAATCAACAATTAAAAACTAAATTTTTAATCTATTAAAAATTCAATTTTTAATTATTTATTGTAAAAATTTTTTAGTTACATTAAGATTATTTTATTGTAATTAAATTTGAATTTGTGCTACATTGAGTTTGTCATCGTAAATTATTACAGTTTCATATTACAAAAAAATATGCAATAAAATCAGTTTTATTTTTACAAAATTTGAAATATTAACAGAAATTTTATACCTATTTTAATGTATGTTACCTGAAAAGAATATGTTGGCTTGTGATTACATTGAAATAAAATGTATTGGAAATATGTATTGCATGTAACATAAGTTAATTTATCTCATTTAGTAAATGTAATTCTTATGGTAGCAATTTTAATAGTAGTAGCATTTTAAATGCTATATTTTAAAAATTGATTATTATAATGAATTTTAAGTTGGAAAATATTTTATCATAATTATTAATTTATAAAATTCCCTTTAAGCATAAGATTATAAACGTTTTTATTTTACATCAAATGTTTTATTATTTTTATTAATCTAGAAGACAGCCATTAGATACAAAATGGTATAATTTAAGACAATAAATGAAATATTTGATTATATTCATAAATATACATAAAATTTTCACCTTTCATAGAAAGTAAATATTTTGAATAAGTATGAAAAATATCATAATTATTTATTCATAAATTATGTATCTGATATAAACGGATAACTAACAAAATTAATAAAGTTTTAAATAATATCTTTTTTTAAAAAACTGCTGTCACGGTAAAAGTAGAGTCTATCAACAGATACGGTCAGGTGTACAGTTAACGACATCTTTTCGAAATTTCATGTTGCTAATGAGTCTAATAAAAAATTATTGTAAAATGAAAGCCCAACCTCCCGATTGTGCAAATTTTAATATCTGTTGGGTACCAGTTAGAGATTACAGATATGCAGTGGGTCTTAAAACAACCCACAATAGCTCAATAGGATTGAAGTCTGAAACATCGTCATTCAACTACCGTGTCTCCTTTTTTTAAGTAAAGTTTGCCAATGTAGTTCTGAGATTTTGTTATCCATAAAAATCAATTGGTCGATCCTATGTCATGCTTTGAAAATCCCATCCAAGTATTACTAAAATTGAAAGAAGATAAAGAAAATTGCACATTGTTCCAAAATTATTTTCCTCCATATAATGATTTCAATGGCATAAAGGTGATCAGTTTATATATTTTGTGTTTCAATGAAGGTATTTCTCACAATGAAAATTCGTTAAAAATCACTTTGTGTTCAGTATCTTCACTCGCCACAGAAAATGACTCGATGCTAATCTTTATCTAAGAATACCGATTATGACTATAAGCTCTGAGAAAAAAAAACATCATGGTGTCTAGGTGTTAAGAGAACTTTCAGTAAGCCATATATTATAGATTTATCTCAATATCACGATGCAATAGTGAGTACGTAAGATAGTTCCCCCTAGTCATTTCTCTATGCCTCTTTGAATGTAAATCCCCATAATATCCATTCGATGGTGATGCGTCACATTGTTTTGTATTTCTAATAATAGTAACCGATGTTTGAAACCACATCTGTAAGTTGGAGGGAATTATTCTTGAAATTTTAAACGAAGATGGAATTTTAGCGAAAATTTCTCCAGCTTTTAGACTGTAATGGTTCTTTATCACAATTCATTTCTTAAACGATTCAATATAATTATAAATTTTTTTGGCCAAATAGTTTAGTTAGCTTCAGATTTTGTAACACACATGTTTTTCATTTAAGAAAATTTTTAATTTTTAACTTGAAATTCTTCTGTTATTTTTTTCTAGAAGTACGATAACACAACTATTTTCATCAATAACCAGTCATTTGATTCGCAATTTAAAACTATTTCGTAAATTAGACTCTAAAATATCAGTATTTAAAACAATTGTAATTAATATTTCTATTTATTACAAAAAAATTTGAAGGCTTAATTTTGAATAAAAATTTAATTATAATATTAGATTAAATTACTTAGTTAGATTTTTACATTTATACTGCTAACCAAAGCTACTTAACTGCCACGTTCACGCGTTTTGAACTATTTTCTAATAAGGAGATTGAAATCTGAACTACCATCTTTTTCTAAAGATACATAAAGTAATCGGAATATGATACTACGGAGCTTTAATTTGTATGGGTTTTTTTTATCTCAAAAGTCATTATCATCAAGTCATAAACGTTAGTATTGAAAATGCAATCTTACATGTATGACATCAGTTAAATATTATCAAATTACAAAATTTTTCATTGATGAACTAAAAAGTAGTTCATATTTTAATAATATTTATCTAAATTGTATTATATATTTTGAGTCATTTTTATCGTTTTATGATGAGCATAAATTGAAAAATAAAAAGGTTTTGAATTTTATTTATTTATTTATTGAATATAAAATGCTCAATTTGAATAAAATATTTGCTGATTTCATAGCTACTAAACTGTATATTCTTACACACGAGGGTTAATCAGATCAGGACCAATGGTATTAAGTGGTTTCCAAACCACTTAATACCATTGTCCTGGTATAAACCAAGGCGGATTTCAAACCCTCAAATAGAAGGAGAAACAGCTAACCTTTACACTATCAGCTCTGCTTAAAATGGCTTTAAGATATTAGAAAATGATATTCATATATTTAAAAGGATTTGTTTACAGTTTTGATATTTCTCAAAAGCATTACAGTTTCCTTAATTTTTAGTAAGTAATCTTAAATTTCTCCAGTTTTAGTTTTCACTGAGCTAATGCTCTTTTTGAAAGAAAAGGTAATCATTAAAATAAGGAAATTTTAATATAAATACAGAATATATTATTTTTTAAAAATGTTTATAGTAATTTACGTTATTAAATTAATTTCAGTCTGTGGAAATTTACGATTTTCAATAAAAATATGATGCATATGTTTTTAGAATATTTTTTTTAAATCTCATATATTACATCTTTTCATTTGTTCGGAAAAAAAAAAACTTATTCCTTCTGTTGATGAGAAAATCTTAAATAAAGCAATAAGTAGAAAACTCTAAAATTTGAAACATGAATATACTTCAGTCCAGAAATTTATTTCAAAGTGATTTACGACTTCTGTCACTTTATTTTCTGAGCAAGAAATTTTCCCTTATGGTAATAATGCTTCAAAATGCTTTCATGCAAAAGTTCCGTTAAACTTAGAAATAGTAACTTTGCTTAAAAACAAAATAAAATAAAATGCTTCCAATCTCTAAACGAATACAATGTCGTCTTTTCTATCATCGATTCTTTATTCTTATGCTATTTTCGTTCTTTTTACTAGCTTACTTCTAGTTTCGAATTATTCTGCACTTAAGGGAAACACGATATTTTCCTTCCTTTTTTCTCCCCATTTATTTATTTGCTTCCGGTGTTCCTCCACTATCTCCGGAACATTAGGCTGCGTCGTCCAATTTTACTTCCCCGTGACACTTTTTGGCGATTTGTCAGAAGAGACAAGGAACTAATCCGATTTTTTGAGATAATCCCATTCCATTGGTTCGTGCATCATTTTTAGACGTGGATTATCTAAGTTGTTTTACTTTGGAATAAAGTTCAAAATAGAAATAAATGGACCAACCCAAGAGTTGTAAATATTTATAGGTGGCATTTCACTTCAAAGATGTTAGTTTCGTCATCTTCAAATGGATTTTGATGCGAATGTTCAAACATATGACACCTCGTTTATTTTTTACTACTTATAAAAAATTTTTTTTTTATTTTCACCACATAAAAATTGTGTTAGATTACTTGAAGAGTAAATCTTTACCTGCGAAAATATGTGGTTGTTTCTTTTTATCTTTTGTTTTCCTTCAGAGTTTTTATTTGTAACTTTTTGACTCCAAAGAAATCAAGAAAAAATTACTACATAGAATCTAAAGTTTCTTTGAAAGTATTCTACTGTAATTAAGTAGTATACGATGGATTCAACTAAAATATGCTTATAACTAAGACAATACAATAGTATTTTATAATAATTCATTCCATACTGTCATAAAATTATGTAAAAAATTTGTCAAACTATAAAAAACACCTTTTGGACTTTTTATGGAACAACATAAGGAAGATGAACTATTAATAACGTTTATTTTACAATAAATATTATATTTTTGCCAATGACTCTGCTATTTAAGATTGTGTATAACATTATTAGAATATGTCTTATTGTCATTCGTTCTACACATTAGACTTAAGAAAATTCATTCAATTTAATTAGTTAAATTAGCAAAAATTTTAACTCACTTTTATTAACATTTATATTAAAATTTGAGCGTGAAATCATTAAAAAATCTTTGAGTGAATTTTATCATCAAAAGCAACTTCTAAATACTTGACATCGATTAGAATAAAATTATATTCATGTTCTCAGCTTTTGAGATACAGAATTGCTTCAGTCAACTTTAAGTGATCTTATTTTTTAATAATTGAGGACGCAAACTAAGTATTATAATTCTATTCTAGTCAATGTAAAGAATTTAAATGTTACATATTCATTGGCAGCTAAAATATTTCTTCAAGCACTATCATTACATCTTCTCAGAGAAAATAATAACCATTCGAAGAATATTTTGATTTTACTTTTTAGAATTAAACTTACGTTGCCAATCACAAAAGTTTTTAAACAATAAATTAGAGTAATTTCCAGATGTTTGTAGAATACCAGTAAGCAATTTAATTATGAATAAAAATAAGATTCGCTAAAGGTTAATAAGGATTTGTGTTCAGAATTCGCAAATAAATATCAACACAGTATCTTGCAACATAACTGGTGGTTGGAGTTACAGAGAACTCTGATACCAGACATGGGTTTTTATTTTTAAACATACTTATTGTTTAATACTGACTTTCGGTTTTCAAATATGGTAGCTAAATCATTGAAGTATCTTTATTTTAATGTTATATAATTCGGATTCAAGTTGCATAATATAGAATAGGCTATCATCTAGCAATATAATAGACTGTTGCTATCACCTAACAACAAGCAGATCGTAATTTCATCTAATCTCTAGTTCATCAAATCAATGTAATTTATATTCCTAGTTTAAAGTTGTCTGAAGACATGTTCCTGATTCATTGAAAGATAAGGCCTTCATAAAACAAAATATTTATCAGTAACACAGGCTCATGACCAACGCAAAAACGTTCGAACAGCTGCTTAAGGAAATTAGTAAAAGCACATAAAAAATTAATGTCAAAATATTTATACAATAGGAATAAGAATAATTTCATTTCAGTTCATGCAATTGGTGAAGAATAAAGCAGAAATGTGACACAAGTCTATGAAATAGGACATAGCTATCAACGCTTTAAAATATTACGTTGTTTTTTTTCATAATGTAATCAAAATAAGGAAGCTGATTACATCTGTTGATTTACTCTGCATCAAGATAGATGTTAATCTAGAGTAACAATATTAAAATTGACAATTGACTCCTCCATTCTTCTATACAGGAATACGTATATCCTTTGATGCTCTAACTCATAGCTGACCATGATGTAAAGAATGATACTGTACAACGAATTTAATGTCTTCATTTATCAAATAACTGCAAATTATTTTATCTCTTCTACAGCTTCAAAGAAATATACTTCAAAAATCCTATTATTGACAGTCCGTGATGCTATTCAAGCTGCTCAAAGATGAATGAAGACTTTTACTTTGATCACTTAACATTTTAATTATTTAATGTGTATAATTTGATAGTAATTTTTCATACTATCAAGTGAAATTTCTTTTCTTGAGTATGTTAGTGCTTCTATCTAACTTAGGTCGGTATTCTTGTCCTATAAGGTCATTTTGATTCCATTGTTTTCATAGTAGCTAAGTTATTGACTGAAAAAAAAAACATAAGGCCTAATTTAGGAAATAAATTATCAATAGTATATGATTATGTGCAAATAATGCTCAAAATGCATTGGTAGGAATTTTTTTCCACGTGCGTTTAAATTAGCGAAAACAATCAATGAATTTCGCGAGAGAAGTCTCAAATCTATAGTATCTTCTTTTTTCTTTACAATTTAGATTAATTTAAACTAAGTGCTTTATTTATTAGCGACTAAATGTTAATTATTAAATCTGCCCATCACGAATGAATTTCCCAAACAAATATATTTCTTCATTAATGATTTATCGCATTACTTCATTAATTACACAATTTTAACTGCAAATAGTTTACAATTTTATTACATATTTAAATATTACCTGAAAGGATGAGTTTAGATAAGAAACTTTTAATTTAATTAATGCTATACCATTATAAATTTGATATAATTTCCTAAATCATTTAATTATTAGTATGCTATTTCTATTTATACTATACTTTTAAAGATAATTATATTTGCATAGAATATATAAGTATTTTTAATCTAAGATTTAATCTAATGTCTAAGATCTTTTATCTAAGATTCGTGTTCACTTGCCGTAAATAATATAAAAAATGATTACTGTTAGAAAACATTTCAACATTTGCAAAGCATTGATATTTGCATTAAATAAAGCATTTGTATTTTACTACGGTCATTTTGCTTCATAACTTATTATTTTCATACAATATTCTGTAGTAAATATTTAATCTTAAGTACTTAAGAACCTGTGATCTTTTATTTACAATTATTTTCCTTATTTTAAAGAAAGAAATTATTATTTTGATTTTTCATAGAGTAATTGAGTTTAAATTTCAGAGAGGAAGTGTTTGTATTAATAAATATGTTTCTATATTTATTAAGATAATATTGCAAATTAAATAAAATATGACAATATGTAATTATGTTTATCCTATATATAATATTAAAACTATAAAATTTAAAGAATTATTTTCATTCTCTGCAAAATATATAAAATTTGCATGTTTTACTGCAATGCTTATTTAAAAAGTAATTATTTTAGCTAAATTACTTACGTGGAAAATTATAAAGTATGTACAAACTAAGAATAATTTTAATTTGGAAATAAATATCTTATGAACCTCGCACTTTTATTCATCAAATTCAAAAATGTAAGAATTGTAATTTATAAAATCCTTGTTTTTCTAAAAATTGTAATAATAGTATGAAGTTTATAATCATTATTAAGAATATTGTTAAAAATATATTTTTTTACTATTTTAAAATGTTATGGCATATTTATCCTGTTTTTATATAGTAAGAAAATTTTAATACTTGAACAGAAGCTACTGATTTTTTTACAAAAATATTATTTTTCAATTTAATAAACCCAAATTCTGATAACTGGAAATATTTCGTATGTGTTTCAGCAAACATTGTGCTAGACACAGACATTTCGATTATTTTTTTATTAGAAGAAAAGAAAATAATATCATATTATCTAAATAAAAATATTTCTACTCAGATAATTTGAAAAGAAATATAAATGTAGAATTTTATTACTCGCATTAACAAGCTCTTCGTATAATCTTCCTTGTGAAATAAATTTAATGTACTGAGTTGAGAAAAAAATCATCTAATATCCAGAATGAAATGAAGAAAAAAAAGCTTTTTACGTCTAATTCATGTAAATCCTGGATCGAACTCTTATTTTATCCGTAGAAACAAATTACTCCAGTTTCTGTTCAACCTTCTCTTTCTCTCCCATTTTTGAAGATCGGAAAGCCAGGACATTCATTGGGGAGGATGGAGTAAAAAAAAGGAAGAAAAAAAGAATAAAATGTAAAATAATAAAAAAGAATAGTAAAGAAAAGAAGTTTTAGCGATTTGGAAAGTGTGAGGGATTTTCTGACTAAAACCAAACAAGGAAATTAGAACATCCGGATAGCGAATAGAAGTAGTGGGTATTTTGCGTGGGTGGTGGAGTGCATTACGGAAAGAGTTTTGTTTATTTATTTTGGATTGTAACATGTTGTGCTTTTTAAGCTTCATTAAGGAGTATCTCTGCAGCTGTTGCCTTTTTCGTGACTTCTTGGAATTGGAGACGGGAGTAAAATGCGAACTAGTTATTGTTCTAACTAAGGTATTAAACTTTGATAAATGAGTGACAGTTGGATTAATTAGGTTCAATAGTTTTCTGAAGCAATACTTAGTGGTACTTCTTTTGGATTTAAGAATATTGTACTATCAGTTGAAGTTCTTTTAGTAAATGCAGTTCAACTGAATGAATGAATTTAATTTATTTGTTTAGTTTGAATATTGCTGTTATTATATGCATCAGTTAAATGTGAATCTTTTCCAACTGTTATTCTATGAAAAAATTAATAAAAAAATTAAAAAAACATACAAATTTCGCCTACAGTAAGGATAACTATCTGATAAAATATTTAATATAATTTAATATCTGTTATGGCAAATATACAATGACATATTTCTAAATATTTAATGTGTATGTTTTATTCTGAATGCTGCATCCTAATTGGTCTAGTGGTCAGCTTGCCTGACTGAGGATAAGGAGGTCCTGGGCAATCCCGGTTCTGGCATGAATTGAATCCCGGTTCGGGCATGAATGTAATTTCTCTCTCTATCTTGTCTTCGTCCTTTCCTTGTATGAATGGGTTGTGAATGGTTGCCTATCCTGTAAACGGGTACCTATGACATGTGTGTACTGAGGATGTTCGGACTACACACCAAAAATATGATTCGGTTAGGAAAGTGGAGCAGCGCACCCCATAATGTCAGCCTAGCTAGCACACACAACAACATTGTGAATGCTGTTTTTTATGAGCATTATTATTTTTTAAGAAATTTGAATTAAATTATTTTTAATATATTAAAGCGAGGTATAAAAGTTGGATTATGCAAAAGAACAAATAAAATTTTAGCATAATATTATTCTTAAGCTCATGTCGTACATTTTAATTTCAATTCTTAAGAGAAACTGAAAAATTAGCACTAAATATAATATATGAAAAAATAAAAAATATGGTATTTTTCAACAATGGTCATTCTTATTAACATATTAATACACTGCTGGACTATTTCTAAGGACGGATAACACTATCATCCATAGCAACCACAAAATGAAAGGCAGCAAAATGTGGATAATTAGAATAAGTGCGGGATATAGTACGAAGTAGTATGCGTATGCAATTTTTTTTCCACGACTGTTCATCACGTGATAGCGTTCATAAGAGCTTTAAAGGATTTGACGCGTGTGGACAGTTGTTGTTTCAAGTCAAAGTTTTACAGGAAAGATTTAATAGACGAACTTGAAATTTTTGGCATGTCTTCCCGACATCACTTAGATGATTTTATGCGTGGCTGAATTATTAGAAAGATCGAAGAAGGGCAAAAAATAACAGATGTTGCCAGGGAGTTCGACATCGCTCACAGCGTTGTTTCACGGCTGTGGAAGTCATTTAAAACTACTGGAATGTGTAGTAGGCGGCACGGGGAGGTCGTGTTAGAAGTACGATGCCTGCAGAAGACAGATATATCGTCCTATCAGCAAAAAGGAACAGGCGCACCACAGCTCAGTAGGTGGCAAATCAGCTTCTTGCTGCCTCAGGAAAGCAGATCTCCCGAAAAACTGTTGCCAGACGTTTGAGGGGAGGAAGGCTATACGCCCGCAAACCTGTTGTGTGTGTCCCATTGACCAGACAGCACTGTACTGCCCGTTTGCAAAGGTATCGTGAGCACCCAATTGGACTGAACCGGACTGGGCATGCGTACTATTCTCAGATGAGAGTAGGTTCAGTCTGCCATCGGATTGTTGACGCCAAATGATCTGGCGCGAGAGTGCTACTGCTTATCGTCCAGAAAATATCCAGGAAAGGAAACGATATCCGACATGCAGTATCATATTGTGAGCCGGCATCATGATCAATGGCCGCAAGCCCCTTAATGTGGTTGCGAATGGGACTATGACGGGCCAACGATACATTAATGAAGTTCTACTTCCTCATGTTTGTTTTTTCCGTGGTGCTGTCGGTGATAAATTTGTTTTTATGGACGACAACGCAACATATCATTTCACACTCTCTGGTCAGGATTGTCTAGACAGTAAGGTTATTCAACGCCTCGTATGGCCATCACGTTCTTCAGATCTAAATCCCATTGAAGATGTGTGGGATGCTTTGGGGAGTCAAGTTGCTGGTCAAAACTATCCTCCGACAAACAAGAACACCCTCATCCGTGCACTACCAGAGAAATGGGATAAATTGCCTCAACAGCTGCTGGATAATGTTGTGCAAAGTATGATACGACGTGTGGAATGTTGCATCACACTCCACTGTGGACATATCCCGTACTGATACCTTTCTTCAAGGTGTCTGCTGACTTTTAGATGCATTGTTCCATTTTTCCGTATGCAGCATCAAATGAACATTTTTTTCTTTCAGATGTTTCACAGCTTTTGTACTTTCCAGAACAATAAATATTCTTTATTCTAATGTCTGAACAGTGTGGCAACTATATTTTATCCTTCTAGGCCTCATGTCTCGCTTAATTTTATGCTACATATCAATTTGTGATCCGTCCTTAGCAATTGTCCAGCAATGTGTGAAATTATGACAGTAAAATTGCATACTTTATACAATTTGGCAAACTTTATAGGAGGTAATGTCTGTGCAAAAAATATTTTATTATATTGGAATAAATAAGTTTTCATAAACAGTATTCATATTCAGTGATTAAATTGTAATTTTTTGTCATCAAGACGTTCTTTATGTTTATTGTTTTTTTAGAATTTATCAACATCTTCAAAGTTTCACGTTGTAATTTTTGCTAGAGATATATTTGGAAAATTGATTAAATTTGTATACATTTCAAACAACGATAGCGTACATGTAGTAGAGTTCCACGTTTCAAAACTCATAACTGCTGATATATATATTTCTTCAATAATGAGATATTTTCAGTTTCACTCCAAATGACAATAAATAACTTTTAGTAATATCTCCAAGAAACTTTATGATTTCAATAAAGCTTTATTCATAGAATACTAATTTCTATTTATAATTAATAACAATCCTAAAGTATCTGTTATTTTTAGTTTACCCACTGAAATATATTTTGGGGCATTTGAAACGAAAGCTTATTAGACAACTTATTGAAAGATAAATTTATAACTTTATTGTGAACTCAAAGTCCTAAATTTAGATCCTAAATTGTAGATTCACCCATACAGCTTTCTACGCAAAATACATTTTGCTGCAAAAGTTTTTTTTTTTTCTACAAGGCAGATAATAATGTCATATAATATTTATTAGTATACCATCAACTAAGCTTCATGATTTTTGCCACATCTTGATCTTCTTACTTTTATATCATTCTCTATTTTTAATTGTAATTTTGTTCTTGAATTTTCTAGACAGAGCTTAATTTCTCATAAAATCGATCATGTTATGTTTGCTGAAATAGAAAATGTAGGACATATTAAAAAACAAAGTATTATGTTTTTATAAATACAGCATTAAATTTCTCAAAAAATTTATTTCTTCTTAAATCGATAAATATTATTTAATGTTTTATTTCAATAAAATATAAAAATAATATATGGATACAGTTTTTAAATATTTTTATTATTTAAAAATCACACCAGTGCCAAATTATAAATGGAAATCATTAATCATTTCGATAACATCTTCGCTATGCAATATTTTTTCCTGCTTTACAAAATTTTTACAAAATGAAATCTCATTAAAAAAATAAGGGTTCATTATCAAAACAATACGGAATAATTAAGGTGAATATTTAAAAGTCTGATAGGTTGTAAAAAGATATCTAAAACAAAATATCTTCATATTCCATTTATAAAACCCAATAACAAATTATTATCAAAGTAGTACATTAAAATTAAAGTATGCTTCCATAACAAAATCACTCGAAACCGATAAGGCAAAATAAAGTTTCCAAATTTGATAAAAAATTTTTACCTTGTTAAAGATAAAAGATCTTAGTCTCCATCGCTACTTTTCAAAAGGCAGAGCTTAGAGTTAAATTAAAAAGCAAACGAAGAGACCTTGTTTTCTTTGCAACCCGTAATCAGTCAAGTATGACATAATCTGAGTGAATTCTTTCTCTCCAAGGAACATGAATTTCTAGAATCTAGAGAAAAGAACTCCAAAATCCTTAGTGTGTTTGCTAATTAACTAAAACTTCATTTCCTTAAACCAGGTTTCAATGCAAAAATTTCTTCAGATTTCTTTAATAAGATTAAAATAAACATTTTGGCTTCATTAAAATTTTGATTCCATGCTAACTAATTTCATTGAGTTTGCGCAACAAAATGACTGTGTATTGAAAATTTAAACAAAAATCTTACCTTTTTCAAAAAACAAAATTTCTAAAGAAATAGAAGCGTAAGTTTAAATTTATATTAATTAAGAAAATTTTATATTGATAATAATACAAATAAATAATCATATGAAAAACATGATTTTTTAAAATTATACTTAAAATCATATGCACAGATTAAGTTTTCTATGATCCTAAAAAGATAAGAAAAAGTTCACTGCATAATATTCTAAATTTTAATTAACTTTAATTAGTTATTAAAATTACTTTGAAATATACAATAATAATAGTAAGAATATTACGTCATTAACGTTTAAAATTTTGTTACATAAAGTTTTTAATTATTTATTTTCTCATATTTGTTCTAATATTGCTCAATTATAGACTTATTTTTTTATCTTTCTTTATTTATTGAAATATTTGTCTTGTGATTAAAACATATTAGCAAACAAGATTTACATTTTATTAATTAGTTTTTTAATTTAATATAAATGTGTTATATCTACATCTTAATGATTTTTACAATATTAAGCTAGACATTCAGATTAAAAATTTTAATAACTAATATTATAGTCTACTATTTTTTATTTGTATAGTGCATAAAAGTTAAATAAATTTCTCTTTTTAGGGACAACATAAAATTTTATGTACATAAAAACGGTGTGTTAAAATTTTGTGGCTTTGATACTAATTGATTTAATACATTATTTATATTTATAATATTTGCTTATAGAATTCATAGTTTATAGAGTTAATTTAAATTGTAATTAAGGCAATTAAATCGTTGTATTTAAATTTTTATTTTCGAAAAATAATTCTAGCAAACATACGTATTAAAAAAATTCGTAGATTAAATTCAGATAAAAATAATATTTCAAGAAGAAATCAATATTTTTACACCAATTAACTTTTAAAATATTTGCTTGAATTTAATGAAAATTTAAATTAATTAATTGAAGTTATGTATTACAATGATGAAATTTATATAGATATTATATAGTAAATTTCACCCTAAATTTTATGGATACATGAATATTTTTCAAAGCAAATTCGATTAAACAGATATCACACACACACACACACACACACACACACACACACATATATATATATATATATATATATATATATATATATATATATATATATATATATATATATATATATATATATATATATATATATATATATATATATATATATATATATATATATATATATATATATATATATATATATATATATATATATATATATATATATATATATATATATATATATATATATATATATATATATATATATATATATATATATATATATATATACATATATATATATATATATATATATATATATATATATATATATATATATATATATATATATATATATATATATATATATATATATATATAATGCATAGACCAAGAGATTGCACGGTCAAGGCTCTAATGTCTTGCTAGCTTAAAAATAGAAAAAAAATTAAAATTAAAAAAAAAAACATAAAATTATTTATTTTATAATACGTTTAATGGAGTGAAATAATTTAATACCGTCGAAATATCATTAATATTATTCTATGTGTTCCTTGAAATAATTATTTGGAAACTATATTATTTGTCAATTAACTGAGCTACTTCGTCTTAAATTATATGAAATAAAAACCAAATCTAAGTGCATATCCAATCAAATAATAGTTAAATTAATGTTATTTTAGAAGGTTTATTTCATTAACCATACTCTTTGAAAATTATAATTCAACTAGAAGCACTTAACTCCAATAAGGAAAAACAGAATAAAGATAAAATATATTAAATTAACTTTAATTGATTCCTTAATTTCTACTCAAAATTTAATTATAAGTACCACTTAACTTTTTATATGATTGCTAGTTTAATATACAGTATGTATTA
The DNA here is from genome assembly GCA_037975125.1 of Latrodectus hesperus. Taxonomy (NCBI): domain Eukaryota; kingdom Metazoa; phylum Arthropoda; class Arachnida; order Araneae; family Theridiidae; genus Latrodectus; species Latrodectus hesperus. The sequence goes on from CM075853.1 coordinate 115,454,473, forward strand.
AACTATCTTTATTTAAAGCACAAAATTATTTTTTACAACTGAATTTTAGAAGCTACATATATATAAGTAATGTTTTAGAAGAATTCAATTTATTTAAATTTTTATTATTTGATATTTTAAATTATATTTATGCATTTAGGGCGTCTATGTAAGGAATATTGTCTCTTATATAATGTTTGCTCTAATAAATTATATTTATTTTTGAAAAAATATCATTGTGAACTGATTTCCTATTTACAAATATTCCTGATTTCCTATTCACTATATGCTTGAATTTTTTCTTATAGAAGCCTTCTTGCAGTATAATTGATTATTTTCTTCATTAGTTATTATTAAGTTTACTGGCAATCCTAGATTGCTCTACAAAGTAAGATATATATTAAACTATATGCTATACTTCACTTTAATAAACAATTTAGAATTATTTGAAATATTTGTGTAAATTTTAAGCAACTATCTTATTTGTTAATTTAAGTGTCACACCACATCAAATCTTATGTTTTAGTAAGATTATACTTTTTGGAGATATTTGAAAGTGTCTTCAGTATGCTATATTATATTTCGAAAATTTTTTGAAAGTGTCAGACTTATTTCCGAAAAATGAAATTGAAACCGTATATAAAAATTAACTTAAGCGTAATAATATACGATCAGTACAAAAAAAAGAATATTTTAACTTTAAATATTAGTGAATTAAACTATGTATGCAATGAAATCAAACACAGTCACAGTTTTTGACATTAGAGTCATATTTGTTTAGATTAAAACATAATTAAAAACACTTTTGGAAAATTTTTGTCTTGGAATATAATACTTATTTTAAAAATTTAAATTTAATTTAAATTTTAGAATTTATAAATGGCTTAAAATGTAAATACTCATTTAATTATAATTTGTTCCTTACTCAATTGGATTTTAAAGATATATTTCCTTATTAAATTCTCCACTGTATTTAATTTCATTTAGAATTATCATTAATAATTAAGTGTTGTTATTATTCATTAAAATATATTTATAATATCTAGTTTCAATTTCATGTTTTAAAATAAATAATTTTTTCAAACATTTCAAACGAGTAATTATTTATCTATAAAAGTAATATATGTCCTGAAATGAAAGCAATTTGTTCAAAAAGTACCAAATTAAATATTATTAAGAAAAAACTGCTTATTTATATCATTTAAAATTCAACAAATTCTTTTATTGGAAATTCTTTGACATGCGGCATTAAAAGTGCTAACACTAATGACCATAATGTTATTTTTTAAATATTTTTTTAATATTTAAGAGCAATGAAGAATCTACCTATTAAAATACCTTCAAAATATTTACAGGTAAATCTGCTGGAGTGCAATTAACAATGTTTATCAACTCTAAATGAGAAAAAACAATTTAAAAATGTCTTGTGCTTTTTTATGCTAAGATTAATTTCTTAGCCTGGAGCATGTCTTTCAAAATATAACTCGAGAACTTAAGCAAATAAGAAAAAAGTTTCCTGAAGTTTCTGAAGTATCCTCCAGTTGAATTTAATTTCATTCAGAGATTTCCGCACTGTTTATCTACATGGGAATTAAATATTCTGATTTTAATAAGGTAACCCTTTTTATTTTTTATTTGGAATCAACTACTGAAATGAAGAAAAAGTGCAAACGAAGCAAAAGAAAAATAAATGGTATTTCATTTTACGGGAAATGTTTTAGTTTTTACGAAAAAAATTTGAAATATTCAAATTATTTATATTTTATAGAAATGAAGTGCATTTACCCATTAGTTATACTTAATAAGTTTACATTATTTTAAGAATGCTTCGCAAATTCTTAGTTAATTTTTTGATTAAAAACCCGTATTTAGTTTAAAAAATAACCTACTTAAAGCATATTGAAATTTCTAAATTGTAAAGAATCATAGATTACTTTGATACGGTTGGCTAATTTAAAATAAATAACTGGGCAAACTTTTTAATTTTATTAGTATATTTATTTATTCGTTCAGTTACAAATTTATTGTTTTCATGTCACCAAGTATGTATAATATCAATAGGTTTCTTTAAAAATATCTCCCAATTGTAATTTTAATTTTTTTATAATGATAAATTAAGTATTTAATTATTTATTAATGTCACAAATAATAATTAAAATAATAATTTATTATCATAATAATCTCCTATATCGAATGAAAAATACGTTTTCGAATTCATAAATTATTTTATATTGCATACAATGTTCTGGGGAAAATAATAATCCCTTTTTTTATTATTCTTGGAAAATGAGATTTTAAAAATATATTTTTGATGTATTTCGATAAAGGTTATAAAATAACGTTATTTTTAAACTCTGAATATTTATAGTTTCAAGATAATATTTCATTATTTTTCAATATTTTTTATAAGAGCTTTATTGATAATTCAGCCTTAAACCTGCATAATTTAAATATGAATTTTTTAAGAGAATTTATTAATCATAAGCATGGTGGAAATTCGCTGTTATATTTGTGATTTTTATTTAAAGATTACTGATAATACAATCAACTACTAAAAGAGGACTAACAATGGTTACAATCAGACTGCAAAAGTTAAAAAAAAATATTTGCCGCATTAAGTAATAAGAAAGTAATAAAGAAATATTTTTCTGCTCATTTCAAGTTCTTATATTACAGAAATACATATTGCAACAACTCTATCCTTACATTTGTTTTCTCAAAAAGTTTAAAAAGAATTTCATTGCTGAGAAGAACTATGATATTTAAATAATCGTGAAACACCTGATTTTTCTTCAATTGGCCAGTGGTGCAAAATAGTGCGGCTGTTATATCACAGATTTACCTCACAATAATACATGTATTTTTCAAAACTATTGAATATATTATACCTTAATTGAATATATCATATCGATCTATCAACTATAGACTAAAGTATTTATTAATGAGTGCATAGGGTCTTTTTTGGAATATCACTTGTTTGGTATACTAAGAATATAAAAAAAATTGAAAGGTTGAAAACAAAGAAACTTACAAAAATAGACATGAACTACTTTTATATGATAATAAGGGGTAAAAGAAATCTCTTTCCCTTTTAATAACCGAAAAGAACATGACCTATGGAAAGTGTAACCTATTGTTAGTCCTCGAATTAATCACCATCGGCATCCAGCACTTGCTGCCAACGTGTCTTCAGTTGTGCAGTCTCCTTGCGGTAAAACTCATGTGATTTACATTCAAAATTGTCCGTGATTACTCGGCACAAGTCTGTTTCATTAGTAAAGCGTTTTTCAAGAAGATTCAGGGAATGAAAGAGGTGGAAATCTTACTATGCAAGGTCAGGGGAGTAAATAGGATGTCATGAATTTCCCAAACAAGTAACTGTAGGGTGTTCCTGGCCACTCATATGACACGTGGCCTCTCGTTGTAAGTTAAGAAGAGTGCACACTTACGATTAAGAGAACTGGCTTCTTCTATTGCAATGCATGTTGCTCACTCTCTAATTGCTGTGAATACAGATTTGTTGTGATCTTTTGTTCCATTGGTAGCAGCTGAGAGTGAACCACCTGACGATTAATTTACCAGACACTAAGCATAATCTTGTGTTAGTGCATAGGGGGTCTTGCTCTGAGCGGGGTAGTATCCTGGGGTAAAAACCAATGTTTGGGATGCTTAGCGAGTGTCATACAAAACCCATATTTCGACATTGGTCAGCAATTGGCTAAATATGGATTTACTAAGGTTGTGAGAGAGAATGATAATTGGACTGCCACTCATGGTTGCTTATGCACTTTCAATAGCATGTGAGAAATCCACTTGCTGAGCTTGTACGTCTTCGCTAAGCGGTGCACATGCAATCTAAATATTTTACAGGAAATGTTAAATGTCTAGAAAGTTCACCAGACGTTTGATTACTGTCCTCCTCAATGGCTACCTGTAGGGTCTCGTCATTCAAGGTTTGTGATCATCCACTATGAGCTTCATCACAGAGGCATAATTTTTCTCGACCTTGAATTTTTTAAACCAATGACTTGTCATACTTCATTCACATCTTTATTTGTAAGTGCTAGCCATTTTTGACTATTTGATGCAGCAGCTGACGCACCCACTATGAAGTCGTAAAACTAAAAACACCAAATGATCTCTTTCGATACATCCATTTCTCTTCGCTGCTGTACGAGTTACGATTGAGGAATGTACGCGGTGGATCTGCTTTTACAGCGACTGATATTTTTACTCTCAACTGACCGGTGTCTCATTGACATCATACATTAATTTGCATACTTATTCCCTCTTCATTCAATGAAAGGTGAAAACGAAAAGAATTTCCTTGTTTAACTTGTAAATTATAGGTGCATAAGATTTAGGAAAATATATATTATAATAAACTACCGTCTTCTTAAATTTACTTTAATACCAACGAACTTGAAAAAATATCTTAAGATTCTTCACATTTAGTTTTTTGACATTTAGTCTATTAGTGTGCGTAATTTAGTTTTTGATTTTATATAATTGACGAATACATGGGAATAGTCATGTGTTTCAGTATTTCTGTTAGTTAAACAAAAAATTATTTCAAATTCGTAAAAAAATACATTTTTCACTGATGTTTAATTAAATGTAAGATTTTATGATTGAAATTTCAGAAGCATTTTTTCTAACTGTATTTTGAAATCATATAGATTCCATTTTTCAAGAGAATAATTATAATTGTTAAAGTAAAATGATTGTTGAAAATCAATTTTTTTATAGAAAACATCTCTCGTAATATAGCATTTTATTTAAAATTTTATTGTGTTTTAAGTTAATTATTCCATTAGTGCTTAAACCTGAGTTTAATCATTTTTTCAATAATTAAAATTGAAATTTGTTTTGTTGTTTTAAATTTTTTATTTAAATTTGTAATTCAATATTTTTTATTATAAGTCGTAAAGTATCTAATTATTGTTTTAGAATTGCTTTGAGTAGTTATTTAACTGGTAAAAAAATTGTTTTTAAAATCATTAAATAATGAAATATCCAGAAAGCTGAACCGTATTTGCATCGTTAACATGAATGTTTATGTTAAAGATACTTATTTTTATTAAAATAGTTAATCAAGTTTATAACTAACAACTATTTACATTAGAATCAAGCTTAAATTCATTTTTTAGGAGAATGCAATTATTATGTAAATTGCTATATTTCATTTTGTCATACTTTATAATTCACGAAAATTAATAAGAAAACATTTGAATGAGGATTATTTAATAAATTCACTCAATCATGTATTTTATGGATTAATATTTTTTCATTTATATATTTAATATATATTGACTATATTAAGAAAGATTATAAAATGTAACAAAATGAATGACTGAAAGAGAGAGAGAGAGAGTAGAAGGAAGACATAAATGCCAAATAAAAAATTTTGCGGAAATTTAAATAAAATAAGTTATTATGGTAAATAAAACTTTAGGACTACTTATGCAGCAGAGAATGGTTGAAATTTCAAGTAAAGTTGATGCAATCATTTTATAAAAGTTAAACTGTCATTTATATTGTGTAACTTTTATTATGTATACTTTTTTATTAATAAATGTTGTTAAAGCACAAAAGTTTTAAATTTTAATCGCATAAATCCACAATGCTACTTTATTCAATGTTCTCTATTTTAAAATAATAACTTAACAAGCCTAATCTTTTTCCTTGTAAGTAAATGAATTAAAAATTTATGTGATTTTAACAATTTTTTAATTTTTACTTTTTAATTTTTTTCTAAAATCCAAAAAAATTAAATTTCAAATTGAGTATATATTTACATTTCTTAGATACTGAGAACATAATTTCATGCTGTAGACATATTATATTCTATTAACTGGAACATGTTATTTTCATAGAAAACATACTGAAATTTAAAAAAACAATGGATGATTAGAAATCTCTCTCAATACTACAGAAAGCTGTTTACCTGAAATTATTTAAAATTTAGCTTCCATAATGTATTATATATAAGTTTAATCTTCATTTAGGATTATGGTATGATTTAGTTTAATATTATTTCATTTAAATATTATTTTCTAAGGCTCAGTGTTTAATAACTATAAATTTAGCCAATTCAACTTGATTTAAACACACTGTATTTTAATTTGAATTATTTTAAGAGAATGTTTAAGAAATATTTTAGAGCTGAAAAACATTTTACATCTGTTATAATCAAGTATTTTAAAATAATGTTCATACTTAGTCCAGAATACATTTAAAAATATACTTTATGCTACATTTCTCTATTTAATGGTTGAAGCAATGAATGGAACAATATATTCGAGTATTAATAAAATAATTTTAAAATTTTATCAATTTATTTCCACTGAAAAAATAGCTTGCTCATAAATTATTGGAAAAATATGAATAATTTACACTCCTACTTATAAACCATCGGCATTTATAATATTATTGTTATTGGTATTTTAACATTATTGTTTAACTGTTTCTATTTAATTATTTAATAATTATTTATTGTGCTATTCATGAATTTGTTAGAATTTATATAATTATTGTTATTGTATTGTAAAACATGAATTATTATTCAAGATACATTTGTTTTTAATTTTGGTAAAATGAAAGAAACAAAAGCATCTTAACAAAATTAGCTTGACGAAGTTACCAAATTGATGCTACAGAATTTGAAATGATATAAAATGAAAATACGTATGAAAACAAATAGCAAAATATATTTTTATTTTACTATTTAATACAAAAGGATGTCAATATTCTTAGTTTAATTATATTTACCTGCTATTTGCTTATATCTTTATAAGCATGCTTAATATTTTTGGCATAGCAAAAACATTTTAAGGAAGTAAATTCACACCTGACATTGTACAGAAATTATTGTTTAACAAAATGTTATATTTAAATAAAATAATACCCGCTTCATCTAAAGCAGCAAAATACCATTTTAATTAAGGTTTCTAGAGTGGAAACAATTTCTAAGCCTCTTCATTTAAGAAAATCAACACTGATTGTCTGCGATGATTGTCAGAGCTACTAAAATTTAATATTGGTTTTTTGTATAATATATGCTTATCTCAAAAGATTTTCAGTATTACTGTTGTTGTATTATTACTACTATTATTACAAGAACTTTGTTGCATTGTTCGCTAATTATTTTTTCTATTAGGAAAAAATATTAAATTAACTTTAAGGTTAAACAAACATTTTATGTCATTTCAAGGAAAGCAAATATTCAATCGATACTAATGGCTAAGGTAATTAAAAATGTTCTCATTTAATTCAGCATTTAAAATCTATTCTAAAGTAAATGAAGATTTAATTCATTATAATTTTATGAGCTTCAAGCAGATTAATGTAATGATATTTTCATGTCCACTATACAATGCAATTTGAAAGCATAATTTCAACTTAACTTATTTTTTACATATATGTATGTACGGAAACTTTAAATAAAATAATGCATTAGTATCTAGAAAATTCAAAGAATACTTTATTTTTTACGTATGTCTTACACTCAAAAATATAAATCTACCTCCGTATGATAGAATATACTTTTACATTTGTATAAAATGATTAATTTTATTACAGCGACTGAGGAAAAAGGAAAAATATATAATACATTTCTGGTTTTGTGTGTGTAGAACATTGATTGGTAAAAGGTAGTTAGTAAGCATGTTTTATTAAAATACTTAATACCATTTTTAAAAAAAGTGAATTTTGATAGTTTGAAACAATTTAGACGCAAATGTTATCAATGTATACTATTTTTATTTTAAAATGAATACAATTAAATATTTGAAAATAATTAATAAAAACATAATATCTATTTTAATACATTATTATCAAAATATTTAATAAGGCTTCTCAATTTATCATATTTTTCATACATGTAACCTCAATTCATTCGTACAAGTGTTAGTATAAATATGAGGCTTTATCTAATGTTTTTATTAACAGAAATTGCCTATCAGATGAGTTTTATTTATTTTTTAAAATATCTAAACGTTACTTTTTAATTTAAAAAATATGCTTTGAATCTCAGCTGCATATTGTTACAAAACATTTCATTATAATTGAAATATATTAAAATTGTGAAAAATTACCGCATGTACCTATTCTCAAAGTAAACTTTTGTGCTTTACTTGTATCTGTCTGTTAGTATATCAATTTATAATTCAACACTTCAATTTCATATAAAATAAAATTGATGTAATAATTTTTATTGGACCGAATTTTGAGTAAAAGGAAAAATGAAAGCGTTAATCTGTCATATAAAATAAAACCTCTCAAATTATAAATTTCACAAGGAATTATACAGTAATTTGAAAATGAAAGTAGTTCACCATTTCATTTGAAACCTAATTTTGTTTCAAATGAAATATGAATAGAAAACATACGAAATGTAGCTCTATTTCTGAAAACATAAGCCAAAGCTGATTCATTATGTATTTAGTTTTTAATATCCCTCAAATCCTTATAAGGAGTGAAATTTAGCAAATTTTCTTAATTTAAACTTTAATAATATTTAAGTGACGATTTTACAGCTTAGATCTGAATTCCAAATACTTTTCTCGATTTTCAGAAGTCACAACTCTAACAGTTTTTATGCAAGAAAGACTTTCATCCAGAATAATGAGTATTTTTATGATCTACTTTACACACAGATGCTGGAAAAGAAAGAGTAAAAAGGAAAATTTTCTTGTGTCTCATAAGATTTCTAGGAACATAAAACCTAAAATAGTTCTTGTTTAGTATTTATGAAAAATATTTTTCGACGATTTGGGACAAAATGTTTTACGTAGTAAACTTGTTCATTTGTTAAATTTTATTTATTTAAATCTTCGTATTCAAGATTCATACTCTATAACTTTATAAATATTTGTCAAAAAACTGATATTTTCAAAACCGTTACCCATTAGTTTGTTTCTTATTATTATGAAATACACATGTCTAGAAGTCTTCCAGTTCATTGAATTGTGCAGAAAAATATCGCGCTTTTTATTCACTTTCAAAATTTTGCTTATTAATTATTATGAGAATGCAAAATGCATTGCTATATAATCAGTTATATATATATTTATATATAAAATGAAACCAATATTCTGATATTGAATACTAAGATTAAAATTAGTTTAAAAGATGTTTTGCATTTTTTCAAAGATTTTTAATTTGTAATTATAGTTGTGTTTGTTTATGCTACGCTAAATGCATTGAATGCAAACTATTTATTTTTGTAAGTTTGTTTTCTTACTGCATTAATCATTTTTTAAAATTATTTTCAATAACTCATTTATATCACATTTCATTAAGTCTTGTTAGATGTTTCACATCTAAATCTCTCTTCTACTCATGAATATTTCATATTAATATTTAATCCAAAAAATTGTTTTCTTTTTATATTCTCCTTTGTTTCATAATATAATTATTTAATGTTAAAACAATAAAAATTAAATTAATAAAATACACATTTCTATATATATATTAGACAGAAATAAGTATTTTAATTACATATAATTATGATTAGTTGGATTATACTTTATTTTTAAAAAAATAGTATAACTAATGCAAAATTAAATTTTGTAAATTAATAAATTTCAGACATACAAACAGAATAATAATATCATTTTACTAATAAAAATTAGTTCATTTGAGTTATTGTTTAATTTTTCATCATATTTTTCATGAGAAATAATAAATTAACATACATTAAATATAATTGTTCATAAAAAGTGTGTAAATACAATAAAATATATTCACTATTCTTGAACAATTAAAGCCAATAGTTATTTCAAAATTTACCTTCTACTTCTTCTTTTTAACAGCTTTTATTTTTATTATTACAATTTAGCATTTCTACGCAATTTTACACCAAATTTAAAATTTACTAACAGTAAACCAATCACAAATATATGTCATAAAATGCAATTGATGTTAAAATATGATTATTTTGTTAATTAAACACAATTTTATTTCAATTTGGGGATTCATAAGATGTCTCATCTACTGAAAGTGGAAGTTATTTCATTTTTAACGTCATTAGACCATCGCATTGCCACATTATTTGCTGGAGATTTTTCTCTTTTATTGATCAAATTTCAATTTAGCAAGCAATTTTACTTTTATCTATTTCTGTTACATGATCACTCAATAGACTTTAACGCATTGCATTATATTTGGTATTTTTAAGAAGGACTTTTATTTTTCGTAACTCTCAAATATAAAAGAAGATTTAGATGTAAAGATGGAAGTTTAAAAAAGAAGATGCCATTTCTTAATGAACATTTAGAAGCTGTCAATTACACACTCTCTTTACACATACTAATTAGGAAGAGCTTTAATTAATTTGGAACGCACTAAAGAATTCATTCGAGTTAAATGAGGAAAAAAAACCAAGCCCATTTTAAGGATACCACCGGAATAAATTTTTACAACTTTTAGAATTTCTCTCAAAGATGAATTTTTTAATTTTGAGTAAATCTTAACAAAGATGTGTAAATAAGGCTTTCGGTCTTTCTTAAGAAAAGAAATTTGACATTTAATAGTAAAAATTTAAATAAACTATGGTTGCCCATTTTTTTTGCTTTGAGACGCAATATTAAAATAAGAATATCATATATATTAATTCAATTTGTATTTATACGACATTGGACTTATTTGTTACATTAAAAACAAACTTGATTATAAGACTGTCAAATTTCAATGAAATTCATTAAACAGCTTTAAAAACTAATATAAGTAATATTAAATTTATTACTTATTAGTTTATTTTGTTAATATTATAATTCATTAAAACAACATACCTTAACTAATGCTAATAATGCAAAATTAACTTATTTTGCTATAAATTAATAATTTGCAGGCATTAGCGTAGAATTATAATCATTATATTATTAAAAATCCCTTTATTGGTGTTTCTGTTTAATTTTTTTAGTATATAAGACTTTTTCTTAAGCCAAGAATTTAAATTTGTTTCGATATCGATTCGATGAATTTAACATTAAGCACATTTTTTCTTGTTAAAAGTTAATTTTTTGAAACACTTGATTAATTTGATTTTGAAAATTTTATTTCATAAAAAAATCATAATAAACATATATACCGATATCTATTCTTATATATGCATTGAAACCACTATTCTTATATTGTGTGAATACTAAGTTATTATTGAATACTCAGATAATGAGTATACATATATAAAACATTTTTTTACCCTAATTATTTCAAATTTTAATAATTAAAAATAAGTATGTACCTCTTATGTCTAAAGAAATATAAATACTTTTATTTCCACAGTAAAAAATTCCTCTTCTTAAGGTTACTTTAAATTTAATTAAAATTTTCAAATGTATTTTATGTTATATATAACACTTTTGATTGTATAATTATATTAATCACTTTTTAATAATTATTAATCACTTTTTAATTATTTTTACTGTTTATAAAACATGACGTAATTTCATTTCATTATAATAGTTTATCGTAGTTATTAATTCATAGAAATAACTATACATTAATGACATTTTATTCGCGTTGTGTGGAACATCTCCTTAAAAACTGTCATTTTGAATTTCAATTTTAAATTCTTATAGATTTTCTTTAAGATTATATTTATTTTATAAAAAATATAGTTTTATCACATGCAACATATTTCACTAAGAACATATACTATTTGATTATGAAAACGAATCTTGCTTAAAATGTTTAATTAAAATTTGTGGAATACTATTAAAATATTTTCGATTACTTTATATTAATATGCTATTTTAAAATATTTTCAATTTAATGATTAAAAAAACTCAAAGTGTGAAGAATTATAAAAATAAATTTTTATCACTAAATTTATTTCACTAAGTATAGCATATATAATTTACACTTACCACGTGAATAAACTTAAAAAATAAAGTAAATTTTTTCTAACAGATATTACCGTGTCTGTGTAAATTCAACTTCTACTGCTGCCCTTACTCAGCATCTTTGGAAATTTTCTAATAAATCTAACTTTTTTAAGAAATTCTTCTAAAATATACATTCAGCAAAAATGTTGAAGACCTGAAATGATGTTTGCTTTCACTATTTCACTTTTCTTGCTTTTATTTTCACAGAATACTTAATGCTTACTAGCCTTTTCCTAAATTAAAGTGATTTTTTTCGGCAATGAAGAAATAATAAAAAAAAACTATAATCAAATAAAAAGGAAAGGGAGAAAGTAAAATATTTTTTTAACTCTTGTCAAGTTTGAGTTACGTCTTAATAACGTAATAAAATGAATTTATTCAATATTAATTATGTCCATAAATTTTAATGAGAATAACAATTTTCTATGCGCTTTTTGTTTAATGTTGTAAAAAAGTGTTGCTATATATATACATACATATGTATATTATATATATATATATATATACACACACATACACACATACATATATATATTATATATTATATATATATATATATATATATATATATATATATATATATATATATATATATATATATATATATATATATATATATATATATATATATATATATATATATATATATATATATATATATATATATATATATATATATGATGTGTGTGCGTGAATATTTAACAAAGCTTTTTTTTAATTTTGAACTTGCATGTTTAAATAAATGCAGCTAATTCCAATGTAATGAGTAAGTTTATTAAATGCTTTTTAAGAAGAATCAATATTTTTTAAGATGAAATTAAACATTTGACTGCCTGAAGTAAGATACTCTTACTGGAAACTACACTATTGCAGATCACCGGAAAAATACTAGGAAAATAAGCACAATTTTTAAAACTGCGGAGAACCTCATATTATTTCCATAAAATTTTCCGTAAATGCATACTGACAAATGATTCATAGTAATAGAAAATGTTAATTTATCTGACTTGGTGTGATATATAATGGTTTTATTGAACTTAGCTAATCCATTCTACTAGCAGCAAATGAACAAAAAAATGTGAGATTTGTCATGGGGCTTCTGTCATTTTTCACTTTATCACACCCTATATTAATGATTGTGGTAAGAAAGCAGTAGCTGAAATCATAATTTTTCCACCATCCTTCATACTTAACTCAAGATTAAGAACTCAGTGACTTCAACATGTTTCACCAGTTTTCAATCTTTTTAATAAGAAAACAATGCTTTTAAAATTAGGCTTCTGGGTGTTCATTCACTGTGTTGCTTTCTAACTGAAAAATTGTAATATTTGAAACTAATAATGTAATAAATATTTACTGTTCTACTGGAAAAATGGATTGAAACCCGGTTTAATGCTACAAAGTGAGGCATGGGTTCCGTATAATCCATGAGTCCAAATTCTGAGATGGCAATTTTTTGGCGGATTTGATTATGTACATGTACATGTACGTCCTACATATGGAGACCTATAATATTTATGCAAAAATTCTATTTTGGTAACCCTAATATTTACGTCATCGCGCACGTCACGTTACGTTTTCTTGGCAACATTTCTTCATCACCAAAAAAAAAAAAAAATTAGAATTTGGATTCCTGGATTATACGGCACCTGTGCCCAAAGAGAAATGTACTTGATTGATTGTGTTAGTAACCAAAAAAAATTTGAATTTCTGTATTTAAAAAAATTATAATATTCAAGTAAAACTAGCTCACAGAATACATTTAAATGTTATAATATTTCAGTTTTCTCTATTTACCATTTAATAGAACAAAAATACATTTTGTAATGAGTAAACTTATTTTGGCTAGTAAGATAATATACGGAAAACAACCAATATTGAAGAAATTGTAATTTGTTTTAATTATATATTAATTCAAGAGAGAGAATTATAGTAACTGAAACATAAATAGTTATTTCAATTTCATCAGGAAAGTATAAATTTAGAAAAAAAAAAATTCCCAATAATGTAGTTGTCTTCGAAGGGTAAAAAATTAAGTATTGTGCTTGAAAAACGTTAATATTTTGCAATTTATATCTTGAAAGACATTTTTGTTGTTATAAATACTTTACCCTGTGGCTGGACACTTCTGGATTGGGAACAGTTTAATTAATAATAATATTAGATTGTTCTAATTAGCAACGGAATCTGTTTTTTAACCTGTCCTACTTATCCAGAAACTGAAATGCTGGAAATGCCAACTGCATACCTGCTATTAATTGTCCTTTTTAGCCAATGTACGAAGAATCAATGCATGTCACGTAATACAATTAGAAGCACTAACTTGGACAAATAATGTATAATACATTACCTTTTAGCTGAATTTTAGTGAAAAGAATATTTCGTTACTCTTTCAGAAAGATAATAAACGACTGTTTAAAATAATGTGTAATAGAGAAGTTGAAGGGATTTAACTTTTGGTGTTAAATAACTTTAGCTTGATGTATTATACTGAACAAATAAAATTTAGATAAAAAATTATAGTACTCAAAATTCTAAGGGGAAACTCAAGTGACGAATCAGATTTCATTTTTCTAAATACAAATAATACCAGGTTGATTTATGTAAAAATAGTTTTATCAGAATATATAAGATGTGCCTAATCTAATACCTGACTTAACTTTTGGCTTGAGTTGCTTTGGCGACAACATTATTTTTAAATGCAAACTATCGAGATCACTTCGTCAAGTTGGTGAGACATGGTTAAACCCTCTTTCCTAACAAAATAATTCCAAAAATTGGTTGAATAATATTGAAATGAAACTTATTTAAAATGTAAAAATAAGCACTTAGTCATCTTTATAATTATTATTGAATTGATTTTTTATCCTAATATGAAACATTCCTTCATTATTACTTGCTATTACAATTTTATATGTAATATTTTAAAATCCAATGTCAACTTTTGAAAATAGATCTGATTTGTAAAATTTATTAAAATATTATAAATATCTGTAGCAAATATGTAGAAGAGATCTAGAAATTAATAATTTGGTTAGAACAAGAAACCAATTTTCTGCTATTACAACCTGAATTTTAGATGGTGGGAAAAAAGTTGAATCAATCAGATTGTAACAGATACAATCAAAGGTAATTACTAAGACACCTGGTATTTCCGAAAATGAATTTCAGTATAAAAACATTTGGTATCCTTTTATAATTTATAATTGATTTTTAAAGTACATTTTGCTGTTTGGAAGCATAATAGCTGTTGATTTAAAATTCAGGCTTTTGTATCCTTAAATGACATTCACATTTCAAAACAGGAAATAACGTCTTTGTCTGAACTTATCCCACAAAAGTAATGTTGTATTTATTTGAAAGAACATTTTATTCAGATACAAAATAAAATTTATAGTGAGCTCTCGCTTACCATTTGAAGGGTAATTATAATGCATCAGTATTATATTTCAATATTAAATGTCTTAAAATGGCATTCATAAATCAAAATGTAATATTAAAACTTAGGTTCATGATGGCATAAAGTTTTATCATCTGTTATTTTGTGTCTAACCTCGTTTTTAGGAAATATATGAAACAAATGTTTGGAATAATGCTTTCAGGATTTCCAAAATAACAGAGACTAATTAATTATTATTTAATGTCTGTCTTAGTTGAATTGTATATTAGAAGGTTTATGAACTAAACACTCCTGGTGAAACAAATGGGAAGAAATATTTGCTGGAAGAGAACCACTTTGGTTTAATTTGTTTTGCCAATCTGCAATCAGTTTTCGTTCCTAAATTCTAGTTATATCTGGTGGGTCTTTTCCATTTGATCTATGATTCAGAAAACATAATTTTAACTGTTCTTAAGTGAACTTAATTTGATGAATGAGGACAAGCTTGTACTGACTTCAGTTCAGTCCCTGACATATTATTTGCATGTGTATAGAGCTACCAGTATTCATTTTACTACCAATTATCATTTTCTTACCACAAATAACTTTTTTTTATACCAATTAAGAGAAAAAAATTTTTATGAGGAAACTTTTTAAGCAGAATTTCATTCTTTATTGAGTGATGAGATTTCGATAGAACAGTATGGATTTATTTTTGCTTAAAATGAGTGATTCTAGTTAAATGTAAAGGACAAATCCATAGATAACTAAATTATAATATTTCACTGTAGCTATATTTCATAAAAATTATTTATGTAACAATCTGTTTTTTGTTAACGAACGGTTGCATATCACTCAACAGTATGTGAAAATTCTAACTCCTCTTGAAGAATCCAAATGTCAACGCTTTTGTTAACGCTTTTATTTATTTATGGTTCAAATTTATCAAATACAAGGCAACTTACAAAATAAATCTTGTAAAATCCTTTTTCTGAAGAAATTAATTATCTAAATGACTCTATGAACTTTAGATATATTCATTTTAAAATTTTATCTAGACTACCACCAAAAATTTAAAAAAAAACGTTTCTTTTACATTTTTGTAATCCAAATCCACAGATTCTTATGATAATCATTTTTTAAAAAAATGTTTTAATATATACTAGAAACTGTAACCCTTTCTTATAATGATACTATACTTACAATAAATAAATAGAATAGTGTAAACAACAGGATTAATTTAAACATTTTAATTTGAACTGAAAATTGAGTAAAAAATCTTATTTATCTAAATTATCTTTCACAAAATTTGGAGCAAATAATTATTTGAGAAAATGCTGAAGATTTAATTCTTGCTGAGGACCAGTATTTTATTGAGGAAATAAAGCACATAATATTATCTGGATTTATGCATAATTTATTCAGTCGGTCTTATGCAAAAACTAAAAAAATTTTCTTTAATTGATTCACAATTTAAATCATGACATAAAAGTTTTAAACGTGTGTGCTTAAAAACGTGTTCAGTCCAAAGCTTTTCTAATGTAATAATTTAAATAGATAAAATAAAAACATTCTTCTTTTATGTAATAAATCTGCATCTAAATTACTATAGATGAATTCCTGGCAAGTTCCTCCTAACAATTTTACTGAAAGTATTTTGGGGCAATTAATTGGAGAGTTGCTTCATTAAAAATATTTCTTTAAAACAAATAAACATTTAAAATATTTTATTTTTAAAGAATATAAGAATCGTAAAAAAATATTCTGACAATTTAAGGAACAACATATTTTTCCAAGTTCACCATAAAAAGGACATTAACAGCAAATTTTAAAGTTGATGTAAATCATAAAAATAAACTTACGTACATATGTGAAAAGAAAAACAATGGATAATCCTTTTCTTGATAGAATAGAACAGGTATATATGAGTGAGAGAAAAATACACACATATCAGGATTTTGTATTTAAGCGTGTAACTTTTGTTGATTTTCAAATTTGCTCGCATACCCGTTGTTAACTATCAGAGGAGTCTCGCAATATCTTAGAGAATCTGTTTGCCGAATTCGTTAAGGTGGGGAATAGATGGGTGGAAATGTTGACGTGTCAGGCTAAAGCAGCGATGCATATTTATGTGTCTCGTATTGTGGTAAACTGTCTATGAAATCAATATCAACAAGAAACTTCTATTTCCAGAAGGCATGTTTCATGCCTCAACTACAAATTACAACACCTGTAGAAAACCATTTTGTAGGTTACAAGACTCGATAAAGAATTCATTTATTATTCTTATTTCAGGCAATTCTCTACCCTCAAGAAAAAGGATATCCGTCAGTAAAGTAAGCAGGCGTCTTCACCATGCTGGTCTATGCAAAGTTATCATTTAAGTGTGTCCCTTTACCGTATAACAGATAATGGTTCATTTATATTGGCTAAAAGTAAACGTTTCCTGATTCACACAGAGATGGGCTTCTCAATTTCTTAAAGACGAGTATGTATTCACATGATAATGCAATATAGGAGGTGTGCTGATTCTGGAGAGAGCTAAGCTTCAGATACCACCAATTCAACACTTCCAAAGTTTGGGAAATTATCTTACTAGGTGTTCTAACCTGCATGTGTTCCGTGGAAGAACTGTAACTGATGGTTAGTATTAGGATGGCATCCTTGAACCATATGTTCGCCAATATGCCATTGCTATTTGCAATGATTTCACTCAAATGGATGATAACATACGACCGCATCGAACTGTTTGTGCTGCAGTATATGTCGTTGGTCTTGATTTCAAATCAATGGAATGGCCTGCTCGATTCCCAGACATGAATCCTATATAACATCGGTGAGACAATCATGATTGACAGCTTGAGGATTTACATGCTGCTTCAAGGTCTGTAGGAGAGCTCAAATAGTTTGGTTTCTATCTAATCTTTCCGTTTTGGTAATTGAGAACTCAATTGACAACATGAACAATCGATGCTGCCTATGAATACAAGCTAAGGGTGGTCATATCCATTATTAAAACTTCTTTTTGTTTTGTTTCTCTGCAATTTTACCACATAAAATTATTTTTTTCCAAAAATAGATTCTTTAAAAATCATTTGCATTTTCCTTATGTAAAATTCTCTATTGCAATCAATGCATTCCTGATCTGTGCACGTGTAATCCTGATATAGTATTTCTCTATTGATTCAATTGAGAATTAATTGAAAAATACGCTGTTATTTAACTTTTGGAAGCCACCGTATTTAGTGAATTGATATATCATAAGATTAGTAGTTTGTTATTTTCACAGTACATTCCTCAATAAAGTACACAAAAAATTTTAAAAAAATAAATAGTAGAACCAGATTAAAATTTTAATGCATGTTTAATTTATTTAACTTTGACATCTGATTTCTAAAATTAGGTACATAATATTTTGCTAGGGGATATTCAGAAAATGTTTATAAAATATCATTTTCATGATAAAATTATAAAAAAGTTACTTTAAGGTATTACAATAATAAATAATCATATTATATGTGAAAAAAACTTTTCTAACTCATCAATTTCATAAATTAGTTTTGGTTAAAACCATTTTGAATAATAGTCATAAATATATTGAAATTAATGCATGTTTAAGCGTTCTTTAATCACAAGAGAAACAAAAGCCAGTAAATTGAATTTAGTTAAAATAACCAATGGAGGGATAATAACAAATAAAATCATCAGACAAATTAATATTTTTAATTTATTTATCTTATTCTGCTTCGCTGCATCGATGGAATGTTGATTCAATAATTAATTCACTTCGAAAAGAGGGATAAAACCATTATCTTCTTTCCTGGAACTACTGAGGTATAGTTTCGGAATGGAAGTATTTAATTGCAATTCCTTATCGCTTTACTGATGAATTGGCGGTGGAAAAGGAAGCAAGAAGAATAAAAAAAAACTTTCCGCTTAGTCACAGGTCATTAATTATTTAAGCAGATATTTGCGAAATCCTATCTCATTGTCTAAATAGTATTGACTTCTATTTAACTATTTATTACTACTGGGTGAAAATGGAGGAAGTAATGTTTTGCAGTTAGGTAATGCGTAATGAATTCGAATTAGGTTCTGGAAACTTAATGCAAGATCCTGACTAAAAAGCGGAAGTAGATTAACAGGAAATTAACAATATACTGAGATTGTTCTCAAAGTTCTATGAAAACTAATCATTAAATATATAGCGAACATATAAAATCATGTGAAATCTGCTGATATGGTTTAACTATTATTTTTCAATAATTATCAAATATTTAGAGATTAATTGATATATTAATTCTTCTATAAAGATCTTTATTTGTAGTTGGTTAATGTATTTCGTGTTGGTAAAGAATTCACAAAGATTATTATTTTAAAAAAATGAAATTTTAGCAATTGAAAGTAAAATGCATTTGTCGAAAACATATTCGATATTTCGATTAATGATTTAAGATAAAACATGAATAAATAAAACTTGTCTGTAGTTGTAACATCCATTTGTGAAAAAATCTGTGAAAGATACTAGATAAAAATATTTTATTTTCTCGATAAAAATACTGATATATCTACACAAGATTTACATATCTATGTAAATCTCGAAAGATAAATTTTAATATTTTTTTACTGTAAGGTATTTTCTTTAATTATATAATCACATAAGAGCCATTATATGCTTATTTAATTATATAATATTTTATTTATTTCACTTCCATTCGAAAAATTGTGTCTTTATTCGTTAATGTTGCATTGAAAAAGTAAGATCATTCATATTGTTTTGATTTTTTAAGTTAAAAATTTGTGTCTTAATTCAAGAAAACCCAGGGCATATATATAAGGAAAAACATGAAAATTTTAATAACAGAGTGTATCGAACATCCCATTGAGTTATTAACAATGAAGTAACTTGACAATCGTTGAAAGCCTGATTAATGTGATATTCTGATTCATAATGTTTTACCATCCTATATAAAGTGTTTTATAATTTATATTGGAAAATTAAACAATACAATACTTGATTTAGGATGCGTGAAACTCTCAAAATACTCACATTTGTAGTAATCAACGAACATTTTTGAAAAAACTGAAGTTTGTTCTGTACATGAAATTATATACATATATACATACATATATATGTATATGTATATATATACATATATATATATATATATATATATATATATATATATATATATATATATATATATATATATATATATATATATATATATATATATATATATATATATATATATATATACATATATACATATATATATATAGGGAAATTATTAAATAATAGTAAAAATTGAAATAAACTGTAATTTGGTCCATTTTCAAGAAAAATTGTATATTTTAAATATAATTATTAGATAAATTTATCCTATCTATATACATGTATATTATATCAAATTTCATTCTGAAAAATATGAAACTGTAAGAAAATAATATGCGAATTACTAATTCAGTAATGTAATGATTCCAGAATTTCATTATTTTAAAATAATCGATATGAAGTTAAAATTTAAACAAAAACAGGATCAATATTTGTTTAGATTTTAATTTCATCATCTATTCAGTTTATTCGGTAAAAAAAAATTATTAAAATGATCACATTTTTGCTTTAAGTCTTGTTGGTAGAAATAGAAATAAAATATATATATATATGCTCATTTCATGGGACGATATACAATCAAAAATATTTTTGTTCAATTTTAGAATTTAAGAATGACTTTGTTAAAGGGCGTATTGAAACTAGCTTATCATGTAAAATAACCTGAAAATTTTATTTTACAAAAAATTAGATTTAAAGTAACGCAAAATGTATGAAAGCTTTTGTCAACCCTACTATAAATTTTCCTTTTCAATTAAATAATTATAAATTTTTAGAAACAGTATTGATAAGAACATTGGAAATGTGTAATTCTAATTTCGTACTCACAAATTAATTGTTAATCATTGTTATTTAAGTGAGCAGGTTAAAGGAAAAAATTCATTTTTTACAGGAAAAATGAATGTCTTAATCAAATAATAAATACATAAATCAAGTTAACTAATAAAATAATATTAAAAACTTATATATTTATTATATATATAAAATTATATATTAATAATTTAACTTAGTTAATGTTTTTCTCTAATTAATTCTCAAATTAAAGAAACAATTTACTGTCACTTTTATAGAAATATGTGTTTCACACATGTTTGTGTAATCATATTAGTTTCACGCATAGGCACAGTTATAAAACTATGTAGCTTTCTTTCTTAAAATTTCGTACATTAAATGAATCATTAATTATAACTTATAAATATAGATTTCTAATTATTCAAGAACACCGATTTCTATGGTTTAATAAGTTGCAATTCCAGTTACGTTGCGAATAAGGATAATGAAAGATTCAAATTACAGCAATAAACGGAAGAGATAATATTTATGTTACTGAATTAATTTTGGAGTTTATTTTAGAATTTTTTATTTATATTTATCAATGTTTGATGATAAAATATACTTAAGTATTATCACAAATTCATTATTAAAGGAAAGATTCTGATTAATAAATTTGATTTGTCAACCAAGAGGTTATAATTTTTTGCAAGATAATGTTTCTCAAACTGTTACCATTTTAAACCGTGCAGGAACTATTTTTAATGTCATTTACAGGTCCAGTATAGGGATGCTAAAATTTCAAAGTTGATTTCCGAAAAACGCTTAGAATAAGTGTTTTCTACTAATTTAATAATCTCAATTCAATTTAGCCTATATTCGATAATACTTAATTGACCATGAAACGTTTTGATCAGATAATTTGACATCTGGTTCGTTTCATAATTATATGCGTCAAATTCGATCTCAGATTCGACAACATTTTGTAAAGTTCTCCAAACAAAGTGGAAAATATACATGATGTTAATTTAAACCGCCAATTTAATTCTCAACACAATAAATAATCCATATTACATATAAGGTTTAAGCATTTTCTCTGGTCCTTTGAATATTTAAGAATTTGTCAGCATAACTGAAATATAATTGTTTCGCCAAGTAGTTACATTTCTCTTCTTTCTGTACCTTAACCATCTAAGTACACCTTCATAGATTAATTATTATGAATGGATAATTCTAATTACTCATTGAATTAAAGTATCATGAGAAAGTTTTCAGGATGTTGATGACTCCAGTGTCACGAGAAGAAAATAATTGCTATATCAAGACATTATATTTCGAATTGGAATGCAGCTTACTGAGAATTAACCTAAGAGAAAACATTGTGCTATTTTCTGTTATTCCTGAGCATGACTAACCGCAAAGTGTACATTCACGAGAACGTGCTTAATCTATGAGGCCAGGTTTGCAATTTTTTAAAATAATATTACGAAGGTTACTTTTAGCACACTAAATTGATTTTCTGTCAAAGAACAGAAATTATGCTTATATTACAGATAAATGATTGCAAAAACATCAATATTTTCCCATTTATTTGTACATGCATGTAGCGTGTTTGTGTGATTTTTATAGATACTTTAATAACATTTAGAACAACATATTCACGCTTTTCTTGTATATTTTACTGGGACAAATAGGACATATTTTTCTTTGGCAAGATATTTTAAAAAATTTTCCAATTGGCTGCTTTGATTCACTCGACGAAAAATACCTTATTAACTTTTCAATGAAAAGTTAGAGGTGATGATTGATGCCTGAATTGATTATGAATATAATTTTTCATAAATTTCTATTTCTCTTATACTTAATTTTACTTTTTTTTTAACCAGTAGAGGAAACTTGAAGCACAATATCTTCATTTTTTCTAAATTTGAATAATCGTGCTTGTTTGTATGTGTGTGTAAGAGAGAGAGAGAGAGCGAGAGAGAAATAATAAATAGCTTTTTTTATTTATAGATTTATATGTTTAGAGATTTCGTCGTAAAATGCTTTCTTCATTTATCGATAAATAAAAACATTTATAGATTCTTCAACAGTTGATATATTTCTAGCATGGTTTCAAGCCATTTCATTTCGTCTTTGTGCGATTGTCATTTCTTTCTTCTATAAAAATCAGAAAAAGTTAAATAAAATCTATATACACGAGCAAAGAAGTCTTTCTTCAGAGATACTAACATAAAAAATATCAACTTAAAGAAAATTCTAAAATGCGGCAATTACAATGGTTTGAAGGACGATGACACTTAATAAGGCTACAGAATATCTGGAATACTTTCGACAAGACAAGAGATGAAGGTTTTTAATCTGGGTTTCAAGAAGGTGCGGCAAATAAGATGCTGCCACTCACGGGTTAGTCGTCTAAGAGATTATTGCGATATAAAAACCTCATGTTCATGTCTAATTACATACACTAATCTGAAATTTTCTATTTTTCTTATAATATTTTTAAGTAAGTAAACAAGAAAGCTCATAAAATTACTCAGTTGTTTCTTTTTGCCTAAACACCAACAAATGTTGGCATTGGTTTTGACCTTGATAGTTTAATTTATATTTTTTGAGTTTTTTCTAATGTATTCAGGGATATTAAAGTAACTTAATCAAAATGTAACTTATAAATAATTAACTCAATAAAAGTAACTTATAACTTTTGCGTTTTAGATTGTTTTGAGATAATGTATTGATTTCCTACATTTTGCAATAAATCAAAAATTAAATGGAAAATACATTTTGCTTTAAGTCGGAAGTGAAATTCCTTCATCTTTAATTACTGATCAAATGAAAATCCCTATATGTCAATTAAATATCATTTTAATTAATTTTATAATTAATCGTTTCTAATTGTCTGCTTTCCCATGGATGTAGAAAGAATAAAATAACGATCCAAAAAAAAGAGAATAACGTTTATTATTTCCCAAATTATTCAGAAAAATCTTATCCAACATAACGGGCTCAGTGACACGTTGACACTCATTATACGCTTCAAATATAACCGACGTTGCTGCTTTTAGTCACGGAAGCAGTTGATATGGAAGAAAAAGAAAGGTGATCAAAGCAGGAGAATTTGAGTGAATGATAAAGAATGAACGTCAGCTGCCCAAGACTCCATTCTTATTTGGATAGACGTCCAGGGCTTCAAACCGAGCTCTCTAATCACTTTACCTGACGTGCTCTTGAAATATCGGAAAATTCCCGTCTCTTTTTTTGACATGATCGTGCTGATGTTTTGAATGGATAGTTATAGCCTGTCTTTACAATGTAATCCACTTTAAGGATTTAATCTTAAAATATAATTGGGATATTTGAGGAGAAAGACAGACGCGCTAGTTTGTTTGAGTAAGCAATTATTTAAATTGTGTGTGGGTAAAACTTAGATTAATATATATATATATATATATATATAATATATATATATATATATATATATATATATATATATATATATATATATATATATATATATATATATATATATATATATATATACATATATATATATATATATTTGAAAATGTCATTTAAATTCATTTCGAAATTATTGGAGTCTTTGATCAAGTTTCATTAGTTTTGAGACACAAAATCCTCAAATTTTTGATGCAACAAAATATCTTAAATTGATAAGAAATCATTCAATGACTACTAATTTAAAATGTTAATGGTGAATTTATTGTATGTAATTGTCAATGCTTATTATTTATTAGATACGAACACATCTTCCATATTTTTACACATAATTTTGAAAGATGAAATTTTACATACATACATATATATACATATATATATATATATATATATATATATATATATATATATATATATATATATATATATATATATATATATATATATATATATATATATATATATATATATACATATAATACTTAATTATTATAAAAGTTTACTTAATGCTTAAAACATATACTGTATACCTTAATTAAATACATAAACATGACAGCCGATTTTGCTTAGCAATATTTCAGAATTCATTCCTATATCTGAGCAACAGTACTGAATTGAGTTTCGATTTCAATAATAACTCTCACTTTTTTGTTTTCAGAACATACAATTTAAAAAAAGAGATATGATTTTCTGGAAGAAACATCCATGCTGAAAGACATATACCACTCTGCTCACGATCCTTTGCAGTTGAGGAGAGGAGAACGATAAGAATGGCGCCTATATTCTCACACATCCGTTCCGTGTCATAGCTCTTTCCCTAGTCAGTGGGCCATGAAGAGGTACACAATTTTCTTTCGCTATTGTTTGGCGACTTTGATTTTTCTATTCAAAGAAGAGAATGAGCACTGATCAGGCATTTTTCGATTTCTCAGTTCACGCCAATGTGACTATTCTGTTTTCAGAGATGAAATAATCTCCATTCCATTTTCATGCATTGATGAATTCGACCTATTATCAAAACGTGATAAGACGCAAAGAGTGCTGAGAATTTTTTTCTTGGTGTATTGAATTATTCAAATGGTACCTATAATTTTTAAGAAAGATTTTTTTTGTATAAAATAAAAAGAATGTATATATTTCGATTTAAAATACTCACGGATGAGAAATTTTCTCACAGGCAATTGCTTTATTGAAACAATTGTCTTTCAATAGCTTCAATTTATGCTAAATAATGTACAATATTATTATGTATATTTGAAGTTTTCTTATAGTATAGAAGGTCTTTTAGACAGATATTTCAAAATGTTGTATATATAATTAACTATATAAAATTTCTGGATTATTATCCAATAATAAATCGACTGAAATCTTATATTTATCTAATTATATTAAGGCGAGATTGTTCTATGCCATTAATTTATTAGAGCTATACTTGCATATTAAAGTTTTGTTATTGTGTTTAATTGACTTCTTTGGATCTTAGAAATCACATTTTAGTATATGAGGGGTAATCACTTTTTAGTATATTTTTGAACAAAACGTGCAGTTTTAAATGAATTTTAAAATATTTCAACAAACCATGCCTGAAGTAGGAATTGAACATAGGACGAGTATAATACGAGGCATAGTATCGAGCATATAGTACAGATATAGTAAGTACATAGTACAGTACGAATTGAATAGAACCAGCAGAAAACTGGAAAGTTAAAAGATAATTTACAGACCATTCAGCTATAAGTTGAGTGATTTTGAATTTTTTTAAATCTGCATTACAATTGCAAGCAAAAACTAACTTATTATGTAATTTTTATTTGAATTTTAAATAAAATACTTGGTTTTTAAACATTTCGGTTTTTTTTTTTTCGTTTTTGACAGTATTATTTTTTTTTGATGATACATATATAAACTGCTAATGATTTGAATTCGATTTCCATTTTGAAATCATTAAGTAACTAAAAATTAATTTTATGAAATGTATTTTGAAAAATCTGCACAAATTTACATAATTTATGCTTAATGTATTCTGTAAAATATTTACTACAGGATACTTAAAATAAAATTTTATACTTTGGTTATCTTAGTAATAATTTGTATGTTTGCTCAGTTACTTTATTAAATTTATATATTTTAACAATATTTTAAATGAAATTCTGTAAAATAATTTTGAATATCATCAATTTTAAAATCTTAAAAATTTAGCTACAAGCCAATAAATGTAACAGAGTAACAACAGACAGCGAATTCTTCCAAAAATATTGAAAACAAGAAAAGATATTAAAACAATGTATCATTAAAATGTATCCATAATTGAATCCGAGTATGATTTTAAAGAGATGGTTTAAGACATAAGAACAATTATTAAAATCTTTTAGAAGGCGTGAAAAAATTTAATAAACCAAAAATTTACTACACAACTCTTTTTAATTTATTTAATTTAATTAAATAAATTAATTTTAATAGCAAATTTTAATAGCAAGTTGTAAATTTTAATAGCACGTTGATAAGTGGTTAAAACGTGTTCAATATTATTTATCTTTTGGTATATATTTGCCTAAAATTAACAATTAAAATGTTATTCTTTGCATTACATGAAACTAGGTTTTCATAAGCAGTTTCTAATGAAATAATGTTTTAACTCTCTATAATAGAGAATGACCAAAAGAAAATTTTATATAGAGTTGTTATCTGTTATATATTTAATACTTTTAAATTTTTCAAATTAAATTAAAAGTAAGGAGATGCCTTCATACATTTCATCTTGTACCCTATCTACAGGAATCTACCAAATAATTTTGAAGTTATCATTAAATAAGTCCTTATTATACATAAAGTCTATTTATAAAAATACAGTACAAATGCCATGTTTTTTTAATTTTTTTATTTTTCTTACAATTTTAAAATTGATTTAAATTAAAAAGGTTTTTTTAGTTTCGGTAGTAATTTGATTCTCCCCGAAAAGTATTTTTTAAAATAACTCTAATATTTTTATATTAAAAAATCAAGAGAAATTTTTAAGAACTAAAATATTTTTAAAAACTAATGCAAATAAACTTATTTATTTTAAAATACAATTTTGAATAATATAAATAAAAAGTCTTTGTAAAAAACATAATAATACTGCAACTTTTGATGGATTCCAAAGTAAATAACTCTAATATTGTAAGAATAAATTTCAATGCTCTACAAAAGAAGACAAATTTAATCCATACAGTTTAATTTGCTTCTCTCTAAGAAAAAATGTAAGTTCATTACAAATAACATTATTTTTTTAGTTGTCATCATAGAAAGTGACTTAAAATTATTTTTTTCTAAGTAACAACATAATTAAATATTCTTTCTTCTTTGTTAATGTATGATTATTACTTCTTCCATCATTAAATAATTTATGAATCAATTCATGGAGTAAATATATACACACACACACATTTATATATATATATATATATATATATATATATATATATATATATATATATATATATATATATATAAAGAAAAATCCATAATTAATAGATTGCGATCCATAATTAACGATTAATTATGTATTTACACAATTTAATGAAGGTATTAGAAATAAATATTAAAAACATTTATATATCTTTAATGATTTATTTATAAATTTAAAATAAAAATTAATTAAAAATAAAAGATTTAATTTACTGTCACTTCATAAAATTGTGCAAATATATCTCCGAAAAACACTTAGTTACTTTAAAACTAATTACTTGCTGTGAATAAAGTTAATAATTTAAAATTATACATAAATTTATTTTACCGGGAATATTGTGAATTTAGTGACAATTTACTGGCTACTAGAGCAATCATTATACACTAATATCTTGTGTACAAAGCACTTGATAGAACTTTGGTATGAAAAAAAAACTATTTTAATTACACGAAAACTTATATTGTTTAATGGAATACTTATTAAATCGATGGATGCTTACTAGTTTTTCTTCTTTCTTTCAGGATAAAAACTTCAGCAAATTAAAAGTGAATTGAAGCATATTATTTGGTGCAAACTTACAAAGTTCATTCTGTTTATTTTGAATACGGCACAAGGAAACTTAAAAAAACATTGCAGATTTTTTTTCAAAATGAAATGATTAAATAAATCTAGGTAGTGCGTAAGAATATTTTTATCCTATTATTATATTCCATATCCTAATATTTTTATTAAGAATGAATTTTAGAACCTTATTTTTCATAAAGCAATTGGAAAAAAATATTTGATAGCTACGTATGAAAAACTCAGTTGGGTAAAGCATTTTTTTTTTCAAATTTCTTCAGAAATCCCTTGCGATACTTTTTCGATAAAATAAGTGACAAATTTAAATATCATATAAAGGTTTAGAAAAATATTAAATTTGGATTTAAAATGACCATTTTAGCATAAAAGTAGCTTCTTTTATAAATTATTATTTGAAAATTAAAAATTAGCTTTTTATTTGTCAAAACAAATTATTGTTGAACAAGCACTTTTGTTATCAGAATAATTCAAAGCTCTTTATTTTAAAAAATATTTATATTATAACCACATAACTTGCTTACATTTATAAGCAGTCTTTGGCTTCTATAAGTATTCAAATAAGTAGAGTTTAAATGCATCATTAGTTAGTTGAAATTCTTAAAATTTCTAACAATGATAACATTTTATAAAAAAGAAACTATACAAAGTATATTTCATGTGAAATTTTTGTAATTAATTATCATTGGAATATATTTAATTAATTAAATTTATAAATTTATTTTTTCTTTGATTTTTAAGTAATTATTAAAGTTGAGTATTAATTTCGATTTCATTGTACTGTGATGATTCATTGCGTCTTCTCTAAGAAATGTGGTCTTTCACACATCTTGCCTCTCATCTTTTCAAAGATACACTTGACTTCTCACAAAACACTTGCATTCACGAAATAGAATTTAAAATCGAGATGCAAAACTAAAAAATTGTCTATCAAATTTTTGTATTAATAATATCGGATGCATAAAATGTAAAATATAACCAATAAATCAGCACACTTCATAGGAGTCATTTATACATTTTCTCAGTTAAATATGAAACCAGACTCAACACACACAGAACACTTATTCTCATAATCTCTTTGTATGGGGAAGCAATGTTTTAGCCCTTCAAATTTCTTTGTTTCCTAAGAAGAGTTTTTTTTTTGTCTGTAATAAGCGTTATTTATTGTAATACATACTTTCTGATAAAAGTCAAATATTAATGACAGAAATGAGAATAATTTTATTTTCATGTTTATTTTTTTATTTTAACTAATAGCATTGTTTGTGGGCCTTTCAAAATGTGCCAAGTCAAAGTAGAAATGAAATAAGTAAAATCTAATGATAAGCAATATGTTTAATTTCTTGTCAATGAATAAGAATAAACCACATAAAAATCGTGCTATATATTAAGCTCCCAAATTGTTTACTAAGCTGTAAGCATCTGCTGTAGGCAAGTTCTAAAAATAAAACTCAGGTTTAAATATATAATTGAAATACTCTTCAAGTGTCATCAAAATAAAACTAAGCACCCAAAAAATAATTAAATTCCTAATTTATAGTTCCTTCTCATTATTATTGCCATTAAAATATTCATTTTCACTTAAATAAGTAAAAAAAATCACATTAACCAGTTTATTCAGGACAGTGATTTCCAACCTGGGGCGTGAGCATACTGAAAGAGGAGTGCAAAATTTCAAAAAAAAAACTTATTTAAAAAAAATTTATTTACTGACTGAACGGAAAGCACACACATACAAAACAAAATACATTTTGCAATAATGCTTAGTAATTATTTTTATTAAATGTTATTGTAAAATGTATTGCTTATTAAATTGTAACAATTTACAAAATAAAAGCTTATTGTCTTACTTAATTTAAAAAAAATTTGGATTAAGAAAATAAAAAAAAATTTCGCCACTAAAAAATTAAATTAATAATTCCGTGAGCCTCTCTTGCAAAGAGAAGAGTTTAAGCAAAGGAAAGTTTAATAGACACTATCAGTCTTTCTTTTTATATTTAGCTGAAATCTATGTTTTGTCATTAAAGAAACCAACGGAGAAAATCCAGTTTCACAAAAGTAGGGTGTTGAAAATTAGAATAGAGTGCGAAATGCACTTGCTTTTAGTCCAGAAAATTCACCAGAACTCTTGCCTAATATTCAAAGAGTAATTCATTCCTAAATTGTTTTTGTTTTAATACTGGTAAATTCAAAATTTAAATTTTCTTTAGACAATTTTTTGATTATATTTTCGGAATGATGTTCGTCTGTGTCCTTGTTGATGCTTAACTATAATCTAATTCTGGTTTCTTAAAATTTTATCCCTGTTTCTGAAAAACTTTTCTGCTATTAATATTTATTACAGTGAATAAAATTTACATGAAAATATATAACATATATATTCAGATTGATTCGCTAGTGATAAAATGACCAACTTAAATGACATTGCTAGCATGAAACTGCCTTTATCAGATATTCCTCTCCCTAGGAGAAAATACATGCTCACATTTGATAATGCTTGAGACGGCATCTTTTCTATATTCCGGAAATTTTCTCGGAACCACAAGAATATTGGATATGGTAGACATAAAAGCAGAATCCAGTGCAAAAATTTCATCGGTTTCTTGTTTTGTCAATACTGAGAATCTATGTTGCCAAAAATCAAAGATATTCAGTATTTTGGTAGTTTGTAATTATTATTGTATACTTTTTATTACATACAGGGGGGGTACATGATTAAAATTGTGATTTAAAATTGGGAGGCGAATACTTAAAAGTTTGAGACACGCTGAGTTAGGCAATAAATTATAAATATAATACTAATATTCATCTTTCCTATTCCTATGATTTCGATATACCCTTCAAAGAATTCAAGCATTCATACGCATGAAACTGTTTTGAGATTAATCTTTTGTTTTAAAATGTGTTATCTTTAAAGAAATTGCTTTTTATTTCTCACCTATTTAATGAAACAAATGAGGAATTATTTCTTGATTCCCTTCATATTCAACTGATGGCTATTTGTTCTTCTCTTAAGTCTTGAAATTGTATGCTCATATAGTTCATTCTTACTTTGATAAGCACATAAAACCCATTTCTTTAGATCACTTCAGTTTGCTTATTTGATTAAAATAATTTTAATTTAAATAAATAACAGAAACAAAATATTTAACGTATTGATAATTTTCTTTACAAATATTTCTGCTTTTTCTATTTTCTATTTTTACAAATTCAAATGTATAAATTCAAGTTGAGTATCAAGATAACATTTGGAATAAAATTATTTTATCTATATTCATTGGCCTAGTGTGTTTAGTGATTCTTCTTAGAATTAAAATTTATCCAAATGTAAAAGAACCTGAGTCATACAATTTCTAGTCCTAAGAATTCTTAAGCCTCAATTTAAGAATCCAAAGTCTTACAATTTAGAGTTTTATAAAAATTGTTTTTGCGCCATTTAATTCACTCGTAAAATAGGACTTCAAATTGACTTTGGTACGAAGAATTTGGACCCAATGGTACGAAGATTTTTCATCATCACGTTTTCCTCAATTATTTTATAAATGTGGATATAATATTTTCATTTCTGTATCTAGGTTATCCTCTTTTGAAGGACTGTCATCGTGTTATTGGTTTAGTAAATTTTCCCCGATGGTCAGATGGATTTTATTTTAAATCCTCTAAATCTTGTAGAAAATGTTTCACATTCCCAACCTTCTAAATTACTTTAAATAAATGTATCTAAACAATTATCTGAGAGAGAGAGAGGAATTGATTATTACGTTGTCCAGATAGCAATCAACGTATTTAGAATTACATTGTAAACAACATTCTTCTCTTATGCCATCACTCAACTGAAATTAACACTTTTCAAACGACAATATTTAAACTGAAAAGTGGAAACAGACATTTTATACATTATTTTTATTCGAATGAATCAAGGCAATATAGTTTGCATAACATTCATTCGTTTTCACTCAAATACCACTCTCATTTAAGAGATTAAATTATTTTCATTACAATAATTATCCTTTTAATTTGCTAATATATCAATATATCATAAATATATATATATATATATATATATATACATATAAGTACATATAAGTATAAATATATATACAGATAAATAGATAGATAGATAGATAGATATAAAGATGGATTGTGATTCTGCGTTCGGATATAGCGTCTGAATGGTTGCTTGTTAGTTTGCCAGGATATATCTCCTTTCTGATACATGAATACATTCAACCATTTATAAAAAGTTTCTAGAAGCCATTTATAAAATGGACATTAACAAATCTTAACAATCTCAAGGGGTGTTAGATTATTTATTACATGGTGTCAAATGTAATCTAATGTTTCTTCAGAGTTAATGCATCTGTGGTATAACCCATACACTATGCAAAACTGGTAAGTAGATGTTACAGTTTTGCTTTCACATACAAATTGATCAAGGTCTGCATATCAAAACACTTGAGTGTTTTTTCATGTGTCATTCTTTCAAAAACATGAATGAAAACACTATGCAATGTACGTGAATATAATATGCAATGTACAATGAAGACACTTAAGGTTTTAAAATGCCTTACAACAGTTTTAGAATGTTAAACTATGAATTATGTACTGTCCAAATCCATACTATTTTCCCTAATCATACACAAGTATATATTTTATATGTACTTTAAAAAATATTTTTTCAAAAAATAAATTTATTTGTAAAAAAAATATAAAAAATCCTACAAACATTTGTATAAAGCACACAACATTAAATTTTAAAAATATTCAAAAATATATTTTTAACGAAAAAAGTTCTTAAATTTTTCTCTTTGTAAGTAATCCATGATCAAATAATTACTTTAATTATAGTTAGTTCATAAATTATTTAATTTTTTATTAAAATTTAATAAAAAATAATTCTTAAGTTACTTTTAAGTACTCTTAAATATTTCCTGTTTTAAGAAAGTGTCCAGTCATATAGGATGAGAGTTGAAATATTTAATAATAACAGAATTTTATTAAAATAGTTTTGTTTCCTTCGGCCGTATATTGCACATCCATTAGCTTGGAATTCAGATAACAATCATGTGTTAAAACGAGAAGCAACGGTTTTCGATTATCGTTGCCACGACTCTTGATTGCCTGTGGTCCCTGGAGTGGAGCTTTATTAATATCGTTGGCATTTCCCCATCGAAACAAATCAAACGATTGAGATGTTCAAGAATCGGTCACCCTTTATTGCACGCGGGCTCCTGCAAAGCCTTAAATTATTTGCTATGGTGGTTACGTTGTATGAATTGTTTTAATTGAGCCTTTGGCATTTATTAGGCAAATCTCATAATTTTAAGGAATTCCAAAAATGTCATATGTATAAACGTATGCATAGTGTTATTCAAAAATCTAAAACTACCCTAAATACCACTCATTTTAGTAATATAATATAAGAAACAAATTAATTTAATGACATGTCTTCTGTTAAAATTATCTTCAAACTGGAAATTTTGCATTAAAAACTTAATGATCTAAAGAAATAATGAATGATCTTAAACAATAATTAATGATCAAAAATATTGAAGTTATTTTTATAGAGTATTTCCCAATATCATGAGGAGAATTTTCTGAGTTGTGGATGTATGAAAATTTGGTTTCATATAGGTTTTGAAAAATTTGATTGAATATATAAACGAAGTCATAAAGTGTTTTAAAAAAATCTGTTATTCACGTAAAGCTTAAAATGAAGGAAAGGAAATACAAGATATTGGAAAGAAAGTGTAAAATAATAAGATTGAAATAATAGTCATATTGAAAATTATAATTTTATGAAACATATTTACTCATAAAATAACATTGCGAGTAATTAAATCGCTCTCTCATACAACAATCTCGCACACTTTAAAAAGTAAAATGTTGATCTTTGATAAATTAAAAGAAAAGTAAATAGAATTAAAATATAATAAAAATATATGTGGGAAATATTCTAAGGAAGTAATGACTTGGAATAATACTCGGAAAAAATCACTTTTACAAAGAAGTTTTTATATAGATTACTCAAATGGCAGTATTTACTGCTGGCATGAATTACGAACAAATATTCAAGATTTCTACAGTAGATCGTTCAGAGTATTAGCTGTGAAAACTTGTGATGATGCGGGTTGATTTTACACATTATAGAAAATGCTAAGTGTATCGATTTCTAGAAAGATAGATTCAGCTATTAATTTCTTTACCAACATTTATTTTTAGTTGCCTTTTTAAAAAGGTTAAAGGGGAAATTTGTAGTTGGTTTTTATTATTAATGCACCATGATAAATATAAAAATCAACTACAAATTGGCTTGGACTTGAATTACATAAGAATTTTAAAGCTTCATTTTGTTGTATATCGTATATAGATAAATATTATGATTCTTTGTACGAATTGAAGGTAGTTATCATCAATGTAGAATATACAATTACAAAAACTTTAATCCTGATTAATCCAAAAAAAAAACTTTAATTATTTAGATAATTGGAAGATCACTGAATTTTTAGCTTTTTATAAGAAATGTTTTGATAAGTGGACTTATTGTTTGGTAAAAAATATATAAATAAAAACCTGATGAAACACTATTGATGAAAAATTTAGTGCATTTGTGAAAATAATTTGTATAGATTTCAAAAAAAAATATTTATTCAAAATTAATTTATATATATATATATATATATATATATATATATATATATATATATATATATATATATATATATATATATATATATAAAGATTACTATGAAAGAATATGAAATTAAGAATGTTTTACCATTGACTACAGACCATAGTTTTAGTTCATCAATTCTGAAGGCTATATTAATTTAAAGAATGATAAAATACATAATTTGATATAATGTATAAAATTTATTTATTTTTTAATCGCAAAATTTAAAAAAATAGTTGTCAGAAAAGTAAAGCAAACTGTTTCTTTAAATATTATTATTTTTCAATAAATACATTATTTTAATTTATTCAAATATGATGTTTTTATAGTTAATAAAATAATTTTAATTTGCTCTATATCTTGAATGAAACTTTTTACAGACAGATTTCATATTTATCTATTCATTTATTAAAACATGAAATTTATTTAAATTTTTATTACCGAAAATATTTTATTTCAATTTTAAAAACTTATAGTAAAAATATTTGAAATCTAAAAGTATGCAAAATATATTCTTTCAATATAAATTTTAACTTCCTAATTTCATTTAAGAAACAAATTTCATACATTCGTTATATTTTTTTAATAAATATTAAAATACGAATAATTATTAAGAAACGAATGTTAATTTTTCGTCTTTTTTAACCAGTCTTGGGAAATCTTAACTTATATATAATTTAATTTTGCAGCATGGTAAAACTCTAGCTCTTTATAAACTAGTCTCGCCTACAACACTTTACTTAAAATTCTTCCTTGACTAAAACCCTTTCTGCCGAAAAAAATTCATTCGAATAAAATTGACGTAAATCGAAAAATAAAATGCAGTTCTCATAAATATCCTCTAGTTTGGCAGCGATTGCTTTACCGTAGGGAGCTCTTAAGAGTTTAGATAAAAAATAGCGACCAGCTGATATGACACCGAAAAATAGACTCTAACCAATGAAACTCGACCCAATATATTTTAGGAATAAACCCTTGGAATGAAACCCCGTATGTCTTTGGGAATAAAGACAAGTAGAAATAAGCAAAAACATCAAACTGCCTCCTGTCTTTAGAGAATTGTTCGAAATCATAGATCAGCGGTGGCAACACCGACTGCAGGATTAGAGGAAAGCCCGCCACGAATAAAGTATATTCCTCTGTTATTTTTTTTTTACTCCAGTCGTAGCTTTGTTTGAGGGATAGATTCCATTTGTCTTGGTTTATTTGTGGTCATTCCATTCGCCTCCAGGTTTTCCATTTCTAGGTTTAAATTTAAGTGATTGTGGGGAATTATTAAACTTTCTCTTCGTACCAAAATCTGAAACAAAAAGGTAGACATTCATTTTTTACAATCTGAAAGATCTCCAGACGTCTCAGTAACTAAAATAAATAACCGCTTTAGCAAAATTGAAGGATGAAGCGATATTAGATTTTGAGTTATTAATAAGATATATAGCTGACTTTCTGTTATCTCTATGCCCCCTTAAAAAATATTTTTTTACTTTGACTGCAACGATAACTTATATCTGTAAATAAAGATTTTTTTCTGGTCCTTTTTAAATAAGCTCGTTACATGATTTTGCTTAAAATCAATATAAAAATCATTGGTTTGTAAATAAAAATATGAAATAATTTATTTATTATAATTAATTAAGTAAAGATTAAGATTTATGTCTTATGCTTTATTAACAAGTCGCTTTTATCAAGTATCTTTACTTCATAATTCAGAAAATAAGCTAATATATGCAGAGAATTAATATGCATAAAAAATGTGTGAAAAATAATATAATTTATTTTTAAACTAAATAAATTAACTTTTTATTATTTTATTGAATTTGACATTCCTTTTTCCTCTGAGCAAGAAATAAATTATATTTGAAATGGACTGAAATTTGAGGTTCATGTGATTATTTTGTTACTTATTTTAACGATTAGTGACAAATTAATTATATTATTACTTAAAGTGCTATTACATTGTAATTTTTTTAAATTATAAGAATAAATATTTTATTTATAACTTATGGTAATTTAATAAAATATAATTTTATCATAAATATTATTTTATACCAGTTTAATGTTATTTACATATTAAATTATGCCTTACATTAATTAATTTTATTCAAAGAAAGTTTTAAAATTTGAGAGTAAAGTATGTAACATACCATATTTTAATATACAAAATAATAAACATTGTAGTACCTAAATTTCATCCTTATTAACAGAATAAAATTCTTGAATATTTACAGGAAAGATTTCTAAAGATATATTGGGCTTATATACTTTAGATTATCAAATATATAAATAAAAAGAATTAAAAATCTAGAGATACTTTGGGAAGTTTAGTAAGAAGAGAATGATTATATACGCGTAAAATTAAAATATGCTTATATGTTATGAAAACTTCTGCTAAAAGTGAAACGCAAAAAAACAGTATTTTATAAATTAAAATTACTAATTCAAATTAAATATTCAATTCAAAGAACTTGAATTATTTGAACAAGGAATTTCACAACAAATTTCAACAACGGGATTTATGGTTTTTATTCTACTATGTTTTAAGAGATGAATTATTTCATCATTTGTACTGTAATTTTAGTTAAATTAACTTTGTATCCCATACAGCAACGATCATATATTAAAATTTATTTAGATATTTTTGTCAAAATATTAAAATAATATTTGTTATTCTTTGTTGTTGGCTTATCCTCTTTACAGGTCTGATATTTGTCAGATCAACTCCGATAAATTGTTAACAGTTTAAAAGCCAATGACTAACAGGCTTTAATCCTCCCAAAAGAACAAAGGAATATATATATATATATATATATATATATATATATATATATATATATATATATATATATATATACATATACATATATATATATATATACATATATATATATATATATATATATATATATATATATATATATACATACATATATATATATATATATACATATATATATATATATATATATATATATATATATATATATATATATATATATATATATATATATATATATATATATATATATATATATATATATATATATATGTATATGTATATATATATATATATATATATATATATATATATATATATATATATATATATATATATATATATATATATATATATATATATATATATATATTTGCTTTCACAATATGATAATGACTAAATTTGCTGATAAATAAACTATTTTTTCACAAATAATCCTTTTTATTCTTAAAGCTTTTATTACCATTGCACATCAACTAAGTAATTTGTGCTTCCTGGGGATTTATTTTCCTTAAAATCAAAATTAATCAAGAATAAGACAAATTCAAATTTAGGTTTAAAAATTTTTACTCTTATTTTAAATTTTATTTGTTTGGAATTATATTTAAAAGAAAATATTTTAAATCAACAGTGTTGTTTACTTCAGCCAAATTTAAAGCATTATTATTTTAGAAGATAATATTGTATCCCCCGAGATAAATAGCGTTAATAAAATATAAGAAAGTGAATAATCTCAGAGTTTTTTAAAAAATGTATTGACATTTTCATGCATTGAAAGCAGTTTTTTTTTCACAGAAAGGGCTCTCATTTTAAATATTAAGTAGCTATTAAGACAAAAGTTTCATCAATAAAACAGATTTATATTTAATCTTACATTTAACTTTTGATAAATTATCCAATTTCTTTATATTAAATATTTTTCTTCAAATTTTCATACTTAGAAAGCCGATTATTTTACATTTATACAG
Source organism: Latrodectus hesperus (assembly GCA_037975125.1). Taxonomy (NCBI): domain Eukaryota; kingdom Metazoa; phylum Arthropoda; class Arachnida; order Araneae; family Theridiidae; genus Latrodectus; species Latrodectus hesperus. Next base: position 115,493,500 of record CM075853.1, read on the forward strand.
TAACGTCTAACATTTGATAAGAATAAATCAATGAATAATAATTTATAATAAATGTATTTCTTAATAAAATATTAATCCAATTATTTTATCATTATCTTCAACGCAGAATGTTTTGATAGAACTACAACAAAATATACTGAACTGGCAACTAAATTTAAACTTCTTTTTTAATTGGAAAAATCAATATGACAATTTATATTTTTGGCACGAAGTTGTACATCATTCTAAAGAGAATATATTGTTCTGCCGAATTATATGCTTCATTGTTACACAAAGATACGTTTTCTTGAGATTTATAGATCATCAACATTCAATGTCAAGTAGAGTTCCTTGTTTTTCCTTTAATCAAGGCACCAGTTTTCATTGACAGTAACGATTCGGTGAAGAAATCTTTCCTTGTGTAAATGAGGTGCACGGTGATGAGCAAGCGAACCAGCAGAGATTGTGGCTCGTTGATTTTTATTGGTGATACTTGAAGTGTGAGACACTCATGCTCAACACTTCTGATTTTTGCCCATCAAGTTAAGATTTTACAGTTGTGTGGGATCAATCTATAGTCTCTGTCAGTTCCCTTGTTGTTTGACGCATATTTTTCATGCAAGATGTGGTTTAATCGCTCTTTATCTAACTCAACTCGACGGTAAGAGAGAGGTCTGTCTTTGAGGTCAAAATTTCCTTTTTGAACTTTGTATACCAATTATGGACTGTTCTTTCAGCTATTGAACCCATTTCATACACAGCACAAATGTTGCAAGCAGCTTCTGCGGACTTAAAATCGTGATTAAAGGCAAAGAAAAGGAGGTGACGAAAATGTCCATTCTTCTCAACTTTACATTTTATGCTAATGATCTGTAAATAACAAAAAATTGTATCTTAGTAACAACCAAACATATATTTAGGTAGAACAATAATTTCTATTTTGAAGGATGTACAATTTCGTGCCACAAGTATTTAATGTCACAAGATTTTTCCTTTTTAAAAATACGGCAGGAACTTAACTGCAAACCTAATATAAAGGTCTTTAATGCGTTTTTCCATATAATATTTTTCACAATCATGCAATACAGTTTTCATTTTAATTAACTTTCAATGTGATAATTAATACAGTACTCTTATAATTCACAGAATAAATAAATTCTAAGGAAAACTGTCTTAATGATTACATTTCAGATTTTCAATTTGATTGTGTGGATTCCATAGTTATACGAGCAAATTTTCTTGAGCATTAAGTCTGTTTAGTTATACTGTATTTTTTAAATTGTGCTTAAAATAATTTTCATCGTTTATTTAAATTATCATCCATTATATTTTAGCAAAACAAATGTTCATAAAGGATTTTATTTAAAATTTTGGAAATTCCGTATTCATCATTCAGTAATTATCAATGCCTACTTCAATCATATCTTGTCGACGACTAAATGTTTTTCAATAAAAATTAAAAAAAATACAAAATAATGGATGAAACTTTCATAGAAAACCAATGAGGAAACATATTGGAAATAATATGATGAAAAAAAAATCGTTCATTGGAAGGAAAACCTATCTAAACTGTTTCCATAAAGACTAGTGTAAGCAATGTCTTCATTTATTCTAATTTTCAAGCGTCATTAATAAACAAAAGTCTCCTCCCATTAAAACAACTGCATCATCTAACACGATGTTAGGTTTCTTCTGCAAGAGACATTTACCTCGCAGGGTCGTAGAGACTCATCTGTAAGTAATAGAGTCATCACTTAGCAATTCCAAGAGTAGACGGTCTCAGCCAACAAAAAGAAAGGCAATGGTGTTGCAATCGCACTACCGAACAACTTCTCAACTTATCGGTAAACCATTAGCTGCAGCAAAATAGTTTCACTTTTCCGCATCACCTTATAATCGTCATTTTCTTTTCTTATTATATTTTTTAGTTGTACTTCATCGACAGAGATTGTCGATTGCAACTGCCAGTTAATGCGCAGTTGACACATTAAATAAGTAAATTGGAAAACGATGTATTTGTGGTAGAATTTATTGGTAAAAACATTTGCAAGCTTTTAATTCTCTTTTAGATTTCTGAGCTGCAAGCAGTTGTAATTAATGAAAAAGCTTTCATCTTTAATTGCATTTTAATATGTTTTTCATTTATAAAAAATGTATAATTTTATAGAGTATTAAATGGAAATGTGAAATATTGTTAATTTTTATTTTCCAATATTAACGCGTAAAGTTATAATAATGTTGAAAAGTTAGAGTGATATGCATTAAGCACACACACACTTCTTAGTAATAATTGTTTTATAAATATTTTAATATTCATATGTAAAGAAGTACTACACTTATATTATTTTATCCATATACTTAATTTCGATTTTGGATATTTTATTCAATTTTCTTAAATATAAAAAATTATTATTTTAAATCATAATAAATTGTTAAAATGAGATAATATTTAATAAAAATTACAATTATCACAAAAATTAATCAATTTTAAAGAAATTTATGAAAAAGATAACATTTTCAATACTATAACAACTAAATTAGAAAATAGCCCTACGTACATTTTAAAAATAATAAACAATGCATAGTCAATAATATGTATAAAACTATTTTTAATTAATTTTATAAAATCAATTCTTTCAATTGACACAAGTAATTGTAATGTTTATAACATATTTTGATTCCCATATTTCTATGCAGAGTGCATTATTTAAAATAATTCATATTACATAAGGCATATTGTTTAATGTTATATTAAGGTCACTGATACTATCATCGAATATTAACTAGACCAAAATAGTGATGAAAAAATTAAAATTACATTTGCTGTATTTCTTGAAATTTTATCATTACGCATCGAAAAGTAGAACTTTGAGAGTGCAATGGTGCAATTAGAATAATACATTTCTTTATTCCGGAAGCTAAAAGAATGCCATGTTCACTTATAATGGCTGAAATGGTTATCATAATATTTTCCAAGTAAAATAATGATTTAGTGTGTTATCTTAAATGATATTTTGACCATACACACTGACCAAAACTATTGAGTGTCTTGCTTTATTAGATCATATCAATTCGATATATATATACATACAGTATGTCTTATAAAGTCCCTTGCCACCCTATTAACTTCGGAAAAGCTGCTGCTATATTCATAAAAGTGGTGTCTAGGTACAATAAAGTAGTCATGCGCTACTAAATGAAACCACCTACCGCGCCACCTAGTGGAAAACTGTGGAGTTAGCATTCGTATCTCGAAAACGGAACGAGAAAGATAAAAAAAAGTGATTTACAAAGTTATAGAGCATCCTCGATTTAGTATGAAAAGTTACATTTTAGGCATAAATGTGAAGAATACAGCGATAAAAACTCGCAATTGTTGTTTCGTGATGTGACGTGGCACATCGTACATGTGCAATGGCATGTACAATAGGCAAAGCACCCATTACTGGGCGCTGGAAAATCTTAAATGTTTCGTCGACGTTCAATAGCAAATGCGGTATGCTATTAACGTTTGGTGCTCAATTTACAAAAACAAGCTGATTGGCCCAATATTTTACAATGGTACGTTAACTGGTGCACGTTATTTACAATTGCTACAGAAGGTAATACCCGATTTTGTGGAGAACCTGCAGTTGCTTAATCTTGAGAATCTATGGTTTCAACATTACGGCGCGCCTGCTCACAAGACATCTCCAGTGAAACAGTACCTGGAATTTGGCGACCAAATACTAGGGTATGGCGATTTCGAAGAGTGGCCTCCACGGTCTCCTGATCTGGCTCCACTGGACTTTTTCCTGTGAGGATACTTGAAACAGCAGGTGTATGCGACGCCTCCAAAAAATTGCAGGACCTAAAACGACGCATTACGATTGCGTGTTCCAACGTGTCACGCTGTTTGCTCCAACGTGTGCAACGTGATCTTCAAGCGAGGATTCAAATGTGCATTGCAGGTGATGGTGAGAAGTTTGAACATCTTAAATAAATTATATTGTTATAACGATTTTTTTTCTTTCTTAGATCATTTTGTCACGTCACAGCATGAAACAACAAATGCGCGTTTTAACCACTGTATTCTTCCCATTAATACCTACAAGGTATCTTTTCATACTAAATAGAGGATGCTCTACAACTTTGTAAATCACTTTTTCTCTCTATCTTGTTCCGTTTTCGCGATAAAAATGCTAACTCCGCAGTTTTCCACCAGGTGGCGAAGTAGGCTGTTTTATTCAGTAGCGCATGGCTACTTTACTATACCTAGACACCACTTTTATAAATATAGTAGCAGCCGTTGCGAAGTTAAGAGGGTGGCAAGGGACTTTAGTGGACATACTGTATATATATATAATTATATATATATATATATATATATGTATATATATATATCTGATCAATTTCTCGCTATAGTGATCTGTCTGTCTGTACTAACTCTAAGTAACTTTTCTCTTGATTTCTTAAAGAATTAAAATACCATATTTTACATTTAATGGTCACTATTTTGATTGTGGGCTGTCAAAAATTGATTACAAATATTAATTCTTTCAAATACCATCCAAATTTTACGTTGGAGTTAAAAATTTACAATTGAAATCTTTAGAAAAAATTTGATTAAATCGAAAAATATATATATAACGAGAAAACCATTACTTATTGTGGTGGCAGAAAATTACATTAATATCAACATATTTTGAACAAAAATAGTACTTATTTCTCTTTAAAATAAGGTAACATTAAAAATTACATGTAAATACTTTTTTAAACATAAGAGAAATTAAGGATTTTACTTACTTATTTTCCTTTAATTTTACAAACTTCAGTTGTATTTAATAGTTAAGTAATAAATAATAAGATAATTTTGACGTGTAGGTTAAAATTATTACTTTCTGCTCAATAAAATAGTTTACATACATAACTGTAAATTTTATAATTCGATCTATCTATCTATCTATCTATCTATCTATCTATCTATCTATCTATCTATCTATCTATCTATCTATCTATCTATCTATATATATATATATATATATATATATATATATATATATATATATATATATATATATATATATATATATATATATATATATATATATATATATATATATAATACATTTTTCGGGCTTGATTTCTCAAAATTTTACGAATAATGATTGAATCAGTCATTTCATATTTAGCATCAATTGTTGATAGTACAAGCTGATTAAAAAATAAAATGATATAACATTCAGTGGTATCCATTGGTACTATGAAAACGTATAGAATTTTTTCAAAAGAAATTATCATGATATATATGTCGAAGTACCGAATGAACTTTCTCTCTCTTAGTGTTTTACGAAATACATTCATGTACATTTTTAATCATGTTTATTGAAAATACTCAATTGCTGAAATATTTAAACACATATCACTATTTAATTTGAAATTTGTTACAAATTCTTCCTTTGTGCAAATTCGTTACCTAAGAATTTGCATGTTAAATTGGATATTTGTTAGCTTGTTTGTATTTCGCTGTTTTAACATCATCATTAAGTTATATTTTGGTAACTTTTAATTATTTTCTTATATTTATTTATTTTGATGCTTGTTTGCAATGTTTACGTTACAAAATGTTAATGTACATTTTTAAAGTTATTCCTAAATTTTGTTTTATATACTATATACATATATGATAAAATTTTACTAAACGTAATTTTATATAAATATTCAATTTTTCTTTATAAATCTGTTTTAAATCCTTTTACTAAATTCCTATTGATTAATCTCTTAAATTGTTTTACTTTAGCTGTTAGGTGATGTTTCTATTTAATATTTAGTAAAAAAATGAATATAAATTAATTAATTTCATACTAAACAAATGAAATAAGCATTATTAATAACTCATATAAATTCGAAAACTGCGTAATATATTTCCCTAAGCCATTTTGTATATCCAATTTTTTTTAAATTTAAATTTGGTTTTTATTTACTAAATTCAAAAAAGTAATTTGAAGGTTTTTTTCAAATAAAAATTTAAACATACTTCGAATAACATTCATTTAAACTCAAAGCATATAAATAACAGCTAAGTGTCTAATAATGTACTTAGGTTATTGGAAAATAAAGGATTATATAAATTAAGATAGATTAAAGAGTCTGTTATAATAAGTAAAGCAAAAAAGATTATCTATTTTTTGACATATAAAGTCATCAACCGCAACCAATACCGAGGACAGAGGAGAAAAAGCACGCCTGAGGTGATATTTCGGTTATAACTAGCGGCTAGCCGTGATGATAAAGAAAATAACACTAAAAATATCGCTCTAGCAAATAGCCCTTTTGTTGGACACCAGATGGCTGGAATTGATTGCTGAAGCGAAAATCGCAGGCGCCATGAGTGGTGATAGAATTCTTGGTTGATCGTTATTTGGGAGAAATTTCACCTCATTTTCGACGAAAAGTTCTTCGCCGGCTCAGGTATTTTTTCAGCGTTACTCTTGGACCATCAAATGGCTGAATCACGTGCTGCTTCGAAAAAATGTCCCTCGGATGATAAACTTGTGATTACATGCCCATTTTTGTAGCATATAAAAATTTCAATCACGGATAAAATGAGCCGTGATTTTGGGTAACGAGGAATACAAAATGGCATTATTTGCTGATAAAATCAAAACATTATCAAATATTCCTATTTTTTATCTCTTATGGATTTATAAGTCTGAAAAATAATATTTTTTAAGCATTGATTAAGTGGAAATTGCACTGGAATTTTCATCATGTGAAATTATATCTTCAAAATTAAATGAATCTAAGTCTTATTTTTATAAATATTACATTGGTATCAGAAGCTCCATTGAAATAAATTGTTTTATAATCTTATATAGATTAGAGAGACACACAATGTTTTAGCATTTTAAAACTCTTTATCAGTTGTTTTATTATTTGTTTTGGTAAACATGAATGTATTACAGGTTTAACTTTTTATTTAGTTAAGCTATAATATCAGTTATTAAAATATTTACTTCATAAATGCAGATTTAATTAATAAAGTATAAATATATTCAACACAAGTTCAATAAAAGTTAGTTACAGTTCACTTTTCAACAAATTAAAGAACATGAAAAGTTGAAAACCATGTAGCTGTTAGTAATTTGTGTGGTAATGAATAACTTTGCGAAAGGCATATACTGAACGTGATGTGTTTCAAACAGATTAAATAAACAATCTAAAATTTATTAAAAGATATTTATCAATCATCTATATGAATTATTATCTACATAATTATATATATATATATATATATATACATATATATATATATATATATATATATATATATATATATATATATATATATATATATATATATATATATATATATATATATATATATATATATATATATATATATATATATATATATATATATATATATATATATATATATATATATATATATATATATATATATATATATATATATATATATATATATAAATTTGAGACTTTACTATGATATTTTTGTTACATGCTTCTCCTAATAAAACAACTGTAGACATGATTAAATTAATCATTACTTTGGTTAAAAATAAATGCTCATGATTTCAAATAACAAGTTTCTTCAAATTCTCTTTACTTTAAAAGATATCTATTACTCATTGCATAGTTTATATACCTTATTACTCGTATTGTCCCATAGATAATGAATAAAACCAAATAATACAGTAAAATTGTGATTTAAAATTAAAAAAGTACTAAAATATAATTTGATACTAGCTTAGCTCAAATGTTTTATAAATATCTACATTTGAATGATTGTTTAATGAAGTATATAAAAACAGTAGCGAATAAATATATATTATATAATCTATGGTGGTATAATTACTTTCACAAATCTAGCATTTATTATCTCTTAACAACGAAACGAAAACGTGAAAACATTTTATAGTTTTTTTTTTAATATCTGTTTTAATGAAAGTAAGTTTCAAGCTTTGAAAAAATACATAAGAAATTTATTATTAGTATTCAATATCACTCTTTATAACAAGTGAAAGAAATTATTTGCAGTACATACCAGTAAAGCATAATATTTTTAAATGATAATTTACTGAACAAAATTCTTCTTATTTTTATTTGTTTTCTATTATTAGAAAATTTTATAACAAAAGTCTATTTATGGAACGGTCTATTTATGAAACGGTCTATTTATGAAAAAGTCTATTTATGGAACATCGGATGAAACATTTTTTGAAGAAGATTAATTCATTAATTTAATTTATTGACCATTTTAATAATAAAATGATTAAATTTTGAATACTACTTAAACAAATTCTAATGATTTAATTATGAAAACAGCAAAGTCTAATATTGTTGTTATGTTACCTATGACACTTGGACAAGCCAAGCTCGCTAGCCGACGACTACAAAATGAAGTCAGAAGGGATCGTCTTTCGTTTAATGAGAGAGTCACAAAGGGGAAAGTATGACTTAAGTCTTTCATTAGTTTTTACAAGTATTAAAAATATGGTATTAAAATTTCATAATTTTACTTTTTCTTACAGTCACATATAATTATTAAATGACATTTAATGAGATAGTAAGAAATAATTTAAGTAATTAATATGAAGAGCATACATAAATAATAATAAATTCTGAAGAAACTCTTTTCTAACTAATGAGGCAGTGAAATGTTATTAACTGAAGATTAAAATTTGATATTTGTTATTAAATGAGTTAAAATATTTTTTTTTAAAAATGAACTTCCATTTTATTCGATATTAATGCAAAATGTAATACGAAGTATTGTGCTGCTATTAGTGCATGTCTATCATGATTTCATCAAACGAATAAATAAAAGTAGTTTTGTAAAATATTTTCTGCCATAAATTATTTAATTTAAAATTAAAATTCAATATTTGTAAAATATTTTTTATTAAAAGTGATATATTCAAGAAAATTGATAAATAAGAGATAACACTTTGCATTGTTAGTGAGAAATTGAAAATTAAATTGAATGCTCACACACCATAGAAATTTTTATATCCGATATAAGCAATACTTATTAATTACATCCCAAAAACCTATAAAAAATTACTTGGCATGGAACGAAAATTTAAAATACTGATACACCAGAAAAATATTTTAACATTCATAACATTTCTGATAGGAAATTATTTATAAAGACAAGGAACACATATGTGTAAGATGAAAATGAATTGTATCATTAGATATATGTGCTTCCGGTTATAATATTTGGACATATGCAAATATTTAAAAAAAACAGAGAAACGATGAATAAATTTATAAACTGAGACTTCTACGTTTAAAAAAATAATTATTCTACTGCATTTTGGTGAACACATGAAGCTAAATGAGTATATTTTGTTGGTCATAGTTTAAAAAATCTGCAGAACTGAAAATTTTACTGAAGCATTGATAGATATGATAGACTGAATAATACTGGTTATTCTGGCATTACTAGCAAGAAATGATACTTTATAAGTTGTTTCTGAATATGACAATTAGTTCCTAAATGTAATTTGATTCTTTCTTGAATATAACTAAACAGTTTAAGTAAATAAATGTATTCTTATATCATACACATAAAGAAAAATTATTATCGAAAATGCTATAATGATATAACAAAACATTAGTTGCTAATATATAATTAAATATTAAAAACCTGATTGGTACATTTTCATTTAATAGTATTAAAAATACTAAATTATTTTATGAATATGTTAGCAATTATTAATAAGAATTATAAATCTATTTATAAATAATTTTTTGACATTTTAAATCATACAGATATAAAGACAATATCAAAAGGTTAAAAGTTTATTTGGAGACATGTATTTATTTTTCTTATTTTCTTTCTTCGAATCTCACTCTGTCGTAATTTATTAATATAAAAGTTGCCATTAATTAAGCTTTTCTATCACGTATATAATTTTTCAGAAAATTTTCTTTCTTGTTAAAGAGTATTAAAATTCCGGAGGTATACTTTTATCATTCGAAAAAATATATATGATATTCACAGACTTTTAACGCATTTTTCTATTCTTTTTTGGCATGTTTTATTGAAGAATATCAAGCTATTTTGCACCAAAATCTTTAAAATTTTTAACGTCATTAAATGAATTAAAATTGAAAGTTTCTAATTCAAATTATTTTATTTAACTCAATTTCAACTTGTAAAATGTTTAGAATTAAAAGAGAGTAAGTGTCTTGATTTATTGTGTTATGGTTAAAAAGTATATCTATGATATAACTTAATGGAGATAACAATTTTAGACTTATAACATTACGTGTATTTACTGATAAAACAAGTGTGTAAATTAATTTAAAAAAAAGGAAAATTATAAATTTTTACTTAAATTATAATATTCACTTCAAAAAACTTAAACTATAAGCTACAATAATGTATTTATATAATTTACTGAATAGCAAATTTTTTTTCTTTTTATTTAAAAGAAGACATCACTTGGTAAATTAATAACTCTGTATGCTAAATTACTTTTCAAAAGATTATGTGATTTCTAATATAAGAAAAGAAGACATCTTTTAAATTGTTACTTAATATAAATATTTCCCGCAATCTGTGGTTGAATCGGTAAAATTACATGTAGTTCAATTTCTTGAAAATTCGTTTTGATGTTATTTGTTCACGTAAGAAAATTATATTTAGAAGATATTCATTGATGCTTGAATGCTGAAATATCTCATTATTACGAATTTTGTATTTTTCAAAAATGTCTGCTGCAATTTGAAACTGAGACTGTTTAAATTACTTCTGAAAGGTAATTTAAATTTTAAATGCGTACATAGTTTATTCATTCAAATAATGAACTGTGCATAATGTTGCCTATAGAAACTTTTATTTCTGACTTTTCTCTCATATTTAATTATAATTTTATTAAAATAATTACCATTGCAAGTTTGAATTAATATTTTACATATTATTCAAAACTTCTAAAGTACCCTAAAATACTTTGATATTTTATATAGAAAATCATTCTAATATGTGTATTGAAATTTTCAAATCAGGAGTGAGAATGTCGCAGTAATTTATAAAAATTATTTGTTATTCATGAAATTAAGATTCATTAAATGCTAGAAGTTTTACACAAGAATTTAATTCACAACTTAGAATTTATTTTCCATACATTAATATCATAAATGAGTTCCTTGCTTCCAATCAAAATATTTCTAGTATACAGGTACTATCAAAAAATCCTCATTAATATATTTTCAAAATAATTTTATAACATGCAATTTTTTATATTTCTTGTTACGATTATTTTAAAACAAAAATATTCTATTCATTAAATGTGAATCGAAGACATTTCTTGAATTCAAACTCATTGCATTCATATTCATATATAGTTAACTACTAATTGGCAATCATACTTTTTGTGAAATTGGTTAGTAATCTCTAATTTATCGTATAAAATACTAAAATGCTATTCGAAATTTCAGACGCCATGCAATAGATTACGATTTCTATGATTAAAGTAATATTCTTTCCCAATAAATAAATTTTGTGAGATTAATATAATATAATTCATAGGTTATTTTAGTATAGTTTTTGATATTTTTTATAAAGTGATTGCTATTATTTTATTTCAGAGAAATCTGGAAAAATCAACTTTATATCCATTCTATTCATAATAAACTGTTAATGTGCAAATATAATCTGTTAATGATTGATCCTAAACTCTATAAGTGCAACTAAAACGTTTGATTAGTCAAGACGAGGAAATTCCAAATTGAAGTAACCAAGGGAAAACCCAACACGTTAAGTCTGATATACTTATCCCACCCAATTTCTTTGCATTAAAAGAAAAATTAATGAGATTGACTGCTCTCTTTTATCTTCCACGTGATATATTAATCTACATTTATCTTCCATATGATATATAAATAGATTTTTTCATCAATTTGTTTATACTTTTATTTGATGTTAATTTAGTGTTATTTTAACAAACATATATGCGTTTGTTAACAGACTTTAGTGTGTATAGTCAGATACTTCAAATAAATTTAAAATAAATTCTTTATGTATATATTATATTTGCTTAAACTTCTGAAATTCATAGAAATTCTAATATTTCCATGAATTAATTCGAATATTTTTATTTGTATAGGAATTTTAGACAATAACATTAAAATACGTGAAATACTTTCTGAAATGAATACAAAATGTCTATATATATATATATATATATATATATATATATATATATATATATATATATATATATATATATATATATATATATATATATATATATATATATATATATATATATATATATATATATATATATATATATATATATATATATATATATATATATATATATGTATGTATGATATATATATATATATATATATATATATATATATATATATATATATATAACTTATATTAATGTGAAATACTTAAAATCTACACTTTGAACTTCATCATCAATTACTTTGCTTTCATTGTATAAATTCAATGTATCCTTGTCAGTGTGTATACAATTGGTCAAGAATTTTCTGTAATAATAAATGTTTTCCCCTTTAATTTTTAATAAATTAAATATTTATCTTTCAAACATTTTAACTTTCGATATTCTAATGTAAGGAAAATTAAATTCTTATTTTGACAATGCTTTTTAAAGAACCACTTTTTAAATATTGAACATAAATTATTTTGCAGATAAATAAAATGCTGATTCCAATACAAAAAAATATTTAATCTTAGTTTGAATTACACTTTAGGAACTAGAAAAATGTCAAATTTGCCATAATATTGCAAAATGTTTGCATAGATTGTTTAGTAAAGAAGATCTAAAATCCAAGAGTATTGCCTCATTCTATATATTTATAAAAAATTATAAGTAAAATGTTTATATATATATATATATATATATATATATATATATATATATATATATATATATATATATATATATATATATATATATATATATATATATATATATATATATATATATATATATATATAATATTATAACATAAAAGACAGCTCGGAGCAACAATTTAAATAAAAATCTGGTGTTTTTGCAACTCTTTTAAACGTATTTTTTTGTACCGATCTTTTAATATTTTAAGTTCTTTTACCATGAAATTTTGTTTTAACAATAATCAGATGAAAAAAGCTTATCTGGCTTCCTAAAACATATGATTAAATAACTTAGATTTTAAAATGAACTAATGTGTTATTTATGATCATATCCACTTTACGAAAACTAAACGGCTATTTTTATTGTCCTACAATTGGAGTAGAGCACACAAATTTCTGTCAAAAACTTCATAAAATTTAAATAGTAACCTATTCTGTAAGATAAACTATACAATTAAAAATAGCAGGCTGGAGTTCTTATAAGTCTTTGATTAGTGATTTAGATGAGGATCAAAAATATGGAATAGAAATATTAAATATATAAAAGTATATCAGATAAAATTGAAAACAAAAATGTTAAATTGTAATTCATTAAGAAATTTAATGCAAAATTACAAAATTTATAAAATTATTAATTTATATTACTTATTAAAGTAATAAATTTAGATTTTTTAAATATAAAAACAGAATTAAACTTATTCATTAAATGGAAAATAGAATGTCTTCTACCACCTTTAATGGTATAATAATTAAAAGATTGCCTGAGTTTATCTTTTATTTATATGTTGGGAATTTATTCATTACCGCAGAGAAACTTAAAGTTGAAAAGTGTGTTAGTAACACAATAGCATGTTGGAAACATATTTAGAAATATATCTTTCTGCAACATTTATCATTTCCAGTTTCATGAAAATATTCCCAAAATAAAAAAAATAAAAAATTACCTTCCAAGTAATCAATCCCGTTTTAAGTAGGAATAAACATTTTTTAACTTTAAATAAAATGACAAAAGATTAATGAACTTTCCATCACAAAATTATTTTGAATATGCAATTCTTTTATTGATCGAAAAATCAAGAATACATTTGATTTGTGCAGAAAGGACTCTTTTGAGTCATATATCATTTAAAATATCTTGAATTTATTACCTTTTTGAGTAGGGAAAATTGATTGAATCCGACAGTGATATTTTTTTGTTTATCGAATTATTTAAATTTGTCCATTGAAATTTTCCACAAGCATACTGAAATCTATTATTAGATTGTGTTTCTTTAACTATCGATTAATCTGAAAAATCTATGCTATAATGTTGGACATTTTATTCATGATATGTTATTTAAGATTATCAAATAAATCTACAGTACCATTTATAAAATACATTTTAACAATGAATGTCAATTTTGATTTAAAATAACATAATATATTTTATGTAATGTATTCTGATTTCAGATTCAAAATATACTTCAATAAAATTTATGATTTTCTCTTATTAATTACTCATAAGTAATAATATGTTTGCAGCATGAAGTATAAATATTGATATGTACAAATACTTTGGGGACTAGGTTCTTCATTAAGATATTGAAATTGGAGAGTATAAGTATTGATAGTTATTCTCAACAAGTACCAAAAATGCATTTTTAGTAATAAATAGCATATATGTAAAATGCTTACAAAACTAATTTTAAACATTGATTAATAAATAAATTTATGCAAGATTCCACTAATACAAATATAGGAAATATATATTTTTATTTTGTTTTTATTAAATAATGAATGAAAGTATAGTCCTTAATAATATTTGTCTTACAGTAATTCTAAATGTTAGCAATATACTAAAAGCTTTTTGATTGGGAAATTTTTAAATTACATTCCCAGATACCAATGTAGACAACACTATGCATATAATAGTAGTATATATACTATTATATGCATAGTGTTGTCTAGACTGGTTTATATATGCATATACTACTATATAAACCTTTCCTTCTTAGTTATTATTAAATCTTCTTGTAATTCTTTCATTGTCATATACCCATATTTGTTTAGGATTGCTTATATCAATAAATTTTTAAAATTTTTAAAGTGGACTGTTTTTGAGCCAGTTATAATTATAACTGGTTCAAATTACATTTTAATGGAGAACGAAGTGTGCGATACCTGAAAAATATTATCGTAAAAATATTGAATTATTATTTTGAATGTCTGATGATTAAGTTCATTATTCCTAGAATCAAAAACGTAATTTGAATAGAAGTTAAACCATGTTAAAGTAGTTACCTTAGCAAACAACCTAATTAATACCATGACTCTTGATGGTTGAGTAAGCACAAATATTTAGTTGTTTAAATGATAATTTAATTTTACTTATTCAATTAGTTGATAAATGTAAGAAAATGTATTATTTTGAATGTTTAGTTAGAAATAGTCATTAAATAAAAACTGTTTTATGTATTTTTGTAACTATTTTAACATGTAGATTAAACTAACAGTTATTTAATATACTTTTAGTTTATCGACAACATTGTTGACTTATTGCATTCTACTTATTACAATTTACAACTGACGTCATTTATAAATATGATAGTTTAAATTAAATATTCATTCAGATTATTCACGTAAAACTACTTGTATTTGTCAACATTTACATGATATTCAACTTCAGTATTTTTTAACCGAAATTATTATTTCGAAACAAAAATAAAATATTTGTGAGGTTTGTATTCAGCCATTCTAATATAAAGTTTGTTTGAAGCTCATAATTTTCTAAATTTTCACTACTTCAATGATTTTTAAAATGCTGTAACACTAAAAGATTTAAATCTGTCATGACTTTTCATTAATATTATAACATAAATTATTTTAAGAACATGTAAATTAAGTTGTTAATTAATTTATAAATGTATAACTTAGATAAAAAGATGAAAGTACAAAATATCCTAATTTATTAGGAAAAGGTTGTAATTTCCCAGCTGTATACTGTAATAAAGAAGTTTATGCAATAAATAATACATATTTTGTTTCATAAGAAATAATTGAATCTAAATTCTTCCTAATTTCAGCTTTTAATGTTACTTTGAACAAAATTTTATGTTTTTATAAAACTAACATGCTAATAAGTTAAATGTTTATATGTTTAGATTTTCCTTTGTAAGTATTTAGAGTTTAATACAGATTTCTCAATCAAAATTAGATTTGCTTAAACATATGCAAGAATAACTCTTGTACAATTTATTAGCTAATAAGTAAAAAAATGCAGCAATATTTTTACAAAATATACCAAAATAGACAGTTAATGCTGTAAATTCTAACACATTTAATATAATATATAATTTTTAGTTATAGACAATATTGATAATCACTATTGAAAATGTATGCAATTTTTATAAACGTCTTTATAATAAATTCTAATCTTAGAATTGAAATAATATATTTGAATAATATAATTTTTTAAGAGTCATGTTATTGTATTACGAAAGTCAAAAACTGAGAATTTAAAGTGACATTAATAAAATGTTTAATTTTTATAAAATGTGGTAAAAATAAATATAATGAATAAAAATTGGAAAAAAATATATTTGACGAAAATTTGCTTTTTGATAGCATATAAATATCTGTGATGAAATATCTTAATAAATTGAATAATTATAGCAAATCAGATGGTGACCATTTTTCCCATCATGGTCCAAAATTATAATCTATATTATCTCACAGATGATTTGAAAAGTCATCTATATTGTCATGGATAACCAAATGTAAGAATTTGACTAAGCATAAAAATAATCAAGTGATTATGCATATCTTACCCATAAATTTATTTTGTACCAAATGCATAGTTATTGAAAATGAAAATAAGTTATTAGTTTTAAAGAAACAATGTTTTTAAAAATCTTTCAAATTATGTCATTATTTTCTTGATTACAGTTTATTACAATTTAAAATTTTACCTTTTTTATATCAGTTAATCATACACATATTCCATTATCCCAGCTCAATTATAAAAATTTTAATAAAAGGTATGCTTTATGCTTATGAGATTTATTCAAATAAATCCCTTTAAAAAGATTACGTAACTTTCCCAAATTTTTAATTTCATTTTTTTCTAAATGTCTTGAGTTGGAAAATGGAATTCATAAAGTAAGAAATATGTGTACTAATGATTGCAAGATACAAACACTAAAACTTTCTCCTTACAAAACTTTAATCAAAAGATTTCTAGTTAAAAGATGCCTGCTAAATATTTAATTTTATAAAAATACCCAAAAATTAATTAATTTATTTAAACATTATGATATCATCACATGTGTTCTTCCTGAGAAAAAAACTGAGTGTGCTTTTATCTCTAAAAGATGCTCCTAAACTAACCGGAGTATTAGTGTAATCCTTAGCAGAAGCACCACAAATCTCTCTCAGCAAGAACATCTACTACCACATCCTGCAAGAAAGCATCATTTATTTTTATATTTCTATACATTAGGTTAGAAAAAATTATATCGCGGTGTATGTTCAGATATAAATGTATGCTTCGTGGCCCGGAATCCTCGATCTATAAGGACGTACTTAGCAACGCTTATGCATAATGCATGAAGAATTTTCGATCGCTGGAAACTGAAAAAAAATCGTATTAGGGTGATATCGAATACGGATAAATGCTGGAGGAACATGAAGGAGGCCCCAAACAAGCTTTCTCCAGAAAAAAAGTTGTACCTCCCCCACCATTCCTTCTCGCCACCATCTCATTGCTTACAATTTCCTTCGCTACCTCCACCATGATCAGGAGAAGAGAAGCTTAAGTGAAACGTCTCATATTTCTAATCTTGAATTAAATATATTTAAAGGGATAATTTTTTGCTTATTTCTTTCATCTGGGGTTCTGCCAAAAAAATTTGGTTATATTGTTTTTCAAATAGGCTTGTATTAACAGTTGTGCTTCAAATCGAATGTAATTTTAAGTGAAGGTAAGCAGCACGTGTCAAAATTTACATTTTACACCAGTGAATTGTTTAAAATACCTTAACTTTCTTTTATTTTAGAATATGTAAAAATTTTTTAAAGTATTAATTTTCATTGTTTTGTAGTTTCAATAAGTTTGTACTTTCTTGTACCTATTTATATTAAATGAATCCAATAGAGATTTTTCATATATATATATATATATATATATATATATATATATATATATATATATATATATATATATATATATATATATATATATATATATTTCATTATACAAATAATGTTCCATAAATATTTTAAAAATTAAGTGAAATATTAATTTTAATACACACGAAAAATATTTATGGTAGTATAGAAACTATTTCTTCAAATACTTTTTGAATAATATTTATGAGCTTTTAAATTCATTTCTAAAAAAATTAATAAATGTTTCTCTTATTATTTCAAACACTTATTTATGAGATTTGTTTTTAAAAATTCTTTAACGCTGCAATAAAACTAGGTTTAATATAATTAATCTTCATTTGATTATTTGCTTCAGAAATATTATAGTAAAATTTATTGACAAACTCTTCCACAAATGATTACATCTATACCCTCCATCTATAGGAATCTATTTATCTATCTACCTATAGACATGTATATATAAATATATAAGTACACATTCCTATTAAAGTAATTTAGATATGTATTAAATAAATTATATATTGAATAAACATGCAGATTTGGAACTATATAAAATTATCAATATCAATATGATAAATTTATGAGTAACATGTCATATATTTTATCACTTGAAATTATCATACATTTCATTATTATTAGATATAATAAATACAAATAAAAATTGTTATGAATATTTTCATATTTAGCTTTTATTAAACATAAAAAAATAATAATTTAACAAGAAAAGGAAAAAATTGCATAGGAAAACAATTCATTAGTAAATAAAAAATCATTACACATTTTAAAACAAATATATGAAATAAATTGCATGAAAAAAATTCATATAAGATTTATGGTGATAATAATGATAGAGAATTTAGAAAAATATTAATCAAAATTAAATTTTAAAAAGTGTTCCACCTGAAGTAATTGAAACTGTAGTGTGCTATAAATCGATGCATATTATTCAAAAATTATGAAACATATGTGCAAAGAATATTAACAGAATGAAAAATATTTTTAAGCCTTTGTTTGACCAATAAAATAAAGAGAGAGGTATTTCCATAAAAATTTAATAAAATAATCTAATTCTCTATTTTTTATAAGTAATCACATTAATTTAATCAGATTACAGAAGTTTAAAATGAGACATCTCTGTTCTAAAATTTTATCATTCGATGATAAAAAAAATGATTCTCTGTACAATTATGAGAGATTTACTAAATTAAATATCTTTTGGTAATAAAGAAAAAAATGGTATTTTAATAATAAATAATTGCATACCTGTTATTTGCTATCCATAAAAAATATTGAATAATACAAGGAATTACATACACGTATTTGTAATATTTATTACAATAAAAAAGTGAAAATTTTAAGTTTGTGGTTTAACATTATGGAAACTATATAGATTGTAAATTATATTAAAATATTTACTGATAGAAAATACTGAAAATTTGAGATTATCAAACTATGTATTCTTGTTTAAGTAACTTTTTTTTAAATCCCAGAATTGTTTTTTATACAAAATTTATGAGATTCGGCTTTAGGATTACCGTACCCTAACATAAACTTTTTAAATTGCAAAATGCGAATTACTTAGGAGATAATGCTATTACATTGTGAGTGGGTGTTTCATTAAAAAAAACATGTTGTTAACTCTTTCCATTATGAGTTTGTTTTTATACTTAATACCTTGAAACTATTTGTTTTCTTTTTTATTCTATTCTTTTATTATTTTTTATGTGTAGACCAGTCCTTTTGAGCAAATCTCATTTAAAGATTAATGTTCAATTTAAAATATTGTAAACGAAATTCACGCATTTCTATGAGTTAAAATGATACACATTTAAGGAAATAATTTGATATTGTATAGTGCAATATGTGAACAAACATATTTGCATTTGATTAATATCAGAATTTGTGTTATATATTATAAACGCATTATTTTTAATAAAATACTAATTATTTTGAAATATTTTTTCATTAATTTTATTCACATAATTACAAAAATCTCAACATGTTTATATTTTAATTTTCTACCTCTCAAATTGCAAACTAACTTTTAAAAAAAGGTTTATTTCAACTTAATGCAGAACAAATCTTTCTTTTCAAAATTACTAATATTTTTTATGAAATAATTTTTGGAAATATCAAAATATAGTATAGTTTATTTCTGAAATATAGATATGTAAATTAATAATAAATTATGATAATATAACTTAACTGTTAAGATATTTAAACATTTGTGAAAAAAATTTCTTATTAATTCAAAATAATTTTACTAAACTTTATAGGTTTAACTTTGTTTATACGTGTGATTATTTCTTTATTTATCAGTACACTACTTAATAATGACTGACCATGTCACGGAAAAATTTATTTTTGTGAAAAAAAATGCACTGCTAATAAATTTGAATTTATATAAGAAAGTGATTTTACAGTTATTTAAAATTAATATAAATGAATATTTTTGTGTGTATAACAGAGAACACAGATGGACAAGTTACATAAAAAAATTAAAATATTTTACATTTACCATATCTATTCAAACATATCTTATTTTGTTTTAAGTTATTGTATAAAAATAATGATAGTTTTCTTTTTCATAAATGCATTGTTAATTTTAGAGATGGTTTTTCTTCTCATTTACCAAAAATATAATTTGGTTAAAATAGTTTTAAAATACTGATAAAAATCCCCATGTATCTCAGTGAATACATTCGTTTGAAAATAAATATATAATATTAGATATTTCTTATATTTGTGTTATATGTTGATTGTTTATCTTCAGTTTTATGCTAGTGCTCTTGTATATGTTTTAATGTTTTATTTGTAGCTTAATGTGGTTTTCGGGTGTTTGACTATTATCTTTGGCTACTGCAAAAAAAAAAAAAAAAAAAAAAAAAAAAACAGACTTTGTGCCAATGTGGTCCCTTGACTTAACTGTCTACATTGTCATTTTATTCCACTTTTTCAATTTATTTTGTTTCTTAATTCGAATTTCAATTACATTAGCAGTTCTGACGTTCTTCTTATAATATTTGCTTTTTGCTTTTCTGACATGTATTTCAAGTCTAACAAGTTTTGAGAATATATATATATATATATATATATATATATATATATATATATATATATATATATATATATATATATATATATATATTGATAGATAGATATAGATATGTATGTATTTAATTATGTTCATATATCACAAGGAAGGAAAATATTTAGTGTTACAAGGATGTATCAATTTTTATTAAAGTCAAATATATTTTATTCAGATAATTTGCAATATGATACCTTGAGCATAAACATATACCTTAGGCCACTATCATCAAAATTTTGGTGAGATATATTTCTTAAGCTTATACAAAACGCAGCTGGAAGAAGGAAGAAATAGAGTTCAAACTATAAAAATGTAATGCCAACCTACAAAAGTGTATACCATTGGGTTTTATTTACATGCGTTATATTAAAGTAGAGTACCCGTTATTTCGCTCTTTTGCAGAAGGTGAAAATCGAATTTGAAACATATTTGAAATACTGAAAAAAATCTATTTATTTGTCATTTGCAACTTCTCGTGGTTTTCAAATGATGCAAAGGAGAAAATAAGAGTTCTAGCATGAAAATAACATTTTCTCTCCTTATTTAAATTACGTTTTAAAAAATAAAAAGTACGCAAGTTTCTTTAAGCATGTATATATAAAAATTTTCAGCTGATATGGAATTTTAAAAAGTATTCTAGAATTGTTCTATCTAACATTGAAAATTCAAAAAAACAATAACATATTTCTTTTTCTAAATTTTTAAGGTATACAAGATGTTTCAGATTATGAAGTTAAATGATTTTTCAAGAGATTTCTTGAGTAAAAGTTTAATGAATATTTTAGTTTAATTAAATTTTTAAATGGTAAAAAATTTGAATTGTTAGGTGAAATATTTTCCCAAAATTATATATTAATTAATTTTATGTATTTAAGAAAACAAAACAATATTTCTTACCCAAATATAGATATATTGAGAATTAAAGTTAAATTGTTTCAATGTTACGTTAACTAAGTTTCTCACAAAGCTGAACTCAGTACTGACTCAAATTTCCTGGTCAATAATTATAACAATTGCTATAATTAACTTTGTCAGCAGTACCAAATTTTAAAAAGTTCATTTTTCACAAGTCATTGTTGCAATATATATTTAAATATAATACAAATATAGTTCAAATACATTTTTATAACTATAAATTCATTGATAAATAATTATATTCTTAAAATTCCTCATGTCTATTTTATTTTATAAATTTATTCTATGAATATTTTTTAATTGATATTTATGAATCATAAGTAAAAGACTTTGAAACTAAGAGGCTTAGAGGAATATAATTTTAAATTTAATTTTGGGCATTTTCTTATACAATTTTAAATTATGTAACACATTCTTTTCTTTCTGGAAAGTGATTTTTCATCCCGAAGTTATTTATTATGAAGCATTTTTAGTTACTAAGGAACTAAGAATTAAAAAAAAATATGTTTAGAAAGTATATTATTAAATGAAGTTCGTTAACAATTAATAAATAAGTTTTCCTTTAATATAAAAATAATATTTATCAGTTATATATAGAATTTGTTTCCATATAACTGTAAATATCACAAAACTGTTTTTCAATAAATACTTAATTTTCTTTCATAAATCTTCATAATAAATGAAAATATTTTTCTTACGAACAATTATTTAATATATAATGCTAACTGCTTTTCAAATAATTAAATTCTTGAATCAAGACATACAACAAATTCCATTTCAAACTACAGCAAAATTATTCCTTACGAAATGAATAAAAAATTAGGATTGAAGTCAAAAGATTTGACTTATAATAATCTTTAGAAAATACTCACGTTGCTAAATTCTAATAGATTAAAGTATTCTAAGTTTTAAACTATGACCATTTACATTTAACGATAAAGGCTGCACTGAAATAACGCATCTTAATTGTTCCCTACCTTTGTATTTTATGATAATTATGGAAAGAGCGTCACACACACACACAGGTCACAGATTAAACTAAATCTTTACCAATACTAGTTCCAATAATTGAAATGAGAATTGGTACCTTTAAAGTCGTAACTAAGGTAAATTGGAAGCTGCAATTGTTAGCCATCGTACGCTCAATCAAAATTGAAGATAGCTTTCGCAGTCCTTTGAATAGACCAAACCTTCTGTTACCTCGTGCATATGGAAACAAGGGCTTTGGTCTTCGCTTAAATTTGCAATTAATTCCTTCCACTGACTCTAAGTTTGAATCGAAAATTGCATTCGCATGTTGAAATTAGTTACCTGTTCTTTGATACTTTAGATGGAATTCATCAGCGAAAATTTCCTCTAAATGGAAAATATTGTTACAACAAATAGTTAATTCAGAAAGTAGCTTAGTACAGTCTTCTTGCAAAAGTTGCTATATATATATATATATATATATATATATATATATATATATATATATATATATATATATATATATATATATATATATATATATATATATATATATATACATAGTGCGTAATATTTTAACTAAAGAATTTAAGACAAAAGTTAAATCCTTTATTCAAGTTTCAATCTTCTAAATATAAAACTACCCTTAAATTTTATATAAATCTTGTTTAGTAATTTTAAAAGCTGTGTTTATTTGAAATATGGAATAGTATTCAATAAATTTCGCTTAAAATTGTACTTCCATAAATATTCAATTAGTCAAGAACTTTTTTTATACACTGTAGTTTTATTTTTGACTGATGGAAATGAATTGCAAAAAATCATTTCCTTTTTTTGTATATTTATAGATTTTAAGACAAAAAATAGAACATTGTGTTATTTGTAGATTTACGTTTTGTATTTATTAAAGTTTTTGTTCTAACTCCTGCTATAAGGAAACCATAATGCTTATCAAACTTTATTTTAAAGATTTCTTTATATCTGAAACTTATTATTTTTATAGCTATGGTATTTGGGTTAATGGATTTATTATAAGCAAACATTTTTTATTATGTGAGTTAAAAGTATTAAATAACACACCATTATTTGAATTAATATTGATTTATCATAAATATATTTAACAGCTAAATGTTACTACATTTAAAAAATTTTTCTTAAATTTTAGTAATCTTCATTTAATTTTTTTAAAATAAAAATATATAAAATATTTTTCAAATCAAGAACTCTTTTTTAGCATAATGTGCTTTCAACAATTATCCAAGTGAAAATCTTAGCAAGTCACAAGTCTCTTATTATCCGAAGAAAGTAATACGTATAAAAGAAAGTGGCGCTGGTGAATGAGTTTCAATGAAGTTTCGTGATAAAACACACGGCCTCTAAATTGAACCCCTAGCAACTTATTTGAAGTTTCCAATTACAGATTTCTGCAAATCGAGAAACTCCTTTCGTTGCGCGAAAGGGAAGCAGAGTTCATTATAGAAAATCAATATATTCGCTATGGTCTTAAGAAATTCGAGAAAAACTTAGAAAAAGAAGTATAAAAGAGTTTTTTCTAGTATTCTTAAGTTAAATTATTATACAGTTACTGAATAAAAATACTTCAAAATTTCAAGAGAATAAGGGCATAATTATAATAAATTCGTATCATTTTAATAATATTTCTCTACTTGTCATTTTTTAAGTTACACTAAAGAATCCTCTATATTACATATTCTGAAATTAAACTATAAAATGAAAAAATTTATAAAAGATTTAAGATTTAAGATAATTTACGAAAGATTTAAAAAGATTTATAAAAGAATTTAAAGAACAGAATTTGTACATATGAGAATGCAATTAAATACGTAGTGATAGGGGAGCATTATAATATTAACTTTATAATTTATTTTAGTAAATTATACTATATATTCCAAATATTTACAAAAACAAAATTTATAAAAAGGGAATTTTTAATGGATTTTAACATTATTTTCTATTTATTAAAAAATTAGAACTATGTATTAAAATTATCATCAATTTATTTGTTATATATATATATATATATATATATATATATATATATATATATATATATATATATATATATATATATATATATATATATATATATATATATATATATATATATATTTATTTATTTATTTATTTATTTATTTATATATTATATAGAATATTATATATTATTAATTGATATAATATTCTAAATTAAAGATTGACAATATAAAAACTAATTAAATAATATATTTTCTTTTTTTCCGAATTCAAATATTTTAATCTTAAATTCTATAATCGAGACATTAAATACCAAATTCAAGTAAAGGATATTTAATTTACTGTGTCTCATCATGTATTATACTGAAATCAGCACAAAACTTATTTTATAGCATAATTTTGGATAATGGTTTGGAAAAAGATTTCCAATCAACTATTTTAACTGTTGTAAACACACACTATTTCAGTAAATTTAAGATTAATTACTTGTGCTGTTATGCATGTAATTGAAGAAGAAACAGAAAATTCTGTATTCAGGTTCTTACATTTCTCTAACTTCTTACTGCAGACACAGTAAAAAATACTTGTAATAAAAACACGCATGTTGAATAAAAACGATACATGATAAAAATAAGTGTCATTATAAACATCTATAATATCTTCAATTTGTGTTTTAATATTGAAAACTTTAATTAAATATCTCAACTACTAAAACTATTTTTAAATTTTCTATAACATTATAAAGACAAACAATCCTATTAAACATTAAATTTTATGCAGCAAATTTCTAAATGGACTAATATGAGAGTTTTCTCAAACATATTCTGCTATGGTTTCAAATCCTAAAGATTCCAAAACAAAATATATGTAGCCACATTACAAAAGCATGAATGGTCACAGCTCTCTTGCACTGAATCTCAGTGCTAGATACTGAAGATAATGCCATCACCGCGCTTCACGCTTCTTTACTTGATAGACATTCAGTGACATCAGCCATACGTAGTTAGGTGGGAGTGTTTCGCTTTTCTCACTTTTCTCTGCTTTTATTCAGAGATTTTTTCCGCTGAAAAGTAGGGGTGTGTGTTCAGAAATGGGTTCTTAATGGTCCTTTTTTCTCGTTAAGGACCGAACTCCCAAGGCATTAGAGACCGTGGACAGATTAAATAAGATAGGGGGTCTCCCTAAATTTAATTTGGATGCGTAACATCAGAAAATGACATTTACATTCAGTATAGAAGGCTTCCATCCTAGATACTGTGATAACGTTCTGTGTAGGTAAATATTTTAACAAGTAATTCTATCCAATAAGATATTATATAACCTTTATTTAAAGCATTGTGTACATGAATTTTTATCGGAATAAATGTTTGTGAAAGTGGCATATTAAATTTCAAATATTATTATATAATATATAGATTATTAAATAATTTAAGTCTTTTCAAAGTTGATATTTACACACAGATTTACGAATATAATATTTAATAAAAAGGAATATGTTGTTTAATTAAGTTATCTATTAAATGATCTTAAGAACTATTGATTTTGAACATAAAGTTATACTTAAATATTTGAGAAAATCACAAACTCTTTCTGCATTAAATAAAAGTTAAATGACATATTGATTACCTGTAATACAATTTGTACCTTTGGAACAGTTAATAATATTTAAGAATTATTAGTTATTCCATTAGAAATTCTTAATATTTTCTTAGTATGGGAATGTTATTAAGATTGTCATCAGATAACTTGCAGTGTTTTTATAATTGATGTAAAATGTGATACTTAACTAAGATAATAGAAAATTTTGTATAGTAAATAATAATTATGCATGCATAAAACTATTTTTTGCTATATGTTTACATGACATATTACACAAAATAATCAATATTTTTAAATTTGATATACAAAGATAATTTATTTATAAGTGAATATTAAAATATTCCCTTTAAAATGTAACCATTTTTTATTGAATCTAAATATAGTATAAGTGTTAATATAAATCAAATTATTTTTAAATAAATTTTAGCATAAGACATCACTGTGTGAAGATTATAATAATTCTCTAAAAAAATTTATAAAAAAGTGAATAAGTTATATTTTTCACTTTTTAAATGCATTAATAATTCATGAAACTTTTTTTGATTTAGAACTTGTTGTTACAAAAATAATCGTTGTTAATATTATTAATAAAATATAGAAACATTATTATGTGCCACAAACATTATCTATTTTTTAACTGGAAATAAAGAGTAAATTTCCATATTTAAAAAATAACTAAGAATATAAATATGTGAAAAAGGTATATTTTATTTTTAAGTAACATTTCCTTCATGTAATGATCTATTGTTTACGAAAAAAAAATGATATTTCTGTTTAGACAGTACCTAAGAATAAAATTTTAATTTATTAATTTATGTTAATTCGTGTGGGAAGGATAAAATTTGCAAAGTTTAATAAACAATAAAATTTATTTTAAATATAAACAGGCTTTTGTAATATCATGTAAATGTGATAACAACTAAAGCGTAAAAATGCTTGTATGTCAATCATTATGAATTTTAAATATAAGTAAACAAAGGAAACCTCAAATTATTCCTACATATTTATTTACAATACAACATTATCATTACTGACAACTTGTCTTATTATTGTTTAATTTCTCATATCTTTGCATAAGTGTTTGAATTGAAATACAATTTTCATATTGTTTATTTTCATACGCTTACAATTAAATTTATAATATTTTTGTCATATTTGGATATTAAACTCAAAATAAGTTTAGTGCTTTCAATTCGTGACATTTTCGCGTTAATTTATTTTACTTAAAATTGCTTTAATTAGTAGATTTAATCTACTTTAGTTACTAATTTGCATTTATATAATTTTTAAATTTTGATTGAACACTAATATATAAACTATATATGTACACTGAATTACAAAATTGAAATTTTATATTCAATACTTCAGAATCAAAATGCAATTGAAATGTTACCAAACATTTTACACAAATCAGGAAACTCTCATTTCCCTTTTCTTATTTATTATTCTAAGAAATCCAAACCTAATACACATATATAAGCAACAAACTATCGAATAATGCAAAACATTTACTTTCTAAGCAAACAAGGTTTTTAAATCATTCATTCATAAAACATTAAAAGTGGCCTAGCCTATTTTTGCAAATAAGTTAAAACATGCATGAGACTATTCTTTTTCAAAAAACAGATTCTTTCAGAGGCAGAGAACATTTTAAAATTTTCCCCATGACTTAAAGTAAACAGCAAATCATCAATGTTCTCCCTGTGAACTCGGTAGGACAAACAGAATTGTCAATTCCTCCTCAGAACGTCAGCAGCCAAGCAAATAGCATAACTCTGATTCAACCAATAACAAACCTTCCACTGGCTCCACATACAAAATCTCGACACTGGATATCGGATCGATGAATACTATCGACAACTGCCTCCAAAAAAGGTTCATTCTATATCGGATTGGAGTAGTGGCATAGTAAGAGCAAGTTCTGACTGACAAGTGTGCTTGAATCCAATTTTCTTCAGCATGTTTATCTCTGTTGGGAAATTTATAGAGAATGCTTTAAGTGTATAATGACAAAATTCCTTTTGCGAATATTATTAATAGATTTTTCTCTCATAAAGTCATTAAATATGAATAAAGTGTATTACTTAAGAGAATACAATAGGATATAAATATATTTCATAAATTTGCTATTAGCACTGAATGTATATTAAAACATCTAATGCACTGTATACCTTATTAATTTACATAACAATAAATCTTTAATCTAATCTAAAATATTTTGTCCAAGATTTAATCCAAGAGAACTTAAATAATAACATGAAGAATTTATTTTTATTAAATATAGTATTATGTAAAATATATAGCTCTCGGGGAAAGAAAAACATAAATTATTTTATTTTTGTGCATAATAAATTTTATTCTACTATAAGAATTTAAATTTCATTATTCTAACTATACTAAGAACTGAAAATAATAAATAATTTATGCGATTGTACATAATTTTCAAAAATATTTTAAAACATATTTAATTTAATTAATTTTTTATAACTTTTTAATATTTTTAGATAATATACATTTATGCTTATGTTATTTTAGTAAAAGCTGAACTAGATGATATTTAAAATCTCGAATATCGGAAATATCTTTTATTGCCATTTAAATTAAACGTACGCTTTATTTCTATTTAATGTAAAATTTTAATAATTTATTACAAAACCAAATTTTTCTCCTAATTAAAGGAAATAATTTTAGTTTGTAAAAAAAAGATTCAATTAAAATATTAATTTTTCTTTTAATAAATGCATTGATTTTTTTATCCGTTTCGAAAATATTAAATTCAGTATTATGATTAATATTCCATTTTTATTTCTTCTGAGTTTTTAAATTTAATAATGCATAAAAGATGATGAAAGTAAGTAGCAAATTTAGCAAAATTTACGAATTTATATGGATTGTAAGAAGTTCAATAAGCCCACAAATGTTCATTAAATTTTATCTCTGATAATATATATATATATATATATATATATATATATATATATATATATATATATATATATATATATATATATATATATATATAAATGCAATAAAATTAATTTGAACTAGATTTGTAAACATTGCTTATATATATTTGATTTATTGCCTAAATAATTTTATATTTTTAAGCTATTGGGACTTGGCTTACCTAAAGATTTTTGGTCTCGTTACTAAGATTCAAACACTAGATATTTTCAAAAATAACTTATGAATAAAAATATATAAAAATATCAATTTAAATTAATAATGAATTATTTTTATTAATGAATTATTTCCTTTAAGATTAGAATCACTTATATCGTTGGAGAAATTCGCAAAAATCGAAAATTTTATCTTCCAGATTTCGAATGAATATCTGCTAAGAGAAGACCACTATGTCAATCATCTTCTGCCCTGTTGAAAGATGTTGAATAACGATATCATGTCAATTTTTTAAACCCCGTTTATTGCACTGCGATAACATCTGTAGAGTTAAAATATTAAAGTTTCACGCATGGAGATTTATTGGAAACGCTATTTGTATTATTTGAAAGTAATGATATTATGAGAAAAGTAACAATTACAGTGAATAAAATTCACATCCAAAGGCTGATGCACACAGAACAGCGGTAGTTTACCCATAGCTAAAAAAGCATATTTCTAGCATTTTCAGTTAATTCCAATTGAACTTTAGAAGCGTTACCAAAGTTAAAAACAGAGTTTACAGTAAAATTGGATATTACTTTTACTTTGGACTGTCGCTTGCCAATGACATTGAGTTCTTTTTTGGGTTTAGACGAGAAAGACAAGTGACTTCTAAAATTAAAATTGTTTTAATAATTTTTCAAATTTCGGGAAAATAGAATTAAGAGTAGCCTTTCGTTGAATTTGAATGGCTACGAATTTTTTGTCGATTCACGCTTCAAATTTTGTAAGATTGAAGTGACTAAATTGTTTACTTTTACCTCAGTAATTTCTGATGGTTGATTAGATTTGACAAACAGTAGCGAAATCAGTTTAAGAACTTCTAAATCGACTTCTTGCTGCAATGAAAGGTAGAAGATTTATCGACTTAAATTTTAAAAACCGAATTTCTTCATCCCAATATGGACATGTGGGATCATCTGAGACCTGGATTTTGTTAGTGAAATCCTTTGCACAATATGGACATTAGCAGGACAAGGATTGCTATTGTGATGTGAGCCACAAAGTAAGAACAAAACTGATAGTGTGTTACATTTCTTAGATGCATGTGCATATTTAAAGCAAACACCACATTGACAAACTTTATCTTCAAAAATATTCAAATTTATTCTAAATAAAAACACCAAATTAAGACGGTATTTTATGCGTGTACACTCTCACAAGCATTCATTTTTAGCTGTCAGATGATTCCTTTTTCATTGAAACGTCTGATTTTAAATACAATAAAGCCACAATTTTTCAATTTCTAACACTGGATTTTCTAGAGATTTGTCCACTGATATGAATGGGATAATGTATTTTGTAGTGTACAGTACAATTTGGGGAGTTACAGGTACATTTAATACAAATTCAAATCTACAAACTTCTATTGTAGTTTTATAATAAGTTTGCGGATGAACTTCTTCTATCCCATTCTTGTTGGAAATAGCGTTTAAAAATTCAGATTCTAACTAAGAGAGAGAGAGAGAGAAAGAGAGAGAAGGCTGTTTAGGAATAGAGCATATCTTGATGTAGGATACAAAAACACTATGAAATTGGAAACTGGCTTCTGAAGCTAATAGTATAGCTAGAGAGATGTAAAATCATCGTAATCTACTAAATTACTCGATGCACATATAGGTATGCAATATTTACAGTCTATGAAGGACGTGTCACCATGCACGTCTGTCATGATAAATGGATCATATTCTACGTATGGAAAAAAAATGAATTTAAAACAATTTTATTGAAATTCCCGAAAAAAATCAAATAAAAGAAAATAAGTTGCTTGAGGCTTTTTCAAAGCAAATACAATTTTCAAGGAAAAAAGTACTAAGCACAAAAATACTATAGCAAGTTTTCTTCAGGACATCCTTACTAAGTATTCTAAGTATAGCTGGAAAAGTTATAAAGTTACATGATAATGGTACCAAATTTCTAGCTTGATGTTAAAGTTCATAATTTTTATTAATTTACTATAATTGGTTAAAATTAACTTGAATTATATCTCTACTATTATGTAGAAAATTAACCGAATATAGTTTTACTATGTAACGATCAAATCTCTAATAGTTAAAGTGATACTGAAGAAGTCATTTATAATTCAATTTTTTCGGTAAGAGTGCCCATTCCTCAATCAGCATCTGTTTCAGTTGCTGCGTGTTCCCCGGAAAATGCATACATGTCGCAATGCGTCTTCCCAAAGCATCCCACATATGTTCTATGGGATTTAAATCAAGGGAGTACGCTGGCCAATCCATTCGGGTAATGTCTTCTTTTTCCAGTAGCTACTGAACAGCATGAATCCGATGTGGCCGTGCATTGTCATAAAAAAATGAAATCTGCTCCAATGGCACCTTGGAACAGATGCACATGGGGAAGGATTACCCGGACAATAGCGATCTCCGGTTACAGAACCTATGTCGAAATCGTGGAGCTCAGTTCCCATGTTCAGCATAATACCTCCCCAGACGAGAACTCCAGGACCACCATAACTGTCTCTTTCCGTTATGTTACTGGGATGAAACCATGTCCCAACCTCTCCCCAAATCAACTGGCGTTGAGAATCGCTTGTGGTACTGAAACAACTCTCATCAGTGAAGAGGACGCGACTCCATTGATCAGATGTCCAGTTTTTATGCTCTTTGCACCACTCTAAGCGGTGCCGCTGATGGTGAGCTGTCAACGGAATGCAGCGTTTGGGACGGCGGGCGAATGGGCCACGTTTGTGAAGGCGTCTGGCCACAGTAAACCGCGACATTTGTCGCCCCGTTACTGTACACAGTTGCTGAGAAATGGTGCTTGCTGACTGGTTTCGGGTATTTTTCGTCTGCAAGACGATATAGCGGTAATCCACTGCTGTTGTTTTCCTGCGGCGGCCACAACCAGCCTTTCGAACAGCTGTACCTGTGGTTTTGAAGGCTTTTCAAGTTTGCAAAACGACACTTTTGTTGATTCCGAACTCTTCAGCTACACTGGTCACATTACGTCCCTCCTCCAGTTTTCCAATCACTCTTCCAGGTGTGCAGTCGTCCAGGTGATTTCTTCTAGCCATATTTCACGGACACACTCACTTGCACTTGAAACGAAAGTTGTAATTGCTCCTCCGTCCTTCTTTTTATTGTTGGCTTGAATTACGCTCACCCAGCGCACGCGTTTTGCATACGCTCACATCACATCTGACGTTTTGCCACTGATATTTGCATACGCATGACCTTTCTACTGAGTTACGTGTTCATTGCACTGATCGCAAGAACTCCTTTTATGCAATTTCATGGCTATCTGCTTAAAATTTACATTGTTGCTTAAGTTTTTCACACCAGTGTAAATTGTAAACAAAATAATGCTATCTTTGTATTTTTTAATTGATATTATTAGATAATGTATTGCGTTTTGGAATTTGGTATATGATATTGTCACTCAAAAGTCACTTCTTGTATCAGTTAGATAATTAGACGAAGAACTACATTTTAAAAAAGAATTATGAATTACTATAAACATTCAAATCTAAGATGATGAACCAATGAATAAACTACTGAACATCTGATTGATGATTTAACCAACTGACTGCTGGCATTAAATTGTAATGAATGCAACATTTATATTTAAAGCACTAAAATAATAATTTAAAAAAGTATTTCATTTATTTGTTCCATCAGAGGTTCTAGAGTAGTTTGAATTTCTAAACATAACATTTAAAAAGGAAAGAAAGGTAAAACCTTATTCTGAATTCCTATAAAAGAATTAATTTATTGATGTTTACAAAATGCTCATTGTATGATAAAAATAATTAGATTTTCAAATATATTAATTTAATTTATACAATTTGATAAAAATTTATTGTGATTTTTTAATGTTTTCTTCTCCTACTTCGTCATTTAGAAAAACATTTTTATATTTTATTACTAACATATCTACTCCCATACCTATAACACTCATTTTTGCTTATAATTTGTAATAATTTGAAATATGATTCATAAATTTTTTCTCTTATTGATTTGATTATTTAATATTAAAGTTTCAGTATTTTATATATTATCTAATATTTTCGAGTAAACACTTTACAAAAATAACATTAATCGTATGATACATAAATCCCCAATTCAGAAAGTTTTTGAATCACAAAATCTTCAATGATCCATGTAAAAATATATTTTGAGTATTCTGAATATTTTTATGTTGGGAATAACGATATTAAAATGAAAGAAATAAACTATTCTGTTATTTAATACAGAATCCAATAAGATTTTGTAGAATGCAATATAAATAGGAACAAATGTTTCATGAGAGAGAAGAATCGTACAGGTGGTAAACGTGTTGGACAAGGTTATGATAAGAATCTCTCAAAGCATCAGGGAAATATTCGATATTTAACTTTAATTTGAAGTCAACTGCTTGATATAAGCTTATATATTAATAGAAGGAAAATAGAAGTTATCCATTTATTAGAAAATGCATACGCAAAAAATATACTTTTACTAAAACTTTTTCAACTGTAATATTTTTTAACATAAATTTAAAAATAAATTAAAAAGTACTTAAAACTTAAGTTACGCAAATCTATTGCACTGTTGCATTGTTCATCATATCGTATGCAATCATAAAAATTCTGTTAACTATTTAGAATAAATCAGATATTCAGTATAAGCTATATTTAATTAAAGTTTATAACACTTGAAATTCATAAATGATTTTAAAATAATTATTCAAACAATGTATCAAGTTGAACTCAATTGCATATAAGCGAAGCAAAATCAGTTTGACAGTTGCTTTGAATAGAAATGCTTTTCTTACAAAAGCTAATGAAAACTTTACATTTAATAAAAAAAATTCTTTGACTTAACATCTACATTTAACTTTTAATAGAAAAATTCTTTAATAATTTATGTCAACAATAAGCAAAATTTATATTTTCATTGAAAATTTAAAAACTTTACAAAAATAATGGAGATTAAAATGTAATTTTAAAACTGTTATATTAAATAACACCTGAAAAAAATTAAAAATATTTAATTAGAAAAATTATTTCTTTATAGCACATTTTTAATTGTCAAAAGTACTATTATAAACAAAATCTGTGCGTTTTACTTGAAGTCTAGAAAAAGTAAATTATAAATGAGTGTTACTTTAAGTTTTATTAAGAACAAAATGAGATGAAACAATATGCTATCATAAAAAATGAAGCAAAATTAATTCTTACAAGGAATTATAGAAAATTATAAAATTTAGCGAAAAAGTACTACTTTAATACTACTATATACATTAAACCTCACAACAAAATTTTATTTTCTGATTTTAAATGTACTTCAGCATTAAGATTTTGTTGTATTTTTAAGACATCTTATAGAATCTAATAGAATTTTAATGTTTTATTTCATTTTTAAGCTTAATTTTATAATGACTTTCATCATTTGTGAAAACGATACTTGTTATTATATTGATCATAAAGTATATATATATATATATATATATATATATATATATATATATATATATATATATATATATATATATATATGGTGTTAAAATAAATATTTTACTTATACTATCACTTTTAAGTACATATAATTGGTTGAAAAAACAAGTATATTACTTTTTCAACAATTTAAACTGTCACAAATATTCTCACTAAATTTATTATTATTTTATTTAATATTCCAAATGGTATTTCTGTAAGAATAAGTGAAAAATAAAATTGAATACTTTCAGCTATATGAAAAATAAATGTTCTGAGAAATACGAGAGCCATGACTGCTTCGTATATTATGATTTGCTATGATGGTATTCCCTAACGTTTTCAAACGAGTTTAGTTCTCGTGAATAAATCAGAACTACCAAAAAATTTATTTTCAATACCTATTTTTACTATTTCACCTAGTTCTCCGAGTGACTAATTTGAACAAAGTCTTCGTACGAACATGCTTCCTAAAAATAAGAATATAAAAATGCATTATATACACAATATGTGATACACATCTAATTCACACAGAGATGTTATTAGCCAAATTGTGTTTTAAACATATTTCTTTTAACATTTTTGAAACTATTCCTTAAGCTTTTAGTTTCAAGAATATTTTGTTGCCACTACTATTCTAACTTAAATTATGTAAGATAAATTTATTTGCAAGAAACCTGATATGTATATTTTAACATCCGAATATAATATCTTCATTGAGCTACTTACCTGCAAGAATACAAGGTTTAAACTGTATAATCCCTCTTAATAAATATTAGAATGCTTATGGAAATAGTTTTTGTAATGCAAAATTTTTTGCTTTTTTGTTTATTGTTGCATTCTCTGTAATTTGATGATTAAAAGTATTTGATGAATAATTAATGGATGATGTCTTGAACAGTATAATAATGTATAAAAATAGCAACTTGGTTTACTTTCATATTTACTACCCTAATTATGGGAAATTAATTTAAATGATTTCTTGTAAAAGGATAATATTTTAAATTAAGTAAGTAATGACTTATTTACCGTTTTAGAACAGTTTCCGGGATTTGAATACGAGAAAACAGCTTTATTTCTGTCAAATGCTTTCTACATTTAAGACAAACATAGCAGCAAGTAGTAAAAATATATTTTTGGCATTCTTTTTTTATAACCACGCTTGTATGACCCTAAAGAAATATCATGTTTTTAAATCCTATAAAAATTGTATGTTTCTATGGAGAAGCGAAAATAATATCATGTAGATATGATGATTTTAATAACTCAATGTTTTATTTGAAATTAAATACAATCCAGTCAATTTTTTTTGCACAAAATTTGATTTGCATATTAAGCAAAACTAAAACAAGTAGGTGCAAAAGATGGCTTAGTGACAATTCTATCCATTAAAAAGAGCATATTGCTCATACACTACTTAACATAAAAACAGCTAAATACAGCAAAATTTAATTTTGTTTCTTTGGGACAAAAATATACTAATGTATCATACATACGCAATCGATCATCTATGGGATTGTTAAGAAATTTAAGCCAGAAGTATACATTAGCGTTTAAATAAATTTTATCTTCATGTCATAATCATTTAATTTATGAAATAAAATAAAGCATTTTTATTATTTTTTAGAAATTTCTAAAAATATATAACTTTTTAAGCATACAAGAGGCAAATATAAAATTTACGACAGTAATTTGCGAGTTTTTTTTCCTTTACCGTTACGGCTAGTATTTTACAGAAGTATAATGGAAAAGTACCAAAATGTTATGTACTTAATACATTTTAAAACTTAAGAATCATAATAAAGTAACAAAAAATATTCAGTTTTTTTTAATCCAATGCTCATTTTAAATACTATACTGTGCACTCAATTTAGTTACGAGTTCAAAAAAAATTGTTTCCAAATAAGTGGAAAAATATAAAAAAATAGGCAAATGTACTGTACTGAAGTAAAAGTGGGTCTCGGGTAAAAGAAAAAATGATTTTTAAAGGCATTTTTCCATACCTAAAATGTAAATAAAAAAATGATTATTTAAGAAAAAAGCTCAATTAAAGAATGTAAATATATATAAAAAAAACTCAAGTTCTTACTGAAACGTAATAAATACTTTTGCTCACAATTTATTAAACGTCATACTATCACGTATAAAACTTTATATTCACAAACTCGGTTTTCACAGTTGCACTTTACCAATAGTTCATTTAAAAGCTGTAGTTAGATCCATTTAATTAAAAGATAAAAAATAAAAACCTGCCCAGAAGCTGCACTAGAATTTTGTGCTACAGATAAAAATATTTTTATATAGAGAATATTTCATTAATAAATGCTTCTATTTATCATACCTACTTTAAATATTTCTTTTAAATATCAAGAAAAAGAAATTTTCTCTTCTTGAAAATTTCATCCCATTTTACTGGATTTATAATACACTTCTATCAGTTTACTATATTTTCAAAAACTATTTAATTTTATTGATGATTTTTGGAAAAAGGTTTTGACAAATGAGAATTTTTGGTAGCATCTGACATCTCATGGATGTTAATTAAAGTTTTAAATTCAAAACATGAAATACTTGATTGCACAATAAAACAATAAGTATACAAATTAGTGTTTTTAGTATAAAGTATTGACCAAAATAAGTCATAAATTCATAAATTATAAAATGTAAGATACATAAATAAATAATTGTCAGTT
The DNA here is from genome assembly GCA_037975125.1 of Latrodectus hesperus. NCBI lineage: Eukaryota > Metazoa > Arthropoda > Arachnida > Araneae > Theridiidae > Latrodectus > Latrodectus hesperus. Next base: position 115,531,365 of record CM075853.1, read on the forward strand.
AAAGTAAAAATAAATGTTTGTTAAAAAAATAATATTTGAAAGAATTTTAAAAGGAAAGATATGCCAACAAATTAAAAGCAAGCAAATCTAAGCATCAATAAATCCAAATATTCTGGAAAATATTTATTTTCACGATTAAATATATTTATGGAAATTTCAAACTAGTGGTTTGAAATTTTCATGATAAATTTAAAAAAAGAAAAACATTTCATGGTAAATTTGAATAAAAGCTATTATAAGAACTAAATGTATGAAAGAAATATCATTTTGGGTTCAGATTTGACAAAGTTATTGATTCTTACATCTGAGAAATTAAATAATTTTATTTGCAAGTTTACGTATACATGATGCATATGTATAAAATTAGCAGCATTTTAAATAGTTTTATATAATGTTTTATTTAGCGACAAATATCTTATATATATATATATATATATATATATATATATATATATATATATATATATATATATATATATATATATATATATATATATATATATATATATATATATATATATTACAAATCAAAATATTTAGAATTTAATTTTTCTTTTTTCTATTCATCAATATCTTTTTTGATTAAGCAAGACAACTACTGAAATATAGGATTATTTAACAAAAATCTTTAGCACATGTTATTTCTAAATGTGATTATTGAAAAGAAGCTTTTTAGCATATTTATTCGCTTATAATATCTTAATATTTAAATATTTGATGACAAAAGTTTCTTAAAACGAGCCATTTAAATCACATTTTAATTTTGAAAGCCCACTTAAATCTTATTCTTTAATTAAATGAACAATTCAAGACTACTTTTGTGCATATAATTAGTGACTCTATCTTTCTTACGAATTTTCATTCCTGCACCATCATTAAAAATGCATCATCAAACCTGATTAGAGAAAATGATGCCAGTTAATGGCATTTGAGAAATTTTATTTTATTCTTTAAAACAATAAAATGGCCATTCACACACAATGCTAGAGCTCAAATTTTCATAATTTTCCTAATGTAAATATCCTCAATATATTTTTCTTAATATTCAAACCACTTTGCGATCGATATCAAAACAAATATCATGTTTCACCTAAGATGCAATTTAATTATTATAAAATTAAGCTTTCAAATTTAAATAAAGCTTGAAAATTCTATTTTTTAAATAAGATGTCTTAAAAAGAATGCAACAAAAAATTTATTCTGAAGTGCATTTAAAATCAGAAAAGGAAAATTTTTGTTGTGAAGTTTTTACCACAAATGATATTTATCAGATTCTGGTGTGTGCATATTTTTACGAACTCATTTTTCTATCATGCATTTATGTATTATTTTGTATTATATATTTAATACTACACTTATGACATCCATAAAACCATAAAAATAATTTTTTATTTAATAATTTATACTTTCTAAATTTATCAAATATTTATACATTTAATTATAGAAATTCATTATTATACAGATTTTTTAAAATTAAATGAATTGCATTTTAGTACAACTTTTTCATTGCTTGATTTGATTATTTTAAACCGTATATCTGTAAAAATATAGCACTAAACAGAATGCAGAAGAATAACATAAAACATTAAAACATAGAGCTTAAAACTACACAAAACATTTTTGTATAACCAATGCAACTTAAAACAGGAAAATGATTTTACTGAAAATATGTTACTGTAGAATCTAATTAACGCATACGTTCGTAAACTCAATTTAAAAATTTTAAAACAAAAACTTCTAATAAACGATTGCATTAAAGGCATGCCATTATTTTTTGTTCAGTCTGAAAAGATTAATATGAACCAACTTTTCAACCCAAAAAACTCTAATATCCAGAAATTTGCTGGCCGTTTCATGCTATGTACTTCTTTCAGAAAAATCTCCTTTCACGAAATGTATTACTGTATTTTAAGTGCTCTTCCCTGTCCATTCATCCAAACAAACATTCGAAAGAACATTTCAACAATTCTAGTTTTCAAGAGAGTTCTCTTACAGGCTCTAGAATTAATTTTTAAAGAGATAGAAACGATAAGAATCGATTTTTGGTCTTGATTAGGTGAGGTCATTTAGAACTTCGTAAATGTACTGCGTTTGAATGTATTGCTCCAAACTTGCTTATCTCAATATAGTTGTTCTAATCTCCCTCTTTGAAAACTAAATTACTTGATCTAAAAACTTGTTGGAACTAGATTTGAAAATATTTGTTCCAAAGATAATATTCTCTTAAGTTTTTACTGTTTATTTAAATAAACTTAAAAATATTTTCATGAGATTTATTTAAATGTGTTCAAAGATAAAATGAAATAACTACTATTATTTTGAAATCATAAAGTGCATTTATTTATAAATTAAACTAAATATACTCCAGTAAAGTGATGTTAATTACATTCATTACATTTATGAATTAAAATTAATATAAAACTAGATTCAAAAGAATACCAAAAGAAGGAAAGACTACCAATTTGACAGGATATATTTATATTATATGAATGTGAAAATAGGATATAAATATGTAATAGAAAATTTCCACGTGAGTTCTTTTTTATAAATGTTACTTTACATAGAAAATTACATTATAGAATTAGATATCTATTTCAATTCAAAAAGTGTTATTTTATAATTAAAATAATTTCAGTAATGACACATATTATTATTTGAGGTAATTAGAAAATTATTATACCTAGAATTTTCATGAAATAATCCAATCAAAATACAACAGAATACAAAACTTCATTATCTATCCTACGATGTAATTAAATTCAATTAAATGTTTATTAATTAATTATATGATAATTTTAAAGTTTGAATTTCATAATGCCATAATATATGTATAAAAGTCAATGAGATACTTTAAAAGCTGTATTACACTTTAAAGCAAATAGTTAATTGCATCTTTATAATCACATTTTAATGTGAAAATTAATTTTGGATTAAATGTTTGTTCTCAAGTTTCTTTCATGTTTACGGGGTATATGTGTTATGTATACGGTCACATGTGTGGAAAAAATTGAGATACTTTCATATCTGTATTCCATTTTAAAACAATTATTCAAATTATTAAGTAAATAAGAATATATTTTTCAAGTAAACAAAAGTTATTATAATTTATTTAAATACTTTCAAGTATATTTAATTGAATAGATGGATACATCTCATTTTTAACAACTTGATAATCTTAAATCCTGTGTAAAATTAATTCTTACTTTCTTAGATTCTCTTCTTCCTTTCCAGGTTAGTGCAGATTATTTCATCATAAATTTAATGCATTTTTAAAATGAGGTATTGATTTAATATTATATAAATATGTTTCTTAAGCAATAAATTTTATGACTGATTGTAAATCTTATAAACTTGTAACTATCTAGACTGAATTTGTGGTAAACATTAATGAAATATAAATATCTTCTCATATAAGTCATTCTAAGATTACTCAGTAAATAAGCAATAATTTAAGTAGTTAAAAAAGTCTCATACCATTATATGTCATTGAAGGCTCATACCAGCTATAGCATGCAGTTTCTTTTAAAAAATCTTCAATTAAAGCCCCATTTTTATTTACGTTCATACTTCGTCATCACTTGAAGAATAGCGTAAGATTGTCTTAAGCAATTTTAATAATCAAAATGTAATTTGCATTCAAAAAAGAATTTTTTAGATAGTGGGTCGCATTTGTTTATACCGTAAGAGAAAAATAGCTGAAAAATCCGAACCACTTCCCTGACAAACTAGCATGCAGAGAGTAGTGAATTCCATATTCCATTTCCGATTATTCATTGAGAACAATCTTTCAAAATATAAAACATTTATAAAAGGATTAAAATATGGAGTTTTTTAAAAATATCTTAATGTATGATCGATCATTAAAATAAGCAGTGTGTTTAATAACTTTTTAACGGTCAATTAAGAAATAATATCTTGACAAAACATATTTTTATAATAATTAAAGGTACATTCCACAGCAGATATATATATATATATAATATATATATATATATATATATATATATATATATATATATATATATATATATATATATATATATATATATATATATATATATATATATATATATATATATATATATATATATATATATATATGAGTGTGTGCATACATATGCAAACATAATATGCGATAAATATATTTATTCAAATAATACGTGAACATTGAACATAAGTTCTGAAATTGATTTTCTTATTATGCTGGAAACATAGATTTATAAAATATCATAAGAAAATACAGATCACAGTAGCTTTGTGAAGGAAACTAATAAGTAAAGTATAAATAACAATTATGTCTCAGTACCCTGCAAAAAGATATTAAAGAGGAAGATTTGTATTCCTTACATTCCAATCATAAAAACATATCTTAAAAAAAGCGATAAATTTCCAAATTATATTGTCAATGGTATTTTAATGATATTTTCTCTAAAACTATATGAATGCAAAATATATTTAATAAGGACGTAGTTTCTATTAAACCTTTATATTTTATATTATCGTTTATATAAGTTGGGTATATTTAATAATTAAATAATAATACACAATATTCATTCTTGTTAGTTTCAAATAAATGTAATTAACTTGTGTAATTCGCATTTATCTCATGAACTGATGTTTATTACAATTTTTTAAAATTTATATTTGATAAGAATTTTAATTTTAAATGGAAAAGAAAGATTACTTTACGGATTATTAAAAAAACCTTATGAATTATTTAATACTTATAAAAAGAATATTCTCTTAAGGCTCAATTAATGTATAAAAATTATATATAATTTTTAGTTTTTCTGTGCACAAATAATGTCATGAAATATTATTTAAATGTATAAGAGTATCATTCAGCAAGAATTTCTCCAATTTCTTCTACAAACATTTCAAAATACATGCGACCCCTGTTCGCTTTCTTCTCAATCCATTCCAAGGGATCCTAGGGGGCGTTAGTGCAGGGGCTCTGCGGTCGTGTTGGTATCGTCGCAGAAACTGCCATCGAGAGTACAGTTAACGGCAGCTTTTGGGATTCCTTGCTTCTTTCGACACAGGCTCGCTCGAATATAATCTTCCATAGAGGGAACAAAGTAAAAAAAATAAAATAAAATAAAACTTGTTATTATTTTTTCCCAATTTGTGCTCGTTATTTTGAACTTACTCTGATTATTTTAGACTGTATGAAATTTTGTGGTGTTTGCCCGGCCTGATACAGGATCTCTTCAATGAGACTAATGACAAGGGAATATAAATATTCGCAAACTGTGCACCGAAAGGATTGGTAGAAAAAGTTATTCGGAAAGTTTAGGTGGCACGTACAGATCCTGTCCATCTAGTTGATCGCAGGTGACGTTGTCACTGCTGGAGTTCGGATTTTGTTTTGGTTTAATCTCAGCATAGTAATTATGTGCCAAACGGTAGTAGGAAGAGTTATACACATATTATTTAGTTTGATGATCATGACACTCATTCGCCCTCGCGGGGTAAATATGAATTGGAGTACTAATCTCTCAGGTAAGATGATGAAATCTAATAAAGTGTTGTTTTTATAAATTGTATAACATAGCTTAGAAATTAATTATATTTTACCCTAAAAAAGATGTATTTTTGTATAATAAATGAAAATTTCAAAATGTTTATAAAAAGTAATCGAATTTTTATATATTTAGTAGGCATGAAAATGAACATTGTGAATAATAATTCTTATTTTTAACTGGAAAACATTTCAATTAATGTTGTATTTGTAAGAGATAAAATGTAAAAAAATATTCTTTTATAAAATATAAAAACTGATTAATATGCGCGTTTAACAGTTAAGGTTTTACGAAAACGAAAATTTCAAATATGTATCACGTACTCGAATTGGTCATTATTTTAATCCAACTTCTGGATAGAAATTTTTAAGAAAACAGTTTACTAATATTTATGTTATAATTTTTCTCCATAATTTTAAAAGTGAATAATTAATTCGATGTTAATATATTTTTCACTTTATTAAATTTATATATTTGAATAAATATCTTCAGAATTTTTATAAATATTTCAATAAACATGAGTTTTTTAAGAGTATTTGATGATTATACCTTTAAATTCTTATATTGAGGCAATAAATTCCCAAATATAAAAATTGATATTATTAATATAATTTTAGTAAACAGTTTATTTTTGTAAACATTGCAATTAAAATAATATTCTTCTAATTTTAAGCATGTTTATGAAACAGTTATAAAAAGGATTAAATTAAAAATAATGCTACTAAATGAAAAAAAATTCTTTATAGTAAAAAAAAACATTTATAAAAATAATAGTAAGAATGTTTTAATGCGAAATTTAATAAGGAAATATTATAAGTTATAAATATCTGTATTATTTCAACTATTTTTAATGATTTCCTTTTTCTGTTTTAATAAAACTGTCTATTTATGCATTTATGGTAAGGAAATGGTATATAACATTCTAATAAAATATAATACAAAAATATAAAATTCTCTTTTATACTATTTTTAACCATAATTGATAAATGAATTGCGAAGTGGTTAAAATAACAGAAAATTAGAATTCATACAAAAATATTTTCAAAATGCATACAAAATCCAGTATTAGAAAGTTTGATTTTGCATTTATAACTAACAGATAAATTATCTATTATTTTACCGAAACTTTATTTTCTTAGACTGAAGTTTAAAATTTCTTTTTCACATTAAATGTTTTCTAAATAAGTTAGAAAAGTTCTTTTACACTTATTAAATAAGCAACAACATGTTTAAAAGAAATATATTTTGTTGATCATCAGTGTGTAAAATAAAATTTTCATAAAATCCAATTCAGTATTACCTGATTTTTCTATATTATGTAAAACATTATATGTATATACACACACACACACACACACACACACACACACACATATATATATATATATATATATATATATATATATATATATATATATATATATATATATATATATATATATATATATATATATATATATATATATATATATATATATATATATATATATATATATATATATATATATATATATATATATATATATATATATATATATATATATATATATATATATATATATATATATATATATATATATATATATATATATATATATATATATATATATATATATATATATATATATATATATATATATATATATATATATATATATATATATATATATATATATATATATATATATATATATATATATATATATATATATATATATATATATAAATATATATATATATATATATTATATATATATATATATATATATATATATATATATATATATATATATATATATATATATATATATATATATATATATATATATATATATATATATATATATATATATATATATATATATATATATATATATATATATAAAGTTTGCAAGTAATAATTTTATTCTTTATTCAAAATGAAGTGTTTGTTTTGTTTATTTTTTTCATTTGTTTTCTACCTCGGTATAATAGAATACTTTAGAAAACCTTTCTCTGCAAGCTAAGGAATTATCAATGACAGAAAATAAATGGTAAAAGTAAATAAAAATTATTTGAAAAATATAAATAAGTCAAGTATATTGAGTGGATTTATTTATTATTTTTAGTTTCTGAAGAAACTAATAAGTTTGAATGAGAAAATTTTCTTACTTTTCTCTTAAGCAAATTTTCTGCGTTTACCTAAGAAACTTATTCACAAAATGTTTAATACATATACTAATTTTTTAAGGAATTTTTGGAAATTAAATTTTTATTTCATTACTGATTATATGTCATCCATAATAATAATAAATATACATATACGTTTCACTAACGGATTCAATGTTAAATTTACAATAACGCATTTTCAAACTTATCATGCTTTAATCACATATGTTATCTCAATCTAGATATGATAATAATATACTTTACATTTATGAATTCAAGGTTATATATAGTAGATCAAACATAAAAAGAAAGTTATTAAAATTCCAAATAATTTATTTTTACACATATTATTATATAAATGGTCATGGTAACATATTTCTGATACAATAAGTTAAAAAATTATAAATAATTCACTTTGTAATTAAAGCACATAATTTATTGTGCATTTCATGTATATTGATAATAATAAATAGTTTAAACATAGTAATTGTGCACAAATGTCTTAAAAATAATTTATATTCAGTTAAGATAAATCTAAATTTCAAATTAAATAACCGTATTTAAAATGATGATTCCACAGCTGTATTTTTTACAATAATATTTCAATATTCTAAAATAAATAAAATTTTAGTTTTAAAACCAGATCTAGCGTTAAATACATATCAGATTTTATACCCATATCAAAAATATCTCGAAAAGAAAAATCTTTATTTTAATAAGATACAAATAGTAAAATATATCCTTTAATAAATAAGAAAAATTATTAATTGGGATAATTTAATTAAATAATTTTTCCTTTTATAGATAATTTTGTTTGTTTTTTTTTAAATTTTACAATACTTATAGACCATGCTCTCTTAAATTTGCCATGTTTAGAAAAATAAAACTTGAAAAAGAATATATTTCTTAAAAAAATAATATTAATATTTAAAATATTTTTAAAAAATAAATATTCCAATAATATAATACACTTAATAAATATACGAATAATTTCTGATTAAATGTATCATGCAAATTAAAATTATTGTAAAATTGAAGCTAACTTTATGAACTGTTCATTCTGGCGACGTATAAAATGATTTTGCGCTTGCATTGGAATTAATATTTTTTATTGAATTAAAAAAATCTTATAAAAGGAAAACTATTGTGTTTTGTTAATATATATGATATATATTTATATAATGTACATTGGAAAACCACTGCTTACCTGTATATTTAATTTAAATAAAAATTTTCCTTTGAATTTTTTTCAGCTTTTCATTTGATATTTTATAAGCATAGTTTTATAAATTTAAATTTAGATAACATTTGCTAATATTTAAAACTATACGGTAAAAGGTTTTAAAATTTCTTCAAACTAATTCATTTAAAACAGGCTTTTAGAAATAAATCTAAAATGAAAAAAAAACTAAAATACTTTATTTTTTCAATGAAATATATTTAAAAGTTGAAGGAAATTTTAACAACCAGAGAGGATCAAATATTACACAGTATTATGACTTACATATAACTGAAATGAAATGTTTGGAAAAAATCTGCAATATTAAATTCTAAGAAGAAGAGAGTACACTTATTTCTTGTCTAATAAGAAATTTTAACTGTGCTTTCAGAATAAAGTGTAACATAAGATTATGAAAAGATTATTTTTATTGCAGACGAATTATGCTGCATAGAAAATAATTATATCTAGCGAGATATCTTTATGATGACATAATATTCAAATATTTACCATTTTTAATATTTTAGGGTATTAAATTGTTAACAAATAATATATCAATTCTATCAACATTTTATAGAATTTTTTCATGTTGAGATAAAGTTTTTTTTTTAAATATGTTTTAGAATTTTTCCAATTACTCTTGACTCTTTCTTCAGGAAATCTTCTTAGAAATATGCAATATGAAAAAGTTAGGAATTAAATGTCTCATTAAAATAATATTCACTAAATTAACCAATTATATTTAACATTTATTTTCAAAATTTAAGCACCTTAAATATATTTATGCAAATCTAAATACAAATACTCATGTGAGGTTAAAGTTATAATCAAGCCTATATATTTTCCTATCTCCATTTCCAAAACTATTCACAAGATCAAGCATTTTCAATCATTTAGATACATTAATTATCCCAGTCTTACTTTGAGAATAAAAACTCTTATATCTGTTGCATTTTTTTAATTACATTGAAATCAAAAGCTTACAGTATCTATTATAAATCAGCAGGAAGTGTAATTTCTTTTTCAATTTTTATATCTTACAATATATAATCTATGTTCTTACATTTCTATCAATGTCAAACTTAAAATTTTATTTTACCAATAACATAGTTCAATTATTTTTTGAAGCTTTTCATAACTTTCAAGTTTTTGAAAAGAATCCTACATATTAATTGATGCTGTGAATGAATAGCTTATTGGAAACTGCATCGTAAAATAAGATAATATGAGAAAATTAAAATTTAGCATAAATAGTTAGGATGTATGAAATCCTGATTGTAGTTTTGCTTATGCACCTATGTGTATTCATAAAATACATTATTTGTTATCAATAACTGAGTGAATAATTTTTATAGTTGAAAATTGAAAAAACTAAGTGTTTTTATATTAAAATATGGCGAATGATAGAGATTTCAATTTCAGTTAGTTTACCTCAAACTTAGTTAATTACTAATTGATTAAATAATTAAATTTATTTTTATTCATTTTAATAAAAATAATATTCATTACTAACACGCTATTTTACACATAAATTAAATTTAAAAAACATTCAAAGAGGGAGGTGTATCACAGTTGTTATTATATGATATTTAAATATCTATAGAATGAAAAACACTGGAACCGAATATCAGTTATTTCTTTCAAATAATGTTAATTGAATACTATGGCAATTATTTCTCTCTTCTCATTTTCCGATTTTTAAACAGCATAATTTTATAAGAAACCCCAATGTTTTAAAATGTAAAAGTAATGAGGTTGAATTTTTTATTACAATTACATGTATTAACATACATACTTGAGTTTAATTGTACAGTTATCTTACACTTGCATGATAGAAAAACTTATAAATCGTTGAATAGAAGAAATCGTGTTTTAAATTCCAATGAGTTCAGCAATGATACTTGGTATCGCATAATTAATTTTCAATCTTGTTCGGAGGATTTAATCTTCATGATTCTCATTAATTTTCAAAATATACAGCAAAAACATGTTTAAAATTTAGCCTGATAAAATCTAGCAATTTAATTTTATTTATTTATGAAATGAGCTAACAATTGCTTTATAATAGACCACACTTATGAGTATCAAAGCCATAGACAAAATGTGTTTAAAATTCTCTACGTAATATTTTATATCTATAATATCTGATGAAGTACCAAGATGTTATAGTTTTCACTAACCAGGTAGTTATATTTTCCTTTATTGCAGAGTTATCTCATAAATAATTATTTTTAAGAATTTTTATATTTAAAAATATCTTACTTCTTGAATAAATAACTTTGAATATTAATTTTTATTCCATATTTGAAAGTCTAATTTTAAATGCAAACAGGTCCGCAAAGAAAAGTTTATTATTAAATATTAACAGCGCGTGTGATTGTCATTTCTTTCAAGATGTATAGTGAAAAATAGTTTGTGTTGCGTGTTATAATAAAAAAGGTCATAATTAGTGATTTTTAAAATTATTTCTCTCACTATCTATAGTTTTTTTTTAATATTTACACGATTTTTACGTTCATTTTTTCAGTTTAACATTATTGATTCAATAATTCTTTATAACATTATAACTTGTACAAAATCAATATTGAAAAAAATTCTCTTGTTTCAATATTTAACGGTAATTTTAAAATATCAACTTATAGTTTTCACAAAAATTCTTCAATAATAAAACCTAAGAATATCATAAAATTGAAACTTTCTAAAATGTATCAAAATTAAGTCATTTTATATCCTCGTGTAGAAACATTTTTCTTCAATCCAATAAGAAGATAAAATTTTCATTCTTTTTTATTTAAATACTTTATTTAAAGCATATTTAAGTGTATTTCATAAATTCATCATAAAGGAAACAAATCATACAAATTTGTTGAATTCAGTATGCTTTTTAAATCAGAATTAAAGTTAAATTAAATTCTATAATGCAATTATCAATGTTTTTTTTAAAAGAGAGTTTTCTTTTAGAAAATGTAAGTATTATTGCTAATTATAAGAAGAATTATCAAGTGTAAATTATTTATTATTTCTTATATTTTTTTAATTTACACACGTTGGCAGAAGAGATTGAAATTATATAATATAATATTGCTATTTTCTAATGCAATACGCGTGATGATTTATAAAGAGTACTATTTTCATTATCATTAACATTTATTTTAATAATTTTGACCAAACTTTAATGCAAAAAGTTTAATGCAAAAAAATAAATAAATAAATAAATGTTATATTTAACAGTAGATACATATTTCATTTTTTTATATTATATGTTATACTAGAATTTTGAATATAATTATTTATAAAACTTAAATTTAATAAACTAAATAATGTAGTTTAAAATAATTATCGTGTATTATATTTCAGATGAATTGTATTAGCTAAATGTTTCGCAATGCAATATTAAAAATGATAAATAAAAAATCAGGTACCATTAAATATTGTGGGAAATAGATATTTTTAATAAATTTGAATTTGGTGAATATGTGTGCATTATTTTCTGTTGATTTGAAATATGATGCATTTAATTGATAACCAAGTGATGAATATTATTAACCAGCAATGCTGTCAAATAACAAAAAAAATACTAGGCACACCATGTTGAATGTAATTTTTTTAATTAATTAGTTTTAATATCTCTTTTATGCCTTTTTGATTAAATGTAGATAATAAGGCAATTTTGTTTTCAAATATAAAATAATAGACTTATCCGAGTAAAAATAATGTAAGTTTATATTTAAAGTTTTGTTATAAAAATTTTGCATTAAAATAATACCTGCTCCGTATGACAATTTAACAATATTCTACGGTATGATTTAAAATTTGTCATTTCTTATTTTCCTTTTTGATATTTGCATGCAATACACGAATCTGTAAATACCAGTACATTAATAGAATTAAATATTTTGCTCGAAATCAACTTGAAATGTTTCGTTTAACATAACGATTCAAACAAAATACTAAATAAATAACTTTTCAATATTTGAGATAAAAAAATTAAACTTCAGCATCGTTACTAATTTAATAAATCTTTAAAATCAGTAGGGTATCAGAATTGAAACAGGAGTCAAAAATAAGCCATTTCCTTTCTTCTCCATAGCTTTTACTTAAATGTGATGAATGAGATGCAATATCGTGATCGGCAAACCTTGAAGTACAAATTCTCTCAGACAGTCGTTTTGTTACTAGTGCACTTTGTATCCGCATATGATTCGTTTGTCGTCATGACGACGAAAATCCATTGGCCGTGAAAAAATGTGCTTAACGATTCTACTGGAAATAGATTCTTCAGGAACTAGGCGATGGCTTACGTATAATTGTTGGCATGTTATGTTAGCGAACGTACAAAAATTCTGTAGCAAATGTAGTATAATTTGCTAGTCTGACGTTTCAGTGAATGAAAAAGTCTGAAAATATATTTTTATCTAAACATTATAATATTGAATAATACTTTTCAAATTATAATTAATTCATTTTTTTAAATATTTTTAGAAATATTTTGTTAGCTTGCTTAAAAATTATTTAAAATAATTATTGATGTTTTGCATATTTTTGGAAATCACTAATTGAAAGCAATGCAATGCAGTAATAATACTATTTTTTCTTAAAAAAATAGTCTTTTATAGTTTTATGTTTTACAAGAGAAGATATTTCAATTACATAAGTATGCTAATAATGTATAATATATTCTTTGCAATAATTTGAAATATCTACATTTAATTTTGAAATTTATGTATAGCTATTTGTTTATGAATTTACAGTGTAACAAACAAATATTCAATATATAAAATCTAAACACTTTGAAAAGTTTGAAATATAACAGTTTTATTTCCAAAATATCACCATAAAATAATTTTGAGCTTCATCAAAAATAATTTAAATGCTGAAAGTTTAAAATAAATCATATTAAGCAATTGAAAAACTAAAAGTAAATGAGTTAAATTAGTTAATTTATAGGATTAGATTATAAATTATCAATCAAGCTAAAACTATTTAAGTAAATATTTTATAAATTCGTGTATAAACAAATATTATAAAAATGCGTATCTTCATGTGAAACTTGATCAATCTCATGATATTTTAGTTCTATTTTTTTCTACTAAGCCACAGAAAAAAATATTTAATTACTTTAAGTGTATGGAGAAATGCGTATGCATTTTTATAATGGAAATTTATAATAACATCTTTAAAACTTATCGCTTTAAAAAATACTGTATAATTTTTTTAGTTAAATAAATAATTTTTAATTAAAAGAAAATCTAAGCAACTATTATATGTATCGTTTGCCATTTTATGGTTATGATTTGAATATTAATTATTGAAATTCAAAAAATTATGTTTTTTTAATTAAAATTTTTGTAATTTATTATTAAATTTGCTGTTATAGCTCTCATTTGAAAAAGATAGTACAGAGAGAGAATACTTATTTAAAATAACTTAAATTTCTTTCACACTTGCGATTTATGTTTACTTTTTTCTTGAAAGTGAACAAATATTTCATGGATAACAAATATTTTATAGATACATTTTTGATACTTGATTAATTTTTTCTCGATATTTTGAATTATTAGTAATGCGTTTTCTTAAAATGAAAAAAAAATCTAGAAATATATCAAATATTAATAACGTGGTAATATGGCATAAGTTATACATAACTTAAGTAACAATAATTGAATTAGGAATTCTAACTAAAATATACAAGATAATAAAACTCTAAAATAAGTATACATTTAATTATTAAATATTTAACTGCAGTAAAAATAAAAAATCTTTATTAATATTGATGTTTCACGTTTCATTAGTTTTGAAATACAGTTCATGAAAATAAAGTCACACATTTATAAGGTTACTTTACTACTCTGGCCATTTCATATAATTTGCGATTGTAAAAATAGCAGCATTGTTGCACCTTCATTTATTACGAAGTCATTAAAGCGTTATCTCTATGCTTGGGGAAGAAATGAGCAGGAAATGTATGAGGAAAGTGAAAGCATTTACTCAAGCATAGCATTAAAATAATCACTAATAAAATAGGAGCCTTTAATGTTTGTTTTCCTGCTAGGATAGTAATGTCTTCCAGATATCCGCGAAACATTAAATTACCATCTCGGGAAACTCCTTTCAATGAAATATGATCCATAGATACATTATAACTGTAAAAGTCAACAGTGATTTTCATAAGCGATTTCTTTTAAAAAAAACCGAATGGAGAGTATTATTTTGATGAAAAAAATGAAAAATAAATATATTTGTAAATCAATATCTTATATTATCAAAACATTTATAATAAATCGTAAATAATAATAAAAACTGTGTAAAACATATTGTAGGTAATATATTCTAAATTTACCTATTCTAAAATATTTCTTTTAATCATGAAATATAAATATTTTAGGATTTTATTTTCTCTAAACTAAGCATTTATTTTTCAAAGAATGTATTCAAATATGTTGAAAAATGTTTCTAAATTTATTTCATTATAATTATATACTGTTTAAGTTAAAATAATGCATTGGTACAGATAAATATATTATATTCTTTGGAGAAACATAAATTATATTTATAATTAATATAAACATTTGATTGCGGAGTGATAAGATAAAAAGAAACTGTTTCTAAAATATAAAGATACAGAAATATAACATTGAAAGCTTATTAAGTTTATGATTTGTCATTAATTGAGCTTAAGATGTTTAATATAAGATTTTATTTCTCTGAAAAATAAAAATACAAATCATTGTATCAATGAAATTTCATTTTATAAATACTATTTAATTTTTAAATTAATATTTTTCTGTTTCCATAAAAAAATCCAAAATGAGTAGTAAATAGTTAATTAAGTAATATACAGTAAATTAGTATTTAAGTAAATAACAAAGTATTTGGCAGTAAATTAAAGTTTTAAAAATGCAAAGCTTAAAAAACCATACTAGGGTTAATCTTATAATGTATTGTAAATATATATATTTATAATTAATTTAATAGGAGAATATTGTTTCTAAATATCAGGTTAAAATACAAATTCTCACGAAAGCTATTTAAATTGACCGATGATTTTTCTGTTTTTAAGGTATATAGATTTTGAGATTATTTGGTCAAACATTGAAACATATATTTGCACCTTATTTAATATAAATGAATGATTTTTTGATCAACTACATTATAATGTGTAAGAATTCAATATTTCCTCTTGCACAAAAATCAAATAAAAGCTAGTATTCACGGTTGAAAGGGAAAAGGGTAACACCATTAACCTTATTAATCATGATGTTAAAATTTTTCTTTTTACACTGTAAGTTTAAAATTTACATGTTAATTTAAATATACTAGTTAATAATTGATAACAATGAATACTTTTAAATCATTGTAAAACATATATATATATTTTACCGGTTAAGTATATTCTATGATTAGTGACATATATAATTAATGTTTATCAAAATTATAATTGTATATTGTATGCCTATGCGAACAAATGTATATGTATATTGTATGCCTATGCAATACTCAACAAAATTTGTACATACGAGACTAAAATAATAAAATATACACTCAAAGTTTTACACATTAAAAATAATACCCATTACTTACGTTTATTTTTTTTAATGAAGAATATGCTTTTTAATTAAAGTTTATTATGATGAATATTTAATTTAACTTTGATAAAGAACATTAGTTATTATACATTTAAGAATATAAATTTATTGCATGACTTATTTATTGTTTAGTAAAATGGCAATGTTGGATATCTTAAATAATGAATTTTGATAAAAATACACATTATACGTTTCACATTTTTATATTGAAAAACAATCCATTTTATCAAAAAATACCTGAGATACCAAGCTAAAAATACACACTTAAGACAATATATTTTTAAAGAAAACTCCATTTTATCAATTGAATATTTTAATATATCAAACAATAACTTAGAAAATTGATTGAAAATATATAAGTTTTTCAAATATTTTCTGCAACTATAGAGATATCTCCTTGTCGCATATTGTGATAAAAATTGTATCATAAAAATGAGCCTAGAATTCTATTAGATGATGGAAAACGATTTTCCGCCATATAAAATCGTTCAACATACATTTTAAAATGAATCCTTTAAGTTGATTTTTTATATTTACTTATGTTGATTATTTGATTGTTATCATATTCTTCACTTGAACTTTACGTCAAAAAATTCTAATATTACTATACATTTTTTATATTTAGGAACTTAACAAGGATAAAATAAAAAATTGTTTATTTAATTCTTTAAGGAATGTTTAAAAAGTATGGGAATGATTATAATATAAATTTAGGTTCACAAATCATTTATAAAAACTTACAAAATTAATGAAAATCATTAAATTTTCTTAAAACATTTTAAATTATAAAACATAAGTAAAACATTTCAATTGATTTTATGCAAAAGACAAAAATTTATTTTAAGTAAACAACGTTAGTAAAAAAATCATTATACTTCCAAAAATAAGAAAATGGTTTCTTTTTTGTGACCTTTCCTTTTTGTCATTAATCAACATAGAAAATGAACACAGTATATATATATATATATATATATATATATATATATATATATATATATATATATATATATATATATATATATATATATATATATATATATATATATATATATACTGTGTTTTTAGTTTATTAACTTTCCATTTATGCTATTAACTGAGTTTCATTGGGTCTTGTTGACTCATAAATTAAATTGTTTGCTGAAGTAAATTTATAAACTTAATTATAGATGTATAACTATATTTTGGTCACCAAATATGTGATATGTTATATTATATGAATAATGTGAGACTGATAAAACCTTGTTTTACAATTGATTTGAATTACACATATTTCCAATTTTCGCATGTAAAGTTTATAAATATCAGAGTATCACTTTTATAAACATCTTTAATAACTCTTTTAATTGACAGTAATAGAATTTTTTCTAAAAGTGATATTCACATGAAGTAAATACGCTGTAGTTTCTATCAGCGTTGAATTTAAATGCATCAAACAAATAATAACTAGTGCCATGTTATTTTGAATGCTCTTTAATACAAATAGTATATATTGGTTTTTCCGAAACAAAGTATGGACTTACCCACAAGAGAATTAACTTTCAATACACAAAGAGTCTCTTAATAAAACAACTAAAATATCTTCTCCTTTCAAAAAAATAATTTTAAACTAATATCCCCTTGAATTCATTATCTTTATGTCCAATTGATATCTTAACTTTTGAAACCATTGTCTAACCGTTGTTTTAATTTATTTTTAACTTTGAACGTATGATGGAATGCTAAAGTGATTTTCACAGATAGTAAGCAGTATTCCCACGTCGCAAATGAGGAAAACTCAAATACTCCCGAGCTCGCACCCATAGAGATTTTCATGCAGATGATATATCTTCCGTTGTTCGATTGCGGATGGGAGTGAATGCCTTATACGGGACCTTATACTTAGAAGAGCGTTGTTCTACCACTGAGCCATAGGGAGCAACATGTTTCCAATTCAAGAATAACTTCTCTCTTCTTTTATATTACTACTAGTTTAAGTCAGAGTTTCTCACTCACTGTAGAAATTATGTGTGATTCTTTAAAATATCTAATCTAAACTAAACTAAACTAAACGCTGCGGCATGGCAGCTCATGTGGACCAAGGCTTAACTATAGCTAGCTATAACAATCAAATGTTTCTGAAAATAATAAGTGTAGAAAGTTTATATTAGATATTTTAAAATATAATTTAAAAGTAATTACGCTTATTCCCCTTAAACATATTTTGTAATTTTTCAAAACTCAGTTTCGTTCTTTTATTGATAATAAGCACATATATTTAACATGAACACATTTGACTAGAATATGTTAAAAATGAAAGATGAATTTAAAAAGGATCCGTGGAAACATTCTAGAAGAATTATAATAACATTTTTTCAGCGTGAACCATTTTTAAGCACAGAGCCAATTTTGTTTATTATATCATGTGAAATATGGACATATATGTATATAATATAAGCTCAATTGATAGCTAAAATGTTAGATGCATATTCGATTTACTATTTTTAACAGAAATTAGTTTACCAAACATAAATGCATAAAATATTCTGTATATTTAAAATAATTAAAATAAATAATATTTTATTTATATAAGTATGTCCAAAAATAATTAATACAGTCTATGTTTACACATCATAACATGATTTAAAAAATTAGTTTTTTAAGTTCTCTTCATTATTTTTTTACCCAAATTCACTTTCATTTAATTTAATAGTTTAAAAAAATTTGACGCAAATATTCCCAAGTTATTTTAATTTCTGCATACTTAGAATAAAATATAAAACTGCAGGTTATATATTATATAAAATATTTCAACAATGAATTTTCCCCAGAAATATATTTGACAAGTAAAAATGGATAAACTCGAAAATTAATTGATCTCAGGATAATAACTCAATAATATTCGTATCAATTAATGAATTATTACTACGCACATTTTATGATTCGAATTTATTTTACTAATAAATAAAGCAGTCTATTTCTTGTCTTAATTTAGTTTTTTCCACTACCCTGTTTCACATTCTAATATGTAATTGAAAGTCTCGTCAGCTGGATAATTCAGCTGCCATTTGTCCAAATCTTTCGCATGAAACAAATGACTCCCCGGCGTTATTTTTACTAGGTTGAATGTCGTTGAGAACATGTACTAGTCGAGGATTAACATGTCTCTTGGGGTCAATTATGACCGACTGCGGTGACGCCAGCTGCCTCTGGTTCCCCATTAAAATGCCGAAGGTGCGAACAAGCTTAGCTCCAGAATATGATGCGACATTTCTGATTTTCACGCAACTAATGAGCGTATAATGAGTATACCGGTACTTACGACAAGCCAAATTGAGCGTTAGTTTTTCATCCTTCTATAAGTGCTCAGCTAAAATAACGATATTCAAAATTCTTCAGTGTGCAATTCATTCGTCTATTATTTCGTTCTCTGCAATAAGTTTAAAAATTTTAAATCTCAGTATTAAAACTTTGATGGACTCATATATAATAAATGCATAGGGACTCCTTTACAATATTATATATTTCCCTATTCAATATTTGAATTTGCAATAAGTAATAGTTTAATACGGATGTATGATAATTCCGAAATGAGTGTATATATATATATATATATATATATATATATATATATATATATATATATATATATATATATATATATATATATATATATATATATATAATATTAATTGAAAAATTATTATTATTCTTAATTTAAAAAGCAATTCTCTCTTAAGTATTAAACTTTGTTTATTTTTATTAAACATTTCACAATTTATCAATCTCTGTTGTAATACATGACACAAATTGATACGATTACAAAACCACATAAGTCGTTTTACTATGAAACCTATACTAAATATATCTCTCCCATATAAAAACAATTTAATTTGCGTATAGAAATACTTTTATAAGTCAATATTATTTTAAAGTTTGATTTGATTTAAAATATTACTTCATGTCAGTGCTTTTAAAATTTTATTTGTAATGGCTTCACTGCTATTCTTTACATATGTATATTTTTTGAGTGGCAATACATTTTATAATTATCTGTATTTGCAAATTTTCAATTCAATTACTTTGGGAGAAAAATCAATAGGATTGAAAATCAAGATAAAGGTAAATAATTACATGCACTTTACTCATTTCAATAGTTACAATACCAACTATGAGTATTCTCGTATTGTGTACTCTTATTCGTTTCCTAGGTAATATTGCTTTAAAAATGTAATGGTGGCGATATGTATGAGCAATTTTTTCCTGTAATGGGAATTCTAATTTTGTTAAAACTTTAGATCATATTCCATTGAATCAATTATTAAAAAAACATTAGGTATCTATTTCTATTGAAAGATTTATCAATCTGGAGAAAAAGTGGTTTAACTCTTTAGTTATTTGGTTTCAGAAAGTGGGATAAAACCTATAAAAGTACATACGTAATATCATTTCATATAATTATAGGTTTAAAATTAAATTTTTAACCGTGTGCAAAGTATTACGCGTGTGCTGATTAATATATGATTATAATAAATTAAAATTTTTAAGAAAAATAATGAATAAAGTAAAATAATAAAATAAAATATACAAATTTATAAATTTTAATAAATATGATGAATATTCATTGTACAATTTTTCAATAAACAAATAATAATAAGACTGCAAACTCAAACAAGGCTAAATTACTTATATCAGTACATTATTCAAACCAGAAAGTAAAAAAGCTATTAAATTCTGAATTGTTGATGTTAAAATATCATATATTTACCAGTAAAGTAACTATGGTTTATTTCATTATCATTTGGTATGAAAAATCATGTGATTAGATTTATTAATATATTTTGAAATTTTGTATTCAAAACTTAAAAACCTATTTTTATATCTAAAATAAAATTTGCATTTAGTTATAAAATTCAATATAATTTCTATTTATTTTTTACATTTTAACAGAATTAATACTTTTAAAACACCATAATTAAGCCTGAATATTTTTCTATTTCCTAATACATATTTGTATTGATTTAAAAACTTCTTTAAAAATATTCAGAATTTTTAATAAGATTTTTCATTTTCTTAACATATACTCAATATTTTAATTATTTTTCATTATTTAACAATTTAAAACTATTATTCGTAAATGACAAAATGATTTTTCTGATAGAACAATGATGTAAGGAACTTTATTACAATACATTTTTTCACAATTATAAAAACATTTTATTTCTGTTTGAAAGAAGCAAGCGTTATGTACAAAAATAAAGTGAATAAATAATATGAGTAATAAATAATATGAGTCTCCATATTATTTATGTTCACTTTTTTAAAGTTTATCAATTAAATTTGAAATGGGAAGCAATGTATTTCATGCTTTTTAGGCAAAGTTAAGAATGATTCTGAAAATTGATCTGAAAGTGATCTGAAAATTGATCAAACATATTTTTTTAAATGAAAAAAATTTATCATAAAAAGACATTAAAAATTGGATAAAAATATAAAGAATATTTTCTATAAATACAAAAACTACTTTTAAATATTAGTATATTTGTAAACTTTGAAAATTAATGTCCTCACAATATAAGAAAAATATTGACATAAAAAGTATATATCTAAAACATAATAGAGTAAATATAATTATAATTTTACAGGGAATAAATCAAGATATCAAAAAAGAGAGGTAACAGAATGCATATAATATACTTTTTTCAATAAGAATATTCAAAGAAAAATGTTAAAAGGAAATGAACCTAACAAATATTGTGTTGTAAGATATAAAAGTTAAATTCGGGTTAAATAAGTGTCTTTAAATTTTCTTTATTTACGATTTTGCAAAAATTGGAGACAGTATACTTAATATTCTTTACATATTTCTTTATAAAATTATAAAATAAATGTAATTGTTGAATTACATACGCAATCAAATAATTGTTTAACACAAAATGAGATATCGTTTTTTTTTTTACTTTTGATTAAAGAAATATTTAAATAATTCAGCGAAAATGAATTAAAATTAAAAAATTAGCACTTCTTAATTACATAGAATTTAAATCTTCTTAACTATTAAATTAAATTGAAAATCTTAAGGAAAATATTCTCCTTTTATAAATTTGAATAAATATAGATAATATGGTAACAACATTTTAAATAAATACTTCTAAATGATATTCACAAGCAAAAACTGAAGCATTTATTTTAAATAATGGGGTATTAAGACAGATAATTTTTAATAAACTATCAAATATTTAATTAACATAATAATGAAAACCATTTCAACTAATTATTTCATATAAATATTAAATATCAATTATGAGAGATAACTATAAATAAATAACAAATTTATCTATTACAATATCATATTTTCTCATCATATTTATGTATATGGTATTAAATATTTTTGTGAAAATATAAAATTAAATTTCTAATTTAAATTATATTTATGCAAAAATATATATTAGAAAGCAAATTCTAATAAATGGAACAATCAAACTTTTAAGGAGATTTTATTCATCTTATATCATTGCTAATATCATTGATATCTAAAAATAGTTTTTATAAAATGTAATTTTGACTTTTACTTCAATGATTATATTTCATCATATGTTTGTCACATAAGTGGTACATCTCCTTCACATTTACTTCAAATTCTTCTTTATATATATATATATATATATATATATATATATGTGTGTGTGTGTGTGTGTGTGTGTGTGTGTGTGTGTGTGTGTGTGTATACATACATAAATGCAGTTAGAATCCGAGTGAATTAACAATATTTTAATTGCCTTTCCCTTCAATAATGATATCTAAATGACACATTTTAAACTATATAAAAAACTGAATTACTTTATTATATATTGTGTAAAACTCAAAATGTTGGTTCAATATAATGTTTTTACTTCTTTCATTTAATTCAAATTTGCTGGTTTGTTTTAAAAAGTGCAAAGCTTATTACTTACAGTAAAAAAATATATTGTTTTCTTTTTTCTTGAAGAATTCTACATTATACGCGTGTAAAATTACGAGACATAGTTATATTATTTAATTAATTTACGAGTAGATGAGGGCTATTAAAACTGCAATTAACATCAAGCAGTAATTGTGTGAAGAGGCAAGACTGGAATTTTCTGTGAAGCCACGAATACCAGCCCTGGTTATCCTAGTAAGAAATAAAAGAACGATGGTGAATCTGTTTAGGAAGGACGGACTACGGGATGGGTGAAAGGCATGCTAATGAGCTCGCTTCACCAGGACCGCACCCAAACTATTCCAAAGTGCCTTCCTTAGAATAATGGAACACCGTGGATTAGGGATGACAAACTGTCCCTGCACGCTATGCACTCCTCTAAAATGTCATGCGAAATATGTAGTACACCTTAATAGTCCTAATAAATATTTCATGTTAAACTTTGATATGTTTGCGTAAAACATAAAAATTAGATTGTTATCATTGTACTATCTTTCCATATTGTGTTACCCTATGTATTATTGAACAAACAGTATTTTAAGACTCTGTGGTGCAAAAATAACTTGATCATTTTTGATGTGAAACTCAGAAACTGCTTATGGATACAGTTATAATAATCACAAAAATGCAGAATTAGTTAATTTTTATGTAATCATATAATTTTAAAGTATTTTGAAATATAAATAGCTCGTAGACAACAGATAATTTTTTTTATTTTATAATGTTTACAGATGCTTAATTAAATTGTGTAATGTTTGAAAGATTACTAAGATATTTATGAAAATAGTTATATTGTTATAAAGACACTGAAATGCAAAATGGATATTTTAAGGTTTTCATAAATTAAATGAAGAAAATATTAACTAACTTGAACTAAAATAATAATTATGGAATGTATATTTTTAATATCTTAATTTTTTTATAATATTGAGGAAAAAAATATAATACTGTTTTCTTAAAACAAGGAGATTTCGATATTATTAAAAATAATATTTGATGCTGTGTAAAATTTATTTTCTAATAAGTCATTTTCAATTAAATAAAAATTTGAAAAGAAATTAGAAGTTATACTGTCATTTTCTGCTAAAAATTTTCTTCAAATTTTTATTACTATCAAAGCTATTTCATCTTCATAATTTGTTAAAAATTTATTTTAAGCTTATTAATATTTTCTTTTGTATTTTTTATTATTCTTTTTGATTACTTTTTTGGTTACCGAATTTTCGCAGACATTTTTAACTAGTTTTACTTAGATGAAATTATTTAATGAAAACAAATTTAAGTTATTCGTATAATTGTTTTTACCTAAATAATTATCTTCTTGATTAACTGAATAAATATCCATTTATTTGCCTATTTTCTTATGAATCTCTTAAGATTCTTATTTTATTAAATATATTTATTGCATTACTTAAATAAAGAATGCAATAAGAAGCAAAATTGTTTATAAATTGAAGTTTTATGATACTTTTTTATTACTTAGGAATAAATTGAGGAATATTTCATATTATATAAGAACGTGATTATTAAAATAAATCCATATCTGATATATTATGAAAGATTTAACTGTTTGGACATAGGTTAGAATTTTCAATATGAGAGCAAAAGACAGATAAATTTACATATTATTGAGATAAGATAAAATTATTTTACATTTAGCAAAGAACATTCCAACAATAATGTTTTTTATCATATTAAATTGTCGAAATGCAATGATCGGCATTCCTAATAATACTAATATTATTATGCATTGTATTTACATAATTATTAAATAATTTATATGACTTTTGAAGAACATATATTACTTAATTATTTTTATAGAGTTGCATAAAAACCTAAATATATTTAAAGTAATTTTTGTTTTCTCATTCATCTTTTCAGTTAGTATAACTTTTTTCTTATTTCGATTAAAACTGCTTTCAGAAGAATATACTATAAACTATACTTAGTTCTTGACCAAGTGGTTCTTCAGTTAAATGAAACTGTTATATTATTATGTACCCTGTTGTGTTCCACCTGGATGCCAAAAAACTGGTTTCAGTTCAATGTTCAATAAAGAGAAATGTGTCATGTATTTCTTTCAGAATTCAATTGAATGTGGTTGTTGCTACTGATATATTTATATATCAATATGCATATTAGTTGGGGTAGATGTTTATGAGCAAATCCAGTGGTGAAATGTTATACTACTTCATCGGCTTATAGATTTTCACGCTTTTGAGGCCCAGGTTCGAGGTTTGATCCTCGAAATAAACAGGATCAATTCAGCTCATTCTCTATGCAGTAGGGAGATAACTCTGAGTATCAAACAAGATTGGGAACTAAATAATGAAAGTTTTGCGTTTGTTTGACCAACTAATAGAGACAAGTGCTCCCCAGGGCCCAAATTCAAGAAAACAGATATGGGGACCGTAAATTTTGGCTCCATTGGGAGCTGTCATGCCATTGAATTTAGTTTAATTTTAAATATTTAAGGATTGTTCTTTTATATTTCATCAATTTTATAATGTTAAAGTGTCCTTTTAAAAATATTACAGGATGTCATTAAAAGTTAAAGAAAATATTCAATTAGTCAGCAGCTGTTGGTATACATATTATCAAGTATACCATGTAGTTGAAAAAAACTTTTTAGCAATTATTAGTAATTTAAGAAAAAGCTTCAATGCCTAAATTAATCATAACTACAACTTGGAAATAAATTTTTTTCATTTTCACATTATAATAAAAATTAATTTTGAATTATCTTTCCTCGAGCAATAAAATAACTTCTACTTTATTATATTCTCATTTTTTGAATTTTTCATAGCATATTATTAATTTTCTAATATATTTTTATAAAATTATGTTATAAATCTATAACCCACATTTTAATTTGAGAGAATTATTGCAATAACTCTATTTTTTTCTGATAAACATGAATATTATCTAGTTAAAACAATAAAATATAAGAAAAAAACTGCTTGAACTTTTAATAAAATAACTTTTTTAAATTATTCTAAAATCATTCGGCTTAATCACTTTAATTATCATGAATAATATCATGATAACTAAAATAATAAAGAATTGCATTTTAACAGAGATTTATGTTACAAAAAAAGATGAATTATGTAACATTCAAAGAAGAAGATAATTAAATTACATGAATATGTGAATGAATTATTTAAGTAACTATCTTTTGAAAAGGTGGTTGAATAATCAAAATAAAAAAATACACTTAAAACAAAATAATAATATCATATTTCAATTTCATACACTATGAAATTAATTTAAAAAATAGAAATTTTTTGCATCCATATTACATTTAAAACTTATACTTAAACTTTCCATTAATTATCAAGGTTCAAATTATTTTTCATTAAATCCTAAAACATTTTCACAAATAGAATTTCATTTTTCGATTTCGTCTATAACTTTCTAATAGGAAATATTTTATGTTTTATTAAATATTTTTATATTTTTATGTAAATTATTTGGTGTGATTTAAATTATAAGCAACTTTTGATTCTCATGCGTTTAATTATTTTTTCTTTCTATGTTGAAGACTACAATACCATTCTTCTTATTTATATAAATTCTAGTTCATTCTTGAAGAATATTAGAATAAGAATGATGGAATGTATTTGTAGAGAGAATAAATTTTTATGTCCTAAATTTTTGGATAATTCAGATCTAAAGGATTATTTTAAAAAAATATTTTGTCGATGTAAGATATTTAATGGTTTAAATATTACTGAAGATTATAATATTTAATACCACATGTAAGTGTCTTCACATCAAAGGCAGTGCATTTTCTTATAATTTTAAATTTAAACACTTTTCTATCATTATCTGTCATTAATTCATTTTATCTATCATTAATGCATTGCTTTAAATGTTATAATGTATGTTTTACATACATACTCCTCAGTAATTTCTTTACGTATTTATTATATATAAGTTTATATTACATCCAAAAGTATTAAGTAGGAAATTTTTCATTATATTTCGGTTGTTAATTTTGTAAAAAGTTAAAAATAAATGGATTGTTTCTCTACTAATTACTATAGTTTATAAACATTGTAATTGATCCGCTTACTCAAAATATTTGATGCGTAAGAGATCATATTTTTCCATGATTATACAAATATTTTTATAAATGTATTGGATTTTAGATAGAATATTTTTTTCAGTTTTTAGCACTTCTAAAAATGTATTAAACTTTATTAATCATTTTATAAATTAGTGTGTAATATTTATATTAAAATATTACAACGTAAATCTACAAAGGTAAACCTATTAAAATTAAAATAAGTGAAAGCTATATCAGTGAACAAATGCTTGCACATAAACAAACGAAAATAGTAACTAAAATTATTGAAATGGTTAAGCATCTGATTTTCATCCAAAATTTTGTTTTTAAAAATTGAGAATAATATCTAATAAATAAAATAATTACAAATCTGTGCTCAGCATAATTTTTCTGAAGATTTCATATCAATCATTCTTCACAAATTTATTTTTACTATTATAATGAACACTTAATTATAGCTAGAACACTTTTTTTTCATGATCAACGTTTAAAATATAAAAAATAACACTTAGAGAATATTTTTCAGTCAAATTAATTATTTTCAATTTTTCTGAAATAGGATAAATGTGAAACGGAAGAAAATTTAAAAATAAGCAGGTTATGTGTTAAAATTTATCTTAATACTTTATCAAATCAATTTGATGGATAAATGTTAATTAATACCAGATAAATTTTATGTTCACATAATTAATTTTAAAAGGTAATCCATCAAAATAATTTAGTTATTTTATATAATATTTAAGGAAATTCTAAAATTTTCCTTCTGTTCTTTGGTTTAGGTATTTTGTTCTTCATTTTTGTAAATATTTTTCTTGCTTAAATATTTGATAGATTTATTAACTCTGGTTATATAATCAGACATTTTTTCGACATTTCTGTACCACAAGTAAACTTGTAAAATATTATATTCCCATGAATGTTTAAACTTATTACCATTAAATTATTTATTATTTTTATGTTATTTTCTAATTTGAAGATAGTATAACAACTGGCTCCAAAAATGATGTCAAAATTTATTAAACATTCATTTGCTTGTTTCTTGTATATATAGAAATTAATATGCAGTATATGTCAAGCTATTTATTAAAATGATGAGATATTTGCATTAGCATTCTTCATACGATTTAAATTAGTACTGTATTCAAAAT
Source organism: Latrodectus hesperus (assembly GCA_037975125.1). Classification (NCBI taxonomy): domain Eukaryota; kingdom Metazoa; phylum Arthropoda; class Arachnida; order Araneae; family Theridiidae; genus Latrodectus; species Latrodectus hesperus. The sequence goes on from CM075853.1 coordinate 115,559,994, forward strand.
TATTAAAATTCAATATATAAATGTTCTTAAAAATTCGTGTTTAAAATAATTTGAAACAAAATTTAAAATTTAGGATATTTTATTTCATTGAAATTTTTAAATCAAATCGTCACTGTACTTAACCTTATTGTAATGTATACAGCATAGATAAATTAGAAACAAATAAGATTTATTTGAAAACTTGAGTGTAAAAGAATGCAAATTTAATCAGCATTTTGATATAAACATAATTTAATGTTTATGTTGATATTTATAAATGTTCGAAAATTTTCAATAGGATAAATGTGTTGATGCTAAATTTACAAAAAAATTTTAAAATAAATATATTTATGATTTTTGATGTATTAACTTCCATTGAAATTGTCATTTATATACTAAAAAATTATCATTCCAATTAAAATATCTTAACACTGATATTTAAAAAAAACGCTGATTACAGTGTATATTATAGTTTATTTGTTTTAATCCTATTTAAAAGCATTTTCGCTTAAAAATTATGCTTTATTCAATCATGCATTCTGCTTTATCTATTAAGTACTAAAATAGTGAGTACAAGTATGGATACTGCATCAGTTATTTTTATTTCTTTCAATTTAAGAACAAATCCTTCTAAATTGATTCTCTGAAAGAATGAAAAAAATGAATTGCATTCAATATCTGATACAGTTTACCGTTTACTTCATGTCCGTCATTTTTCCTCAATTCCGTTAATTTCCTGGGAGGAAAAAATATGTCTTCTGCCAAGACCTTTTCACAGCAAACCCTTCTGATATACTCTGTCTCCCTTCATCTTTCCCGTCAGTAACTTCCGAGCCAACCCCTTCTCTTCTCGAGCAGTCTTCCAACCACCCTTGGCTTTCTTTCGTCCAGAACTGTAAAAGTAGCGATAACGCGTTAAAATGATGAAAGTAGAAAGAGAAAGAAAATTAAATTACTGCTACTCGCCTTTCCTTTTCTCTCTTCGGCCGATTCCTTCTACTTTCTTACTGTTTTTCCTTCTTCCATCTTTTCCTCATGTGAGAGTAGAAACTTTCCGCAAAGACTCTGTTTTAATAGAATTTGTAACTTATTACAGTATTTTCCCACCTTCTAGCTCTTTCATTTATCAACCAAACAGCATAAAGAACTTGGTTTGTGTCAGTAGACGAAGAAAATTTCATGCAAATACTAAGAAAAAAGGGAACTAATTAAAGGCATTGAATGGTGATTTTCTATGAAAATGCTTTGGTAATTAAGTGTGATTTTATTCCCACCACAAAAATGGTGCTGAAGACATAGAAAAAACACTTATTTTCTTAGATAGTAAGTCTTAAAGAACTTTGAATTTCTTATAATATCATTGGAGATAATAAAACTTGGATTACAATTAAATCTGAAAATAACTTAAAGTTCATAAAGATAAGTTTTGTTTAATACTTATTGTATAAATCTATATATTATCCTTAAATTATCTAAGTTCTTTTTCACTTCTTAAATTTAATTTTTGTTAAAATTTCCGTTTTCAAGATTTAAATATGTATCATTATGCTGCTTATCAAATTTAATATAAGAAAAGTTATAAAATTTATGTCATGGGTTAAAACGTGTATATTCAATTAAACTTTTTATTTCTAATTTAGCAGAAATAAAGGCAATAGGCAATAGATTTTTAAATAAGGCTCTTCATGAATACCAAATATGAAGAAAAAAATTATAAAGTTTTTATGAGAAAGGGAAAAAAACGGCGTTCGTATTCTTTATAATATGAACATTGACTCGTCAAGGTTACCAAACATAAAACACTCTGATTAATGTTCTCATAGGATAATTCATTAGACAAATATAGTAAAAATTTAATTTTATAAAAATAAAAATCTATGGTTTCAGCATCTGAAAAATTTGTAATATAAACAAAATATAACTATTTTGAAAACCAAATGGAACTGCTTATTTCTTATATTAATTATAATAACTGTATCAAAAATAACTTCATAAGAATACAGTAAAGGTAAAATTGCATTCAATGTTGCAAGTATAAAAGTAAATAAGTATGATTTATTCTGCTACAAACATATAGATTCCATTATAATCTATAAGATTGTCTCTTAAAAATTTAATAAAAAAACCCAAAAAAATTTTAATATTATTTTATACATGCATTAAAAAGCTCCTCAATTTATTAGTAAGATACTGCTTACTCTACATTTTTACAAATATGATAAAAATTATCAAAAATAAGTTGTTGCTTTTTTACCAATCATTCATTATTACGTTTTTGCAACATTTTCAATGGTTTAAAACAAAAAGAAGTGAAGTGGATACAAGCAAAATAAATCGTATTTCATAAAAATCAATTTAATTTTAATAGGTGTGCCCTTTTTGTAAACAACTAAGATGACTCATTTTAGTTATTATAAATTCTGATTAACACTTGCAATTTTTTAAACTTTAAAACATTGTTTTTTAATTATATAAAAAACAATGTTTTACAAGTTTCTGTTGTTTGAATATGAAAAATAGAAAATCAAATCATATAAAATAACTATAAACAGTTCTCCTCATAAGTTGAAATACTGATTGACGCATAAGAAGTTTATACCTCAAAATAATCTTTATATTTAAATATTACCAAATATTTCTTACATATTATTTAGTTTGAAGCATGTATATACTAATAAAAGCTATACATTTTGCTTTTTCATTTTATATTTTGTGGAAAACTGAGCAAATGCTCTGACACATTTTTTTTATATTGATGTTTACATAAATTTTGATATTTTCTATGTTTTCAAAAATATAATCAGAAAAACGTTTAAAATATATTCATATTGAAAAAATATGATCTATAATGCTAAATAATTGGGTCGAAGATTCACAATCTTAACTGTAACTTACATCTATTAATTAATAATTTAAACAAATAAAATACTAATAAGCAAATACTGGAAAATTTGTTTTTATTTACTTCATTTTCAAAATTTAATCAGCTCAATTGAACAGCATAATTCGAAATCCATCATTATGCTCTTCATCTGAAATAAGTAATTGTTTTTATCCTTAAAAGAACTTTATATGTTTTTGTTTCTATTTTAACGTAATTAATTGGGAGATTTTTATTTTTGTTTTATTTCATTATCAAGCAAAACTATTGAAGCTCGTATTTTATCTATATTGGTAAATACTTTGGGAAAGAAGTATTATATTTATTTCATGATTAAAATACATTAAATCATTAATTATAAATTATGAAACTTTATATTCAATTAATTTCTCATAATCAGCAAATGAATTAGTTTGGAATTTCTTGTTAAAAGAAATACGAAAACATGAAATAATAATTACAAACTCTTAATAACTTTTTTAATCAGTAAGCATTTTTAATTCATTATTGAATTACAAATATAATATTTCGTTTTTAATAAAAAGTAAAAATTCATTAAAATTATAAACTTATCAAAGAACTCCTATTTTAACAATTTACATTTTAATGCAAAAGAGAGACTTTAACTATTTATTAAACTTTCTGTATCTAAACAAATTGATAATTACTATATTTCTTTTTTTGAATTAAAATAGATAATTTTTGAGCAAAATATTACTGAAAATGTTTAATTGAAATAATTTGCATTTTAATTTATTTAGTTATTTTGTAATTTAATTTAATAAACATAAGCTTTTTAATATCTTAATAAGAAATGAAATTTCTGATTCATAAATTTATATTAATATAAATGAATTTATTTGTGTGTGCGTTTGCTTAAAGTATAAAATAAGTTTTTGATACAGTTATATATATTTTTTGGGATTTTTAATAACTATACTAAGCAAATGCTATACCCCTACAATTATGAATAAATAAAAATACTCATGCATATATGTTACAAAATATAAATACTTCTGAGTTTGATATTAATGCAAAAATCAGTGTAATAGACGTTTACATTAATATAAAATTTATTAATCTATAATAAAACTATAGATCTTACTACAAAGGTTTCATTTTAAGCATATTATCAGGTTGATTACTTACCGTATCAGTTAAATTAATTTTTAAAATAAATATTGAGAGTACATATTCAATAATTGTGATATTATTTCTTCTGAAAAGAATCTTGTATAATTATAAAGCAACTTAAACATATAAACTATATATTTAAACATATATTTTTAAAGTATTTAAACAAATAATTCTAAATTATTTAATATGAATGGCAATCTATTTAAACTCTTTAACCATATTTTCTTCCATAATGAAACATCATGAAGCAGCATAGCTAAATTTATTCGGTAGGTAGCGAGATATACACACTTTATATATTTAGAGGTAATGCCCCTTGTGAAATGTGAATGATGACAAATTAGTTATTAGTGTTGTCATAAATTTTAGTCACAAACCTCGGCATAATTTTAAAGTAGCTCTCCATGTATTTTTAAGAAAAAACATCCGTGTGGTTTATTCTCAAAGCAATTCGTAATAGTATCAAATGGTATAACCCTGGCTCTTTGCTTTGCAAGCAGGGACCATATGTTTACGATTGGCGATAGTTTTGGGGGAAAAGTATAGGCCAATGAAGCAATTCAGTCCGATAGGTGGATGAAAACTTTTGAGTAATGCACGTGAGTTCACATATTATTCTATTGAAATATGACTAGCAACAAGAGTCGATATATGTGGGTACCACATGCTTAAATATTTTAGAAATGTAGCATTGGCTGTTCAGTGCACCGGCAATGAACAACAGAGGGATGCAGTTGAGAAATTCATTACCGTTCAAACTAAGATACGAAGTCTACAACCAATGAGTGAAGTTAAATGCATAATTTTATTAGTTTTTCACCAGGATATCTCCAGATTCGAATCTGATCATCATGGCATTGCAGGCAGAAACGGGATTTGACAACGATTCATCACATTATTGGCGATGCAGATTTGCTTCTAGTGTAAACGAAGCAATGGTTGTCTTGCGAATATTCTACACAGTTGAAAATGATGTTGAATAATTTCATTTGATTATTGTTCCAAAACAATATACTTGTCATCACGTGCAGTGTTATAATGAGATTGATTTATTGGTCAAATAGATTATCCATTCATTCTCTTCTGCATTCAACGATTGCAATTCCACATTACAGTTGTTTGGATTCGCCTACCACGATGACTAATTTCCCTGAAAAGTGTACTAAAAATAAATATAAAATAATACTTTTTACATTAAAAGAGAAAATTGTAACAGGAACATAGTCTTATGTTGTAATACAATAGGGAACTTAAATTTTAAAATGTTTCATTTTCTTATTATTTTCCATTTAAAATATTCAAAAATCTGTGCAGGGTATGTGATAGCTACTAAACTATTAATACTGTATTTTATTTTTCAAAAATGTTTATTTCTCATGAATATGCAGTCCAAATGTCTAAAATAGAAACTTTAGATTCGCACTAATACCAAACAATTCAGAAATTTATAGGTGTGAGAGCAATTAGATTCCATGTCACATAAGCAACATTTTTTGGACTGTAGCCATGATTTATGTACAACATTTTTTGGACTATCTAAAACTAAGATTCACAAGAGAGATAAGTTGGAAGTTTGATGATAATAAAACTAGAATTTAATATTCATAGTCTAAATTTTGTGACTATGGAATATGATGTGTAATTTGATCAAATTGATTGTATAAAATAAAAATAAGAATCAAAAATTGAAGTTATATAACTAAACCAATTTTTAGTAAAGTCTTGAAATTCACATTTGTAACACTGATTTTTTTCACTGAGTAAAAGGCATCAATTTTTTTCTAAATATTCAATCGTCCACGTATGTTAGGTTATTCGTTGTATTTATGAATCATTGTTTCATGAATTTCACTTAAATCTTTTGTCATTTACATACTTACATACAATTTAAAATAATAAAAATATCCTTTCATGATACAAAGATATATATATATATATATATATATATATATATATATATATATATATATATATATATATATATATATATATATATATATATATATATCTTGTGCCTATCAACCAACGGAAAATGCATTTAAAATTATAATTAAATGCCTTAGTTTATTTAAAAAAAAGATAAATTGTACGTAGTCTTTCTCATAAATGAAGTTTTAAATATTCTAATATTTCTAAACATTTAATATATATTTATATTTTGGTTCAGTGTAATCAACGTTTTAATAAACAAATTTGGAGTTTTTTTTAATTGAAATTATAATTTTATACAGTTTTGTATTCCATTATAAAGTATGCGATTACATATGGTTAATTTTCATAGTATGTATCTGATCAATAATTGGAAAAAAATGAATTTTGAAAAAATAAGTACTAAAAATTCTTTTTCACCTTTAAAAATGTTGGAATATCTTATAAATTTCGAAAGTGTTAAGCTTTTGTACAAATATATATAATAGAATATGACAATAACATCGTAGGGAGAAAGCAATCACAATTTTTGGTTGAAAATATCTTATTTTTATGAGGTATTTATATGAATTGAAAAGGAACTCTCTGGTCATAAAATACAAATGTTCACCTCATAAATTTCAAATTGTATGCCAAATATGGAATCACCCTTCTCAGTAAATAAGAAAAACTACAACTATAAAAGCGAGGATTTTTTTGCCAGAATGATTTATGTTATATATAAAAGAATATTTTGTGATTACTTTAAATTTATTAACTGCCTTAGAACAGCAAATCTGACTGGATTCACTTTTATTATCATCTGTTTTACTATGAAATACCGATTCATAAATTATTCAAGCAGAATCATAGAAATATTATTAACTTTTCTATGCTAACATTTAATAAAAGCAAGTAGATGTTTTTATTTAATACAGATGCTATATATATTTTACGGAAATGCATCTTAAATTTGAATCTCACAATTTTAATTTAAGCATTATATTATATTTAAAATTTGTTGAAAGAGAGGGAGAGAAAATTCTAACTTACTATTTTGATAAACAACCATTTTTTATTTATAACAAAATTGGAAACTTAAAATATTTCCAAAACAGTATTCAGTATAATATTTTTATAAGTATATAATCTGAATTGAGTATTTGGCGAATTATTTGGGTTACGGATAATTTACCTATAACATGAGTAAGGTTATAATTTGTTAATAATTAATAATATGCATGTGGTATTATTTATTAATATATATAATAATAAAAATAAATATATCTTTAAATAAGCTTATGGAATTTGCACTTTAATTAGATTTTAGAAATATTTTAAACACTAATAGCTAATGTAAAAAGTAAATTTAGAAAATAATATATATATATATGTATATATATATATATATATATATATATATATATATATATATAAATGCAAAATCAGATGTATAGCCAAAAGCTCAAGAATACATAAAATATAAATGCAAAGTTAGACATATAACCAGAAGCACAAGAATACATAAAATTTTATGTTTTAAGATTAGCAGTACATTTAGCGCAAAAGCAGCGCTAGAATAGTATTACTAAGTTATAGTTAATAGTATAATTTATAAAATATGCAAAGAATATAATATAATGAGACAAAATGCAATGAAAAATGCCAAATAGAAAATAATACATTGAAAAATTAAATGTCAAAAGTAGAATATCAGTCTGATATTCTACTTTTGACATTTAATTTTTCAATGTATTATTTTCTATTTGGCATTTTTCATTGTATTTTGTCTCATTATATTAGATTCTTTGCATATTTTATAAATTATACTATTAATTATATATATATATATATATATATATATATATATATATATATATATATATATATATATATATATATATATGTATTTATATATATATATGTCCTGGTTTTTAAAAAATGCTCAAACTCCATTAAATTTTAAAATCAGCTTTAAATCAAATTGGTGACCATGATTGTGTAATTCATCCTCAGAATATTAAATTTGGATCTGATAAAATAATGTAGATATGATTATTGATTAATATACAGTATTTTTCAGTTTAAAGTAAACTGAAATTATTTTTTTAAGAAATGTTCATGTATATTATTTTTGTCTAAATACAATAAATAAAATATTTTATTTTTGAGTATAAATGTGAGTGAGTACGTATGTCTATGCATAATATATACCATACCCATACGTACTATAATAAATACTTAGATATTGGGATTAGGGAATTATATAAAATAATAATAATTCGCTGATTACATTTTTATACCAAGAATGTAGTTTAAATTAAAACAATTTATCATTTGCTGTCAAAGAATACCTAATTACCATCAATACTTCAGTCTAAAAATCCTTAACTGCTAAGTTTAAAAAAAAAAAACTTTTTAATTTAACTTGCAAAATATAAAAATAAAGCTTCTTTTTATTTTTACATTAAAATCATACTTCTAATTTCAAAATATTAAAAACAGAATATATCTTAATATAATTTTACATGGTATATTTTCATTAAATTTTAATTTATATATCGAAAAATTATGCAAAACAAAATTTCACTGAAATTATTAGCAAGAGACCCATTTAGCAGTCTGATAAATTTATTAATCACATTTGAACTTCAGCTGGCATGAAATGTGTTGTAACATACTAAAGTTCAAAATCAGAAAATAGTTATTTGAAAATATTTCTCCCTTTTTACCTTAAACTATTTTCATTCCTTCGCATTTAATATTTACATTAAATAAGAATTAACAATTTCATTTTAGGCATTAATAAAAACTTTTTTTTCGAGTTCTTCTCCGTATTCTTATAACTTTCCTAAAAATATTTTGAAAATTAATTTTAAAATTGTGATACTTATAAAGCCACATTTAATTACTTTTTCGACAAATTTATTAACTTTTTATGTATTTTTTTTAAATTGAAATAAAATTTACTTTCTTAACTCGAATAAGAATTAAGATTCAGAAACTTTATAAAATATACATAAAATGTATCACTTCATTATGCAATCATATATAAATGATTAGAGAAGTTCCAATAATTTCTAAGAAGTTTAGAGAGATTTAGACATATTTACAAACTCTTTCTGCATTTCTTGTATCTGTTAGATTCGTATGCTACCAATAAATGCCTTTTAATAAATTGTGTAAAATATAGATGTATTCCTAAAATATTCTAAAATCGATTCCAATGAAATTACCTTTCTGCTTATTTATTCTTTACCACAAATTCAAATATATTCTCTCACCAACATACTTCATTTAGATTACATTCTCCCTCTATGTTCAGTTTGCTTATTATTAAGTTAAGAAAAAATCCACACATTTGCATAATTAACATCGACCACATTACTTTGAATAACCTAACGAAGTAGGGTTAATTTGCCCTTAATGAGAGATGCGGTTCTTCTTAATAGTATGTTTAGTTTATTACCAAGTTCAAATTACTGTACTCCCATGCATGGAACATATTTAATTATCAGAACCTGAATGATATGTTCAAGGAACTCTCAGTACTTATAAATGAAAACTTACACCCTCTAGGGAAAGATGAATCTAATTTAAATTGAGTTTTTATTTTTTTAATTTGCTAAAAAACCTACTTGAATGGAAAAATATTAATTTGTATGTTTTCAATTTTATTAATTTTCGTACATAGTTTAAATCCAAAGTTGATGAACTTTACGTGGCAGGCTATAATTATAATTAAATATAATTACGTTTTCGAAACACCATTTTGTGTTTAATGCTAAATAAAAATGCATTGTAATATTTTATTATGCATTGTTACATATTTTTTAATAAGACATGCTGTAAAATAAAGTGAAGAAATGTATCTTTCATCATAAGCTGAAATGACCAATCAATGCACAGATTAAAAAAAACAATTTAAATAATTTAATTGAAATTTATTTTAAATCTGTAAGTTTTATTTACAGACAAAAGACGAACTAAAAATAATATATTTTGATATTATGCTAAAAATAATATATTTTGAGAAATAATTTATAAAATTTATAAATCAAATATAATGCTTTACTTTTTGTTAAATTTATAATTTCAATTAGCTTATTCTACAAAATATACTATGAAATATAGGAATGGTGTAGTTTCTAAAATCATACATAATAAATCAATCATTCACTGCAATAAAGGGTCAGTTCGCAAATTAACTAATATTCAAACCAAAATTAGAAAATTAAGATTATTCCAGAATTTAAGAAGTAACTGTGATTTTATTATATAAATATAACCTAACACTAAAAACTATTGAGCTTAGAAGATATGATTGATAGAATTTATAAAGTTTATAAAGCTTGTGTAATTTTAAGCATACTATAATTTCAGTTATAAAATTTTATTCAATTTTAAAAGAAAATACAAATAGAAAAAATTAAAATTGTGGTAAAATGTATTCCCATTATATAAGAATATACTTCTGTAAATATTATATGAAATGCTAGTTAACCTGTATTAAAATAATAAAAATACAATTGCTGGTTGGGATGTTTTACAACGTTTTAACGTTTAACGTTGTAAACTCTTTAAAGTTTTACATTTTTTTTCTGAATAAAACTCTGAAATTTCAAGATTACAAAAACACCTCTGACTTTCAGTAACATTTTCATTTAAAAAATATTTTGTGAACTCTCATCGTATAATCAAAAAATATAACAAAATGAGCATTTTCCACAAAATATTAATTTTTATATTTACAATATATTTCCCAATATTTTTATATAATTTATTTTCCACTAAATTCTTAAATTTAATTTTTCTTAAAAATACAGGCATTTTCGATCTAATTAATGTAATATATTTGACGAAGATATAAGTTTCATGTGAATTGCTTGTTTATGAGTACACATAGAATCTTGTGTCACATGGAAGATTTTTCAGAAAATTTCAAGCACTTACTCAGATAAATGATGATAAAGAACTCCTATATCTGAGGTTTTACAACAGAGCCTCAAACTGAACATGATAATTTCGACTCCGAAAAACATACATATTCCGTTGGAGCACCCTGAGGTACAATTTTGTTTAAAAATATCACTTCATGGAACAGACACGTGGTAATATCCTCATTGTAAAACAGTTTTGATAAAGTGCAATTTTTCTCGTAAGGCCTACAGAAATCCGAGAATGTAATTAAGCAAATAAATTACTCAAATGTATATTATTCAATATAAAAATTTAATTTTAAATTTTCAGAAGATGTTTTGAATTTGATCAAATAATTAAAAAAATTATAGTAAATTTTGTTTATAATAATATAATTTTAGCTTCGAATACACTCAAAAAATAGGAATTAATTTTTTAATAAGGAATAATATATGTTTAGTAACTTTTTTATTGCTTTTTGACTAAATCAGATTTCAAGTATTTTACCATATTTAATACTTACTTACTTGTGTGGATTATATTAATGAGACTTCAATTTTAAGAGAATAAAATGGTCCACAGTTCAAAGAATACCAAAAACATTAAAAGGCATGGAACATGGATATGATTTAAAAGAAAATTTTCGTCTTAAATTAAAAAACTACACTATGCTAATTTTTCATTTATTAGTTTAATTTAGTAAGGAATATTAAACTTATAATTCATATTTTTTATAATGAAATGCTCTATCTGATACGCTACAATCTTTTTAGAAGATTAAGTGATATTTTCTGAAGAATTAATTTTTATTATTACTTTAAAAATTCCCAGTTTTAACTTTAAATAACGACAATTAACTATGATTTTGTGTGAGCATTCGAAATTTAGAAAAATAATAATACTTATCATTATTTAGAGGTACTTACTGTTTACATAACTGAATTCAGAATGATGTTTCGCGTTAAAAAATAATATTGCATTCAAAAATCAGCAAGAAACAATTCGAATGAGCTACCAAAGGCTTGAATATTCTTCTTGGATATAAAATATTTTTTATAAAGTGTTCTAAATTATTTTCGAGTGGCTCTACATTAGAAAAGGAGAAAGAATGTTAGTTTTAGAATGCAAAATCGGAAAAATAGTAAATATCCTTACTTTATAAAAATACACTACAAGAATGTAAGAAAGAGTACAATGACGTATATATGTTTGTCGATCTTTTGCTGTTATTCAAGGATGGTAAATTTAAGAGTGAAGTAAAATTGTATTTTTAGAATCTTCAAGTTGCTAAATTCTAGAATTGTGTAAATAAGGGCAATATCAACTTTACACACGGAGTTCAACTCAACATTAACTACCCTCTCAAAATACCAACTTGAATTAAAGTTAAATGAATTTCTTTATCATTTTTACTATTTAAATCTCAACCAATCATAAAGTATTAAAGTTAATTTATAAAATATTGATGTTACTCATTAAATCACAAAATATCCAATTTAATCAGGATTAATTTTTTTCACTTAATTCGATTCAAAAATTATTTAAGCTTGTTAGTTAGATATATAAATCTGACAAGCATTAAGTGTTGAAAATTCAAGCTAATGATTTAAAGCATACAAAGTTAAAATGAATTGTATGCGTTGTAATCAAAATTCTGAATGTAGATTTTTAATTTGAAATATAGTCTACGTTTTGGTAACCAAAGGTGAACGTTATTATACAAGATCTTTTCGATTTTGACTTCGTACTCAATTTGACCACGGACAAAAATTCGCTGAAAAGTAAAATCTTTATTCTATAGATATTATTTGATATACAATTTAAATGTAATTTTTATGATGTAGCTCTTACCTTTAAATAATTGTTCAAAATACATTAAATCTGTTTGATCTACAAAACGCAGATCATTGCATTTTTTCGTTTTAATCCAAATCATGAATTGTCGTCAATATTTTTGAATTTTCTTAATGTGCAAATAAATTATATATATATATATATATATATATATATATATATATATATATATATATATATATATATATATATATATATATATATATATATATATATATATATATATATTCTCTTAATAATCTGCTGCATTATTTTTCTAAATTGATATAAAAGTTAAGATAAAGGTATCTCGGGTATACAATATAATTTTCAACTTCTTTATTTTTAGTTTAGAGTAAAAGGGTTAGGAAAAAAATGAACATTTTCACAGACTTATTTTCATTTATATCCTTACTTCATTAACTTGTTAAATAATATTTCATAAAATACACAATGTATATCATAAATTATGTATATCGAAGTATTAATTAGCTTTTCCAGAGAATAAAATTCATTTCCTTCTAGCATTACTTTATCTGGTTATATTTGTAAATTTTAAAGCACGAAATGATTTAATAATTGATTTATATTCCTATTTAATTTAAATTAAAGAATTTGAAAATAAAGAAATGTGGTTAAATAATATTAATTCAGTCATCATTCCTTAAGAGAAAGCAATAGAAGGAAAAATATGCACAAAATCTACTTTATGCTTTGATAAGTAATAGAAGAAATTTAGGTCACTCCGTGCAAATTGTTAAATCGGGAAAAGTTCCAACACTAATCCAATAACACAAGGAGAATAAAAAACTAAAAATAGTGCACTGGATTAGTCGATATGAAAAAATAGCATTATTCATGAATTGGGATGATTTTTTGGAAATTTTTGGCATTTATCGAAAAAATAATGATAAAATTTTTAAATGATGACCAAACATTTTTTTCTTTGTATTGATGCTATAAATATGTAATCATTATATAAAACAACAAAGTAATATGTAGTTACATGTATTATACTTAAGCATTGTTTGATGCATCTAAGAGTAATCTTGCAATTTCATTCAATTTTGTTGTATAATGTTAATTTAGAAATTTGTATATTAATTTTTCTCGTAAACAAGGTATCTAATGAAGATTTTGTTTTAAATATAGTTTAAAAATCAAATTATTGCTGGAAAATAACCATTTCAATAAAAACAAACCTTCAATGTTAGCTAAAAATGTATTATTAGATTTATCATTAGTAAAGGGTCATTTTTTATGAAAATACTAAACCATTTAGTATATATTTAGGCATGAATATGAACTTTAAATTTTCCATTAATTTAAATGAATCTGTATAAAAGCATTAATCTGTAAAATACAGTTCTTTATTTTTGCTTAAAATTGTTTTTAAAGATTTTAGTAATAACAAATTTGTAGTTTAATAGATTTAATTTCATGCTTTACTAAGATAAAATTATCTACGTCTGTCTGTTAATGTCTGATTAACTTGCTTAGTGTAAGTTTTTTTTCTTGAATAATCTAAATTCAAATTAAGTTATATATTAGAATATACAGATAAGTCTTTACAGCTATATTTTTATTAAAAGAGCTCTTACTTTATGCAAATACAGTATGTGTTTAGAAAAATATTCGTAATTATTTTAAACTTATTTTCCTTTTGTACATTTATATAGTGATGGAAATTTTAAATTTAAACTAGGTTTTCTATTAAAAGATGCATTTTACATATTTTTTCTTAATTATTAAACTCTGGCTAGCACGCACATGTTTCTTTCCTTACAAAACCTCATAACCATCAATATTGTTGGATTCAATGGATGTAAAATTTATCACAAAAAAAATTGATAAATTATGCGCGGAATATCCATTTCAAATTATCATATTAACTTTTTTTGATAAAATAATAAAGTCACAAGGAATTTACAAATTAAATGAGGGAAATAACAAAATAAGAGAAATTTTTATGTTAGAAAATAATTGGGGAATTTAAATAATAGGAAATAAAAAATATTTATTATCACTTTTAAAATAATATTGCCATTTACTATAATTTGAACTTAGATTATTAGTTAAAATGAATAAGTAAACATAACAATTAGATTTTCTTTTCACTTTAAATAACTTTATGAATACAAAGCATGGTATTAACTGAAAAATTTCACACTTATAAAATGTAAGTGCATATATTTTCATTTTCATAGTCAATATATATATATTATATTACAACATTTAGTGTGTAAGCAAAATACATTAATTTGTAGTTAAATGCAAATCTATTTTACTTTATGTTAATATGCAACCAAAATCTTGATGTACTTTAATGATATCATAATAAAAGTAGAGTTAAACCTTTAATAATTGGTGATCCTTGATAAGTTTTTAAGTTTCGGGAGACATTTAAACTTTCTAAACTTAGATGTACTTAATGCTCCTATCAAGTCTTAAAACACCTGATAAAATCGAACAGTTCCCCTCCCATATTATAACTAGCCGAGTTTTTCGTCCTTGGATAGTACTCCACTATCAGGTGATCTCGGGATGCAAAGAGAGGGGAACCACCCTGGTTAAATGCCTCAAACCCATCCATCACTATTAGCGTCAAAAACCTAATTAACTTTCCCTTAATTTATGAGAGCAACGCTAAAGTACAGGAGAACAATTAGTAATGACCTTTACGCTATGATATTAGATTCGTTAAGGATGTTTTTTTAAAAAAAATAAAGTGAGAGAAAAAAAGGTGACACAGCCTGTTGATGATAAAATTTTTTGAACGACTATCTTGAAAAATAGTGCATATTTAATGACCGACCCAAGATTCATAGTCAGTAGCATTTGTTGCACGTCTTTCGTATGAGAATTTTGAAACCATACAAAAATGTTGAATTTATGAATATAAATGTTTAAGATTGCTTAAATTAATTTTGATATTTTTCAACATATTCTTATTTTTCTGTAGTAATTGTTGCTAAATATCCGTATTATTATACATAAATTTATGTTATATCACAAAACAAACATAAAGTATTACCTTATAACAATAAAAAGTTTGAGTAATTCCTTACTTTTTACTTAAGTTGAACAATTTAAATAGTATTTGGTCAATAATTAGGAAAGGGAACTATCATAGTTCAATTGTTTGTAAACAGACCTTCACAACTGTAAGGTAAAGAAATCTGAATTTGAATCATACGGATTTCAAGATTTTAAAAAACGTATAACTAAAATATATGATAAAATTAAATTTGTACATAGTATTATAAGAGTTCAATTATTTTGCAAATAAATTGAACACTTGAGTTGAAGTTATATTTTCTTAATTTTTTTTGTAGGCTAAACATAAAAATATTAAATTTTGAAAATAGTGAAAATTAATAAAAATACATTAAACTGATTAATAAAATAGTATGATTTTTATGAATGAAATTTACATGATATTTAGATTTATTACCAAATGAATAATTACTAAGGTCAGATATTAGTAATTAAAAAGTAGATAACCAAAAAATTTGCTAAATTTTACCTCGCAATAAAATTGTGTTTATTAGTTATTCTGATTAATTAAACATATTTTCTATCCGATAGTATATTTATGATTTCGATATCAATGATTTTGTCTTAAAAATTGTCATATATCTGAAGAGCAAAATATTGTAAGTGAAAAAATTAAGCTAATTTTCTATAGAAAATCCCGTTAAAATGATTTACAGACAATTTGCTGTAACTTTAACCAATTATAGCAAATTTATTTAGAAAAGGCGATAACAATGCAACAAAGCACTTTGCTTTTCTTGTAAATATCATCAAATTTCTTTTAAAAACATTAGCTTTTGACAAAATTAAATCTGTAACGTAATCACACATTCAAATTATATTAAATTATTTTTTTAATTTTTGAAATCAGTGTACAAACACCAAAAATATTGAAGATTATAAAAACGTTATTAAACAATTTTTAAATTAAAAACATTTATTTATGCTATTATGTTAAAATATTATAAAATTATACTAAAAAGATTTAAATTTAACAATTAAATTATTTTACAAATATAGTTATTGTTAAAATAATTTGATTAATTTAACCTATGAGCTTCAATACTAATACAATGATTATAAGTTAAAGACAAATAGAATATTTATTAAATCTATGTAACTTTCATTCAGCAATAAATTAATTTTGAGCAAACATTTGATGCAATAATTTTAATTAGAAACATATTAGTAAATTGGGACAAAGAAAACACACGATAGCTCTAAAATCTGAATTTAGATTACAATAATTCATAAGGAATAGGAATTCATAAGAATAATGAATAATGTCTGAAATATTATATGCGATAATAGTTACAAAATTATCCTATTATTAAAATTAATCATTTACTATTTAAAACTTGCATTTTTAAATACACCAAACTTCAATAGAAATAAATTAGTAAAGAGTTACTTTTTAAAAAATACTTACATGGAAATATAGATATTTAATGGAACATTTAACTAAACTCGAAGTTATATAACTTAATTGAATTTATTGCAAAATTCATAATAAAACAATATAGTACAAACTTATATTTATTTTATGAGATACAAATAAATTTCAACTGTGGGTCTTTTAAGTTATATATTATCATTATGCTGAGATATTATTTAAGAAAAAAATGTTTTATGATTTAAAAAAAAGTATATCACTTATTTTGGTGCACAATCCTAAACAGATAAAAAGTAGCATTTAATATAAAAATAATTTTAAAATAAGGAAAATTTAATTTCATAAAAAATGCATGATATTTAGTTTTTATTTAAAATATCTGTGTACACAATCAATTTGTTCTTTGAACATCAATGTTTTGCTTATAAAACAGGACTCTCAAAATATTTGCTAAAAATCTGTCTCTGTGAACCCAATTGTAATGATGAATAGTGTAGATAAGATTAATGATCTCAACATATTCGGTTTGCTGTAAAAAGTCCAGCCTTACTTTAAAAGCTGGACTTTTTACTATTCCATATCTACTCCAGAAAAATTTTTCATTTACTGGGTATTTGTATGAAACGTTTGGTTATTATTTTGTTACTGTTACACTTATTTTTAAGTTTCCAAAATTCATAAATTTGTATGCCCTTGAAGTTTTTTAATCAGTTACATTTTTAACTATTTCGATTTAAAATTTTATGTAATTACTTCTTAATTTAAAATAAAAAGTGTCTAAAGATTTTTGTGAATAACAAAATGATTAAAATAAAAATGTATTGCTTTCAACATCAATCAAGTTAAATTACTTAATTCTGCATATAGATAAGAAGGAAGTTAAACTGAATTGATTAAAATATATATTTAACTGTTTCCTAAACATAAAATTTTACAAATTCGCTGACTTTTATGTAATTTGAATTATTATTTGAAATACTCAAGTCCAAGAGTAAAAAGCTAAAACATTTATTTGCTTTGAAAATAAAACTAATTGATTTTTTAAATAACTTTGATATCATTGATTTTAAAATTACCATTTTTCAACAGAAGAATCTTATTTCTTTATTAATAATGTTTTATAAATAAGTGCATTGTAAATAATTTATATAGGAGTACAGCAGTTAACTGTTATGTATATCTCTAAAATATCTAAGCTTAAATATAATTACTTAACCCGGGCATTTTTTATTGTTAATTTAATCACTGACATTATTTAAATAAATTTAAAAATTTTCAAAGTTCATATTTAAAATATTTTCAATTCTATAATTTCACTTCAAATTATTTTGAAATATTCAATCACATTACAAAAACAGGGAAACAATTTACAATTTCACAAATATTTTTTTAATTTTCTTAAAATTTTAATAACATTAAAATATGCTCAATATTTTTATTAAAAAGTTTTGTTTACATTTCTTAATATTTTTAATTTTAACTACATATGAATAAATTTGATTCCTGAGTTTTAGAATAAATTTGCTTTTTAAAATGTTCTTGTTAGTAAAATTATTCATATTTAACTGATTAATTAATCTTCTTAGTCAGTTATATGTAAAATTAAATTGGAAAATTTAATATTCTGATAATATTTTTATTTATATATAACCTATTAATTTTGTAGAATAGTCCTTTATATTTTTAAAAAAATATGTTAGTTATTATATCATAATATTATACACTTAGAGAAATAATAGAATTAATGACAATATTGATGAACAAAGAGAGCTTTAAAATAATAACATTAATAAGTTTAAATTCAATTTTTTAGAAATAAAAATATCATTTAATATGGAATTTAAAAGAAAACAATATCATTAATTCATAAATTTATTGATTTAAAAATCAGCTTCAATATTAACAGCAAACATTAAAAATAGTTGAAAGTTTTCATTTTATGCTAATAAATATTTAGTACACTGAGATATATCTTATTTCTCCGTTAACAAGAATAAAGCTTATTTATTCTGACATTATTCAAAGTGTAATTCGGATTAAACTGATTGATTCAAAATGCATTATTTTTAAAAATGCATTTACTTTCGTAAATAAACGTATATATTTAATGAGATC
This sequence comes from Latrodectus hesperus, assembly GCA_037975125.1. Classification (NCBI taxonomy): domain Eukaryota; kingdom Metazoa; phylum Arthropoda; class Arachnida; order Araneae; family Theridiidae; genus Latrodectus; species Latrodectus hesperus. The sequence goes on from CM075853.1 coordinate 115,579,196, forward strand.
ATTTTGGTCATTTTTTTCCTTCATCAAGTTTATGTTTTTCAATTTACCTAAATCAATCCGTAAAAAAATTTTCTCGATAAAGCAATTATGAGATAAAATATTTACATACAACTATTTCTATTTCTGGAATTCATTTAATATAAATTTCCAGTTTTCAGCTCTATATATAATAATTCAAACTCAAATGAATTCACTGAATAACTAATGAATCAGGTCTATATCATATACCCTTAGGAAGTATATAAGCTTCAATTCCTTTGAAAGCAGAATAGAGTTTTAAATTAGATGAAAGCGAAGTAGATATAAATCATTGCTTGTTATTACCTTAGTTTGCGTGACTCATAATGGTCATCTAAAGGAATACTAAGCGCATGATGTTTCATACTTACACAGAATATTTATGAAATTAAACTAAAATAATTTTTGTAATAAACGTTACTCTAATTACTGCCTAAACTATTTATATAAGTGTAAGCACTTTTATTGTCTAAAACATTTTGTAAAGTATCTTAATCTTCTTCAGCAATACTTTGTTAAATACAATGCCTTTAATCAGAATTTTCTAATTAAGTTCACAAAAAATATAATTTTTGAATATTTAAATTAAAGAAGTAAATATTGAATTTATTCTAGAATAATTAAAATGATCTCATAGAAATATCACATTAAATTATTTTTAAAATTACTTCTAATGAAATAAAAAAAATTATATCCGAGAAGAAACTCGATGTGTTAAAAATGCGATACTTTTATTATTGGAAGTTAATACAAATATAATAAGGTATACATTTTTGTAGATAGAAATAAACATAAAATATCGTACTTATTAAGTATATTTCAATAGTATGTTCTACATACAAATGTTATGTTTATCCATTAGGTGCTATTTTCAAATTAAGTTTATAAAGTTCCACCTATATCGCATGGGTTTTTAAACTTTGTTTCTTACCGAATTTTCTATTTTTTATTGTTTTTCTATTGTTTACATAATTTTGTTTTTAGTTGCCTAAAACGCAAATCTACTATGATATTTTAAGGTACATTTATAAAAAAATACACTTACTTACCAACTAAATTTATTAAGTATAACTACAATTGTGTTTCAAATCTACCCAAGCCTTTTCTCATATTTTTTTATGATAAGTAATTTTCAAATGATGGGTTAAAGATTTACATCCAGTATTTCGTTTCATTAAACTTCACTTGTTATCATTCATTTGAAGAGTGTTTTAAAAATTGATGAGTATTTTCTTATTCTGCATATCTGATTTGTGGAATATTATATTAATATATAATTTTCACTTCAATTCATTAGAAAAAATCTTTCAAAAGAAATCATTAAAAATGAGAGAATCAGTAGAAAGGAAATATTGCTCTATCTGGCGTACTTCAACAAATATATATATATATATATATATATATATATATATATATATATATATATATATATATATATATATATATATATATATATATATATATATATATATATATATATATATATATATATATATATATATATATATATATATATATATATTATATATATATATATATATATATATATATATATATATATATATATATATATATATATATATATATATATATATATATATATATATATATATATATATATATATATATATATATATATATATATATTTGTGTGTGTAGTGTGTCTAAGAAAAATATATGTATACATATAAGTATAAGAGAAAAATTGAATAAATGCTAAAATAAGAACAATAAAGTGAAAAGACGAGATTATTTACATACAGGTGAAACATATAACAAGTAAACAGGTGGAACATATAAACAATAGATATTTTAAAATTTAAAACGATATATACAATAAAAGGAAATTGATTAACACACCATAAATTAAATGAAATGAAGTACCAATTGGAAAATGTCTTCAGGAGCTGTTGACCACATTGGCGCAAAATATGGCTTTTCTGCAGTTGTTCTAGATTAAAGTCTTAAGGAAGACACTACATCCCTAAACTACACCAAAATTATAAATGAATTCACAGTTGCTAAGCCAAAATATCAACTTTCAAAATTAAATAAAATATTAAATTTAAAGTAGCCAAAATCAAATTCCAAACACAGAAATTTCAAAACATATAAAATCAACTGAATACATAAATTGAAATACTTAGTGTAAACTCTATTTACGGGTTTTAAGATTCTTATAAGACCTTCAAAGATTTGATGACCCTTCTGAAGATGCTGGACATATTGGTATTTCATTGCATTTGATTTATTGCGTGTTTCCATTTTCATTTTATTCTGTATGTCATTTTAAATTCTGAAATTAAAAATAAGGGAATCAAGTATTATGTGAATAAAATATCTAATATGATGAATTTTTCTCTGAAATTGTTATTTCCTTTATTATATATCAAATTTATAGAAAGTCTGCATATGTGTTACTGGATTATTAATTGAATATTTGCAATATCTAAAATTCAGTCAAAAAATACATAGTTCTTTTAAATGCCAGTTAGTTCAATTGTATAATTTGATTAAGATTTTTTCTAATTATTTTGTAACGTGTTATTATCAGATGGTTATCTTATATAAAATCCTATACTTTAATCCCGGAGAATATAAAAAAATAGCAAACAATTTGTTCGACAGAAATCTTGTGGAGAATAATTACACAAACAATTATTAAGAAAGTATTTTTTCTTTTTATATTACTTTAAAATAAAATCGCATATTTAACAATATTTCATTTCTCGGAAGCAAATTTAAGATGATAATTTTTTTAAAAATTGATTTAAGATCCTCATTTTTAAATTAATTGCATTTAATTAATAAATCAAATTCATTTCATTTTTTAATATACTAGGAAATTTCTATTTTTATTTCGTTGTAATGCAATTTTAAATTTATTTTCTGAAATACGATAGCAAATAAAAGGACACTTTCGCATATTGTTCTTAATTTACTTCTTCATATTATGGACTATCCAAATATTTTGACAGCGTTTTCATACTCTTATTTGATAAGTAATGCTGCTGAATATTAAAATTTATTTTTACATGGAAACAATTGATGTTGAGAATCGAAGGGAATTTAATGAACATTATTTTTAGATCAAAAATTGATAAGATTTATAAGATCATCCATATATCTTAATATATCTCCATATATCTCCATATATCATAAAGTCAAATGATATTTTAAGCTAAAAATAATGCATCACAGATAACAAAATGTAATACATCCTTGGCATTAAATATTGCTTATATATTGAAATTTTTATCTCGTTTTGCTTAGTGAATTAGAAAATAGTGTTGCATTTTAAATTTCAAACCTTTTCAGCTAACGAATTTATGAAATTCGATTTCTTCATGCCTAAGAATTTTTATACATTTTAATTGCGCTTACACTTAAAATTAAATAGGTGTTTTTTGGGATTATTATTTTCAAATAAAACATCATAATTGAAAAATATGACATTTTTTACTTTTCATAATCTTAGAATTTTAATTACTTATGATTTTCATATTTCAAAATAGGGTATCGCATCTACTTATTAATGTCACTATTTAATACCTTAATGAAAACTTTTGATTTAAAATTTGAAATGTTTTAATAGCACTATTTGAAATAAATCTCAGTAAAGTTATAAATATCTGAGTACAAGGTAACGTATTGATATTCAAACTAGATTACACTTGTTTGAAAAGAAAAGAAAAATATTTCATTTATACATATTTCATAAGAAGTTGTTTTCGTTATAAGACAAAAATATTTATATGTATTTATGAAAATAAATTCAAGAAACAATATACAATTGAATTAAACTCTCATCCCCCATTTTTTCCAATATATGTGTTATGTCAAGTTGTAGATCTCTAAATACATCTAGAGATTCCCGGCACTTCTGAATCTCAGATGACATCGATTATTTTTCATGTCTCCATTCATCAACGTTATTTTGTGTTTCGTAATTCTTACGAATTAGCAATATGGGATACCTTTTACAAAATTTCTGCACGATTTTTTATGCGAGTAAAAAATCAATAATATTATATAACTCTAACTCTAGATAATTTTTTGAATAAAAAGATGAAGTAAGTTTTTTACTTATCCCTTGTTCATTAACAAGATTCCAATTAATTATTCAAATGTACTGCTTCTAAATAATTCTATTCCCTAAAGACAATTAGATATTTATTAAATAACTAGTATATCCCCAATTTATATTTAAAAATATTATAAGGAATATTTATTATCATTCATAAGAGTTGTAATATTAATAAATATGGAAAGCATATTCAAGAATAATATATTTAAGAAAAATTTAAATATATTATTAATAATGATAAGAAAAACTTATCATTAAATTTATTATAAATAATCAATTCAAATCAGTCATTAACATTTTATTTTCGTGATCAATATTTGCTGCATTTTATAAATAATATTTGTCATGTTTATAATCAAAATTTGAATTAAGTACTTATTACTAAGCAACTACATAGAAAGTAATAACAACTGATTCCACCAAGACAAAATATTTAAGAGTTTAAGAAAAATCAATAAAATGCAAAATTCTATGTGCAAAACATTAGGATTATATAACAGTATATTAAAATACATATAATTCTAAGAATGATTTAAAAATTAGGCCCATTATTATCTAATAAAAATGGATCAGAAAGTTTAATTAAAAAGTAAGATTAAATGAATAAAAATAAATATAATTTTCTCTTTAATGTGTGTACTGTGAGATGTAGACGAATTATTTATAAAATTAATTTGAATAATTGTTTTCCCTGAACATTCATTAAAAATATTTAGCGTAATCATAAAAAGGACGTATTAATTGATTTTTTGAATCGTTGCGATTATTTTTAAATGATGCCTAAAATTAAAAATCAAACTTCACTATGAAAAAAAACGATTTTTTACAGTTATAGGAATTCTGTGAGTAGAAATAAATAATTTAAAGCATTTTTTCATTTAAAAAGTGAAACGGATAATTTTGATGTAGCATATGGTTGATACAGGCTATTGAAGAAATAATTTTACAGTCTGCATCAAACAAAAGATAATAATGATCACTCTTTTCATTCATATCATTTTGAAAATCCATGGTAATTTTTTACAAATTTATTACAAACTAAATTGAATTAATGACAAAACCCATGGCAGATTTCTTTAATTTTAAAATATTTTAAGTGTTCCAAAATTTTTAACTTTGACCACAAGCTAATTTAATGTATTTTAAATTACGAATTATTTGCTTTAGAATTCGGTCTAACTCATGAAACACAAATACAATATTTATTACCTGTATTTTATTAATTTAAAGTGCCTTTGTTCATTAACATAAAAAACGAATTAATTATTTATCCCAATAATAAACTATTTTTAAATGTTCTTATATAATACATGTATCTATAATAAAGTCGCTTTAATTTGCGTGAAAATGCTGGGAAACGGTTTTATTTCACTAAATTTAATCGTAATGTATCAACTTTAAGCCAAGAAGTATAAATTACTGTACGTGATACGAACTCTTAATGCATTTTGTGGTGAAACATTTTTTACCCATTTTCTGAACTTCAAGTCACGGACTGAGGGATATTAAATGTTTTATTTATGCTGCCGGCCATCTTCATATTTTTCGAGGATAGTTTATGGCATCTTTTATCATTCTGTTTTTCATGGCGATTCGGTAACATGTTCAATTTCCTGTTGCAGAACTCTTATTGTAACAGAGCCCATTTATCCTTTATTCGAAGAAAAAACAATTAGTGAAATATGGTGCAGTTTAGAGCACATGTTATATTAGACTATATTTAAAGAAATCCTGAAATAATAAATAGGTAAAAACTATTAGGGAAATATAGTGCAATTTAGAACGCATGCTACTACTAACAACTACTCAGACTATAACTAAATACATTTCATCACAGCACACCTAAATTTATCTCTAAATAAGTCACATAATTCTAGGATATTTTTAACTAATTTCCAACCAAAATTAATTAGTATCACTACTTATGTATTCCGCATGAACTGTAACTAGTCACAGTTTTTCTAAGCATAACACTTAAGCTATATTTACTCTAAGCATCCCAAGCTTAAGATCTTCATATAAGCACTTGATAGAAATCAATAATTAAAAATTATTTGAATGATTTTAAACGCAAATTATCTTAAATCTTTTTAATAAACATCCAACTAAATAACTCAAAACTTTTGAATTTTTAACATAAAATTCTATTAAATTTCATAATTTCTTACTTAATAATAACTAGGATACTTGAAATGTTGATGGGAAAAAATGTTATTTATTAAGGAATCATCAATTTGAAATGCTACAGATTATTTATTATTAATATGAGGATATTATCCAACTTAACAGAGATTAATGCTAAACATACAGAAGATTTGAAAAAATTGTATAATATTTACTACATTTTTCTAACAATTATATGTAGTTAAAGATATACAGAAATTAATAAATTACAAAGTATTTATATTATTTTCACAAAAAATAAAAACATATTTATAAGCAAATATATAACGAAGAGTACTTAATACTTCAAAGTATAATCTAACATATTTTGAGAGTAATGCTTACATATAATTACTCCCCAGTCAATCTTGGCGAAATATTAAACTTGTTATCTAACGCCAAGTGTGCCAAGTTAACAAGTGAGAATCTCGACTTAACGAACAGAATAACCACCGACCATTAGTGTGGGATTTGACGGGCGGAAATAGCCTTTGAGAAACGCCGTCCTTTTGATCACTGGTGGCCCATCGATCATTCTACATCCTTGAGGTATTTTCAGGGAAATGACATTTCTAACCTACCTACTGTGATCTTCTATCGATCCGTTTCCGATCATGATCCTCGTTTCCATCCCTTTTCCTCTACGCAGCATTGATCATCCGATGTGTCGACCTCCACTTGACAATGTCTACAATGTCAAAATAACAGAGTAATTATTAGTATATTATGAATTATGGTTCAACTATTTAGAATAAATTAAATGAAAGAAAATCCATGATATTACAATAAATATAGCTGTACTCTCGTAATTACCGATTTTTCAAATGTTTGTTTTTGTAATGCTTTAAAATTTTATGAAAAGTTTAATTTTAAGTGTTATCTACATAAATTCATTAAATTAAATATCTAATAATTACATAAACATTTATAGAGTGTTTATATTATGGATTATTAGCGTCAAATGTTGATTAATGGATAAAAAGTCTAGCTTAATAAAATCAGACGTTTTATGTGGTTACTTATAATATATTTAATAAAACAAATACTATATCATTAGTTATTTGCAATAGTTAATAAATACAAATTAATATCTATAATTAGCCGGTTTACTTTAAATTTTATTTTAAATTCAATTACATCAGTTAAACAAGAAACATTTTTTTCATATTTTATCTTATCAAATAATAAGCAAAGCAAAGTCTCTATCCTTAAAGTATTAATCTTGTATTTCTTTAAAAATGGCGTAATTTAGGTTTTGTAAATCACATTTATTTCAAAGTATAATTTCCTACCTATCAGTATTTATTAATAGCCCAATATGGAACATTTTTTTCTTTCATATTTTATAAGTAATTTTCTTGTGAATGTTTATATTCTTTGATCACTCAACTTTTACTTTAAACCATAGCACTACATTTTTAAACAATGATAATAAATACAGAAAAATATGTCATGTATTTTTTTATGTATATTTTGTGATTTACAATTAAACAGGGAGAAAAGCTGATATCGAAGATGTTTTTCTGCGGGTAAAAGATACTCATTGTGAGAAAATTTCAACAATACATTTGACTTAAAGCATATTACTTATGCTTCATTTTATTGTTTGATTTTTATGAATATTGAACTTCAATCTCCATTTAAGGTTCATTTTCAAATCTAAAAAATTCGAATAAACATAGAAGTAAAATTTTATACGAAAAAGGCTTTTACTTTTCATTATGTGTGTGTTCATGGATAAGCATTTAAAAATTTTCTCATAAGTAATTTACTTTTGTTAGAAGATAATATTAATTTCAAATTACAATGGATTAAAATACATATTACTGATCAGAGGAATAATAATATAAGAAGTAATGCCACAAATATAATCTTGTTTAGAGGAGAACAGTTATTAAAACAAAAGTAACTATGCTTAGCTAGATTAGAAAAACATATCAATGGAATACTTACTATACTAATTTAATTTGCACATATTTGTAAATAAGATGTGATTTGTGCTAAATGCAAATTTTAATGTTGTTATTAAATCAGTAATGTTATTTATTTTTTAGTCCATAAAATCATATTTAAATTTAAGAAATTATAAATATATTTCAATATATTGTGATTTAATTTATTTAAATAATTATTTTGAAAACTCTTTACCTATATCCTAGATTTTAAACAGTGTGTTTCATTGTCCTAAATTTTAAGAATCCTGGGAAATTGCTGCCGAACTTATTTCTCAACAAGGATACTAGTTTCAAGATCATTTACCGAAAACCAGTTTACAAACCAATAATCAGAGGGAATCAGTCTAAATTAATTTAGTTTATGTAATTCCATTTGGTTACACAAATTTTACAATTATCAATAGCGAAATAAGTGTTGAAATTCCAGCATCCAATCCATGGTAACCTTATTTGTTTGGGCGTCGTTCTTATTATAGGAAAGTATTGAGCTGAAATCTCACCTTAACCGAAAATCAACAGTGATCACTAAAAGTGGCATAGGCACGTTAAACAACCCGTAGTAGCAATATCCTCTAAGTGCAATAATATTTCGGAATTTCTGAGAGTGCTAGGAGAAATGATGTTGAGGTATTTTCAATTTGGTCCTTGTTTCTAAATTGCAAAGAATATTATTCAGATTCTTTTAGATACATTTTTGACACCAATTATGGGCTAGGCACAGGGAAGTATAGTGGTGAAACAGCATCATTCTTTTGGTATTTTACTTCGATTGTGATCAGTTTTTATTCGGACATCTATGCATCAATTATTACGCATTTTAACACACTTTGGATAGATGTTCATATTATGTTAGAAGAAATATATATATATATATATATATATATATATATATATATATATATATATATATATATATATATATATATATATATATATATATATATATATATATAAATATAAATATAAATATATATATATATATATATATATATATATATATATATATATATATATATATATATATATATATATATATATATATATATATATATATATATATATATATATATATATATATATATATATATATATATATATATATATATATATATATATATATATATATATATATATATATATATATATATATATATATATATATATATATATATATATATATATATATTTATATATATACAAATATATATATATATATTCATATATTTCTGCCAAAAATGATTTTTTGATATCATCAAGGGAAATAAAATATAGCAAAGTGCCAAATAAGAGAATGTATTAGAACATTTCTTTTTCAATAAATACTATCAATAAAATAATCCAGCATTTGGCTATAAATTCAATAATTAATATATAAGATAATGAAAAGAAATGAATTTGGAATAATTTTGGGCTAGGCCACAATAGTAACGACGAAGCATATCAGCTGTTGACAATTTATTTCATGGTTCTTCTACCTTTAGACATACTATGAAAACTGGATGAAATTGCTCGATAACTTTATGAAATTGCTGGGTAATTTTCGATAATCTTATCATATTTATGAAAGAAAATTATTTAAATTGAGCAAAAATCATCGATACGTTCACTTATATTATCCGATCCATGTCGAATCAATACGATGGACTATATATGCTCATTCATCATAAAATCTTAGAATATGTATATAGTTTTATAGAATTATCTCTTAGAATCTGTCTGAATCTCATATTAGAATGTGTAATAAATGAAGTAAACGGCATAAAACCAATGCCATTTAAAGAAAAATATTTAAAAAAAACTTATGTAAATATTTGAGTTCCGAACAAATTTCTCTTAAATGCTATTTAGACTAGCGTTTGACTTTATGGAAAGTTGCATATATTCAAGATCAATTACATATTTAAATTCCAAAATGATTCAGTTCTTACGAAAACAAAAGTATGTTTATGTTATCAAATGAGAAAAACATGAAAACAGAACTCGATATTTTCAATTTTATATAGGTTGGGATATCAATAAGAAATGAGAATCATATATCAAGGATAAAAGAAATGAGAGTTCTCATTAACTGTAGGACTTCATTTATGCCAGAAGAGACACTTTAATAGCTGAAAAAATTATTTGAAGTTCAATGTCAAAACAATTGACATAATTGTATGAAATTTTCTGCTGGGATTTAAATTATTTTACAAAGACCAAGAAAATCATTGGTAACTAACGTATACAAGATGCAGTTACATAAAATGTATAATTAATTTATTTTTGTTGATATGTTTATAATCGATTATACTTAGTTGAACATTAAAGACTAACTACATTAATTATCTTATGTTCTTATTACCTTATATATATACATATATATATATATGCAAAGATAAGTGAAAAAAACGAGAGAGACATGAGAAAATTCAAACGGTAATAATGGTATTTGTAAATGGATAAGTTTGGGTGATTTTTTATCGAGAATAATAAAATCATACATCTCATATAATTTTCAAAATATTTTAAGCCAACGACTTAAAAAAGTTGGATGTATTGATTTTCCCAATTTTTTAAACTACTACCGGTGTATACATAATCTACATGTAAAATAAATTATTTACACAAATATATATGAAAAGATCCAAAAAATTAATTTAAATTAATTAAAACAATATATTTAAATATTATGTCTTATAAATAATATGAACTGCTGAAATTTTTCGATAACAGACAGAATCTAATAACTCATCAATCACATGAATTCACTGAAGAAAGTACCTCTTCTCAACGACATTCACATTTCCTGACACCATTCATGACATCAACTTAACTGCTTGTCATTTTCTATAAAAATGTCACTCTATTCACTGATTTATAGTTTTTCGACGAAATATCTGCAAGCCAGTAATGCGAATAGGGAGAATTTTCATTCTTGTCTCAAATCATGATGAATATTTTATCAAAAATTTTGGATTTATAAAAATCTTTTCCGGCAGAAATTTATAAATAAAAAATTTTATGTAACGGAAAATATGTAATAAATAAAAAAATCTGTTTTTAAATTTGTCTCTACAATGTGGGCACATTATTCTCGATTCATATTTTCTACTGATATACTACTATAAATAACTTTCAGTTTTATCAAACGTTTTCTGAATATTTATAAGCAAAATTTACAATATTTGTTACGGAATTCACTTTTGCTTGATAAATTTTAAACATTAATCTTTAACAAGCATTTCCTTTGATCTCCGAAACAATAGAAATACGAGTATAAACCTAGCTATATGCTTTGATCTATGACCCTTATCCATTTATGTCCTTCAATCGTCATGGATACTCTGAAATTTTATGGAATATTTAATGGATTTTTTAATTTATGGAAAAACACAAAAGTAAATGTGATCATTCTTAAAATTACAACCATATTATCACTCCACATTTCCTACATGATATCATTCATGACAGTTTTTGGATTCATTTAAATTATTATTGTAATGTAATCATAATATTTAAAACTTCATGAATATTTTAAAATTTAATTAACGTTGCTTAGATAATTATTTAAATGGATGTGCAACATAATAAGAATACTTTACTTAGAATAGGGTGTTGATATTATTATTTATTATTAAAATAGACTTATAATTTTGAAATTTTATTAATTTAAAATGCCAATTTCTTAATTACTTTCAATCAAAGTTTACTCAGATATGAATATCTTTTAATAAAATAATTTTAATACACTTTAAATATTTAGCTTACTGCTCAAGAATGAATTTCACACTTTACCTAAGCCTAAACCTAAGCATGCCTTAGTAGTTACAGTTTTGAAAGTAGCTAACTATTTAATGACAATATATAAACAATAAATGTTTTTTTATAAGTTTCCATTATTGCACAGGATGTAATTTCGGAGCGATATTCCTTAATCCAAATTATTTCGTTGCATTCAATCCATCACAACAGGGCTATCATAAAGAGATTGTTAGCTAGTGTCGGAAATGACCGAAATTTCCCAACTAACCTCATCACTCTTACTCCCTCCTACCATTTCCCACATCCGTTGGCCCTCAGAAGCACGCGATTCTTCAGAGTTTGCATATGTAAATACACTCGTGCCGGCGAAGAAACTGATCTACTCCACAGCGCTGTTGGCAAGTCATTCAAGGAAGTATTCCATCCCCTTTTGCGTGTCGTAAAGGAATAGCATCCTCTGTATGGCTGAGTTGAATGTCTTTGCCAGTCTGAGTGGCATTCTGAGCCAATTAACATACGTACTTCACCTGCCTTTCCTTCAACTTATTTTGGACGAAACACTTTTGAAGCGGAAAATATTCCACAATGACTTGAAAACTGCAGCATTTTGGCAGAAATAATCATCGTAAGAACACAGATACTTTGAGATCATGATGGTTAAGTGGCAACCTATACTGAATATTTTGAACGTTTAGTAAACACTTAAACGCTTTAACATAAAATGATTTTTGACAATTGAATTTAATTTCATATAAACTTAATAATATAAGAATATTTATGTCATATTCTTATCATTATTAAATTGGTACTATTAGCAATGTTTTGTTTATTAAATTGGATGTTTCATTAAATGTTATTAAATTAGTTATTACTAATAAGAAAGTAGTTATTAATATTATTAAATTAATTTGATATTTGTTAGAATATTATTATATTTATAAAATAACTATTAAAATTGTTAAATTTTATAATTGATCAATTTATTCCTAAAATTCAGTGTAAAACTTGTGAATGACTTAATAAATTAATTATTAAATGACTTATTAAAAAGGCTTTTCAAATTCAAAAATAGAGGAAACATTTTTATCTCAATTCAAGCAGTTTTTAACTATTCAAAATGTCAATGATTTAATCCGTGAAAATAAATTTAAATAGTTTTTTTATAGTTAAATTTGCAAAAGTTTGAAATTGTAATAGCAAATTAACTCCAACGAATGGAGATGTTTGACGAAGTATTATCGCAATGATTGTAATTATTTAGTTATTTTCTCTTGTACTTTAAAATGTAAACCAATTTTTGATGTTAAATGTGTTATCATTACATGCAAGATTATTCTTAACCTAGCAAATTGACTTTATAAAATTATATTTTCTATCAGTTATAATTAATATTTTTGTCTATATTTAATAACTTTAAATATTTTCTATGAATTATTAAATCGTATGAAGCTTTTAGATATAATTTTAGCAAAAAGGTATAATGTTGATAATTATCCTTAGACATATTAATAATAATTTATGAATGAATTTCTTAAGCAAATTTTATTCAAATGAAACGTTAATTAAAAATAAAAATCTATGAAAATATTTCAAGGAGGTTTTCAAAGTATTATATTAAAACAAATATTAAATTAAAAGACTTCGTTGAAAATATATTTTTAAAACAACCCCAAGTAATTTAAGTGGCAATATATTCAGAACGAATTATTATCGAAAAACGTCGTAAAGAGAGGTCAAGTAGAATAATAAAAATTTAATTAGATAAAATAATTGTTTCTGAATAGAATCTAATAATTTTATTGAAAGTTCAAAAGTGCTTATATTTAAGCTTTTTATAATATTTTAACCGCGGCTAGAAATTTGATGAAATTTAAGTTAAAATAACTTTCATTAAAGCAAGTTTCATTTTGAGTCAATTTCAAAAATATTGAATAATTTGGTTGAAAATATTAATTATGTAGTAATAAATCACTTTTACATATTTCAAGAACAAACAAGATTTTCCTGTTAATTGAAATCGTAAAGTTTATAGAATATTTTAAATCAAAACTGTATTTCCATTACAGCTGGTTTAAAAATCAATTATTTGAATATTATATGTCTAAGCTTTTAAAACTATATACATGTATAAAATATATGTTTAATGTATGTTATGAAATTTAAACATTTATTACCTAAAATTAGCATTTAAATTGCGACATCAATAGAAATAAATAATTTATTATCAGCACTATCATTATATTATATAATTTTGCAGAAATTAATAAAATACATTTAAAAATATAATTATAAGATTATATGATAAGTGGAAAATATTCCAATTATTTTGAGATAATACAGTATATTTAAGTTCATAATTATGCATGATAAATATTAATTTATCATGCAATAGAAGTGTTTACGATATTTTTATTTAGTACCATGAATAGTGAGATATATTTTAAACTATTATAAATTTATGATTATATAATAAGAAATATAATTAAACTAACATTACTTTTTGCGGGTCTACTAATTTAAATATGTGTTTCACACAGTTTAAATTTAAATAAGGAATATTACGTATTAATATAGTAAATATTTTAGAAATGTGAATAAATTAGTATATTTTATTAATAAAGATAATTGAAACAAAGTAGAAAAAAATGCTTGATAATTTTATTGTAATTTTGAAAATGTATTTAACACAGCTATTAAGATTTTTCTTTTAGTTTTCGTACAGAAATAATGTGGATTATATACTCTACAGCAATAAAATGAATGTGTCAAAAAGAAATTTTCCGATGGAGAAAAAAATTATTGAAAAGGAAGATTATGGATAGAACAGAACCTGATTAAAATAGCAGAAAATTGAATGATTTATATTTTAGAGTTACATATTTGTAAAAGTAGGATCTAAGTAAGTTGTTGATCCATCTCTATCTTGGATGCAAGCTGACACACAGAGTGGCAAGCTGACACACAGAGTTTTGGAAAATTAACCAATTTTTTTATTAAAATCAACAAAACAATTATAGCCACTTCCATGTTTTACAAATAATATCCATTAATATTATACTTCTTTATTTACTTACAGTTTGAAGGTTGAAATTTATATCCATTATTCAGTAATCATAACTATTATTTAAATTAAAATATCACCTGTTCATAAAAAGTCTTCCCAATTTCATCAGTTTTTAAGAGATATGTGTATATGTGTGTATATTCATTTATGTTACGATTGCTCTTGAATGTAATATAAATCTTCATATTGAAAATATTTAAGCGAATGAAATGAAAATTATAAAAATTTATAATTGCCTGTTCATATTATTCAAATAATAGGAAGAGAAACTTACGATTTGATTATAATATTTTGATGAGGTCAGAATAAAGATTAGTTTAAAAGTATCTTATTAAACCAAAAAGAAGATTATCACAGAATGGAATTCAGGTTTCATTTCCTCTCCTAATTGTAAGTGGACCAAATATTTTTCCCTTCAATTCAATGCAGAATTAAGAACTACTGGTTTTACACTGACTTTAAAATTACGCAATTCCTCACTTAACATGGGAAATTCAATAGTTACCTACACCGTTTCCACATTAAAAACAGTGAGGTGTGCAAGTGCAACTCTGGGAGTGACAACCCTTCTCACATTCTTCTTGAATGCCCATCTGTTTCAGAAGTAAGGAACGAGCTTTGTAAAGACTTAAATAACAGGTGGTCCCCGATTATGGTGGACCTAGTTAAGAAAGAGAATTTTAAATTTTTTGTAAAATTTATCCATGCTGTTATCTAATTCATTTTTATATCTCTTTTATTTTCTCTCTGCCCTCTTTTATTATTATTTTTTTCATCTCATGTATTATTTGGATTTGTTTTTTAGTACATTTGTTGTACCTTCGGTCCCTGTGTGGTATTCCTTGGTGCACAGGGAGATATTTTTGTTTTCCCAAATAAAAAAAATACCAAATAAATTTTATTTAACATTTATATTTCAAAAATAACAGTTGAAGCTTAAGAGGTTTTTAATAATATTTTTAAATAATACTATCAAAAACTGCTAAGCATTTATCATTACACATAAAATTACTTTCATAAATTTATTTCTGAATTGAGTAAAAACAAAGTCAATTCTCTGTAATCTTGTGTATATATATGATTCTCATACAAACATATTTCTTAAGCAGCTATATTTAATAACTCAGTTATATTTTTTAATATTATTTCATTTAGAAATACATTTTTAAATATATTTTTAATGAATGTAACATTTTAAATCTTAGTTGAAAAAATATTTGAAAATCGAAGCAATTTAAAGAATTTGTTTCATTTGATCACATGTATTTTATTCTGGTGCAAGCATTATTTCACATTGCCATATTAAAATAAAAATGAGGAGGTTTAAAAAAATGAACTTTGTGCATAAGTTTACTTGGAATTTTAAAATTTTCACACTGCAAGATATATTAATTTTTACAACAAAATCAATATATATGTTCATTTACTTAGTGGTAATTAGATGTTTCTTTCAAATTTCTATTTCATAAGAAATAAAATACTTTCTACTGAAATAATTAACCACAGTTTGCGGCTTCTTAATTGATTACATTCTTTCATGTAATCCCCAAATATGTCATACACATTTTTAGTATGAAACAAAAGGCATCTGTAAATAAATTTTTATATTATTCGGTAATCGTTTTAAGACGAAAACTGACAGAGTGTATCATAAATGCTGAAGATAAACACTTCTAAACACATATCAACATTTCGAAAACAAATAGTTTAAAAAAATTTTACATTGTGTTTCTTAAGCCAAAAATAAAAGAAGTTCTACATCAAAAACCTAAAATTGTTAGCTACAATTGTTTATGGTTGATTTTTTGTTGTGAACAATAAGATTTTTCTTCAGAGAAAATTTTATTTGGATACATTATTTTTATTGTTTTAAATCTGGAATAAAAATTAAGAATAATATACAAAAAAGTTTATAATACATGCACGATATCTTCTATTTATGAATAAATTCAGGATATTTTATAGGATTGTTTTATTCAGAATATTCAAAAAAATTTGCATCACAATATATTACATAAATTATGGATCTCCATAACTTAGTGACATTTGAAATTGCAACAAATAAATATGTCAGATAATATACCAACTTCTATGTCATACTTCATTTTTAAATGTAATATCAACAAAAATAACAAAATAATGTATATTTTATACTTACAAAATTGACATTTATGTAAGATGAAGTGTAAGGATATTTATTGCACAAATGCATTTTTAACTAAAATAATTTTTTATGAACTCACATATGCTGCTTCCAATGTAACTAAATTAATTACTATAGTAACATTTTTGATAATTTAAATTTCAATTAATTCATGATTAAAAAACTTTTATCCATCAGCAAATAAGGCACATATTTTAACTATAAAAGTATTTAGTTACAAATAAATAACATATTTCACTTCCTACTATACATTCCTTCATAAAGCTCAACAATGATTGACTAAACATTTAATTTCAAACCCTGCTGATCCATTATAAGATCAATTTACTTTTTTATATAATTGCTACATATAAGTTCTTCTCGTACATTGAAGGTTTCATTATTAAAGCAATGTTGTGCAATTAGGCTATATGTTCTATTTAATGGTTTTTCCCTTTACTGCTGGTGCGCAAGACCTTCAATTAACTTCGGCAGCTTCCAGGAATGGCTTGTATGTTAGTGTAATCCAGTTAGATGAAGCCATCATCCGTAAATTCCCGTCAGAATGTCTTGTCGAACCTCTTGGACAGTAATCCCGAGACGCTAAGGCGGTATTCAGAGGACTCTTTAATGACATAGTGTAACACTGACGGAAGGCATAGATGTCATTACTGTGTAATCGATAAACCGATTCTTGTGGAATCGATAATGCTGCCTGTCAAAAACAGGTGTGTGATTAAGTTGCCAAAGTTTGTTTTGGAAGGCCAGAAAGCTGTAGTTTGTTAACGAGGCTCAGGGCTGGCAGGGGGTTTTACGTAAAATATCTGCAATTGACATTTAATCGATGTTACACATATTCTATTAATAAAGTATTTGTCCTCAAAGGATATCTAAAAAATTCCATAACATATTTTACAAAATAATATTTTGTTACTTATAATTAGATAACTATATTGTTAAAGTATGTGTTTTTCACAAAATGAAAAATCATAAATTGAGAATAATTTTAATATTATAAAAAAATAACTGTAAATATAGTTCAAGCATTTGCTGACAAAATTAAACATATTACATAGCTTAAAGTATTTGTCCTCAAAGTATATCTAAAAAATTTCATAACATATTTTGCAAAATAATATTTTGTTACTTATAATTAGATAACTATATTGTTAAAGTATGTGTTTGTCAAAAAATGAAAAATCATAAATTGAGAATAATTTTAATATTATAAAAATGACTGTAAATATAATTCAAGCATTTGCTGACAAAATTAAACATATTACATAGCATAAAGTATTTGCCCTCAAAGGATATCTAAAAAAGTTCATAACATATTTTGCAAAATAATATTTGTTACTTATAATTAGATAACTATATTATTAAAGTATGTGTTTTTCACAAAATGAAAAATCATAAATTGAGAATAATTTTGATATTATAAAAAAATAACTGTAAATATAATTCAAGCATTTGCTGACAAACTTAAACATATTACATAGCATATATTCTTTATCATAACATTCTTCATTTATAAATTTAAATAAATTATAATTATTTTTATGTATTTTATATATAAAGATAAAATCTAAAATCTTAATATAGTTTGAACATATCTGTGTAGTAATTAGTACTACTTTTTTTCTATGATAATCTATGATTTTTATTTATGTATCAATACATCTATTAAATGATTTACGAGTGACATTTATATTAAATTGTATAATTTTACTATCACGGTAGTACTTGTGTAATCACGAGCTTACAATTTATATTTATTTCATTATCAATTTGTATATATGTTAAATTTTGAACTTTATAGATACTTCAAATTATTTAAAACGTTAGTTTTTAATGTAAAATACAAATTAAAACAGAAAAATAATCATATGGGAATTCTTATTTGCACATTTCTATAAGCATAACTTGCATTCTGTTCTTAAATATATATTTTCACATAAAAAATTTAGCATTACATATTTTAGAAGAAATTTGTGTGTAAAATTTATGAAGATTTTATTTTTAGCGGAATAAAAGTTCATTTTTTATTTACTTGAATAGTTTGTATTTAAAAGGAGTTACGAATATTTACATTCTTAGCAATTTGTAACAATTATTGGAAGTAATATTTATTCATATCAAGTACTATATAAATATTAGAGTTGTAATAATAATGTTTCTGACGTTAAGTTTCTTCAAATTTTATTTCCTTACAATTTCAAAAAAATTTTCCCCCTTTATCAATTAAACCTTAAATTTTCTTTTTCTTTTTTTTTATTAAAAAATATTATTTCTTAAAAGTGTGTGCAGTTATCCTAATACAAAAATATGGATGTTTGAAATTCTATTAAATTAAAAATATTAAATAAATATACATTTTACATCATTATTTTAATTATAAAAAGAACTACACTAATATACCTATGGCATCCTATCACACTCCGGATTATTTTCGGAAAACATGAATTCTTCTATTTATTAATCTATAATATCAAAATTCTACAAAGTTATCCAGTAAAAGTAATAGAAATTTTAGCTTATTCAAAGTTTAACTTTCAAGCAATATTGTTCTTTAAATTTCCTGTTTACAAGGCTATTTACAAGAAAAAAGTAAAAAACTTATTTTTAGTTGGATAATAAATTGTTTTAATAAAAAGTTTTATTTTCAAATTTTTATTTAATTTCATGATTTTATTTAGAACTCAGTAACTTATTCATGAGATTTAACCAATAAATTACATTCTTTAAATTTAAAACGTTTTAGAATTTCTTTTTTTAATCAAGTAGCAGGTGATTTTTATTTTAATGAAATGAGACATTTTTAAATTATTCACAGAATCATGATTTTCAGAGTACAACAAATAAAAAAGAACTCCTTCTCCAAAATGTTTCAACAGTATAGTGTAGTGTAATATAGATAGAAATATATGTTTTTATTTCTTATACTTTTAAATCCTTGAAAAATGCGTGTTTGCAAACAAATAATTTTTTAAATCACGAATAATTCTACCAGTTCTAAGAACATAACAAACAACAAGTAAGTAGAAAAATTTAATTCATAGTAATACTCTTTGTATGCGATTAGTCACATGAAATTTTATTTTTTTGAAGAAGAATCTATTTATCATTTTTATTGCATTATTCTTAGCTCTAAATTTTAACCCATACTCACTTTTAATGCAAATGTTTAGTTGCATTGTAACTTAACGACATATTTATGTAAAGCTTATTGGGTATTATTGTTTCTATCTTTTACCTCTGAAAAAAATTCGACAGTAAATCTTTCTTATTTGACAAAGTGAAATGTTATATCAAAGCAATATATGTCATTTTCCATGCTTACAATATTTCATATTCAATATTTAAAAATATGACAGCAATTATATGATTAAATTGTAAATATTTCTTCATTTTGAAAAACAAATATCAGTGAATACATATTAAACTTTCTCAATGGAAAAATTTGCAATCTGATATAATTTCAATCATTTAAAATCAAGATACATGTTTTTTTTAACTCCAATTTATTAAGTCATGCACTTTATGTTTTTAAAAAGTTTTAATTTAATACAATTTACGCATTTTTCTAACAAAGGCTCCTTGTGGACTAGCTCGTTAGAGTGTCGCCCTCATTATCGGAAGGCAGTGAGTTCGATTCCCGGTTTCACTGAAGATCCGTCCAATGGGGGCTGGGCCACGTTAAAACTCTGGACGTGGTCGCAATGCGCTCCAAGTAAAATGATACCTCTGGGCATATCAATTATGGGGCAAGTAAACTGCTTCGTCCCTGCTTCAAAATCATGAAGACTCCACTGGCTGCTTCTGTTTAACTGGTAGAGCCCAATACAGGACTAGGTACATGGAAGCATGCTTGTGCAACAGAAACATTCTCTAGCATAGAAATAACAATTTTAAGTGCATTTATTTTGTAATACAGCACATTGAAAAATGTTGATTCAGTAATAAGTATGTGAATTACTTCAAATATGTAATAATGAGAGAATTAAAAAGATGTGACGTTAAGCTTTCATTGCTAAAAATTGTAAAGTTGAATGAATTTATTTTTCTTCTATGAAATATCATGAAAAATTAGCATAAATGTTACAAATAATTTACATAAAATTATTTAAATCACATATTTTAATGCTGTCGTTCTACAACAAAATCGATCGTTTTTTTTTGTGTATATGTAAACAATTATAGACCTTTCTTCCCCCTAAAATATAAAACAAATATAAACTCAAATAATAATGCATAGTAATGTAAAGAATAATAACATCAACTGAATATTATAAACGAATAGGAATTAAATGTACTAAAATACTTGAAAATACGTTAACAAATAATTCTCCAAAGAATCAAAGAGTATAATAACTCAGCGACGCAGTTTACCTCATTATTGAGGCATTAGCGATCCCAAAATGCACCGGTGAAGAGCCGCTGATGGTAGTGGTGAAACTTAAGACAAGTTTTAACTAGGAAAAGTACCAGTTAGAGTTCCACATAGTCATTAGGAGAAGCGAGATGGCTACATTTACATACCAGTGTGCCTGTTTCTTTTCCCAAAGCAGGATTCGTATGTATAGAGAAAAATGCTACATGGAATCTACAACGATTTAAACGTGCTCATCCGTTTGTTTGAATGATAAAGAATTCAGCAAGAATAGTGAAGCTGGCTGAATTCAAAATTTTTCTTAATGGTTTCTATTCTCCATAATGATGTTCATATGACGGTTTCTTATTTGCCTAAATAAACGACATTTCCTTGAATTCTAAAAGGATATCTCGGGAATTAAATATGTAGAAAATAATTTACTTACGCTGACGAATTAATTTTGTACATAAATAGTATTATGTTTCTCTTTTCTTTTGCAGTCGTACCTAAATTAAATATTCTTTAAATAAAGCACGAGATTGTAATTTATATTTTAAACGAGTAAGCCTAATTTGTCTGTTACTTGTTTTTACTTTGATGTTATTTTTGATAGCATGCATGATTTTAATATCAATGTTTTACGTAAATAAATAATGCGTCATTTATAAGTAAGTAATGTGTTGTATGTGCCTTACTTTTACTCTGAAGATTATAATGAATTAAATGACGCTTAACTTAAAAAAGTTCTCTATGTAACATTTAAAATGGTATTTTTCAGTAATAAACACAAATTATGAAATGAACTTACATCCAAACTAGTCTGAATTGCACAATAGCAAAATCATAAAAAAAGTAAATTTAGCAATGCATAATGTTATCATATGCATGTGCTTCATTCAGAGAATTTTAGGAACATTTTTATAATAGAGAATTCATTTAGAAAGGAATTAAATATTTATCATTATTATTAAATATTTTATTATTGATATAAGTTTATACCTATGTGAAAGGATTAAAAATGTATACAGCAGTAAATATGTCTGCAAAAGAGAGCTCCAATTTTGTGAAAGAAAATTCCAGGTTCTAAATCAAATGAATTAGAATAGATTAGAAGAATGAATTAGAGATTATATATATATATATATATATATATATATATATATATATATATATATATATATATATATATATATATATATATATATATATATATATATATATATATTACAGGTAGAATTATCACACACATCTTGACGAATAATATGCAAATTACAAGAAACCACAAGATGGTGCTGACAGTACGTCGCAATGATGAGAGTGTAAGAGGGGTATAGGAGGAATAGTTTCAAAGAAGTAAATTTGTTCACAAGTGTTTTAAAAGGTTTTAAATGCAATAATCGCATTGCTATGGCACAAAGCAAGCATTTGGATGATTGTTTTACGTGGTAAAATTATCGACACCATTATGGTGGTGCAGGTTTGCTCGTTTGGGAAATAATTATTCTGGGTTCCAGGACTAAACTGCAATTTCAGAATGTAGCTATTACAGGCCACATCTATCGGGATGTCCTTGTGGAACAACATGTACGTTTGTTTCTGTTTATGGATGACAACGCCAGCCCTCACAATGCAATTATTGTAAACGAGTGCCTTCAATCGGAGGATGTCATCCATATGGACTAGCCAGGATACTCATCGCACAGGAATCCAATAGAGCATGTGTTGGTCATGCTTGACCGATGAATTGCAGCCCGTCAAAACTCTCTCACATGTCTCTATAGCCCGTCAAAACTCTCTCACATGTCTAACGGAACTTCGGAGAGCATTGCTTGATGAGTGGTATAATGTTCCCCAAGATAATATAGGTAATTTGATACTCAGCATGCCTAGGCGTTGTACGGGCTGTATTGCATCGTCTAGAGGGCATACTATGTATTAACCATCATACCAACCATCGTTATATTGGTTTTTGTAAATAGGTTCTGTTCTTTAAATTTGCTCTAGGGAGTAAAAACAGCAATTTTTATTTATGATGTCAAATATATAGCATCTTTTTTGCTCTTTACTTTTTGTTTAATAAATATACTTTACAAATAAGTCACATTTGTTTTGCTGCTGTCTCTTTCTTTGCCTGAACTTACATTATTTTTAATTTATGGACACGAGTATAACTGTCTTTCTTTAAAAGGATATATTTTATTAAAAATATCTTCAATTTTCGGCCAAATTGGCCAAATTGTGGCATGTAAAAATTTGGGCAAACGCTTAAGAAAAATTATGAGCACCTACATATCAGTGCTAGAGCTGTTTCTAACTTCTTAAAAATCTAAAGAGTCAGAGGAAAGCAAAGATTGACAGAATTAAAAACTTGATTCTACATAATCAAGAAAAAATCTGTAAAGAACTTTAGAAAGCGTGAAAGTAATAGAAAAGCACAAGACCAATCTGGCTTCGAACATGTAACCAGAAGAATACTTTACAATTATATAAAAAGATAGGATACGTTCATATTCAAGAAAAGTAAGCACAATTCTATATGGCACGAAAGGCTACAGTGGGTCACAGAACACATGTCTTGGAACTCCAAATGAATTTCAGATATTTTTCTGATAAAAAAATTCAATTTAGATAGCCAAGATGGTTGTCAATATTACTGGCTTTGTCAAGCTGCCCAAGAAAAATTTTATTTTACCTGACTGATAGGAAGAGACAGTTTAATGGTTTAGATATCAGTTGGCTACAATGGAAAGACCAATCTAGTGTTTCTGGATGAAAGACAAAATCATACAGATTACATACGAATATTAAATTCAGAGTTTCTCCCTATAGCTCTGAGCTAGGTGAAGAAAGTTGGAAAATTTAGCAATATGGAGCATTAATTCACACGGTCAATGGAGATAAAAATTGGTTTGAAACAAATAATGTAGTATAATCAGATGACTATTTCAATGTAATAATTTAATAGAATGTTTATCTCGAAACTGTCAGAACTAACCTAGAAGTTGAAATAAAATAACATTTTTCAATCTCCTTCAATCATTTGAAATTCAATAGTTTGGAAACTGACAGGTTTTTAAAGTTGTTTCTCTCCAGAAATTTTATCCAGAAATATTACTTATCACTATGTACTGACGTCTGTGAAGCAAAAAAACCAATATGTAAATGAAGCAATATTGCAGAGTTTTGACTAAAATGATGCAAATGCGCATATACTGGATCCAGAACAAGGCAAAAAGGATTTCGATTTATCGTCAAAATACAGTCGGCAATTTCCTACTCTTAAACTTTTAATTACGCAGAGCAAACATTATAATACAAAACATAATTTTTTACGAAATTTTGTTACTAAGAATAATTTTATCCTCTTTACATTTATTAAAAAGATAATACTCTTGAAGCTAAATTAAAATAATATAATTTATAGAAATATGCTTACATTTAAATTAATCTAAGTATATTTCAATTAATGTTGCATAAAATGAAAAGATTTCTGAATAATGAATGAAAAAATGAAAGTGAAAAGAATTGAAGATATCTTAGAGTTACCGTGATAGTATTTTAATAAGGTATAAGACCAAAGAAATTTAACAATTGAGATAGCCGTGCCACATTTTTTTTTAGTTTAATAAATGCATCTCTGCTACGTGATCTCTTAAAATTAAGCAATGAAGCCACGGTTATTCTTGAACCTACTCACGTAATTAGCTAAACGAATTCAATTTATTTTTTATATTTAAATTAGCAATATTCTAATGTTTTTTTCAGAAATAATAATTAAAATAATTTAAAACAGTGACATGAGTCAAATGGTTTGAGCAGTAAATGAAAGTGAGATAACAAGTGTAAAACATAAAATATTAGTTTTTACGAAATAAAATGAAGAAATTTAAATATTTAGATTTTATTCAATTGTCACTTTACTTTTAAAAAGCCCATCAATAAAAACCCAATCCGTTGACCGAGTACAAGGAATCAATGAGAAGGGTCATATATATTTTATTCCAATAGATAAAATCAAACTTTACAGGCTGATTGCGAGATAAAGTGTATACTCTCGTCAATCTTTAAAAGGAAGGATGTTAAGGACTATCCGGAAGTTATAAATAAGTTGTAAAATAAACTGTCTTTTCTCCTTAAATCTTACGATGTATTTTATGATTCCAAAACTATTCAACATTCTTTGCCTATTATATATGCTGTAAAAGCATATATAATATCCAAATTATAAATAATATAATTAATATTTAAAATATTTAAATCCAAATTAAATTATTTATTTGCTTTAATTACCAAATAATAAAGTTTATTACAAAAAGAAATGCATGTTTTATATTACAAAAAATGTGAATAAAATATCCTATCGACAGCACTAATTTTACGCATTCATATTCTAAATAAAATTTATGTTTATAATGACACACATTTGGAAAGATTAAATGTAGAAAAAATCATTTCTTAGTATATATATATATATATATATATATATATATATATATATATATATATATATATATATATATATATATATCATAAGTAAAAAAATTAAAATTGTTTTTATTTTATATAAATGTTACTGAGATTTTTAACGCATTAATAAAATCAGAAATCTAAAACTTATTTTACCAACAAAATTTTTAAAACATCTAGAAGTTATTAAAACGTTTTAGTAGTAAGCATTTAGAAACATTATTTTGATTTAGCAAATGATTATAAAATTTATTTGTTGTATGGAAAGATATCTTCTGATTTTTTATTTCATTATATCTAAATTTAAATTTTTTTTGTTAAATTTGACAGATACTGTTATGTATTCTGAATTTCAGTTTTAATGTGATTATTAATTTCACTAAGCATTCACTTCGCTAATAGTCATTCATCGTAATCTATGAAATATGTAATCTTTACGAAAACCTCATAATATTACTTTCATGCAAATTTGCTTCCTCATATCCTTCACATAATGCATTCTTCTGAATAAAGATATATACTTTAAAAAACAACTTAGCGTGATTTAAAATCACAGACGTGCAGGCCATTCTAATAAAGTTCCATCTGTGGTCACGGAATAAAACGATTAATCTTACCATGTTTTTTTATAAATTCACTTTCACAAACATGTCAATTTTAATATTTTATTTTAAATTTATATATCAATGTGATACTTTGTATATAAATATAGCATTAATCATAGATATTACTTTGCAAGTTTCTAGTTTAAAATCATTATATGATTTATAAGGGTTAGAATTTTAACATAGAATTAGTGTCAGAAATTATTTGTTCTAAAGAAAAAAATATTACAAATGACTCTCTCTGTCCGTATATACATACCTATATATATATATATATACATATAATAAATATAATTAATAACCTTATCCAAAATTCTCTACCATTTATATATTTCTGTTATAAAATTAGGTTGATTTTTAAAAATACAATGGTACCCAAAGCATTCACCATGGATTTACACCTAAGCCACATAATTAGAAATGAAAATTTATCCATTTGCAGTATGGATAACTTTAACAATTGAATTACAAACATTTTATAAGTAAATCATGAATTAAGATGATTTATAAAGTAAATCTGTGTACGACAACTAAATTTCATGTAGTCTTCCCTGATAAGATTTTAATTAATAAACTCTGTACCCTTGACAGTTGTCCTTTGTTTCAAATAATGGCTTTAACGTCACAGTAAATGTTGAATATACCCGCATAGCATTGGTATCAATTACATAACTTGGTTTCCTTAAAGATCACATTGAAACTCAATTTCTATTCTAGGATTAAAAATTAGACATTACAGAGAAACTAATATAATCAACAACAAAAAAGAAATTAAAATGTGTATTTGAATGTACCTGAACTCAATTTTATGCAATTAATGCAGGGAATTAGTTGCCTCAAGCCATGTATAAATTAAAGCAAAAGATAATGCTCGGAGAAGGCCCCCAAAGTTATAACGTCATTAATCATTGTTATTAAATAAATTTTTCATTTTATTGTTATCAACTTTACCTCAAGGTGAACCCTTTATTTTAATTAATATTATGGTAAATAACAACACCTCTGATAATTAAATATTATTTTTACATATCTAATTATCTTATTTCTTTTATTGAACTTTGATAATTTTAATAATTAATCTATATAATTAAGATATTTTGTGCTATTTCTTATCTCTTATTTAACTTATTGACACTTTTTGTCTTATGTGATTTTTTCCTACATATGAATAAAGCAAATGTATTATGTTATTTTATTAATAATTACCATATTAAAGAAATGGCTAATTAAAAAGCTGACATTTGCACATCCTGTAAAATAATAAATTATATCTATATTTAAACTTTTATACCTTTTAAATAGTATATTTTTCATTTGTATCAAGAAAGCGCAATTCTTTTA
This sequence comes from Latrodectus hesperus, assembly GCA_037975125.1. Classification (NCBI taxonomy): domain Eukaryota; kingdom Metazoa; phylum Arthropoda; class Arachnida; order Araneae; family Theridiidae; genus Latrodectus; species Latrodectus hesperus. Next base: position 115,607,152 of record CM075853.1, read on the forward strand.
ATTTTAGCTATGGGTCTTTTCATTTCTTTTGAAAATACAGTTAGTTTTTCAAATAGCCTAACTTCCTGATTTTACAGTACATGATGTATTTGAATATTAAAATAGAAAAGATAATTTATGCAGTGATTTGTCAATGGGCGCTTTTTCAACCCCATTTCTTCTGTCATAGCTCCATTTTTCTCCAGCATTTCATCACTGTTTGTTTCATAAGCTCTTACAATGGAAGCCATTCTTTAATTCATTAAAATTCTTATCATGAAGCTCAATGAATTTGTCTTCTTCAAACACACGTGGAAATGGAGTGAAACTTCTAAAAATAATTGTTTAATGAACTACTATAATTTATATAAAAATGTTTTCTAACACGCACATTACTAATATTTTATTCATTTGAAATTGGTATGTAAATATACCTATATCATTCAATTTATAAATTAAGTAAAAAAATTTTTCGATAGTTTATTTTAGTTTACCTTTACTTCTTGATAAATAAGTAAAATAAAGCACATATGGATTTTAATATGATATACATTAAGAAATATTTTAAAATACTTTTAATAAAATAACTACAAAAATATCAAATTTACATTGTGCAAAAGTATCAGTATATATTTTACAATTTGTCAATATATATGTTTTTATAAAAATCATAATGCAAGACAAAAATTTTTAAATGTTTTATATATTAATATGTTTTATGTCATAAGCTATAATATACGCAAATATTGTGAGTTAGTTGTTGTGAATATAATGAGTTATGAAGTAAACATAGTAAAATGATATGTTATATTTTTATATAAATATTAGTAACATATTTCTCTATTACAGTATACTATAGCTATATTAAATTTATAATCAGAAAATTATTTTATGAAATTCATTTCAGTAGAAAAATTAAAATACTAAAAAACAGGTTTTAGAACAAATATTACTCATATTTTAAGCTAACATGAGTTTTGAGACAAATATTTTACCATACTTATATACACTATTGCATTTGTATATTCTAAATAATTAGCGTGTATCAACAATAAAAATTATTTTTGGTTTTAGGTAAGCATGAAAATGCTGACTACCATGAAGAATTAACTTCCGGTAAGTTTAGAAAAGTATATTTAAATGTGATTTTGAGATGCAGTTGAATGAATTCACTATAGGAAATAATTCATTTAAAATTTGTTATGAAATCATTGCATTTTTTTATTTAAAGTTTCTTAAATTTATTGTGAATTATTTAACATGTTAAAAAATTTAAATTATTTGTAGAAATTTATTGATAATTAAATTCAATTAATTATTAAAAACATAACATACTTATAAATAAAAATAATGCAATGTTTTATTTAGAATATTAAACAACTTTTAACTATCATGACAAAAAATAATAATATTTTTTTATTTTATATATTTCATCATTAATATGCATAGAATAAAAATAATTAAAGAAAATGTATTGTCAAGTAATTATGACTTAATACATTTTTAAATCCAATAAAATTTAATAGTAAACATAAAATAAATGTGAATCTGTGTGTATTTGAAAAAAAATTAAGTATATATTTAGAAAACTATTAGAAACTTAAAAAGTCTTTTGTCATTTCCTCCATGAACTATCTCATAAAAATAAATCCTCTCTTTTAAATTTAAACAAGTTAAAAAAATAAACCTCAAGATTTTAAATTTATCAATATGAATGCCTATATAAGGAAGCGAAAAATATACATTAATATTTAAATTTGTGATGTGTTTTTAATGTACATAATGTATCTTAGAAATAATTTTCTCATCTTTAAACAACAAGAACATATAGTTTCTAGTTCATTTTAAATACGAGTATGACTTTGCATGGAAGATAGCATCTATTACTTTTTATTTTTTCATACATTTGATACTTTATATTTTTATTTTCCTAATGAAAACAATTCATCTCCTATATTTAAAAGAAATATTTTTTTTAATTTCATGACATATTTTTTTCAAACTCTTAAATTTTCTAATTTTTTTTCCAGTGACAAAATAATTATATTATTCTATATAGAGACAAATTGAGACAAAGTAAAAAAATGCCAATGACTGTTTTGTAAGCAATGATTATTCAGTAAAAGTTACTAATTTTTAGTATTTTGACATCACACACATATACATACACACACAAACACACACACACATACACATATATATATACACACACACACACATATATATATATATACACACACACACATATATATATATGCAAATGCTGCTGCTTGGCGTAGGACCTTCAACCAACATTTTGGCAAGGCAACAATCCCTAACCTAGACTGCCCAAGAAACCTCACCTCTACAATAGCTCGGCTGCGTACTGGACATTTTAAGGGTATGAAAATATCACCAACTGGTATTATAAGTCCTATCCCCATTTTAGCACTGTCCTCAATCCCAACTGACACCGGAGCATGTTTTAACTGTCAAGCCATAACCCGCTCTCTCTTTCTTCTTGGAGCACCACCAATCGAGATCCTGCATGGCCTCCGGGCCCCAGAACTGACAAACCTCGTCACCAGGACTTTTGGAGGAATACAAAATTAATTTGGACTTTGCCTCTTTATGGACACGACGACAACAGTATATAAACAGTATATATATATACATATATATATATATATATATATATATATATATATATATATATATATATATATATATATATATATATATTTATATATATATATATATATATATATATATATATATATATATATATATATATATATATATATATATATATATATATATATATATATATATATATATATATATATATATATATATATATATATATATATATATATATATATACTACAATTATAAATCTATGACTAATAGTAATTTTTTTCTAGTTTTTTCTATTCAGAATAGTATAAAATTTTAAATATCACGTGACAATACAGAAGTTTTCAATTTTGCGTGAATCTTAAAAATTTAATTTTATAGATAATTATTGAAAACACTGATTTTATTTATGTTACTTATAATGAAACGTTTCAGGTTTTCTAAGTTGTTTGGAAACCAATATGCTTATGCAAAATAAGTATAATGATGATTAATCACTCCTTAATTTTCAGATAATATAAATCATTTCAATAAATTCAATACTACTATCTGCATATAAAAAATTTATTCTAAATAACTTATAACGTCATTATTGTTGGTACACAAATACAATAAATATATTCATCTGATCATAATTCATCTGATTATAATTTTAAATTTATTTACGAAAACTGCGAAATATTCATACAGATATGCAACTTGTTTCATGGAGACTGTCTAAATTTGAGTTGAAACATATATTGCAGAACATCACATTGTAATTTCATTATAATTATCTATATGTACTTTATTTCGAGGAACTTATTAATCTGGTAACATATATATAGTAACGGTAATATTTGATACCAAAAGTTGGTTAAATGTATATTAATTTCAAATTATAGCAAATATCAAAATGAGCAGCAAAATTCACATGCATTTTTATTAGAACAAAAAATCTAGCCTGTTTTTTTAAGTTATTATACTTCAACTGACCTGTTACAGTTTAAAAATAGTTTAATAAATTTACTTAAAATACTTATTCATTCATTTTGATATTAGAAATACAAAAATCTATAGTTTTTGTAATAAAGACAAAATATATATTGTTTGCATAATAATATGTAATACAATTAAGAAAGAACTATATTAATAAGTTCTAGATTTTGAGTATTATTCATCAAATTGCTAACAAATTATATAATATCGCTTTAAATGAGATTCATTTGGAATATATCACATAAACTTAGTTACGTAAAGAGAATTAGAACTCCTTACGTGATTCAATTTGTCTAGAAAGAATCTAGTTAAACAATGCTTGACCAAAAATATGACAAATGTATACTATAATTAACTAATTCATACCCATTATTTTCAATATAGTTATATGCAATTAATGTAAATGCATTAATTTGTTCCAAAGTATCATAGAGACATTTTTATTTAATGACAGACATAAAAGTATTAATTTGAAAATAACTTTTCTTCTCAATCACACTTTCTAACTATGCCATTTTATTAAGTACCAGTATAATGTACTCAAACCTACTTAAAATATTACAAACTGAGCATGAGTACTATAACAACATAATAGTAATCTAATGTATCTATAATAGTACGTATAATGTAATATACGTATAATAGTAATATATGGTGTTGTGAGGCTGTTATTTCGTAAAAAATTAAATTATCTCTTTTGTTCACATTTTGATAATGAAGGAAGGAAGAGAAGTGATATGCTATTTAATAGCTCCCATGTATGTTCTATGGAAATTTAAAATAGAGTAATTAAATAAATATGCTTGTATTGTCCCATGGCTGCTTTGTGTGTTCTATGAAAATTTAGAATAGAGTTATAAAATACTCACATATTTATGCTTGTATATTGTTGTTGTTTTTAATATCCAATTAGTTCTAATTTATTCAAACTATATCAACAAAATTCTTGAATTAAATGAAGACCGATACAAGAAATGGACTGCTATGGATTTTGTTGTGCAGATACTATTCATTCAATAATTAATCATTCTGAATCTACAAGAAAATTATTTGAGTGGTACGTTGATTCTGTTGTCTTTCTTGGAATATTTTCGTCTTCTTTAGAGAAGAGGCATTGTGTATGAGGATTAATTTGCTCCTTCGATATGCATTGTTGTGTGATATCAAATTTTATGAAGGTTGTATCAGCTTACGAGGAACGTCCTTTTACTTGGAAACCTCCTGTTAAAGAGTAATTTTTTATATAATGTTGAATATTTTCCGGTTGTCCACATCAACAGTTAATGCATAGTGTCCTTTTCATTCTATGAAAATATACGAGAAACACCAATTTTTTTGTCAGCAAGTAACTGAGAAATGGATTTGTACATAACTAAATAATAGGCACAGTTTTAAAAACAATGTAAGACTATTTTTAGTTTGATTATCCCACGAGTATAATCATGTTTCATAAAATAAATTGCAATCAGTTTAATAGCTTTTTAAATACAAAATTAATTTGCATTAAAAATTTAATCAAATGCCTAATCAATTTTATAAAATATTTAAATGCATACAAGTTGATACTCAATAGCTTTGAGATCAAAAATTAGAATATTTATATAAAAATGATGTTTTTTATATAAATAATATGAAAAATGAATATTTATGAAAAATTATATCCCTTATTTTAGTGCTGTTTTGCATAAAAACTATACGTGTTTTGCAATGAATGATTTATAAAAATAATCTTTGATAATTTTTAAAATCCATTTTTAAAATATTTGATTCCATTATTAAGAAGCTGAAAAAAATTAAAGGAAAATATAAAAATTAAAGGAATGATTAAAATGTGATAAAATTATTAAAAATATGAAGCGCAGAAAAAGACAAATAAAATTTACTAATGATGCTAATTTGTCAAATCAATTAATAAATCAAAACTTAATCAATATGTTTCATGTTAAAGATTACACAAACTATTTAATATTAACCAATAGTTAAGTACGTGGGTTGAAATCATGTGTTTCATCAATCACTCTATACACTTATATTATGTCGTAAAAATAGCATTTTTTGCAAAATACTGCTTTATGGAAAATATTTCCTATGTGAATTTTTATTTCCATTTTCGAGTATATATTCTGCTTATAAATATTTTATTTATACATGAACCTGCTTACTTTCGATGGTTTTAAATATATGGAAAAAATATATGTTTTTTTAAGATATTAAAATTTACCAAGCTACATTATATAATTTTGTTTGGCAAACGTCAATAAAAGCATTTATTAGATATCTGAAAATATTTCTACAATTAAAAAAAAGGTTTATGATCGTTTAAAAATAAGAATTGTAAATGATACATTTTCAACTAATGATTTACAAATAAAGCTATATTGTAATCTTTTTTGCTCTATTATTATATTACAAATTTAACTGTATGAATTATGCATTTAATATCATTCCTTAAATAAATTTCATATACTAATATATATATATATATATATATATATATATATATATATATATATATATATATATATATATATATATATATGTTGAGTCTAAAATTTAAAATCTTGGTTTTACATTACGCTGCATCTCAAGAGATCCCTAATCATGTTGTAATGGAACAGGTTTATTTTACAGTTTGTTCATTCGATAGGATTTTCAATTTTACAATGTAAAACAAAATGTCCCCAAAGACATTGTTAAAAATAAGGTTTTACAACTATGTTTGAAAAAAGATTTTGAAAAGTAAAGGATTTTATTCATCCCTCGGGCTTGCAAGCGCATCGTAATTTAAAATCTAAAAATGTTTGGATTTTTCTGAAATGCAGTAATAACTCAGATCCCTTGTGACATGAATTTTTATACATAAATGTTTAGCTAAAACTTTATCCAAAGCTTCAAAAGAAACAAATATAGTCATTATAAGCATAATTAATTTCTAACGCATAGTACATTTATCATGAAAATTTGATTTTATATTCTGATTAATTTAAAAATCAAATGATCTTCAAACATAATTTTTTTAACAATACCGTTTGAATGAAAGAAATAAGTTAATTATAAGCACATTAGCATTTTAACTTTTTTGTAATATTTTTTGCTAATTTAAATTGATTTTAGTTCTTTTCATTTTCTAAATGCATATAGTATATTATTATGAGGTAAATCAATGGATTATTTTACGAATAAAAATTCCATAAACAGTCTTGTAATTAAAATCTATTAAAATATTATCTAAACAATGGAAAACGTTTATTGAAAAAGTTTTAAATTTATTTTGGATAAATAAAGAATGTTTAGTTTTCTATAAGCTAAACTGAATACATCATATAGTTACAGATTAAATTAGACAAAATTTCTAATTAGAAACGCTAATGAGTTTTTTAACTCTTGAAAAAGCTATAAACTTTTAATATTTTTTGTTTCAATAAAAATTTTAACTTTACTCATTTTCTCTTTTAAGAAAACCAAAGTAATAAATCCCAGATAAAAATATTACCACTTTTCTTGTTTTTTTTATAAAATAATAGTTCTTATACCAAAAAATATAACAAATCAAACTTCCTTGAGAAAAAAATGATGTGGATGAAATATATAAACTGCATACGCTTTATAGAAAAGGAGAAAAAGTTAAAGAAGAAAAAAACGTTATTGTGTGATAAAAAAAATGCAAAAAAAAAAATCTTGTCACAAACAGAAGTACATATTTTATGCTTAAGTAAATGTTTCATATAAAGACTTTCAAAATATTTCTAATAGTAACCAACAAACTTACAGCTAAAATTGCTTTAAGATTAAAATTTTGATTTAGAATGCATTTAATACATTCTATAAGATATATGTTGAATTTTGTCAATGCTTGATTCAACAAACTGTTGTTATGGACCATTTTTGAGCAGTGGGCTATTACCTGAAGATATCACAAAAAATTTTAGCATTTAATACATAATAGTCTTTTTCATAGGTAGTGGGTTACATTCACATGTCACAAGAGAGAATATTTGGAATGTTACTGAACATCCAACTCGAAATTCATGAATGTAAAAGGCGAACATACAACTTCCGCCTACAGTTAATCAACAATATCTGGGATTGAGCCCCGGAAACTTCGCTCAAACAGGCAATGTTCTCACTAATTGAAATAATTTTCAACTGTATATGATGGAATAAATTTGGCAAAAATAATCAAGCAAATGAAAAAATCAAAATCTCTAGAGAATTTTTCATGTATCTTTCAATTTTATTTCATAATTATGCCTCAAATATAACTTGAAGCTTTTTTCCAAAAAATTCACTAATGTATTTTGCATAAAAATATTCAAGCTTCTGCTCATGTTCAGAAAATAAAGTCAGAATAAATTGAAATTATTACCATATATAATTTAATCCTTTTATCACAGATTTAATAAAAGGCAAAATTTTACATATTAAATTAATTTCAGAAAATTAGATAAAATATAAAACAGGATGAACATTGCTTTGTTTATTTTAAACTATAATATGAAAATGGAAAACAAGTATATTTATAGAATAAAAATAAAGATTACAATAAGGAAATTAAAATATTGAAATTTTATAAATTGTAAAAGATGATATTTTATTTGCAACAAATGCTACAAGGAATTTAAAATCAAAGCAATATACTTTATTAGTACGTTTTGAGAGCACCACTCCTCAACAATCATCAACATTTGACCTTATTTATTATGATGTAATTAATCACTCTAACATCAAAAAAAATAACCATCTTTACTACTGTTATCTCCAATATGATGGAATGAATTAAACATATGATAAGTAATTAAGAATATGATACTTACAAATGCGATAGAAATTAAGAATATGATACTTATACTCATCCTAAATGATAACTTTCTATAAATTTTTATTGAATTTAGGATGTTTGATTAAAAATTCATTTTTAGGTAGTGTAGTACAAAATGCATGCACGCTCAAATATTCTGGATTGGATTTAAGTACACATAGGTCTCTTTCCCTTATACCCCCATTTTCACTCAATCCTTGACAATGATTATTATATGGAGATATACCAAAACTAAACTAAACTAAACTCCATGGCACGACAGCCCATGTGGGCCAAGGCCTACAGTGCCCATAACTGCTTTAATGACCGAGGGCCCTGAGGTGCGAAGCATATGTCCCAGTTAGGTGGTCAGCCTAACATAAGACCCCAGTGTTTAGTTCCCAAGCATGCTTGGTACTCAGTTAATCAATTCACTGAAGGGACGAAAGGCTGAGTCAACCTTGCCCAGCCCGAGGATCGAACCTCGGAGCAGTGTCATGGGAGCATGTAACGATGCCACTAAGCCACCGGGCTTCATGGAGACATACTACATTTATTAAATGAAAAAGATTAATTTATCTAATTACTGTCTAACTGTGCTTTAAGATTTCATACCTATATTGTAAAACCACAGAAGTTTTATTATTCATTCATTGTTGCGATATCTTAACAAAAAAAAAAACAATACATAATGATATTTCCACTTCTGAATGTGTGACGTTTTTTATACAAAATGTTTATACATCATATTTTTCTTAATCAAGTATCCTACCATTTAAGGTGCAGAGCTCCAATGACTCAGTTACTTCAGCCCACTTCTCATTAATATCAACAAAATTAATCACGGTCAGTGATTGGGAAGATGACTACATTTTTCTTCAGTGATTTGCTGGAGCTCTGTGGGTTGAGGACGTTCTCACATTATTCTGTGACGTCTAAAACTCTCTCGCTGGTGTGGCGTGGATGCGGAGTGGAGGGTGTCAGCTCAGATGCTACCTAGTCCCCTGAACGTGTTTCAAAGCTGGAAGGCACTTGGTGTTCAGCTAGTAATCTAAAACTAATAAAATCTCAGTCAGAGGCTCACCTGCACCGTTATGTATGCATGTATTCAGGCAGCAGAACAAAGAAGAATTTCTTCATTTCTGATAGGACAATTATTTCACTTTTAATAATTACAATAAACCATCTTATATGCATGACTTATTATTATATTTTATACGAAACAAATTATATTCTTTCAGCATTTCATCAAGTATTTTTTATATATAAGTAATATTCAATTCTTTAGTGTGAAGGAAATGTTCTTGATATGGATATATGGAAGAAAATACCAATATAATAGATGTTTAGCTTACATTTTTATCAAAAAAATATGTTTAAATTTAAAAAAAAGTTTTCAGTAGTGATTTCTCATTATATTCAAACATTGGATATTAAAGATGCTCTTTTTTCTAAACTTCAACTGGAAAATAAGTCAGAAAAAGGGCGAAATAAATCAGTAAAATAAGTTTAACAATATTATTTTTGGGTACATAGAAAGAATATAATTAAAACTTAATGGAGAGTAATAACAGTAATTTGCAGGGTAAATAACGTTTTAAAATTGTTTGAATTTCTTTGTAATTGAAGCAATTTTCTATAATTTCCCATTTCCTCGTAACTAAGATGATAAGTCTGCTCGACGTTCAAATCTTATCTTAAAAATCTTCTTCAAAAGAGATTATACATTTCCGCAATGCAGGAAATAAAATATGCAATTTTCTTAAAACCTACTAAAATATTTACCAGCCCATAATACTTTTCGTGATACATTTGGTTCGCTAACACATTTATTCAAATAGACAATAAATGTTGAATTGTTAAGCTCTGTTTTGAAAACCGCCGCAATTTGTTTAAGCAATTGTTGATATTTCAAAAGAATGGGATAAATTACTTGTGAATATAATACTTATCTTTAATTTGTAAGTTATGAAACTCTTTCGCAAATCAGAATTTGTATTCTTAAATAAAACATTAAGGTTTCGAATTTTAGGTATTAGAAAACTTAATTGTAAAATTAAATGTCTTATAATCTTACATATTATGAAAATTAAAATTAAGATTGTGTTTTATGATAGCATCATAACACTCCAAAAAGCAAAACCTCTTTGGGTACTCTTTAAATTATGATTTTTTTACTTATGATTTCTTCTTATAAGTTTTTATTTATGAACTATTAAGCAAAAGTCTTTTTACACACATCTTAATTGTCTAAAATATGAATTATGTAATTACCGAAAGTACTAGTTGTATTTAATTTTAAAATATGAATTAAATAGGCTTAAACGTTAAGCATATGCAAATCAAAATAATAATAATAATAAATACGGTTGATAAATTATTAACTTAAAATATGTATGCATAATGTTTAATTTTTGCAAAGAAGCATAAAATGTATAGATTGTAGAGTAAACACATTATTTCTTATATTATCTCAAACATTTTTCTATTTTCTTCTTTTATAAAAATCTACAAAATTCTGTTGATATATCAATGAAAAAAATTACATAGTTCTTTGTATCGTTATTGTAATTTTTCAAATAATACTGAATAACTAATAATGTAGTGGGAGATAAAATGAAATGTAATTTTTCAAATGATACTGAATAACTAATAATGTAGTGGGAGATAAAATGAAACTATCATTTGCAAAAAATATGGTAACATGAGTGCTCTCCTTTTAAGTAATATCTGTGATCCAATATATAGTTATATTTATAATAAATACATCAATTTTTTGGTAATATGCTTTGAAGAACAGTATACTGCCAAGCAATATGCAGAACATATAAAATAATGGTACACCGTTGATGGAAAACATGACGCTATATATCGTTGTGGGTAGCAAAATATAAATTGCAGAAAAATAATACAATATACAGATAATACCCAACATAAAGAATTTGTTATGATATATTAGAAGATGAAGTATAAAGGGATTTCTCAAAAATATTTGATACCTTAATTTATTATTGGAGGAAACAAATCATGTAAAATTGCATTGTATATGCTGTGTGCTCCACGCTTTATTTCTTAATAACTGAGAATCAAATGAAAAAAGTAAATACTTTTTGCAATTTATTTTGGATTTTATTTTGTTAAGCGTATTCATTTGTAAAAAGTGCTTACACAGGCAAATTTCTCCATTCTAAAATTATGTTCGTTTATTATATTACCTCATAAAAACAGAACATTTGAGCTTTCTTTCATAAATTACAGTTCATTTAAGTAGACATATTTTATTTTAAAACAATTTTTACAATGTAACATATAAATAATAGTGATTTTTATGTTGAATAAAAATAGCCCATGGGATGTTTAAAATTCAGATAAGAATTCCTCTATCAAATTGTCTGTAGCAACAAAATCAATAAGTAATACTGAATAAATCTATACATTTTCACCTTATAACAATGTCTCTAAATACATGAAAATATTCTGACATATAATTGCAGAAGTTTTAATTTGAATATATTTCAGCAAAAATTTAATTTGGATATTTCTTAAAAAGGGTCATACATTAAATGCAACTTAATAAAATTTAACTTTATTTCTGAACACATTTATAATTATAGTGATCATATTTATAATTCTTTCTGCTATTACATTTTTTAAAAGAATGTTCTTAAATTTATATTATAATACTACTTAACACATAAAAATCTAACTTTAAAGTATCAGTACAAGTATATGGACATTTCTCTTATGTATACGTATATTTTAATATGGATATTTTTCGTATGTAAAAAAGTTTAATTTTAAAACAGCAGTACATATATGTATATATATATATATATATATATATATATATATATATATATATATATATATATATATATATATATATATATATATATATATATATATATATATATATATATATATAAATATATATATATATATATATATATCAATATATATATATATATATATATATATATGTATATGTATATATATATATATATATATATATATATATATATATATATATATATATATATATATATATATATATATATATATATATATATATATATATATGTATGTATATATATATATATATATATATATATATATATATATATATATATATATATATATATATATATATAATATATATATATATATATATATATATATATATATATATATATATATATATATATATATATATATATATATAAATATATATATATATATGTATATGTATATATATATATATATATATATATATATATATATATATATATATATATATATATATATATATATATATATATATATATATATATATATATATATATATATATATATATATATATATATATATATATATATATATATATATATATATATATATATATATATATATATATGTTATGTATATATATTTCATTTGCTTAAAGAAAATTGAAAACTTTTAATACAGATGTAAAGTGTCATTCATGCAAATGGAAGGTATTGAGATTTACACCAACTTATCCAAATAATCATCTCATTCGCAAATGGTGAGTAGGACAGGTTTAACAGGACTTGCTCATAATGTCCTACGTGTGAAATAATGGCAAGCTCATTTTGTGTGTTTACAGTTTGGTTCCCTCTCTTAAAATATGAGGACATCCACTCTCAAATTTCGTGTTACAATGTCAGACGTTAGGATTCCTCTCTGTATGTCATCAATTCCTCCAGTAGTACCAAATGGCCGGAATTATGATAAAAAATAAAATTGTCTGAACATTTTAAATTATAAAATATATAAATAAACATATTTGAGAATTGGTTGAAATTTTAATTCAAATTATTAAATATATTAAATGAAATAAAATACGATGACAAATCCATCCTATTCAGTTTAAAATATTTTAGACAAATCTCCTTTTACTAAAGTTTAAAATAAAAAATAGTTAAAAAATAAGAAAATAATAAAAAAAATTCTATATCATGAAAGCATTACTATCTGTTTGAATAAAAAAGTCATATCATCTAGAAATGATATCTAATAAATACGTAAAATTACTTAAATTTTGACTTAATTTTTAGGTATTTAAACATTAACTTGCAATTAAAGCATAATCATGAATAATTTATTTGTGATAACCAATTTTTAAATTTAAAAATAGTAAAAACAAGGTACAAAAATATTTCCATGGAATTTTTAAGTTAAAAAAAAATATTTTTTGATCAAATATCTTAAACAGTATAAAGTAAAATTTTCAACAGAACATTTTGAAAGTACTCCTTATTTAAATCTTTTTGAACATGTTTTTATGAACATAAATTTACTAATTTGATTTTTATTTTCATCTACAATGATAAAATATAATTATAAATTCATTAGAGTTAGTTCATTTTTAAAGTAATTTATTTAAATATAACACAAAATAAAGATTTCAAATACATTATATATATATATATATATATATATATATATATATATATATATATATATATATATATATATATATATATATATATATATATATATATATATATATATATTTATTTATTTATTTTCATTAGTTACTTTTTTAAATCCTTAAAAGTTCTCCAATAATAGCATATGTGCTTTCGCTTTAAGTAATGTTCTAATAGCGTCGCTATAGACATAATAATTTTATTCTATTTGCTGAAAGAAATATAAGAAATAAGGATTCTTTGAAGTTAAAGTAAAATAATTTGTTATTAATTGAAAAATTACCAAAAATTTCGATTTTCCCCGCATCCATCTTATTCAAAATATCATTTAAATTTAAAAACATATTATTTTTATGTTTTATTAAATAAATATTCTACATTTACTCTTAGGTTTAGAAGTTATAATCTAACAGAAAATAAGAAAAATAAAATTGGGCAGTTTCTAATGAGCATAGAACTTTTTATTGCCTACATTTCTGTATAAAAATATAAATTGCTCATACAATATTTTTCCAGATTCTTAAAATATTATACTAACAAACACCCTTGTGTTTGTTAAAAATTCACTTACTTTTAGGACGGTGTCACTGGAATTAAATCAAGACTTTGAGAGAGAGAGAAGAAGTAAAAGATTTAAGACAAACCTGAACCCAATTCATATACTGAACAGCTTTACATTCAAGCTCCATTGTGAAACATGGCACGGAAAATCAGACATTGATCAAAGCTGCGCCGTCAAGCTTAAAATACGTGAAATTTAAACGAAACAACAACAAAAAATTCCATCCAGAGAAACTATTGGAATGCTTTAAATTCCTACTGCTTAAATTATTTGAAACATGCCTTCCAACTGATGTACTTTGCATTTCTAAAGCAAAACATTAACATATTTTAGAGACATGTCGGATATGATGATAAATTCTGCCAAATAAAAATTTCTTTCTTAGAAAAAAGGAATTTTAATTTATTCTGTTTCAGAAATTTCATTATACGAAAGCACTTTTAATTTACAGTAAGCTACAATTGTTTTTCTATATAGATAAGAATAATTTTTTTATATTAATATCCTAAATAAATAAATAAATAAATAAATAAATATATATATATATATATATATATATATATATATATATATATATATATATATATATATATATATATATATATATATATATATATATATATATATTAAATATGAATTATTCTATTAAATTATTGTATATAGAAAATTATTATGTATTATTAAATACAGCATAACAGATTGTCTAGCAGCTGAAAATGAATTCAAATATTCTAATGATGAAGTTTAAAATGTCGGCAAGATACTGAATGCTGTATTATTGCTTGGCGATATTGAAAAAACTCAAAACACACTAAAAAAATCTCCGTTTTACCATAATTACAAACATACATGCTAAATGAAACATTCAAAATTGTTTTTCTAATGTAGAATATTGGCTTTGATTAGGAACGGTGATTTCACATTGCAAAATTTGGTATATTTAAAAGCAGATTTATATACATTACTAAAAATCTAGTGCAATTTGTTTCACACAATGATACCCTGTATGCCTGAATGATAATGCTAGGAATGGACATTAGTTTTGAGTTGAGAATCAAATCACATTTCAAACACCTCCTCAAATAATAAATATCTCAAGCCTATTCATAAAGAAATATCGTTAGAAAATAAATGATATTTACTTGCATTAAATGAATTAAGTGAGAAATCTGTTTAAAGTTTTCTGAGATAAAAAAATAAATTCAATAATGTTAAAATAATTTAACTAATTTTGCGAAGTAATTTGAAGTAAATATTTTTCAGAAATTTATTTAAATACATGACAGAAGATTATATTCTTATTAAAATTTATAGGTTACAAAATCATATTATTTAAAATCATTTGTCGAAACAATAAGATAATGACTTTTAAGTTTTAAAGATAGCAAATAGTAATTTTTGTCAATTACTAAAACGTAACTAATTAATGTATTTAATTTTTTATACTGAAAATATAATTACTTTAATGTCTACATATTTGTTATAATTGTCTACATATTTGTTATAATGTCTACATATTATTTTTTTCTTTATGTAAATTGAATTGTAATATTTTGAACATCAAACATTTTTTTATTACTGTTTATTATAAAATTTAAGTTACTACATGCTATTTCATCATTAAATATTTAAAAACATATTTTATTAAAAACAATTGATCAGGATCATGCAAATACTTATTTATTTTTGCTACATAAAAATTAATTTAATATTTTTATTACTGTTTATAACAGAATTTTAGTTACTATTATTAATGCCTCAATAAATATTCAAAAACATATTTTATTAAAAAAATTTTATCAGCAACATTGAAATGCTTATACTTTGAAAATAAGAGTGAATCAAAATCAATTCACTAACTATTTTTTAAGACATTATAAGACAATATTTTTATCATCTTGTATTAAAATTTATACCTTATAAAACGTTTTCATATAAAATATTTTATTCAAATTATAATTTAGAAAAAATACATTTCCTTAAAGTTTAAATTGTTAAATTAACATAGGAAATATTCTTTCAATATCGTTATTATTTAATAAAAAAATTCAGTTGTTTCAATGTCAGGGAAAAATAATAATGAATCAATGGAAGAATTACGAAGAATAGTTAAATTGAACAGTTTTGGACATCTGCAAAATGAACTCCTCCATATCAAAATGTAGTAAGGTAGAAATTATCATACTGAAAGAGGTTACCATCCTTTTGGTATTTATTTTGCAGTTTCAGATTGATTTTTTACCGCATGGAAGATACATAACATACACACATTTGGTATCCAAGATATACTCCTTTAACTTGGTAAGCAACATCAAATCTTAATCTGCACGACCAACATGATTACACTAATCATTCAAAAATTTTTAATCTTAATTGCTTAAGGCAATTTCGCACAATTTTCATTCCAAATTTGAAGGTAACAGACTTTAATCGGAAGCATTTCAGCTCCTTATATTTATTATTGGCAAATATTTGATAATACTGAAAAAATCACTTACATGCAAAATATTTTTTAGTGTAAAAGTTCAATTCATGTCTCCAAAATGATAAAAATATAGCAATTTCTCTCTTCTTTAGCTGTGGTACATATTCTTTAGCTGTGGTTCATATTCTTTAGCTTTTTTTCATATTCTTTAGCTGTGGTACAAATAGTGCTTATTGCAACTTTTTGGAAATCATTTAGTACCATTTTAAATTCCAGTTATGTAAAACAATGTATGGATCATTTCAAGGCATGATTTTTACTAGCTTTCAGTACCAGAAAGTATGAATGTAGAATATCGATTAATCCGTAATCAGAATATTTAATAAAAAAGACATACAATAATTTCTTGATGCCGCGTTGACCTGGTTGGTTGAGGGTTTATTACCATTATCGGAAGGTATTGAGTTCGAAACCCAGCCGACCGAAGATCCATCATGTTTGCCAATGGCGTCTAGGGTACGTTAAGATTGGGCGTGGTCACAATATCTTCCGATTTAAAAGATACCTCTGGGGTGGCAGGAGAAATATTGGGAATCTTCTGCTTGGCCCCTGCTTCAAAATCACGAAGACTACACCCGACATCTTCTATCTAACTGGTAATGCCCAACTCAGTGCTAGGTACAGAGGAATATGCTGGTTCAACAAAAATAGTTTATTGAAGCTATGGTGCAATGCATAGAATTTAGTTCATAACTAAAATATATACCACACACACACAGAGAGAATGCTACACCACAGTTATTTGGTCTTATGTATTCCAAGGCATTCTTATTTCAAAAATACCTAACTCTCTCAGATTTTATTTCACAATGGTTTATCACAATTACCTTCTGAAGTTTATTTTCATAAGTAAAAAAATCTTATTTTAATATGTAAGGTGACTAAAGCTGTTAATATATGCAGGCATTTTTTTCTCTAATTTACATAATCTAACATTTTGTACATGTAAAATTTTGAGTAGACAGTTTCAATCAATGGCAAAGTTTCTTTTAGCAGTCATAATATTTATTAATTTTTTTATCATTTTTAACAAATGTTGCTATTTTAAAAAATATTCAAAATAAACGCTACACAAGAGCAAATGCACAAGAGCACAAAGGCAAATGTGTAAAGGCACTTACACAACTGTTTTATACCCATATCAATGTGTAAATGCCTTTACACATTTAATATATTTATGTTTGCAACTGTGCACATTATATATTTTTAAATCTTGTTGATTATTCTAAGTACAGAAAGTGATAAATACTTTCACCGTAACCGAGATAACTCAAGCAAAATAAATTGAATAACACTTTTTTAAACTATTTTATTAAATCTGTGTCTAAAAAAATATTTTAAGTATTTTCAATACACATTTATAGATATGATATACTGACCATTTTCAAACATCTCAAGGAATTTAGCTTGTAGTTTTACGATAATTTCAAATGCAGTTCTTAAGCATTACAATTTATCGAAAGTTTTTGTTACTTTCCATATTTATTCCCTAATACACAAGAAAAATTTATATAGTTGAAATTTTATATGTGTCCTTAAAATTTTTAAACGAGCTACAACGTTTTTAGATGGCAATTTAATATATATATATATATATATATATATATATATATATATATATATATATATATATATATATATATATATATATATATATATATATATATATATTATATAAATAATATATTAAGATATAAATAAAACAGTTGAAATGTTTTATATATAAACATTTTGAAAATTACCTAATAAATAATATTTTATGTATCAACTTATGAACCCATATAGACAGAATCAGAATAACTTAAAATTCATAACATTTTAAACGTCCAATTGAAAATCAAGAGTCAGTATATATATATATATATATATATATATATATATATATATATATATATATATATATATATATATATATATATATATATATATATATATATATATATATATATATATATATATATATATATATACCAAAAATACAATATAATAAAATAGGAACTACAATACATTGTAGGAAATCAAGCCAGCGCAAAAGCAGCTAAAGAAAGATTTGCCAATATAAATAAGACAAAACATGAAAAATATTGAAATCAGAAATAAAAATTGGAAAAATACTAAAATATACGATGCAAATGACAAGAAGAAGGCATACAGAGCACGTCTTCATTAGGAGGAGATGGCCAGCGATGCAAAATGAACATTTTTTTCTGACATGCTCGAAGTACAAATGTCAAAATATCTTCGTGCAATTCCCCCAAAGAGTGTTCGTATTAAAAGAGTTTAGTTAATAAAAAATTAGAATAAATATATATGCAGAAAAGTAAAAATTTTCACATTAGATGAAAAATACATACAGTAGAAAAATATGTAATACAAAGGTACGTAAATCAGATTGAATTTACATATTAGAATAGTAGGAGAGTTGCCAAAAGTAAATTTGAAATTAGAATAAAGAAACATTGCCAGGAGTAATTTTTATAACTACAGAAGGGCCACCCAAGCATTGAAGTTCAAGTATCCTGAAAACACCTTAATTTATACACTTTATTTTATACATAACTTAGGCTTAAATCCCCTTTAATACATTTTTCTAAACCACTTTAACTGTTTGAATTTAATTATTCCTGGCAATATTTCTTTATTCTGATTTCAAATTTACCTATGGCAACTCTCCTACTATTCTAATATATAAATTCAATCTGATTTGCTGACCTTGGTATTTTGTATTTTTCTACTGTATGTATGATTCATCTATTGTGAGTATTTTTACTTTTCTGCATATATATATTTATTCTAATTTTTTTAACTAAGTTCTTTTAATACGAACATTCTTCGGGGGAATTGCTTGAAGATATTTAGACATTTGTCCTTCGAGCATGTCAGAAAAAAGTGTTCATTTTGCATAGCTGGCCATCTCCCTTCCGATGAAAACGTAGTTCATATGCCTTCTTCTTGCCATTTGCATCGTATATTTTAGTATTTTTCCAATTTTATATTTCTGGTTTCAATATTTTTCATGTTTTATCTTTTATATGCGTATATATATATATATATATATATATATATATATATATATATATATATATATATATATATATATATATATATATATATACGTTATTTAACTTCCTTACAAAACAAAATGTATTTTAGAATGATTAACATTTCAAGAAAAATAATATAATTGCTTATTGCATCTTAAGCTTTTGATAGTTATATCCTACTTTAAACAATATCATGTTTGGCATATTTTATAGACATTTAATATTGTATTATAAGCATAACCGGGTTTAATTAACATAATAATTTCTATCCGACTCGTATTTTAATAATGTAGTTAAGATAACGTTTTGACTTGCGTTTAGTTCCATCAAAAGCAAATAATTTCAGTAAAACTGGCAGATTGCCCTTAAGTAAAATAAATGTTTAAATATGTCAAATATGCTTTTATTTCTAATGAGATGGGTAATTTATTTTTCAGTTTGTAAAATACTGAGATTTTTTAAATTTCAGATGGCTGGAGAAACAGACAGAAGTCAGTCATTAAATAATATAAGTGTATCGAAATATATTTGATGAGATTTTGTTAGTGCATGTAGAAAAAACTTTTGCAAATTATTTAAAAAATTCAAATTTCTTTCTAAAACAATTTTTTATATGTAAAGTTACTTGATATTTTTACTAGGATGTAAATTTAATTTTTATTTCTATCTTAGTTTCATGTTTATCGCATATAAAACGAATTTCAAAAGCTTTCTCAATTAAGAAGTGAGTTTATTCCACAAAGAATTCAATCAACAATACTTTGAAATCTATAACATTGTTATTTTATTTTATTATTAATTGATTTTAAGCATTAAATCTGTTTTTATTATAAAAAAATTGCCTCAATTTCTTAAAAAAATCATTTAAACTTGTGATTTAGTTTAGATGTGTCTTAAAAATTATCCTTAGATAATTTTTAATTTAGCTGCCAATACATTTAGTAAACAGTTAATCCTCATAATTACTTCTATATAATAAAAATTTTATTTTTCGAATAGATATCAAAATTATTTGTAGAACTGCGTGTTTGCTCAGAAAAAATGGAAATTTTTATGGTGTGATGTTCACATCTAAAACTAACGGATCAATAATCTAATTTATCAAAAAAGTAGTATAGTGATTTTTTTCATGTCATTCATGACACCAAATTAAAGATAGTCTCCGATACATTAAAAACGTGATTTTTGCTTTTTTTAAGATCTTATCGTAAAGAAGTATTTAACTATAAAAACATTTATCAACAATGTCTTATAAAAATAAAATCGGGAAGGAGAGATTTTGCTCTATATGCATTGTTTCCGCTCGGAAAACGGATACCTGTCACGCAGGAGTGTCACAGAAAAATAGAGAACTGCTTCAACTCTAGCAATGACTGTGATGAAGAGTAACGGAAATCTATAATCGCCAGCCGTTTACTTATAGAAACAAAAATAACTTCGAGACTATTTTGACTAGAGAGAATGTTTTCTCGTGTTATTTCTTGCTCCGAGCTATTTTCCATCGTCAGTCATTGATTTTTTTTTTTCATCTTGAGTTGGCAAACATTCGAAAATAAAGCAGAAAGAAAAATACGAGAAATTTAAATTACTCCCCTGAGTTGAGTTTTCTACATTTTTAGTAAACTGCAGAGAAATATTTATTTTTCCAATATTTTTTTATGTATTCATTGTTAATTCAAATAAATAAGGCTACAGATTCACGAAATTGCATTCTTTTATGTAAGAAAATAATATTTGCATAAAAATATCACATGTAATAAAATTCCTAGGGGGTGTTAAATTAAGTAAATATATTTGTTTACAAATATATGTTCACAAGTGTTGCCTTTAATGTTTACGTAAGCATGACATTCTTATAGAAAAATCTAAATGCGTAATGTTTATTCTTTCTCGTTTAATGTAGTCAATATATATGATGTTCTTTTTTAGTCACAGTAAATCCATTATAACAAAATTATATATTTGCTCTTATTCCTTTATATGTTGATATTTAGTATTTAAAATAAAGAATAAACGTATATGCTTTACGATTTAAATTATGTAATATTTTCAGTAGAATGTATTCAAAAGTAATTTATTTTTAATAATATTTTTTGGTTATTAATAGAATCCTAATTTTAAAAAATATTTTTGGTTTTTCTTCAGCTCAAAATATGATTATTTTTGATTTTCTCTGTACAAACAATGTTTATTTTATTAAAAACACGTTTATTTTAGTTTCTGGATAACGTTAGTTTGGAAATAAGCTTTTCCAAATAACTTTTGTATACATTGACCTGATACCTCTTTCCAAAGAGGTCATTCTGTAGCACTTTAATTGATTTTGTACTGACTTTTTCTTATATTTAATTTATAAGTATTGAAATATAAAAAATTTAAAATTAAACATTAGTTTTCTCAACTGTTTTATTTGCATTTGAAACTAAATGAATAACAAATATTAAATTGGAGAACATAAAATAACATTTTCATAAAGACATTAACATATAGCTTTCAAGGTAACTTTAAGCAATTTCATTTCTATTGACTGCTTAAAAATTTACAAACCTTTTCCTAATGATAACTTATTTTCGCCACTTATGTGATTACAACAATCATTTGAATCTGTAATTATATGGATATAATTATGCAGCATTAAATAATTATAATATTTTCACTTAAAATTTTTCTAAATAACATTTTCGATATTCTTAAATATTCTGATTTTAATTGCATTTAGTGTCTCATAATTTAAATTGAAGATTTAACATAATACACATCGGAGGTTTTATCAGCTGCATGACTTTATAAGGCATTTGGAAACCCGAAGTACTTTATAATTGAGAAATTTTCATCTGTAACGTATTCATGTGCTGCAAGAGAGAAAGACATGGAGATTTCCGATCCCTATTGCTTTAAGACGTGTAAGAGGAAAGTATTAGGTCAATAATTTCCTTGCTACCTTTAACTCTTGATTCATCAATGACTAGAGTCAAATCCTATCATTGAGGAACAAAGATGAACCGTAGTCATTGATGAATAAGATTTTCCATTTTGAAGAGCACGGTTCTACTTCTGGACCATTAAGATGTATTACTGAAAGTTTGCAGATGTGTTACGTTCGCTACAGAAAATGTGGTTATTTTCTTTATTGGTGACACAAATAATGAATCAAAATATTAACTGAACATTTTTGACTTAAAGAAATTAAAATTTACAAATAAATAAAAAATAATACCCGAATAACTTATAACACAAAATTTTCATTCAACTTAACATTTGTGTAAATGAATTTCTTATTACTATGTTTCGTGAGACGAATTATGCTTAAAACTAACATTACTTCTGTGGAAAGAGAATATGCGTATAATAATATTAACATTGGGTACAACCTAGTACCAATAAGGTTTGTATTAATAAAGAATTGTGTTTATTATCAATTCATATTTTATAGTTACATAAAGGAAGAGAATGATTTATTTTAATTTTTAAAAGATTCTTTCGAAAAATGATATTAAGATTTATTACATCCATCAATGTTTTGTCATCAAACTTTTTTAACTTATACTTTAAATTTAGCATGATGTAAAACACACTTTATTACAGTTACAATTTCAATGCACTTTTTTATATAATTGATATTATAATTTGTGTTTACAAATATTCAAAAGAGTATTTACAGTATCGTGAAGTATATTCTAAAAATTGTTCACTAATCATCTCCGTATTGACAGACAAGTTTACAGATTTTTATCAAATTATTTAAACTTTATTTATTTTGGAACTATGCAATTTAATGTATTCAATGTCGTTATATTAATGAAGTAAGTAAACAATTATTGATTTAATGGTATTTGAATTCGTTTTCGATATTTGCATAATTTCAATTAATTAAGATTTTAGTAAATTTTTTCATATAATTCATATAATACCCATAAAACGTTTATGAAAATTTAAAATTTAGTCATTTTTGGAGTTTCATACAAAATATTTAACAACTTTTGATATTCCCATTTTAAAACTAAAATGCTTTTATAAAGGATGATAGTGAAATGAAACATTATATAAAAGAAATATACAGTTGAGAAGAAATTAACGAAAATGAGCATACTCTCAAAGTAAAAATAATTATCTCAGTAATAAAATTTGACGTAAACATAAATATAATAAAAAATAATTCAAAATTTTCATTAATTGTGAATGAAATTTAAATATCTACATAAAAAACAAAGATATTCATAAAACTAATTATTGAAAACTTTATAAGCTATTTCAAACTTAATAAGTTAGTATGACATATGCATACATTAAAAGTAATTTCATAAGTACTCTGAGTTCCATTTCTCTTTTTCTTGACAAAAATATTTAAATCTAGAAAGAAATGTATGTAGAATTGAAGAAGAAATCTAAGTGACGAAATTTGTATTTTGTGTTTGTGTGGGATTATATTTCAATTTAAAAAGCTGAGGGGTTCTATAATTTCTTGACTATACATGAACATGGTATTAATTTATTTCAGAATTAAAAATTAGGGAAGAAACTTAAATGAAATTGAATCAAACATGGTAATATTGTATTATTGCAATCATTTGAAATAAATTTCAATAATATATAATTTGAAATAAAATTAATTTAAAAATTATAACAGTAAAATGTAATTTCATTTGCTCAGGCTGAATGTCATAAAATAAATTTTATTTTACAGTTTTTATCATTTAGACAATTTATAATGAAATGATTTTGACATTGCATTGATAATTTGATAATTTAATATATACTGACTTCTCTCTCTTCTTGTTCTTTGAATAAAATTTTAATGGTTGTATAGTGTAAATATATTTTAAGATTTTAATAGAATTTAAATTTCTGTTTATATCTTTTGGCTCCCTATTAGCCAATACATAACTGGCGTCCGATACCCTAATTTAATTTTATTTTAATAACTAATTAATTTTTGTAATTGAATTCATAATTTTTGGTTTTTCTATATTTTTATTAATGATGGCATTCATGTATCAAAGCTCAATTAAAATTATTTAATAAAATTATAACATCATTAGTTCCCGTGATTAAATAAAGTAATACTGAATTATCATAGAAATAAAAAAATATGGAATCACCAATATGAATGACGGCATGGCTTTAGTTTACATTTTTCTCTTATTTTGTTTACATGTTGTGAAAAAAGAATATTTTTTTATTTCTTTATTTCACAACATACTCTACTTTAGTGACAATTTTTCATGAGCATTTAAATCAAATTTATTTAGAAAAGTGCTACTATAGTAAGATCGGGGAGTTAGAATAAGAAGAAATTGGAATGAAAAGGAGAGAAACCATCAGACTGAAAGTATCATCACTGGAAAAACGTTCAATTGATAATTTTAAATGGTGTGAAAATATGATAGTTTGAAGATGGTATAAATCGAATCCATATATATCGTATAATGACTAAAATGAATCACCACACTTTTAAAGAAAAACACATATTTCTTTTAGGTAAATATTTCGATAATTATTTTAAGAGGAAATAAAGATAACATATTTAAATAACATCATAAAGCTAATTATAAATCAAAACTATTTTATTCAACATATTTGTGAGTATTTAGATATTAAAAACATATTTAAACATTTTGCTTTTTAAATATTTTCAACTACATGAATACATATGAAGTAAAATGGTAATGATGGCTATCAAAATTTTATTTATATTGACTTGCGAAAGCTTGATAATTATTTACAGTATCTTTCTTCTAAACGATCCCAATTTTGATTTTCAAGACGTTGCATGGTCTAGGAAGTTTTGATTTCGTCATCATAATCAAGAAATCAGGAGAAACTTATTAAATTTTAGTGATGAATATCACTTAAAACTATATCTTTTCAATTTTAACTACTTACTAAACATGCATTCTCCAAAATAATGATACATAAAATGAATTAAAATGTTGCTGATAATCAAATTTTAATTGAAATCATTCCCAAAATATATTAGCAAAATAGCTTTAATTTGTTTCGAATAAATATGTTTACTTGAATTTCATTTAAAAAAAATATAAATTTAGAAATTTCTGATGGACCTATATTTAATTTTATTCTTGAATACAAGTATGAGAAATACTTGTTAATCTCTAGTAAATTCAGTAAGTATTGAAAAGAAGTTTTCATATATTACTTTTACAAATGATATTGCTGTACATATCTCATTTTCTATGTATCAGCTGTCTTAAAACAATGTATTTTACTAAAACAGAAACCATTTTAAATATTTTAACCAATTTATTTTCGATTTATGAGTTACGAGATTTCATTTTACTCTTAAGAACGTGGCATGATGTACTCCAAGATAAGATTTTATTAGCACACGTCTTTACAGAATTCTTTCCTTATGATATAGAGTATAACTTTTTCAAACATCCTATCACAAGTTGTCCCTAGGTGAATACGTTCTGCTCCACGCCACATGTAGTGTCGTCACGTGCTTTTGAGATAATAAAAGTGTATAGCACGGAAACGATGCCTGGATTAGTACAATTTTGGAAAACTTATCTGCCAATCTTTTTAATGGGTTGTAAAAGACGTACGTGTTGCAGTTCCCCTTTGCTTGTCACAAGAATCATTCAGTGTTTCATGTCATGCTTCAGGTTATGGTATGCAGACAGTGTATGCATGATTAAATTTTGAAGAATACTACAAAAAAATCGATAAAATTTTGGTATCTTTATAGATTTATAAAATCTGTAAGCATCTACCATCTTATATTTTTTTTAATTTATGATATTTTATTAATTATATATTATTTTTCATATATTGATTGCATTTAAAAGAGAAAAGTTCAGCATTTTTATCTTTCTTTACTTAAATATACAAATAAAGGAATTCTTTGAATAAGCATGAAAACATGGTTTCTTCGGAAAACCATGAAGAATTTATAAGATGAATTTATAGTCAATCATAAATGTCAAAGTAAATATTTGTGTGAAAAATTGTAGTGAAAACCAAAAAAATATAATATATTACCCAAACACAATTCTTGAATCTATATCTCATACCAATTCACTAAATAATCACGGAACAATTAAAGCATAAATTACATAGTTTCAGCTTTGCTAATTGTCAAATGGGTACACTAAAATTATTGATATAATATTCTATCTTCGAAATATACCAAAATGTATTTACTATACATCGTTTATATTTCTCTTATATCTTATTTTTACAGTTATCTTAAAATTATTATTTTGCATAGCTGTATTAAATGAATTATTTTTATAATCGCAAAAAGTGTTTACTTTGCCACAAACAATCCCTTGAAAATAAAAAGATATTTGTTTTGAATTAAAGACATCAATCGACATGAAATTGTTCGTGAGAATAATGATCTTTAAGATGTAAAATGGATTCAAAGCGATATAACACATATTTGACAGAATATCATGAGCACGATGTAGCAGCATTAACTTAATTATAATAAGTGTAATTAATATTTGATTGGGTAGAAAAGCCGAAAGCAATTGATTTTTAGAAAATAATTAACTCCTGCATCTGAAAATAAGATCTTTGTATCGAATGAAAAGATTTTTTAAAAACAATTTATAAGTAGACTGTATTTTAAAAAATAATATAATAAAAATATCGATAACTCTCAAAATTTTGCAATCAGAATTAAGTTTGAATATAATCTCATGTACCAAAACCTGTCGAAAATTATAATATATGTAATAATAATGCTGCAATTGGAATACAATATCGACCAGGATTATAAACTAAAAATGTTTGAAAAAATATATCAAATTTTGATGTCCAATGGTATTAAATTTTACTGTGAGACTGTGGGAAAAAATCTTGGTTAGACAATTCATAACAATTATATCCAACAACTGCTTATCAGAGGAATAACAATGAATAGCTTCTGAGATATTAAAAGCAGAATAAAAGCAGACAAAAGAGGGTAAATGGTTAAGTATGAGTCTTGTCGTGTTATAAAGATTTTAAGCAACACCTGTTACCAAGCATTCTGCAGTTAGGAGTTTGGGTCTGAGTATCTGGGCATTTCTGCAAATATTTGTCGATATGACTACAAATGTATAGAGCTCCAATTCCATCTGATATCAGAATTTTCTTCTTTGAAAGAATCTCAAAATTGATATAATCATCAAACTTGCCGAAGTTTTCACGAAAGAACTACACGAGGTGACCAGCAATTGTGCTCCAATTATGTCACATTTATGTAGGAATGTTTGAAGTAAGCATCTTAGCATATTTTATTATGAAAACAATAAAATAATATTTTATTTAAGTGAATGTTGTGTTACCCCAGTTGAAAGTTCTATTTTCGACCTAACTGAAAATACGTCGTGCTAATAAAGGGAGAGTAAGAAGTCAAATTGATCACAATTGTAATTTTCTCAACATCAAATAATACTTTCAGATGTGGCTTGTCGAATCCAGTGTTGTTTGCAGCTTATAAATTATGAAGACACAACTAATGTTTTGGTGACAATGGCATACTTAGTGCCTCACTACATTATTTGATATCAATTTCCAATCCTATCTAAATTAAAAAATAAAATTTCCTAATGACTGGAATTTATTAAGAAAAATTTTTAAAGAAATTTATTGGATGTATTATAATCATTGAAAATGTGATCAAAAAAGAATTTGTTGTACTATTAATGTTAATAAGAAACTTAAGCTTGTCATGAGTTATAAAGAATCAATTGAATAACGTGATTTGAATAAAATGTAATATACATTCCATAAAAAATAAGAAAAAAGTCCACGTACTAAATTTTCTGTAATTATTACTAGCAGAATTCTTAATAGTTAGTTATTGATTAATGCTAATAAGGAGATATAGATCTTCATTATGTTTTGAAAAATGTAAAGAAGGATTTTATGTTTTAACGCAAGTGAGAGATCCGTTTGAAATGGAGTTCTTTTATCTGTTTTATCGCGAGTAAAGTCAAAGGTGAATTCTCTTGAAACAACACTTAATCGTATTCTGCATAAGTGAAACATATTAGTTTCACTTTTATCAGTTTTAAGGGATGTATTATGAATCATGTATCCTTGCTTTTGATCTCAAGAATTTATCTGTATTTGAAATAGTTTTGAAAGATCTGCTTCATGCATTTTTTAAATAACTATCCAAATAATCGGTTAAAATTAGCCGGATAATCTTCAAGCCACTTATTCACTTAATTTGAGAAGCAGAAATTGATAGATAATTAAAATATTTTTGTTTCATCATTGATTAAAGTAGAGCTATGAGAAAATCTAAGGCAGGATTATGAACAAGGTTGGACACTGGGAGATTGATATTATCGTTCTGTTTTTCGAAAATATGCCAATCAAAATGTCATTATTATCAGTTTTAATAATTAACTGGTATTTTCTTCCATACGATTTGTGTGTGGGTACATTATTTACTACAGATAAAAATTCATTTTAATGTATAATAATGAGATGGATGTTCAAATCACAGAACAGTTTGATAAAAGTTAATAGTCATTACGTTGAAATCAATCCTTTTAGTTCCAAAGATTTTAGTATAATCAATGTACTTTAGATGTTGAATAGAGTTTTTTAAATAAAATCAATTTCTTAACAACTGAGCTTTGATAACAAATGTAACATTTGATACAGTTTAGTAACATGAGTAAATTCAAGGGTTTTTAATTTCTTTCGTGATCCATTGAAAGAACTCGTTTGGTTAATTATCTACCATTATAATAGATTCCATTATGGGTTTCGTATTTTCCTTACTTTCAGTATCCATAGTATTGGGATAAGACACTTTTCCAAAGATAGCACTGCTATTTTCTCTGTCAGTGATAAATTTATAACTTTTTTCTGTTTAATCCAAAATGGCAAGTAAACCCGATACAATGTTTCATGTATATATATATATATATATATATATATATATATATATATATATATATATATATATATATATATATATATATATATATATATATATATATATATATATATATATATATGCAAACAAATATGTAAATAATATTATATAAATCAATTTATAAATGTAATTCATATTAAGTATTTAAGTAGACAAAGTCACGATCATCACATTATAAAGAATTATTAAAGAACTACATTCTGCTCCTTGTATTTATTAATAATTACTGTAAGCTGTTAAGCTCATTTCAGGTTTTCTTTTCTGAAATTAATAGTTGTGATATTTAGCCATTGATCTCGAACAAAAACAATTTGCATGGGAAAGGTAAATCTTATTTAACCGTTCACGTTAAAATTTTTTGACTAATATTGTATTTAAAATTTCAACAATGTTTGCATTCTTTAATTTTATTTTACTTTAAAATAATACTCAAAATTTCACTAAGCAAATTATTTTTCAATCAAATTTCATTAAATAAATGTAAATTTTTGAAAATATTGAAATATATTATGACGATAATCCAAACTAATTACGTTTTGTAAAATTCTTCACACAACAATTAATCCAAATCAATAAAATAATATATATATATTTTTAATTTTAAATAAGTGATATTTTACTATTCAAAAATTTTAAATTCTATGCAAATGTTTCAAAACACATAATATTTTGTATATAAGATATTCAAATTAAAACTCAAAAATTCAGTTTTAAAATGCATGGCTGTGATATGTGTGATTTACATATATTGAAAACAAATCAGCGTCTGTTTGGGAAAATAAAGGTTAGAAAAGAAAACCTTTTTGTATATCGATCAGGTTGAAATGAATTGTTAGGCATAAATTCGTTTTAAAGCGACTGAACTTCATGCATATTTACACCGCCATTTCAACTCGATCCTCCAAGGTCCTGTACATCTTTCTTGTCAAGATATTTAAATGCGCTCAAATAACCTATCGTATATATTTTTTGTAAAAACTTTGTTGCTTATTTCATGCGCTTCCAAACTTTTTTTATCGATTCCATTCTTGTAACGAGTGAAGCGGCGCGAGCTTATCCGGATTCCTTGGGGAATAGGAATTTAATGACAAAGTGGCGTTCTGACTACTGAAAGTTTAAATCGATATTTTTAAGAAGATTCTTTCTTCCCATGAAATACCTAAAAGCTAAATTGGTTGAGATAAGAAAATACTATTTCTTCATATTTTAAGAAACTGACGTACATGTATGACTACATGCGTTGTTGTTGGTGCTATTCGTGCATATTATATTTGTTTTTGTGAGAATTAAAATTTCAAAATTTTTAATAATTTCAATACGGCTACAATCAAATGTTCCGTAACATTTTTATTCACAAATTATTTTATACTTCAACTTAAAATTTACGTAATAGCATTTATAATAAAAAATAACAGTACTTCTCTTTATATATATTAGTCTGTGGAGGCACTGTTATACAACAATTAAAATAAAATTATATATTAAATGGTTTCCAATGCAATCCATTAAATACTAACTCTTAATTAAATACTATGCCCATATTTATAAGAAATAAGCAAAACAAAATGAAATTGTTCAAAAAATATATTTATGGGAATATTATATACATGTACATATCCATGTTTCACTCAGTGCGTTATTTATACTTTCTAACAATAAATTAATTCAGTCAGAACATTTATTATTCTTTTGCATACAATGCATGCCAAATGTTTTACTTATCGTATTTTACTATTCTTTATCCCTTCTTCCTATCAACATTTAAGCCACCCACTCTGTCTAGTGCTTAGCGGGCCTGAAATGGGATTTGAACCCAGGACCTCCCAGGTCCTGGGTTCAAATCCCATTTCGAGTATGGATGAACTTTCTTTCTCTTTCTTGTTTTTTTTCCTTTCCTTGTTTCAATGGGCTGTGAATGGTTGTCTAACCTATATAAACGGGTACCTATGGCATGCGTGAACTGAGAAAGTCGGACCCCACACCAAATTAAGGTTAAGTTGGAAAAGTGGAGCAGCGCAACCAATAATGCCAACCTATCTGACATAAGACAACAACAACTTTTAAATACTTTTCTAATAAATGACAAACACACAGTTAAATTTCTTTTCGTTTAATATATCATTTAAAAGTAATATATAAATTTAAATGTATGGCACAAAAGTTTTTATATGATTCAAATTGCATACATTTTTCATAGAATGTGTTTTTTGTTTAATCTGTTGTGTGTGATATATAGATTTTTAAACCGACCTAATACTAATACCTAATTTTTTGTTTCGAAAATATTGCTATTCGAATGAACAAACTGTCTCAAATATTAACAATATATGCACACATGAAATTTCTGTAACATTATCTGTGTTAATTTTCTGAGAATGATGCTGTAATCTTCTTCAACTTATGTAAAAAATATCCTTTATATAATTTAAATTATTTAATCTGTGAAGTTTCATTAATTGTTTATTATATCCTCTTTTGTTTAATGCAATTATAGAACAGAATGCAGAATAATTCTACATTAAACTATTTGTTATACTTTGTCGTTACAGTATTATTCAGCGATACTGTTACCGGATCACAAAAGCAATTATGAAAACAATTATTATTATTAATTCTCAATATGATACTTGAATGAGATAGGAAACTGAAAATGATTTTGTCAGAAAATGTCCTCTATATTCAGATGAGCAAGCATCGTATACTTTATTAAATTGGGCTGTACTAGTTAGATGGAATGTGAGCCTGGAATTAAACTTCGTAATTTAGAAACAGTCATCCAAACTGAAGACCTTCAATGCATGCCATGAACTATCATTTCTTATGGAAGGCTTCACGATCATGATTTATTTAATTTGTTCTTCCACCCATAATGAACACAATGGATTTTGTTTAAATTCGCAACTCAAATTTGCTAACTTCAGAGAGTAAGAAAGACGCCAACCCTATCTTCCAAATACACATTTGTAGTTAGATCCACAATTACATGTTCTACATTTCAAGCTGGCTATAAACAAGAATAAGCTCTTGTGAGTGGATCATATCTGAGAAGCCAGCAATCATATGGGCCATGCAGTGATGATTGCCTGTATGCAGCTTGCCTCAACACGATTCTGTCCTTAGATAAAGAGAGCAGATGAGACAAATTTTGTGTGTTGAGTTTGCTTCGCTTACAAATATGTTCAAGTGCTGGTTGACACTTAATTTAGTGATTGACTGACTACCTATATAGTTACGTCTACTGATGCTATTCATGCTCTTGAAATTGTATCACAAGGCTAGAATTGACTCTCTGAGTGTTTCCATGTTCTTCATACTGCCGTTTTTGCCTTTATATTTAAGCTGCAGATATCTCTCAATCTTAAAAAAACGTCTGAGGTACAATGCTTCGGTTAGTATACTATATCACTCAATTATAAGAGTTCAAAAAACGCATTTTCTTTGCCACCCTTCAATTGACAGTCGTTTCTAATTGTCTTTTCTTTCCAGTATCGTCAAGGCGAGTTTGAAGTCTGGTAACTTACTATAAACTGTAACAATGCTGATCCTAAAAGTACTCCGAGGAAATATTAATTTGGTGTACAATTTTCATGTAGTTTAAAACTATTCTTAACGTCCACTAACTTAACCATATATATATATATATATATATCATCAGCATTGGCACAAAAGCCCTTTGTGGGTTTTGGCCTTCTTCAGAAGTCTCTTCCATTCCGCCCCTTTTCTAGAAATCGACATCCAGTTCTTGACTCTAAGTATGTTGAAGTCTTGTTCCAGGCAGTCCTTCCATCTCTCTTTGGGTCTTCCTCTTGATCTACTACACAAAGAGGTGGTGTTGAAAACCTTTATTGGTATTCTCTCTGTACACATTCTCATGAGGTGGCCTGCCCATCTCATTCTAGATAGTTTTATTGATTTCATAAAAAAGAGTCTTTTCCATCATCTTCCTTTTCTTCAGTTGGCACATACACATTAATAATAGAGTAGTTAGCGTATTTTCCTTTTAGTCGTATAGCACACAGTCTGGGTGAAACGGCCCGAAAGTCCATAAGCAGGCAGGTGTCCTATCCTTTTGCTTATGATGAAACCAGTTCCATAGATATGTATGCTTTGTTTCATGACAGCTATAGAACAAGGTGTGGTTTTTCTAAATGCTGATAAAGAATTATCGCTACGAATAAAAATGTGTAAAAACGTGAATACTATATAATTGTATAAAAGTTTGAGTGCTATAAAATTAAAATGCTTGAGAAAATGAAAAATATTATTTAATTTATTCCCTCTAATATTTAAATAAAAATATATGATTTTTCACAGATTGTAACAAAAATTGAAATGCAGATTTTAATTTACAGTATTTACATAAAATAATCAATTTTTAAACATATAGTTAAATATAAGTATTTAATTTAAACTTGGATTCTGTTTCCAGTTATCGCTTTTATGTCTCCTTTTTACTATAAAAATTAAATTTAAAATAATATTTCGAAATATTTATCTTTAATATTACATAAAATTCTTTTTAAGGAAAAAGAAATTCTTTATTTTTATAGACTTGGACTAAGATATCTGCGTTGACAATCTAAAACATTTTATTATAGAATTTCCTAAAACGTTCTTTTGTGATGGATTCAATAAAATAACCCAGCACGTGCTTTTATGCAATAAAAGCACAATATCTTGGACTTCTTTCAAAAACTGTCTTCATCTTAGTGTATCAAGTTTCCGATCTACAATGGCTGCAGCAATTGTCGATAGATTTGAATCTAATGGGGCTGGCAGAGAAAATTGTATTCATTTTATTTTCTATCAGCCTAAGATTTCAGATCATCAACTGAAATATGAGGTTGCTGCATTGGAAAGAATGGTAAAAAAAGTAAAAGGAGAATAAAAGGACAAACCACAAACAAGAATCAAGAAATGCATTCCAAACGTTCCTCTGGAACAAACGATTGCAGTATCGAAAATCAATATCTGTACGTCTTGTTTAACTGCAACTCTGCTGTTCATTGAGATTACTATTGGAAGAAAGATTTCTAGAAAAAGAAAACTTTACAAACTACTTTTTCCATCTAAAATGCAAACAAGCACGTGTATTTTTTCAGTCTATTGATTATATATAATAAGAATATCGATAGCATTCAAGAAGAAATGTAAACCTTATTTTTAATCGATCGAAATTGAAGACTCAATGAATAAAAATAAAGTAAAATACTTAACGAAGATAAACTTATTCTTTCGAATTCAAATATGATGTGAAAATACTTATTTCATCAATTTCAAATTGAACATGTTAAATGAATTCATTTTGTAATAAATTACGTGCAATCACTGTCACAATTTGTATAGTGTGCCAATATAAATAGATAAATGTATTAATTGCTTTTTAAATTTATTATTCTTAATATTCAGAAAATAAAATAAAGCTATAGAAAATTAACAGCAATTATGCAAATAAATTATAGAGAAGAAAATAAAATATTGCGTCCTGATATTAATATATTCAAATACTTATATGTTTACCATACTTGTCTATTATTTATAAATTTAAAAATTAAAATAAATATGTACATTTTCTTATATAAAGGTTAAAAAGACATAAGACACATATAGATATTTAATATATATGTATACACACATATACATATATGTGTACAGATAAATTACTTATCTATATGTATATACTTTATATATTTTTACCTTTATTTAAGAAAATGTTTATTTTGATTTCAATTCAATTTTACTATATATATGTATATATATATATATATATATATATATATATATATATATATATATATATATATATATATATATATATATATATATATATATATATGCATATAAATAGATAGATACAAATATAGATTTAGATATATACACACAAATGCCAAATGCCATTTTCTATTACATAACTAAAAGTTTTTTAAAGAAAAACTTGTGCAAGACTTTTTTGCATATGTTGGCAAGAATCTATATACAAAATATATAACTAAAACTATATAAGTTTTATAACTTAAATTACATAATTGGAGAAGCTATGTAACTCAAATATGTTATTTATCACTAGCTATATAGCTGTAACCAGGATTAAATATATCTCGTTTTTACTTTACATAGTAAAACTTATAATAAGGTGACTTTATAAATGAAATGAAAGATGATCAATCAAGATGATAATTAATCATTCAACCAAAATTTCTCAGTCCCTATGTCTGGCTTCCAATCAAGGAATATTCAAGTATGTAAATAATGAATATCATATGGCGGAAAGTAAAACTTTTTTACCTGAAGATTTCAAACGTTCAGTTTTTTTATTATTCCTTCTTCCTCAATTTTCCATACTATTGTAATAAACTATTAATAGAAATGTAAATACACTGATTTTTAAATTAATTATAGAATATAAATACTTATTATAAATATAAATTGTATTTGATACAGAGTAATTTCCAGTGCTCCTCAGTTATTTAAACGAATATCAGAAGTAAATAGCTGCAAAGGATATGAAAATACACTGTTTTATATTTTCTGGAATAAATAGAACTTTTATGTCTGTTATAATTCATTCCGCTTATATGAAAATAATAAATTTTTAATTTTCTCATATCATATATAAATTACTTGATAATATTTTGATATGATATTGATAAATTTATTTTAAATGATGTAATATATTAATATTTAGTTTTTTTCTCTACAATTTAATTTATTTTAATATATTTTTATGTATTTCAATTTTTATCATGAAATTGAATGTTTATTGAAATAATTTTGCAACAACCTAATTAAATATTTAAATTGATTTAAATGAATCAAAAATAAAAAGAAATCATGAAATATTGGGCATTTTAAGAGCGAATAATCAAACCATTAACGTAAAGATTCGGTTTTTTACCTTTGATTAAAAAACTAACTCAATTGCAGTTAGTGAAACAATTATAAAATCCTGTATTGTTATGACAATATTTCTTATTCTAATTACAAAAAAATGTGTGTTAGTGCATTTTTAATTATTAAAACTGTCTTAAATTCATATATTTCGTAAATATGAAATATAATGTTAATAAAATTAATTTAAGAATGAGTCTATAATTATGAGAATAAAAAGTGAACTAATCAAAGAAATTTATTAAAACAAAAAATTTTGTATTTAATAAATTTTAAAATAATATTTAATAAAATTATATTATTTTTATATATGAAAATAATATTTTCTTCAGAAAATGATGGAAACTTCATAACCAAACATAAATAAGTTGAATAACAGAAATATATCATTCATGATTACTTCAAAAATACTTTTTTCGGAAACATATTACTTTTCAATTAGTTATGTTTTACGATTTTAAGCATTGAAGTAAAATTCATTTTTCACTTATTTAATACCAAATAAAATAATATATTAAACGAAGAAATAATTTTAAAGCTTAAAAACATAACATAATTTTACTCATAATTTAATTAAATCATGAACTTTATGCAGATACATCTAATTTCCTTAACACATACAAATGAAATATTATCTTTTTAAATATTTTAGAAAATTTAAATGACTGAAAGAAACATTAACATTCTCTTTTCTATTTATTGATTATGCATTTTGAGATGTTAATACTAGTTTGTAACATTGTTAAAGATCAGATAAAATGCTTATCAGCGTGGAAATAATTACGGAATGCTTCTCCTTTTATCACTACCCGATATTAATTCCTTTATCTTTGTTACCTTTTATTTATTTTACTTAAAACTCAAAGTCATTGAGACAAAATTACACTTATTTTTTTTCGAAGTTAAAACGTAAAAGTTTCTATTTTAAACAAAAGATTTTGAGATAAAACATTCATTGTCAATACAGGCTCATAAAATAATGATAGTAGTTTTAAAGGTATTTTTGTTTTTACGTTTAATTGCAAAATAAATTAAGCTTGGGGTGATAAGGCTTATGAATGGGGACATTTGTGTAGGTAAATGGGTACTTTTAAATACAACTATAAATAGTAATGCGAATCTAGTATATGTAGAAAGATCAATAAGCTCCTATAATTAAAACATAAATGATAAAGGATCAATAAAAAAGTAAGACTAATCAAAGTAAATTTGCGTTTTTTAATGTAATACGTAAATTATTGTTAAAAAATATTAAAAATACATTTTTGAATTAATTGGAACCAACTGCATTAACACATAAATGTATTTTATATTGAATCTGTTCTTAAATTATTGAAATAATTTTCCAAAAAATAATTTTGTTATCATAAAACTGATTTATGGTACCATTTTTCTATATAAAAGAATTACATTTGAAGTTTGTCAGTTACAAATTTCTTTTTTGTTTAAACAAAGGAACATAAAGTTTCACTGTAACCACGCTGATGTTTTTTATTTCCAAAAACATTTTAATGAAAGTAATGTTTAAGCTTTCCAAATATTACATTAAACTGGAAAAGGAAATATTTAAATGCAAACTAAACAAATGGACACATTATATGGATTAGTTTAAAGAACTATTTGTTTTTACCCATAATTGTTCAAAGAGAGCAACTTCAGTATGAGTCGTAAACAAAGCGGTTGTTATTAAGACACACCCATCTCGAATGGGATCTTTTTGCTGCAACTGCATATAAAGATTTTGTAGCCCAAGTACCATTTCAATAATTTTTCCATTGTTGCGAATATAACTGAATGATATCCAAGCGAATATATAATTAGTGAATGTTGCAGGAATAAAATCAGTGATTAGAGTCTTTGTTGCACATTATACTTAAAGACAGACTTATTGAGTACACATAATGCCTTCAAACTTATGAAACTTTTTGTTGCTACCACAATCATAATATTTTATAGTTTGCAGCCCAAAAATTGTGTCCACACAAACCATTAGATGGTGTAAAATATCCAAAAAACCTACATTAGTCCAATACTTTCAATCTAATCATCATTTATGTTTTGCAGTCGTGAAATTAAGGACGTTTATGAACAAGCGAGAAGGCAAATTGCGATTTTGTAGGAAGTCATCAGACAACAACTCCATGGTGAAGGATAATTTTAAGACATAGTAAATAATGAATTACTAAGTGGCTTTCTTATGAATTTTTATTAGTTTTGCATTAGATATGAGGATCGATGGGGTTATTTAATTCCAGTTCCAAAGCAATTTAATACGGCTTATCTGCCATGTGAATAGGCTGTCATGATTCGACAGAATAGTGTTTATCCACATATTTTATTCTAATTCAAAGGATTATTTTTGATTAACAAATTTCATTATTTCTCTGGACTACCTCTACTTTAAATCTTTCATTTATTGAATATATCAGCCCATTGATTTTATAAGGAAAGCAACTGATACATCAAGACAAATTAGAAAAATGGATCTTAATCTCTAGAAATATGTTCCCATCTTAGTTCATTCAAGGCTACGGAGGGAAGCAGTGATTATTGTTAGCTTCAGAGGTAACTTTCATGGTAAATTTATATTTTTTGTATGTCCTAGAATGCTTTATTTCCAGCTAGTAAACTATTTGGAATCATTGGCTCTCAGTTACCTGACAGTACTAGCAAGAACAAAAGTTAATGAAATTTATCACTGACAAGTTGTAAAACTGGAGAGCAATATTGAATTTCAGCAGACACCTGTTTCAAGGTGGTTTCTCAGAAAGGACATGTGAATATATTTTACTATATCTAAGAAAATTCTTCATGGAAAGCGGATCTTCAAATAGTTTTAAATAGTCTTCATGTTCTTAAAATCAATTTGAATTGTATAACATTTTAATTTCATACATGTACTTCACAAATAATCACCCATGTTTTTCTCATTCACAATTGTTTTCTCAAAAGTTTTTAATCAAAAATTAAATATTTTATCATATGCTGCTTATTTAAAGCAAAAAAAATCCATAAAAACTGTATTTCAATTTTTCTTATCTCAACAGGACAAGACCTATTTGTTCCATTTAACAAGCTATAAAACTCTGTTTTATAGCTTATTAGCTATAAAAGCTATAAGCTATAAGCATTTAACAAGCTATAAAACAGAGTTTTATATCTTGTTAGCTTTAAAAGCTATAAGCTGTAAAACTATAGCTTATAGCTATAGTTTTATACTAGCTATAAGCTATAGTTATAGCTATAGCTAGTATGAAGCTATAGCTATAAGCTATAAATCAGAATATCTGATTAGAAATATGCTGGGGAAAATCGGGTAAATAAGATTGATAAAATGCATTTAAATGTATGATAATATTTAACTTTTAAAATATATTAGAGAAAAATTTAAATTAAGTTTATTGACATTGCTTGAAATACCCTAATTTAGAAAGTTTTATTTTTATAAGGCGAATAATGCAATAATTATACTTATGAAAAGAAATATGACAAGTGCGAGATGGATCTAATTTATTAAACTACTACATAATCTAGAATAAGCCCTTATCTTTTAGATGGGAGAGACAATAGTAAAGTAAATTTAGCTACTATCACTACGAAGCAAATATTCATTCTATTGATTGTATTTTTTTTTCTACTTCAAATAATACGTTGTTTTGATTAAATCAATAATTGTACAAACATATTTTTAACCAAGTAATTTTGGAATAGATTATTTTTCATGTAATTTTTTCTTATTTAACTGGCAATTATATTTAATCTTGGCAAGCGTTGGATTAATTTTTCATTCATTAATAAAATTTTAACTGTTTTTAAATTAATATTTTTATAAAGTTTTTAACATAATACGAAAAATGTTGACATATTTTTAATATCATAAGAATATGACGAGTATATTAATTTTTTGTATTCCATTTTGTTTCATTTTGAAATTTAATTTAATTTTCTAAGTGCAGAACATGTGTAGAGCTCTGTGAATTAAAAGAAATCTATGAAAAACTCTTATGTATTAAACACAAATTGCAAATTTTATTCATTATATTTAAAAGATAATTTTCACTTTTCCAAAAACTTTAGTTAAATAAATATTATTTTCTTGTTTTATTAAAAAATGCCAATAAAAAGTTCCGTAATCTGTATTACTATATTTTTATTAAGTTATATCTGTATGTATTTTCTAAAGTACTTATATTTTCATACACATTTTTATGCTATGTTAACAAAGGTACTTTAAAAGAATAGAGTCATTCACTTATTTAAATACTAAATCTTACAAAATATATTTAATACATTGCTTTGCAATATTAAAACAAGCCTAGCAATTTGCAAATTGTCTCATATATTTAATTGACAAGTACTGTATAAAGCAACTTTGAATATATTTTATTCTACAGATTGTGTCAATGCAAAGTATAAGTTCATTAAATCTATCTAAACCCATCTACGACAACAACCATGCATAATTAAGCTAAAAGTAAAATGTTGTCAACGGTTCCTTAGACCATTTCTGAAGTATTATATTTAATATAGTTTCATTCTTGTGCAATTTATGATACCTATATTAGAGTATATTTGTATGTTAATCTGTGTTTGCATAACTGAAGGTGATGTTTTTCTAATTTCTGAAAAAAAATTATAAACATGGTTATACTTACCAAGCTCTTTACTTCTAGAAAGTATATCGTATAGAATAATAGCAAAAACACTTAAATAATTTTAAAAATCCCCACTAGAAAACAGCGTTTTGAATTAATTTTGATTTTTCTGTCTATTATTCTCTTGAAAGAAAAAAAATAGATCTAGAAATTCTCAAATTGCAAAACAAGAAACCTAGATTAAAGGTGAACCATAACATTATAGATAATACATATTTCGGTACACTTTTTTTAAACCAACTAATTTAGAGATAAACAAATAATATTAATGTTAATTTAAAGTATAATGTATATTTCTTCACTAATTACATTTTCTTCATTAAAAACATAATGTAAATTTCTCATAGTATAAATACTACCATGAGAAACATAGGTTACATTACTAATGTATATTTTTGGCAGTTTAGTTTTAGTTTCATAGTTATTGAATTCTGAAACTAAAACTACACTACCAAACTATAGGTATTCCAATTTTTCATTATATTTCTTTAAAATTACAGTTTTAACAGCAGTACTCTAAATTATTATAGATAAAAATTTATTGTTTTGAATTATATTTTTAATTTTACTTTCTCTAAAAATTAAAGTTCAGTTTTCTTTTAAATTAATACCACACAATATATATACTATATATTTACATAAATATATCTATAATAATACCATTAACTAATTTAATTCAAATAAGTGTTTTACAAAATGCCTTAATATATAAGTCAACATGTACAGTTTAAGGATTAGGTTTAATGTATTTTATTAAATGCTCTCAATTAATTTTCTTTTAAACAAATACAAAAACGAGGAAAATGACCGAAAATATTCATGTCCCATTCATCACATCAAATGAAACGATACTAAGAGTTAATTAAATTAAGTAAATTTTAGTCTCGGTCCATAAAATGCGATATGACCCATGCTATAATCGATTTTTTTTCTTTCTCTTCAAACAGGAATAAATACTCGATTTGCATGTTTATGAAAACCAATTACATTATAGTAGTGCGTGGCCATGGGATATGTTTGAAACTTAATTAACAGCAAAATCGTATGCTGGAAAGATAAATGTTTTCGCTTAAAGGAGTATTTATCGAAACTAATTCATCTGCTAGATTGTGAAATAATTACCTAACATTTAAACAAATTCTTCTAAGAGAAACACTTAGAATAAGTAATTGTCTTAAACTATGTATAGGAAATAATGAAAGATATTAAATTCTTAATACCTTATTAAAGTATAAAACTTGTAAACTGAATTAACAGTGTAACTATTGCTGATACTAACCATTGGTATTCTTACAGTAAATTTCAATTTATGTACATAACAAAAATGTTACCACAAATTATACATTTGTTTATATTCCTAATTGTCAAACAATTATTTATTTATTAATTTTTGCTTTTAATTTAGCTAAAAATATAAAAGTTCCCTAAATATTTTAATATTCTTGCTATATGTGTTATTCATTATCAATTTTACACTCAACTTTAAGTATAAATAGCGTTTCCTTAAACTACAATGCTTTTTTTCTCATTAAATGAATATATTTGTTTAATTAATGAAAAAACAGGCATAATAAAGAAGCATATCTATAATCTTACATATTTTTTCGTTATAATCAACGTATTGTATAAATGGAAGTATTACATTTTAATGTAATGGTAATTGGCTTATTATATTAAAAATAATTTTGATAATTGATGTAAGTCCTATTTTAATTTTCAGTATAAATATCTATAAATTATAATATTAAATTAATTAATGAGTTTATTAAAAAATTTATTTACTAGACTTTGAATAACTTACTTAAGTATTTTAATTATTTCCAATGCCATTTCAAATGCCATTGTTACACATAATAATCGTATTTTTTTAAACCAGCAAATAAAATTAATTCTCCTGGTTAATGAAAATTACTTCCAATTTCCACTTTTCTAAAATTGCTGCTAACAAGATTTATCAATTTTGTAATTCAAAAAGTTATAATTGT
The DNA here is from genome assembly GCA_037975125.1 of Latrodectus hesperus. NCBI lineage: Eukaryota > Metazoa > Arthropoda > Arachnida > Araneae > Theridiidae > Latrodectus > Latrodectus hesperus. The sequence goes on from CM075853.1 coordinate 115,650,503, forward strand.
CTTACTAGACACCATAATAAATCAAATGTGCTAAGCATTTTCTTCTGTTCAATCGAAAATGGATTGCTCTAATATTATTTCATAATAAAATAACATTACATATTTTTATTATTTCAACTAATTTAGTTACACTCGTAAAATATATTACTAAATTATAAATCATTTAAAAAAAATAAAATATTTATAGGCAACACATTTTAAAAATAAAAATCAAACGCTCTAATTAATTGAATATTGAATATGAGTTTAGCTTCTTATTTATAATTCAATAATTATAACAACAAAAATTACATCATTTTTGCTGCTATCAAACGTCAATAAATTTAAGTTTTCTCAATATTAAATCCATATTTCTATTTTCAAAACCTGTGTTTATAATCCTGTTCACAAACATGCAAAAGATTACTTTTTTGAGTACAAATAAAATGATCATAAGAGCACAAATTCTCGGTGAACTCAAACAAACACACAGAAAAACTTGGATAGGCAAGCTTGGGGATATTTTCTGGTTTCTTTTCCACAAGAATTTTCCTCATTCCCTGAAAATTGAAAGTACCATGAGGGGAATAGAATGGCAAACTCTCCCCCCTCTGAGAATGGGTTGAATTCCCAATGAGAGCTTTTGCGGTGTGGTGACTACAAACTTCCATCCTGAGCTTGGATTTAGTGAATGCTACGGAAGCATATAAAGTAAACAAAAATGTTGGAAACATATATTTACTTGTGAGAAAAACGTCTGTTCCCCTTCTTCGCTCATTCAAGAACAAATAATAGAATTAGACAGAACATATTCCCACAAAAATAAAAATACATTAAATTGAATATTTTAGATAACATTTTTTAAGAAATATTTAAATATACTTGCAATGTATTTAATATAGTTTGGAATTAAAATTATAATTTCTCTTAATAAAAAGGTAAATTTTATTTTAAGAACTAAGGCAGTTGCGAAGTTTCAAATACTTTACCACTAATTATAAGTATATAATTATAAGGATGGTAATTATAATTTGCTGTAAAAGCCTTATTGTTGGATTTAATTAAATATTTATGTATTAATTATGTGTGATGCATTATTATGCCTGAAAATTAATAAATTAGCATAAATGCATTTCCCGGATCTAATTAAAACAAAACAAATACTGATTGATTAAACTATTTTGTTACAACAATGGTTACACAAATTTCAATCTACTGGATGATTCACTTGGGTACTTAGTTACACATGAGTTCAAAATCTTCTTATCTATACTACTTATGTACTTTAACTCAAATAAATTCTAATTCATTTTGAAACTTTTCATAATATTTCTATTGTTTATGAGTTAATTATAATTTAATATTTTTATAAATAAAAATGAAGTGCTGTAATTAATTAGATGACGATAAAATATTTTCCATGAGTTTAAAGTTGTGATACAGCTTCTATTTTTTTTCCAACGGCGAGCACTTGGGTGACGAACCCTATGCTACAACAAGACCAGTAACTGCTACTCATTTGCAGATCAAACGCCAGGTGTCAGGAACGCTCAGGCATCGGTCGGCGATACAGCTACCATAAGAAAGCACAAACTTTGAATATCACTATTTGATCTATAACAACCACACGCCAGGTGTCAGGAACGCTCAGGCATCGGTCGGCGATACAGCTACCATAAGAAAGCACAAACATTGAATATCACTATTTGATCTATAACTTAGTTTTTCATGACAGCAATATGAAAATATATATTAAATATATATAAAAACGCAAATAAAATTACAAATATTTCTCAATGCTATAAGATAAATCCGGTAGTTAATTTCGAATAGTCTTAGCGCATTATATATATTATACTAAATATTAGTATTATATGTATGATTTAAATTCATATGGAAATTACTGTGACAGTAAAATTTAAAGAAGCTTTACTGAAGATTTAGTGAGAATTATGATAAAATGTCAAGAGTTCATTTCATAAATATAAAAATATTTTAATTTAGAAACAACTTAAGAATTTTATTTTCTATATCAAAATATAATTTCACTTTCATAAATAATTTATTGTTTAGTAATATACCTTATGGCTAAACACTCCTGGTCAAACCCACGTTAAAAGTATGATCTGTGGATCATCAGCGAGGATTACCTCTGAAATTCTAAGATGTTCTAGGCAGAAGATAGGTTTAATCGTAGGATTCATAACTGGGCACTAATATTTCAGAAAACACCTCCATAAAATGGGACTGTTTCACCAAGACCCCATCTGCAGGAAATGTCATATGCAAGAGGAAACGGCCAAGCATACCATTTACGAATCCGAGGCCCTTGCCCTCCCTAGATTAACTTCTTTAGGCATCATCCATACTAGAGAGTTACACCTGAACTCCATTAAAGAGTTATCAGACTTTATTAATAAAGTGTGTGACTCGAGCAACTGAAACTAGGAAACATTGGGTTTGGAGTTAATAGTACAAAATGCTGATAAAAGCAGAGGTGTCCAATGACAAACAAACCCAACTCTAAGTAGACGAAGACGAATATACCTTAAGTTTACTTTGACTTTTCTATAAATATCTTGTTAGAAATGTAACTCATCAGAAATATTTGAATAAATATGATTATAATGTACACATCCAGTTGTTTTTCCAAACGAATATTTTACAAAAGGTTCTTTCGAGATTAAACTTTTGTTTTTATTGATTATGTGTAATATTTTCAATAAGTTTAAATGTCAAAATCACAAAAGGAAATTTGTCATTTTTTTAAATTTTTTGGATATTTAAGAAATAATTATGAAGATTACAAATTTTAATAAAAGATCAATGCATTACTTTTTTAAAATTTGGTTAAAGTACTTTTTTTCTATTTTGAAAGATGTCTTTAATGAATTTCTGATGAAGGAAAGAATGTCAGATATCATTTACTTCCTATTCAAATAGATTCCATTTATAATTGAATTCTGACATTGTTTTACTGATTTAAGCAGAAAAATAACTGATCGAATGAATGTATTAATGTAAATGAAAGAATAATATGCAAATGTGATTACAATTATTCATTTCTGTATTTGTAATATAATGAATGTTCTTTGAATTTATTATGATCCAAAATGTAGTCTGCATTTCAAAATAATCAATATTGATGAGAATAAAAACATCGATGATTGCAAATCTTTTTGACAAAAAATTCTACATTCTATATCAATTAAGAGATTATAATAAAATGATAAAATTTGCGTCGTGTCATTCAGTGAAATATACCAACGACATTAATTTCAATTGGTATTAGATCTAATTCCTAATTTTTTCTTTTGTCTGCTATATGAATATTTAAGCTCATCGTGATTAGTTTCAGAACAAATGTACACACCAATAATACTCCTTTACATAAATATTCTCATCCAAGAATGAAATTAAAAAAATCATGAATGATTTTTGTTATGAAAAATTATAATTCCCTATCTTTCATTGTTTGCCCAGACAAAGTTCTGATGATTAAGCAAATGTAATCGTTAAACTGTTTTTAAAGCTTAATATTTCCTTATATAATGTCTTTTAAATATAATAAGTTGAATTAATATAGTAATTTTTATATGTATTTTAAAGGAAAATTATGTTGAACAATCATATATAAAATTAGAAGATATATTTTGGAAAAAATTAATTAAATATTTAAGAAATCCTTAATATTTAATTATTGTGTTTCTTAAATAATAATTATAAGTATACTTATGAATAAGAAATATTTAAGAAATAATTAATATTTAAAAAAAACAGCTAAGATTAAAGAATTTCTTATTATTTAAATTATACTTGATTAAATATGTAAGTATGATTCCAAAAAATTTAATTGAAATTGAAAATAGTTTAATGTATTATTTTAAATTTAAATACATTTATAACAGTAATACATAATTTCAGCAATAATCAAATCCATGTCTTAATCATTTTATTAGGTAGTTATTCAAGACTTACTAAAATTATAATAAGTTATAATATTTTTGTCTTCTAAAAATATTCAATTTTCAAACATTTTACCACAAATAATGTTTAAAAATATTAATTTTATTAATTCAAATTCAAAAGTAAAATTTTGTTGCATTATCTGTTATGCATATTTAAAATTATGCTTGTCACAAATATCATTACGCAGATAATCTAGAAAAAAATTCTAAAGTAATGTGGTTCGTATGCGGTATCAGATATCATCGCAAACTAAACCTTTAAAAATATGTAATACATTTAATCATTTCTAATTTCCCAAAACTCCACAGTCCTTTGTTATAGATGTAATATAGAAGCTTAGATTTAAATGCTTTACTGCTTTAAGCATACAATGTAATCAAGTCAATTCCAATAAAACATCTTTGTTTAGATCAATTGCAGACATCAATTGTGTAAAAATATATGGATTATCAGTGGTTAGCCATAATCTTGCCAACTGTTAAACATATCACTGAATGATCGATCACTGGTTAATATTACATATTGCACCATAATGTGAAAGCTTTTACACTATGCTAGAATCATCCCTGATAAAAATATTAGAATGATTAAACCATATGAATAATTTTCATTATTGAAAAAGGACTGGTTTATTAGCAGATTGTCAATAAACAATTGGCAATTTAGATGTGTAAAATCTATAAGCAAGAAAGCAATATCATAATTCATTCCAGTAGCTTCTGTGGTAAAATTAGTGTACGACATACGGATTATTCCTGCTCGACAACACATTACACTTCAAGCAAGTGGAAGTGAAATGCCAGCTATTAATTGTCAACCTAGAACTGGTACCTTATTGTTATAATACACACGTTCATATAGCTGGATGGCTGTCTGAGCACAATGACCGCTTTCTATAGCATGCTACATGTATTACATGTAAACATGAAAGCATATTGTGCCGTTGTTGTTTGATGATGGCTATTTAAATAAATAGGACATAGCATGCTTTCATGATTATTTAAGTTACATATCCATAATGTAGCTAATATCGTACCAGTAATTTTGAAACAAGTACTTCATATTATATATATATATATATATATATATATATATATATATATATATATATATATATATATATATATATATATATATATATATATATATATATATATATGTAAATATTTTTTGTGTATGTGTGACTTTTCATGCATTTAAACTTTTAATTTGAGATCTTCAATATCTATATCCTTAATAAATTTTTCATACCAACCTTAAAATCTAAATAAAAGGCCAACAAAAAGTACATGGGATTATTTTATCGCAGTTGTTTGCTACTTATTATATTTTGAGAAAACAATGTATTTTTATATATGAGAATCTGTTCAATCGACTAAAAATTTCTTAGTATGTGTTAAAAGAAAGGCATTGTGCAGTGAAGAATATAATAAGTTAATCAAAGTAAATTCACAGGCAGTTGGCCTTACATGCCGAGATTTTCATGAAAATAGTAGTTTTTTTTCTTATTGAAAGTTAATTTACAAAAATAGAATATGATTTGGAAGGAAATAAAATGAAGACGTATATAACAATTATTATTATTAATTATTAGTTACGAAATATTTCAAATAGATTTATCAGACAAAACTTTTGTGTGATACAATTTTTTTTATTATCTAGAATAAATTGTCATCGTTTTAACATGGACTAATTCTCTTTATTTCAAGCATATTTTACTTACAAAAAATTCTTGATTATTCACATCATTAAGTTGTTCGTATATTGAGGTTTCTGAGATTAATCCATAAAATTAAGAAAAAGGAACAAATAATAAACAAGCTTTTGGAAAATTTATAAGTATAACAGATAACATAAATTTATTACTTGTAGTACAATAAAAGTGTTCATTTCTTGCAAATTTATAGATTTTTCTTTCAAAAATCATTAAAAGGCTTTTAATTTTTTTCTCCTATAATATTTCAATTTGGTTACAGTTTGAATTTGCTTTGGAGTACCGACATCATAGTTAAAACGTAGACAGAAAATAATTACTCACGTGTACTTCAAAATTTGCTATAAATGAAAAAAATTATAAATGACAGGATTACGATAAGCACTTTAGCATTTTAATGTAAACGGTTTTAATATTAACATTATTGTTACTGAAATGAAAGAATATAAAAAATAAAACAGGCAGTATATTGTAACAACAGAAATGTGTGATTAGTTTCAAAATATATTCAAATATGAAATAAGTTAATATCTTTCAAACATGAGATAGTTGATGGCGTGTCTATTGGAAGGTCATCAAAGGAAAAGCTGCATTCAAACATTTCTACAACCACCCCATTGGAATTTTTTCAGATGGAATATTCAGGTGGAATTCCCCATTTAAAATCTATAATATAGAATCCAGATTCCAGTTTATATATCAATTCAAGTTCTATGTAAATGTTCTAGATAATCAACTACGTTTGTAAACTAACTCATGAATAAAACAGAAACTGGCATGTTTAACTCTGTCAATTAAATTCAGACTGTATTCAAACAATACCTTTAATGTTCCTTTAAAATTAATTTATAAGTAAAATATAACTGACCTTGTAATCATTTTTCATGGGCTGTTGGAGTTACAGATATCGTTAAAGATCATTTTGCTTTTCATATTATAAGTGGACATACTTTCATTTTATATTGAATAAAAATTAGGAATCCAAAAGTATAAATATATCATCATGAAATAAAAATCGAATTTTAAATTGATACGCATAATTATTTTATAATGCTGATTATGTATTCAATTGGGATTGGCTACTTTCGAAAAGAAATTATCCTGCGCAGCAGTGTAGAACAATTTACAAGAAATAAACTAAATAATATGATATGCGAAAAACAAACCAGACTTAAACATAGTCCCCTGGCCTACGCTTAAATAGTTCATGAGATCTGTTCTCTGCTCAGGCGTTGGTTATTATAATGGTTTACAGCAGTGTTTTCCAAACTTTTTTGTGCCATGCCCCACCTTTTAAAATTCAAATTTGAAATGATTTTAATAAAGATTTTTCTACAATAATTTAATATTTTAATTTAGTGAGATCCTTGCACTTGATACTCACTACACAGAGATTTTATTTTAGGTTCCAATTTGGTTAAATTCAGTCTCAAATCTGCCCGTTGTGTTATATCCGCACAATTTCTTCTTTTTTTTTTAACCAGTAAATCATTTGCAGCACGAAATCTACATCCAGCTAAATAGGAAGATGGAATTGATAACGATAGTTTCTTGCACATTTGGCTGAATTTGGGTATATGATTACTATTTTTTCACAAAGACGTGGCAGCACTCCTTTTATAATAAGTAAAGGTTTAACTGACTCATCATTATGTATTTTTGCGAATTCTTTTAAATTCTACATATTTGATGTATGAGACAAATTCACTAACATTGGTTGCATCATCTATGTTGAAAAATCAATTTATTTTAAATCAGAAAATCTTTTATTTAAATCAGCCGATAGAATTTTTCGATGATCAACAATAGCAAGTAAAGCGGTATCATTTTCTTAACATTTTTGGAGACAATGAAAGTGCTCAAAATTTTTGTTGTTAATGTATTTCTGATATAACTCAATATAGGTAAGGAAACCAAATATCTTCGCTTTTGCATCAACAAGAGTTTTATTTGTCCCTTGAAGTTGCTTATTTAATATACTTAGTATTTTCAAAGATTTCGGCTAAATATCTCACAAATGCTTTATCGTCGGCATTTAACAGATACTTCAATTCATGTTTGTCCCTTAAAAAATCACTAAGAGTATCAAAAAGTTCCATAAAACTTTTCAAGCAGTTCCCTTTAGAGAGTCATCTTACTTCAGTGTGAAGTAAAATTGGGACATATTCTGCATTTTGTTCTTCACAAAATAGCTTGAAGAGACGCTTACATTTGCATTAAATTTAATAGCATTGATACACTTTATTACTGAATGTTGTACTTCATTTAGAACAGGCGAGTTATTTTTAGCTACTAAGTTTTCCCTATGAATAACACGATGTACAAGAATCATTTCTTGATTCTCATCTTTCATCAATTTTAGGCATCCATTTTTTCTTGCCTATCATAATAGGAGCAACATCTGCATCATAAGATTTTATATTTTTCCTTGGTATATTATTGGCATCTAAGTATTTTTTTAAGCTTATAATATATATCTTTGGAGGTAGTGGTGCATTCTAATATTTTACAGAACAACAGCAAAATGCCCTTTATCAATATATCTTTTGTAAATTATCAATACTGCCTCACTGTCTATCAAAATTGATTCATCCATTTGCTTTGAGAATTTTCTTGTTTTAAGATTTCTAACAAGTAGTTTTTCACTTCACTATTTCATATATTCTTCTGCTAACAGTATTGTTACTGAGAGGCATAGTTTTTACATATTTATCATGTTTTTCAAGAACCGTTTTAAGAAATGCAGATTTTGATGGTTTTATTAAATTCTGTTCCATAGTATGATTTTTCCCGTTTTTAACAATGAATAAAAAAATCAGATAGATAACTAGCCTCAAGAACACGATTATGAGTTGAAGTGTGAGCAATAAATATAGACTTTACTGCTATCTTCATTTCAAAATTTTTCTTTAAAGTTTGAAAGTAATTCAAATCTGAATTCATATGAGCAATATGTTTCGCCTTCAAATGCACCTTACGAGGAACTCGTTTCATTAATTTGTTGGGCAGTCATTGCTGGCAAAAAAAAAATTACCAATCATCGTAGACAGCAGGAATAAATCCAAATTTTAAATATTCCTCCGAATATTGACGATTTTTTTTCTGCTTTCACCACTCATTTTACTATCAACTGAAAGAGGTACATGTATATAAGATCAATTAAAAACTAAAACTGAAGAATGTTTTAAAATTAATTTAGAGTAACATAGAGCAAACATATACTAAACAAAGCATATTTATTTAAATGTATATAACATACTTACGACGCCGAACGCAAAATAACCTATTTTTTTCCATTCGACAAAATTTTAAGGAACATTATGCTTCTAAAATCAAATACATACCAATTATATGTATGTAATATACCGGGTGATCCAAAAGTCAGGACGAACTTTAAAAATGAATAATTCGAAAACGAATCACGATACAAAGATGCGGTTTGCACCAAACGAATGGAAAATAAACCGGGTTTTGTGTGGCAATGAAAAAAAATAGTTCTGTTGGCGACCAACAGATGGCGCTATAGTGTTTTATTGCAAGAAAATATGATTTACAAATGAAACAATGATTAATGAAGTCAGATTAATTACAGTAAATTAGTACTTACTACAGTAAATGTTCAACGTGATGTCCATCATTCAGAAGTAAAGCTGTGATACGATTCACCACACCATTCACAGCATTTAGTAGCATTTCTTGCGTTATGGCAGACACATTTTGGCGGATGGCATCTTTCAGTGCCACTAGTGATGCCGGTTGGTCACTGTACACTTTTGACTTAAAGAAGCCCCACAGCCAAAAGTCACAGGGTGTGAGATCGGGAGATCTTGGAAGCCATGCGTGATTAAAGTAGCGACTGATAATGCGATCCTCCCCAAATGTTGAGCGTAGCAGGCGTTGCACAGGCAGAGCAAAATGAGGTGGTGCTCCATCTTGCATAAAGGTGACTGTTTGGAGTGCCTGTCGCGTTTGCAGTTCAGGAATAATGCTGTTCTGTAACAGTGCTAGATATCGCTTACCGGTGACAGAAACTGTTTGGAAACCTGTCTGTGTGACTTCCTCGAAAAAAATGGACCAGTTATGAAATCAGCAGTGAAGCCACACCAGACTGTCACTTTAGGCTGTTGCATGGGTACCTCAACAAATGCATGTGGATTTTCTGTGGTCCACACTCGACAATTGTGGTTGTTAACAGCACCAGAGAGTGTGAAATGTGCTTCATCTGTCCAAAGCACAGTGTGAAGCCAGTCGTGCTGCTCTTCCATCTTATTGAAGACCAAATTCGCAAAATGTCGGCGAGAGTCGAAGTCAGGAGGTTTCAGTTTTTGGTTATGTTGCAACTTGTAGGGATACCGTAGCAAAGTTACTCGCAGCGCTCTCCATACACTTCCATACGACACTCCTGTCTGCCTCGAAACTTCTCAAGCACTGCACTCCCCATGTTCAGCAACCGCCGACATGGCTTGCACCGTCAGCTCCACTGTCGTGGCAACAGCAGCTGCAGTTGAGGGACATCCACTTCTTTGACGTGACGCCAAAGAACCTGTAGCTTCAAATTTTTTCACAATTTTGTTCCATGCAGAAGACGTTATTGGTCCTTTGCTATCTCGCATACCTTTCATGTAGCGATATGCTCGCAATAGCACTTTCCGAATTCTTATAAAACTGTTTAACTAAGAGGGTTTTCTCATCTATGGACAGCATTTCGATGCATACCAGCTTCGACTACCATTACCTACAGTAGTTGCTTCTTTTTATATCGTTTGTTGCTTTGCGTAATCCTACATTAGAAATTCGACAGCGCCATCTGTTGGTTGCCAACAGAACTATTTTTTTTCATTGCCACACAAAACCCGGTTTCTTTTCTATCCGTTTGGTGCAAACCGCATCTTTGTATTGTGATTCGTTTTCGAATTATTCATTTTTAAAGTTCGTCCTGACTTTTGGATCACCCTGTATATATTTTTTATATCAACGAGGCTTTAAAACAGTTTTTATGGACGCCTATTTGAAATGAACACAAACTGTATGCTACGAAACACTACAGAAGTTGCTACGGGTCATTCAGATGCGAACAATTGCGTTTTTCAGTGAGATTTTAAAGCGTCCAGGGGTTCACGTGGAGCCTGACATCTGCCTTAGGGAGGTAAACTTGTCTTCGCTCAGTTGATATTTTGGCCTCGACAAACGAATTTATAATATTTATTGACTGGAATTATTTAAGAATTTGCTTTTTCCTTTCAAGTTTCACACCGATATCTAGCATTACATTTAGATAACTAGGAGCAAAAGAGTTAAACTCGAGTCAACACAATTTTCGAAATGGCCCCTTAACAATCAAATTACCCCCCTGTGGGCTGTGGGCCCACGTTGGGAAACACTGGTTTAGAATCTACTTTAAACTTCAGGTTGCGGTAAAACTAACGTTTTAGTGATAGAAATGACAGCAACACTACAAGAAAATCAGAACATTAAGTCACAAAAATCAAGTCTCTTAACAACAAACCCCGATTCTGCTCCAGTAAGATTGCAAATTCTTCTCATTGCTTATCACTATTTTGTAGAAATAATTACAAGAAAATTTACCACAAAATTAAAAATATTAATAACCCAAAGAAATAAATATTTTATCGTATTAAACTCACGCGAATATGAAATTAACTTCCAAGAAAGTGCGTTTATTTTGCAATAAAAATATTAAAAAATTGTTGTATTTTCCATCATTCCATCATTAAATTGTTTTATTTATGATGTAAGATTAAGCTCTTCAAAAAAGTAAAATGCAATACAAAAAGTATAAAATTAAGTTCCGAAATTTAACAATAATTAATTCATTACAAATATCTACGGATTTCCCTATGCAATATTACAAATTTAACTTCTTTTTCTGAATTTTATTTTTCAAGGAAAAAAATTGCAATTTAAAAAGGATATACGAAAACTTCACAAAATACTACATTTATTTCTTAACAGCTCAATTATCTGAAGAAAGGTTTCTTGTAGCGCAGCTTTTTGGCAATCCACATTTAAAAAAAAAATTGCTGCGTAGGAAGTCCGGAATCTCGAGCTATATAAACAACTCTGAAGAGTAGGATTTAAGTATTGTTGAACCAGCCCTAAACGAGGACAAATGAAAAAAGGGAAAATTGAGAGTAGGCCGTCCAGAGCCCTTGTTTCATCTCCTCTCATGATTTGATCTCCGTCCAATGGTCATGGTTCCTAGACTGAAAGAGATAACGCTTTTTTTCGGATAAGAAAATCCGGAAAAAGGAAGAGAAATGAGATGATGTGTTCCTGTGACTCCAATCCTGAAAGAAAATGGAAAAGAAAAGGAAGGGCGATGGTTTTATTCTTTTCGTATATTCCTTTTAGTTTTGGCTTACTCTTTATTTTAGTTGAACACCTTGAGTAATGGCAAGCCACATTTTTTTCAAGAATAAAAATGCTCTCAACTAAATATATTCACGAAACATTTTAAAAAAATTGTTTATTTGGTTAACGTCTTATATGTATATACTTGTGACAGGGTACATTTCCACCACTTTTTTGCCATCATTTAGAAAAATTGATCAATATTTTTTTTTAAATTTTAAATTTTACTTTAACATTCTATAAATTCAGGCAAAATGATCAAACCTTCTAGAAACTGTGATAGTAAATTAACTAATAATTTTATAGCTAAATATTATTACTCAAAAATTAATAACACAAAAAATACCTAGAAATAAGTTGCTGTAAATGTCCGGGTGCAGAGTTAAACAAGAACAAAAAATTACAGCTATAATTATAAAAATAGAAAATGTTCCAAATAATATCAACAAATCAGATTTCTGTTAGATTCTTTTAGAGAGAGTATAACCAAGAATATTTCTATTAAACTTAAAAATTTTAAGAGAGAGAAAAGTGTAGAGCATTGACCATTAACTGGTTGAAAAAGGTGGCATGAGAGGGCATCTTTGGTTTATTCCGAAATTATTTGCTTATAATATACATATATATATATATATATATATATATATATATATATATATATATATATATATATATATATATATAATAATATATATATATATAGTATTTACAATTTTAATTTTTTTTTAATTTTTTCAGTTCAATAATTGTTGTTTATTAAAGCATTTTATAAAGGAAATATTCGTGAAACAATTGAAATTTAAAAGTTTTTAATATCAAATTAACTTTCATGAAAAATATATTTAAAACTAGCTTAATATATAATAATACTAGAATGTCATAAATGATTCATTAGATATGATTCAAAGAAACAATTTTTGTTGCAGACTTATAAATAGAGAGAGAGAGATCTGCACTTATAACTTAGCAGAGTATAGAAAAACTGAAAAAAATGGTTATTTAAATAAATTACAATAAATACTTTACACAAAAGACAGGATTTATTTTGGCATATCAGTTGAAATAAAGTAAATGCTACGAATGAATCTCAGGTTTAAATAAATCATTACAGGTAACGTCATGGATTTGAGTTGAGCAGTGAGTATGCTTATTATTTCAAAATACAGAAATTGCTCAAATCTTTAAATGCTTGATTTTCATTAACTTAGAATAATCATCTTCCTTATGAATTTTAAGCGAAGGAAGAATATTTTATTATTATTTATAATATCTTGTATAAAAGGTATTTGACATTTTGATATAATATAAACTATTCGTTATTCCTTGTTATGTTCATTCAATGTTCAATACAATGTTTGACTTTATTACATTTTACCATATGTCTGAAGTAAAGCCAAGATGATATATAACAAGCCCAAAAAGAACTGTATAGTAAAATTTTAATTAAAAAGGACTGTTGAAATATTGGCCCAGACTGCTTATAAATTAAAATATATTTTTAGTTTTGGAAAAGTTTCGCGAAAGTTAGCAGACAGTATGTAACGCATATTTAATACGCAAGGAAAGTTAAACTAAGACAAACAAAAACATGATATTATAGCTTCAATAAATTTAAATTGGCCTTACAAAATGATTCATTTGTGCTCTAGAGAATAAAATAAGTTGTGAGTAATTAGAAATATGGGAATTTATTTTCCATGAACTTCAATTGCGTACTAGCGATTTAAATCTGAAATGATAATAGATGAAATTTAAACTCTCTATCTTTGTTAAGCTACACATATTTACAAAATAAGTAATTAACTGCTAACATGTTTGAGATGTAAAAATACGTTTACATTACAAGTTAATATATATATATATATATATATATATATATATATATATATATATATATATATATATATATATATATATATATATATATATATATATATATTATATATATATATATATATATATATATATATATATATATATATATATATATATATATATATATATATATATATTTATATATATATATATATATATATATATATATATATATATATATATATATATATATATATATATATATATATATATATATATATATATATATAATATATATATATATATATATATATATATATATATATATATATATATATATATATATATATATATATATATATATATATATATATATATATATATATATATATATATATATATATATATATATATATATATATATATATATATATATATATATATATATATATAAATATATAATATATATATATATATATATATATATATATATATATATATATATATATATATATATATATATATATATATATATATATATATATATATATATATATATATATATATATATATATATATATATATATATATATATATATATATATATATATATATATATATATATATATATATATATATATATATATATATGAATGTCATTTCTAATTATTTTGAATTCTTCTGATGCTCATAAGGCCCTTTCCCTTGAAATACTTAAAGTTTGATACCTCAAAATATTAATGTCTTTTCTATTACAACGTGTACAAAATTGGATTAATTTATGTAAATAGATATAAGAAAATATTTTGGAATTAAAAACTTTCAAGTTAAGATAACTTGTTATTTAATTTCAAAAACTTACAGAGTAAATTTGAAAAATAAGGAAAAATGATAATCTTAAACCTAAATAAATGTACTTTTTTTCTTGAACAATTTTTTATTTAAGTTCTTTAGTCGTTTTTTCTTCATATTTTGTACTTTTAAAATAAACTGTTTTTTTGAAATATTTATTATTCTTTTAATTTTTGCTGTTTAAAACTTTTTTTCACAAAAGCAGGAGGAGAGAAAATGGTTGAATTCCTTGTGCAAATAAATTTCGTTATACAGAAATATATTCAATACTATCGTACAAATTCAAAACTTACAACATACCTATTTAAAACTTATTGTACAAATTTCGTGGAGCGGTAGGGAATTCATCAGGAAACCGATTTCACATAGGAAAGTATATGCCCAAAAATACGCGTGCGTATGTAGAGGGTGCTGCCTAGACAATAACTTTGAGCACATACTGTGAACTACTTTATCTTTCTGTAATAAAAATCACATTCCTTACCACTAAATTGTCCTCATTTCTTATGTTATTTTTACTTCTCCATTTTGTTCATGTAGATGATGTTTGCGGATATACTTTCCTATGTGAAATCGGTTTCCTGACATATTCCCTACCACTTCATGAAATTTGTACCATGTTTTGAATCAACATTTATATATATATATATATATATATATATATATATATATATATATATATATATATATATATATATATATATATACACACACAGTATGTCCACTAAAGTCCCTTGCCACCCTCTTAACTTCGGAACGGCTGCTACTATATTTATAAAAGTGGTGTCTAGGTGTAGTAAAGTGGCCATGCGCTACTGAATAAAACATACTACTGCGCCACCTGGTGAAAAACCGTGGAGTTATCATTCGTATCTCAAAAACGGAACGAGATAGGTAAAAAAAGTGATTTACAAAGTTGTAGAGCATCCTCGAATCAGTACGAAAAGAAACATTGTAGACATTAGTGTGAAGAATACAACAGTTAAAACGCGCATTTGTTTTTTCGTGCTGTGACGTGACAAAATGATCTGAGAAAGAAAAAAAAAACAAAATAACATTATACTTTATTTAAGATGTTCGAACTTTTCACCGTCAGCTGCAATGCACATTTGGACCCTCGCTTGAAGATCACGTTGCACACGTTGAAACACGCGACCTTAATGCGTTGCTTAAGGTCCTTCAAATTTTGTTGATAGGTGGCCTACACTTGCTGTTTCAAGTATCCCCACAGGAAAATGTCCAGTGAAGTCAGATCAAGAGGATGTGAAGGCCACTCTTCGAAACCGCCATACCCTAGTATTTGGTAGCCAAATTCCTTGTGAAGGTACTGCTTCACTGGAAATGTCTTGTGAGCAGGCGCGCCGTCGTGTTGAAACCATAGATTCTTCAGATCAAACAACGGCAGGTTCTCGACAAAATCGAGTATTACCTTCTGTAGCAATTGTAAATATCGTGCACCCGTTAACGTGCCATTGTAAAATATTGGGCCTATTAGCTAGTTATTGTAAATTGCGCACCAAACGTTAATAGCTTACCGGATATGATGTCGAACGTTGACGAAACATTTAGGATTTTCCAGTGCCCAATAATGGGTGCTTTGCCTATTGTACATTCCATTCCGTGAAAAGCATGCCTCATCCGTTCACATTATATCTGCCAAGAATATTGCCTGGACCTGTATCTGATTCATGACGAAGTTGCACCATGCATAGCGTCGCTCGGGATCCCCGTCCGCTAAAACCTGTTCATGCGTTGGTCGGTATGGATGACCACCTGATTTGCTTAGGATTTTCCAAACCTGACTTTTGGAGAGACCACAGTGTTGACTGATCTCTCTTATGCTGCATTTCGGATATGCGAGGGCATATGCTAATACCTCATCCGGTTGAACTTGCTGTCCTACCTTAGCCTGTCTGCCAGATCGAGGTAGACTAGTAACGCGACTTGTCTCCCTTACACGTTTTACAACAGTTAGGATGGTTTGATGAAAAGGATGTGGGCCTGCAGGGAAACGTTGGTGGTACAAACTTGCTGCTGATCGTGCCTTACATCGACATTCATCGTACAGTGAAACCATCCACAATACCCAGCTTTGGAATACTCAGCCATGACCATGGGCGTCAACATACTACAGCCCCAAGTCACTTTTATAGCTGTCTCAGGTGAACAGGCATGACGTTTCTTACGTATTTGCATACAGCATACAAATTGTGGTAATTATTTTCAATACTTCCGTTCTTTCCATTTCGAAATAAAAGTGAAAAATGTAATCACGAAAACGATTTTTTGTTTTTTCAAATATGAACACCTACGATGCGCCACGACACAGCACGAAACAACAAATACGCGTTTTAACCATTGTATCCTTCAAATTAATGCCTACAAGGTATCTTTTCGTACTGATTCGAGGATGCTCTACAACTTTGTAAACCATCTTTTTTTACCTATCTCGCTCCGTTTTCGAGATACGAATGCTAACTAAACAGTTTTCCACTAGGTGGCTGGGTAGGTGGTTTCATTCAGTAACGCATGGCTACTTTACCATACCTAGACACCACTTTTATGAATATAGTAGATAAAAAATCGTATATATATAAAAAATTCGTGTCACGATGTATGTTCGCGATAAACTCCGAAACTACTGAATGGAATTTTAAAATTTTGTAACCATTTATAATATGGTCCAACTTAAAAGATAGAATAATTTTATCTTAATTATTGATCTCAATATTTATTGGTGCAAATTGAATGTTTATTATATAACATTAGTGTTTATTTATCGGTTAGTTCTATGAATTACTAATAGATGGCGATTTGGCATCTAAGTTGCACAGGTATTCGGCAGATGGCGTCGTGTTTATATTTCTAGTTTATACAATCTTCGAGAATTAACGTGCGCGCGTGGTTGAATATAGAATTTACATATATTTTCATGATGTATTTGACCAATCATATCACAAACAGTTTGGGTTCACATATTTTTCCTGTGAATTACAGTATTTGTTTGATTCCAAGTCATTTTCGTTCATATTCTCAACATAATCATACTATAACAATTTTTCGTGAATCATTTTCATAATTATACTTTGTATTGTGTTATTATTGTACTGTGTTCAGTTTGAATCTGAAGAACAAATTGCAGCAAGAAGTGCAGCTCAACGAATCAGAACAGCAGAAATTCGCAGACAAGAGTCTCGAGAACAGATGAACGTCTATGACAAAATATATTGAGAACAAGATCGGCTCGAGAACGGCATATAGCCACATTTAGAGAACGCGACAGAGAGCGACAACAAACCAACCGTGCACTAACACGTGCATCATTCATTCGCCTTTCATTCGAATATGCACCAAACATCAATTACTCTGCACATCGTAAAATTATAATTGGTGCAATGGATAAAATATGCCAATATTGTCAGGCGTTAAAATTCCGCAATGAAACGACTGGTATATGTTTTGCATCTGGAAAAGTTGTACTGGAACCTCTTCCTATTCCACCGGAACCTTTAAAATCATTTCTCGCTGGCTAATCAGACGATTCGAAATTACTTTTATGTAAGATAAATTCAATTCTTGCTTCCAAATGACGTCCTTTGGCGCAACAAAAATTTGCGATCTCACATCTGATGGAAATAATTTTGAAAATTAATTACAAACTATAATTTAATATAAGATGAATAAAATGTAAATTCAGAAAGTATATGTTAGTTTGTGCTTAATTTCAAAATTTCGATACTTTACCTATTAGTTTTAAATTTTGTCGAAATGTTTTATTTTCAATCTCAAATGAATGAATCTTTTTTAATTTTTTTTAGAAAATATTAATTTGATTGTACCAAAGAATTAGTCAAAAATTTATTCAATGTATATATATATATATATATATATATATATATATATATATATATATATATATATATATATATATATATATATATATATATATATATATAACGTAAGTCTTTTATCGAAATAATTATAGAATAATAGAATAATTAAAATTTAATTTACATATGTAATCCCTAAAAATACAAATTATAAAATTTTTAAATAAATTATATAAAATAAACAATTGGAGATGCGGGGATTGTAAGTGTATAAATGATTCATTCGTTGTGAAAAGACTATATTTCAATAGTATTAATCACACACTTATATGAAACTTATGTGAAAGGAACCAAAAGCTCACCAAAGTCTATTGAGTATTCCTGAGGCAAATCCATTATCTTTCCGATCAGGTGAAGCAGTACGGAACTAGTACAGATTGAAAATGAAGGAAACAATTTTTGTGTCCTTCAATGCTAGTTGTTGATATGTTACAGCTGTGCAATTCGTTTTCAGAAAATAGTATGATAAAGAACTGCGTGCAAACAAGGCATTTTGTGACACTACCGGCAATGCATTTCATTCCAAAAAAAGCACATAATATACATTTCTAAAAGGTGAGCAAATAGTAATATTTTGTTGTTTCTATATACATTTCATGTCTATAAATTGTGTATTTTTGAAAACATAGCCATTTCAAATAGAATGAATTATGTATCCTAGTCCTGTAAAATAAATTAACGTATTATTTTTAATATAAGGAATTAAATTCACAAAATTTTAAATTAAAAAATATATGTTTCATCATTATCGTTTAGTAGATACCTCAGTTAATATTAATTGAATTTTTCAGTAATGCATACTTATTACCTGTGATGAATTTTGCCAATAACTCTTCAGTGTGTTCTTTATTTTGAAGAGCTTAGAAATCTGTGAAGTTCCGTATCCCATCTGAGTACAGTTGCAAAGGATGGTAAATCCTTCACAAACTGTAATAGCAGACAATGAATGCATTCTTTTTTTAATTTAATCAACAGTTTAAATTATTGAAATTCATAGCAAGATAATGTCTTCACGTTAACCTTTGTCAAACCTTTAAGCTAATTTACTTGTAATTTATCAAGAAAACTATCCGCTAGGAAAAACATTTCAATATTAAAGTTTAACCATTATTTTCGACCATTTCTTTTCAGCGTGTATTTCAAAGATTTCAGAGAAATCTTCGCATCTATATAAATCACAAAATTCCATTACATATCTTGTTAACTAAATTTCTGTTCTCTAGATTATTCTTATAAGGTGTATTGAGCGTATTACAAAAAAAATTGTAACTTACATATAACGACAAGTCATATATTTTTTACTGCACCCTTATATATATACACACATTTTTGAGAAAATGATACAGTCACTGGCGCATAGTTATCATTGTATAATCCAATAGTAAAATAAGTGAAAAGAATATTTATTTTGATTATTTTAATTTAATTACTAAATTTCGGACTCAGAAATTAATTTACGTTTTCGAGTTCTAAAATAATTTTAAAATATATATATTTGATTGTAATTAATTTCTAACTTTACTTTCAAAACATTATCTTTTGTATTTATTTCCTTAATGAATACATCTTGGAAATTAATAATAATAATTATATATATATATATATATATATATATATATATATATATATATATATATATATATATATATATATATATATATATATATATATATATATATATATATATATATATATATTTGTTGTAACAAATGAACTTGTTCTAATGTTCTAACAAGTTTATTTGACCTTTGATTTTTAGAAAATCTAATTTTCAACTTCTTGAACTTCATAAATTGGTAAACTTTAAATCATTCGTTTTATGTTGTGTGTAGACATTAGAGAAAATATCACTGCAGGATAATCGTTAGTAATATGTTTGATATATAATGATGCCTATTATATAATCTTGTTCTCACTGAATTACTTTTGTTAAATATAGTTTTCACCATTGTTAAAATTCTGCCAAATATCCCAACTTATAATTCACATGTAAGTGTGCAATAAACGGACTATTTTCCTTTTTAATACACGTGGAAAGGTAAACTAGCAATATAGTAATACATTTTTCTTTTCCATTTTCATGTTTATGCAACATGAAAATATATTTATTAATGTGGATCAACTCTTTTTATATGTATAAATGTTGATCATATCTTTTCGTAAAAATTGAAATACTGTATCTTGTCAAATTTTCTGTGATTATTATTTACTTTAATTATTAATATTATTGACATCTAAAATATATTCGAACAAATTATGCGAATATGTATGTTAATTTAATATATGCACGTGAATATTTATATTAATTAGTGTAACTAATGTATTTTGTTAATTTTTGAAATTAGATTGAATGAGAGTTTGATATAACATATACGATATAAAATAAAATCTTTGCAATAAAATGACTTGTATCATGCTAACTAAATTTAAAATAATACAATCTAGGACAAAATAATTATTTAAAATGTAAAATAAAAAGACTTTATTCCAACTAAATTTAAACTATTGAAGTGCATAATATTAAAGCATTTATAATCTCTCTACAAATTTAAAATATAAACCTTACACTTGAAAAAGCTCAGAAAATTGTCTTATCTAGCAATTATATTTTAATATGAAGCACACATTCTTAATAACTTTGATTTATATATCTATGCATGAAATTATTCATTATGAATGTAGAACTTCTGTTCTCAAAGATGAATAATGTTATTTTTTAACTATTGAAAAAGACACCTATTTTTTTTTTCAAAGAAAGACAAATTACTTAATTGTGGTTGCGAAAAAAAGAGAACAAAAATAAATTCTCAACAATTAAGCTTATAAAAACAAATACTAATTAATAAAACAACAAGTGTTCTAGAAAAATTGCATTTAATAAACTTATTCTCTAATTTTAAAAAAAAAATTTAAACCATAATTACATGAAGAACTGCGGTGTTCAGCGTTTATTTTATTCAGTTCCGAATACATTCTAATAATAATAATACGAGAAAACGAAACTTTAATTTACAATTTTTTTAATTAATGCATTTTTGAGAAAAAGATTAATGATACAGTCACTGGCACATAGTTATCGTTGTATAATCCAATAGTAAAATAAGTGAAAAGAATATTTATTTTGATTATTTTAATTTAATAACAATTTCGGATTCAGAAGTTAATTTACGTTTTCGAGTTCTAAATTAATAATGCATACATAACTGGAGATGTCATTTATTTTTGTTTTTCTGAAAAACAATTTTAAGAAAATTTTTATCATATGTCGTAGATAAAAAAAATATTTTCTTATGTAAAATAAAAATGATAAGTTATTATTTTTAACACAAAATTCAGTAATGAAAAGTAAATATTTTGGTCAGAAATAGAAATTTCTAACACCTTAAAAATAGACATTGATAAAATTCCTTCATCCATATTTAATCAAGGCAGTTTCCTTGAAATTTCAAAATAAAATATTTTTTTATAAAAGTATTCAATTAAATTATTAATGTAAAGAAAACTCTTATAGTAAATTATATTGATAAATTCGATAAATTATTGAAAAAAAACAAATATTCAGTTGATCAAAATATATTGAATATTGCATTGTACTTTTACAGGACATTGTTTACATGTTCAAAATACATTAAAAAATAAAAATTTCAGAAATTTCAAGCAATGAAATGTTAAAAAAATTGTTTATCAGAGAGAGATAACTTGAAATAGTTTTATTACACACTGATTTAAAATATTTTTATATATATTAATCAATATTTTGGTTTTTACAAGAAAAAGAAATTATATCTTTAAAACTCAGCTTTGGATATTATCATTTGTTACATCATTTGTATGAATACACACACATTAAATAAAAAATCATACAACCATTTCAAAAAACTCAATTAAACGAGCTTTGATTCCTTTAAGATAAAATATTTTACAATAATACTATAAGTACACACTACTGGCATTTAAAATTGCTACACCAATAAGGAATGCAAATAACAGAACGATATTTATTGGACACATACATTATAGTGAAAAGAACAAGTGATTATATTTACAGGAAATTAAGATGTATAGATCTTGAGAAATCAGTAGCCAGAGCAGCCACCTCTAGCTGCAATAACAGCATTTATCTGCCTAGGCATGGAGTCAAACAGAGATTGTATGGCATGTACGGGGATCTCAGTCCATGCAGCTTCAACACTATGCCACAGTTCATCGACAGTAGTGGATGGTGAGTGATGGCGTGCCAATCGCTCGGCAACCATTGACCACACGTTCTCAATTGGTGACAGATCAGGAGAACGTGCTGGCCAGGGTAACAGTCGAACCTGTTCTGTATCAAGGAAATTAAGAACAGTACGGGCAACATGCGGTCGTGCATTATCCTGTTGAAACAAAGCATTAGGGAGGCCTCGAAGATAGAGCAGAGCAACGGGCCATAACAAATCGGAAATGTAACGGTTGCTGTTCAATGTGCCGGTAATGCGAACAAGAGGTAATCGAGACGTGTATCCAATGGCACCCCATACCATCACTCCAGAAGATGGGCCAGTATGGCGATGTCCAATGCAAGCTGGCATTGCGCGTCCTCCAGGATATCTCTAAATACGGATGTGGCCATCATTGTCCTGTATACAGAACAGAGATTCATCTGTAAAGATGACGTGATGCCATTCCCGCGTCCAGGTTCGTCGCTGATCACACCATTGAAGACGCTCCTGTCTGTGACGCAGCGTCAATGGTAGCCGAAGCCATGGTCGCCCTGCAGACAATCCATGCTGCTGCAAATGCCGTCGAACTGTTCGAGCAGAAACTTGTTGCCTTGCAAATGACTCCATTTCTCGACTCATGGTTCGTGACGTGGCTGTATGATCCCTTGTGACCATGCGGATAAGATGTCTGTCTTCTCTGCTGCTAGTGATGGGGGGTTTGCTGAGATCCTGCATGACGTTCCGTATGATTGTCCTGAACACATCGATTCCATATTCTGCTAACAGTCATGGGGTCTCGACCGATGAGAGCATCAGTATTGCGTTACGATAAACCGCAATCCCGGTAGGTTATAATCCTTCCTCGATCAAAGTCAGACACGTGCTGATAGGCATTTCTTCTTCTTACACGAGGCATTACAACAACTTTCTTTACCGAAAACAACGTTGAAACGGAAATTGAGTATGAGAAAACTGCTTTCAAATATCTGGTTTTATACACATTGTAGATGTCGCTACTGTCACCTGCTTTGTGTGAATGCGCTGAAAATCTAATCATTTAAATATCACAGCAAGTTCTACCTGTCATGCAAATTTCACGTGTGTGGTGTGCCGCTTTCCTGGTGTAGCAATTTTAATGGTCAGTAGTGTATAAAACCAACCGTTTCAATATTAATCTTTATTTTTCTTTAAATTTTCCACTATAGAAATAGTTTTAATTGTTATTTCGACTGAATTCTTTTTATTGAAACATTTGATGTAATATTACCAAGTATGTCTCGATGACATTATATAATATTACAGAAGACATCACTTAAGTTAATGCAAGTGACTGCTAAGCGAGCTGTATATGAATTTCCATACATTTTTCTTGGAACTTTGCAAAAAGAAATTTAGAAAAATTTTATATTTATAGTTCTCTTGCAAGAGAGATAAGTAAACATTTTAACCGGGCAATAAAGTACATTCAATTATATTATATTATCATGCATTATCACCATAAAAATTTCATAAATGAATGACAATTATTTGATAGAACCACAAAGTATCATTTAAGCTAATGATTTTATTAATGCAACAACTTTATGACAATAGCTTCATTTAGATATATAGATGTCCATCGACTCCACCCCCTTTATTTCTGATATCTCAATAAAGTGTACGAAAACACACCCCTCTTCTGTTACGATGTAGCATTGTTCGCTCCGTTTACGACAAGGGGCCTTGCTCTCGGAAAGTATGTGGAGCTGTAGCTGAGGGTGGAGCGGAAGAGGCTCCATATCAAGAGTTATGAGGCACCTGAGGAAATGGTGCCCTTTGTGAGGGCATCCATCTTTTACGAAATAGATAGAACGACACCAGACTAATGAAATTGATGTTGCGAGATTGGAGGAAAATCATAGATTATTAAAAGAAGAATCTCGTGCCATCGAAGTTCTTAAATAATCAGACCATAATGTTTGGATTATTTGGAGAACATAACTTGATAAATCATTTGGAAATAGATGAGGTGTAGCCATTTACTAATATTGTTTACATCAAATAACTATCTCATAAAATTGGTAGTGCTGATCAAGAAATGTATATAAAATGTTTTATAAAGTTTATATAATTTGTTTTAATAGATACCTCAAGTATTCAAGATTCAAAATTAGTCTCATCGACATATTAACTTAATGTTTCTCAAAATATACTTGATTTTTTTAGTTTATTTAAAGATATCAAAATCATTTACATATGCCGAATTTTATACATTTTTTGTATTTTTATAAAAATCTTTGTCAAACAATGGTTTATTTAATTTAAAGAATGAATTGTGTATAGACAATCTATTACTTTTATTACATATAATACACCTAAAACTACATATAATACACCTTGTCCAAGTACCATAAGTAACAATCTAAAGTTAACAAATTTTTTTCCACTATGTTGTAATAGTTTAATGTATAATAAGTTTAGTATCAGATAATAAATATGATAATTTAATGTACTATAAACTAGTTGTTTTTATTACATTAAATTATCGTGTTAGTTTTTAGTAATAATGTAATGTACTAAAACTTAAGTGATTAATATGAATATTTTATGTTTTTGATTTACATCTCTCAGTACAAATAGTTCACAGCAATTATTTATAATATACTTATTAATTGCATATATTTCACAATCGGGAAAATATATAATAATTAATCAAATTTACGTACATTCTGAAAACTAAAATTTTTACATTTGCACATAAATCAATAAGCATTACTAATCTCAGTATTTCATTCATTAAAATGAGTTCATGTAAGTAGCAAACAATAAATTTTTTACGAAAAAATTTCTTTTAACTATTAGTAATCAACTAAGCTAGACGCAAAATAAAACATTTTGAGAAAAATTGTTAAATTATTTAACACATCTTAAAAAATTCCATTTTCCTCTCAAATAATAAAATAAATTAAACACACAATAAGAAGATTCAAGCTTAAAAAAAGTGTAGTGTTACATTGTAAGTGACTTGAAAGAAAAATAGCTGAAATTCCCTTTTGTCATTTTAAAGAATAGATATTAAGATAAAGAAAATAAAGTAAACTCAATTTATATTCTGATGCAATAGGAAAGTTAATTCAGTTATCGGAAAGCATTTAAACGTGCTCGGAAATGTTATCTCATTTCTTCGCCTTTCGGATTATATCAGTATTTCTTATATCCACATCTAAGAAAAATCACTGATTGTGAAGATTATCATATTAACCAATGAAATTTTTATAGAAAGTACGGTTTTTTAGATAAAATATTTTCAAACTAACATTTGTATTGCATTTTAATCCTGAGTTTCGTAATATTTTATGCTAAATATTTACTTTGTCTTTAATAATATTTACGATTATTGGATTTATTATTCAATTTTAATTAATTTTTATTTACTATTATTAATATTTTTGCCACAATAATATAGCTTGTCTGAAAGCGAGGGCCATAATTGCAAGAGGGATAACTATATCACTTCGGTGTTTGGAAGGTAATGGTTTTTATATATGATATAGTAAATGCACTGGAGTAAGCGGGTTTATTTACAGAAGTGTTCAGTTATGTTCAATATTCTCTTCAGCTGTTGTGGCATGATGCGGAGAGAATCCTGGCAGATTGGATGTTAATCTTTTTATTTGATGTATCTTAATATCACAAGGTGCTTGGTTGTGC
The DNA here is from genome assembly GCA_037975125.1 of Latrodectus hesperus. Lineage (NCBI taxonomy): Eukaryota > Metazoa > Arthropoda > Arachnida > Araneae > Theridiidae > Latrodectus > Latrodectus hesperus. The sequence goes on from CM075853.1 coordinate 115,676,986, forward strand.
TTATCTGCTTCAGTCAACAGAAATAAGCAGCTGCATCACAATACATGTCAGAACATACAATGAATATTCTTTTAAATTTAAATAGTTATTTTATCTCTAAAAAGTAAAGGTACATATTTTTAAGACTAATTCATTAATGTATGTTTCATTATTCTTCTACCTACCAACTTGTCTAGTGGTCAGCGTGCCTGACTACGGATAAGGAAGTCCTGGGTTCGAATCCCGGTGCGGGCATGGTTGTACTCTCTCTCTCTCTCTATCTATCCTGTCTTTGTTCTTTCCTTGTATGAATGAGGTGTGAATGGTTGCCTACCCTTTAAACGGGTCCCTATGGCATGTGTGTACTGAGGAAGTCAGATTCCACACCAAAATATGGTTCAGTTGGAAAAGTGAAGCAGCACCCATATTGTTAGCCTGGCTGGCACAGGACAACATTATTCTTCTCATTGTTGTAGTGTTGAAATAAATTTTTTTTGTCTCAAAATATTTCAAAAATCGATGTTTATGTTATATTTTAATACAAAGTACAAATTATTTCATCCAAAATATTACAGTCGTTACATAACATTTCTATAAGTATTACTGCTAGCTTTAATTGTTTCATTCAATTTGAATTACATATCTAACTCAACTTATTTTACTTCGCAAATATTTAAATTATATCAAAAGAACAATAGATTTATTTGTAACATGTATAACGAGATTAGTCATGAAATATGAATAAATTTTATTATGAAAAAATATCTTTTATTTTATTTTTCTTACCTTCGATGCAACAAATTTAAAAGATAAAACACTTTAACAAAAGCTGAAATTCATTTTTCATTATTTATTATGCTGCTTAAAAAATTAAAAAACATTTCTGTCGTCAATTATAATTTTTGGTTTTATAAAAAAGAAAATTTTAAATTAAAGTAAAAAAATTCTCATGAGTTGGCTCAATGTTTATTTGCCTTTGAATTGAAAACAAAAATTTCCAAAAAAATTTTAAAATTATATGACGTATTCAGCCAAATCAATGATTTAGAAAACCTAATTCTTTAAATGTTATCCTAACCAAGAATTTGATGAACATAAAGTAGCACTGTTTTACTAATGGTTTCAAAATTCCCTCATTAAATGTTAAATGGTTTCTTTAAGTTTTGGAATTTTTATTGCATGAAAAAGTTAGCTGTCAGTATATCTTAATATAAATACCTTAATATAGTAAAACAATTTAATCTTATTCTTAATTACTTCTTTTGTATAGTTGTCTTGAAATTTCACATTTGTCTATTTTTACTTACAGTACCTTAGCTATAGATTTTATAATTTTCGTGTGTGTGTTTTGAGAGTAGGACTACAAAATATATTACATAGAGTTTTTCATTTATTATTAAACAACAAATAATTCATTCTTTGAAAGTTTATTTTACATATAAACAAATCCAAATAATTTAATTTAATAGTTTTTAAAATGTATCGCAATGTTTAATAGAATATATGAATCAGCGTAAACGTCTATGTTAACTAAACTGAAATTAAAATGATAGTTTTTTTTTCAAGTGTCTTACTAATTAAGAATGTGACTAGAATATTCAATTTAAAGAGTCACTGCTTATAACACAAAATATTGACTCAGGAATCAGCATGGCGCTCTTTGAAGCATAAGCCTTCAAGTTCGATCCCAGCCATATTTGGATTTCCTCCCTTTCTATATAACATAAATATAACTCATTATGAATGTTCTGATATCTATTAATTTTCTCGTTAAATATTAAAATGCTTTCTTACGGCCTTGGACAGTTGTGTTGTCTACCACGCAGTGTCTAAATCTTGACCTCTCACATGTGGTATGCCAGTTGAGCAAAAATGGGAAAAATTAAAACATAAAAATTTACTTTTGAGAAAAAATACTGAAAGTATACTTTGATACACAAAATAAGCTTTTATATTCATGCGCTAAAATAACCTCCTCGTATATTATATACCTATTTATAATAATATTTCAACAAAAAATTACATTGGTTGATAAAAAACTGAACATTTTATTTTTCAACAAATATTATCGCATGAAAATGCTCAAAATTATATTTTTCATGGATCAAAATTATAGTATATGAATAATACAATATAAGCCATGTCATATCCATCTTCTTTCAATAAACACTTTTTTATTTGGGTATATAATTTCAGCATAGTTATTTTCTGATAAATAATTTCATGATAAAATTGATAATATGATTGACTTCCAAGTAATTCTTTCTATTTTTCAACCCAACTTTGTTAGAAACACCACATTGTAAAGTGCATGGATCATTTGGTAATTCTTTCGAAAACTGTTATAATATCTGATATTTAATTAGCTTATATCAAAACTTCTAACCATATGTTATGATAACAAAGATCAAAATGTTTGTTGAAATTTCAAATTAAAAATGTATTAAAAATAATTGTAGCCTCTAAAACAATAACCAGTGATAAAAATAGAAGTTTTTTTTAAAAAAATATATATATAATTCATTGTTGGAAACATAAACCGCATAAAGTGTATTAGCTAAAAAATTCGCTTAAATAAATGTTAAAACAAATACCTTTTATTCTGGGCTGAAGACTATAAAACGCGGCATTTGTAAACAATAGAAATTTCCTATGCTGGAAAAAGGATCGAAACACATTTCTTCAAGGGTCAGCGAAATCTTTTACTGAATTGCCTGAGATTGACGATTCATCCTGAATGTGAGAAAGAAAATTTGAGGTAAAGAAAGAAATGAATGGCATGAATAAATAAATTTCCTTTTTATTTCTTACCGAAATATTGGAACCAAGGAAACATAAATAAATAGTTTTGTTACAGAAAAATATAGAAGACAATGTTTACATCAAAGATTTTTTAGTCTTGTTTCTTTGAAATTCTGAATTCTTTTTTAATGTTTCCTTTTATAAAATGAAAAATGACTGTTGGGAATACAGCAAGCTTTCTTTTTTTTAAATTTTTATAAAGAACCTATTTCATTATTTAAGGCAATAAATGTAGGAGTTTCTCAGAATTTACTTTTTTAATTTTCTTGAACGTGCCTAAAATAATTTTTAGAAATGTTTATGTTAGGATATTAAAATTAATAATAATATTTATTTTTATTTCAAATGCACTAATCTAATATTTAGAATCGTATATGCTTCAATTCTATAATTTTGAAGGGAAGATGAGAAATGTTTTCCTCTAAATATAAAAGTCTGATAATTTTTTATTTTTATATAACTTAAAAAAAGAAACATGAGCAAAGAAAACAAATTTAGTTACGATAATAATAAAAATATAGATATTACCTATTTTTATATGTATTTATCAAGCAAAAATAAAGATTTATTAAATCTCTGTATAAATGCATTTGATTAAGTGCTTCATGGTAGTATATCTGTAGATATATATTTATATACCTTATTTTTAGTATTTACTAAAAATCAGTTTCCTTTCTCAGAAATAGTTTACTCATGATTTTGTAGTAAAATGGAGATTAAAGTAAGGTTATTTTTTATATTCTAATAAAAGTATATATATATATATATATATATATATATATCATATATCATATATATACATATACATACATATATATATATATATATATATATATATATATATATATATATATATATATATATATATATATATATATATATATATATATATATATATATAATTTTATAATGTAAATATTTGTACACATGAAATGAATATTCAAGCTGGATCAAAGAGGAGTATTAATAAAAAAGGAATTAGTTATCTTTAAAGCCACATTAACATTCAAATCTGTTTAATTTTAAGAAATACCTAATGTAATTTTATCTTAAATTGGTTATTACGATGTGTCTCGTGAGCTAATGTCAAGAAATGAAAATATGTTACTTTTACTTAGACTCTTTTCAAAGTAAATGTTTTTATAAGATCTTTTAGAAAAGTAAATATTTTAATCAAGAATACTAAGTGGTAGTATCAACATAGTTTGTGACTAGTGTCTGTTTTATAATATTTAATAAATGCTATTAAATTATTATAATAATTCATCAGAAGATTTTAAGCATTCTTCCTTTCACATTCTTAAATTTATGCTGAAAAAGCGCGTTTTAAAAATTAAATTAGGTAATCATTCCAACATCTATATCACGATTTCCATTGAGTTTTGAATTCTAGGAAATATTAGTTGCATAACTTAGAGTTAAAAAATCAATTGATACCTAACGTAAGGGCATTTAATGGAATATTTAAATTATTTTATGAATTTAACAGTTTTAAAAAATTTTTTACACAAATAAGATTGTAAACTTTTGTATACCCATTTCAGAAAAAAATTGTGATATGTATTTTGCTATAAGGACATAATAAGCAAATACAATATTCGATTCGATTTAAGAATATGCAACTTTATTTTATATAAGTAATCTTAAGGAATATGTAAAATTATTTAGAAGAAATAATGGGATTAAAAACTGAAATTACTGAAACTTTTCTTCTTAATTCTATGTCAAAATATATTCTAAATATAAATCCATTGTTTCTCATTTCTTAAAACAAATATAAATTGCAAAATTAATTGAAAAAATATTGTACTAAATTAAATTATAGTTTTTTTTATTTACGATTTTTCTTTTCAAATTATTAAGTATTATTTTGTATTTCATTCATATTTAATTTTACTAAGCTTTTTCCTTTAAATTAACCTCTTCGATAACTCAAAATTTTATCAATTTGTTTGTAGATTAATTAATCAACTTGCGATTCGTTTTCATAATTATTTTAATTATTATTAACTGTAATTATCATTTTATACTAAAATGTTCTGATAATGAAACTCAGTGATGCTTAATTTTGAAAACCAGTAAATTTAGCTTCAGATTTTTTTACCACTATAACTTAATTCAAAATCATATATTTTTTTTACTAAGTTTAATGTACAAATTCCTTTACCAACTATAATTAATATAGGAATAAAATTGAGAAAAAAACTATGGGCATGTTCAACTAGATTTTATGAGCATAACTACTAACTGTACTAAGTGTATCTGCACAAATCTTATCATTAAGTTGTTATTTGCCATGATTTATGTATAAGCCTGACAAATAACAACTTTGATATGATTTCTAATGATAACTTAATAACAGCTTAATGATAAATTGCAGTTCTAAGTTCATGGATTCAAGAATAAAATTCAGAAAAGAATGATCATTTCTATTCTTAATTTATTAGTGCACAATTAAGACACATTCAATACATATTCAAAATCTTTTAACTATGTTGCTACATGTACGATTATAAGTTTTAGCAAATTAAATATTTTATACGCAAATTATTTGTCAAACTTAAATGATATGATAATAAAATTCAGAAAATGTCTTCACAGTTTTAATCTACTTTTTATTAGCTTATCAACAAACCCCGATCGATGTATGTCTTCAAATATTATTAGAAAAGTATATTATCTTTTTTGAAATGCTTTAAGGTTAAGCATGTTAAAACTATAATCATTTACATGAATCATTGTCTAATTTAAAAATGTTTGGTGCATTATTAATTTTTTTATAAAATAAAAACATAAAATAAATTGTTTATTAATAATTTGACGTATTTTTAGTGTTCATGTTATTAATTCTATGACACTCTTAATGTGAAAAATTAATCATCTGTCAATGGGATGCATATCTGCTGTCAAAAGCAGCAAAACGAACCATAAAATAAATTAATGATCTTTTTTATGATTCCAAATAATTTACAATCATGTTAATGAGAACATGAAGGGCAATCTTTCTCTAGGTATTAAAAAAAGCTATAAAATGTGAAACTAATAAATATACAATGAAATTTGCTTTCATTGCCTCTATCTACACTTTAATTTTATGATTATACAATTATCTTAAGTTTTCAGGTGATGTAAAAGTGTTACGATAAAGTAAGTTTGCTTTAAAATTTATGTTACAGATCTTGTATTAAATAGTAAAATTATGAAATATCTTACAAATTATGACTTACTGTTTTGAAACAAATATTCATGTGATTTTTTTGATTAATTAATATGAGTTAAATTTAAGAAATATGGAATTCTAAGAAATGTTAAAATATAAAAAAATGATTCTTTATTTTGTATTCAAATTTAAATTATTTTGTATTCAAATTGAAAAAAAAATCTTTTGATCCAAACAGGATCTATTATATCTTTCAACTAAATTTTATAAATTAACATCAAGAAGATATCGTTTAAAAACTTTTATGGTTCTTTACTTTCAGCAGTTGTTAAAATTTTACTAAATATTCCTATGCACAAGGAATATGTTGTTGTTGTTGCTTGTGACACTTGGGCAAGCCAAGCTGGCTATACCGTTAGCTATGCGAATTTAAGTCAGTAGGGTACGTCTTTCGTTTAACCAGAGCACCACATAGGTAAAAGTACGACTTCACTTTCAACTCCTCCGATAGATGGCAGTACCAGAGGATCCACTTCAGCAATTTTAACATTGACCTGAAGGAAGAGTAAATTTTCTCCAAACAATTGCACTCACGGTAACTGATCAACGTCGACTACAGGACTTTCGATTCCACAGATATAACGAGCACGTATATCATTTCCCAATACCGTTTATTCATATATACCAATGTATTCGGTTCCCAATGACGCTGAAGATTCGGTAAGTCTTTGGCGGCATTGAAACTGAACCCCACCCTTTTGGACGAAAGGCCGGTGCCTTAACCACTAGGTTAGCACGGACACAAGAAATATAAATTAATAATTATATGCTATTGGACACTGTGTGATTTAAGTTGAACATTTATTTTCTAAATATTCTTATATTTATAAACTTATTTTATTTCAAAGTATAACTTTTTTGGCATCTCTTTGTATTAAAAATCTAATATTTCAAAAAGTGACAATTCCCAGATGAATTCTATTCATTCGAATAAGTATGAAAGTTCTACACGCTGTGTTATCAACATAAAACAGCGATCTTTTAAGAAAACCTTTAGATTAATATTAAATATGATTAAAAGTTAATATATAAATATAAATTTAATTATTGTATAATATATTATTTTATATTATTTAAATATAATTTTAATTCTTAAAATGTCAATCATTTCAATTTGAAATAAAATAATTAAGTTTATATTTTAGCTACTAAATATTTTGTTAAATTAGTTTATGCGGTAAAATTTCAATTTTCTTGACGCTTCTATTAACTTTAATTATATATTTTATAAATTTAGGTACGATATTGCTCAAATTTTTTACTTTATACTAATAGTATAATTTGTGTTTATTTATCCTAAGTAGGTTCCAATGACGTGAAATTCTAGACACATGATTTTACCAATTTTAATAATTTGAAAACGGATATTTTTTAAAATTTTATTAAAACATTGAGAATTTTGCATTTATTATCAAACTTTAAAGATAAAATTCTGATAAAACTGTCTGTACAAAAATATTGCATGAATATTGCTCTTTTTGTGCAGAAACTAAAATAAGTCTATTGATTCATCACTGATATATTTTAGTGAATGTAAAATTACTGTAAAATACTTTTCATTACTTTTTATTCAGATATATTTTAAACTGAGAAATAAATTAAGTTGTTAATAGTAAAATATTGAATAAAATAATTTAAGTAATTCAAATTAAATAAATGAGTTTTTATCCTATAAATTTAATTTAACAAACGATAGGTAGATTAAGACAATTTTTTTACTGAATTTTTCACAATACGTTTACTGAATTTAATCACAGGATCTTTGAAATATTTAAATTTCTAGAATGAACTAAAATTTAAATGAATATAACAATTAATTTGATTTAAATTAGAAAAATATTTTTTAAAAGTTATTACATTGCATACATAAATACTTGAATAGATAATTTTTCCTTACACGATATTGAAGAAAATATACTCTAGCGTATTTAGAAGTCAGCTACTCTCATATATACTTTTGAAAATTCTTATTAAATTAATTGCAAAATTCTCAGGTTAACTTGTGAATCATATTTTGATCAAGATACATTACTTTATTAACAGAAGACGTTATTAGTAGTTGATTAAATTAACGTATTATATTGGAGCAAATAATTTAACTAGCAGTTCTTAAATATTTACTTATTATACAAATATTTTATTAGAAAATATAAATTTGTTTTATATACAAAAAATGCAAATCCTTTCAAAAGATGGGAAAGTCATTTTCTTAATGCATTCATTACTAAAATTGAATTAGTTTTGAGTATAAAATTGAAAATCAATTTAACGAATCTGCTTAAAATTTTTTGCTATGTTATTAAATTTAACAACTAAATTAAATCAATATCAATGTCATTCATCGGATTTTATTAATAGTCATTATTTTAAATAAAGTGCATTATTCGGTTAAAATATATAAAAAAGAAACTTTAAGATATATTATACATGCAATAAGACAATCCGATTAGAAATCAAACCACTTTTGCTTATTTTGATCCTTACTTCGACTTTATTTTTAAAATGAATTAAGCAGAACTGAAAAAGCTGGTATCGACAAAGAAGGATATTAAATTCAAAGCTATAAAGGAATCTTTAATGCGGCGTGTGCCATGGAATTCTAAATCTTTTTAATGATACAATATTTCTCGGAAAAAAAGAACCCACATTTAAGAGATCTCCGGAATTCGCATATCCACTGAATTTCTTTAATAAATTGATCTTTCTGCTTTCTATGCTCCTAAAGTTAAATGTTTGAAAAATTGAAGAAAATGATAAATAAAAGAATTCTCTATCCTCCGATAGGAACAGGTATTTTCTATTTTCTTGGATTATTCTTTTCCCCAGTTATATATTTTCTCCAATTTATTTCCAAACTCCATTTTATGCTTTTTTTTTCGTTTTACTATTAATGAAATTGGCCCATTCTTTATACATTTATTGGAAAGAAACTAATTTATTTATCTTTTAAAATACAAGTAACAACTAAATATAAAAGCAAGTACCTTATTTATGCCTGTCTTAGCTGAGTGCAGGCATCTCAATTAAAAATAATAATGATAGGTGAAATAACATTTGAAATTTTAAGATACAATTAAATGTGTAAGAATATTAATAGAAAAAGAAACGGACATTTTAGATTGCATGGAATAAATTTGATTGTGTATTTCATTCTTTTTCTACGATATAATGTTTGCTTTAATAAACAAATTTGAATGCTTCGCTTTGTAGCATATTTAAGAGGAATTTCTGTAAATGATGCTTTTCGATACAGTAAATTTTGCTAAAAAAATATGAATTACAGCAAACTATTTATCAAACGAAAGCAAACAACTGTGCATGGTAATTAGTAAATATGCTTAAACTTAGTAACTGCCGAAATTTATCTTAGAAAAATACTTTGCATACAACAATATATAATTTTTATTTTGCAAATTTCTTACTTATTATTTATTCTTGTTAGTTTCATTACGTTTCATTTTCCAGTGGCTAACAGAGTATAGGCGAATAGAAAAACTTATACAGGCAGAATACAATTTATAACAATGTCAATAACTGTTGTGATAATTCATAAGATAATAGTTAAAAGTTTTTTTACAAGCGTTGTAACAAATTAGTAAAATAATACTTTTTGAAGTTGTACAAAATTGACTATTAATAAATACCAGCACAACTATTACTATCGGAAATGTTACTATCATGTTGAATTTCTGCATATCTATCATATTGAATTTCTGCATATCTGCATGTGGGTCTGTTTAATTTGCAGGAAATTATTCTTGGCATTATTTGAATATGACCCATTTGCAATAGACATAACTATTCTATAAATATTAAAAGTTCTTTCTAGACTCTCTATAATTCATATAGACGGTAAATATATAGATTTTATTACAAAATATTATAGACCAGAACTTATATTTTTGACTCAATAATTCCTTGTTAAAATTTATTAGAAACAAAGATTTACTGTGATTACTCATTAATGTCATTATACCTATGAGTGTTTACATTTGTAAGAATTAAATTTATTATTAAGTAAAATTTAACTAAAGCGTAAGAAAATATTTTAACCAAATTTTGACACCTAATTCAAATTTTGGTTACATTATTATCATTTGCTTATTTTATTATTTATCATGAAAAGTTTTCCTTTTACTATTAAAACATTTTTGACCATACTACCAAACTTTGTTTAACAATTATTATAAAAATATTGACTTTTTAATTTCTGTTGTTTAGAATTTATATATCTTTTTAAATAATTTAACAAGAATAGTAAACAATGCTTGACAGAAGTAGCAACTTAAACATAATAATTGAAATAAAAACAATTAGTCTGACAGCAAATACAGATTAAGAGTTGAAATTCTGAAATCTATCATAAAATCTTTATCTTTCAACCATGTTTTGATGTACAGGAGAATGATTTGATAGATAATGAATCTATTCACACATTTTAAGGGGAAATGCTATAAGCCCCTACTTCCATTATATGTGTTAGGAGAAATATAAACGAAACACGCATACATAAATGTTCAGTAGTATCTGGATATGAACTAGTGTCCTACCAATCAAATTACTATTGTCCTAATATTAAATCACAGTGCATTTTAAATCAGAATAATAACAAAAATATTCATAAAATATGAATATGACTACATATGAATTTTTTTTTTTCATTTCTAGGCGCTGATGTAAATCCTGAACATATGCTTACTCGTACTGAGCGTAGCTTTGGAGGCTCGAAAGCTGAACCTCCCTCTAGACCAAATTCTTATTGGGATGATCCACACTATCGCCCTTATTTTGATAACAGCACGGAAAGGAATGTTACAGCACAGCTGGGTAAAACAGCTTACCTGCATTGCAAAATACGACAGCTGGGAGATAGAACAGTTGGAGCTGTAAGTAGCAAAAAATTTATTTGATTTCTTGCAGCATATTTCAAGCATAAACTCCCTATCTTTATTCGATATGTGATTGATGCTCTGTATGCTTTAAGGATGTGTTTTACATAATATTTTCTTTTGTTTAGAATATGTAAATTACAGCGAGGAACACTGCCTTAAGTAAAAATTTATCTTGGTTTCAAAGTTAGATTTAATATTCCGTTATAAATTATGCATTTCACTCAAACTAAATCCGAAAAAGTGCTTATACCTTCATTTTATATATTCTATCTAAGACTTTATCAAAGTTATCCTTAAATCAAACTGAAATCTTATAAAGGTTTAAAAGTAGATGCAATCATAAATAAATGTAAACCCTTCGTGATTCGTATAAATAATTGAAATAATAATCTCGCAACTATTCTCTAACTTTCTTGTAATATTTACAAGACTCTTGCTTTTCAAAGAAATTATTTTTTGATTTGGTAATCATGTTTTAATGTTATTGATAAAAACTATCTCAAGAATTGCGGAAAGCTCACAAAATATCCTATAGAATACAGATTATAAGCCTCTTTATTCTCTGAAATATTTTCGGATTATTAAGCAGTTAATGCATTAAATGAAACAATCCTCATAGCTAAGCTTTATGACATTTTAACCTTCAAACTTAAGACAACTCATTAGTAATTTAAATCTATTCCAATTATATAAATAAAATTATAATTTTTATAATCAGGATATATTTAAATTACTAATAAGTTATCTTAAATTTGAAGGTTAAAATGTCATAAGGCTTAGTTATAAATATAATCATTTTCGAGTTAAAAGTTGAGAAAAATAAGGCAATGAATTATGGGTGAAATTTAAAGATAAAATATTTTAATCAAGACTCTTAAATTTCATATCAAAATAACAAAATGAATTATAATTAGCTAAAAGATATTTTATTCTCAAATTTTATCTAATATTCATAATTTTAACAACAAGACGTATACATTATTACTGCTATTTAGTTACTTTTAGCGAATGTTTGAATTGACTATATCATTCAGTTTTATAATACAGTGTGTATAAATATTCTATTACTAATAATATCAAATTACTATGCATATTCAATTGAATAAAAACATCAATAAATAAACTGGAATGAAATATCCAAAAGTGAGTTGTATCTTTTGGCGGAAACATTTCCGGAAAAATATTACACTTTTAAAAATAATCATATTTATTCTTTACTTATATTTGTTCACGGAGAAAACCGTTGTTTTCCACCACAAAATGTGATTTTACATATAAATGAGCTCAACCGAAGTCGAATGAGGGGAAAACGGTTAAATATACTCTTTTGTTAATGAGTTATTAGATATCGGTCTCTTAAGTCCCATTTCATTCACATACCAATGAATATCTAATCGGCAGCATATCAGAAAAAGCGCAACCACATTCGTTGCATTGGACAAAAAAAATTAAAAATCAAAAAGAAATATAATAATTCTTTTGCAAAAGTTACACTATAGGAATATTAAAATACAGGAGGATCCAATGTAATATATTTTTTCTCTATATCACTAATTACTTGAATATTGTTTTTTTACATTATGCTTGTAAAGTTTTTAATACATATTTAAGTAACTAAGAAAATTGCTAATTATTCAAACGTAAAATAAAGATTTCTGTATTTTTCCTAGATTCAAATCTTATTTAAAATCCCTATTATCTTATTCCATTCTTATTTTATCATTCTATTTGTAATATTTTATTTAAAAAATATTTCCTACCACATATAAAATAATTAATGTGTAAAGGCCAAATGTTTCAATCTGACGGACAAAAATTCTTTCTAAAAAAATAAAATCACAAAAGATTCGTGTGTAAGTATAACTTAAAATTTATGTGCTTAGATTTTTATCAATAGTGCTTTTATCTTAAATTAATAATTTTACATTTCATTAAAAATATTCTAAAATTGCATTGAAATGTATAAATTTCATTGATATAGTTCTCAAATATTTATTATGTGAAGGCCAATATTTATCAGAATAATTGTTTTAATTTGGTTTCTTTGAAATCAATATCTTACCATACCAATGAAAATTGCGTAAAATTCACGCTTAAAATAACTAAAATTTCGTTTTTTTAACTTTTACAGTATTTATTTATTTTAGCGCAGCAATTGACTTTTTCTTGGTGTTATTAGGAAAGAATCTCTTAATACCAAGAAAAAATGAATAAAAGTTGTAATGATGTTTTCTGATTGTATGTTATATAAAATCTATTTAAATTTTGTGCATGTTAAAAATATACATTGATACAAAAATATACATGCACGTGAAAAATATATGCTTAATGAGTAAAATAATAAAATTTTCTATCATTTTAAAATATTTCAATATTTTTTTAGTTTAATGTAACTTTTTTCCAATATTTAAATGCTTTTTTAAGACGATTTCTATGCCGTAATGTTATGAAGAATTAATATTTTTCAAGTTGTTTCCTAACTATATTTTATGAGAAGACTATAACTTTTTTTTGTATGTAAAATTAAAAATTTATCGAAGTAAAGCAAGCTCTTCATATATAAGAGAAGTATAAATCAAATCTTTAAATTTTTTTTTTTTGCTTAATGTTAAAAACTTTAGTTTTTAAGCCTCATTAACCAAACATTTCCTAAAAACCATCCTAAACCAAATAAATTTGTTATAACGTACTGTGACTTCGTTCTATGTAAAAAATAAATGTTTTAATATGGTATCTATGAAATTGCTATCAATGAAATTTAATAAAAAAAGACATTTTATCCATAAACTAGACATGAATTTCCTCTTTAAAAAGGCGCTTTTTCTAATTTTAAGTTTTTCAGATTTTGAGCATCATTAACGAACAATTTCTTAAAGTCATGCCAAAACGAAGAAGTTTGTTCAAATGTTCTGTAACTGCTTTTAATGCGTAAAATTAATCTGATACCTGAAAAATTAATATCCCTCTAAATTAATAAAAACAGGCATTTCATCCATAAACTAAACCTAAATTTCACCTTTTTAATACCATTTTGGTCTAATGTAAGGATTTTCAGTTTTTAAAAGTCATTAACGAACAATTTCCGAAAACCATGCCGAAACGCATAAATGTCGTTAAGACAAACATTCCATCATTATTCATTACAAATGGACTCATTAAGCTGAATATGCATTTGTGAAGGAGTAAATGCTGCGAATATATAATATATTCGCTTTTGCTCGGAGTTTGTTCATGATAATTAGTTCTCCTCTGCGCACATTCTCTCCCACCCCCACCCCCTACTTTCTCTTCATCAATCAGATGAGAGGGTATACCGTCAAAAGCTGATAAGTTATGCAGTCAGCGATTGAATGTGTAACCAAAATGTAATTTCCTATACACCTCTTGCAGAGTAACTAAGATTTACTGTTCATATCTAAAATATATTCCAAAATTATGATCTGGAGTAATTTGATTGGAAAGATTGTATTTGGGGACAAATATACGAGCGTGTAAAGGTTATTAGACTAAAATAGAGAAGTTAATGACTTGTTTAGTAACATTATTTGCTAAAATAGCAATTGCAATAATATTTAGTAGAAAGAGTTTATTTAAATAATATTCTCTCTATCATCTGTTAAATTTATAAATTATGGAATAATATAACTCCAATATTTTACCACTGTTGATGCATGGAATTTTGGTGTAAGAAATTTAATCTGAAAGTTTATGTTCATGAAACTACGTTACATAATAATCAAAGGTAAAATTTTTACAAATTTATTATTTAAACATTTGAATTCTTTAGAAGTTAATAAAATTGCTTAAATCGTGTTATAACTTCTGAATAAAACAAATGTTTTATACTGCTCAGCAGATAAATTACTAGTGAAAATAAATAGCATTTTAATAGAGGGCATCAATATTTAAAATTGTATAAGTATAATCTCTATACAAAATTAACTTAAATACTTAAAAAACTAGTTCAAAATAGTTTTTAAGCTAAAATAATATAAAGATGGCTCACCCTTTAATTGCAATGCTAAAAAATAACTTCGTAGAGAAAATGTATATGCATTCATTTTTAAAGTAATATTCACACATTTCTAATTTAGATTAAAAAATCAGTGTCATAAAATTGCTTAACATAAAATTAAAGTATAATACTTTTAACAAATTAAAGTATAATAAACGTATAGTAAAAAAGTATAATAAATTAAACTCCAGCAAAAAATAACATTGTATTTGAACGATAAAAGCATTAATTATTTTAAATTTCAAGTCAAAGTTCAGTAATATATTGAATATGTGTGTGCCCCTTAACGATAAAAATCCGCTCATTGTGATTTTTTATGTAATTTACTCAGTAAATATTCAGTGTGAAAAAATAACAATATATGAAAAGTAAATTTCTCAAAAAATGCAGTTAATTATCATAATGAAAATTTTAAGATTTACAACATATTCGAAATAAAAAAAGTAAAATAAAAAAATTTAATTTATTAATTTAGAAAAATTTAATTTTTCTTTAAATTTCCAGTTAAAAAAGAGAAAATTAAAAGCTCAAATATCTTAAGGAGCAAATACATTTTAGTAGATAAAAAATTAGCATTCTTATATGGAATATACTATTAAGGAAAAAATTTTTAACATAGACTATAAGTGTATGTGTGTGTTAAGAATTTTTAATTGATTCAATATATTGGAGAGTATTTTAAAAAATTGCTATGGTGAACAGCATAAAAATTTTCAGTTTCATGGAAGTACGGATATTATAAATTATTTCTGCAGTAATGATTGTAGAATTATCAGTAAATATTTAATTTTTCTGATTTTAGATTAAGATTTCCAAAATAAAATATAAAATCTTAATTTATAAATTTTTGCAAAAAGAGTATCTTGAATAAGAAAATTATATTGTTTGCTTTTCTTAGCTAACACTCTGACATCAATCAAATAAATTTCAGATAAAACAAAATTTGAACATTAACTAATTATTCCGAAAAGGATTTTAAAATTTTTGACAAAATATTATCTAAATACTTCTTTATAAATTTAAGATATAATTTCATTTATATTTTGTTACGGTTTTTATCAAATAAATATTATAACTTAACTTTGGCAGTTTTCAATATTATATAATATTATGCATTTAGTTTGTGATGAAAGCATTTCCTATTTCTCAAAATCTTAGTTATAAATTATTTTGTATTGGTTATTTGAAATTACAATTATATACATGAATTCTCCATTTTTTGCTGAAGAAAAAAATAAAAAAATGATAAATACAATCAAATTTTCTGAAATTCTGACAAGTTTGGTTTTTTGTCATTAAACTTCCAAAATATTTTGCTTAAGGAACTTTCCAAATATTTTCGATGGTATCAAGAAATGTCAAGAAATTCATATAAGAATATTTTTACTATAAAGAACCATAATTATATTTAATAAATTTGTAATAAGTATTTCTAGTTTAACTTATTTATGCTTATCCATAGGAGAATATTTTTAAGTATAACTTGATTAAATTAAACATATATATAAACAAAGAGAGAATTGATATCAAATAAAATGTTTATTTCACTCATTTCGTTCAGTAATAATAAAATTACATACGCACTAAAATTTACATTGATAATTTATAAAAGATTTGCTAACATAAATGTATTTTTAGTTAGGAATTTTAATAGGAATATAAATTACTAGTAGCTACATATGTGGTTTTCGTAGTGATTTTGTCAAATAACAAATGATAAATATATATTTTTGTTTTTGAAGACAAATTTTTTGTCTCCTAACTTTTGACTAAAATCTATTTTCAACTACATATTATCATTAAAGCTTGAAACACCCAGACAATACCATAAATTTTATATGGAACATTTTATATAACAATACTCATAATCGGAAAAGTTTTAGATAAATTTGTATCTGTAAAAGTGTGTTATAAAAATGGTTTATATTTTTCAAAACTCCAATAATCTATACTAAACGTTTAAATAACTATTTATATGTTCCTCAAAATCCTTATGTTTAGCTTTTGAAATATCTTTAAGTCTTTCCTTCTATTTTCATTGTTTAAAAAAATATGAATAAATTGCAAAAACTATGTTGAAAGAAGTAATGTTTATAAAAATTTTCAATATTATTTTTATATTTCAACATAGATCATCTATTTACACCTAGAAGATTACTCTTCAAATTATTTTTGTCTAAAATAATTCTCTTTACAAACCTTATTTTATAGTGTTATCATTTCTACCTTGTATGGAGTTCTTTTAAATTAATAGCAATAAAATATTATAAAAATATATACCATGATTTCAGATTTTAAAACATTTTTGTTACTATCTTTAACCTATATCATCTATTTACAACTTCCAGGAAGCTTTATTAATAAGATTTTTAAAAAAATTCATTTTGTGTGCATTCTATCCTACCTTAATTAACCATATATTCTAAGATATATATTTCTACCGAATATATTTTAATCATTAGTTTCTAATTTTAGAAACTCCATTGTTATTTCTTAGCTTTCAAGAATTTATTTACACATTTGACAAAAAATAAAGATCTTTCATTAAGCTTCTAACATAAATATTACAATATAATTTTTACTTTACTGATTACTTCTACATTCTAAAAAAATTTTAAATATATATCATCAATAAAGTAAATAAAAAATATGCATAACAGGTAGGAATTTGTTTTTACAAATTTTAATATTGTTATCCTTTAACATATAAATACTTACAACATTTAAAAATATATCATTGAAAAATTTTTTCTATTAGGCTTTGAGAAAATTTCATATTATACATACGTCATTCTTCCTCTATTATTTGTACATTCTATGGTATATTTGAATAAATTTAAAAAGTATATTTTTCAAAATATGCTGTGTCAACAAGAGAAAGAAACAATTCAATGTTTTCTGTTTTAATCGTTTTAATCTTTCCATCGTTGGCATCCTTCAATATACAAATTTTTATTTAAACTTCCAACAAAATTTCTATAATTTATTCAAAAAATATTTCATGGTATGCATTTTATTTTCTGTGTCTTTTATTTATACTGCAATCTTATAATCAAAATTTACAATAGAATGTTTAATTATACATTATGAATTAAAAGGCAAAATAACTCTTAAACCGAAAATTCTATTTCCTAAATAATAATCACATTTTCTGTAATTTTTTTAACAAAATTAGAAACAATTCAAAATTAATAATCATTTATATTGTAACTACAAATTCCCAGTGGGAGATTATTCATATATTAATATTAAGTTTCTGACAGCTTTAAAAAAACTTAATAAAATTTATTATAAAAATATCAAGACTAATTAACAAGCTATGTTTAAAATAAAATATAAAACTTGTCCTCGTAATTTGTTTCATTTCTCAAGAATCCCTTAGATAAAATGTGATATTTATTAAATATTTTATGTAATAAATAAAAATAAACTATCTAGCGTGTTTTTATAAAATTTGACAACGTTTACATTGTTTTTGGAAGCGGAGAAAATCATAATTGCCAACGGTACATTGCCTTGAATATTAAGCAGCATTATTTGGCAAGAGCTTTTGACTTCTTGATATATTCAAATTTATTGAATACTTTATAAAATCTACGTTACTTGTGTCCTGGAATGTAATCAGTCGAAATCCTCATGGAATTCTATGACGTAAAACAGCTCAGCTAATTCTTTGTTCTAATATGTATGAAAGATGAGGTTTTAAGCAAAGAGGCCAAGTATTCCCTTGATCTTTCACGATAACGAATGAGTATTATATTACCTAATGTATTTTATGAAGGAAGATTTTAACTTTCATTTAGATAATTCTCAGCAAATCTGGTTTGCACATTATAAAATAATCAAATTATTTTAGCATTTGCTCTAATAATAATCAATAACTGAAGCAAATGTGTGCTACAGGATTTATTTATAATTCATAATTTTATTACGAAAGGTTTGCGTGATGTAAATTGGGAAATTAAATCATTAAAAATAATGTTCCTAAATATATTTACCACTACAAAATAAAGGTTATTGAGAAAAACCAGTTAATTAATATTATATAACGTAAATGTTGCTTCAATTAATGTATAAAATTTAATCTTAAATATTTTCATAATACATTGCAAATATTATTTTTAATAATTTTTGCCTAGTAAAATTTTAAGAAAAGGTCTTTAATTTTGAATTTTTATCAAAAAAATCTGTGTTGTTGATATGCAAACAATCATAATTCGAATGTTCTTTGAATATATTCCAAATGTTGTAAAAATAATCAGGAACAACCAAATTCTAAAAACTTTCAGGTGTTATGAAATTTTTCACACAACACACTATTATCAGACACAACATCTAGAATGTCTTTATACATTTAAACAAACATTATAAATATTTCAAAATGGTTAGTATTGTAATTTTTAAAATTTTACAGTCATTATTCTAATAAAAAGTTTTCAATTTAATTAAAAGATTTTCAATATAATGTTAAAAATGGACAATATATAAAAAACTTTTTTAATCAAAATACATATCATATCAAATGTATACGTTTATCAAATGAGATATTAATGCAAATAAAGTTTTATGTATTATATATGTTATGTGTGATACATATTATAAATCAAACAGGTTTTCAATAGTTAGAGTTATGAATAATTATATAATTCTTAACAAATGAAAATTTACTACATATTTAAAATTGTCTTTAGTATTAAAATAAAAGTGAGTCTTTTCATATTACAGATACCAATAAAATTTTGAGACATAATTCATCTTCATTAAAATAAATGCATGTAAATATCTAACAATTACTGTAACTAATTTGCATTAAAGTCATGCAACTATTTAAAACATTTTAAGCGAACAAAGTTAGTTAAAATACACTTAATAAAAAATAAATACGAATATAGCATATGAAGAGATCCCGAAATATTTCCATTAGTCATTGAATTGCAGTTTTTTTGCACATTTACAAAATACATGTTTTATTACACATGTGAAACCTAATTTATTAATTGTTTATAATTATATTTTATTTTTAATTTTTAAATGTTTAAAGTATTTATACTTAAAGGAAAATGATTTTAGAATAGATTGAAGAAAGATTTGAAATTTAATTTTAGGATTATTTTTTAAATAAATATCCATTTTAAATTTCTTGTCTGCAATATTATTGTTTCAGTGATATTGTTTTTTAAATGGCATTCATTCTTTCAAAATTTACAAAAAAAATTACAATTTATTATATTATATATAGATTTCTTATTACTTCGTATTTATTATATTATGTATAGATTATATACACAGATTCAATTAAGTACTACTAAAATGTAAATATGTCAATGAAGAATAATGTTATTTGTTAATTAATGTTCGTAGTAGAAATTTTCTGGTTTTGAAATTAATGAGAATGCGACACAAATTTCTTTCATAATACGTTTTTATATTTTTCTGATGTTAAGTTACAGATTTCATCACAAAGTTATGATTTGGATTCTTGTGGCGATAAATTTTGCTATTTTTTCTATTTTCAAAGATGAGAAAATCATGGATGTAATTTTCTTTCCAGTCAAGTAATGATATCATTAATACCTAAATGATATCAGGAACATGTTTTTAAGTGTTCAATCTATCTTCTTGGAAAATGTATAAAATAAATAAATAATGACACTGAGAAAATCTAGCATTTTTTCCAATACCACTCAAAGAGACAGGTATAGGTATAGAGTTTTTTTAGTTTTTGATATTTAATGTAAACACGTAACATCAGAAATCCCAAATTACTTTTTTGACCAAGATAAAAAAGAGTTCTGTTCTTCAAATAGTTCAGCCATGGCGTATATTTCAAATATAAGCTTATTTTTATTATTGCAATTTTCATTCTTCACGTCAGTATCTATATTTGTAATAGCTTATAACATCATTCATTTAGCTTCAACGTTCAAATATTAGAATATAAAAGTTTGACGAAGTATTACTATTCCCTGAATATTCCATTATTACTGTATAAAATTTTGAATAAATATATGTAATTTTATTTTCACTACAATTTATTATGTTTTATAACATTAATGAGCAATACATTTCATTTTAAAATGCAGTCATAAAAAAGGAAAAAAAATCTAATACAAATATCAAAAATACATCATCGGTAATTTTTCTAACGAAAGCTTATCTTTGTGAAGGGAAAAATTTAATAATCTTGAATTAATAAATGGTGTTTTTATAATTTTGGTATTTCTTCTAAAATTCATTATAAATAATGACGGAAATATTTTTAAAAATGTAAAATTTCAGCCGACAGTATAATGAGCCAAGAACAAAGGGCAGGAACATGCAGATGTTGTAAAAAAAGTTTCAGCAGCTTTTGAAAGAGTAATTAAAAACACTAGTTACAAGTAAAAGGTGGAGCAATAGTGAAAGTGTTTAATTTCTCTTGCTGTTGATATACTAATGACGTACATAAAATACATATAAAATTAGATAGAAAAATGAAGTATAAACTTTTTAAATGTATAAATGTTTTCCTGATTTATGAAGTCATCAATCTGTATATATTATTCATGCATAAATGTTTTAGTAAAATTATACAAAATATTTTAACATTATGAAAGTTTTTACTATATATTTACATTAATCATTTGATGTAATGTGTCTCAGTAATTAGAAGGAATAAAATAAAATAAAATAAGAAAAAACACAGCAAAAATACTTATAAAAATAATAATAGTTAAAGAGAATTATTTTCTAAAACTTAATGCAAATTGATTGCTGTTTAAATAGTAAAAATGAAAATATATAAAGAATAAATTAATGAAACTTAAATATACTACTAAATTTATATTTTCCTTGTAAAAATATAAACTTAATTTGAATAAATACCAGACATTTAAACTAATTTAATTTAAACCCATGCAAAGTTTTTATTTTGAAAGTATTTTATTATGTACCTTTAAAGCAAGTTATTGATACTCAAGGAAAGCACAATTAATTTATAAAATACATTTTTCAAAAACATTGTATTTTCTACTATTTTCTGTAAGAAAAGTGCTTAGTTGGTAATTTAAGAAATTTTTTTAAGTTCTTATTAACTAAAGATACAAAGATATTACTTACATTTTATGATTAAAATGTAATGATCTTTATCAAATCCATACTGAATTTAAAATCATCTTGTCAATCGAATTAAAAAATTTTAATATAATGAAACAAACAAGTCTTTTAACAAAAGTATATTTCACATTTACACTTTAAAAATCTACATATGACAATTACAACATTTATATCTTTCTCTGTAGAAATATTTTAATAAAAATGCTTAGTACCTAATGCATTCATTTTAATATTGCAAGCGCTTTAATTAAATATTTTCTTGAACTAAGAAGTTCTTTCTCTGCGATTCTTTTTGCAATTTACTATTAAACAATATTTCTCAGTGATTTTTTTGCCAAAAAGTAAACATTTATCGGGAACATAGTTAAACAAAATGATTTATTTTTCTTCTTTTAGAAACTTATATAATAGGATAAAATATCCTGATCTTTAATTATTTCTAACACAAAAGATTTAATTACATGCTTTTTGCTTTTATTATGTATTGGGTTTAGCGAAAAATATTTACTCGGTAACAAACATTGCGCTCAAGAGCTGAACTTAATAATTTTAAAATTAATACATCATTTTTACATGTATTTTGCTTTTTACTAATAATCTTATCTGAATAAATATTGTGTACTGAAAAATAGTTACTAGTGCATTTGATAAACAAACTTTAAAAAATTTTTGTCATCAAAATAACAAAAAGCATCGAAGTAATCATTCCAGCTTGAAAAATGTTTTAATCTATTAAACAATTAGTTTAATAAAATAAAATACTATTTTTGTTAACTACTTTTAAGTAATTTGCATTTCAATGAAATTATTATCCTTTAAACATAATAATGTTTATTTGTTTATTTTCCTGTTCATAATTCTGTGTTTAAATCTAAATTGATATTTCAATGATCCATACTTTTTGACATTTTAACAATCGATGATTTTTATCATGAATATTCTTTCACCTTTGATATTATTACAAATTAAGTTTTGCTTTAAAATAGTTTTTAAGATAATATTATTAAATGAAACTCAATAATTGCTCATTATATAAGTTTTGTAGAACATAATTTGCCAATTGGCCAAGTAAATATTGTAAAAAAAATGTATCATAAATTTTTGAAAAGCTTTTTATCTAAGATACATTTATTTCCTTGTCAAAATTTAATGTTTATACTTTAAAATTATTAGAAAGAGTTTCAAGATCTTCTTATTCTCTTTTTTAAAGTTTTAATAGTTATAACAGTTTAAAATTTCTCTATTTTTACCCATTTATCTTGGAAATAATTTATAATATGTAAATGTTTCAGATTTTGCTGAACAAGAAATAACGTGTAAAATGGCAAACTTCAAATGAAAATTTTCTTAAGTAAAATGTGAGCGATTTGCTGAAATATATCTATTTGAAATATTTCCTATACAAATAAATAGAAATCAGATTACTATATTTATGTAAACACTCTCAAGAACTTTGGAACAAATCTGATTTATATGCAGCTTATTGTGAAGGGTAACTGCTATTTATGAAAGATTTATAAAACCATTACTATTTCTATCAATATAGTAATATTTTATCAATATTTCCTAAATTTCAATTGACGTTCGGAACTTTGGTATTCTGATATACATTTAACGAGTTTTTAAATCACATACTTATATGATCTACGTTATTGGTCAATCTGTTGAAACATTCGTATCACAAATGTGTTTTTACACTTACTAATGAATGAAAGTGGTTCATAATAATCAAATTCATACCACAGTTCTGATATACGAGATATTTTTTATTCAAAATTTGAAATGAGATCAAAATTATAGCTGTTAGTGAAACTATTACATTATATAAATTCTAATTACAATTGATTTTAACATGCAAAGAGAGTTTTATATAAATTCTGGATAGAAAATCGCTGATGATTTAATAATTATTAAAATCACTAGATTTATTAAAGTAAAATAAAAAATCTAAAATTTAAGTTTTTAAATTAAAATAATCAATTTGATCTTCTCTTAAATTCATATATATATATATATATATATATATATATATATATATATATATATATATATATATATATATATATATATATATATATATATATATATATATATATATATATATATATATATATATATATATATATATATATATATATATATATATATATATATATATATATATATATATATATATATATATATATATACTTTATCATTGGGGAAAAAATTAGAAAAAATATTCTAGAATTTACAAATTTTATAAGAAATAAAATGAATGAGGATAATATTTTAAATTACCTTCATTCTATTTAGATTTCATTCTCTCACTTTCATTTCCTTTTTTACCATCAATAGTCCTCCAATATAATATTAAATGTACCATCACTAGCATGAAGCCTACGATTATTTCTTTGGGGATTTAATAGCCATTAAGAAAAGCATAAATTTAGAGCATAAAAGTGAAAATTCTATGGATATAGTTAACAGAGATTGTTATATTTGAAGATTTTATAAAATACTTATAATAGCTTGCATTTAAAAAACAAAATTAAATCGGAAACAATGTGTTACTACGTGAATAATTATTCTTAAGAAAGTAAATCATTGCTTAGATCTTACATGGATTGATTGAGTAAAACAATGCTGTTAAAAGGAGCAAATATTTTGAGAAATGAATCCAGCTTTATTGGAAAAGGAAGATAAATGGTGATGGCCTTTAATTTTTAGAGAGATGTTCATGAAATATTGTCGATGAAGTCAAACTTATTGATTGCAATATAAAGAAATTGAGTTTCTCTTGTATTGGTGTAAGGTTTAGGAAAGGAACGATAATTTTCCAATTTAAATAAAAAGGGTGACACCTTTCACAAAATCATTCATTTGTAATACCTTAGAAAACTTGACATATTTTATTATTTTAATGACCTTACTGTATTGGATGACAATGAAATATTGTTAAAATTTCAGTTGTTGTCCTTTCAATATTCTGAAACTTATATATTATATCAGAACTTTGAAATCACAATAAGTATATACTTTTTACATATATGAAATTATAAGCATATTTTAATATTAGTATCCGATATAATTTTCTAGTAATAGATAGTTCTTTCATGTATTTTCTGATTGTGGTATCTCAAACTTATCAGAGTAAATTTTTTGAACTAAACGAAATATCTGTAAGCTCATAAAACTAATGATAGCAGCACCTACAAGAAGAGAGAGATTAGCATATAAGCTGTTGCAAATATTTTCTACAAAGTTAGAAAATTTTTTTGATACACCGAATAATGATTTGGGAGCAGAAAACACAATATTAAAATTAACATGACAATCCTAGTAACATGGAAAGTTAAAACAAAACTTCATTACATATATTGACACTCTGTCCGTTTTTTTCGTTGCCACTATGTGGCAACCTAAATTTTCATTACTACTAGCAGTTCGATTAAATAATTTTTTCTTATTACAGCGACAGTTTGTTCCGTTTATTGCTCTAGCTATTTGCAGTTTTTAAGAAATGTAAAATATTTTAGTTGCCTAGCATCAATTTTTGTATTCTTCAATATCATTCGCACACAATATTCCACGTGCTTAGAGTTATAAAAAATATTAAAAAAACTGATTGACAAACTTTCTTAAAGATAAACTAATTAACTGAGTTGGTGCCAAATCTGTATTTATTTAGTTTTATTTGAACATACTGAGTTTTGATGAATTCACCAAATCCATTTCGAAAAACGATTAATGTATTGTAACATTCTGAAGAACAAAGTTTATTATTTATAATGTTCATCTTTTTCTTCATACTTCTATCTACAAAATGTAAAAGTAATTTTCCTTTTCCTAACACTAAAAAGCTAAATTTCCGTGAATGCTTACTTTAAAATTATTTCAGTGTTTGGAGGTTTTTAAATATTTCCCTAACGGCTGCAGCATAAATAAGTTTTAATACGTTTTAATAATTTTAGAATTAGACAGGGAACAAATTTTTTCTTCAGAAAATACTATTCTCTTAGGACATTTATTAATGTAGTATATAAATAACGTATTTTAAACTTCGTGAAAGACTTAAAACATATAATCGTTTTGCATTTTGTAATGTTCTCTTGTAAGTCTCCTAAGCGTTAACATATTTATCCACAAAATGTTCAATAATTCTTCTAACATTCAAGACATTGATCATTTAGCTTTATTATTTTTTCTGTGTTTCTGGAATTTTTAACATGTTATTCAAAGCAATATTTTACTAAAAACGAAAATAAATGTGAACTACCAATCTCAGCAAATCTTAAAAATTTTTAGAGTAGAGTTACGCCTTTAATTCCGTGTAAATGAACTTTATCAAAAGCATGAATATTTTATGGAATAAAAATTTTACCTAGTAAGATATCTTAAATAAAATTATATTTTATCATTTCGCATCTCTTATTTCTTAAAACATTACCAAACTATTACAACGAAGCAGTTAAATGTTCATCTATAATTATATACAAAATAATGTATTTTTAATTGAATGACTTAAGTTTATATAAAAATGTTTATTATCAAGTTGTGTTGTTTATTATCTCCTAATTTTTAAAAATTATCCACTTATACAATTTCTTTTCATAATGTTATGCTTATCATTTGTGAATACGTCTAGTTGATAGAGATGGCACTAACAAAGCACTTAAACTTACTTAAAATTGATATTTATGTTTAGATCAAATCTCACAATTGATTACTAGATATATTCAACCCATTGCAGTTACTTTCTTATGGCATCTCAATTAAACAATTTGGTGATAAATTGAATATAGTACAGAAATAAAATAAATATATAATTGTATATATGGTTAGTATTTATTGTTGACAATTGGGATGTGTATTATTATTGTTTGTATCGGTAGTTTAACAAACAAAATTAATTGAGAGCTCATTAAGGAAAATATTTAGAAAATACTTTACCGTAGAAACTTCATTGTTATCAAAGTATTTCCCAACATATTTATATAAACCTTAATATTATCTTTATTTTCCTCTCCTATAAATCTCAAAAATAATTATTCAATTTACTGAAATTTCTTATTTAAAATAAAATACAATTTAATAAGAAAACTATTCTTATTTATGAGAATAAAAGTTTTTAATTATACAAATAAAAACTTAAACAACATTAGTTTTTAATTTGTATAGTTAAATAGGGTTCTTTTAATAGTGAATCAAGTATAAAATATATATTTTATTAAATAGAAAACCATTTATAAGATCTCTAAATGATACAAAAAACTACTTGTTTCATTAGAGACAATTTTAAAGTGATGAATGAAAATACTCAGAAAAGATATTTAATGTTCAACACTAAATAAATAACCATAAATTAATGATTCCTTGTAGCATTATAAATAATTTAAGTTTGTACCTTTGAAAGAGCTGTATAAAATTTTAATCTTCTATATAATTCTGAGAATAATCAGATTTACTTAGCTGCACAACTATCTTTCAATTAAAATTTGTTCACTAAAAGTAGAGCAAATTTTTCAGTATCGAACAAATCAGTGTAAAAAATATACAAACATTATTTTTATTCATAAAAGCTGAATAACATAATACAAAAGTTAGTAAAAAATAATGAAGATTTCAAGTGATACCTGTTATTGAATTTTACCAGAGAGCGATAAATTCAAAATTAAAGTAAGGCAATTACTTAAATAGCGTTTTGTATTTCACATTATTGTACAAGTCAACAGAAAATGATCTGATCTAACTATTCTGTGTCTCAATGTAATATGACATTACCGGACAATATTTTTTGTTGCTCTTCTTCCCTGATGATATCATCTTTTCCCCAAGTTCTGAGTAATCGTTGCGGAATCTATTATATCTTGAGGGAAGAAAGATAATCATTAATGTCAGAGGGGGAAGATATTGAATAACACATTCCAGTTGCGGCTAAATGCAAGGACTGACCTCGGGTGATTATTATTGAGTGATATTGTATCTTGATTCATGTATGCTTCCGTTGTCTAATGCACAATGTTTCTTTTTTGCTAAATATTTTTGGATTATTATTTGTCAATTGCCTGAAGAAATATGCATAAATGAAGAAATTATATAAGGCATTGTTAGAGTTGCATAAGCTCTCGGCATTTTTGTTTCTTGTTACATATCCCAGCTATATCATATCTAAGAAAAATTATATTTTGGAGTTTTTAAACAAAAATGTGCATTCTGAGTTAGTTATTTAATATAAAATTCTAATAACGTGTTTTGAAATGGGATAAATACAAAGAAATAAATTTAATATTAATGAATATTTTCAATTTGTTATCGTTAATACGCTTAATATTATATCATTTTTATTAAATAGAAAATTATGAAATTATTTTTCTCACTTCATTATTCACTATATTACCAAATTTCTAAGAAAACATAATCAGTAAATTAATTTCAAAAGAGGTTTAATTGTTTGTAATGGATAGATCAAATTAATTTAATATTAAAGAAAAATATTTTTTTGCTTAAATATGGTAAGAAAAATTTTCCTCTTTTTGGTTTGAGTTCGCAAATATACTTTTTAATAAAATTGTATGCATTATTTCAAAAAAAAGGAATTTAGCTAAAGATGTTTGAATTAAAAGATGAAATATATAAGAGTTGGTTGGATTTGTATATAAATTGATCTGAAATAACAAGTTATTCTAATCTTTAATATATAAAAGAGTTACTATAAATAAATGTAATTTCAAATAATATCAATTCATATCAAACGAAATTAAAAAGAAAGAAAGCATAATTCTTCAAATCATTCGTTATTCTAATGATTCTTACATAAGCACATTCAAAATTCTAATGATAGTTACATTTTTGTCATTTGTAGTTTTCGTTACACAGAATGAATTTTTGAAATACACACTTGAATAAAATGAATCATTCAAGATTCTAGTTTTAACAAATGAAAAAGTAGTAAATATATTATAAAAAAATCGCATTTTACGTTTTATTCAACAACATTTAAAGTGATTAATTTACTTAAAATATTATATTTGTTTCTATTAATCATAATTAAGAAGAAAAGAAAGATATTCACATTTGTACTCTTAAGAACACATTTAAAGAAAAAGGAAAAAAATACTGAAATCAGTTCAAACAAAAATAAATTTTAAAGTTTTTAAATATAGATACTTTAAAATTGATGAAAGTTTCAAGCACATTTTATTTAGAAAAATAACAATTTACATTTATAGAAATAGTTAATCTTTTATTATTCAGTTTGACATACAGGCATTGTTTTATAATGTGTTTTTTATAATGAGAAATGCTTTATGAATGTAAATTATCAATTAAATAACAAGTATTATTTAATCATATAAAGAAATAAATTTATGTAGAAATGAGTCGGCAAAAAAATATTATGTTCATAAAAGAGTCTTTCAAAATTATTATAGAAATTCTCTTAATAGTGAAAATTTCCTTTATTTCAAAAAATTCTATAATTTATAATAACAAAATATAGCTGGTTCATTAAATTAAATATCAAAGGAAAAATTATAATTTTGAACATTTTTTCGATTAAAAAATAAGAACATTAACTAAATTTTAAATTTCATAATTTTCTGAGAAGAAATCTGAAAATTCTTTAATTTAAAAGAATGATTTCTTATAAATTAAATTTTTTTTCTTACAAGCACTATTATTTGCGAAATATTTGTTCTTGAAAGATTATTGGGTTAGAAATATCAGATTTTAGTTTCACAGGAGAGAAACTTTTGAATAAAATTGCCAAAAGAAAAATATCATTTTCATAAAAAAATATATAAATGTAAATCTAGTTTTTTTTCACATTATTGATTCCAGTGAAATTTTAAATTTTGAAGTAAAACAAATATAAGTATTAACATAATTTTGAAAATATCTCTAAGAGTTGATCGAACAGAACCCAATACATTTTATAAGTAAGTTTTACCTTTTAATGTAATTCAAGAAACTTGTGTTTTTTATATTTTTGAATACATTAAATGTATTTTTTAATGTTCGAATAGAAGTCTATCTAATTTATTTAAAATATTATGCTAATTAAAGGAATTTAGTTAAACAAAATAAATAAATTTTAGCTAAAAATCTAATTGGTATGTATCGCTTTTATAAGCGATTCTACAAAATAGAGTTTTTAGTTAAATTTAAATGCTTTATTTTAATTTTCACAATGTGTTTTTAAATGCAAATGCATTTTTAAATGTATTTATAAGCACTTCATTAATTATTACTTAAAGATTAAACATATCTTTGTTATAACTTGATTTTGAATAAAAATTATTATAAAATTAAAGCCTTCGCGGGATAAGCAACTCAACAAAAATTAATGAGAAAATATACAGTACTGAAAATGTTATCAAGTAATAGCAACCAAATTCAATATAGCCTGTAAAATACATCCATACAAAAAATACTTTTTTGAATTTATTTAATTAGTATATATATTTTGTAAAAATAGGTAACTTACATTAAAAAAACTAGTATTTTCTATTTTTTAATTTTAAGATCTCTTACTTTCATTTTATGCACATTTATAAACATTTATGTCATAATTTTTTACATATAAAGAATATAAATCAGATGAAATTTATTTTTTAGCCAGGTCTAATATAAAGATAAATAATATTTTCATATAAAACTATCAAAGCACCAAGTTTTAATAAATGAATCAATGAAACAGCTTTTATTTTATGGTATCAAATTAGAGAAATTTCAAATATTACTCTGTTTAACAAATGTATGGAATACTTATACAATTAAATTATGTATATTATGTGTGCGAATATCAGATACGATTATGTAAATAAAACATGCTTTGCTATAACAATACGAGGGACATTCTCTGCTCGAACTTATTTTACTACGTGTGGATTTAATGGGATAAATATTTATATAAGCAGGGTAAACATTTTTAATAATCAAATACTAAATAAAATACATAACAAAGGAACAGTAATAGTCAGTCTCGCAATTTATGTAAATTGCATTAACACATCAAAGCTTGTTAACATATCATTTAAGTTTCAATTAATAAAGCTTATATGTATTATACATTCATTGGCATTGCGACCTTTAATCTAGAGTACTTTATATCATAATATGCCTGTTTTTTCTTATTCAATTCATTATTAGTGAAATACATAATAGTACGTCAAATTATTGTGACTTTTCTAGACCTGGAAATGCTACAATTCAAACAGAATATTTAGGCACTGTAAATCAGCAGCATGTGGAATTAATTATTTAATATTAATTTCTCATTAACTTATAATAAAAGCTTTGCACATACATTTGCGTTTAAATGTACATGATTTTTTCTTAAAATTAATTTATTCATTCTTCACAGAAAATATATGATATCTTAAAAAGTAAACAAATACGCTACCTTCTATAACACTTAAGCAATAGAATTTTGGAAATAATTGTTTTTGAGCATGTCTGAAAATCTGTATAATATTTTTTCAAATGAAATACAAAGCAATCGCATGATTGCTAGCGAAATGTTAATAAATATTACATACTGATATTAAATATGTAATCGTACTTAGGGAAAGTGATGGAACTCTGTAATCATAATTTAACTATATGAAATATATTTTTATGCATGAAATGATTTTTTTTACAAATGAAATAATACTTTAAAGGTAATTTAACATTTAAAACTTCTGTTATTTGTATATATAGTAATGAGCAATCTATATTTAAAAAAAAGTAATTAATACCTAGTGGTAAATTATAAAAAAGTGATTCAGAAATAAAAAAATCAATGCAAATTTTTATTCATGTGTATATTAAGCAAATGTATGAATTTGGTCCATTGATTTTGTTAAAATATTGAAAATATGCAAGGCATGTTTTTGGGAGGAATTTGAAAAAACTTCTATTCACTTGCCATTAGAAATTAATTGCGTTGTAAGCTAAGTATTTATATGTAATTATAATTTAATATATGGAATATTTGACACATGTTTGTTATTCAACCTAATTTCATCTTAAAATACTGAATTAAGTAAATTTTATAGATTTATAACTATAAGTTTTAATATAATATCATCAGTTTAATTGGTATAATTTTTTTGTATTTTTTAATTTGGAAATTTTGAATTTTATTATCATTTATGAAATAATTCCCCAGGTAACAATGTTTTTTTTAGAATTTGATCTTTCTGATTTAGCTAACTATTCAGTAATAATTTTATTTCCAATAAACTGCACTTTTAGAAGGTATTCTAAGGGAACTCTTAGAAGTCTAAGAAAAATAATAGGGATTTTATTTATTGTTTTCCTTAAATGGGAAAGAGGAATTCCCTGTTCTTATTCAACAAGACTGGTAACAATTTTTTTTATCTGCAGCTAAATTGTTTTGCTGAATCCAAACATCTATTTTCATTTATCGTTTGCAAGGTGTCATTCAGCAGCAATTGTGAAGAAGAATCTGTTTGCTTTCGAAATAAATAACGCTTCCGCGAAATTCCATTTAAGGTTAAATCTGATTTAGACGTAAGTGTTATGAAAAGCTATCTTCTAGGAAGCGTGCTTTCATTTGAAGCATTTTTTTGCTTGTTAAAAAACGCTTACAGTTTTTATCGAATATTAATTGCCTTTCTCAGAAAATGAAAACAATGATGTATTTGAATCGAATTCTCTTCCAGTTTGACTTTGATAAAAAAAATAGATTTCAAGTGAAATTTTCATGAAACAGAAAATCAGAATAAATATATTATGGCAAAGAGAATGGGGAATATTTCTTTAAATGTGAAATCTGCCAAATGCATTTTGATTTATTCCATATCTTTTATGAAGTACTGTCCAATAAATCTGACATAAAAGATTTATAATTATTACTCAAATTTTTCTAGCAATGAATATATTTCTGACATAAAAATATTCGTATTAAAAGGACATTTAATTTTGGTTTAATTTGGTTGTAAAGGTTTTTATTCTCACATTTGTTAAATATTATTTTTCTGAAAAAATATTTTTCTATTACGAATGATATTTTAATAAAAAAAACATTTAAAACCATAAAGTTTCCAATTTCATTAGAAACTATATAAATCTTAGAATATGAAATTGAAGAAAAATTTAGAAATGAAGATTAAATTCGTAATTTGCAGTAAAATTTAATTTTTTTATTAATTAATTCGAATTTATTAGAATACATGTAAAGGTTTACATATTTTTATATGCATTCTCTTCATATATTCTCAGAAAATAACAAAATAGTATTCTTTATTTTCTCTATTCTTTATCTGCTATTCTTTATTTTTTTTATCCAAATAC
Source organism: Latrodectus hesperus (assembly GCA_037975125.1). Taxonomy (NCBI): domain Eukaryota; kingdom Metazoa; phylum Arthropoda; class Arachnida; order Araneae; family Theridiidae; genus Latrodectus; species Latrodectus hesperus. The sequence continues at coordinate 115,710,272 of CM075853.1, forward strand.
GGATGATAACCATTAGAAGCTCATTGAAAATACAAATAATAACACTATTAAATATCTTTAAAAATGCATTCCTTAGTACATTTTCATTTTTTTGTATTAATGATGATCGTTTTACGTCTCTTATATCTTAAATTCTGTAAAACAGGTGTATTATTCTATAAATATATTTATTATTGCTTGCTTTGATTGTAATACGATATAGTAGGAATCACTTAATATATATTATAGTATAACATGAAGTTTTTATATTCTTAATAGAAATTATAAAATGTAATTTGATAGGAATATTTCATCAAAGTTAATATATTTGAGAATACAAACATTGCTCCGAAATTGACAAAAATCTTCTTTTCGTTTGTCAAAATCATATTTTGATTATTTCTCTATTTAAGTGAAATTAATGTGATTAATACTATGACAGAAGTGTTGATGAAATTATTCTCTCCATCGCTATTTTTATACTTTTGTTAATTATTTTTTAAACATGTTCTATGAACATTTTAAAGTATTAGAAATGTGGGTAAAATTTGAATTCTACAATTTGAAAATAAGAAGCTTAGAAAATATTATTATATAAATGTTTAATCAAAAACTCGCAATAATACTCGTGTTTTATATAAAAAAAGAAAATAATTTAAAAAAGAAAAAGCAATAATAATAAACAAAATAAAAATTATAAAATAAGCTATATTTGAAGAAACTTCATTTAGTTTGAGTAACAAGAAAGAGTATCTAACTTTTAAAACGTCATTGCAATATGACAGTTTTTTAATAATTTCTCAATTGTAGGTTTAAAATTTAAAAAGTAATATTATATGATTATCACCTTTTAAGAAGATTTATCGTTAATTCAATAATATTTTACTAACCACTGTGAATAAAGATATATATTTGTTTTGTCATTCCAAATAATTATAATATATTTAAGCTTTGATTTTTTATAAGATTTTATATTAATATCATTTAATCTTTCATTTTACTTTCAAACAAAATTTGCGTTTGGATTTCTGTTACATAAATTATTTAATTCGATATTTACATTAATTTTTATTCCTAAGATTTTTAATTCAAAAATATATTTAAGCTATAAGAAAATTAGTTTTGAGAAATAACTTTAAATGTTTAACTCATTTCTAGACAATAGTTCAGTTATTAATAATAATAGCAATTTCACTATAAAAAATATTCTTCTTATGATGAAATTAAATTCCGAAAATATATTAATTAGAATTTACAATTGCAAACATTTTCACCATATTTAAGTAGTATTTTACAATCAAATTTTTCACCGGTAAATATTTAATTTGTATTTGAAATTACATTCTTAAAATGTATAATTGGCTAACACTACTCTCATCACTAATTTTCTGAGCTCCAGTGGCTCAATAGCTTCACGCCGCTTCCCGTAAGCTCAGCAAAGTGAAGCATCATTGGCCGCGGGCAGTCGTTGGGAGGGTAACCACGGTGTACTCTCCTTTACTGGATTGCTGGAACAACGTGGATTGGGGACGTGTCCATATTAATATGTGACGCCCAAAGTCCTTCCGCTGGTGTGACGTAGATGTGGAGAGGAGGGTGCCAGCTCAGGTGTGGCCTCGTCACCTGACCGTGGTTCAAAATTACGAGGCACCTTAAAAAGAGCAATGTCGTGCTTTCACCTTACCTTCGTGGAGACCTGATCCAAACGAAAGACGCTCTCTATTGACTTAATTCGCACAGCCAAATGCATAGCGAGCTTGGATTGTCCAAATGTCATAAGCAACAACAACACTAATTTTCTAAATAATAATATATACTCAAAATTATTTATTAAAAAATTAAGTAAAAAATCTGCAATTAAAAAAATATAATTTCCTATTGATTTCTCTTACTATTTTGATTAAATTTGCGCTATTCAATAAAAAAAATACTATTTTTTAATGCCCTGCTTATTAGGACATTTCAATTATTTCGCACTATGAGAGATGGAAGTGAGGACAATTTGTATAGTGGAGCATCCAATTCGTGTGCTGTTATTGCCCACAAAGTGGACAAGTTTTCGTGATTTACAAGTAGAAACCAAACAGAAGACCTCCAGACATAGCCCGCCACTCCCAGAGGGATCAGTTTTCATGCAGGATATTGCAACCACGACTTATTTTACAGTCGCTATTAGATAACGTGAAGGACCTTCATTTGGGTCGGCATATGAACTCGCTACCTTCTGAAAACGAGAGCGAAAGCCATAACTTTAACTGTCCAGTACATAAGTACTCTAGAGAATAAATAAAAGAAATAAAAATTACACTTAATTTATTACTGATTCCGCTTTAGAAATGAACATGAAATAGTTTGCACATTCAATTGAAACCAAATTAAATTTCAAATTATTGATTATAAATTTATCTAAAAATACAGTGCGTATTATAATTATACAATTGGAAATATTTAATTATTTTACACTGTTCACATTCAATTGCATATTGCATTCAATATGAGTAGCCAACTCTTCACGTTATTATAATTTCCTTATTTCTTTCATAATAAATGAGTTTTAATTAAAACTTGTATTTTTTTATAATTTTAATAAAGACAGTTTTAATTTTTTTAATTACTCGGATAGTTAGAAAATTTATACTTTGAACAATTTAACCTAAATTCATAGTTAAAAGCTTTTCTTTATACTAATGGCCATACATTTTCAGTAATATAATAAAGAAACAGATTTATCATGGATTTCAAAAGAAAAAAAATAAGAAAATAAAAAAAAATTTGTATAAAAAAAATTTAGGTTTTTTAAACAAATATACACACATAAATTTATCTATCTTCATAAAGTTTTAAGTACATCGCTTTAAAGCTTGCCCATTAAGTACTGAAATTTCCGGAAGTTAAAATGCTAATGAGCCACACGGATTGCGAGCAATAAGATCATATTACTCTTTGCTAACTCTAATAAACTTTTCAAGATCATCTAAGAGCTTAGAAATTCTTTATTTACCCTGCCTTTAAAGTAAATCTCCAGAGTATTTTGCTTTGAATATATTCCTAAGTCATTACGGAGTCCAGACTACTCACTAAGAGACGTCAAAACTTGCTATTTCTTTGAAATATGACCGCGACTGTCAATTGGAAAGACATTTATAAAGAGAAAGAAATTATCCCGCATCTAGAAAACTGATTTTCTGTATTTATTACTTGGGATTCGTATCTCAGAAGAAGGATTTACCGTACCTCGGATCCCTAAAGATCCAGTTTATTTTTTCTTATGTTTTTCACGAATAGCCACCAAGCGTGCAAACGTCATCGATCAATCTAATATGTCATCAACTTCATCTTAGATAACTTTAGCGATGTCATTAGCGACTGCGAAATTGTTAGAGTGGAAAAAGTTTGGAGAATGTGTGATTCAGGACATGAATTGGGAGGCAACAATTAGGAGAAGGAACAAACTTAGGCGTAAATATTAACACCAGAGTATTTTATATCTACGATTAAGTACTTAAATTTAAATTAAAAATTAGAATTGTTTTAATTAATGTTTTTGATTCTAAATCTTTTTAAAATTGTAAAAACAGTTTTGTTTTTAATATAATATAATTCTTTATTTATAGAGAAAAACTTTAATTTCTGTTGTTTATATCTTTTTTCACACGTATTGTTCTTGTACAAGAATATATTTATGTATCGATATATGAGTTATCATCAAAAATTGATAAATGTCCTTCAGAACACATAGTGTAAAATTATTTGTAAAAGAAGATTGTTTCAATAGTAAAAGCGAAATAATTATTGTTATCTGCAATTTATCTGGTTGCATATATTTTCAGAAATAACATTCTAAATTAACTTAAAACTATTGAGAGCGTATTGTATGAAAAACATTTTAATCCTTTGCAGTACTCAAATTTATATCCTATGCTATGCTATGAAGACTTAAAAATATCTCTTAGTTATTTAAAATTGCAGATGGAAACATGCTTGAAAGATATCGGTGACTCTATATCAGATATCTGAATGTTAATGATTGTTTACAAGATTATACTACATAATTGCACATTTAAATATCTATATTGCACTCTCGGTTTAAGCAGATTGCTAAAAAAATATTGGATACATATCTAATTAGTGGCTTGGGCACTTATGTTTAGCATCTATAACTTCTTTTATATTTTAACATTAAAACCGCAACTCAATGTAGAACAAAAAATAGATATTTTTGTAAGATAAGTATGCTTAGTTTTTATCATATCAATATGTTTAGATACGATCAAACATAGTTTCTTTTATGCGAATTAAGAGCTGAAATGTATGCAATCATTTTAATTACACCAAATAAATATAAGTAAATTATTTTCACCCTATACGTCCGGTTTTATAATTTTGTAAGAATTAAAATAACTATAGTATTTTACATATAAAACCATTGAAAAATATATTAATTTATCTAACTGTGGACAAATATGGGATTAGAAATCAATAGAATAAGAACAATTTCTCAAATTATAAAAAAATGTGCATTACTCTAACAATTATCATGTTAAAAAACTTTCAATGATTTCCGATTGAAACATTTGAAATTCCAATTTTTTTTCCATTTTAAAAACTTTGAAATAATTATAGCAAAAGCATTTATTTTTAAAACAATTAAATAACCTAATGAAACATGCAATTAAACTAATACTTTCTTGATATATATTTTTTTATAACTTAACCATATTCTAATTTTATAAAAAAAATATTTAGGTTAAATCTCTGCAGGTATCAATTATTTGTATATGTATGAAAATAAGATTCAGAAAATAGCAAAAAAATATGTACATCAAATTTAATCTATCTACACATTCTATATAGTGTTGCAGAAAAGAAATTTGAACTGTCACACAACTGAGTGTTATATATATATATATATATATATATATATATATATATATATATATATATATATATATATCATATATATGTGTGTGTGTGTGTGTGTGTGTGTGTGTGTGTGTGTGTGTGTGTGTGTGTGCGTGCGTGTGTGCGTGTGTGTGTGTGTGTGTGTGTGTGTGTGTGTGTGTGTGTGGTGTGTGTGTGTGTGTGTGTGTGTGTGTGTGTGTGTGTGTGTGTGTGTGTGTGTGTGTGTGTGTGTGTGTGTGTGTGTGTGTGTGTGTGTGTGTGTGTGTGTGTGTGTGTGTGTGTGTGTGTGTGTGTGTGAAAAGTAGTATAACCGTGCTAAACAAGAATAGTGTGTGTATTTTGCAGTGTCAATGATTACAGTTAAGAGTTAGTTACTTTCATGAACAGAATATTTTTGACAATAAAGCAATTCGTAAGCCACTTTTCGCAGCTGTTGAAGTAGTCATCTACAGTTAGTTACATTTACAATACCCAGTTACTTGATAAGTGGAAGAAAGTAATATCGTCAGATGAATCTCTTTCTTACTTCAGTGACAAAAAAACGGTAGGGTGTTTGAAGTACACCTACACAAGTCTATGCTCATGAATAATGTCTTCCAGTTGTGTCAAACATGAGCATATTTATGACTTGATGTGGACATCCGTATCGTAAGTTCTGCAGCATCATTCAAATTTTAAAAGGAAAAATCTCTTGGTAGAAAGACATTTTATAGTTGACCGGGTCTTTTCCTTGATGGGAATTTGGTTTCATTGAGAAATTACAATTTTCAAGGTTTATTATTTATGTATCCGTTCAGAAGGAATAAAGTGCATACAAATAATATATTCTTCATAAATCTTAGGTATTTGATAAATATGAGGATAATTAAAAATCAAACAACATAACACACAAAAAACAACATAAATACAACATAACACATAACATAATAAAAAACAACATAACATAATAAAAAAACAACATAACACAGCATTAAATCTGCATAAAATGTGCTAAGGAATATAGCAGGAATTAAACTGAAGAATGAGATATTTGAGGCATTCTACGGTAATTAAAATGTATCTGCAGTCATAATAAGAAAATTATGCTAATCTAAATTGAAAGTGTTATGATTTACTGCGTTTTTCTGTATTTTTCTAACATTTAAAATCTGAAACTAATTATTTCAATTTGGATACACTATTATAATTCAAATCATGATAATTCATTTTATCAATAAATATATTATAATTTCAGTGTCTTTTTGTAGAAAGTATTAAAATACCAAGGCTTCGAAATGAAATATTGAAAACTTTCATGAAAAGTATGTTTGGCAACTATTTAAAAAAATCACAATATTTAAGCATTTTAAATTAACTAATCAAATACAAATTGTTTCTAAGCCAATCAACAGTTTCATTTATTTAAATGCAATAAATTAAATATGAAAAGATTTTTTTATTTTCAATTACATTTCCAACAAAATTCATTAAATCAGAAAATTATTCCAACATATTTCATTAATCATAATAAACTTATTATACCACTGGGATTATTTTTCTAAGGCAGTTGTAATAAAATGGTTTCTGAAGCCATTAAGACAGTCAGCCCCACTACTAAGTTTTTTTCAAATGTAGCAATTCATAATCGCTTGTGAACAGAACTATCAAAAACAAACTTAAGATATTAAAATACAGCAATCGTAACCAGAAATGAGAAAATTTGGCGCAAGACACTTGGCGACCATTGCAACAGTAATTTTACCCAGAAGATTTAATATGACATAAACTACGTATTATCTCTCGAGCCAATAAGAATTCACGGGGTTTCCAGTTTATGACCTCCCTCATAAACCCCTCTGTATCACTGCATCCCAAGAAAAAAGACGTCACTAAAAAAACCCATCATGAAGTATAGGTCCTTTTCTACTTTCTAAAGAGTGAACTGTTAGTTTAAGAAACCATTATTTTTCTCATACGGTTGTTCGTATTAGCTGTTTTATGTTCCTTGGTAAAATATAGTATCAACATTCTTTGATATTTATGCTAGTATAAAAGAACCTTATGTATATGCGCATTAAAATTTATGAAATCCAAAGATGTATCCTCCGCAGTTCATCAAAGTTCAATAGACTGAAGCAAAAGATTTGAATTCATTTAAATAAATGAAATCAGCAAAAATGTCTGAGTTTAATATTTTCTAATTCGAACATATTTTACCAGGTTGAAAACTGAAACCCAAAAAGTGAGACGAAACAAAAATTTGCCATTTGATACAACCTTCATTTTTTTTCCTTTCTAATAAAGTAGCGTTTTTTAAATTAAACTTTTATTTGAATTTCAAAGAAATATTTCTAATAATATTAATTCAAAATTCTTTTGAAAAATTGCTATGGGATGTATTAGATGTTATAAGCATTAGATATTTTCAAATAAATCCTCTCATACCTTATAAATTGCAGTGCAGTTTATTAACCCTACACACTTGCTACACAGGAGAATATTAATTAATAAATAGATTATAATAGTATATATACTATATAATATTAGTACAATATTGATATTAGAGTATTATATACTTCCTTTTTTAATCCCAATAAACCACAAAATTTCTGAAGAGTATATTTAAATAGAAATTTTAGAAATCACATGAAATATGATTAATATCATTTATTTCTCATCTAACTAGAATGATGAACATATAAAATATTCCAATATTTCATACAAAATCATATTTTAACTTATTGCAGAGTAATGACTTTTTGTATGATGAATTTCCCAATCAATCACATCCCATAAATAGATTATAAGAATAAATGTATGAAAATGTGTTCTACTTAACTAGTATGAATTGCTTTACATTGTAGTTTAAGGCATTTCTTAAGTTTCCTTATTTGTAATATTTTTCATAAATATTTTTCGATGTATGAATGATATTATAATCAAAATGACACACAATAAATAATAAGTACAAACACTGTATTTTGTTTAATAATTTTGGGTTTTTCCATGTAATGATGCCATTTGATTTTTGCGTCTTATCACGTGATATTCACCATGCCATAGGATCAGTAGTTTCTGATATATTTTGAAGGATTGAAACAGTCGAACATTCACTTTAACACAGAAAACTACTGAATAATATATAATTTTGCTCTAATAAATTGTCTTCCTGAGAATGCCATAGATAACCTGAAATAAGAATGTTATAGATAACCTAAAATAAGAATGAAGAATGCTATAGATAACCTGAAATAAGAATGAACAATGTCATAGATAACCTGAAATGCAATTGCTTATTTTTACTTTTCTTAACATTAACAATTTGCTTTATTTAATTTCTCTTTTGACACTAAGAGGACTAATGTAAGTTCTTAGAGTGTTATTGTTCAATCTCTGTCTTTTTTCTTAAATTTTACCATAATATTTCTAAAAATTTCCTCATAGTTCAATCTACTAATGATATAAAAAAAGAAATAAAGGTTCAAATAGCTATTACATAATATGGCACAGTTTCGTATGAAGGTCGCTGAAATATTTTTATAGCATTTAAATTTTATTTAAATTTTAAAACTGCATTTAATGTTCGAAGATATATTTTTTAATTTAATTAAATGTAAGAAAATTAATTTAAATGCATATTTGTGCAGAACAAGCCTAGATATCTGATGAATGGTTAGTTTTCAGGTATTCCGTTTTACAACATTTGTGTTTATTTTCTTCTCGGTCGCTAATTTCTGAGCTCTTCTGAAATCCATTTTAAAGTAAAATTCTTAGTAATATCAGTATTTTTATGCAAAAAAAACTATAAAATTTATAGCAAAACCAATTGCCGTTGAAGCAAAAATTTTAAGTTAAAATTAAAGCAAATTTTATTTTTTAGAAAAAATGTTTACCTAAATATTTTGTTATAAAAAATCTAATAAATAAAAATAACATGATAAAATTCTCGTATTTTTAAAGTGACATACTGTATACCTTTTTCAATAAAAATATCAATAAGAATAAAAATTTACAATTTGCTAATATTTTAATTGTGATTACCTGAATTATAATACAAAAATTTTCAAAAATATGTTTAATTTCAAAAATAAGTTTCTGCAATAAAATTTTAGAAAAAATAATAAAAAACTTTAAGTTGAAATTATATTAATCAAGGGACCATGTATTCTATAAATATTTTATATAATTGTTATGGCGAAATTTGGGTATATTTTACATTTCATATATTTTCTCTAATTATATACTTATCTATTCAATATAATCACATGATATATATCACTTTAAATATATATTTTATTAGTTTAATAAAAAATAACAAGATTTATCCAAGAATAGTTTCCTACTATTTCTATATTTTAATGAACAGTGAAGTCCATTTACAGAAAAGGGTGAAAGAAACATTTTTACTTAATCAAAGGAAACCTAAATCGTTTTATGTAATTTATGAATCGTGTTTCTAGAAGCAATTAAGTCTGAAATGGATGTTTTCTCATCTTAGGTAAGTAACCCACATAATTATGGTCTTACAAATGGATCAAAAATGTTTCTTGCGTTATAAGCCCTGTCATTCTGCTATAATGATGGTGATAAGACTAACAACCTGTGAATTATTTCTATTGAGACATTTAAGTTCCATGTAACATTACGCTTATAAGAAGGAAGAATTAATAGTATCCAATTTCATTGCTGTTGTAAGCGGTCCACAATGGGTTTAAGTGGTTATTGCTTAATCCTTAACAACAAATTCCTTTTTCTAAGAATATTGGACTCAATTGAGATGTAAGAAATAAAAATTAAGGTTGTTTTCCAAATTTTGTTCCCTTTATCCAGCAAATAATAAAATCGAATGACGCATTGTTTAAAATATTATAAATAATTGAAAGCAACTTTCAAAACTTATTTAAAAGTAATTTTTATATACTCAAATTTCAATTAGTAAGGTGCAATTAAAATGAGTTAATACCCCAAAACGAAGTATATGAATTAACAAAAGATTTCTCCATCGAAGATTTTTTTGATTACCTAATAGCAAATTTCAGCATTAACTTATATAATCCTTTTCCGTTATATCTATATAAGAATATTTTTTAATAGCCATGTTATATAATATTTATTGAATAATATTTTCTCAAAACTTAGTTTGTTAACTTTTTTTTAATTTTTAATATTTTAACATATTGTTGCATAATTTTCAAATTTCAAATTTAAAAAAATTGTTCCAAGCTTTTTTTATATTCGAATAATAAATTTATTCCCTTCTTTCTATAACATAATAAAAATAATTCCTATTTAACTTTAAATAAAAGTTACAGAATATACTGACATTTAATTCATATTTTCTAGCTTTGAAATTTCTGCAACTTGCAAAAAACTTGTTGTCAGAATTCAAAATTTAAAATACTATTCCATCAAAATTTTGAAATATATGAGGATATTGTATCACATATTTATTCATTTAAAAAATTCAAAAGAAATCTAAAAACTATACGGAATTAGTACAGTTTTGTCTGTTTACCAGAAAAATTTTTAACAGTAAATAATTTTTCCTTACTTAATTACATGATTATTTTCTCATTATTTTTAATTAGAAAATTAATCCACATAAAATAAGTTGTAAATCACAATGTTTGTTAATACGAGTGATTATAGATAATCAAATGCCATATTTTCACGTTTTACAATATATCTCATCTATCAAATGCAACATTTTTTGTTTGTCAGAGTTCAAAATTTTAAATTTACTTCATAACAAAAATTTTAAAAACATCAAATTTTTTTACATTTTTGACAAAAGTTGAAAACTTTCTCAGAACTTTATGGAGATTTCCTCAGTTGTGTCACTTTCTTTCCTGAGATCCTACAAGAGAAAGTGGGTACACACATTATTAAAAGAATGGATGAATGGAAGGGGGTGATCTCGAGAAACCATCTCTTGACACGGCATTGGCGGACAAAAGGAAACCCGCAGCATCTCCATTTAAAATTCATTTAAGAGTGTGCACCACCGAAAGGGATAATTAGCCCCATTTATGAAAGAAGCCGACTGCTACTAGAATGCGTGGCGAATCTCAATTTTCCACGCCTCTCTCTCCTTTTACCCAGGTGAAGGAATAAAGACAGAGTTTCAATTTATGGACCACGTTTTGGAGAGCCTGTGAAGCGGAAACTTCATTGCAAAATTTATTTTAATTACGCAGTTACGCATTTTAAAGCTTCTCGTATTTGGGTTATACTTTCAAAAATTATTTCATAATTCGCAAAATAAATTTTGAATTTGGGAGATCACCCTACTTTAACCAATTCGTTGAATCCAGGTAAACTATTTTCTCTCTCACAGTATTAATTACAGATTTAAAATAGGAGAATTTTAATCTGCTCTTGCTTATGATGCCCAATATACTTTTACTTTGTGCTTTGTGCACGTACATATACACATTTTACAAACACACGCACACACACACACACACACACATACATATATATATATATATATATATATATATATATATATATATATATATATATATATATATATATATATATATATATATATATATATATATATATATATATATATATATATATATATATATATATATATATATATATATATATATATATATATATACATATGTATATATGCTGGAAAATATTATAAATAAATTAATATTATATTGTTATTTAACTCATTGAATTGTGTATATCCCTTTAAATAATTAGATACATAAATATATGTTTTTACCATGTTACATGCAATTTATGCTCAAAATAAATTTTCTTATATGTTACATAACATTCTGTTATGTTAATACAATTAAAAATCATATTTATGTGTTTTTCTGAAGTCTGCAAGACTGTTTTAAAGAATTTTTCATTAATTTCTGGCTAATATTAATGTTATGTTAATAACGATTTATTATACATCATTATAGTTTACAGGAGCTTTTAACAAATGAACAGAAAATATGATATATCATTTGGCATATTTTTAAGCAATTTTCTCACCAACTATTTTTAAACTTTTGACTTAAATGTAATGTTTATTACACTTTCACAACATCGATTAATTTCTAATATTTGAGATACATTTTTGACTCTCAACATGCTTTTTAAATTAGTAATATCTTTACTAACATGTTATCTTTTTGTTTTTAACATCGCATTTATCTAGCTATTTAATTCTATAATAAAAAATAAAAATTATTTATCTTCTGATTCATAATATATATATCAATAAAATTTCTGTAAAATTATTAAAGATTTTTTTATAAAGAAACAAATATTGCAAGAAAATCTTTTATAAGAATTTCTTTTTAACATTTTTTATTAAATCTCTAAAAATATATTGATAATTAAATATATTTTAAATTATTAGATCATACTACACAAATGCATTCATTGATACACATTTATATCAATTATTGACATATGATTCATTGATATACATTTATATCAATTTTATATCAATATTTTATTCATTTTATACAGCTATTTTATTCAGCTATTTTAAATATTTGGGATTCTCATTTTTAAAGAATTATATTTGACTATGCAATAACGAATATGTTCATATGATTTAAATTATTGTATTTTCAAATTCTGCAACAAAAGCAGAATATTATTAATTTAATTGTGATTCAAAATTCTATATTTATTCTCAGTTTTAAAAAATAATTTTATTTCATTAACACATTTGATTGCTGTTTTTTGTTTAAAAATATCTTCAATTTAGTAAATCAATTGTAATTCATTTGTAAACTTTAACTCCAACTCCCATATAACGTTAAAATGAGTTTAGATGATGACCATTGTTCTATATACTCAAATCTCATCCTTTGTTGCGTCAGTATTTGACAGCAATATGTTCTGAATATGTATTGAGGAATCGTATTTATTGGACAAGTAGAGATAGTTCATCTGATATATATATATATTTACAATGGAAAACATTGTGAGAATACATGCAATATAATTCATTATATCTAAGTATTCAAATATAATTATATACAAGGCACTCTTCCGAATGTAAATTATAGGCAATCTTTTATTTGGAAATTATTGAGTTCTTTGTGCAAAATTAGTTAATTTATGTAATATACAAAATAAACAAAACTATTTATTTAACCAATCTTGTCCTTAACTCACATTAGTTCAATCCTTCTTATAAAAAAGATATTTCCCTTAATTAGATTTAAACATTGACTTATCTAAAACTAATTAATTACATAACAGTATCATATTCCCAAATGTTCAATAATTAAGGATTTCTACAAACTTAAAAATTAAACAAATCTCAATGATTTGTTACTAAATACCATGGTTCAAGATAGATATTTAGAGGAATTGAATAGTTAGATATTGCTTATATTAAGAATGCGAAAAATGAATTATATTGATTTTTGTTAAATTCAATTAGTTAGATTAAAATAATATTTAATTATTTTAATAAATTAATATAATATTAAATTAATGTTAAATGAAAATAATATTAAATTAAAATAATATATAAAGACTTTTGTATAATAAAATTTTTTTTGTTCCTAATATTTTTTGCAATAAACATCATCTTCTTAACATCTATTAATTTACTTCTGCTTCTTTATTGAAACTTATTTCTTTGTCTACGAATTAATTTTGTAATAGAGCACTTATTGCTTTGATAATAAAAAATTGCTTTATGTAATAAATATACGCAAGAAAATATTTAAATGTATTTTTCTAGACAGAAAACATAATTAATTTAATTGATTAATACTTTCAATCCTTAATTTAACATCATACTTAATTTAATTTATCAATAGTCTTTCAATTAATGAATTAATTCAAATTTTAAATATGATTAAAAATTAGAAAAATAGCATTAGTATTATTCATTTACCATTTTTAGTAAACCCTCAAGTGAAATTTTGCAATAAATATAAAGCTTGAACAAAGTTTTCAAGGTTTAAATTGGAAACAATGATATATTTCAATTTCTTTAAGTATTCATTATGTAAGGAAAAGAAACTTAGTTTTCTTTATATTACTATAAAACATTCCATATAAAATTATAGAACAAATAATTAGTCTTAGAAAATCTTAATTTTAATTTAGAAATATTCGATAGTCTTACATCGTTCAAATTTTTTGAAGCAATATTTTTGCTTTAACACAGAATATTTTAATTCCTATAAATTTTCAAATACTTTTCTACAGTATACTTTACAGTCTTTATTATAATAGTAAAAATTCATTGTAATTTATTGTTGATCTAGGAAACTTCATATACTTTCTAACTTAAGCCAAGAGAGAGAGAGAGTTGTATCAACAAGAAAGATAAACTAAACAGTCATAAAAAAAGTTGTCCCTTAAATTTACAAAATATTTTGTTTTCGTAATGTTCTTCGATGTAAGCTTATTCATCTTCCAAAAGTAGCTCAAGAAAATATATTTCGAATTCCCATACAATCTAGAATAAAAACAGAAAAGTACTTTTAAAAGTGCTCAAGGGAAAATTCTTAGGGCAAAGGGAAAAGCATAAATTCGGTGAACAAATGCGCATAAATATTCTGTTGGTATTCTTTTCCTCGCAATATGTAAAATAACAATTACATACTTAAGAAAACATTTTTATTACGAAAGTAGTTGCTCTAATTTATTATTTATGGAATAAAACTCTTATATTTTTTGTCTAAAAAACCTCAGATGTGTGATTAAATTATTTATATTTTTTAATATTTATGCTTTTAGTAAGAGATATAAAAAGTAAAATTTTTTTAAAGATGATTAAATAATATCAAGCAATACACTTGCAATATTAATAGTTTAATTAATTAATAACTACTTTGCACTCAAACTTGACAATAATAAATTTTATAAGGTTTAATAGGGTAAAATAATAAATTTTGTGGAAACTTTAACAAGTTTTTCTAATATTGGATTCTGTAATATTTTCTATCATTATTGTAACTTAATTTTACTGTTTATTATTATATAAAATTGGAATAAAATATTTTTCCTTAAGATATTCTGCTTTGTTTTCTATAATTAATTGATTTTTATAGTTTTAAGAATACTTTTAAGTAACTTTCTAACTTGTTTTAATATTTTAACATTAAAACCACAACTCAGTGTAATCAAAATGAAAAAAATATATTTCTGTAACATAAGTATTTTTAGTTTATTCAAATGAAAATATATTTAGATATAACTAAGCAATTGATTTCTTTTATGCGAATTAAGAGCTGGAATGCGTGTAATCATTTTAGGGATACTAAATAAATATAATTGCATTATTTTCACTCTATACGCTGGTATTTATAATTTTGTAAGAATTAAAGTAACGATAGTATTTTAAAACTATTGAAAAACATATTAACTTAACTAACAGTGTTTTTAAATTAATTAAAATTAACTTAGAAGTCAATAGACATAGAAACATTTTTCAAATTATGAATAAAAACACTAATCACTCAGTCAAAAATAACGTCAAAAGTTTATTCAAGGATGTCTGATTGAAAGATTTGAAATTCGTTTTTTGTCCCACTTTGAAACTTTTAACAAATTGTAGCAATAGCATTTATTTCTTAAACAATTAAATAACGTAATGAAACATGGAAATAAACTAATACTTTCTTAATATAAATACCATTTTTTATTTTTAAATTAACTAGATTCTATTTTTAAAAACGTTTTTACTGAGTTTAAATCTCTGTAGGCATTATTTCATTACATATTTATCAAATTAAGCTTTATAAAATAAGAAAAAAATGTTTGAAAATGAAATTTAATCTAGGAACACATTGTATACTCTAATAAGATAAAATTTAATACTCTAATAAGATTCAACGTGATTCAAAATAAAATACATCGCTGAAAACAACCATTAAATAATGTAAATTTATTTTAATTTTTGATAGTTAATAACAATTAATGTCCGGTACACTATTTGCATATATCACTTTATATTTTCATTCACAAACATATATGTATAACGCAGTAAATATAATATTGATTAGCTAAATAATAAATATATTAAAGATTAGCTAATTTCAAAAATCTCATAAATTATTGATCCTCAAAAATTCATCATTCCTTTTACAAATATATATATATATATATATATATATATATATATATATATATATATATATATATATATAGATAGATATATAGATAGATAGATATATAGATAGATAGATATATAGATAGATAGATAGATAGATAGATAGATAGATAGATAGATAGATAGATAGATAGATAGATAGATAGATAGATAGATAGATAGATAGATAGATAGATAGATAGATAGATAGATAGATAGATAGATAGATAGATAGATAGATAGATAGATAGATAGATAGATAGATAGATAGATAGATAGATAGATAGATAGATAGATAGATAGATAGATAGATAGATAGATAGATAGATAGATAGATAGATAGATAGATAGATAGATAGATAGATAGATAGATAGATAGATAGATAGATAGATAGATAGATAGATAGATAGATAGATAGATAGATAGATAGATAGATAGATAGATAGATAGATAGATAGATAGATAGATAGATAGATAGATAGATAGATAGATAGATAGATAGATAGATAGATAGATAGATAGATAGATAGATAGATAGATAGATAGATAGATAGATAGATAGATAGATAGATAGATAGATAGATAGATAGATAGATAGATAGATAGATAGATAGATAGATAGATAGATAGATAGATAGATAGATAGATAGATAGATAGATAGATAGATAGATAGATAGATAGATAGATAGATAGATAGATAGATAGATAGATAGATAGATAGATAGATAGATAGATAGATAGATAGATAGATAGATAGATAGATAGATAGATAGATAGATAGATAGATAGATAGATAGATAGATAGATAGATAGATAGATAGATAGATAGATAGATAGATAGATAGATAGATAGATAGATAGATAGATAGATAGATAGATAGATAGATAGATAGATAGATAGATAGATAGATAGATAGATAGATAGATAGATAGATAGATAGATAGATAGATAGATAGATAGATAGATAGATAGATAGATAGATAATGAATTTATAAATTACTTAATGTGCTGCTGCATTCTGTATTAAATGAAATGTAATTAAAGTATATCAAATAAAATATTTTAAAGTTCAAAAATCTCTCACAAATGAGCTTAGCATTTTATTCAAAAGAAATATTGGCATTTGCAATAACATAAAAAAACATCACATTAAATTAAGTTCAAATAAAATCAGCTTGTTTGTGAAATCCGTTGATGAAACGTAAAAACTGTAATTTGTATTATAATATCCGGTATTCTTACTTCACAAACACGATCTGAATAGGCGGGTAACCATGAGTGGAAATATACTTAAAATAATGACAAAAGCTTATGGTAACGATTATTTTTAAGCTTTTCCTCTGCAAGAACGCATTATTTTCTTCAAAATTATTATCCAAAAGCAGTAAAAGCTTTTAAGTTCTTTCTGTTAATGCATTTAACATAACTTGGAATATTGGTTAAAAGAGAAAAGAATTAAACAATACATGTTTCAACGATGGCATGCATCGTAAGCCATTAAAAGAGAGATTGAGTTAAAAATATTATCGAAAAATGAAAGTAATATCTTTAATTATACTTTTAAAAATCAAATCCTATTCATGTGTTATTATTATCGATCTAAGTAAAGAAATAAAGCTTATTGAACGGCGCTATATTTGCTTTTTAAAGTATTTTCAAAATGCATTAGTAGCTGAATCTGTTATATGTTTAGCGATTTTTTTCGCTTTTTAAAACATTTTTTAAAACTTTTTTTTAAATTAACGACTAAGATATTTTTTTTAATTTTTCCGTATTTAAAAACATAAAGTTTTTGCTTTGTTGTTGTCAAAGATAATAATATATTTTATAAAGTATTTAATTTCATATTTCTTTCATGTATAAACAAAATAAATTTAACAGTATAATGAGCATTTTTATTTGAGATTTAAATTTCTCAAATTATAAACAATGATAATTCAGTCAATATAATAATTTATGTATTGATAATTGTAATCAATCAATTGAAAATATTGATTGATCAGGCAATTCCACACCTGAAAATTTATCTATGTTACCAAGATTCAGACAGCGAATTTCTTAGGAAAGTTTTATTATTATGTGATTGAAAAATGAATTATATAATTTAGAACATAGTTTATAATAAAAATATAAAAAAATATTTAATTGTACATAAAGTTTGATGAAAAATATGTGTTATTTAACTTGAAGGCAACTCAAATAGAACTGCCAAAATATAAATAATCGAAGATGCTTAATAATTGAAACATTTATACTAAAAATAAAATTACAAAATAATAGGTGTGCTAAATTTAAATGGTTTTGTCTACTTGATAACCGTTATTCCTTTGGTATTTATTTAATTTTGAATTAAATTTTAAATTTCACTTTGCCTTTTGGTGGTATGTTCTGTCTGTTAGCTATATTTAAGTAATTTTGTCTATTTGTTTTATTATTTTACTTATAAAAATTATTTTAAATATTAAACAATCTTCGGTAATATATATATATATATATATATATATATATATATATATATATATATATATATATATATATATATATATATATATATATATATATATATATATATATATATATATTCATTACAACGCAAGGAAGGGGTATTTTTCCCCTCCAACTTGAGTTTAACATAAAAGTAACAATTTTCATAAATTTCTCTTTTCTCACTTACAAAATGGACTAAAATATTTTCAATAATAAATTGGATTTAATGATCTGTCACATTAATCTATTAAGGTCGTGGTCACGTGATGATTTTCCCAAAAACAAGAGAGAGAAAAAGCGGTCATTCATCCATCCCCACTAATTGTGTCGTATGAAATAACTCCAGAAAGTATTCTCTTCTTGCCTAACGTGGCTTACTTTATTGCAACTGTCGAGTCTTATTGCACATGCGATAGGCTCATCAAGAATTGCAGTTTTGAGAGGAAGCACGTTTTCACATTTCTCTCTCCTACACCCCCTCTTCGGATTTGATGAGTCGAATAGAAACGAGAGAGTGTCCTAATGAATACCTTAATGTTTTGTGTCCTTCTCTTTAATGACGTCGCTTTTTAGAGAGCAATCTACGGAGATTATAATGCCGTTTGTTTATGGGGTAGAGAATGATGGGTACACAACGGTAATTCCCTCAGAATGAGTAATGAAGGTGATTTTCCATTTCGTTATGCCATCCTCTTCAGTTACAGTTTGTTCCAAAGACTAAATCATGTATTTTGAGTGCGAAACATTAGCTTGTAACGTAAATACTACGTCTAAATTGTCACACCCATCTTAGCTTCTTGAATCGGAAGAGCATATAAACTTAAATATTACGGTGTTAGTGAAAATAAAACTTCTATAGTTATTATATGTCTGCAGTAAAATCTGTTTAAAAATAAATAAACTGAAATTTGTATGCAATGTGTTGGACTTTATCACACATTTACTAACTCTGACTGAAGTTTTTATTGCAATCACATAACACTGGTGGCTGTGCTCTCGTCTGTTGTGTATCATGTCGAGTTTTCTTTATTTATCTAATAATTTCCTATTCATATAGATTATGTACTATAGAAGATAAATGTTCATCATAGAAAGATGGTTAGAAAACTCGAAAGGAGAATATGTCACGCTATTAACTTTTATATTAATGCATTTCTACAAAATTACATTTCACTATATTTATAACTTGCAAGTACGTTTAACTGAAACTTATTGTAATTGCATATAATTTTTTATTTGTGAAACAACGAGGAATTCATAATATTAGATATGTTCCAGATGAATTAATATTTATGTGCAGAAATTATCTAAAGAGTAACAAACAAATTAAGCACTGATTTTTCTTATAAAAATGTCTTTTGAATTGCAACCATATTGAAAAATGTTCCAAAGAAATGTTAATTACCTTGAAGATGATCTAAATTTTAATTTCGTAGAATTTATTTAATAAAATTAGTTTAAAAAATATCGTTGATAAAAATAAAGGAAAATACTCTTGCAAGAAGCGCATATATTTTAATTAAACTAACAGTTTAATTTTAGTTAAAATTTTTCTTATAAAAATATTAATGCATAATATATTTTTGTACATGATATGTATAATACATTTTTGTTTAGTTTAATTCAATTTATTATTTCTCCAGCTGGGAGTAACGTTTAAAATATTCATTAATCTTTAATTCTATGATCATTTTATTTCCTTAAAGTATCAATAACTTGATAAATGCCCTTAAATTTCATGAATCACTGTAAACTAAGATAATTGTATTTCTTATCTTTTAATTAAATTTAAACTTAATTAAATTAAAAATTAAATTTAAAAGAGGTAGTAGTGTGGTCGAAATATTCTTAATTTTGACAGCTGGAAAAAAGAATTATTTTAATGTTCGAAAAGAACTTTCTAAGTTTCCTCAAAATAAAACTCAGTACTTAAGAACCATTTTGAATTTTTTGCTTGCTTTAGGTCCCACATTGATTAATTTCTCTATAAATATTTCATTAAAACTTTAATTTAATTTAACACATGTGGAGAAAACTGAAATATTTTTATACAATTTTAAACAATTTAAATAAAACAATGAATTAAATTAAATCGCAAAATTTGTTAAATTTATATTAAGATAAATCAATAGCCTAAATACACTGTTGCTGTAAATTATAAAGGAGGATATAAACTATTTACGTAAGATATTGAATTTTTATTTTAATAGGGATTTATTATAAATTTTTAAGCATTTTCTGTAAATATAAGCAATTTTTCATTTTTGAAATATTTTATACATATACTCTAAATTAACGTTTCACTTGCATTAAATCCTCTTAAACAAAGATAATTCTTCATTATTATCTATATATTATAAAGAAGAATTTCTAATCTTGAGTTGAACTACATTTGTGTAAACTATGGAAGTTACGAGTACATTTGGATAACTTATCATGAACATAAGAATTACGTAATAAGTAATTACATCAGAATTAATAAATGGCTTTGAAATTTATATTTATTTTAGTACAGCCATGATGATTTAAAACTTCATGTTTAAAATTTTCATTTGTAATATCATTGGTGAATAAAATCATATTTGTCTTTATATTGTCGCTAATTATTTGTAAACCTTAAAGTATATTTACAGTATATGAACAATATATAATTTTAGAAATAAAAGTATTACTTTAAGTAAAAAAAAAGCTTTTAAACTGATATATAAATTTTCCCTAAAAATGAAATATCGAATCTTCAGGTTTTGAAACCTGATAATGGCAGACTAAACATAAGGATAATTTATCAGCAAAGAGTTAAATAAATATAAATGTTAAATAAAATTTTAATTTTTAAGGTTCTAATTAGTATATTAACAAAATAAGAACATTGCATAATATAATACATATTTGAAATAGGGAAATTGTATGTGAATGACACATTCTAAAATGAAATACCTAGTTAAATTGAATTCTCGAAATGAGAGAGAGAAATACATTTGCATAAAACTATCTAGAATGATTTTATAAATTCTCCAAATATAATTATTTATTTTATTGTCACTTTTATTTAAGACTTGCACTTTAATTTCTAAGAAATTACATTCCTTTTCAGCTGAAACGCGTCTAGGAATGAATTATGGGGTCATCTGCGGTGCCACTTCCTCAATCGTAAATCTCAAATTTGGTAATTTCAGTGAGTTAACTAAAATACCTAGTTTTCTTAAACAGCGTCTGGGTTTTCTATTCACTCTTCCCGACAATATTTTTCGAGGGTGCACCACCTGACGGAAATGCATATACATCTGGAACTGAAGGTAAGACGTGGAGAGTGCGGTTCCGAAACTTAATTTAAATGTCCGAAATGACATAAATTCTCCAAGAGCATCTACACTGGATTAATGAAGTTTCAGTTCAAGCAAGGAAGGACAATTTATCAAGTGTAATGCTTTCAAGAATAACTCCCTTGGCGTGCAGTCTTTAAACTCTGTTTTTTTGTATCTCCTCTCGACCAATTTTCTAGGGGAAAATAATTTATTAGCTTAATTGAATGAGCAGAGCATTTCTAAAGTTTTTAGTCTAACTAGTTGCTTATTACAGTATTTGGTTAATGTCTTATTGACTAAGAATTTTTTTCTATCCTTCAAAGTAAACATTTACGGATTGGAGAAATTAAAAATTTGCTACAAACTTTAGATCCTAATTGTGAATTATAAATAAGCTTCGGCAAAGGAAACAAATTAAATTTTAAAAACATAAATTAGTGCTAATTGAGAAAGTAAACATGAGATTTTTTACTGAATAATTACAAGAGAGAATAAAGTGATTTTAAAATTGCAAATGCATTTCAAAAACGTAAAATCAATAACAACTATTTATGGTATTCAAAATTACGTCAAATTGTTCAGACGTGAATATATAATATATTAGCAGAAAATGTATAAATCCATATCATTTTCAACTTGATGAATTTATTCAAACATCACCAATAACAATGTAAAATAAACTGTTACGAAGCAATTAATGCTGGGTTCAAATCCTGGTTCGAGCATGGATGTTCCTTTCGCTGCTTGTGTGTGTGGTCCTTTCACTTTCGGGGTAGGGATGACATACCCACTGGGTGCTCCTTTGTAAAAAAAACTGTCATCACCTTCCCCCTTGTATCGCTGAATTGTCACACCAATTATGCGTAAATGAAAATAATATAATGAATTTTAGTATAATAAGAGATAATAATTAAAATGTTTTATATATATATACACACACACACACACACACACATATATATATATATATATATATATATATATATATATATATATATATATATATATATAGATAGATAGATAGATATATATATATATAGATAGATAGATAGATATAGATATAGATAGATAGATAGATAGATAGATAGATAAATAGATAGATAGATAGATATAGAAATATAGATATATATGTATATAAGGTCAATTTATTTAAATGTAATTTTTACAAATGTGCTGATTTTAAACAAATCAAAAATGAGCAATTTAAGTTGTAATATATTGAAATTATTAGACGATTGCGTAATATATCATAACATTTATTTTATTATTACACAATAAATGTATAAAAATATATTAAATTAATTTATATAGTAGAAGAATAAATTTTCGAAACATATTTTATTACAATTAAGCTAAAATAATTTCATTTAATTCAGTTTGAAATTAATTCGTAACAACTTCATAATATTTTAATTATTACTTCATAATATTATGAATTATTGAATGATATTGGAGATATTTTTTAATCATAAAAAAATTCTTGTTTGGAATATTAATAATTGATCATTCAAAAAACATATAAAATTATTCATTTAAAAAATCCCATTGCCCGTCATAATAAATTTCAACGTGTATATCAATAATTACATATATATATATATATATACATATATATATATATATATATATATATATATATATATATATATATATATATATATATATATATATATACATATATATCATTCTATACAAAATTATTTTACTATTGAACTCGTCACAATTGAATAGAATACGAAAAAGTATTCTAATAATAAGAAAAACATGTTGGATATATTAATATAGAACAATTCATGAAATGAATAAGAACTATTTCACGGTAAGAGCAATCGTAAAAACTATATATACAACTGAACATAAAGCGAAATAAAATAGTCACGCCATAACGTCATTTAAAGGCTAAACCCCCACAAAATGATGTTAAAACAAAAGAATAAAGCTCTCAATTCTTCATGTATTGTAGTATGTCACGTTATAACACCATTTGACAAAACCACAACTAAGAATGAAATATATAAAAAAATAGGAATCCCCTTTTCCCCAGGTGCTTTGTTACACGGTACGTAATTTTTCGGAGATTCTTTGGAAATGAAAATAGAGCAATATTTACACAAAAATCGGCGTCGATGTTGAGAATATAATAACTGTAAAGGAATTTAAAATAAAGAATGTCACGACTCTTAATAAGAAAGTATTTCTCCTGGGGCTTGTGTGACAGACGTTTGCACGTTTTCTTCCGGTTTCCTTAAAGGTATACGGAAAAATTGAAGTCAATTTTTTAAACACGAAGCAAATGTTTTAACTAGACAAGGGGCACAAATGTAATGTTGTCTCACTATTTTAGCTTAAAATTCTAACTAACAAAGATACATTTTTAATTATTCAATTTCTTTTTTTAATTCTCGAGAGTATTTATGAAGTGGAATGTCTGATGATATTTTAAATTTGTCATCTTCCGTAATTTGCTTTTTATTTATTTAGTTAGATGTTAATTATGTTAGATGCATTATTTCTTTAAAAATACATATTTTTTCTATGAAAATAAAGTGTGAGTCGAAAGGTGAAATTAAAAGTTTAAAATTTCCTCTTTATTAACAATTCTCCACATTTTACATTGTGAATCGTTTTAAGGATGACTGCAGTTAATTAATCGTAATAAATTAATTATAATTAGAATAATCAAAAAATTTCTATACAACAAAACATTTAAAATAAACAAGGACTTCAACACTACAAATATTTTGAATAAATGTGTGTGATTTTTAGAACTAAAATAAACATTAAAATTATAATTAAAATCATTTTAACTATAAAACTTTTAACGATTAAAGTAAACCCGAAAATCACTTTAGACTTTTACATTTTTTTAATTGCGCCATTTTTTATAATTTGGTGAAATATTAGAAAAACAAGAAATTTTTATCCAGCTATGTTTCTTAAGTGTTAAAATATTTATCATTTAATTTAATTTTTTAAATAAACTGCGGTTGTAAAATAGTTGGAAACCGTTATTTAATATAAATAAATTAGAACATATTTATTACAAAATAAAAAGCATTTAAATGAATTATGCTATTTTTTTCATTTGAATGTTATTTAATGAATATTAGTTTACCATTAAATAAAAAATTATCATTTGTTTATATTTTCATAATCAAAGGTATTATCTGAGACTTAAACTTTACTATAAAATATAGTATCTATAAAAAAATGGGACACACATTATTTAATGATAAGTCCATTATTCAAGTATCTTCAGGATATATTAATTTATTAATAACTGATTATATTATTTTGGATTCAGATTTATAAAACCAAAATGCATCAAAATAGTTTTATCAAATTTTATCATACTCATTTATTGAGACTCTCTTGAATAGTTATTATGATTGCTTCACAATGTTTTTAATTAAAAATTAATTTCTGAAATATATCAGCAGCCAAATTTTGCACACGCGTGAAAAGGTGAAATGAACATAAAATCACTTTTATACAAAATTTAGTTAAGTTATCAAACAAAAAAAAACATATAAAAGAAAAAAAAATGGAGAACGTAGCAATTTTTTTAACTAAGACATCAGTTCAAAATATTCACTATCTTTCTGCATGGAAATACTTCAACAAATATTGCTCATATACTTACCTGTAATAAAGAAGAGTTTGATACTTAATTTTAGACATTTGTCATTTGCTAAACCATGAATAAACTAAGCTTGACTCTCATTATGAATATTACTAATTCAAATCCTTATTAGAAAATAAATGATCAAGCCAATAATATCAGAACATTTCAATATTAAACTTTAAAACTATTATTATCAACTCACAAAATGATTTAAATTTTTAATTCTAAGCCAAGTGGAGACAAAAATTTTAAGTATATTAAGCTTATAAAAAATATAGATCACAAATTATTTTTGGAATAAGAAAAAGATAAATGACGAGAACTTCTGAAAATATTAAAAACCCTTTCATTTTTTGGACAATACCAAAAAAACATCATGAGGAACCTAAATTTAAGGTAGAAGTATACATAATATGCACCATGTTATAAGATTATTTTAAATTACATTTAATAATGCTAATTTAGACACCTAAAAATAACACAAATTCATGCAAATAAAGTCTGCTTTCCTAGCAACAAATGGATGAGAATTAAAATCAAACATCCGATTACTTTTTTATGGGAGATCATTTACACTGCTACCATACCGATAGTGGCCATTTTCAAGAAAAAGGGGAAGAACTCTTGTGATAATTACAGTAATTTACGTTCTGCTCTCGCTAAAACTCTATCTCTGCACTCACTTTGCATCGCTCCATAGAAGTCCATTAAGTGAGATGGTTGTATATCATCCTATCATTTGAAGATCGTTCTTAACTTGCGATTCTAAAGAATTTTCCATTCAAGAATGATTAATCACCAGCGATTCCAGAAAGTACCTTGAGCAATTTCCTTAATAATTAACGCGTTTCACAATTAGTTTAGTTTAACTTTTAATATACTTTTGAACAATTAAAATGTTTGTTAGTATTGTTTTCATTAACAAATATGTTCAGTGTTTCATAAAAACAACAAACTAGTTTAATATTTTACTTCATTTGTATTTTGCCTAATCTTTAATCATGTACTTAAGTTTTTAAAATGTGATACAAATTAAAATCCTTGCAAATCTAAAATAACAATTTTTAATTGAAATATATATATATATATATATATATATATATATATATATATATATATATATATATATATATATATATATATATATATATATATATATATATATATATATATATATATATAATCTGATATTTATAGTTACTTATTAATTCTTGATGTTGAATTTTTTTAATTTGTCTTCAGTTAGTAAATAACATAATCCAAATGTTTAATCTCTAACAAATATTTAAAATACTTTAAACACAAATAAGACTGGTTTTAATTTAAATCGTTCAATATGATAATAAAGCATCAATACATATATATTACAAAATTATTTTTAAATCAGGTCACACTATTGTGACATTGAGCAAACAAAAGTGTCAAATTGCATTAAAATACATAAATATTCAGAAATGTCTATTTGTAAATACACAAATGTCTATACATCAAGATATTTGATAATATTCGCATAATCTAACCTTACTTAATATTAATATAGATCATTTTTAGACATTGCATTTGGTAACTTAAAATAACAATTAATTGCAAACAAATTATGTGTTCAACTTTTAATTTAATTGTGTTTAAAATAGTAAAATAGTTTAAAATATTTGACGCTTGTTTGTAGCAAAATATCATCTAATTTGTTGCCTAGCAATGGAACATGCGTACTTCTGAAAGAGATTTCTCTGGATACTTAAGATCTAAGTTTAAAACTTGAAATTTATTGTAAAATTGTCGAATACCCAATGCCATAGTATGATTTCAAAATCGAAAGTACAGCATTCATCTTCAGTGTTTAATTGTAACTGGGGTCAAAAAAATCGTTTTTACTTACCAATAGCTACACTAACACTTACCAGTATCTCTCATCGTGTTTACAAAAAAAAATAATAATTAATTCAAATTTGTAAATTTTTATCTAATAAGAACAGTAAGCCAAATATTATTCACACAATGAATATATACACGTAATTACGAAATTAATATTTAATAATCCAAGCAATTATTTAAATAACTTTTTGATACTTTAAAAATACAAAGCAAATCGAACAGATTTATTATTAGGTAATACATCATTCATAACAAAATTTGAATTAAAATTTCATGAAAATAATTTAAAATGTGTGTTTACCAATTATAAAGGTAATTGATGAAACATTTAAAATTTAAAAAAGTTTATTTAATGTAACCCATCTAATAATTCTTATGAGTAAATATTATGAGCTGGAAAATAATTTTTTAAATTACATCACATTTAAACTTCACAAGATTGTGATTCAGCCATATTTTAATATTTTGCCGTTATCAAATGAGATATATTTCTATTTACTATCTGAATCCTTAAACATTTACTTAACTAAGGGAATTTTTAATTTGAGATGATAATTCTTTCGAATTGAAGAAATATTTAAATGAAATTAGATTCTGGGATAAGGTAAATATTTCACATCACTTACAATTTTTAACGGAAAAGGAATTATAAATTCATTAATATACACAATTTTGGCCTCTTTAGAAAATCTTACCTTATTGAAAAATTTAAATATGCAAACACGTTTTCGAAGAGTACTCTATACGTATGTCTTCCAATTTGTATTAATGAACTTGAACTATTACAAAAAGTACACCTTTTGACACAAGAATTCTTTTCACATAAAAGGATAGTTTACAGTGGATTAAATTGGATTTGCATTATAAAGTGGATTCCTCTGACGTATCAGGAGAAATCCACTTTAAACTAAATTTCTCTTGGAAGTGTAGTTTGCCCATAAAATGTGACCTTGAGTGACAACTAAACCAAACCGAAACAAGATTCCTTTCTCATTTCTTCTGCAAACAGAATAAATACTCAACTTTTATTTCCACACATTAAAGTTTCATTGGCTTTTGACAACATGTTGTAATCCTCAATATTTCCAAAAGAACATTTTTACCATCCTATCAACTGAATGGTTTTTGTTTTTTCACTGAAAAAAATCTAGTCTTTTATTCTGATTTCTCCGACCTGAAGAAGTCTTCAATCTATTATTTTGAAAAACATCTATGGTACTAAATAACCGTAGAAATGTATTCTCAATAATAAGTAAGCATATATTGGCTGCTAAAGAAATATCAACAGTAGCACATTAAAAGTAAAAATTTAGTTTTAAATAATATATTTTTGCTTAAAATGATTTCAGTCTTTGTGGTGTACATTTAGTAACGATGATTTTTAATAAGTATTCAATTATAGTTTTTTTGGTATATATATATTCAATTTTGTAAATTTTTTGTTAATATTTATTTTTTTTAAATTTCGAAATGCACAAATAAGTAAAAGTTAATAAAAATTACGTTAATACAAAATTGAAATATATTTTTAAAACGATATATTTTATTTAAAATTTTTTTCCTTTATATTTTATTTTAAATTAGCTTACAAACAAATAATATTTAACAATTACGTAAATTAGCTTACAAACAAATTATTAAAAATAGTTTTAATATAGGTATTTTAAATACATAAATAAAATATGAAAGCTCTTTTTCATTAAAATAAATAAAATACAGAATAATATATTTTATATTAAAGATCGCACACAAATGCAGTTATTTCTTTGACACAATTTTAAAGACACTATAAATATTGTTTTATCTTAAAATGTGCTCCGTTTCCTACCATAAACTTTATTAAAATTAACATTTTATAAAATTTATATTCAAACATTTATATATTTAAGATGCAATACTGCAAATTCTAGATAAATTTAAAAACAGATAAACAAAAAAAAATAAAATGCATATAAATTTAAAAGAATTAGTAACATTTTCCGATAATATGAGTTTTTGGAAATAAATAAAAGCATGAATATATTTTTTAAAGTGCAATAGAGATTCATAAATATGTTTTCAATGAAAATGACAATTTCATTATAAGCAATTTCATCGTAAAAATGTATTTTAAGAGAACTGAATTCTCTATAATCGTAATTGTCTGACTTTTGATTTTTTGAACTTATTTTTATAAAAAACGAGATGTCAACAACTTGGAATTTGAAAACGAAACGAAAAGAAGAAAGTTGTGTCAACTCTACTTCCGATATGTCGTCGCCTTGTTCTATTGTGTTTAATTTAATGGTTAATAAAAATCACGTCAAAATATATTAATAATAACTACAGAACAACGACACAGTTTATATTAGTTCCTGCATTAATATTACTATAAAAAAGTGCTATATTTTATAAAATTGTAATTTAAAACTATTACGAAAATCGTTATAACTTTAAACATGGAAGTAAAATACTGGTAAATACTTCATTATTTTATCAATATTTCTAATGTTTTCATAAATTATATGCATGTGTACAAATATTTATGCTATATATAAATCCTTCATTGATTTAAATTGCTTATAGAGCTTTCAATCGAAAGTTTTAAAAAAATATTATTATTTTTATATGTGTAGTATGCAATTTATAGGATTTCATATTTTGTACTTAACACTTATAAAAACATTAAAGGTAAGATAGATACATAAATTATTTGTCAATAATATATTTTTGAACCTAAAAACTTAAAATAATATTTGTTTTTTCAGTAATAATTTTTGACTTCATCAAAACTTTATGAAATGTTATTAGCTTCTTTAATGTTTCCACAGTAAATATCAATTAATTCAGTAATTTATATTTCAGAAGAAGCACTAAGAATAAGACAACATATGTTTTTACAGATTTTATGAAATATAGATATATTGGACTCAAATATAATTATATCATTTTTGTATCTCTATTAAGACTTTATCATTTTTAACCTCAGCTTTTAAGTCATTTTTACAGAATAATTATTACGTTATTTCAAGAATCAGACATAATTCAATTTCGCATAAAATTAATATTGCAAAGCAAAAAGTAACTGTGTGAAATATAATGTTCTACTTTCAAATTTATGAAGTTCAAGTTATTAAGCACATTTTTTATAACTTGATTTAAATTTATACTTTAAGTTTCAAGTTTCCCAGCTAAATTAGGAAATTACGTTTTGTTTTAGGTATTTCTTTCGGATTAAGAAATACACATCTTATTTTTATATCATTCCTAGTTAAAAAAAAAAAAAGCTGAAGACTTTCTTTCACTATAATTCTAAGATCAATACTAGCTTCCAATATAAAGCGATGTGAAAACGACATTTGTAGAGTTTATTTTTTGTTAGTTCCAACTTCTTTCAGTCGATTCCCTTACATTCTGCATTCTTTTGTTGTATTTTTAACAAAAATCTTTTTGTGTTCGGCTTAGGGTCTTTTTCGTTTTAATACTACTAGAAAAAGATGAAAAAAGTTTCAGCGAGATATTGTCCATGAACCAAAAATTATATAGAGCATAAGGACTTATCAAGGACTTAGCTGAACTGTAAGAAATAACATTTTTTTAGATGCTGATGTGTTAAATGTGGTGTAGGATTTTTTTATGTTTTATTTATATTCTTAGTGCTTGTAAATTTTTATATGCTTAAAGGAAAACAATAGTAAATGTTTGTTTATCTTGTAAACACAATTGTAATCTACAAAATAATTTTTCTTTTTATACCATAAGAATATATAGTTTTTTAGATAAAAAATAATATAAGCATTTTCGCCCAGCAACTTCTGAAATATAATATTACTGAACATCTCTAATGGTCCTTGTATGCAGAAAGTAATTAAAATTTCGAAGAATAATGTCCGATTTTAAACTAGTATAGAAACTTAAATGATATCATATGCTTACGGATCTCATTTGAATATCATATGTTTACGGATTTCATTTTGTTGTTATAGAATGAACTGCTTAGTGCTTTAAATATTAAGTTATTTCACGCTTGATTGTGTCTTTTTATAAATTTATTACTTATACAGTCAGTCACAAAAGTCTATGTACATACACTGATTTTTGTGTATTTTGCACATAACTCAAACTTTCAAAAATTCAATTTTATTTTCACAATTATTTCTCATTATAACTCAGAATAAATAAATAAAATTATCAACATATTTGTTAAAACGTAATGAAAATAACAAAAGTTTCAAATTATGTGGTTACGAAAGTCTGCATACAGAGATAGGAAACTCAAATTTTTGGCAATAAACAAAAATAAAAATACCATTAATACTTGGTAGGCCCTACCTTTGAAGCAACGACTGCACGCATTCGGTTTGGCACCGAATTCGCCAGGTTCTTTGTTGTTTCAGGTGGAATTTGGGACCAAGCCAGCTGCATAGCCTTCTTTAAGGTTTCGACGCTGGTAATTGGTTGTTATATTTTTCTATCGACATCCTCCTAAATGTGTTCGATAGGGTTAAGGTCTGGAGACTGTGGAGGTGAATGCAACGGTTTGTGCGTCTTGTAGATCAGCCATTTCTTCACAATCTTTGCTGTGTGCTTAGAATCATTGTCTTGTTGGAAGACAAACTTACTTCCAAGTCCCAATTTTCTGACTGATTCATGTAGGTTGCCTTGCAAAATCTTCAGGTATCCAAAACGATCCATTGTTCTCTCGATGAAAACCAGATTGCCAACTCCAGCTGCTGCCATGGCACCCTAAACGATCACACTGCCGTCACCGTGTTTTACGGTGGGAATCAAATTCTCGGGGTTCATTTTCTGTTTTTTTCCCCTCTAAACTTTTCCGCGGCTATCACTTCTAAAAACATTGATTTTGTTCTCGTCGGTGAACAAAACTGCTTCTGCACATATTGACAAGGATTTTGAGTTTTGGAAAACAAAGGCAAGTCTTTTCTTTCGGTTTACAGATGATACGAATGGTTTCCTTCTGGGAACTATGCCATTGTAGCCGACCGATCGAAGTATTCTACAAAAATTTTCTTGGTGTACCTGCTTTCCAATTTCTGTTGCAATTTGATCCGCTAATTTTGGGGCACACTAATCTTTTGTATTTTTCTTCACTTTTCTTACTATGGCTCTTGCTTCTCTTCCTTGGACGACCACATCGAGATTTTCTGACCACTTTTCCGAGTTTAACAAAATTTCTGTAGGTTGTTTGCACAGTCGACGGACTTTTTTTTACAATTTTGGCAATTTCGGAGTAAGATTTCTTTTCACACTTCAATTTTACTACCAAATTTCGAAGTTCTAAGGATGTTTCCTTTCCCTAGCTCATTTTAAAGCAATTCATTATTGTAATATCATATGGAAAATACTAAAGATCAACTAACTATAAAAATGCTACCTCAAAATTAAGTAACCTTCAACAAATCTTCATATGTAAATTTTCTCTTCTCAACCAATCGTGTGTATGCACACTTTTGTGACGCGCTAATTTTTTTATATTCACAAAATTTCCCAGTAGATGATAGTTTGAAACTTTTTAATTTTGTAAATCACAGTTTTTAGTGAAAAAAGAAATATTTATTCGATTTTGCAAATTGAAATATAACTCGGTTTTGAAACGTGCCCTTTTTTAGGGTTGTATGTAGACTTTTGTGACTGACTGTATATACTTGTTAATCTCTAATGTACTCTAATTACTCATAGTTTTAATTTAAAAACACAGAATAAAAATATAATTTAGACAGAGTTAAAATATTTTTAAAACTACAGCATTTTTCGAGATTTGTTTTGAGAAGACTTTACTTTTCTATTGTTTTAAACCTGCTAGAATTTTGTAGTGATTAACTATGGCATTGTAAATTCTACATGGACTCTGAAATTAAGAGGATTATTAACGAAAATCAAGTTTTGATGAATTATTCAGATTTGAAATTTTCATCTTTTTATGCCTTTATTTTCAAATCGTCATTACCTATGAATTATAAAATATATTAATGTAAGAATAATATGGTAAATATTGCGTCATACACAGGAATCTTTATAAAAAATTTCATATTAATATCAACATTTTATGTTTACTAAAGTTACTAAATTCTTCAGTAAAATTAAATATATGCAGTCAATGTAAAGCAACAAAGTTTTGATTAAAATGAAACTAAAATTAAATTTAAAATAGTATTGAGAAATAAAATTTAATTTTAAAAATTGTAACAAACATATTAACATGTTTGAAATTTGATACACGCATAAAATTAAAATCTATAAAATAAACGCCTTATATGATTACATTATTTTTAATTTTGGTTCGCCGTTAATCTAAAAATTGGCAAGCTATCTATCTATATATATATATTTTAGTTACATTCTTTTTTACTATACACTAACTTTAAACCAGAAAAGTTTAGTTATTTATCCAACCAGACAGCTTTGATTAAAAAATATTAATAAAATTGAATTTTTTGTGTATCTGATCAAGATATATTTTGCAATAATGTAAACATAATACCTTATAATGCTTAAGTAGAACAATTTTTCTTATAATAAAATAAAAAAATATACATAATGAGTTCTAATGTCTACCATGAGTGTCTCTATATTAAAAAAGCATTAGATTGTATTTTTAAAAGGATTAATTAGATTATGATATTTTACAGTTCTTTATTTTATATATTATTTTAATGTAAATGCAAATTAGATTACACTATTTAAGCCATCATTGATATTCCGAAGTTAAGACAAGCGTTTATTTGATTCAGTTGGTTTCTAATGTATTTAATGAACGTTAATATTTAACATAATTCTTGTTGTCACATAGCTTATTGTATGAGATTAATTCAAAGCACAAAATCGAAATCTAACGTCTATATCTTATTGAATAAATACCTTAATTAAGTTAATCATCTTTTGTAAGTTTTTAAAGGTATTCATATCTAATTATTTTCATAAAAATAAATACTAATAATAGATAACCATGTTTTAATAAAATGTATAAAGATTCTAACATTTTTCAATAAAAATTTGTAGATGTGGTGCTTACTTAAGATATCCTGATCCATAATATGTCATACAAAATAACGTAAAACAAAATTCGTAAAACGTATCCTCTTGATATGTCGATAAGTCTTGTAATTATTTTAACCGAAGTTTAAGTATCAAATATAATCAAAAATTAAATGTTCTTGTATCACAAAAATTCGAAAAATCTGTTAAAGTGTTGGCGTTTGCAGATGACATTGCTGTGGAAGCCAGAAGTAAAAAATACTTAATAGAAGCCTTTGAAGCTTTTGAGAGGGAGGCCAGACCAGCATGGCTTGTTGTTAATCAAGTTAAAACTAAATATTTCCTTGTAACTAGAACCCAATTCACCCAAACTCATCTACTCTTTGGTGGTTATAAATTTGAAACAGTTGATGAATTTATCTATCTTGGCTCAATGGTTAACAAAAATAATGACATTCTCCCAGAGGTAAGAAAACGTTTAACTGTAGCTAACAAAGCCTTTTTAAGCCTAAGTCATGTATTAAAAACTAAATTTTTATCACGAAAAACTAAGTTACAGATCTATAGAACGTTTATCCGCGCGCCCCGTTTTGACCTATGCCTCGGAAGCTTGGACTTTGACTGTAACAAGGGAGAGGCTATTGGGCCTATTTGAACGCAGGATTTTAAGACGTATCTTTGGAGGTACGAAGGAAAACGGTGTGTGGCGCAGAAGATACAATACAGAAATCTATCGAATGTACAAGGAGCCAGACGTTGTACATCACATTAAAAAAAGCCGTCTCAATTTGGTTGGACATATTATTAGAATAAAGGACAAAAACACTAGAGGAAATTTTTTTTGCAAAACCTATCAACGTAAGAAGAAGAGGAAGAACAAAGCTGAGATGGGTGGATGCAGTCGAAGAAGACTGTAGGGTCCTTGGAACAAAAAAATTGGAGAGTTTGGTTGCCAGTAGAGGTGGCTGGAAGAAACTTGTCCAGAATGCCTTGGCCCATCCTGGGCTGGCTCGCCATGAATGATGATGATGTATCACAAAAATTGAAACCAATATTCATAAAATTTATGAAAGTTTTGTTTTTTTTTTTTTCAAAAATTTTAATATAAATAATATTAATAGTAATATTGTATATAATAATATTTTATTTCTAATAAAAAATTCATGGTAATTCATTCCTAGAAAATTGTCATATTGATTGAATTCATGAATTATTAGATAGTCTCGATTTTTTAATATTAACAATATCTATTTCGTTGTAATTAGTTATATTTAATCAAATAATTAAGTTGATATTCTGCAATTAAATAAAAATCTATAAATCAGTTCTAAAAACTATTTCTGATAAATTTTGTACAATGTTAAGAGTTAGTTGCGCTATTAATAATGTAATTTTAAATTTTATCTATTTTTCTGTTTTTATAAAAGCGACGGTAGCTTGTAAAAGATTTATGTATTCTTCCTGATTGAAACTGGTTCTTTTTTCAGCACGTACGTTATTTCTGAAGCATATCTTGAAAGAAAAAAACCCCAATGGTTCTTGGCTGAATTCCAAGAACGATCATCACCTTCAAGGATAGCGCCAAAGCTGACCAATGATGCCTTTACTTTAGGTTTACTTAGAAATCGACAGAAAAGAGTTTTTATTTATAAAAATAATTTTTCACATGGCATGTTTTATTTCGAGATATGAAAGAAATAATAAGCGCAGAAATTATTGATTCGTCTGTGATAATATTTTTTAAATCAAAACTATTTCTGTTACTATGAACTAATTTTCTCTTTGATATAACTATTTTGATAGTATATATGTACCTATAGAGTTTTTATTTATTGGTAAAAATGTATTTACTTTATTATTTCACTGTAAGTTTAAAAAGTAAAGATAAAAGGAAACATCAATTTTAAAACTTATCACTAAAAAATAAATATTTAAAACTATTTTGATTCTGGCTGCATGCATGTAAAGCCTGTAAACAAAATAGAGTTAAATATTGACTTTAAATTTATATTATAATAATATAATATGACATTAATTTCAATAACTGCATTAATTTGATTTTTATTTTAATTAAGTAAAATATGCAGTTAAAGTATAGCTTTTTACTTCTATCTAAATAAATTTTACATCTTGAAACAAATTAGTAATCACAAAAAATGTATAAAAATATTTTTATAAAAATCAAATACTTCATTAACTGCTTAAATATGCTTATAATTCATATTTAATATTTTATTTTTAATAAATTATGGAGTATTACTGAGATTAAGTAGAATGTTTATATATAAACTCATAGATTTATCATAAAAAATTATTATATTTTATTTAATGCCTTTTAAAACAGTATTAATAAAAACATTATTATTATTGTTCAAAATTTCATGAGCTATAATATAATTACATAAAATATTTATTGTACATTAAGGTTTTAATGAATGCGTCAAGAAAATGTTAGGTAATATGCTTAAAATGTTTTCCATAAATAATGAAAATATGTATTTTATATTATTAAAAGTTTTCTCGAAATAGAATATTTTTTAAATATTTTTAAATTAGTAATTCATGTAAATTTTATGAAATTTTGTCCTTTAATTTTAGTAATTCTGAAAAACTCAAGTTAAATAAAAATTCAGGGAAGTGATAGGACCCACACCGTCTGCTACTGTAAATGAAATATTATAAACTTGAATATCCATTTTTAATTATAAGTAAATCACACTTTTTAATTAGTACCAAACCAGTATATAAGGATAGTTTTCTATTATTTTCCTTATAAGATTCTTCCGCACTTGTGATTCTCTTAACGGTTGATTAAAATAATGCTCACATATCAATATCAAAACAATAAATTCATTACCAGAAACTAAAGTATAAGTAATTTATTAGTGATTGTTTATCATCACAGTGTATGTAATTTAAGACAGAGAAGCATTATAGTTTTATACGAATTTCTCTAGAAATTATCTATAACAATTATTAAAAGTATAATTAACCGTTTAAAAATGATATAAGATAGCATAATTTATGTTCACCTGCTTCCTAAGTAATTAAAATTAACGTTTATTAAATTATTAAATTGGACATTGTTAAAATTGTTTCAAATTTACAAATGCCTTTTTATTATCAAAATGATAGGTGTGTCTCAGGCTTCTGTTTAAGAATTAGTTTCTGTATAAAAAATACACAAATAAAAAAATTTATCTAAATTTCATTTACATAAATATTGCTTATGATTAGATTATAAAAAAAGTTTTTACTTCTAAGAAAAATTTATTCTTAGAAAATAATTATCAATTTAAAAACTAAGTTGAAACATTTTTATTTAAAATTTTATAATTTAGAAAAAAAATATAATTAATATTTTTGTCACTCATATATTATTTTGTTGTTAGTATACTTTTCAGTATATTTTAGTTTTGTTAGAATAATTTTCCATAATTTATCAATACATTATATTTAATTGAATTGATATAGGAATGAAAATATTTTATGTGCTTTCTTCTACATGCTATTTAATCTCTTTATGCTTTCAAAATTAATTCTTTTCGAATGAAACTAAAAAAAATTAAATCTTCTCGAATGAAGTATGTGAAGAATAAATTAAAATCATTTAAAAACAATAAAATAAGGATTTTGATATTATGCTCTTAAATTATTAGCTCATTTTATTTTCAATAGAAGAAAAATAAACTCTGTGTAATAATTTGTACTTCGTTTAATTCACTCGGAAGAAATTCTTAAAAAATAGAAAATGA
The DNA here is from genome assembly GCA_037975125.1 of Latrodectus hesperus. Taxonomy (NCBI): domain Eukaryota; kingdom Metazoa; phylum Arthropoda; class Arachnida; order Araneae; family Theridiidae; genus Latrodectus; species Latrodectus hesperus. The sequence continues at coordinate 115,748,240 of CM075853.1, forward strand.
GATTATATATTTTATGCTTTCTTTAGGAAATTTGTAGTTTTGCCGGAGTTTTAACAATATTAATATGAAATTATTGTAAATGTTATTTTTATAACCAATCAAATTTATGTTAAATGATAATAATAAATAATTATAGAATATTAATTATACAACGCGGTCGTGATTTTACAATAATCATATGACATTATAGAAATAAAATAATTACATTATCTTGAAACATTTATATCCCTTGCCCCAGAAATAAAAATTAGTTTGTGGTAGATTTGATAATGTATGAATATTTAAATTCTATTGGCCGAATGATTTAATTCTAGTACAATGTTTTATACTTTATATCTATATATATATATATATATATATATATATATATATATATATATGTGTGTGTGTGTGTGTGTGTGTGTGTGTGTGTGTGTGTGTGTGTGTGTGTGTGTGTGTGTGTGTGTGTGTGTGTGTGTGTGTGTGTGTGTGTGAGAGAGAGAGAGAGAGAGAGAGAGAGAGAGAGAGAAGAGGACTGTGAACTCGGCTGGATTCTAAAAAATGAAAGTAGAATGAGACTACCGAGAATAGTATTGTTTTTATTTATAAAATGTTAATGTAAATTTAATTTTGTTTTGTGTGCAATTATAAACGATTACAAATATTTGATTTCTAAAATTATGCGTGTTAAATTCGCCGCACAAGCATAATTCAGAGACATAACATTGCTTAAATATACCCAACCAAAGATCGCCGTATGCTCTAACGCGGCAGAAATATGAAAAATATGCCATTGTTGCATTGTCCGTCAAGTGAAATTATGCATTTGGTCTGTCAAGCAAAGTATGAAACGCTATTCTGCGAGAATGTAATCTTCGTATGGCTATGATGGCACACTTATTAAGCATCCTACTTCATAAAATAACATGACTTACATCCGTCTTAGTGCCGAAAGGCAAATATTCTCAGTAACCTGGCATTAAAAAAATTAAGAACAAATTATCAAATTAATAAGCATTTTTGTATTCAATATTCAAAATGAAGGTGAATTGCATAGCATACTGAGTGCATTGAGATCTGCTTTAAAATAATCGGTGCTTAATGTCTGTCACAATTCGTAGAATATATCGTTCAGGAACTTCTTAATAAATTAAGTGCTCTTCTGTTTTATTAAACAGCTGCTGAGTTCGAATCCCACCTTGAGCTTGTTTGTTTGTAATGGTTCAGAATCCACTTTAAATCGTAAGTACCGGTCTTATTAGTCCTAGTGTGCAAATAATGACCGTTGAGCGACAAGCAAATCAAACCTGGTAATTATATAAAACTCATTCTTCATTTATGTACGAATGTAATACATTTATGCACATTTCGTAAGCGATTCCGTTGCATTTACCTTAGAACAATTCATTTAAAGTTGTATTGTTTATTGTATTTATGTACATGTAAAATGGTATTGTTTTTCTGATGCTCACTTCAAAATTCAACACCCTACATGAATGAAATGAAGGATTACCAATGACAAGTTCTAAAGCTGCAAATGCTTTTATTTTCCCTTTCTGTCTAGCAGTGAAGGCGTACAAAATTATTTGACTTAAAAATATAAGCCGATAACTTCGGTATTTCCAGTATTGGTAGATGAGCTGCAAAATAAAGTAATGATGAAACATGGAAATAAATAAAATTAGTTTCCGTAGACTTGTCTTCAACAATCTCTAAAACAATGGGGCAACATCTGAGGTGATCACCATCTATACTCTTCTGGTAGCACAGAGGGCAACAAGATTTAAATGTTTTTGTCATGTAAGTAAAAGATAGCAAGCAACTCCAACAGATCGAAGTAAGGAACGGATGATTCTTCTACTTTTGTGGTGAGCAAGACACTCAACCTCCTATTCTTAACTGCATCACTATATAATGCTCTGTTATTTTTAATTTACCGTAAATCTTTTCTTCTAGTGTTACGCAGAGACAGAGGAGAGTCATGTTGTGACACATGAAATCCCACTTTAGCACACCTTAAGATGATAAGTTATCAGACGTTTAGTTTAAACAGAGGGCACACCATGTGAAACGATTGGTGTTACCCCACATTCAAAATATAATATTCTAAGTTGTTACATTTTATATATAAATGAAATCCTTAAACAAATTATAAGTCAAAATTTTCATATAACTTGAAATATAAAATGCTTTTTAAATTTATTTAAGCTAAAATTGAAATTGTATAAAATATTCTAAATTTGCTTATTTAACAAATTGCGCTCAATACATACGATGTTCCTACGTAATATGTCTTACATTTGAAGTAATTAAATTATTTGCAAAACAAATAAACTGGAGATAAATTTGAAATTAATTAAATTAATTCGATTTTTTTTGTAATTCTAAATATGAAATTTATGGTTGTTATATTAAAATATTTTCGTTAAGTAATGTGATTATCTCAAAAAATTGTATTTTACCTAACACTGCGTTGTTACAAAAAATAATCACAGTTTTTATTTCTTTTTTATGAAACTTTAATTTAAATTATTATGAATTATATATTTTACCAACTTGCAGTCATTGCGTTACTTATTGAAAAAGCTAAAATTTTCAAAATTGACTAAAAATAACTAATCAATCACAATGTTTCATGAGATTTTTAAAAATAGACACTAATTATATTCCGATCAATATTAAATGCTTGGTAGAAAAAATTCAGAAATTTGTGTTAATTTTTCAGAAAATTTACTTTACAGAAATTAGTAAAATTTTTCGCAATTTTTTAAAAGGAAATTTACGAGTGAAATTAAATTCATAGCTCCAATTTTATTTGATGAATGATTAAGTGTAATAGCTAAATCAATAAATAGATATATCGTTGAATATCACATATATTCTTTTGTGGGAATATACATTTTCTCAAGTTTTTTCCCAAAAAATATCACATTTTATAAAAGAAGATCTTATTCACAAGAGGCTAATAAATATCAAAGAAATGTTGTAAATGCTCCTTGATGGACATTTCCCGAAACAAAAATTGATTTTCATTAATTATACAACTAATAACTTCATTGTATGAATAAAAATATATTTGTATACATGATAAGTCATTTATCATTGCTTTCTTGATATTTATCGATCAACTAATATACACTATGAATATTTATATAGGCTTTGTTAGCCAATGACAACATGTCTAAAATACTAAAAATATGATTAAAAATGAAACAATCTTAAAATTCAATATTAAAAAAGAATTCTGATATAATTTTAACTGTGATGCTATCATTAGTTGAAAACATGTGCCACTTTATAATCCTACATTTTTCTTATTTTTTTAAATAAGAAGATCTAGCAAGATCTATGACAAAAATGTTGCAGTTTTGTTATCTTATGTTGTCATGTATATGTTATACTCAAGAATATATAAAGGTTCAATAAATATTGATTAATATATAACATGAAAAATTATTCTAATTGTTTTACAAGTAAATCTATTTGGATACTTTTATGTTAAGAATTATATAGGTATATAAAAAGTTTCAAATAAACTGATGCGTAGGCTTTTCTTTGAATTATATCAGAAAGTTTAATAAAAGTTCAGTAATTCTTTACTTGAATTCAAAATGCACCATGGGTAATAGTACAAAAGGATAATTTGTGAGAAGGCAGCTTTTATCACAACAATTACAAAACTTATTTTTAGATTACAAATTCGCAAACTTATGTACTGTGGATTATGATCTGAAATCACCTCTACAGTGACCCATATTATATTCGTAATAAAATATTTATATAATGTATTTTTTAAATACATTAGAAAAAAATCTTGAATGAGATAATGATAATGAGATCACATGAATGATAATGATAATGAGATAACATGCATAAATACTATTGCATATATAAAATAGAAATTAAAAAAATCTAAAAAAATTTTAATCATGATTTGTTGATTTGTGCATTACTGTTAAGCAGTCCAAGCATTTTATTTTTAATTAATAATATTTTTTAACATAGTTAGCACAATAACACGTATAAACAGTTCAAAGGATTTTTAAATTCACTTATAACCAGTATTTCTAAAATAGCATTCCAGTCTAAATGTGACCTGATTTCTAATGGATTCTAAGTTATTTTATGAGAATCTTTAAGTAATAATATAATTCAGAGATCAGAGAGAGATATTGTTTACGAAGAGTCGGTCTAAGTATCAAATTGATGAAGAAAAAGAGATGCATCATTTTCAACATTAAGAAAGACGATTATTTTGAAAAGAATTATTTGAAAAGAAATAAAATATAATCCTCCTTTGAAGTAAACCTGGATCATCTCCAAGATACTTTATTCAAGTAACGAGAGTCATCAGACCTCTTTGAAAAGAGGGAATACTTTTCATTTTTATACATTTCGACTTGTTTCTTTTTTTTTTTACTTATTTGTTTGTTTTCTTTTTGCTTTTATAAATGATATGCACGCAAAATGCCTTTAGACGTCTATTGTCGTTGATGATCATCTTCAAGTTGAAGAAGACGGGGAGTTTTCTTAACGTCTAAATTCCTTTGATGTGTGGGAAAAGGCAGAGTCGGTTCAAGTGAATACAACTTCCGATGAATATCATTATGGGTCATTTAATTCTAGTTGCTTTCTGATACTAAATGAGGAAAAACGTTTATTTCAAATTATTTCATAATCATTATCTGATGATTTAATAAAAAATGTTTTATTTATTTATTATTTATTTATTTATTTTTTTTTTGCTTTGAAAAGTTAATGATTTAATCTTGTTTTTTTATCTATAAAACTATGCATTAGTAACTCAAGGTGAGTTTTATTCCTTAATTGTTGTTAAATTGATATAATGTATATAAATTTACAAAAATAGTTTTATATTTTTATTATAGTTCTAACTATTATAGTTAGTTATTATATAACTAACAAGAGAAGTATAATTAATTTTAATTTAAAAGAATTAAAAATAACTATTATTTACATGTCTAATTTTAAAATTTAGAGCAATTTTATTCCCTGCTTATTATTGGTATAGTTCAATAATTCATTCATTGTCGTGTGCTAGCTAGCCTGGTAACATGGGGTGCGCTGCTCCACTCTTCCAACTGAACCATATTTTGGTGTGGAGTCCGACTTCCTCAGTACATTTGGTATAGTTAAAGCATGTGAAAATATTAAAAAAATTCGAAGACTTTTATTATAGTTCTTAATATAATATAAATGATTTTATTAAATTATTTTTGAAAAAGACTTTTTAAAATAATTTAATAAAATGACTAGTCTGAATATAGTGAGACTTTGATATACTTTTTGTGAGCTATATTGCGGCATTAAACAAGTGACTAAAATTATAGAAAGAATAATTTTCATTGCATAAGATACACTGTTATATAAATTATGAAAATTGTATTTCATGCTTATCTGATAAAAAAATATCCAATTTATTGTGCTCGCATTAAAGGCAAGCAAATACAATATTTTAAAATTAAATTTCGTATCTAATACATTGTAAATAAGGTATTTTAAATTTAGGTTAAATTTTGAATTTAGTTTTGAATTATAATGTAAAAATATTGTCAAAAAATTATAGTACTCTAACAAAATATTTTAAGAAAAAAATTTGAAATTTAAAATATATAATTTGAAAATTTAATTAACAACTAAAGTTAAAAGTTTTCTCACATGTATGGAATGTAGTTAAACAAACTTATCCCATATAAGACATTAAATACGACTAAATTAATATAAAACATATAAAATAGACTAGATTTTTAGCTTAACAAATTGAATTCATTATTAATTATTTGATTAAATTATTGACTAATACAATTCAAAATCCATTCTGCATATCGTTTAAATCATATTGTACTAAAAATAAACAATTAAAAAGTTTGTATTCATAAATGAGAAATCTGTTTTATTTTAAACTTTATTTCTGTTTTATTTAAAATAAATCTTTTAGTACATTTAGCCATTTTTAAAGTAAATTTCATTTAATCTTCCAAGCATTTGTCCTTAAAGTCTGAATTTTTCATTTATGTTACAATAATATAAAAAATCTGTGTCAAAAATTCATTAAAACTTCACAGAACTAGATATTTGGATGACAAAAATTCTCTAATTGTTGGAATTATCTCTCATATTTAACATATGAGAGATAATTCCAAAAAATAGAGAATTTTTGTTGACCAAATATCTAGTTCTGTGTAGTTTTAATCTTATTCTTAAAATTAAGTTTACTCTTATTCTAAATTAAGTTTATTCTTAAATTAAGTTTACTCTTATTCTAAACAATATTCAAAGTGCTAGTTGAAGTAGAAATTTTATAAAATTAGAAAGATCTGAAATTTTACAAAGAACATTCAAATTAAACTTCTTATATGTTTAATCGTTGTATGGCAACTTTTAAATTATAATATGATAATTTGTAAAATCTTATAGTTTATGAAAATTACATAGTCATGTTGAGAATTACATTATTTTTGTTTCAGGTACTCTTGTACAAAAATAATTACAGTATTGTTGCTGTTTTTATTTTTCAAATTAAGCTTAGTAAACATAAAATTGAGCATATGTGACTACTAAACATGATTGTTTAAAAATGAATTATATATATTAGTAAAACAAGAATCATTAAATATCTTTAATAAATAAATATGTATTTATTTAAAATTAAAACAAATAACAATATTGTTTTTAACCCGTATTTGTATTGTGAGCTACACAAAAAATCAAATTTTGTAAACATTTGATCACTTTTGTGATACGAACGCACTTCGGACTGATGAATCACTTCAAAATTTTATAAACTCAAAATGATTCGAAGCAGAAGAAAATTCTCGTAAGATGATACAGCTCGAAACTTTTTGTTAGATCTTCTTTATATCTGTCAAATACTTACTTTTCGAAAGGAGTAAACTTTTTAGAAGTTAAGAGAGAGAGAAACTAGCATTTTTTGGTTAGTTCCGCAACTTTTTTGGTTCTTTTGTTCACTTCTATCTCTCTTGGAGCGTTGAAAGCGTGCCCGAAAGCCCATTTCTCTGTTCCATAACATACTATGGCAGTCCATGGTACATCCTCTTAGACCCAAGGGTACCTGCTGAAACACTGAACGTTAGTGGTCAAAGATTAGAGAAGATTGTACGTGCTTAGAAACTGAGATAACTTCTGCGGATGATAAGAAATGGACCAAAAGGTTTAATCTTCACCTCCGGGGTATATTTCTTTCCTCCTTTCTACGTCCCTGGAGATACAGATTATTGCCTTCGATGTTCTCCTTATCTCAGGTGTATTAAATTCACTGCTGTTGGCTCTCGGCCCATTTCTCCCTGATACTATACCCTTTTCTTTGTAACACTATAGGCTTTGACTGTCGGCAGCGACTTTGAATTACAATCGTCCAGAATTTACGTCTATGTTATGGAAAATGTCTGAAGAGAGAGCGGTTTTAGTTTCCTCTGTAGCAGCTTTCAGGAGATTACGACGAAAGGTTTATTGCTTGTTTAGGCAATTTATGCATGAATTTATTCCTACTTCTAATGCACAAAGATTAATTTTTTAAGAGAAACAAAGCGCAGTAAAATTGAAACATTAATCTTATAAATTGGTATTATATCATCTTATAATAATACTCTTCAGGTAAACTATATAATAATGAACAATATTTCTTAAAAAGTACTTAATGTAAAGAATATTAACATTTAAACGCTGTATTTGCTAAACAAAATACACTACAATAATGATTGTGGACTAGCTGACCGATGCCAGAGTGTTTAGCGTCCCTAACTCCAAAGCAGTAGGTCACAAATTCAAATCCTCATTCGCGGGCATGAATGCTCCTTTCTCTCTCTCTCTCTCTCTCTCTCTCTGCATGTATGTGTGTATGTTTCTTTATCCCTTCACTTTCGAGGCGAAATGTAACACTCACTTAGCCCCACTGTATAAAATGCCATCAGATTCTCCCCTTGTAGCGCTAAACAGGCATATTCTGAGTTTAGCAGGCATTAAAAAATAATGGTAGACTATGTCTTATTTATACATTTTAGATATATCTGTTCCATAAATTACATTAAAAACGTGTTTCACTGCATCACTTGCAACATTTGACAATAATAAAGAGAGAAAAATAACAAGTAAAATTGTTAAGTAAAATGGATTAGTGAAAGATAGTATCATGTAAATTTACTAATTAACAGATAATATTAAATGTTTTTGAGCAAGATGATCTAAAATAAAGAATGATATTTTTTTAAATGCTTACGAATCATTTTTACTGAAGTTTTAACAATTAATATTACATGTCTTATTTATATTTAGTGTATGTTATATTAATATATCTTCCGAAATTAGACATTCATTTGATGACTATTTTCGGAGTATTTTCAAAATTTATGTTTATATAATATAATATGTAGCTTAAATAAAAAAATCAATAACGTACTCACTATAAATTATTTTTGCTTGTTAAGTTTTTTTTTAAAAGGTATGATAACTTTCACCAATATTTCTAACTTATTTGTTATGACGATATCTCTAATTTTATGTTTTAGATTACCTTTTATTGGTTAAAATTCCATTATAATTATAATTTTGCTTAATAATTTTGTATAAATTCGTATTTTTCAATTTATTTTTTAATTCTTAAATCGTGTTCTTTATACAAATTTATTTTCGTATTACTTATTTGCATAGTATTTCAACTTAAAACCTCAGGGAATTATAACTCCAATAATCTTTGTGAATGATGAATAATAATCTCATCAAATTTAATAAAAGAACTAATAATAATAATAAATGTATACAATGTCGAGACTTTATTAAAATGAACAAACTCTTTACATGAGTCAGGATAGATTATGTAATTTATTTTGATTTCTTAATTTTTTAAAGTTTAATTTAATAATAAATTTAATCAAACGATAGTAACATTTTCAAATATGTCTCCTTTAAAAATATGGCTGCAATTTTTTTGGAAAATTTGATTCATGAAATTTGAAATTTTGCTAAAAATATTCAATACCTAAAACGTAATGGTAAATAAAATTTCAATTTTCTTATGATTATAATTTTAGTAAAATTATCTTCATTTTCCTATACTTTAATTTATGAATTTATTAAATGAAATCAAAAGAAAAGTTTATTATATCATTTATTTATAGTATTGTGCTAGGTATTAATACTATTTCATTTCTAAAAAATGAAAGCAATTATTATTTCAAAATTATATTTTTGAAACGATAATAGTATTACGTCAAAAAATTTATAATAATAATATATAAAATTTATAAAATTTATTTAATACTTTCACATTATTTAACACAATGATTTATGAAACAGAAAGTATAGAGTTTCTTAAATAAAATATATACTGTAGGAAAAAGATTGTGATAAAAATAATATAATAAAATACGTTAACTTTAAAAATTAATTTTAAAATTGAAATTATTAACGGTGATTTTAATTTGATACGGATGGAAACATGAAATAAATTTTAAAATTGATATTTCCTAAATTGGATATTAATTTATACGAGGATCATAATGTTCGTCATCCTCTTTATTGAAACAATTTTTTTTTCTTTTAGCGAAAAATTAACAACTCTAAAACTACCATGATGGTAAAATTTAAATTGATAATTTAAAAAATAAGCATGAAAATATATTTTGAATTCAAATATACCGATTTTACATTATTTTGTAATATCACTCATGAGACAATGAAATAAAATCAAATTTCTGATAGAATTTACAAAAAAAAAACTTGTATTAGTACATGTCATTTTTCACAATATTTATTTTAATAGTACTGTGCAAATGTTTTTAAAACCTTTCTTTCTGAAGTCTATATTGTTATTAATTCATAAAAATTAATTTTCTTTTTCTTACATTGAGTTTATTTTGCTTAAATTATTAGAATTAAAATAGTAATCAATATTTTGACTAAAAGTATATTTTATGATAAATTTACGAAACCAATAAATGCACGTTGAATTATTTAAATTCAATTACTCTGCAATGATACTTTACTCTGCAGTTGAACGTGTACGATAAATAAACTACTCTGCTGATGCATTATAAATGCCATGAAATTACCGATACCATTCCTTAAAATAATTCACCTTTATACAGCAAAGTACTTTTTTACCATCATTACCGGAAAATACCTTGCATTCGTTCCAATTTACCTTTGCCTTTCAAGAGTTATAAAAGATCCTGCCGTGTCGAACATCCGTTATATCTTTTAATCTTCTTTTTTTCTCTCAAGCCATCCTCTTTGTTAAGTGCAGTGAGGATTCCTAAAACTCTACCCGCTAACTGAAATTAACAGTTAACTAAGTACTTGAGCAAACAAAAGTAATTACGCTGACGAAGGCTGTAGTTGTGTTAACAATGTGCATCAATCACTGCAAAGAAGGTCCACCTTCTTGTGCTTTTTTTCCAATCTTCTTTTTCTTCTCGACACATTTTCTCAGAGTTATTTTTTTTCCTTTCCTTCTATCTTTCTCATCGAAAAGCTCAATGCAACGTTTTCTTCCCTATAACGAATAGATTAAACAAAACATTTGTCATTACTCAGGCAAACACAAGAGAAACAAATGTGCAGTGTAGAAAGTGCAGCTTTTTTTTCTTCATGCGAATTGCCCGGTTGTTTGTCTTAGTTTGTTTCTTCTTTTCTTTAGTTTGTTTGTATTCAAAAGTTTTCCAAAAGTGGCATAAAACAAAGATTATCCATTGCTAAAACTAAGGCGAGTTCTGATTTATGCGTTGCTGGCATAATGAGTTCGCGGGTGAAAAATTTTTATTCTCAGGAGGAGAAAAATAATTGGACACTTTATTTTTAATCAAAAGGAAATCAACGCGACCTTTGGTAAAAAAATAACGTTTTAATAATTAACTCAAGTTTTGTATGATGATCTGTTGAACATGGGAATCGCGTGTGATGCTAAATAAATTTTTTGTTTGTAAATCAACGTGTTCGAAACTTTTTTCGTAACTTCCTCTAATGACTTAATGCTGAATATATCTCGTATTTCAATCTAAGCCAACAATTTCTGTGCAACAAGGAATTTTACTGTCAGCACTTGTTTCATAAATAAAATGATAAATATTTCGTAAACTTTTGTTTTTTTTTAATTTTTAGAAAAATATTTCTATTTTTATATATCATAAAGTATGTTAAATTTAAAAAGCCCTACAAATTAAATTCATATACAATAGATTATTTTGTTCCTTTGCTTTTTTACATAAGAAAAATATTAGTATAAAATGGAAAAATTAATTTATTCTCAAAGTATATTTAATATATTTTTTCTTATTCATTATTTTAACCGTAAACTTGAAATTATATTTAAACATGTCTTTGATTATTTACATTTTCTTAATTCTTGCCATTGATTATATATCACATCATAAAATGATTTTGACACGTATTCTCAAATGTTATTGATTATGAATAATATGTTATTAGGTAAAGTATTAATTCGTAGCGTTTTTACCAAAGACTTTAATTTAAACAAAAAACAATAATTATATCAACAAGTTAATCAATTATATATTCGCCGTTGCTGTTTACAACCTCCTCCCACCTCACACCAATTTGTTGATGCCTTTTCATCAAAAATCGCCTGGTTTGGTGTCAAAGAAGTTGTTGAGCCAGTTTTTAGGACCTCTTAGTACACTGGGAAATACTCGAAAACAATGCCACAGTCAACAAGGAGCTCTACATTGCCCATCTACACCACGTGAATGAGGCTATTGGACTGCAAAGACCTGATTGACAAGGTCAAACCATACTCCTTCATGACAATGCCAGGCCCCATGTTGCACAAGTCGTCAATGCCGCACTCCAAGAGCTCGAATGGGAGGTCCTTCAGCATCCGCGCTTATTCTCCGGAACTTGCACCTACCCATTGTCATCTTTTTCGCTTCTTGTCAAACCATATGAAGGGCGTGACCTATCGATAACAAAGAGGTCCTATAAAAACTGGCTCAACACCAGAGCAGGCGAATTTTGGCGGTACGGCATCAACAAAATAGTCTAGAGGTGGGAAGATGTTGTAAACAGCAACAGCGAATATATAATTGATTAACTTATCGATATATTATTGTTTCTTGTTTGAATAAAAGTATTTGGTAAGAACGCAACAGAACTTATTCCCCAACCTAATATACACTTTTTTATAATATTATGTGACTTCTATGGCACACACTCTAATGCCTCCAGATTTACACAGACGGCCGCAATAATAAAAAGAAAAATTGCGGCTGTAGTATTTTCGTTAAAACACCTTCTAGTAACTTTATTATTAAAAATTAGAAATCCAAACTACTGCTATATTTTTTGTTTAAAACTAAAAAGAAATTGAAGAGGTTTTTACGTCTGTTGATTTCTGCACAAACTATAAAGATTGAGTTTTGATCAACAGTAGTTCAATTTAACACTTCCGAAATAGGTGCGGTATTGGTGACAGAGGTTTGATATATTTTCCAGGGCCTGCTAAAAAGACTCTCATCTTGTCAAAACGAACAACTACAATGGCTTATTTTCACACATTCGACTTAATGAAAATGAAGTGTCTGATACCATGAAAAAGAGGGAACTTTAATGTACTTAAGATCTAGTTTCCTAATATTTTTGGAGATCTGCTCAAAAGTCAAATCTACCATTGCTGCAATTTCGTGTTCTCTTCTGACTCGTGAATTGCATCGTGTGGACACCTGAAATGTTTTAGAATTGAAAAAAGAAACAAAATCTCCATCATGTGTAAGAAATATAATATCAAATATTTAACTTCTAATCATCTACTTTCCTGCTTAGCATTTGAAAAACAGGATTTGTTTGCAAGTCCTCTTCTTATTTTAATTTTTTTAGTTTATGATTTTTTAGATTTGGTTTAGTTTAATGGCTAACCAGAGACAGTAAAACAAACAATATAATATCATATGTGTCCACTTATTTATTTAATTAACAAAAATTAAAAGTTTGAAAAAATGTTATTCATATTTTATATTATTGATTAATAAAATATAGCTATTTATCATGTCATTTTAAGCTACCATCATATCCCTATTTACTGTCATTTGAAGCATTATTTATATTTAAATAATATTTATTATTATTATATTTATATTGAATATTTTTAGTGTTAAAGAGTTTTTTGTAAAATTAAACATTCCCAAATCAAGAACTTCACTGAGATCTTAAATCTTCTAAATTTGAAAATAAGACATATTTACAGATGCATCAATCATTATTATGGTTATATAGAAATAAAAGAATGGCACACCTCATTTTTCAATCTATAAAATGTTTTCTTAAGAAGGCTGGATTAAATTAAATGAATTTTCCCTGATTAAATATAAAAACATTTTAGAATAATAAAATGATATCAATATATTAACAATAATTATGTAAGAAGGCTACATCAAAACCAGAAAATATACAAACATTCTCTATGTGATTCACTTAACATTTATCCCGGTTTTTAACATATAAATCTTAAAGAAAGGAAGTTTTGATGATTATAATGTGGTTCAAAGTATATAGAAAGGAATTATCTAATATCCTAATATAATTTATGACATAATTTTGTTAAATTGATTGCTTTATGCACTCAAGCGTTCTTAGTTGTATGATTTCATAATCTTTCTCTGGTTCAGTTGCGATGGAAATTTTATATAGTTTTAAATCTAGTTGTTGAAACGACATTTCAAAATAATTTGATGATAGTATTCAGGCTCTTTTAATTTTTCAATAAAAATATCAACTTATTTTAGTTTTTATTAAGGATGTTGGCATGGAAATAGTAATTTTAAGATTTGAATTATTTATACTAGAACAAACGTTTTCTCTCAACTTAACTTTTCTATTTTATATTTTTTTCTAAATATAACTCCTGTGATAGTAAGATGCTCAAATTATTCAGCAATCAATCCACAGTTATCTAAAAAATGAAATGATTGATCTAACTTTCGCTAAATAATAATCCCAAATTTATTTATATTTATCTATTAGATATGAAAAAACATGTGATTTTTCTTCAAAGTTTTGAGAGTATTATTAAAATTTGTGTAAAGGGAGGATACTCTTTTGCCGGAAGTGCTAATGTAAATTACATATGTGATATGTATTAATAATGTAACATTTGTGAAATTTATAAAAAAATAAAACTGGTAAATTTTTTCATAAATTATTTAACTGAATTGTTTCCTTTCTATATATGTGTTGTACGGCCAAATAAAAATCTGCATTTTTCAAAACTGTATACTAATGTTTCAATATCAATGAAATTTATCTGAGTAACTTTATTAATTTTTATGTCGTATATTTTATTTTAGAATTTTGATGATATATCTAGAGAATAATTTTCGAAATAAAACCTTTGAGTTATATACATGGTGAAAATAAGATAATTTCGTGTATGTGTAACATATAATTTCATTGTAAATTTTAATGTAAAATAGTTTTTTCAACTTATTGTATACATAAATTGCTGTGTCATGCAATTATTTTAAATTGCTTAATAATTGCAATTTTCTCATAACACGGGTGAAAGTGTATATATATATATATATATATATATATATATATATATATATATATATATATATATATATATATATATATATATATATATATATCAAACAGCACTAAATTTTACTATTAACAAGATATAAAAATTGATATTCTTGAAATATTCTTTTTATGTATTATTTATAATTATTATTTCATCAAATCAAGAATTATTACACATAAAATAATCATTATATCGTTTGGGTAAAATCATTAAGTAATTAATTATAATCGCTTAATTATTATTTCTGGGCGAAAAATAATCTCTGATTTCCAAGATTTTTCATCCTTGTTAAATATTTCAAGTTCTTTATTTGTTAAGTCATGGTAATCATTTAGAAATAATGATCTAATTTAGATATTCAATACACACAGATTTTAAAAGTACTATCAAGGAACTTTCAACGAATTTTACATTAGGAATATGGCATCGCGAAATGTCTTAAAATGTAACAGAATCCATTTTTCCAAACTCGCATTTCTCTATCCAAGTTAGTTCGGCTAATCTCAAGTTCCGCAGTTCCTCCATGAATTCTTCATTTATTCATTCCAACATACATACTAAGCAGAACTGTAATTCCATCCGAGTCAAGGTTTGTTTCCTCTCATCTGTCTTTTTAAGTCTCTTAAATTATACATATAGCAATCAATTATTAACTTTGATTAAACTTGTTCGTTCCGAAAATTGGAACTTCGCCAAGAAATGGAGCTGACTGCATTACCATCTTCCAATTTCGGGCATTTTATCCCTTTGCAATTGGAAACCAGGACATCTGTTATTTGGCATACCATCAGAAGATAATTTCGGTCACTCTAACGATGGCTTTAATAATTCAGAATTCCGGGAATAAATAGATGCGGTCTGTAGCACTCATCGCACAAGTTTAGTGGCTGACTTGTGTTTTACCATTTAGATCGCAATTGTCTGTAACTGACTAATTATACCTTGCCGTGTGCTGCTCTGCATGAAATTCTCTTACAGGGCTGAAACTCATGCAGATTTAATGAATAACAGGAAATCCCTAAACAAATGCAATTAGGGGTGTTGTATGAATAGCGAGTATTTGATAAGCTATACCTATAATGAAAAAATATTACTGTTTATATTTAGAATTTTTAAAACATTTTCCCGTATATTAGGTTTTGGTAGAAATAGTTTATGTTTTACTTCAACTTGATCTCCAAAATAATAGATTAATGGATCTTTTTTATATAAGATTGCAAAACATATAAAATATATCTATCTCTAAAATGACACTTTACTGTATTTTGTGTTGATTTGTAATAGTTTTGAGTCGATAAAACTATATATGATTTAAATCATTGAAACATTTGATGTATAAATCTGAGTGACAAATACGTATTTTTGTATAGTCTATTTACGATTCATTAAAACATTAGTCAAATATTCAAAACTTCACCTTTTTGTCCATAAAATACAATCGCAAATTCATTATTTTTTCGATTAATTGTCACAATTTCATTTGTGAATATTTATTATTATAGTTCCTGATTTTCAGCTTAAATCATCGTATTGATTACTATTCCTTAGCAAACATTTTATGTATTTTGCGTAAAAAGTGAACATTTAAGCGAGATGTCATAAATGTACATTTAATAACATGGCATGTTATTGCACATAAAAACAGATTTTTATTGTGTTACTTATTTATTTGAAAAGTGTGCTATTTACTCTATAAAGTTATATCGGTTTTTTATTAAAATAAATCAAGTAAAATGAAGAAAAATTATTTTTGGGGACATTTTGAATTTAGAGTTGATATTTTGAATATAAAGTTAATTCTTATTTCTTCTAAAAATTATTAAATATGATAATGTGATGTAATGAAAGATAAAGTTTCATATTTCCATATAATTTAAAAATAAGAGTCCGAAAGCATCAGTTCCGTTATCGCAACATAACTAAACCTATAAGTTTATTACACTCTTTGCTTTTATGCTTTTAAATTAATGCATTATGAGTTATCAGTGCTTTTAAAACAAATCTGAAAATTCACATGAATGTATAAAAAGAATTAAAGTAATAGCTAAATATATTATGAATATATATATATAGTTTATACCTATATATATATATATATATATATATATATATATATATATATATATATATATATATATATATATATATATATATATATATATATATATATATAGATAGATAGATAGATAGATAGATAGATAGATAGATAGATAGATAGATAGATAGATAGATAGATAGATAGATAGATAGATAGTTAGATAGGTAAAATACAAATAGACCATTAACTTAATATCAAGTATGTACAATAAATACAATATATATGTATAAACATATATATTATATTTATTATATGTACTAGAAGTTAAACTAATAGTTTATTTGCTTTTTTATTATTTAGATTAAGCTATTAAGTAGAGATTATTATTTTCCATCCCAAAGTTAGTAATTCTCCTAAATACTTTACAAAACCGGCTTTAAGTCAGAAAATGTTTTATTCTGCATAAAAGCAAACGAAGTTAAAAAATAAAATTACTCCGCTCCATTTGGCACCATCTTATGCATCACGAAATCCCCGTCTTGAGAGAGAGGACATCTTTACATCCCACGTTAAGCCATTTTTTTCTCTGCCCCCACTCCCGCATGATTATGACTCCTTACTACTCTTTGTTTCCCTCAACACTGATCCTATTGTATCCTGGGCAGAAAGTACTGCTTCTTTGTATTCCAAAATGCGCCAAACTGAGCATGACAGATAGAAGTAGTTTCAGGAAAAAGACCCGAAAAGGAGCAAAGCTAGGAATAAAAATCTTCGGAACCCCTTTTTGCTCTAATTCTTTTTTTTCCCCTTTTCTTTCCGTTTCTTAGAATTAATGGGTCATGCGAAGTTAAGCCTAAACGGTAATATTCCTCTTCTTCTTCTCGTTCTCTTTCTGCAATGAAGGTTCGTTAGGTTTGAACAATCCCGGTCTTTGCTAGGACTTAATGGGATCACATAGTGTATAGGGTAAGAGTCGCTTGTAGGTAGGGTTTAATCTCAAACAAATAGCTGGCATTGCAATTTTTATGTCGCCGCTTCATTGCATACTGGGAAAATGTCGCTTGTATAGTTAAATAATGCAAGAGCCTTTTTATATTAGTGTTTTCCTGTATTGTTCACTTTTATTAAGTTATATTTTTTGTTAAAATGTCCAAATACTTATATTTATGTGAATTAATCAAGGCTGTTTGCTTAAGGAGACACAAAATGATGCGAAATTATTCCATTTAAATATATTATTTTCTTCTGAAATCATGCTGTTTCCAAAAATGTATTAAATACAAAAATATACATTTTCTTTATATAATATACATAGCTTGAAATTTGAGATTACTCATGTACCTATAAAATATTCAGATGTTTATATATAATCCTAAATCTCTATAATTAAAATTTTATATTATATTCAATTTTTAAACATTATTCACTCGAAAAATTTAAATGCTAATTTATACATTTTAACTTATAATATTTTAAATTAAATAATGATTAAATAAATTTTGAATTAATTAATAATTAAATAAATTTTTTATTTATCTACATGAAGTATTCCGATGTTTATATAAACTTAAATGTCTATAATTTAAAGTTTTATATTTTACTTAATTTGCACGGAAAATTTGAAAGCAAATTTATTTACAAAATTGTTATGTTTAATTTATAAAATTGTTATGAAATGTGAAAAAAATATTTAATTTAAATTATTCTGCCACTGTCTGAATTTTAATGCTATGCACATCACAAAGAGTCAAATAAGAAGAAATAAAAATACAAATTTAAGTTGTGAATTACACTTTATGTATATTTAAAGAAATATAACTACAGAATATACAAATATGCATTGTTACAATTTGTAATAGAAATTGATATAAAATTTTTATACAATTTTTTTAAATATAATATTTAGAATATAACTTTTCGTCAGAGTATACTTTTATATTTCTTTTATCTGCTAATTTTTATGCATCCTTTACTTCTAAAAATAGTTATTTAAAATTCCAAAAGTAAATACAGTCATATATTCTAAATTCCCAGATGGTGTTAAATTTGTTCGTAATGAATTTCTAAATAACTCTCTTTGGAATCATGATTAAAAATATAACATTTATGCACATTTTAAATACATACATTAGTAATCAGATTAACTTAAACAAAAGTACTCAGAATCATTTTTAATCCTTAAGTAATTCTAAGCTTTATTACTAATTCATATATTAATCACACTTTTAAAGTAAACTTCTTTCCTATTTAAATGAAGATTTAAATATTCAAGAATGTAAGTTAAAGCTTAGAATATATATAAATAAATATTTACAAATGTTGTATATAATTACACATTTACTTATTTATTATAAATATAATTATTTCTAAATTCAAAGTTCTTAAAATTGCATTTATACTTCAGTGAGCGAATAAATATTTATATTCCATAATTTAAATATCATACTGATATAATTAGAATAAGAATTTAAACTTAAACTAACTTAAATTAGTAGTATCATGTAAAAATTATAATTAAATATTAAAACAAACTAAAATTTTTACATTTAAATTAATAAATTTATTATAAAAGTTAGATGCTGCATTTATAATATAATGCTGCTTTCAGATTTTAAGTACATATAATAAATATATATATATATATATATATATATATATATATATATATATATATATATATATATATATATATATATATATATATATATATATATATATATATATATATATATTTGACAGTTATTGTGCTTAGGATCCTTAGGATCATATATTTTTATTTAGGAATCTCTAATAGGTTGTTAATTAAAAGAGACATATATATTTTTACACAGGTTTCATGGGTTCGGCAGAGAGATCTTCATATCTTGACTGTAGGGAAGTACACTTACACAAGTGACCAGAGGTTCACGTCAATACATTTGGATAACTCAGAGATTTGGACGCTTGAGATAAAATACACCCAGAAGCGAGACGCCGGTGTCTATGAGTGCCAAGTAAGCACGGAGCCCAAAATGAGTTTGAGCATAAGGCTCAACGTCGTTGGTGAGTCAATATTTTCTTATCTTTAATTAATTATATTTTAATCTTATTGAAGCATCAGTATAGATAACATAATTGAATTAATAAAATGGGATTTATTATTTAGTTTTTCTTTTCTTAATCTTTAAAAAAAACTATTTAATTGACAATAATTTTCAAATGTTAAGCGAGAAAGGAAAAAATAAATAAATAAAAGACCTCAGAAGGTATAGAAGAGACCTAAGCGAAACTTCGAGCTGCTTTTTCATGATTTAAAGCATAAAAATGCAAAAACAAAATCTATAAAATGATTTAACTTTTATAACACCGAAAGTAATTTAAGAATATCCTACTGCAGACATGCAAATTAATCACAAAACGTTTTTCTTATGATAAATCAATATGAATTTTTAATCAATGTGAAAAAAATCAACTCATGCAGCTTGTCTTTAATCTGCATGAGTTGCAGTGGCCACTGATTTCGCAAAGCATTTTTAAATCCACATATATTTAGGGAATAATTTAAAAACAACTAATACACTCACATAAAGAACCCTATAACTTTCCCTGTGGCTCGGATTGGCTAGTTAGTTATGGCTTCGTTTTCATTTAGTAATGAGTTAGAATCCCTACGTAACCGAAGATCCACAGTGTCCACTAAAGGCAACTGGGATATATTAAATTAAAAAAATCATTTTCTCAATGTCCTCCGAATGAAATGATATATCTTTAGATCACATGTCAAGCATTAGAGCTCTTCTGTTCGATCCCTGCTTCTAAATTATGAAGACTCCAAACTTCAACTTCCACTAATTGGTAGAGCACAACTCTGGATTAGGTACAAGGAAATATACTGATGCAACAACACAGCAACCACTATCTCTTACAAGACATTACCTGCTGGATATTTTATTAGATCAAAATATCTCAGCTGTTTGAAATATCAGCTGTTTGAAATATCAGCTGTTTGATATAATCAGCTGTTTGAAAAATTGTGGCAGAGCTCTCTCCACAAGTTTGAATAAATAAAGGTAAGGATCAATATGTAAAACAAACCAGAACTTCGCAATAAATAAACCGCAGATTCCATTTGTTTTTAATAGGTTACAAATTATATTATATCCTCATTAGTGCAGAGCTAAGAATGTATAATATTTATTGTCTGACAAGTAACACATACAGAGTGTATTTCTGCAGACTTTTGCTTACAGTAATGAAAGCGGCAGTCTTTCTTGTAACAGAAATATGATTACATTTAAACTTAGATTAAATCTGCAATCCGTTTGTGACATGCATTAAGTAACGAAACAATACTGGTTATTTGCTGAAGAAATAATCCTTTACCAATTTTCCTTTAGTCTTCAAAAAATTTAAACATGAGGCTTTTGTTTCACAAACACTTATAGTTCAATAGAATATGTTACGATTTTGAGAGTGATCTGCCACTAATACTATAGCAATTTCTTTTATTCATGTTTATCAAATTGACTATATTTAAAATTCGAACATGATTTATTAATATTTATGTATGTGTATGTATTATATTAGAAGCACGTGTGGAATATTGTTCCCTTATAGCTAATGGATACTTATTGTTTTTCACTCTCCGAAATTAATTGAATCATGCGCTAAACAATTTTTATGCCATTATATTTTCAAGGAGTTATAATATTTTTATAATGTCATTATTTGTGGGAATATTAATATATTGTTCTCTCTTATAGCATCATATTTTTGTCTATTTACTCGGATATTTATCAATTCATACTTTTCAATTAATGATTTCATTAAATGTAACCAAATAATTGTGAAAAATGCAAGAAATCACTTTTGAATTATATTACCTATGAGCAAATTATCTACTAACAGAGATGTACCAAATTTAGGGAGTCTGTAAGCCAATTTCATGTTGTATCATGTATTCAGTTTGCTTTTATTTTGATTTAGTATCAAAATAAATATTAATTTATTTATTTTATCAACATTATATTGAGACATTATTATTTTTTAAACGTTTTTGCTATTATAAAAAATTTATAATTACTTTATCTTAAGGGAAAATAGCTTTAAGCAAAATATTTCATAATTTGATTTCTTACATTTCATCATCTTCGGATGTCTAATATACTTATTACAAAGAATATGTATTTTGTATAGATTAAAGTAAACTCTTAATTAAATAATTAATAGAATATTCTCTCTCTCTCTAGTTTGAGATAAAATAAGAATATTACCAAATGTAATTTTTTACACTTTTGTTTTCTATTTATAGATAAATGCTTTTCATGATTAAAAACATTACTAGAATTAATTTTATTCAAATACGGAATGGTAGAAATAAAAAAATACATCAAATTTTATTCTTAAAATAGCCTCATGAAATAAATTTATTTATTCAAAATCTAAATCACAGTTTATTGAAATAAAATATTTTGTTGATTTCTTCAGATGTTTTTTTTTTTTTTTCTTCTTAAAATAAATTTCCTTGAAGGGAGAATAACCACATTCTTAAATCTGGTAATCAGCTTATGCGTATCAAACACTTCGCATTTTCAACCTTTGCTTAATATAATGGTATTTTAAAATATTCTCTCAACCTAAATCATTTCTTAAGATATCTGATTTAATAAAAATAAGAAGCTTATGTTACAAAATTGTATGCAAAGTGTGTTTCGAAGATTGCTGTGCCAGAAAACTCTACATCTAGTCGCTGAAACAACTTTAAAACTCATTCCGATTCCAAAAGTTAACTGTCATGTGTCACACTGTGATAGCAAGCGTCGCATTTCGGAGTGCCCTAGAGCAATGATGTCATTTAACACCATCTACGTCCTCTTCCATACACTAGGCGCCACTGAGATATAAATCATTTCCACTAGTTCACTGTGTACAGACTAAGGTAAAATTTCTCCTAACCTAAAAGTACAAGTCAGCTCTTTCAATTTCCAAGATCGAATTGTGCGCTCGAGTATTTTCCCGTGAACTTCAAATAATCTTTTGATTACTTTCTTCTGAGTTGCAGAACAATTCGATATATAATAGCTTTTCTTCCATTTTAGAATTGTTTTCGAGATCTGTATTTATATTCTTCGAATTCGATAGATTTAGAACTTTGTGAACCGATGTTTAAGTTTATCTCTTTGTATCAATTTCTTTGTTTAACTAGAATGTTATATCGATTTACCAAATACACCTGGCTGAAATTGTTATTTTTGAAAAAATATCATCAAATACTTTTAATATAGACAATAATATTTACTTTTAAAACAATCAAATATATTCTCGAGATTTATTCTAAACTATAAACATAATAGTTGTTGAAATATGGTCTGATTCGAATATAAGTATTATTCCTTATAATTCCCTAATATAACTTATAACATATTCCCTAATATAACTTGTATTCCCTAATATACAACTTATATAACTTATTCCCTAATATGCACCTTATAATTCCCTAATATAATATTTTTCTTATAAACTATTAACTTTATAAAATAAAATTAATATTTATCATGTCTGAAATTTCATTACGTCTTGTTTTTCAACAGTTAACTTTTATGAACTTGATTGAAATTTAGCATGTGAAAATTACATAACCGTAATTTTATATATATATATATATATATATATATATATATATATATATATATATATATATATATATATATATATATATATATATATATATATATATATATATATATATATATATGTACTTATTGTAACAAATGAACTTGTTCTAACAAGTTTATTTAACCTTTGATTTTTATAGAAAATCTAATTTTCAACTTCTTGAACTTCATAAATTGGTAAACTTTAAATCATTCATTTTATGCTGTATATATATATATATATACACAACATAAAACGAATGATTTAAAGTATATATATATATATATATATATATATATATATATATATATATATATATATATATATATGCACCAGTAATTGATAAAAGATGGAGAATTGATTATAAATTTAAAAATAAACTATGCATGTTTCAATTTTGTAATTAAATATTGATATAAAAATAAAAAGAATATCACATATTTTATTGAATACTAATATACTAATATATTGAATATTATATATGAGTATTATAAAATATTTAATGCTCAATTTTTAGCAAGTTAATTTGGATCATTATATATCTTGCATAAATTTTTTTAAATAATTTAACTATTCCTTTTTTTCATTTTAAGTATCGATGTACCTTTAATTTGAGAATTTAAAAAATTTAATGTGTTTCAATGATTAGAAACAAATGTTTAGAAAATCTTAAGCATATTAAAGAATGATAAAAAAGATGTGCATTTGGAAGTAAAATAGCTTTAATAAGCTTTAATAATCTCTCATTATAATTACTAACCTAGATATAATTACAATATATGAAATTAATCTGATTACTTTCACAACAGTTTTAAATGCGATATTTTGCAACAAAAACAATCTCTTCTTTAAAATAATTATGTGTAATTATTTCTTAACTCATATTACAATAAAATACATAAAATATTAAATTTGGGGTCGTGTAAAAACGCTTGATTTACTTTTGTCTACAAATCTAACCTGTACTTGATGAAGCATAACTAATCATTGAGAATGATGAGATTTTCACAAAAATTTGAAATATTAGAAATAATTTCATCGTTATTAATTTAATATAATTTCAAAATTTATTTAAATCTTACTTTAAAACCAGTCTTAATAAAATTAGACTTAAACAAAATAATTTCTAATTAACTAGTATTATTTCTATAATTTAAAGAGAAGCTCCACTAAGTGTCAGAAATTTTGTCGAATACTTCTTATAATTTAGTATTATGCAGCTTTAATATCTTCAGTAATTCCCTTGAAGTCATCTTCACTGAGAAAACTTTTAATGTACGCTCCCTTACAAGAAATACACCCTAAAGGAACCAATAAGTCAAAACTATAATCATGTGTATAAGGATATATTCAAGTTCGAAGAACATAAGGTTATAGCAAATTCGGAAGAACAAATTAAAATTGTTAAGAAGATATGGCATGCAATCAGTTTCAAATCAGTTGTAAGTAAATCTAATTCAGTCAGATATACAAGCCAAATCAATAAGGTTACATATATATATATATATATATATATATATATATATATATATATATATATATATATATATATATATATATATATATATATATATCATCTCTTGCAGAATATGATGAATTATACCATTATCTTTGTACATGGGCAGTTAATTTACTAGTATTCTATATAAAACGGCTGTAGTTACCTTCCAAGCATGTCCTAGACATGGTTTATTGCTTAGAAATTTGGTGACCTAACTAGCCATGGTAGTACGTCGTACATTTTAAGTCATTGTTGAGAGAATAATGCAGTAAGGTGATAAGCGTTGTTTACCTGATAAATGACACTCAGCGACACATATCATAGTGCAATTGATGTTAAAACCTCATTCATGTAAATACGTACAGTCAAAATGAGCTGAAGGAAGACTAGAGATAAACGCTTGTCATAATGAGTCGCTCTCCATGCCGCCACATCTTATATAATCATAGTATGCCTCATGAGAACAAACCTCAGATCGGGCCAACGACCTGGCCCCATCCACACGTTTATACGCTGTCATCAGTATTGAGATTGAATCAGGATTTATCGCTTAATATCATATGCCACCAATCCGTCACACTGCAGATTCTCCGAATCGGAAAAATGCAATCAACACTACCCATCTTATGGGATTAGTAGTATTTTAATGTTATTCAGCTTTTTATTCCTGCAAATAATAATCGTCTGAATGATGGTAGTATCAAATCGATTCTAGTGACGTTTTAGGTGAGGACGAAATAGCTCACATGATTGCGCAATCTTTGAGCGCAATTCTGTCGCTTGGATGTTCATGACTTATGTGGTGGTAGACTAACCTTTCGAGCTCTATAGTTTCCAACTCCGAGCATGTGCCATATCACTCTGACTGTGTCGGTGGCTGATGCATCATCGACCCCTCTCAAAGACTGACTTTTATTCGTATTTTCACGCTTCACGTCTCCAAGGCATATCTAGCCACAGCACCATCAATACTAGTCAAAATATTTGTTTACATAATCCTATGGCATGAACAATCATGCTTTTAAACTCTACCAGTAGCTTTAATCATATGCGCACAACTTTCTTACGCTTGTCTTAATATTGCCAAAATTTTAATCATTACTTTAATCATGAACTATCTCTTCCAAGTTCCATGGCAAATTTCGTGATAGTTGTTAAATTTCTCCTGATTGCATTCATTTTTTTCGTAAAATGTGCTTATTCATTCTGTTAATGCCTATGATGTTTATAGTATTGTGATATTTTAACACTCTGAAATCTAACTTAACTGATATTATATTTTAACAAATAATATTTAATCACCAAAACTTTTTATTCAAAAATTTTGCTTAATGAAAGTAACCTTTGGATTTTAATCTGTCACATTTAATATACAGGTAACCCTTCTATAACACGGTAGTTAGGTTCCTAGAAAATGCCGTGCTGTGTGAAAGCGTGTTGTATGAGACCCAGAACTAGTACAAAAAGGGGGTTTACGTTACAAAAACTTATTAAAAACAAATATTTTTTAATTCGACATAAACAACTTAATTTTTATTAAATAATAAATGTATATCCAACACAAAGTAAGAAAAAATATTTTAATCTAACGCAACCCTAGTTTAATGAATTTATTCGTCGTCACTGTTTAGTACAATCAACCGA
The DNA here is from genome assembly GCA_037975125.1 of Latrodectus hesperus. Taxonomy (NCBI): domain Eukaryota; kingdom Metazoa; phylum Arthropoda; class Arachnida; order Araneae; family Theridiidae; genus Latrodectus; species Latrodectus hesperus. The sequence continues at coordinate 115,774,607 of CM075853.1, forward strand.
GAACGTTTTTTGGGTGGAACGATATCGCCTTCACTTTCAGAACTTTTTTCTATATTTAAAGTTTTTGTATGGTTTTCCCTCTTAAAAAAATCTGTAATCAAACTTTGCTGACTAGTTCTTACTAGGTCATTGTAAATTTCGCGGTATGGAGTTAAACAGTTTTGCAGCTCCCTTTTGAATTTTCGACTTCTGTCCGTGGACGGGTCTGTTTTGAAGAAAAATGACTCGAGATTTTCCGCTAAGCATAGGCCTACTTGTAATTCTTTTAATGTTAAATTCTTAACTGCACAATCTTCATCAGAGCTAGCGTCCTCAAAATCTATTTGATTTGCATCCAGGGATGCCATTTCCATCAAATCCGCTTCGTCAACTACTTCTTCTAATAATAATTTTTGAATGTCTTCAGTAAAGAAGTAAGGAGTGAACACATGTTTCCGCCGACCGATAACAAGTTCTAACATAGGAACAAAACCGTGTTATAGGATGACGTGTTGTAGGAATTTTCCCGCAATTTACGAATCATGTTATAGCGAAAACGTGCTATAAGATACCGTGTTATAGGAGGGTTACCTGTACATTAAATGGTTTCAATGGAATTGAATATAATTGCATCGATGAAGATATATAAATTGCCACAAAACTTTTTTATTAGCCGTTATTCTTATTCTTTTTAATACTGTTATTTATCTAGCTATCTGAAATTTTCATTTTGATTATCAATACTTATTTTCTCTACTAAATAGGGATATATTTTTAATGAAAGTGTACATAACATTTTATGAACACTCAAAAGAAAAATATAAAAATTCGCATCACATTTTCCTTATACATTTTTTATTTATTTTTTATTCAGGACTTTCGTGACTTACTCCATCAGCTTGTCAGATATACGAAGTAGTTTATAATCCAAAACTCCTCTGTCAACACTTTAAATTGGTGCGCAAAAACTCTATGCCATCGCTATCTTTATACTACTCACCTTTCAAAGAAAGCACGCTATTTTTGTTTCATGAGAAAGTTATAAAATATTCATTTTCAGTAGGAATAAAGGATACTATTCTTTACCGTAAGTTTGTCAAAAATATGGTGAACAACATCTTTGCTGTCAGAAATAAGAGATTTAAAGATCCGAAAGAGATAGAATTTTCAACATCTCAATACTCTGAATAAAGGAAGAATAAATTATTGTGAAGAATAAATTATTCACATAAATTATTGTGAATATTTGAAGATTAATAATTAATAATATTATAAATACTATTTTTGATTTTATTATTAATAATACTTTTTTTGAATTATATTATTGTATTAAAAACTACAATATAAGCGTTAAGAAGTAAATAAATTTGAATATTAACAAAGGAAAAACGAAATATACTTTTTAAATCAAAAATTTGAAATCAAATTGTTTCCATTATAATTAATACTTTCAAAAAAGAAAACGTTTTGCAACGGAAATAAAGTTTAAGAAAATTTAATTTTCCTCCTTAACTTTTGATTTGTATTATACAATTCTATAAATGTTTTATCATAAATCATAAATAAATGTCTTCAAACAATCTTATAATAACAAAAAAGAATTAATTTCTTATTATTTTCAATTATATTATCACATATTAAATTATATTATCATGTGATATTCCTTTCCTTATTCTTTTCTTAGATCACAAAAAAATTATATTCATTGATATGAAGATATCAGTGAATATTAATATTAGTAAATATAGTGATATAAAAAGTATATATTGCAGATCCTTATGGTACCATTTACATCATCCATTGTAAAATTTAGGTTATGTAAATTCCGGATTTTAAATAAAATCATAAAAAATGTCGTTATAAAACAAAAGCATTTTTTATAAGAATATTGCTGAAATATTTCCTCATAAGCGAAATTAATATTTATAATAATCCAAGCATAAAAAATAATGATAAACATGTTATCTAATTAATTCATCAAATTTAATCTCTTATAAAAAGTAGTTTTCAATTTTTAATGCATTTATTTATATAAATCAAATCTAAATACATAAATCAAATAAAATGTTATATCATTTTAATTTATTTCTGGAAACTTCTTTGTGAACATGCTTACAAGTATATTCAAATCTAAATTTATATATCAGATCAAATGTTACTTTACAAATACTAGATTTAATTTATTTGTGCTACTTTTATGTATGAATATGATTATAAATTAAGCAAAATAATATATATTATTCAGTATAATACCATAGAAATTTGTTACAGAAAAAACATTTTCGATAATATATATATATATATATATATATATATATATATATATATATATATATATATATATATATATATATATATATATATATATATATATATATACGATGAATCCTTTAATTTTTTAAAATTTAATCAAGTGGATATCAATAAATTAATCATAAATTATACATTTATCATAAGGAGATATTTAACTATGTAAAATATTTAATAAATAATTTCTAACATTTTTCAATTAAATATTTGTCAAAAATTATAAGATGATCTCTTAAAATAAGTTTCTACAAAACTAAAGTGATATAGATTCATCCTTTTTCTAGGTAGCATATTATACATGATTTTTCATTGAATTAATATAATTTCTGAGATTGTTTTTGAAATTTTGTCTAATTTATCCATGATAGTTAATTTTATTTCGTGTGCAGATTTACATGGAACTTAATTGCATAAAACTGACCAACTAATTTACCCTCCAAGTCTTTTATGGTATTTAACTTTGTGCTGTATATTGGCCATCTAGACCTTCCTTGTGAATGAAACTTTAGTTGATATTTGGTGATTATATAGCTCATAGAATGGAGCACTGCCTTGCTTAAATTTGTTGTTCAACCCACTTAAAAATCAATTAGAATGTAGAAACTATTAGTAAAGCAATGACTGATAACAACTAACTCCAGTTTTTGAGGAACTCATTGCAGTTCCTATTTAAAATAAATGTAAAATTTTTACAGACACAGACATTCAGAAACCTATCATTATTCCAAATCTAAAAGGTCTACAAAAGAAATCCAGAATCCGTAATTAATGTACATAGTAAATATTACCATATGAGCCATCTACACTGCTGGCCACTGTAAACGCAACCCCTTGAAGGAAGCATGAGAATAACATGAAATTTACAATATACATTAGCAGAAGTGAGATATGCAAATGATTAGAACTTCAGCGCTGAGGCACGACATGCGCGCCATGTGGCGCCACTTCAAATCGCTCTTTAAGGCTTGGAGATTTCGACGATTTCAAGTTCAGCAATTTCGGTTTTCTTCTGTTTTTTAAAGCGATCAATTATGCCTCGTAGTAAACAGCTGTCATTTTATGATCAAGTATCTGTGAGCGACCGAGGAAGGATAGTGGCCTGCCGAGATTGTGGATTATCTTTCATGGAAATCAGCTGTCGTATTGGACGAAACCAAACAACTGTAATGTGGATATGTGATTGTTGGATGCAGGACGATACGATGGAACGATGTGTTCGATCTTATCCACCTCAGTACACAATTTCACGTGATGACAGACAAATTGTGCGCATGGCAGTGACGACTCATCTCTCAGCCACATCACGATTCATAGAATAGCACATTCAGTCTGTAACGCATCATCCAGTGTCTGCGCGTACCATTCGAGGCCGTTTACGTAGAATGATCTGTGCGTAAGACGTCCATTGTTTCATCTACCCTTGACGCAGAACCACGGACGTCTCCACCGTCAATGATGAAATGAAAGAAGGATGTGGAATGGAAAGAAGGAAGCAGAATGGAATTAAATTGTCTTTACTGACAAGTCACGATTCTGTTTGCAACACCATGATGGTTGTATTCGAGTCAAGAGACAGCGTGGAGAAAGGATGCTGAACAGCTGCGTTATGCACCAACCATACTGTTCCTGCACCAGGTATTATGGTGTAGGGTGATATAGGATATCTCTCTCGCATCTTTAGCATGCATTGCCGGTACTTTAAACAGCCAGTGCTATATTTTCGAGGTGTTGGAGACAATTGTCCTTCCTTATCTTCAGGGCTTGCCCACATCCATATTTCAACAGGATAATGCGCGACCACAAGTGGCACGCAATGTCTAAGTGTTCTTCGTCAATTGCCAGATTGAATTGCTTCCCTGGTCAGCTCGCTTTCCGGATCTTTTACCAACAGAAAACATGTGGTCCATGGTTGCTTAACGATTGACCCTGATTACATCCGCAGCTGCCACACGTGTTCAACTTTGGCTATTGATTTTGGTAGGAACTTCACTTCAGAAATGTCTACAAATTAAATCATTTGATACTTGGTCATCATGTTATGTTTTCACCATAATAATTTTTTTCATATATCGTTCGTTAGCTAATTTCATTTAAAATTCTTTTTATTAATTTAACAGTTTTAGTTTTTATTCTTTTAACAGCTTTCAGTTTAAATTTTTTGTGGAGTTATGTTACAAACTAATAAATTATATTTAATTACAATCGTGAAAATGTGTATATTACTTCGAGAAGATAATACATACTTTCTTTCAAACATCTGATAAATTATATAAATATCCCTTTCATATTAAACATAATAAATATAACAGTTTTAGAGATTTTAAAGATCTTATTTGTTTCCCCTTTCAAAATTTCCAGATAACTCATAAAATCAAATGTTCCAAAATCTTCTTATTCAGATAATTCTTTGTCTGTAGACATTGCGCATTCTCTCTCAAAAACAAACTAGTTAAATTCAAATTTTCCTTATGAGACACTCATATTCGCTCATTTTTCGAAATCGAAGTTCCAATTTATTGATAATATTTTGAAACCAAAAATAAAATAATTATGAAAACACAAACAGTTTTGAATACAAAATGAAAGTGGTGTTATATTTACTTAACACTGAAATATTAAAAAAATGGGTACTTGTATACGTTTTAGCATCACCGCTGACTTTTAATTAGAAGAAATATTTTTATGATTAAAAAATTTGTTTTCTTAATTATAAGTAAATTTTTTATGATTAGATAAATAAATTTTCTAGTTATAGGTTAAACGCTAATTATACTTGAGATTTATTGAGGCAAAATATTTTGAGGTGCATGATAATACGTAAGTACCAAAAATTGCTTACTGTATGAAAATAATTCCATTTTTTCATTTAATGATTTATTTTAAACGATACAACTCATTTTAATTGCTTTATTTTTAAAAAATTATACAATTCATAAAGTGGTATTTTTAAATGAATAGGATTATGCCTGAAAGTTGAAACATAAAGAAATCTATCAATAAATTATTTTTAAGAAATACAATATATTCATCTCAATCACAGTAACTAATTCTAAACAAACTTTTTTTTACTCTTTCAATTTGACGTTTCACTTCAACAAATGATTATTAGCATGCCAAAACATCTGCCGACTTCGTATTCAATAATGTTGACAAGAATCAATTTCTTCCCACCGTCAATTCTATTTTAAACGCCATCATTTAACAGCTGAAATTTAAATATTGGAAGCACGCGCTGAAGTCATTGAATGATTACGACAAGAGAATCAACTATGGCGTTTCTGTTCTATTTGTTTTACGAAAAGATGACGTGACTGTACTGAAAAAAGTAGTCGATAAATTTACTCCCGATTGAATGGATCGGAAGTTAAATAACAATGTTATAAAAATAAAAAGTATATAAATAATCGTAGTTAGACAATTTATAAAAAATATCTTGCATATATACGTGTGTGTGCAGAGAGTTACACCCTGATTTATTATAGCTTCATTCACTTCTTTCTGTAAAAGAAGAATACTATTCTTGCCCCCACCAGAGGGCGCCTGCTATTCTGCCATCTCATATCAAAATCTTTTTCCATGCTTTCCGCACTCCTGAGAAATATAGCAGAATGCATACTTCGCGAAATTTTTGATGAAATAAAAAACCTATGGTGTCAAGAAAAGATGCAAAAAGGTGTAAAATAACAAGAAATCTCCGTAACGTTCAAATGTTGGTTGCGAATTTTCTCCTTTATTCTTTTTGCTTTGTTCATATAAGAAAAATAGTTTTTTCTTCTCCTTCAAACAGGTAACGGAATATTACACATAGTCCACAATGCATCTCTTTGAAAATTGAGATTGGAGACCGTTACAATGAAAAATAATATTTTTCACGAGATTCAATTCTATGCCTGGCTTTTTGAAGGCTCTGTTTTCATTTTGAATGCCTTGTAATGTAATATTTTAAATCTAAGTGGAAAACACTTTTATTCGCATCTTGGCTTTTACGAAATGATTCCAACAAGGGTAACAACAATAAATATTCTCCTTTTGTTGATTCACAAACGTAACAAGGAAGGAAGTTGGAATGTTAAGAGGAATTTCAATATTTATTGTCTACAAAATTAAAGTGTTAAAATATTCTCAACCAAAATGTTAGTTATAAAAATTTAAGTAAATATTATAACAATATTTAAATTAAATTTTAAAACAAATATTATAGTGAAAGAGATCAATCTGTATATAATGTGGAAACTAAAACTTTCTTACCTAATGTAAAATATATGACCTAAAATAATTTTTATGAATTTTCTAATTTGAAAATTTTCTAATCTTGAAATATTTTTAAGAATAAGAATTTATTATTTTCATACAGTAATGCTATAAATATTCTATGTAAATGAGTATGAATAAATTACTTAGAAAAAATAATTTTTGATAATCTTTAAAAGAAATAAATATAAGTGTATGAAAATATGTTAATAATGAAATAAAAAGATACTAAAAATAATTATTATAAATGTTTAATTTAAATAAAATTTACACTTAATTAGTTTTTATTTTACTATTTCTAACAAATTTATGAAAAAATGTGTACACTAAAGAAATACACATAACCATTTATGGAATTGAAATTATTATATATTTTTATTAAAGATTTCAATTCCGACTTTCCTAAATTTAAAATTGTTTATTAGTATTTTTATGAATCTTTTGGAATGACAATTTTAATCTGCTACTAAGAACCATAGTGGACTGATTGAGAAAATTTTCTTTCTTGTTATCGAAAGGTAGTGAGTTCTTTGTCCGACACAAGTTGGAAATTCATGGTGTTTGTTATTATTGGTTAAGGCATGTAAAGTAGATTACTATCACGTTGTTTTAAAAGTGAAATGATGCATGAGAGGTTATTAATTCTGGTATGAGTGTCTTTTGCTTGGTCTCTGGTTCCAAAGTATAAGGACTCTTATTTCAGTCCCATTGATCAGTCATACTCATAAGGTCAACGGTAGTCAACAGTCAAGTATTAGGTGGTCATCAAACAGTATATGTGGAGTAAGGCATCTTCAAGCTTTCTAACATAGTATAGAGTAAGTCGTCTAATCAAAAAGAACTGAGTGTTTTTTTAGGTTTAAGGGAATTTGTCACAAAATATTATTTAAACCAGAAGAAAGAGAGAGTGTGTGGGTGTGAGAGAGAGAGACAGATAGAGTAACAACATATAATAGTTTATACACAAGCCACAAGCGTTTTTATTGTTGTTCCATGTGAGATAATATATTTTTTATTAAATTTATGTTAAAATTTATTATCACCCTTCTAACTAAAATTATTGTTAAATACACAATATTTTGAATACAAATGATTTCAGTAATTTGTCACGTGACGAATATTTTACCCAAACGTAAAAACATATTAATTAAAAAAAAACAAATTTGTGTGTGTGCATCATTTTTTGTGTATTATAGTATTAATTTATATAAATAACTGTGTTTTTTTATATTTTCTTACTAAAAATATTAATGATATTTTCGGAATAAAAAAATGCTTAGAAAATTTGCAAGAAACTTTCTAACGTAATATCTAGTTTCATATTAAACTATATAGTGCAGAATTATCCAGGTTAGTATGAACAAAAACTATAAACAGTTTCTCCTGAACACTGCACAAAAAACTTAAAATTCCATATTTTTCATTTTCATCATTTCTCTTATATTTTCACATTTTATAGAGAAATGCCAAAATATTATAAAGAATGAATACTTTAAGCTTAGTATTATGAAATGAATATGTCCTTATTAATTGCACAAATTTTTGATAAATAAGCCCTTATATATATATATATATATATATATATATATATATATATATATATATATATATATATATATATATATATATATATATATATATATATATATATATATATATATATATATATATAGAAATTTTAAAAATATATCCAAAGAATCATCAAATGAACAATATATATGTAATTAGAAATAAAAATAACCTATTAAATTAAATTGTGCTACTGTCAAAAATATTTAATATGCTATAAGCGAGATATATATGTAGAAAAACATACACACATACCTCGATTTATTTATGAAAATTAAGAAAAAAGGAGCTCGAATTAAATATATGTTACAGATATTGATGAATTTATTTCTTATAATGATAGATGAATTACTTATTTATTTTCCTAGAAGAAAATGCTCTCCAAATTAATTCCAACCCATATTAAATCAGAATGCTAAACAAGCAGCAGCTAATATACTTACTTAAGTATTTTCATTACTTAAGTTTATCGCTGTCTAAAATCCATATATTATTGTAAATATAGTCCACACTAATATCATGATGAGCTGAAAGATGAAGAATTTATTTTAGTATGCACCTTATATATTTTCAATAAATGATATAGTTCTTTAAAAATGGCAGTGTTTACTTATAATTATTGAATTTCTATTATTGTGTTGTTGTTTCTTATCCCCGGGACCAGTAATGCTAAATCAGGTACATGAGTTCATTAACCCTGAAGACATCGAGCTCTAAAAGTGGGTCTTGAACCAGGACTTATCTGGTAAATCCCAGACAAAATAAGATGTGACCAGGGGGGGGGGCTTGTGCAGAAGAGCACCTTGAGCAGACCTCGAAATGTTTACTGCCTCCAACAAAAGTCATTGATGACAAGTGACCACTAATGAAATGAGTTAAGAGCAGTTTGATCTCGTCTGCTGTTGCCCCGAACCAAGGAGTCGCCAGGGCACCTACCTACTCTGATACCACGGGTGTACTGATGGAACCATCCAAATGGAATTATTCATTGGCTTATATTTAGAAATTAGCTCCATATAAGCAAGGAGAGTGACAGGTGTTGTGACCTCGCCAGTACCAGCTCTAGCCAAACTGTCCACAATTTCATATCTGGCAACGTTGACAAGATACAGAATCCACTGGAAGTGGATCAGATGAGAAAGGAAATATTTTTCCAGTTTCCTCAGGGTGTCTGCACATGTACTATATCTCACGTTATGCCAGGTGTCCTACCACCGCTGCTCCATGTCTCTGACCATAGAAACTGCCTCATACTCATGCCATGAGTAATTCACCAGTTGAATTTCTTCGTGACATAACTTAGATTTGATATTATCATTTAATATAATAAATACAGATTGGGTCAAGGGGGTTTCAGCCAATTTGACAAGTAATCAAAGTAATCTTTTTCTTTTTCTTTTTGATAGTTAAAAATTGTTTTTATGTCATTTATCTATCGACATTTAGGTCTTCTTATTTCCAATAGTTTGTCAAAACGATAAAAAAAATGTTTTCTATTTAATTGTCGCTCATTCGTATAAAAATCGCAACGAAAATGATATGGTTTATTTTAAACCAATGAAAACAAAATTGGATATTTAAATATTTATAAAATCTGATACTGTATCTTCTACGACAATAACCATTTACAAGTATTTTCCCGGTCTTAATATTCTCCGTTCACCGATCTCAGACTAATTCTTACATGGACAAAGTTGTAGTCTAAGAATCGCTTGATACAATGTAAATCTTAGTTTTATATAAAATACAATAAATTACTTTGAACATATCATCTAAATTGCATAAATATTAACTACAAATTAATACGTTTCAATTTAAGTTATAAACCGTATTAGGTTTTTAAGTTATGCTATTGTTTATTAATAACATTACCAGTGTGTACTTCATAGCATATATATACTTGTAATGTTTTGAAAGAAATAGATTGTTTACTAATATTCACAATATTTTAAATTGCTTAATTAAAGAATATAATTTATTATTAATTTCCAAAATCCGAATATATTTTTAAATTTCGCTTTATCACTTAACGTCTGAATCTCGACAGCGAATACAGCAATCCAATTTAAAGAAAGAAATGTTTTTTTAATATGTATTCATGATTTATTCATTATGGGAAATTTGTAAAATAATTTCAGGTTTTGTAAAAATTACTCACGTATAATTGATATATATATATACATACATACATACATACATATATATATATATATATATATATATATATATATATATATATATATATATATATATATATATATATATATATATATATATATATATATATATATATATATATATATATATATATATATATATATATATATATATATCAATTATATATAAGTAAATTTTAATGCATGTTTTACTATGTTCAAAATTTCATCCTTCACAGAAAACAAAAGGAAATCAATATTTATCTGAATAATATCCTGAAATATTCCATTGTTTTCTTTCTCGATAAACTTGGCAGACACAAGTGCTAAAAATCCCAACTTCCGTAAATACCCCTACATGTGTTATTTTAGGCCCATTCTGACCAATTTCAGAAGTTAATACCATCCATTGTTCTTCGCCTAAGAAAAGATCATCTTATTTTCCTGTCACCCGTTTATTAATCTGTCTTCTCGTTCTCTTGTTTCAAACTTCATTTTTCAAAGCATTGACATTTTGTGCTCACTCCTAGAAAATCGCAATTTGTTGTATATCGTGTTCGAGGAAGTAGATTAATATATTTTTCGTGCTTGCCTTTTTTAAGACTTTCTTTTCGTTAATAAAATGAAGCAGAGATTTTCTTCCTAAATTACATCGGTTTAAAATGCGTTATTAATGACGTAAAGATTTTCTCAGCTTTAAGATAATAGTGGGGAGAATATTTTTTCCATCAACTATAATTATGCATGCATTCTGTAATTTATTAATTCTTACCGAGAGAAATTCGAAAGCAAGGAATGTTCATTGTTTAGCGGATTATCAAGATACTTTAATTGATGCGCTTGAAAATCCATTATGTCTGCGCCTGAGCATTTTAAGTAGGTATTTGAAACGAAAAAGAAATATTCTTTTAAAAACCTAATCAACTTAAATCCACACACACACAGATTCAGAGAAAAAAATTTATTTTTTTTTGTCAAAATACGTTCTGAGTTTTAAAAGGATTTAATTCCAGTAGATTACGCCAGTAACTTTATGACAATCTTTTAATTGAATATTTTATTCATTTTAGTTGCTAAGATTTTACCAATTTTTAACAATGCAGCTGATTTTTCTCTTTAACTATGAAATAAAATTTACTTGCATGGGAATTTTGCGCATCGTTTTATTGAATATTTTATTTTATTTATGACTGAGCTGTTTGAATTTTAGTTGAATACAAAATTATTTTAAAAAAATCCATTAATTTGCTTATTGTAGACATTTTACGATTAACAAATAAACCGCAAACCAGAACTGACATATTAGATTCTGATGAAGAAGTATACATCTAAATGCTTATGAAAAATACAAGTCATTTGCAATTTATCTTAAAAACTTACTTATTAAACTATTGAAAGAATAAATTTAAATATAAATTTTAAGATACTGTATGTATGTTTATTTTAAATGACATATACCTCTAAGAGAATTTTATATTTTTACCAAAAATATTAAGTTTGAAGATTTGACTAATAAATTAACTAGTGCAGTAGAACTATTTTATCAAACATCTATGGAAACAAAAAATCAAGTTTCCACTGACTAGTTCTGTTTATTTGTCCTTCAATGTTCATTTTTTGACATGAGGGGTAACCTCAAGAAGGTTACCGGGTTGTTGTTGTTGTCGTGTGCCAGCTAGGCTGGCAATATGGGGTGCGCTGCTCCACTTTTTCAACTGAACCATATTTTGGTGTGGAGTCCGACTTTCTTCTGTACACACATGCCATAGGGACCCGTTTATAGGGTAGGTAACCATTCACACCTCATTCATACAAAGAAAAGAAAAAGACTGGATAGATAGAGAGAGAGAAAGTATGCCCGAACCAAGATTCGAACCCAGGACCTCCCTATCCGTAATCAGGGACTCTGACCACTAGATAGGGTGCGCGGCGTGTGACCGGGTCTAACGATCAAATGTGAATCCGAACTAATGCAATCATCAAAACGAAAGTGGGTTTCGAATACATGAATTGTTGACCCTAAGACCATAGCGCTAATCATGTGGCTACCAGTACGTCATTTCATTCCATCAGATTTGAATACAACTAGCAATTTGTCTCCAGCTATTAAATGGAGAACTCAAATCTAAAATAAATTTTCCAAAATTCTTTTTGGAAAACTTATTTTGGAATACCAAAATTTTAAAAACCAAAATTAATACATGTATATTTTGATACAAAAGTGATAAAAGGGAAACTATACATAATTTAATCGAGAAACGTGTGCTCTATGTTTTGACAGGTAATGGTAATACATATTGTGTTCTATCGCTATTTATAATTTAGTTATTATTCTCGTATTGTTGTATATGAAATTGTAGAAGTTTTAATGAAGAATTTATAGAATTAGTTTACAAAAAATCATAATATAATTATAACAATTATAAAAACTTGATTATTTTATAATTTCTCTTTAAATCTAACTTAAAACTCTAATTATGTTTGCGAACTTAAAAAATATGGCTATGTTGATGAACAAAAGAAAAATTATGTTAATTTTTCTTATAATTTAAATATTTAAAAACTTTCAAGTATAAGTACATCTTACTAAACGTCAATAAAACACTCAGAACAGAAGTATACTAATCAAAATAAATATACTAATCCAAATGAATTAAGCAATATTTGACAACTGCCGACCGATGGCTGAGTCATTAGGCTCCTGCCTCCTTAGCTGTGGGTCATGTGTTGGAATCCCAGTTCGGGTATTGATGATGCTTTCTTTTTCAGTTTGTGCTTCTCTGTCCTTTCTTCTGTGATGATGTGTGAATTTGACCAGCCTATAAACGGGTTTATGGTGGTATGGCACGGACAATGCCTCCGTGATTTACTTGATTGACAGGTATCCGCTGGGTAACGACAAATGAGTAGTAGTTTCTGGCCTTTTGTAGCATAGGGTTCGTCACCCAAGAGTCCACCGTTGGAAAAAAATATTTGTTATTCAATTCAACACATCGTTATTATTCAATTAAATTTATATTAAAAATAAATAATCATACTAAGTAATTAATTGTCATGTCTTAAAATTAATTGGAAAATTAAAAGTTACAATTTTTTCTGAAAAATGTAAACATCTTTTATATGGAATTTAAAGAAACTTTGAAATTATTTGATAAACTTTACTTTGGAAAGTCATGATACTAAAGTAAAAAATTTAAACAAATGTGCATATTAAAATTATTTTTTAATTTCTTTACTGTCTTATTTCTGTAATCGGTCACAACAGATTTGACTCTTTAAATTTAAAAATGTTATATTTTTTAAAGTCTTAATTTGAGCATATTTCTTTCAAAGTCCGTTATGATTTGTTTATGACAAATGCTTTATAAATATGGCATCATCATAAAAAAACTGACTGCTAGGGATAAAAATTGCTTGAAAAATGAAACTTTATTTTCTTCAAGTCAAGCATTTAATGAGAATTAAAAATAACTGTAATGCTCGGATTAAATTATCTTCTCTTTGATGGTTAGACAAATTAAGTATAAAATATATTTTAATTTTAATATATCTTAATGACATACAAATTTCTATATAATTTATATGGATTATGTAAGGAGCATCCTATTTTTTAATAGAAAAAAAATTATAAGGAACATGAATGTAAAAAAATACTTTTTTTCATTATTACTGAAATCTACATTTTCAAAATCGGATAAATTTATCCCATTTTATTCCTGCTTTTTTTCGCTAACTTCTTTGTGAATAGAAAATATTTAATGCAAATAAATCTCTGAAACAGGGAGTCACCAGATCTTAATTTAAAATTAAATATAAGATTCTTCTCGCTAATCTTTTTCCTGGATAAACATTAAGGCATAAAACTTAATTCTTGTGACCAAAACTCATTACCACATAATCCCATTATAAGTTAGAAAGCCACTATTTCCTCTTGAAGAACATTTTTCTCCCCAAAAGGTGTTATCGGATTACAGAAAGATGAAATTTTCTTCTTTTTTTTTTATCTCAGCACGATTTAAATCTCTTTTAAAGATTTTCAAAGAAGTAATGAAAATCATTTGAATTGATTCTGAAGTATAAACACTTCACTAATTGAGATTTTTAAATGAAATTATTTTTCTTTAAATACTTGCATTTAAGACTGTTATAAAGATAAAGTTTATTCCATTATTATTTATTTCTTTTTAATTAAATTCTAAAATTAAAGACATTTTAAATTGGTATACAGTGACGAAAAATTAAATATTCTTTTTTATCTCTGAATTTCTACTTTTAAATTATTTATGTTCTTATATTAAATTAATATTAAAAATGTTAAATTAATAATCAAAAATTTGTGTACTGAATAATTTATAGCTACTAAGCTAATCTTTGTCATATTATTGATTATTATATATCATTTTGCTGTTATAAATGTCAAAATGTTGTTGTGGTCTGTCGAATGTTAAAATTATCTTCTACTTTTTATAGTGTAATCAAAGCCCTGTTCATAGTAACAATAATCAAGTTAGAAAATTATACACAATAAAATATACATAAACAATTATATATAGAGAGTCAAGAACTAATCTATAAATTAATCTTGAATTTAATGATTGTGTTCTTAAAAATTGCTTCACATGAAATTCTGATTTTAATAATGCGCATGCGTATGTTAACAAATACAATTTTAATAATAATATTAATTTGATTCATAATTCCCCTTAAAATACTAATATGTAAATAAGAATATATTATAAAGAAATGCAATACATTTATATTTATTTTAAATATATTCTTATTCAGATATTAATATTTTTGATGGCAATAATGAAATAGTATGTAAAAATATATCATTTCACAAATTCCACAAGAACTTTAGATATTTAAGCAAAACTAGAATCTGTTATGGAACGAACGCACACACACACACACACACACACACTATATATATATATATATATATATATATATATATATATATATATATATATATATATATGTATGTATGTATATAAAATGCAAGATTATATATAGAGCTGAAAAGTACAAGAAGATGAAAGATAAAAACATTTATGCTTAGTAATCCATTCAGCGCAAAAGCAGCTAAAATAGAATTGCTAAAATATAATTAATAATATATTTTATAAAATTAATAATCAAATATTAGATGGAGAATAATACATTGAAAATACGAAATATAGTAAATAGTTGGAAAAATGTTTAAAATTTCAAAGAAAAATATAAAATGGAACGAATTACCAACATGGCCAGCTTCGTCTCAGGGGGTGTTGACCACATTGGCACCTAGTACGGCTTTTCTGTACTGGCCCAAGACAAAGTCTTAAAGAAGACAGTACACCCCAAAGCCACACCAAAAGTCCAAACCAAAGTATCAAGCCAGAATAAAAGAAGTTAAATTTAATGTAAAATATATAAGCCAAATACCAATGTTGCCAAAATACATTTAATTTATAATAATCAAATTAAAAGCAAATCCATATCCAAATACAAGTCCAAATCTGCAAGAACCGCACGAAATACTATATGTAAACCAAATAAATACATAAATTAACGACTAAGTGTAAACACTATTGGCATTTCAAGCTTCTTATAAGACCTTCAAGGCTTGGGTGACCCTTCTGTAGTATAAAACTACGCATTACTTCATTCTTATAAGCAATGCTCTAATAGCCACGTAGTGTTTAATAAATTTAATTGGAATTTTATTAAGAGTTAGAATATTTTCTAGTCTATTTATTTGTTTATTGATGTTGTTTAAATTATTACATATATTATATTCTATTATGTTGATTAAAAATAATATTTTTATAAATTTTAATTGAAATGTTTGAATTTCAGAAAATTAGTTTATTAACTTTGAAATTAAAATTATTAGGTTTATCATCTATGTCATTAAATTTGTGCTTACCTTTTATCGCAATTGAAATATCTAAAAAGTCAGTTTTTAAGTTATCAGTATTAGTTTTAATCAATTTTAATTCCTCAGGATATATATTATTGTAAGTTTTCTATGCAATTAAAAATAATAAAATCGTCAATATATTTGTAAGCAAAAGGTATTTGTATAGTAAATGATTTTTCATAGTAGTTTAAAAATAAATTTGCTAATATACTAGAAAATTTGAAACCCTAAAGAAAGCCGTTAACTTATAAGTAAATATTTTCTCCATACGAAATATAGTTATTATTAATTCAAAATAAACTAAGATCTTTCCAAAAATTTATATCGATATCCAATATTGAATTAAAATCATAAGAATAAAACATAATAATATCAAAAATGTCTTCAAGTGGAATGCTAATGAATAAGTCTTTGAAATCATAAGAGGAAACAACATTAATTTTATTAGCAGAAATAAATTCAATAATAGGTTTATTATTCTTAATTATCCATGTATTATTTGAATTAGTAATGTTATTTAAAATTATATTTAAATAATAAGAGAATAAATTATACCAAATTTGTCTGAAAAAGTGCTGCATTTACATGTAATAAACCGACATTTAATAGGGTTTTTATTCAATTTCGGATATACTGTAATATTTGGAATTTTAAAATTTATATTTTTAATTTTGAATTTTTAGCAAAGACAAGAATTTTTTAAATATTATTGTTTTGTTTTAATTAATAATTTTGTAAGTAGTTGAATTAGATATTTCTTCATTTAGTAATTGGTTGTAAAATTATTTTACATATAATTATTTAATGCTTTATCTACAAGAGTAACAATGAAAAGTTTTTGTAATTCTTTTATATACTTTTTTAGATATTTTTTATTTATTCCTTTAAATTTAAAATTATTTACATTTTTTTTAAATTTGTAGTATGAATTCCATTTTCACTGTGAGAAAAATTCTATTGGAATAGAATAAGTATTAGAAGTCTTAAAAATAAATTTATCGATATCATTGAGAAAAAATTTAAGAATTTGTTTATGGTTATAATAATTAACTGGTCGAAATTTAGTACCTTTATTAAACAATATTTTTAATTCATTATTCAATATGATATCAGTATGTCCGGTAATTATATGTCCAAAAGTGAAATCTACGCATTTATTTTATTTCGGGTCATTACAGAAACAATCGGCATTTTCTTTATTAATATTTATATTACTACAGAATTTATTATAGTTAAAGATATGTCAGCCAAATGGTAAATCATATAGAAAAGTACATTTAATTTCATTATTATTTAACGGAAAGATATGCTTAAAGTCTTTAATAATGCTCGAGAATTTAATTTTATCATATAATGGATGCTTAAAAGAAATAACAAAATAATCTGATTTAATATTTTTATTAGAATTTATTTTTATATTTGTTTTTCTTAGTTTAGATTTAAAAATGTCAAAAATTAAAATCTTAAAATGTTCATTATTAAAATTAAAGTTATTTAAAAAATCTGAAAGAAAAATACATTGTTTTTTATTTAAACTCATAATAAAGTTTTTACAAAAAGAATAGTTATAAGAGTTTACAAATTGATTTTCTAATTTGAACAGTTTATCTTCCAATATATAAAGTTATTTATATTGTAATTGTTATATGTTTTATTAATTTTTCTACCGTCTCTTTTATATCTTTAAGTCTTCTTATTATTAGGCTTAAAGTATATAAATAATTTAGTATTTTCATAGTTAATTTTCAAATTATTAAATAGTTCATTAAGTCTAAATGGTACTAGGGTTTTATAATAAATAATATAAAACCCTAGTACCATTTAGACTTTTGTACCATTTGACCTAGTACCATTTGATTTTCTTTAATTATGCGTAAATTAATATTGATTTTAGTACCTAAAATGGTTATAATAATATTATCGAAACTATGTACTTTGAAATGTTCAAATTCAATGTTAAAACACTTTTGTGACTATTTTAATTTTTAATATTAGATCTGTGCAGGTTTATCAGCAAATTAATAGTATTAGATGTTTGTCCAATATATTTAAATTTAAAAATTTTGCACTCAATCATATATATAACATTATAAGCTTTACAGGCTTTATTTAAAGTATAGGTGTTATTAATTTGTGAGATGTATTGAATTTGGGGCAAGTCTTACAGTTTGGAATTACAATAATTAAATTTATTAAACACTATTTGGCTAGTAGAGCATTGCTTATAAGAGTGAAGTTAGGCGTAGTTTTATACTGCAGAAGGGTTACCCAAGCCTTGAAGGTCTTATAAGAAGCTTGAAATGCCACTAGTGCTTACACTTAAACGTTAATTTATGTATTTATTTGGTTTACATATAGTATTTGGTGCGGTTCTTGCAGATTCGGACTTGTATTTGGATACGGATTTGGATCTGGGTTTAATTTGATTATTATAAATTAAATGTATTTTGGCAACATTGGACTTTGGCTTATATACTTTAGATTAAATTTTACTTTTTTTATTCTCGCTTGATACTTTGGTTTGGACTTTTGGAGTGGCTTTGGGGTGTACTGGCTTCTTTAAGACTATGTCTTGGGCCAGTGCAGAAAAGCGGATTTTATTCGTTAATTGTCATACTTAAAATAGTTTACCCAATAAAGTTTTTTTTAATGACAGACCTTGGCTTTTCTTACTGTTTGAGAACAGATCCATTTAACAAAAATATACACAAGATGCCTACAGTTTTAGGGAATAGAAACGAATTAGTGCTTATATATAATAATTGAATTAATCAGCCTTGTACGAATATTTGGCAAATATCTGCTCTTTTTTTCACTTCTACACCAGTATGTGAAATATATTTTAGCTGATGATGATATAGTTTAAGTAAAGATGCAATGCTGATTCATTCAGTTATTGAGTTAATAATTATTTTTGAGTTTTGTAAAATTAAAACTGTGATTTGAAAAGAATGAAAGTTAACTAAACAGAATTTTTAAATTCAACCAAATTATTAGTAAATATTTAATTATAGAACAGTGAACATGTCCATATAAATGCAAGTAAATTTTTATGGATCACTCATAAGCAACAGGAGAGTGTGTTATTTTTTTGAAATTAAACAAATACTTTCTCCAATAACCAACATCATTTGTATTTAATGACTAACAGAAAAACAGAAAGAAAGAATATTCCATATACAAATTAAAGTTCATGAATAAAAAAATACTTAAAAAGAGATACTAAATTAAAAATTGGAATTATGTTGAAGTTAGTTATATCGTACTGTTTCAATTGTCATATTCAATGTTCAGCTTTTGTTTTGAGAAGACATGACTTGAAAATGCCATGACAACGTTTTTTTTTTCAGTCTTTTGCGGTATAACAAAAAAATAAGGCCCCTAAATGACAAAATCGAAAGCAAGCTGATTAGAATTACATGATTTTTACAGTCGAGTTCCAACTCAGCTTGAAATATGTTTGTAATATGAATTTGTTTGGCGATAATGTGACTCTTAAAAATAGCCTCACAGATTCATTCAAGAAAGCTGTTATCACTGGCGCGGTTGTAACTGATTTCAACACGAATCAACGAAAGTGATGTGTAGATCAACATAACATTTAGAATAGCAAATTAACTACCCATATTTATGGAAACGAGATGTTGAGACTTAGTATCGCACATTATTCTGTAGCCATTGGTGATTCCCTTCATAAAATCAAAATAATGCCACTCCTCACTGAAATCATTCTTTGTAAAATGCGTTTGCGTGTGAAAGTATAGAGCTCCTGGCATACTATTTAGACTTAATTATGTTTTAACATTTATATTTTACCTTATTTTTAATAGTTGAGACGATACTTTGATGCCTCAAAACTCATATTTCTATCCCATTTGTAACATTGCTCTTTTCCTATGCAGTCTTCAAGTATTATCATTACTTTAATGTGTAATCTAAAGTATTAATTGTATTTTTAGAGTACTACCTAAAATATTATCAAGAACCTAATCAAATCCATGGAAAATAAATGGGAAGCTGCTTGAAATGACTAGAGCATTTCTAAATATGTTTTTGTGATTCATTTTCAACTCATTTTCTAGCTCTCAAATTGCATTTCATGTTTCTTCAATTGTTCCAAAAAGTTGAAATCCTCATTAATTGTTTGAGTGATTTTTTCTATGTTATGTTTTATTATATGTTTTTCCCCTTTCTGACTGCGCGTAACTATGATTGATGTAATGATTTTTTTTTTTCCTTTTTGCTTTCCCTTAGATTTTTGACCGGTTTGCGCTACATTATTTTAGTAATATTTCAATAATGTAAATCAAAAATTAAATTATATATTTTTAAGAAGCCCAATTCATATATCCTTTACTAAGTACCTCAAATTCCTAATTTTTCTCCTTCCCGTAACCTAGTACAGAAATAATTTATATTTTTACTGATAATACAGTACATTTAATTCTATCGAGATCACCTGATTATAATTATTTGTTTAAATATATTATGTTAGCAATGCCTAAGTAATAAAGTTCTGGGTTACATATGAATTATCTTTTATAGTTACCTTACATTGACATATTTAGAATTGACCGTAAATTGTATTAAATAAGCTTATATATTATCTCCTAGTTTCTTGGAAATCTTAGAATGAGTTAAATGACAGATTACAGAAATTATTAATGTTAATTAGGAATATAAATCACATATTAGGTATAGTTTTTTATTAATTTGGAAAAAAGGTTTTTCTTTTTCTAATAATAGTAGTTAGAGTTAAAAGTATCATATTAATATATAGCCTATTAAGCGATTTATCTTAAATAATCTTCAAAAACATATTTATTCATAAAGGTCAAAACGCATGTGCTGCCATCTGTGAAAAGTGTTGAAAATTATAAATATTTATTTCAAGACAAAGTGTTTCTGAAATGAAAATAAATAAAAATTGAATAGGTTTCTAATAACACAGAAAGAAAATTATTATGAAAGTCAATTTGTAGTGTTAAGGAAGTGTACTATTAAAATTCCAATAAAAAAATTTTGAAATGTTTTGTTAGCATTTATAAATTAAAATTTCAAAATAATCATGCAATATAATTCAACATAAAATCACAAGAAACATGAATTTAAATGTAAATTACTGAAAAGAATAAGCTATACATATACTTAGAGAGATTAAAAATAAAATCTTCCGAAATAATTTCGCATATAATTTGTTCGTTCAAATTTTGTGCATTCAAATTTTATTTTCGATTTTTTACAATATACTGAATAATAGATTCTCTGTTAGTTAATTTTATAAATACTGATAAATATTTTTGTCTAAATTTTAGATAAAAATATTCACAATTTAAATATCTTTGAATAATTTCCCCAGTCCTTAGTATATCGCAAACATTTACAGTCAAGAAGAGCTGGAAATAAATGAAGTATAAACACAAAATTATAAAATATATCATGTATAAGAAATTTTATGTTATTTAGACAATTTTTAAATATGATTTCTATAAAAGATATTAAAGTAAATTTAATGAGTTTATTCAATGTGCGTTCCCCCAAATAAATTCATAAATCATAATTTTGACAATTTTTAACATGATAAATCAGCTAAATAAGATAATATATTTTCTCAAAAATCTGCTCCTTTATTTTTATTATAATCATTTTGTAAGAATAAGAGTTAGGTATTCGGAATGTCTTTATATGTTTTTAAACATTTAAAACAGTACAAAATCTTCATTTAAGTATACCTTATTATTCATTAAGATGATTTTATGAAATGATTGTCCCATGATGATGTGAGATGATTGTCTCATAATGATCCCTACAAAAAAACATTCAAGCCTAAGCCTACATTGGCGTTATTTATTTAAAAAACAGTTTTTTTTTTAACTCTTCTATGTATTCTATTAATGTCTTAAAAGAAGAAACTATTAATAATTTGTTACAAATATATATATATATATATATATATATATATATATATATATATATATATATATATATATATATATATATATATATATATATATATATATATATATATATATATATATATATATATATATATATATATACATACACATATATATTAATTTGTTTAGCAGATATGCATTAAATTTAAAAGCTACATTGATGAATATGCTGTTATTTTGCATTAATAACATAAGTTTGATTTTTTTAAAGAAATATGTATGAATATGTTATATCTCATAAACATTTTATATTAATCATAAAATCCTGATTATTAATGAATATGAAATTTTTTGTTAAACTCATTTAACATTCTAATTTCAGTTTCTCGGGCTTACATTCCTGAAGGCCCCAACCTCTACATCCAAAGCGGGTCGACCATCAACCTGACTTGTATCATCACAGAGAGCACTTCACCCCCTGTCTTCGTCTTCTGGTATCACGATGACCGCATGATCAATTATGACTCATCAAGAGGCGGAATCCGAGTGACCACAGAGAATGGACCCACTACCGTATCTCGACTACGAATCCAGAATGCTAGACCCACCGATTCCGGAAACTACTCTTGCCAACCCTCCTACGCCGACCCAGCCAACATCACGGTCCATGTTCTTAATGGTGCGTTACCCCCTTTTTTTCTCTCGCTCCCTGCCCTACATATCAAAGTTGTCTTGTAGAGAACAGATGGCACTTATGTGTTCCTTACCACATTAGTTGAACAAAGGAAAAATATTAATCCGTAACATCAGTAAAACTGGATTAAGTCGATTAAATTATGTTATTTAAAATGCAACTTTATCACAAGATTATGTTGGCAAATTATTCATTTATGTGCTACAACCTTCTAGCTATAGAACAAATGGGATTTTAAGCATTTTAATGGTCATCAATGTATACTGTATACTATTACTATTCAATCTGAAAGCAATCAGTTATTATACACTTTTATAATAAATTATGAATATTAGTACATTAAAGGCATACTAAACAGATTTTAATTGAAAATGTACCTAAGGTAACCAAATTGTAAATTAGGTGTTCTAAAATCATAATGATGTTTTTCAATGCTCTATGTTTCTTGTGTTGAATGTGTGTATGAGATGGTAAAATTCCATTTTAATCCTTAAAATCTTTTTATTTTGTTTGTCTCTTTCGTTTACAAATGAATCAAATTGTTATACTTTCATTATTAAATTGCCATACTTTGTATATGGTAGGCTCTTAAAGTGAAAATTTGCATTATAAACCGAAAATTTTATTTTTATTATTTTTAAATTTTAAAATTAATTTGTATTATATTTAAATTTTTAATTTTTATTATTTTTTGTAAATTCTTTTTCTATTATTTTCTTATTTCAAATCAATATTTTTCAAAATGTGTGGTTCTTAACTTCTATTACATTATTGCTGCCTTTTTCTGTTAAATGGTAGAGTTAAAGTATCATGGATATTCTCATCGGCTGAACAGGAAGCTAAATAATTAACGTTTTGGTTTTCCGTTTTACGGCTCATGGATTTGATTCCCCCTTAGATGAGGATCTTTGAATTAATTCGAAATCCACTTAAAATTGTAAAACGTGATCAAATCCTATGCAGAAAGACCACGCCTTTAAAACAAAGAAACCAATAAATTGCACCAAGTTCTTTAACCTGATCAAATGGAAATTCAAGGATAGAACTAACATACAACTTTCCTAATATGAAAATTTCAACATTAGTTTGTGTAATTGTTGCTTTCTTTAACAAACTATGTCCACTTTATATCAACCAGAATACGCATTACTAAATAAATTCTACAAGTTTAATTCAATAGCAACAATTTTCAGATTTAAAAATTAGTGTAAAGGTTTTCAAAAGAAACAAAGTCTTTTATAATATTTTCCCTAGAAAAGTGATCTTAAGCAATATCGTTTTGCAAAATTTTCCCTTTTTGTTTCATCATAAAATAACAAAAATTTCATTGTTTTTCTTTTCAAATCTATTTTTAAATTTCTTGGTGTTCACTTAGTATAAAATCAATCGTTAATTCATAAAAAACTGTGATGTTAATATCAAGAAATGTTTATTTTCTATCTACCAAGAAAAGTTTATTTTTATCATGAAATTATTTTTATCAATTTATTTTTATCATGAAATTATTTTTATCAATTTATTTTTATCATGAAGTCAGAATATAACAAATGATGGCTAAATAAAAATTTTACTACTGTACCTGATATATACGTACTCTACTCATTTACTTATAATTATAAATAAAATATTTTAAGTTATTTATAACATCAGAAACCAAAATGAAAACATGGAATTAAATAGTAACAAATCAAATTTAACTTAATTACTAAATTATTAATACTTCACTAATTTCATTTCTTATAAGTTTCTAGCATGACAAAAACTTGTTTCATGTTTTCAACAAAAGCTATTGTGGTTCACATTTGGCAATAAATCTGACTACACTGACAAAAAAGGATTTAAAATTAAAACTATCAAATTAAGCAATATGTCTTTGCTAAGTTGATTGTATCCCCATTTGTGCATCATACTGAATTTTTAAAAAAATCATGCAATTACTATGTTAAAAATGTCGGAAAAAATTTAATATAGAAAACGTGGTTTAAAAACATGATCAGCAATGGTAATAGCTGAATTATAATTGTTGCACTGGTAGGTATTTCCCTATAATGTCTATAAAAATATCACATATTATAAGAAATACGTAGAATCAATGGCATTTCACTAGCAATTTACTAACTGAAAAATATATATGAATGAATAATTCATTGAAACATATGGAGTAGATAAATAAATTTCAATTTTAAATAATGGTAAAATTAAAATTTTTTATAATAGTGTTTTTTATATATTGCCTCCAATGAAAAATTGAGTGACTTTGTTTATTTTTGCATGCATGATAATACGAGTAAAAGTATTACATTCTTGTGAATTGCAATCAGACTTTACTAGACTTTTTGTGTGGCATCACTAGCATTTTATATTTATATAGTCAAGGATGATGAAAAAGCTTTGTAAACTCTCGCAGTATAAGTTACTTGTCCAAAACATCAAAGTGAATTTGGCAAATGATAATTTTAATTCAATTATGTTATAGATTTTTATGTAATATTAACTTTCATAATAAAACTATTGATATTACTGTTTAAAACTTTTAATTTATTCAGATTTTCGTAATCAGAATTTGAACTAGAAATTAGCAAATTATCCATCACTTACAAAATAATGTGTAGTTCAAACCAGAACATGGCATTAGTTAATTACCCTTCTGTCATTTTTTTCGGCTAAAATTACAATACCTAAACCAATGAAAAGATGTTAAATGACAATTTTTTCTACCCTTTACATTCAAAAATAAAATGAACTTTGATTTTTATTCTATGTCAGTTGTGTCATGAAAGTAAATCAATGATAATACAAAATAAATCTTAAAACAGCAACACAGTTTGTGTACTGCAAGGTTAGTAGCTGTGAAAAAGCATCAAAATTATAATTCAATACACAATAAATAATAAAATTTTGCAGATATTGTAATTTTCAAGAATATTACAAAAAAATAATCGATATGAAAAAAAGATTTATAATGTAATATTATCTATATATAAAATTAGGTTTAGTGAAAAAGCTAAGATTTCAAGAACATTATTGACCATTCATATGGATATTATATTTAGATTATTTTTAATTATTTATTTCTGAATTTATTTTTTTCAATAATAACTACACATCTGATGTGGTGACACCTAAAGGATTTACATTTTTTACCTTAGTTCAGCAGCTCATTTATTTATTTTTATCTCGAAGGTGGGTATTTTTAGCTGTTTGGAATCAATTTTAAATTATAGAGTTTAAATCAATTAGCCTTCTTCAACAAAATTTACCACAAACGAAGCCTGTGAAAATAGACACCAATAATAAAATCTATACCACATAATTGTACACCACTATACAAAATAAAAATCCTATGTATGAGGAACTTAGTATGATAATGTATAAAATCAGAATATTTTCTTATAGTTATTAAAACAGCTATTTAAAGGACAGAATCCATTCGATTACCTAGAAATGCTCATTATGGAAATTAAATAAGCACTTAATATGATATCGGTACATGAGTAAATTAAATTAATCTATGTCCAAACATGGCCCACAATTTATAGATTGAATCTGGTTCAAGTCCCCGAGTTAAATCTGGATCCATTTACCAATGTGATCTCTTTAAATTAGTAAGAATCATTGAAAGGAGCTGAATTAGATACAGTATTTTAATGGTTGGCCCTTTGCTCAGTGATTAAAATGGTAAGGAGAGACACTCAGTCTTAATCGTTTATCTCATGGTTAATTGGGTACTTCCGACCGAATAACTAATTGCTTTTGCAATTCTAATTTTGTAAGAAATTAAAATGTCATAATATATTTCTCCCCCAGTAATAAGAAAAAAAGCACTTAAGAATCTCAATACTTTTAGATTCTGCGTGATAAGCATTTCTTATCTTAAATTGGTCATTAAATTCATAAAATGCTTTGAGATATTTTAAATTGATAAGTAATTTAAATTTTCAAAGGGATTTCTTATCGCTCATAAGAACTTTTTTTTATATGTCTCCTGATTTCTCAAAATTTTATGTCTTATTTTATTTAAAAAAGATGGGCATAGATAAAACTAAAAAATTTAAGATAAATGAAACTTATTCGAAAGACTCTATTCTTTAAAATAAATTGAGAATCGAAGAAATAAAATATGAAACATGGGAATAAAAGCAAAAATTGCTTTTTCAGTTATAGTTCAAATAAAATTCCATAAATAATAATATTAAATAAATATTATGCCACAATTAAACAACATTAAAAATGATATAATACATCTAATTGTAATACAATTCATATTTATCGAATATCATTTGTATTTAGATGGTTCATTATTACTACTCCTAACTTTAAAAGATATATACCTTTGATATTGTAATTATTAAACTTTTATTAAGTAATATCAAAAAAATTTGTTTAAAATATCAAAAATCAAATGCAAATATATATAACGAGTCAAGATGCTAGGCTTCAGAATTATTATTTGATTTTTTCTAAGTCAGAAGTTATTACAACAATGAAATTGTTTGCTAGTAAATGATAAAATGTTGACATAAAAATGTATATTTAATATAAAATTTATTGACAAATATTGGACATTGTTTCATTGATATTGAATTTTTTTCTGAATTCTATATTATTTGCTGTTTCTTTTATTATTCAGTCAACATTTGCCATGAACACAAATAAAGCATGAAATAGTATCTTCAGATATTATATTTATAATGTGGTTAGAATTAGTTATAATGAATTAATTTATTTTTCTTACTGAACATAAATATATAAATTTATTCTTGTAAATTAATTTGATTTTTTTGACTAATTGTTATTTTTGGTGATGAATTTTTGATGATATTTAAGAAATATACGTAGTTGTTTTCAATTTGTAAGACATGCGAGATAAATACTAATCATGCATTTTGATATAAAAAAAACATAAACTAAAACTACACTTTTAAATAGCAACAGAACAGAAAACTGGTTTTATAAGTGTATAAAATAATTAATAACAGAAACAATGAATTTCCTCTTCCTCAAATCTCAGAAGTTTAAGTTTCCTTCTTTTTGTAAATTTTTATATAGAATTGAAGTTTAAAATATAAGAATGTGACGAAGATTGAAATTTCTAGAATGGAACATGCTTTTGAAATTGAAACTTTATACGCATAGTTGTATGAATCAAACCATTAGAATCAAATAATTTTAAGAATTTATATTAATTTACTTTTTAAAAAAATTGTACAAATTAAAATGTCAATGCCATTGACAAAATATTCCAAAAACTTTTTATATTTTTTTCCAACGGCGGGCACTTGAGTGACGAATCCTTTACCCCAACAATGCCATAAACTGCTACCTAGCGGGCACCTGTGAATGAAGTTACGGAGGCGAGTAGCATCACCCGCGCCATACCACCACAAACTCGTTCATAGGGTTGACTACATTCATACATCATCATAGAAGAAAGGACAGAGAAACACTGAGGACAGTAAAAGAAAGTAGCATCCATACCCAAAACGGGATTTGAGCCCAGGATCCACTGCTCAGGAGTCAGGAGCGCTAACCACTCAGCCATTGGTCGGCAACTTGTTATACATAGAAATATAAAAAATCAGTGTATTTAACTGTACTGAAAATTTGCTTGCTTAAATATTAATTTACTTAAACAAAATTATTTTAACTGAAAATTAAATTTGGGGCATTTAATGTTTAATTATTTCTATATAATAATAATAAATTTACATAATAATTATAAATTTTTTTACAATATTGATAAAATTACCTGGCAGTTGAAAAAGTTAGGATAAGTTATGGCATACATTTGACTGTCTATTTTCTTTCTACTAAAACGGCTAAACGGAAGCAACCTCTTACCAAATTTAAATTTCAAAAAAGATCCAAAATCAGTACCTGTTTTGGCATATTCTTTTCTTCATCATTCCATACTAATAAAAATTAATTGGGCCTTAAAAAATTTTAACTTGTATTTTTTCTCACAGCATGAGGGCCTTTGGTTGAGCTAGGCATTGAATCCCGAGTAAGACAAAAATGGCTTTCAGACACTGAGCTACCACACGAGCAAATAAACCCTGCGTTTGGATTAAAAAAAAACTTTTAAACAACAAAAAATATATGAAAGGTGTTTTGATTTGACAAAATTTTACTGTAAGATATGTATAACCTTTATAAGTTACAATTTATTTTATTTTGCAGGGGAAAAACCAGCAGCCATGCAACATGGCCGCTCCAACAATGTTGCCTCCTGCCCGAATACTTTGCAGATCCTCTTAGCTGCTTTCTTGTGCTCCCGGATTCAGCGAGCCCTGATTGCCTCCCTAAGATAACCACCTTAACGATGGGAAACGTCGGTATACGTCGACAGTTCTTCACCTTCAAGTACGAGTGCACTTGAGGACTCTCTGGATATGTGCTTGTACCAGCATCTCGCGTTAAATAACGCATGATGTTCAAGATAAATACGAATATAAAACCTCCATCAATGTCCAAACGGGAAAAAAAGTGGTGTGTTCGTGTTTGTGTGTGCGCGTATCATCATATCGGGCACAATTCGTTAACATTTAATTTGTTGCACGATAATGTATTTATTTCTTCTAATATCTACCTTGGTTTTTTAATTGGACATCTGTGCCTACCAGGCTTAACTATGTACTGGGATGAGGAACCAGCCAATTCATCCGGATAATCACATATAGAGCAGTGAAATATCATTTGTGTGAACCCTACTCTATCGATGATATTCTTATTTATGTTTTGTTTTTTACCCGGTATCAAATATTACTATGAATTCTTGATTACATCCTGAGAACCAAAGAACGTTATTTCGTTGTTTGGAAGTGGTGCAACTATTTATTCCTTGTACATAATAAATGCTGTGTAATTTAATGAAAGTGTTTTTAGAAATTCTTTTTTCGAATGACAGTAACATTTAATTTATAGCTAACATCTGTTTAAAAGTCATTTGATTTCTTCGTGAAGTATATGTTGGCGGAAATTTGTATAAAGGGACAATTTTACATGCCTGATAATTTCATGTATTTATTTGGACCAATGAAGTATACATAGCTTTCCATTTTTAAGTGACAAAATAGATGGATAATTGAAACTGGTTGTTATTTTTGTGATAAAAAATTACTATGAACATAGAGATTCTGTAATGTCCAATCATGTACAAAAACAGTTCTAAAATATAGTTATAGTTTACAGTTGTATAAAGTATATGCACTGTATAAAACACCTTATATATTGAAGAAATTAATATCTGATGTGCACAAATGTAATATATGGTAACATCACTTCACTTCATCTTATAATTTTTAACTTATTCTTTTCATTTTTTAAGCTGAAAATATATTGCTGGAAATAGACAATTAATAGTAACTCTTGGTTTGTTTTATCAATGAATGCATTTTTTGAAATAATCATTTAGATTTAGTATTTCATTTTTTGATTTATATGAAATAACTCACACCAGAAATGTTTCCTTTTTTAGCAACGCTACAGGTATATTTAACATATGACACTTTTATAACAAAAGAAAAGACAAGACATTGAGAGATCTTAGGAAATAACTTAAAAACAAATTTTTCAGTTTTTTTTAATACTATTTATAGGAAATTTAATTCTGTAAATATTAATTCAATATACGTTGTTTGTTTTTAAAAAAAATTTAAATATATCATATCTCGCAAGCTAATAAATTTATAAAATTCTGTAAGAATAATTTATGTTTTGATGATTCTTATTCCCACAAATATTTTTAAACATGTAAGTAATGTGTAAAATTATGAAAAAAACATTTTCAGTGCTCGCTCACAGTGAAAAATGTATATTACTTTTTTGTGCAATCTTAAATGTCTTTTTATATGTGCAAATGAAAAAAAGAGTTATAGATTGATGAGTATGTTAGTTGCTATTTTAAAGTAAAAGAGATGTGAATTAAAAAAAATTGTTGATACTGAAAGAATATTTTGCACTAAAAATTTCCCTCAGAAAAAAGAATTTTTCGATTCACATCAGGAAACGAAAATTGTTTATTAGAAATGATACTATAGGGAACAATATTGTTGAAAGCAAGAGGAAGATCATGAACTGTGGTGACTAGTACTTTAAAAAGTATAGTACCCTTTGTTAATCTTATAATAAGACATCCGTACAGAAAATGTAATTTATTTTTTGTAGATGGTTATGAGAAGTAATTTACTATGCTATGACAAGAAAGCTTGTGATATTGTTGTGGTTGCAAATGAAAACTGCCCCTAAAAACAATGTGCTTTGAGAACGATGCTCCAATAATCAAAGGATGATGAGTTGTTAGAAGTAAATGTATTATAATCATCTTATTTATTAATTTAAACATCATTCAAATGATGCAATATTATAAAAAATTTATGTGTTTCATGTGATACTGGTATTAATTTATATTATGAATGTCTAAGCAATTGTATTTTTAATTCTGCTTTTCCTTTAATTTTTTATAAATATATACTGTCCACTCCGTTGCTGATAAATCAATCAGCAAATAAACGATAACATATTACATCCTCAAATGCTAATGATTATGTTAATTTCAATGTTTTGCTATATCCGAATCAAGTGTATAAAAAAAGAAGAGAAAATAAAAGAAAAATAGTTTACTGATGTTTTTATTAATATTGCCATACCAATAATTTACATGCATTCGATTGAAAAAGTAACTTAGAATTTACTCAGAATTACATTAAATCATTTCAAATTAACAGAAGACCCAAAGTAGTTTATATGTAAACTCTGTGTCAAAAATATTAAATATATGTTGTTATTGTTGCTTGTCTCCAAGGGATCTGACGGAGTCAGACCAAATCTAGGAATCCGTTGACGGAAAGGAAATCGATGACAAGGCGAGGAGAAGTGTAGATTTCGTCCCATAGTATATTCATATAATTCAGACCACAAAAAGATTTATCAAAACTAAAAAAACAATTATGCATTTTAGGTGACTAAAACAATTGTGATAAAACATTTAAAAAAGTTTCTTTAAAGACTTTGTTCAAAATAACTATCCAAGATTTAAAATTATGAAATGAAACATCAAATGAATTGTATTTTTATATTGAAATTACTTTAATTATAATAAAATTATTAAACTTTTTAGGCTGAATAATTTTACTTGTTAAACTTCTTTCTATGTGAACATAAATTTGACAAAATATTATTTAAATTAATATGGGCATATTTTTATAAATATATTCTAGGATTAAAGTATTTTTATCTTTAAATGATTTCTCTCCTTTTTTAAATAGTTCATAAGTTGTTTTGATAAAAAATAATTAATTATTTGATTAAAATTAAAAAGGCAACTAATTGAGTTGGTCTGAATCATAAAAAGCAGTTATATTAAAATAGGAATTTTATGTTAATTGCTTAGTTTAAATTTTTAAAATAACCTCTTGTAATTTTTCATATTAATTTTAATACTGAATTTTTTAACATTAATTTTAGTTGAAGAAAAAACATGCATTTTAATCACAGGAGCATTATTTAGTTACATTATAATATTTGCAATATTATTTAATTTGATGATTGAAATTTTGTTCAAAGTGAAATAAGCTGAATCCTTATAATAATATTGAAAAAATGAAATTCCCTGCTTTTATCTTAATGTTTAATCTAAAAATGGAAATATTGTTGTTAACAGGATTTTAGAAACTACAAATTTGTGTTTTTAAATTTGTTGATTTCTATAAATTTACGCTTAAACATTAAGTATTATTTGATTTTTTCTTCAAAACACTTTACCTGTTTCAGTCATAAATTATTTACAATGATCTATAAAATATATAATTTTATTATGTATTGATAATTTAATAAAATGGCTTACAACAAAACAAGTAATTTATTTCAGATGATGAATGCTATCAAATGATGATTACTGATAGAGAGAATTACTAAATATAAATATTTTAGCAATAATCATATCAAAATCTAAGCATAAATATGTGAATATAGAAAACAAATAATTTTTTTTTTAAAAATTGCATTATGTCCAGTGAATAATTTATTTTTTGGTGCATACAACAAAAACATTTTAAGCATTTTGGATGTTTCTTTCTAAATACTAATATCTAAATGTTCAAAAAAATGAAAAAAAAATGGAATGATTAGCATTTCAATTAAAGTGAAGCTCCTTCCTTTTGAAAATCTGCATTGTCACTTCTGCAATATAATTAAGATGACAGCCTATAATTAAGTCTACTCTTATAATCAAGAACTTCCTTTTAATATAAAGGAGTATAACTTAAAAGAGAAAGTAAAAAAAGATATGACAAAAGAGATCTGAGATACTTAGTTTCCCAAAAATTGATTTTCATGAATAAGGAAAGAAATTAATTACTTTTAACGAAAGAAATTTACATTGTACTTATTCTTGATTTTATACCATATATAGTCATGATTTTAAGTACTTTAAAGGAACAATTTAAATAAATATTTTTAATATTTTCAAGAATTTTGATGACTTGAAAAATGTGCTAATTAGTTTATAACTCCAAATAAAACAAAAATAAGTAAATATGCATATTTTTCTAAAATTTATACTAATGGAAGATTGAAGAAATTAAAGACTTTTAAAGAATACTAATATCATACATATGTCAGATAATAATTACCTTAAGAAAGTTAACATCAAAGAATGTTTCCTATTTTCGGTTTTATTTCTAACAGGTGAATTACAGAATATTCTAAATGTGTATAAATAGTTTTAATAGAAGGAAAAATAACGCAAGATAAAAAGAAGAAAGATATTTTTATACAATGTAGAATAGGAAATGAATAGCTTTTCTAACAAGCTACCACTGACATTTACATTAAGAAATTTTGGGTTAGTTTCGTATTAAATTAGTTTAATTCCTTCATGTATGTGTAGTTATTTTGGTTTAAGCTGTTTCATCATAACTAATAATTATTATTTATAGAGTTAATAAAATTTTGAATAAATTATATTTAAGTATAGAAAATGTGATTAGAAAGTAAGATCAAATATACCATATCAGTACATTGAAAGACACTAACATAAATAAGTAAGAGGTATACATTTATTATAAAGGTATACATTTATTATCATAAAGGTATACATTATTATAAAGGTATACATTTAATTATCAGCAAGAATATTACCGCAAATAACCGCCTTTTGAAATTTTTGTTGATACACTTCAGAAGTATTATAAACATGGTTGTACACAGAATAAAAACCACTATCACAATAGTTACCTTTGGAAGTGTTAGTCCAAATAAAGTTAATTTTCGATATTTTTAAGCAACTAATTTCATTGGTCTTGATCAAAAAGCAATTTCTGACCATAAAATAGAAGCAAGTAGTTTTATCGAAAAATTTAATGAATAATAAATCCAATAATATTTATATTATGTAAAAATATAATAATGAGCATACAAAACAAAAATAAAAAACCAAATTAATACCACTGAAAACTAGAAGAATAAAAACAAAGAAACAAACTGCAAAAAATTTACGTAAATGTATTTATGTGATTGATGCAATATGATTTATCGTAAAACACGTTTTTTAACATTTTGTTTTATTAAATAACTACAACAGGTTTTATAAATAAAAATTTCCAGAAATATTGAAGAAATTTAAAAAAATTATGATTTGAAAAATGTTTTAGTTAATATTTTTTGGAAGAAAAACTAACAATAATTTTTAATATTGCTATTTAGACTTGGAAATTTTACATGTTATAAATAATGTATGATTTTATTTATTACATATATTTGAACACTAATGCAAATTTTCAGTTAGATGGAGCAAATAAATTCAGATAAGATTAATCACAAAATAAATAGTTTTAATATTAATTGAACTTTCAACTATTTCATGTACATATCATAAGTAATTAATAAATATAACATAAAGATTTAAATACTTATGTAGTTCTTCCATATCGTTTTTTTTTAACTTGCTATATTTTTATTGAAATTTTTCAAAAACAATTTTCAAAGTTTTTCTTATTTCCATCATTTATAAAAATAATAATTTAAAATAATTGAACCCGCCTCAATGTAGTATTCCTATTTCAGAAATCAATTTCATGCATAAATTATCTAGAAAAGAAGACAAACTCTCAAGAAGATTATGTTTCAAAAATTTCATTGCTTCATAAAAATTCTTGCTATCATCATTCATTTTTAAGATGATAAATAATCTCAGAAAAATTAGTGTATTTTTAAGGATTTACATTAGATTTCTGGAGATTAACATTTTTATGTGCATATTTTACTATAAAATACAATAAATATAGTTTTCTTATTATTAAAATATATAATCAAAGATAAAATGTGTTAGATATGAATGATAAATTTCATAAAAATCTTACTTTGTTCAATTTATAAATGAATAATGATTAAGGTAGTATTTATTTTTTCAAATATCATAAAGGAAATGACTTTTCATATGTTGCATTAACGTTTCATATATATGGAAAATATATAAAATTTAATTTGAAATGTGTATTATATTTTATCATATATAATACTTTTCATGCATTAATAATTTTTCGTATATTACATTTATCAGGAATTTTAAAATTAAACTTGTTTTATCAATTTGAAAATTTAAATAAATTTTTTTAAAGTTTCATTTTAAATGGAAAATGAATTATATGTTGAATAGAATCTTTTCAAGACCCATAATTAGATGTAAAATTTGTAAAGCATGTAAAAAAGGTATTTATAAGAAGCAATTACCTTTCATCATAAAATAAAATAGTCTCAAGTAATTGATTATTTCCTTTAATTCGAGAGAAAATATTAATCTAAAAGTATTAAAATATATTTTTTCAATTCAAAACTGCACTTAGGTGCATTAAGATATGTTCTTTTTTTTGTTTCTCAATATAAAGTTTTTGTTATTTTATAAAATATTTATATTGTTATTCTCCAAAAAAGCAAAGGAATTGAATGTATATTGTTGCATTAAATATTGAGAAAATACATTTATTACAATAAAAAAGTTAATTCTTGTTGTTGTTTATACAGCAGGAAACTAAACAGGAAAACAAATTAATATTACAATGTAAATCCCGCTAATATTCTTCCCCATATGAACCTAAAATTACATTTTATAGCGTGAGGCTAAAAATAAAATGATGAAATGCAGTTAAAAAAATCCTCTTCCACGTGAATAAATGTAAGTTCAACACAAAAATTATTTATGAGATCAGTGAGTACTTGTCATAATAGAATAACTGACTTGATAAATGTTTGTCTGACAGAGATCTGAATCAAGAACTCGTAAGTGAATTGCAATGCTGTAGCTGAGCTCCATCGCCATTTTTCACTGTTACTTGTCAGCTTCATTGAAAATATGGCATAAATCACACAAATCGAGTAACTAATTCATGAAATAATTCTTACACCTATGCCAATAACTGTTCCAAAATAAAAAAGCTTCAAAATTATTGTATCAGAATCAATTAGTTTATGTGTAATATCTTGGGAATTGTATTTCTTTAATATTTTTATTCATATATGCAACAAAATAACTTTTTTCTAACAAAATATCTATATAAAAAGAAATTATCTATTTTTTTATTATTATTAATTTGCTACAAATTTATGAATAATAAATTTTAAAATTGAAAATATGAAGTACTAGTAACATAAAATAAGAAAAATATAATAGAAAATATTATTTATAGATATATTATTTATTATATTTTATTTTAATAATAAAGTAATTTATTTCAATATTTAAGATTATTTTTATTTTAATTTTTGTATATGCTGTGTTAGAAGATATTAAAATTTTCTTTTGCTCACACAGACAAAAGAAAAATATTCACATTATAATTTAATATGTTTAAACTAAATATTTTTTTAATGTGATTAAACTGTACATTTTTTGTTTGTCTATCATATATTATATATTTTGGATTAATCAATTTTAAAATTATTTAAAATTTAAATATTTACCTATTACAATGTGCCAATATCTTACTCTTTCGCTTCATTTCAAATAGTTACTAAATAATTAGTTCTATGTAGGAGAAAATGACATTACGAAGTATCAAATAGTTTGATAAAATGATTTGTAAATCAATAGCAACAAAAATTGGTTTGAATTCATTCGTATCAGCTACAGACTAAAGGGAAAATTAATGTATCATTAAATTAAATACATTAAATACTTTGTAACATCTAAGAATTTAATTACAAATATATTAAGATAGTAACCTAATGTTCAGTACCCAATGACATTGAAGGCTTTTTTGAGAAGTAGTTGGAAAATATACACAAAAGCTTCGTTTACTAATTTAAAATTAATTCGGCTCATTTAATTATTCAAACTCGCTTTTAATTAGCATTCGTACTTCCGCTGAATAATTAATCACATGTTTTTAAATTCAGTTTCATCAGATTGGTAGCATTATATCTATAAGAGTAAATATCTGTGATTAAATAATCCTTTGGACAAATATATTAAATTTAAAGTAATGAAGCAATTTGAAATTAGATTAGTAAATATTTTGCAAACTGTTTTTGACTTATTGCATTCACTATATTTTTTATAATGTATAAAGAATTCCAAATTGAAACTTTTTCATTGTGACCCAGGCTTCCCAGATTTTCAAACATCACCATTTAAATAGTTAACGCGTTGGCCTTCAGTTTAAAAATTAGTATGTTCAATTCTGATTTATTTTCATTAAAATTTTCTCTACATAAAATGATGGTTAGTAAGGCTCATCATTGCCTAGTGGTGGTGCACTGCTGTTCACCCTGAAAAATATCCGGTTTGATCTAGCCATTGAACAATACTGAAGATGGATATCGCGCTTCTGCCATCAGCATGTCGATTAGTCTGATTGGATGTTTGGAAGTTTTGGATTTCCCGTGTAACAGGTAATCACTATCTGAAAACTACTAGTGGAATTCAACTTATGCAATGAATATTAAAATTTCTTACAACAATTTTAGGTCATTTGACTGACTACTACACGGAATCAAATATCATACTCGTATAAGAATAATGTGTCAACCCAAGAGCTTTCTCGCCAAATCTAACGTCCTATGTTTTGATTACAGTGTATCCCATTTTCCTTTTGGTGTTGCCAATTTTAATTTTTTGCCAGGTTTAGCTTTTTCTGGTGTTTTACGTCTCTTTTGTGTCATATATATATAGCATTTTTAAGGGGTAACAGCGTTAGAATTAAAAAAGTCGCTAAGTTTCCAATGAGGAGATGTATCCAATAAGTTCCATAATAATTAGTAGTTAATGCATATTGTGACTCAGCGAAGGAATGTATTCTATTGTTTGGAATATTCTGGGTTCACTCCAAACCATTGTTTAACAGTGGGCGATATATGTTGTTCTGCTTTTTCTATGTACACTTATAAAGCTAGGTACTTGAATCTTTTGTACATTTTCTCATTGGTATCATGCTAATACGTCCCATTATCCACGAAAAGTCTTTCAGAAGCAGTAAGTATATATATATATATATATATATATATATATATATATATATATATATATATATATATATATATATATATATATATATATATATATATATATATATATATATATATATATATATATATATATATATATATATATATATATAATATTTATATATATATATTAATTTTACTGAATTTTAAAATAAATTTTAATTGTTAAATGTTTAAAAATTGTCAATCATTAATTATTCCAATAATCCTAAGCTATGAAACTCAATCACTCTACGTTATGCTAGGTGATACATTAAACATATGAATACGTAAATCTGATATTTATAAAATAAATAACTATAAAGTAGAATTAATTTTTTATCCTCATTATATCTTTCAAATATTTTAAAAATAATGAAACAAAATGCGAGGGAGGAAGTACGATTTTTTAACTTCGGCAGAAATAAATTTTAAACTGAAAAGAAATACATCTGTGCTGAAAATCAAACTAAACTAAACTCCATGGCACGACAGCCCATGTGGGCCAAGACCTACAGTGCCCATAACTGTTTTCATGACCGAGGGCCCTGGGGTGCGAAGCATATGTCCCAGTTAGGTGGTCAGCCTAACGTAAGACCCCCAGTGTTTAGTTCCCAAGCATGCTTGGTACTCAGTTTATCGACCCATTGAAGGGATGAAAGGCTGAGTCAACCTTGCCCAGCCCGAGGATCGAACCTCGGACCTGTGTCATGGGAGCGTGAAACGCTGCCACTCAGCCACCGGGATTCATTGAAAATCAAACACATCAGACAATTTTTTAATGATAAATGTGAATGCTGTTGTGGAGAAATATTATGTAAATAAAATTTTCGAGACTAAAATTCTATAGTAAAAGATTATAAGCATATATTTGCAAAACATCTCGACGAGAATTGATATACTTATTAAATTACGTGTAATATTTCATGAAATACTGATGAAATCGGAGATTTACACTCAATATAAAAAAGAAGTCTTTTGCAATTTCTCATGCGATATTTAAACCATCTATATGCGAATTGGAAATATGAGAATACCTTTTAAACAATATAAAGAGTTTCTATTTATAGAATGATCTCTAGACCAGACGCAGACACACATTTTCTTAAATTACAACGAGGACGCAACATATTTTTCAAGAATTTCTCATTTTTCATGTCTATTAGTGTAATTAATAAAAAAATTAATTAATCAAACTCTTATCATAATAAGAATTTCCTGGAAATTTGTTTTAATTAATTTGCATTAAATTTTTAAGGAAGAAAATCTATTTAAAAAATGCGATTTAGTACATAATAATTATAATTATCATCTCTAGACGTTTAATTTTTGTTTTATAAATTACTGTTTCCTACAAATCTGCAATTTGATCTTTTAAATATTAAAAATCTCTACCTATACACTTAACAATAATTTAAATATTATATATATATATATATATTTATATATATATATATATATATATATATATATATATATATATATATATATATATATATATATATTTATATATATATATATATATATATATATATATATATATATATATATATATATATATATATATATATATATATATATATATATATCAGCACTGTCGTCTGTGGTGAATTATTTCCTGTGTGTGATTAATTAAACAAAAATGCATCGGATTGTGAAATGTTCAAGTGTTGACAAGTGATTTTATTCTCCGGTTTGACACATACAAACACTTCAGAAAAAAAGTCCTCTCAAATATGCAGTCTTTTTCTTCTGCAAACAACTGCTTTTTTGCTGATGGATGCACATTCATTTCCACTGGCACATCTTTGTTATAGATATATACGGTAACTTGCTCATTGCGATTAGCATTTTTATTCTCAAACTATATAGCGGTCATATGATTTTCAATAGGTCTCACGAATTTAATCTCACAGCAGAGCGCGGATGTTTGTGCAGGTTTGAAATTCAATTGCAACTGTAGTTCACGCTCAAAGTAGCCTCAGGACACAGAAAAGGACTGTCAAACCATTATTTTGGGATTTCATTCATGATTATTCAATCGCTGTCTTAAAATATCCACTTATAATTTAAAGAGAGAAATCTTTTAAAAAAAATGTTGCATGATCAACTTTCCATGAATGAACAAGATGTTAATGAGAGATTTTTCACACTTTTAGCTACGATATGCCGGAAATCATTAAAAGAAAATTAAACAAGACATCCTCTAAAATTTTAAATCTGCTGTAAAAATAGTTTTAAAATTTAAAAAAAATCCCATTGCATTATCTTCATTAATCTTCAGCTCTGTATATAAAGCTGGTACACATTAAAGTTTTCTCTTTTGCAAATAGTATCCATGTACAGTATTTAAAATATTTTATTGTATTTTAAAACTTCAAATTAATTTATTTTAAAAACCATTAAAATGAATCATTGAACAGACTTCCATTATGGTGTGTTTTTGTTTAATATTAAGTGCATATCAGTAATTTCCAGTGCATTGCTTTAAAATTTATATATGCAATAGAAAAAAATACAATAATTTCATTTATATTTTAAGGGAAATTATTGTATTCACTTCCACTAGATTGTTATATACAATTTAATTTTATTTTGGTAAATGTTTAACAATTGGTAAAAAATTTGGGTTAAATTTTCTTTGAAATTATTTCTAAAAAGTTAAATTTAGATATTTTTTTGTTTTTGTATTATTATTAAATTTGAATCATAAAATATTTTAGTGTAATTTTTTCAGTGTGAATGAAAATTTTGCAAATAAATTTGATACAATAGTTTAATTTAAAAATTTATTTTTATTTGATTAAATTAAAAATCTCAAAATCAGTGCTCTATAGTGGAATATTTACAGTTGCTAAAAACTTGGAAGAATTTTTTAGCAATAGTAAATATTCCACTACAATAATATGTGAAGTAAAATTGAAAAATACTTTTGAAATTATTAAACATTTCTAAAATTTGTTGCGTAAACACATTGTGTTTTTTTTTTTTTTAGTTTGACTTCTTGATTAATATCTGATAACTGTTTGGGTGGTTTTTCAGCTATTTTATTTCCAAGAAAAAATTCCTTGTTAATTAACTTCATCTAATTATAAACTTACTCATGAAACACAATAATAAATTTAAAGAGATATGGATCCAACTTGCTAATATAGAAAATATTACTTCCAAGTGTATTCGAAGAATAATTTACTAGAAGTAAAATGATCTAATAATATAACTGAATTTCACTCATTTTTATAGTTTTGGTCATAAAAAAACTAATATTCCTATTTTGTTGTTATTTTCCAACAGATTTATTGTTATAATAAATTAAGATAATCCGAATGAAACTGATTTGTTGTTTTCTTTGAAAAAATAAAGGAAATTTATTTTTCTTTCATATGGATAACAACTCAAACTCTGAAACTCATATTTACCATTTCAAAACTTTTATATTGGCAGGTGAGATTTATGCACTCAATTCACACTTTACTGGCATTTCGCCTTCAGCTGAAGTTCACGTTTGTTAATAAAAATGTCACAGTTTATGACATATTTCTGAAAGCATAAATAACATCTTTACACCTGCTGCCATCTACTTACGATAAATGAAAACAAACTGTATTGGTAAATATTGTGACGGCACTTTGCGTAAATATTATTTTTTCAAATATTCATATAACAGATATTTTGTATGTTTGAAATCCAAAGCATATTTAAGCTCACCTTGACTTTTGATTTTAACAGGTATAATATTGATTTAACTATAATTATTTTCATTTTTTTATATTTAAATTCAAAAATATTATCACAAAATAAGCCTTTGAGTAAAGAAGGAAGGCTAAGCAAATTATATGAAATTTTATGTTAATTACTTTATTAAAGCCAATCTATTTTCCACAAATTAATAAAGTCATTTACTCTTACACAGAAAAACAATTAATATGAATCTTCTTTTCACATTTATTTTTTCACTAAATTTTAATTTAGGGTTCTTTGCGAATAAGATTTATTGTTCTTTAATTAAAACCATTACTGTATGCTTTAGAACTCAGTGGTCTTAATAGATTAATTTTCAAAATTAATAATTTCTCTAAAGAACATATTCTAGATACGAAAACTTCATTTAATGTCATACTTTTAAAACAAATAATTTAAAAGCGGAATTCGATAAAATTGTGTTTTTCAAAAATGGCTCCTTTATAGTTTAATTAATTTAATTTTCCTTAAATTTTGTAAACTTATTTTAATATAACAACCAAAAAATGCAATCAGATTGTTGCAATTAAAATGCAATCAGATTGTTGTATTTATGAATTTTGTTGTATTCTGTTGACTGAGTTATACGTTAGTGTATAATGTATTAATATATTTTGCTTCATACAGAACATTTAAACAAGTCATAATCTACAACCCATTTTAACTTTCGAAACACTGCAACTGTGCTTATAATTCAGTTGTAATATCGATGAAAGGAAACTAATGGAAATGTCATTAACACAATAATTTTCAACAAATTAAACACATAAATCCTCAATGAAATGTAATATTTCAAAGGATTCTATTTTATTTTCAAAAGCATTTTCATAAAATTCCTTTTATGTTCGCTTTGACATAATTTTGCTTCTAGTATAGCTACGAACTTTAATATTAAATAAATGTGATACAATATATTCTTACTTTATTTTGCAAAATAATGTGAATATGCAAGGCTAACTAATTTCGGAATATAATGAATTTAAAAATTATCTCACGCGCTTTAGTTCAAAAAGTAATTATTATAAAACAAACTTAGTCTATTAAAATCCAACCGTGAATTATCGAAGTACCATTATCGAAATTATATCAAGCAATAATACCCAATGAAAGAAAGATATATTCTAATGAATACAAAAACAAAGTCAATACCAATAAAAATGCTTAGAACATTTCATTTCTCGAAATTTTTTTTTTAAGATTCAGTAATATATTTATCTATTTCCAATATTTTCTATTTATTTAAAAGTTAAGTAAATGCATATAATTTATTTTTCCAAATATTTTAATTAGCATAAACAGTTATATTAGTAATAGTTGCATGTTCAATATATATATATATATATAATAATGTTCAAAATGATGTAACATGTAAAATGCACATGTAACATAGTGCACATAAAACATGCACATGTAAAACAGTTTTATCAGTAATATAAGTAGACCGTGGTATATAAGCGTATAATAATTTAATAAATTTCAATATCTAACTAAAATTCATTAAATTGTTTCCTTCCATAAAAAATTTTAATTTGTGAAAAAGATTGATCTGATGCTTCTAAAAGTGTATAATTAGAATGCTTAAATATTATTATTATAGCTATATATGTTATAATTTTTGCAATGTAAACAAATATATAAAACCTGTCATCCTCCATGAAATAGAATTTAATGTCGCCAAAATTGCATTGTAAAAACAACATATTAATAATAGGCAGAACGAAAAATTTAACAATAGATACTAAAATAAGGTAAAAGTTATGGGTTTCTGTGTTTAGTATTCTATACATAAAAAAAGTGAGTTGCTATTGAGCAAAAAGAAATCCACTCGTCTTACCACTACTTGGCAACTTTCTCGAAAACCATATTATTGGAAATCAATGTATATAGTTATATTTATTTTTGAACCTATGAACTTTTCCTTGCTGAAACAGATATTCTTTTCGTCAATTTTCCCATAGTTGTTCTATTTTGTTTCCGCGGAAGTTTTCTTGGGACAAATGAACGCGAAAATTCGATGCCATCTTACGGTGTTCGATAACCTTTTGATAACGGGGGAAAAAATAAGACTTTCACTTGTTTATATCCTTTAAAGAGTTTTTCTATCTTCCATTTATGACGTTACAAAAATTATTTTAGACATCCTATCTCAATTCCAATCTCAATTTGTTTCA
Organism: Latrodectus hesperus; assembly: GCA_037975125.1. NCBI lineage: Eukaryota > Metazoa > Arthropoda > Arachnida > Araneae > Theridiidae > Latrodectus > Latrodectus hesperus. The sequence goes on from CM075853.1 coordinate 115,818,757, forward strand.
GTCATTTGGAAATGAAAGTAATAAAGGAAAGTGGGAGGAATAAAAGCCAAAATAAAGTAAAAAGGAAAATAATACTCGACTATGCAATATTTGCTATACATAAACAAATAATTTTTTTTTTTACTTACATGTAATTTTATTTTCATTTATTCAATGTCATCTAATACTTCTTATATATTTTAAGAGTATTTTCCTTACTAAATTTCAGTGAAAAACGTTAATTTTCATTTTTTATAATGGATTTAAAATTATCTTTGGTTTGTTAACTCTGTTAACTTTGTTAAATTAACTTTGGTTGATTAAAACACTCAACTACGTAAATAAGTAAAATAGCAGATTAAAGCAATCAACTTAATTTTTACATAATTTTACATTTTTTCATATAATTTTAGTTTCTAAATTCAGAGTCCTTCAATGTTTCCTTTTAACTGTCTGGTTTCTATAAGAAATCTTGTTGTTGCAAATACTTGCTTACGGCTAACTTTTTATAGAATAAAAAGTGTGTGTGTGTGTGTGTGTGTGTGTGTGTGTGTGTGTGTGTGTGTGTGTGTGTGTGTGTGTGTGTGTGTGTGTGTGTGTGTGTGTGTGTGTGTGTGTGTGTGTGTGTGTGTGTGTGTGTGTGTGTGTGTGTGTGTGTGTGTTTCCCGGGAGATATTTCAGTGGGCCATGGTGAAGCATCGCAAGGGAGGAAACCTGGAAATTTTTAATTTATTCCTTTGAACGACTCTAGCAGATGAGCATATAAAAAGCAGAAATACAATATTTCTCTTCAGTTACATTAGCAGTTGGAATTAAAATGTAGTCTTTTGATTCTGATGAGCTAGGTCTTACCACCAAATCATGATAAGGATTGTATTGTTCTGTATCTTTTTAAGTCTTCATAATCAGAGAGTTTGATAATTCATTGATAAAAGTTGACTCTAAGCCTGCTACATCCTTCTTTTAACTTTTAGGTGCCGAATTGAAACTTAAGTGATTAGTGCTTTAGTCTTTGATTCAAAAGTTCATTAGATATCAAAGTTATTTGTAGTAATTTGAAATCTGTTTAAACAGCAGAAATCAGTCCAATTGACCAACGTGAGCTTAAGAAAGAGTTACTTTTTAGTGACAAACTAAACGTATTTTCTTTTTATGATAAAAAGATGTTAGAAGAATTTTTTTAGCCAGCATTGTAAGCTCCATCTACAAAATATTCTTTAAGAGCGCTTCGTTGAAACAATTGCATGTCTGACGTGAAAGTGTATTCTAATTAGAAGATTACAATTTCAATCACTCCGAAATCTTTGGAAAAATAGCTACCGTTATTCTCAAGATGTCTTTGAACTTGATTTAATATAAATGCGCTTAATTTAACTGTTATATTTAAATCAGTTTATCTTTTTCTTGGGTGTAAATGATCATATTTGTATTCAAAAATATAAAAAAGCAGCTAGTTTGAAATTACTAGTAAATCCTCTTTTTTTAAATGTCTTTAGTAAACATGCAAATCGTTTTTAAAAATTACAATAATTTAAAATATAATAATTTTGGCACAGGTGCCGTATAATCCATAATTCCAAATTCTGAATTTTTTTGGCGATGAAGAAATGTTGCCAAGATGACGTTTCGTGACGTGCGCGATGACGTAAATACTAAGGTTACCAAAATAGAATTTTCTGCATAATTCTTATAGGTCTTCATATTGTTACAAATTTATGAATAATGATTATATTTGTCTTAAAATATCTCAGACAGTTCTGAAATTCTCACATTTTGGGCAAAAATTGCGGTATTTAGACGCGTTGTAGTTTAAAAGCGGATTTCCTAAAGATTTGGCGACTTGGCGACAGTTGGCGAGATTCTTGGCGACTTGGCGACGGTTGGCGAGATTCTTGGCGACTTGGCGAGAAATCGATACTTCTGGAAACATCCATCACCTAAGCTCTAGGACCAATATTTTTCGAGATAGCCTAGAAGCTTCCAGAACCTTGGCGAAATTGGTAGATTTCTCCGCCAAGTCAGGTATAAATACCGCAGCCCGACATGGAAGAGTAGTAGAGTTTTGTGAAGACAGTCAGTGAGTGAAGACGATTAGTTGTGACTGCTAGTTGTTCTCTGTCTGAGGTATTTGAGACCTGTGATTAGAAGCTGTTTCTTATTATATCTGACGAATTGTAGCTGTATAATTGTGATTGTTACAGCGGGAATTTCGTTTATCTAGTGAAGTTTTTTACGAATAAAAGTCTTGTGTTCATTAAGTGGTTGCTTTATTCAACTCTCAATCAACACGAACCCGTGGAGCTCGGTACAACTGGTGTCAGAAGTGGGGTTGAAGAGTTGATGCAGCGTGTCACAAGAAAAATGGATATGGATTTAATGAAAAGTCTTCTCGAAAAATTAGCGGAGCAGATGGCTGAGATGAAAGCTGGACAAGAAGAGATGAAAGCTGGACAAGAAGAGATTAAAACCGAGATGATGAAAGAGATAAAATCTGGACAGGAGGAGATGAAAGCTGGACAAGAAGAGATGAAAGCTAGACAAGAAGAGATGAAAGCTGGACAAGAAGAGATTAAAACCGAGGTGATGAAAGAGATAAAATCTGGACAGGAGGAGCTTAAAAAGGAACTTAAGAAGGACATTGTAAGTGTTAAAGAAGAATTCTCCAACATCATTCAGGAGAAGATGATTGCAATGGAAGATAAGGTAACTTCAGTTGAAACTAAAGTTCTGGAGATAGAAGAAAACGTTGAAGAAGCATTAGACAATATGAATAAGAAGATTGAAAGCTTGGAGAAGCAAATATCAAACAAACATGAGGAACCCAACGTGACATTTGTGCCTTCCCTAGCCAATATTAAACTCTCAACATTTGATGGGAAATCATCCTGGCAAGTATACAAGACCCAGTTTATGATGGTAGCGGAAGCTAATGGATGGAATCCCCGAGCCCAAGCTTTTCACCTGGCGGCTTCTTTAAGAGGAGACGCGGCTGACATCCTCGAGACGCTTCCGGAGGAGCAGAGGCACGATTTCCAAGCCCTATCGAGTGCGCTTGAGCTGCGGTTTGGAGATAAGTGCACTAAAGAATATAGCAGACTACAGTTAAAGTCCCGCTATCAAAAAGCGGGTGAAAGTCTGCAAGAATTGGCTGCCGATATTCAACGACTTTCCCATCTAGCATTTTCGGACTGCCCAGCTGAGATACGTCAAGATTTGGCCCTCCATTACTTCATCGATAGTGTGCGGGATCCGGAGATACAGAAAACACTTAGACTTGCCGATGTCAAAGATATTGGATCTGCCCTAGTCTACGCACATAAGATAGAGGCTGCCCAGCAGGCCACGCGTAAAGACCAGCACTCAATCAGAGCCGTTTCTGCTATTGATACGAACTATGATCTAAGAAAGCAAATTGAAGATTTGCGGCGAAAATTACGTAGCTTAGAATTGAGTAAAGGTGGCAGAAACACGAAAATTCAGTGTTGGACTTGCGGTGGAGTCGGACACGTACGTAGATACTGTCCGAAAACAAAAGATGGTGGAATTCCTAAAATGGAAATACGTCAACGCAAAGAAACTCTTCATGGAAATACTGATGCATTATCAAGGAAACCGTGTAATGAAAGCTGCCGATATTGTTCTAGAGTAGAGAAAAACTATCAGCTGGTAAATCCTTCGGTACGCCAAGTTACTGTTTTACCTCCATCGAAACCAGACCCATGGAGTGATAAAGAACTTAGAGAAGCCCAAAAAGAAGACCCAGATATAAACCCAATTTTAGAATTAAAAGAATCTTCCAGTATGAAACCAAGTTGGCAGGATATCTCTACCTACAGTCCTACTACTAAGCAATATTGGACTCTTTGGGACTCACTCCATATAAGAAATGGTGTCTTATACAGGAAATGGGAGTCCGATGATGGACGTAATTTCAAATGGCAGCTTGTTCTTCCAAAATCAAGAATTTCAGATGTTTTGAAAGAATTGCACAGTAGCTCAACTGGAGGCCACTTCGGAGTAATGAAAACTCTACAGAAAGTTCGAGAACGCTTCTATTGGAGCAAAACGAGACAAGATGTAGAGAAATGGTGCCAATCTTGTGATGACTGTGCGGCACGTAAAGGACCGAAGAAACGTAGCCGAGGAAGGTTGCAGCGGTACAACGTAGGAGCACCTTTTGAGCGGATAGCATTGGACATTTTGGGTCCTTTACCACGATCCTCAAATGGCAACAAATACATACTAGTTGTCATGGACTACTTTACTAAGTGGCCTGAAGCGTTTGCAATCCCCGATCAAGAGGCGACTACAGTAGCCGAGGTTCTAGTGCATCAATGGGTTTCCAGATTCGGCACACCCTTACAAATTCATTCTGATCAAGGGACAAATTTCACCTCTGTTGTGTTTAAAGGAATGTGTCAAATTCTCGGAATAGACAAGACGCAGACCACGCCACTACACCCACAATCGGACGGCATGGTAGAGAGGTTTAACAGAACCATCTTGAATAATCTCTCACTTATGGTTTCCAGAAATCAGCAAGATTGGGATTTGAAGCTACCGCTGTTTCTGCTTGCATATCGCAGTGCTGTCCATGAGACTACCGGATATACTCCTTCACAGATGCTCTTTGGTCGCGAACTTCGTCTCCCTTGTGATCTTCAGTTTGGTCGTCCACCGGATACATCTTCATCGCCAGAGGAATACCTTCGAGACCTTCAGGCACGTCTTGAAGATGTCCATAACTTCGCTCGAGACCGAATCAACCTGACGACCGAAAGAATGAAGACAAGGTATGACACAAGAGCGACAGGACATGAATTTCAAGAAGGTGACAAAGTTTGGTTGTGGAACCCGATTCGACGTAAAGGACTTTCTCCAAAGTTGCAAGCCAACTGGGAAGGTCCCTACACAGTCCTAAAAAGACTGAACGACGTCGTGGTTCGTATAAGAAAATCATCTGCTTCAAAACCAAAGGTAGTACATTATGATAGATTAGCTCCTTATCGTAATGTAGAGTAAAAATTAGTAGACCATGGTCTCTTTGTAAATAGTATAGATAATTTTAATCTTTTCTATTTTCTTGTATTTTTAGTTGCTTGTGTATGTAATGTGCTCTGTATCCTCTTGAAATGTAAATTCTTTTATATTAAATTTGGCCTCCTATCAGGGGATTGTACTGCCCGGGACGTGCAGTCCTTGAGAGGGGGCAATGTTACAAATTTATGAATAATGATTATATTTGTCTTAAAATATCTCAGACAGTTCTGAAATTCTCACATTTTGGGCAAAAATTGCGGTATTTAGACGCGTTGTAGTTTAAAAGCGGATTTCCTAAAGATTTGGCGACTTGGCGACAGTTGGCGAGATTCTTGGCGACTTGGCGACGGTTGGCGAGATTCTTGGCGACTTGGCGAGAAATCGATACTTCTGGAAACATCCATCACCTAAGCTCTAGGACCAATATTTTTCGAGATAGCCTAGAAGCTTCCAGAACCTTGGCGAAATTGGTAGATTTCTCCGCCAAGTCAGGTATAAATACCGCAGCCCGACATGGAAGAATGTAGAGTTTTTGTGAAGACAATCAGTGAGTGAAGACGATTAGTTGTGACTGCTAGTTGTTCTCTGTCTGAGGTATTTGAGACCTGTGATTAGAAGCTGTTTCTTGTTATATCTGACGAATTGTAGCTGTATAATTGTGATTGTTACAGCGGGAATTTCGTTTATCTAGTGAAGTTTTTTTACGAATAAAAGTCTTGTGTTCATTAAGTGGTTGCTTTATTCAACTCTCAATCAACACGAACCCGTGAAGCTCGGTACAATATGTATGACGTAACAAAAACAAGGTTGCCAGATACATAAGAAAATCCGTCGAAAAATCCCCAATCTCCGAATTTGGCGCATGGATTATACGGCACCTGTGCCATAATTTTTATAAGGAAAGCATATTTGCATTATATTGATTAATAAATTTATCAAATATGGATTTTTTATAAATTATTTTGAACTCAGAACAATTTCAAAATTTGTACCATATATTGTACTTAAATGCGGAAGTTAGTGGAGTTGCTAATATATACAAATTAAATTTAAAAAAATGTATTTGTGTGCTGCATTTTAAATCATAAAAAATCTATTTTTAATAATAATGTTGTACAAAATTAATAATATATGTAAATAAATACATGTAAATGTAAAATATAATACATGTAAAATATAATGTAAATAAATACAAGATATTATTATAATATCTTTATAATCAAATTACTTAGAAGTTTGTAATTTATGACTTTCAAAATGTATTGGGTTCTGGAAATAAATTTTGTAGGAAATTAAATTAATATCGAGCTAAGAATAAAAAAAAGTGGTAATACTTTTCTATAAATCATTAAAATTTACGACTTTACACTTTAAAGCAATATATTGATCTGAAGCTTAAAATTTAAGATAGATTGAATACATGTATAGATAGAGAGTGATATCACAGTCCTAAACAGAATATATTGATTAGGGATATCGAATTTTTGATGGATCAGATAGTTTGAAAGATAAATATCATGAAACGATTATTAAGCTTGATGAAAAATCGACCATATGCATTTTGAACGTTGCAAATATTTGCTGTAATAATAGTTAATAAAATTTAAAATATTCAACTTAATTCATTATTTTATTAGAATTAAAACGGCTGTAGGCACGTGTATCAACAGAAACTACAATTTTGTTAACACTAACGTAGAATTTTTTCAGCATTATAGAATTTTGTGTTTAAATAAATTTTTGCAAGTGACAAAAAATATTATTTTTTGTTTTATTTTAATTATATTACTTACAATTTAAAAACTTTATTTAATTTGAATTAATTTTTTTACACGAATCAAACATAAGTTAAATAAATTTTATATTGATAAATTTAAAACAACCTTTATTATTCGAATTGAATTATTTTCATATCATAATTATTGGAATAAGTAATAAATACTATTTTATTTAGTAACAACGTAAGAATCTTTTTGACAAGATGCAAATATCTATTGCATAAATAATTTCATATTTTGTTTTTTAAAAAGTTTTTGTCCTATTCAAAGTAGTGTTTTTTATATTAGTTACAGAATTGAAATATTGACTTTTGTTTAAATTTTTGCAATTAAAAAATATATGAATGTATATTACAATAGGAAATTTTATTTTACAATTTTACTTTTCATTCTGCAATTTTACAATTTTACTTTTACTTTTCATTCATACTAAATATAAATTAAGTATATTTTGAATATAATATTCCATAAGTATCAAAGAAAAACAATTGTGTGAAACATTAAAAAATGAAATATATTAATATTTCACATAAAAAAGAAGTAACGAGATGGCCAGGAACCGGTTTGGGCGCCAGCAAGGGAGGAAGAAAGGTGGAGCTTTTTGGAGAGACAGACCGGGACCTAGCGCGTGGAGCTGGCAGAGGGAAGACCCCTCCCTTTTTCTTGTTTTAATAAAGCGCCAGCTGTCTGGTGCTCTCGGGTGCTTTGGTGCTCTAGGGATTAGGGATTATACCGCATTTCTCTCTCACAATCCAATACTTCTCCTACGGTTTGCCATTGATGGGGATGCCAGTTCGATTCCACCAATTCCGACTCCTTCGATCATTTCCACACATCCAATTTATAATGATATCCTTATCTTAGCTCTAGATCAAACTTATTTCATTATTATAGATTAACATTCACTAGGAACATTTTATTCAAATTTTACTTAGGAGATATGTGCATTAGCACGGGAGCTCCAGTCAATCAAATGTCACCCCCTCGTCCAGAGAGAAGACCCGAGACTGGAACGGTGCGAGACCAGTGGAGTTGCCGGGAAGAAAAGCAGGGACTGGAGCAGTGCGAAGGGAGTTCCTCGGAAAATACGGGAGATTTGCTTCAGGGGTGAACCAAGTTATATGATACTTCTACGGCTGCTGTGACACTTCTGCAAAATCCCTAGAGACTGAAAAGGAGGCAGCAGAGTAACCCCGATTAGCATTATAAAGAGGTTTCCTGGTTAACCGGTGCGACATAAGGCCTTGCCCACGTGGGCTATCCCGGCATTCTCAGTCTACTATGTAAGTTTCATTTGTGTGAGTTATCTTTTATGTTATACCAAATAACTCTGTAAATTATTACTTGTGTTATTCTAAATTAATCTGTAAGTTATTATAGTTGTGTTATTCCAAATTAATCTGTAATAAACTTGATTAACTAAATATGAACCTGGAATCTTATTAAGTGTCTGTTAATAATATTATTTAACAAATAATTCTCAGTATAAGAAAAAACTATATAATAAGACACTTAGTACATATTGTCACTACGTTTAAAAAGAATGAAAATTCATTGTTCGTTACTGTTAAACAATTGAACTTGATTCGTAAAATATTGCAAAATTAATGATAATTAATAAAAAAAAACGGTAGAAGTTTCCAACAAGATGTGACTAACAAAATGACCACTACACAAAAACTATACAAAATAGGATTACCAGAAATTAAATTTTATCGCCAATATGTGTTGCCAATTTTTTGACTAACCAAGTGGTACCCGATTCTACATCAAACCCAAAAAAACTCAAGCATGATGTGTGACACATTTACTAAATTTAAGTTAGGTTGTTTAGTTTAAATTAAGCTGTTAAAGCAAGTTTCGATTATCTTATTTGTGCTGATCAAATCTGTTAAACACAGTTAACCGCTCGAAATTTTGAATCGCATACAAGAAACGAAGTAGACATGTAAATAATCCCTTTTCTTTTTACTCCGCACCAGTGAATAGATATTGGATCTAAATATTTTTAACATACATGAGTCAACATGATGGTTCTTTGGTTAGGTTAGGTATAGAGATTAGTACCTCTGAATCAAGAGAGAACAGCGTTATTCTCCACCAAGTTACCATAGCTAGCGAAATTTAATCTTATATAGAAATCCCAAGCAATACTAGCTATAGTAACGAAAACTGTAACTCGAAAGAAAGCAGTTCTTTACTAAATCTATCATATTGATGATAAAGACAACTTTGAAAGCACTTTTAGATTTTCTGCAATTCTTGATAAACCGATATCATTTTGTAAAATAATTCTTTTGTTTAGTCTTACTTATCTAATATCCCGCACTAAGCGATAATTTAATACGAAGCATATTTAAAGTATCATTAAAGTTGCTAATAGTTACGCATGGGCAAAACTTTTCAATGAATAAGAGTTTAACATTTGAAATTTTGAATCAAGCTCATCTGTTACTCTCCGACCTCAAAATTTCTCCAATAAAAGAATGTGCAACAGATTTGTAATTTTGCAACATGTACAACGAGATTAAGATGCACAGGCTCTATCAACATGATAGTCTTTTATTGGACAGGATTAAATCCCTCAAATTCCAGTTACAATGTATTTTAAATACATTGAAGAGACTACTTCGTATTCCTCTCACTGAATAACGCAAAAATCATATTAAATTTCAGTCTTAAAATAATTGGATTATAATATACATCAAATATAAATTAATTATATCTTAAATTTTTAAATGCAATCAGAAAGAATAGTAAAAGTTTTCTCTTTTGCATTAAAACAATGCGTTTAGTTTATAAATTTGTTTCGATTTAAAATATGCATAAACTAAAGAAATCATCATGAACAAATAAGTAAAGGTTTTGCCTGTACGACTGAAAACTAATTAATCCTTGTTTGATTTAGTTGGTTTGCTGTTTTGCAATTCTTTTTTTCCTATAAAGGCTAATTTGTCTGAGAACTAGGATTTAAAACAAATTCTTAAGTACTACAGATATTCTCACCTGAGGTAGTAATTTATTTCCTGAATTATTTAACGGAAGTCAGGATGTTAACCATTCAGCTGCGTTATCTACAAATTCAAACCTGATCCAGCTTCAGACCATTGGGTTGAAAGGCCATCGTCCGTTAATAAACCATGATCTAAAGCTAAAATTTAGGCAGGTTTTGTTAATATCATAATTTCGGTTACTTTCATCATTTATCCGTAGCTCAAAATCAAGAGAAAGACAAAAAACTGGAAATGAAACACCAAAAAGTAAGAAAAACCGAATCTATTCAACAGAAACCCTTTGTGACCAAAATTGTTCAACTAAATCTTTAATACAGCAGGTGGGATTGTTTTGAACCAGTTTACTTCAAATTTAGAAAATAAAAGAAGAGTACTCAATGAAAAATTCAATGAAATTTTTGTGTTTTTACTCGACAATCCATCTAGAGATTGTGGCAGATTTATCGGTGGAGTATTCATTACTTTGGTGAAAAGTTCCTTTGATAGGATAAAAAAAAACAACTGTGATAAAATGTTCACTGTAACACTAAAAATGTCATTAGAGCAGAAAGAGAGTTAGAAAAATTGCAGAATTTAGTTAGAAGTCTCGATGATAAATTAGGTGTTTTCTCTCAAAAAAAAGTTCGAAACTAAAAGTTGTGCCGATTTAAACGTTTTTGATCAGTTTAAACGACTAAAACTTGGGTAGCTTGGAAAAAATCAAATAAAGGTAAGAACTTTTCGGAACGAGACAGTTTTTAATTGATATCAAACAAAGAGAAATTTAATACCAAATCAGTCGATTCACTTTTGTTTCGAAAGTAAAAGGTCATATATTTTTAATGTTTTCTCATTAGAACAAGTAAATAAAATTGTGTTTTAAGGACAATATAATTTTAAAAGATTAATTTTAAAATATTTAAATGCGAGATAAAAATAGAAAAAATGAAAAAAAATTATTTATATTTTTATAAAAGTAATATATTTTATTGAAAATAAAAGACATTTCTAGAATTTCTAAAGTCAAGGTGACCTGCTAGTAATAATCATTGTTTTTGTGATAGAGGAATAGCGGGTTCCACGCTTCACCTAGTGAAAGTTCCTATGAAAGTAATTATAAGAAGGTTTATGCACGTTAAGAGTTTCATAGGGTCCAGTATCTCTCCACTGGTTTTGAATGGAAATAAGAGGAAGATGCCAGCATATATTTTAGCATCTGTACTTGACCACAATTCACAATTATTATGTAGTACAATTATAATTGGGTTTAGTAGCTTTTTAATTGGAAAAAATGGGAATAAAGAAGCTTAATGCCAACGAGCAAAAATATTGTGCTCAGTGTAAACTACACAAATCAATAACAATAAAGTAATTGTACTAATAAAATTGTCCTACACAAAATTTTATTTGGTTTTAAGTAAATAAAACTTTTAACAAAGTATAAATGTGTATATTAAATAGAATAATCCCAAAGCATAAAATAGTTTTGTTTCCTTTTTATAGGAAAATTTCTGGGAATAAAAGCATCACCCAATTAAAATAACGATCTTTTTAGATTTAGACACTTAATATTAAAAAAATCACAAAGAAATGAACTTATGAGCGTTAAAATCACATAAAAGAAAGCCATAGTTATAATATGTAAGATTAATATTTCAGCGCATTTGAATACACAGGAAGTACACAAATACACAGGAATACACAGGAAGTACACACAACTAGACAGATGAACACCAGTTGGAAAGCAAAATTGTACAGTGGATTCGTCTTAAATAAATCATTTTGTTTTCTCGGATTATTTTAGATTCAGCAATGAGTTTTTCAGAATATCAAATTTTGTTTCAAATTATAAGAAGCGCTTACCAGAAAATGTCATATATCAAAATCGGTTGAACCGTTGCCGATCAAGAATGTATATTACCGTTCTGTGTTATATTGCCACTTGCATTGCGGAAAATCCAAGCAGTGCCATGCGAATTTGGATACATGCGTTGCTAAGGGTTATACTAAAAGGCTTGCGTAATCGCTACCACTTTCCATGACTAACATTCAAAAGAATAGATAAACTGTGAAGTTGGCCAAGCAAAAATGTACAACCACGTTACTAACCACTAGACCAGAAATGGACTTCTATGGGTATCATGTATTTGACATCATCAACCATAGATTATTAACCAATGCACATAATGAAAGAAGCAACGAGAAAGACAGCGCACCTAAATCAAAGCCGTATATAGGAGTAGCACAGTTATTTTCTTTCATTCTGATGATTTTATATCACCAAGTAATATTCAATATCCTTAGGGTCCTTATTTAGGTAATTTGATAAGGGAATCCATGTATATATAAACCATGTAAAGATCTAAATGTACACTGCTGGCAACCCAAATTGCAACACCCAGAAAGACAAGAGGTAATAAAACAAAATTTATCTTGTAGATAACATGTTGACCACATATCAAATGATTAAATTATAGACTTCTGTGAAGTGTGGCTCCTGCCAAAATCAGTTGCCAGAGTAGCCGCCATTGTTGGAGATCACCGCTGCGACACGCATCAGCATTGATTCAAGGAGACATTGGATGTATTCTTGGGGTACAACTAACCATGCAGCTTCCACAAGTTGACAAAGTGATCTGGTGTGGCAACTGGTGATGTAATTTGGGTCAATCTTTGAGAAACCATGGACCACATGTTTTCTATCGGCAAAAGACCTTCAGAGCGAGCCGGCCGGAGGCAATTCAACCTGGCGATTGACGAAGAACCCTTACACAATGCGTGCCACGTGCGGTCATGCATTATCCTGTTGAAATATAGCTGCGGGCAAGCCCTGGAAATATGGAAAAACAAATGGCTCCAATACTTCGGAGGTGCCACGCTGGCTGTTTAAAGTACTGGCAGTGCATAATAGAGGAGTTGCAGCGTGACATCCAATACCATAATACTCGTTGCAGAACTATTGTGGCGGTGCATAACGCAGCAGTTCAGTATCCTCTCTCCCCGATATCTCCAGACTCGAATCAACCGTCGTGGTGTTGCAGACAGGAACGTGACACGTCAGTAAGGCAATTTATTCCATTCTGCCCTCCACATCCTTCTTTCATCGCACCATTGACAGAAGAGATATCTGTGGTTCTGCGTCAAGGCTAGAAGAAGCAACGAAAGTCTTGAAAACAGATCACTTTGTTAAAACGGAGTCGAATGGTACACGCAGAAACTGGATGTTGTGTTACAGACTGAATGCGCTGTGCTATGGTTCGTGAAACGGCTGAGCGATCCGTCCCAGCCATGCGCACAATTTGCCTGTCATCATGTGAAGTGGTACACTGAAGTGGATGCGATCGATTATCCTAGCATATCCTCTTTATAGTTGTTTGGTTTCGTTCAACACGACATTCGATTTCCCTAAAAGATTATTCACAATCTCGGTTGGCCATTACCCTTCTTCTGTCGAACTCAGAAACTTGATCAAAAAATGATCGCTGTTTTCGACGAAACATGAGTGATCGTTCTTTTAAAAAAAAAAATTACCGAACTTGAAATTGTTGTAATCTTCAAGCCATAAATAGCGCTTTGAAGTGGCGCCGCAGGCGCACGTTATGTGCATGTGAACCAAAATTTTAATCATTTGCATACCTCACCTCCGCTAAAGCATGTTGAAAATTTCATGTTATTTGAATGCTTCCTTCAAGGTGTTGCATTTACGATGGCCAGCAGTGCATATCTGTAGTTAGGATTCACTATAATTTATATGGTGATCGAAAAAATCTGATGTATTTAGACCAATAATTTTTTTCTACCTTTGAGGTCTGCGAAACATTATTACTTAGTAAAATAATGTAAGAATACATGTTGCAAGTCCTGTTCTGATTTTCCAGAATAACGAGAGTATTGGTGTTGTTGTTGTTTAGGTTTCCATGGTGTCCAGTCCTCTCACCAATATATATATATATATATATATATATATATATATATATATATATATATATATATATATATATATATATATATATATATATATATATATATATATATATATGTAAAATCAAAAATATAATTATATTTAGAATTTTGACCATTAAGGGTGTACTTATCCGTAAATTTATTGATCAAATATTATGACAATAAGGATGTTTTATGTAACATAATTTTAAATGTCTCACAATTATTGACATGTAAAACATTTAAATTGAATACAGGTAATATTCAAATGTTCCTAATAAAACACTGTATTTGGCTTAAGATTAGACTTGAATCACTCAGTTATACAATTTTGATTCATCACCCTATCATCAGTGCGCAAACATCTTAACCTATCAACAGAGTGCACTAACATCTTATTATCATCGTAATCATTAAAAGATGTAAAATTAATGGCATATATTGCCCCCTCTTTATAAATGGAAAACATGGTAACACAAATAATACTTGTACTTTGTAGCTATTGAAATAAAAGAAAAATTCCTTTTTTGTTTTAACCTCATGACAAGCCCACAGAGCAAGAAAACTTTGGAAATATCATAGCAGAAATTTCACATTAAGAATAAAATTAAAAATAGTTTCATAATTTGCAATGCATTGTAATATAATAGTATAGTAATATAGGGATACAAAATACATGACCACCGAAAAATATAGCACTCCCTATCTAGAGGTAGGAAAATACAACTTTGAAACTGTTCGCAACTTTAAATATTTGGGATCTGAATTGAATGCATCCAACGACATCGCACCTGAGATCAGCAGCAGGGTTACAGCAGCTAACCGATGCTTTTTCGGCTTAAAAAAAGTACCTTAAATCTACTTTCGACAGTCGAAAAACAAAAATTTTGATATACAAATGCTTGATTCGGCCTATCCTCACTTACTCATCTGAAACGTGGACATTGACTGAGAAGGACAAAGAAACCATCTCCATTTTCGAAAGAAAAACTTTAAGAAGCATCGTGGAATAAAATGAGAGAGTACATAGCGAAGAAGAACTAATTCTGAGTTCTATAAACTATATAAAGAACCAGATATTGTTAAATTTATCTCAATACAGAGATTAAAATGGGCAGGACATTTGAGCTGGATGAACGACAATCGGGTGACGAAAAAATTTTCTTGGCTTGCCCCATTGGCACCAGAAGAAGAGGACGACCGAAACTCCGATGGCGTGACTACCTTGAAAACGACCTAAAAACACTAAAAGTGACAAACTGGATGACCTTATCCAAAAATAGGGGGTCCTGGTATGCACTTCTGAGGAAGGCAAAGGCCCACCCTGGGCTGTCAGGCCAATGAAGAAGAAGAATATATAGTTATACTATAATGTAAATATAAATATTACTTTTAATATTTTTTATAAAGTTTATAAAATGAAATTATTCGTTCGTTGATGTGAACACAATTTTATGATTCTGAAACAATAATGAATGAACAAACACTGTTTTAAATAATTATATTACAAGGAATGTTAGACGTAATATACCTCAAATCAATTCATGTATAATGAAAATCTTTGTTTATATGTTTGCATTTTTAAATATATAACCATTATAAAAAATTCTTTGCAAATGTATAAAGAAATATCGCTTAAAAATATAAAGCATTTAAAAATATTTTGTTTATTTTAGTAAAAATATTTCAAAGAAAAGATTCCAAATTTAATGAATCAGTATATAAAATGTAAAAATAAATATTTAACGCTTAAGCATAAGACATGAAAATTAAAAACCATTTTGGAATAAACAAAAATTATTTCAACCTTTATAACAATATAAATATGTGCTGCCATCTATTGAGTGAATAGAAAATTGTTTTCTCAAGTAAAAGATTTTCTAATTTTTAAGTGAAAATAATTAAACTATTGATTCATTATCGAAACAAAAAATTAATTACTAAACGAAAATTCCAGAAAATATTTTGAAATAAAATATGAATTTTCTATCAACATTAATTCAAATGTATAAAGCATGGTCTTTTAATATCTTACTTACTCTAAGAAATGTTTTGCTTACTTTTATATTAATATACATTTTCTTTATTTAATAATGTCCTTAAAAATACATAATACAATAGTAAATGCAGGCAGGAAGCCACTTTTAAGAAGCATTTTTAGGCCACTAGATAGAAAACAATACATCTATAAATTTTAAATACTCTCCAAAATTATCTACAGTAATAAATTATATAAAATGTAATTTTAGATAACATTTTCGGTTTTATATTCGTAAAAAGAGAAAACATGAGACATGTAAACTGTACAATAATTTATTGTGCAATTTAAACCTCATAAAGAAGACAGGTGTTCTTAAATTTGCAAGTAGATCCTTTGAAAAACTTTCATAACTACTTTAAAAAAACATGAGCTTCTTGATGATATCTATAATTATGTATATTTCTATTTACAATTATTATAGATATTTGTCATCATTTTTATCGTTCAAGCCTATCTATGTCATTTTGCATACTGAGCATGTTGTTTTTCGAATTATGTAACATAATACAACTTTATTTATTTTCTCGTACCTTAATAAAGGTGTAACATAATACAACTTTATTTATTTTATTAATAATACACCTTTATTTATTTTCTCAAACGCCGATAATAATAATTTACATTGCCTATAATTGTTATTCATGAAAATGTACATCATATCTAATTTCACATTTTAAAACCAAGTAATTTTTGAATATTCTCTTGATTTTTTAGCTACATATATACATAAACCAATATGTGAGAGAACTAAAAATTGATGAAATAATATACCTATTGTTATTGAATTAAAGAAAATTTTTTTATCCATAAATGAAAGTATTAGTATAAAATCGCAAAGCATATTCTCTCTCTCTCTCTCTCTCTCTCTCTCTCTCTCTCTCTCTCTCTCTCTCTCTCTCTCATATATATATACATACATACATACATACATACATACATATATATATATATATATACATACATACATACATACATACATACATACATACATCTCTCTCTATATATATATATATATATATATATATATATATATATATATATATATATACATACATACACATAAACAGTATAAAAAATCTTCTTAAAATGACAAATTTCATGTGTAAATTACAAAAGGAATTCCAGGGACCATTTAATAGACAAGATCGATTAAAGTACTTGTGTCTATGAAGTCATTTTTAAAAATATAAGTTAAAAAAATCCTAATATAAATTATTAAAACTTAAAGTATTATCGATAGCATTTTTAGATTGATAATTTTTTTTCCAACAAAAAATTCAAAATATCAAAAAATATATGACAGATATAAAAATTTAATTTGTTTGAATAAATATGAAAAAACTAATAATAAAATTAGTTTTTTCATATTTATTCATAAGTAATAGATACATTTATATTCATAAGTAATAGATATCATATTTATTTATAAGTAATTCATAAGTAATAGATATCATATTTATTCATAAGTAATTCATAAGTAATAGATATCATATTTATTCATAAGTAATAGATAAGTAATAGATACATTTATAGAACTTTGGTTATTTTTCATTAGGTAATAAAACCTAATGAAAAATAACCAAAGTTCTATAAATGTATCTATTACTTATCGTATATTTTATAAATAATTGTTCATATTTAAGTGATAAATGTATGTTAGAATGCCATATAAAAAAATGTAAGTATTACAATAACTTAATTTAAATGATTTTTTTATTAAAAATAAAATTCTTAAAATGATAAAGATTTACAGCTCATATTTTCATATATTTCAAATGAAATATTTGAATCCTAAGTATATATAACTATAAAATTGGTTGGCCAAGTCTGTAAGCCAAACCAAATTCACGATAAACAGATACAACAGAAAAATATGATCATACATATCTAATGTGAGAAGCTATATTGACGTTAAACTATTGCAAATTAATTTCAATTATTTTTAAGTCTAAGTGCAATCAAGATCGATTAAAGTACTTATCCTTCTACATAAAAGCTCGTAACAATTTACATCGGTACTTACGTATTGCATCACCGCGTCTTTTTAAGCTGAACGAAAATTAAAAAATTTTTTCCTATAATTAGGAAATTTCTTTTCAGAATTTTTCAAAAGTAGGAAAAAATGTTCAAATTATAGGTTACGCGCTAATATTACTAAGTTTTGGAACAAAACTAGCTGCTGTGGCGCTAATACGTAATTACCGAAATGGTCATATGAACATAAATTATCAAAATATGTGAACAGTTTATTTTCTTAATTAATAATTGTACATATTTATTCACCAAAACACAAATATATTACACATTTTCTGTATTATACATTCATTTTATATAATGTGTATTGTGATTCAGAGAGACATCTCTGCAAAGAAAGTTATCGAATATTTTTGTACATTACTGAATTTTTATTTATGTAGTTTTAATAAAGAGCAAACAAAGATGTTTATTGTAGAAAAATAAATATTAAAACACGTTTTCTTTTCAAATTCTTAAATCAGATAATATGCATTGTAATTCAGAAGTTATTTGTAGATACTATCACTCAACATAATTATACATTGAATCTACATATTTTGCAACTATTATGTATGAAATGTTAACTACATGAAGTTTTGTTTGATTAAAAACATAAAAATTTTACCCATAATGTTAAACTTTTACCTTTTGAATCAATTTCAAGTTTTTAGAGTGCAAATAAAATTTGCAGTTCAACATAGTTATTTTTATCTTTTTATAATAGGCTGCACAACACAATTATAATTTAATACATTAAATTAGAGATAAAAAATTATGGTTTACAAATTATGAGAATTTTTTACAACTGAAGGAAAATTCTGTGGGAACCAAATAGACAATAAAAAGATAGCAACCTTTATTTCTTTAAATTCGTGCCCATAAATTAAACTGCTGCAAGTCCAGATGGAGCCACCATTCACTGTTTAGGAAGCGCTAGTTGTAACTTAATATTGTTTTAATGCATGCACAAAAATTTTTTTCGATGAACAGATTGAGATTAAGATAAATAAAACGAAAATAAAATGTGAATATCAAAATAAAATATACAGTGTATGATAATTTTATGCAATCTGCTGTAGAATTCTTAATAATTCTCTTATAAATCATGAAAAATATAATGAACAAGTCATAGTTATTTGATAAAGAGAATGAACAAAAATGGAAATAACTAAATGAAATTTATTGAGTTAGGTATCACTTTAATTCTATAATTTTTTATTAAATTTCAAACTGTTTACAACAATGTTCTTAAATTAATGAAGCAAATGTTAAAAATATGTATTATAACACAATCCTGGTATATTTATATATTTTGTTCAACATATCGTACCAAAGCTGATTCATACACCACATAATAATATATACTGCAATATTTTTAAATGTGACTTAGGAGTAAGTCTAAGATACCTTTCCGTTAATCAATTTATTTGTGCATTTCTCTCATATTGCTATCAATTAAAATAAAAATTACATCATTTTCAAATATAAATGATAAATGAACAGCATCCAGCAGTATATTCATAATTGTTTATTTTGTTCTTTATAAATTAAAACGGAAATTTCTCCACATTATTCGCAAGATATTTCGTTTTATTTCAGTCATTGTTTTATTACATAAAATATGTTCGGCTTTATGCAATTCGTATGTCTTTCCACAAAATAAATCTAGAAACGAGCTTGAGCGCTGAAGCTCGTTTCCGGATTTTTTGCTCGTTTGAGGGCAGTTCCTCTTACAAAGACTGAAAGAACTGATTGGTGAATTTAAACTCATAAGCACATGTTTACAAAGAAAAAATAGTTCCTAACTCAATGGGGGGCGAATTTTAAGTGGGGAATGAGTCGGAGACTACTTAACCGCAATAGGGATAACTGAGACATTATACCCCCGCATCCTAATTTCCTTTACCATGTTCCGACGAAGATTTTCTCCGCATATGTGGTCAGTTTGTCTTGAAGACTGTTTGTCCCCTCTCGCCTCAAGGTATTCCTTCCTGGAACTGTATGTCTGTAAATCTCAGGGATGAGAAAAGGGTAGGGCTGGCTCAAATGCATCTCAAATTTGACACCGGAAATGTCCGTTGTGGGCTTAGTCAAGGAATGAGAGAGAAAAAGTTCTGCTCGGAGATTTTGAGAAAAAAATTATTCTATTTACTCTTAGAGTTCAGAGAAAAGCTATACAGATGCATAAAAAATTGAAAAATTTTGGTATTATTATTCATTAAATAATCTCAAAACTTAATATCAACATTCAAATTAAACTGAAAATATAAAATATATTTATTTTATTTTTCTTGATATAATTTCAATATGCTTTCATTTTACGAGATTTGATTCTTTTTTAATGGGCCATATGAGAAAGCAAAACAGTTGCGCTTCTCTCTAAGTACTTCACTTTTATAAATATTTTCAAATGGACAAAAATGTTGAATTTCTTATGTCTTAAAAAAAGAAAATATAGTTTATTTATTAACTTTGCAATAAAATTTCTTCCTTTATAAAACATTTCGATACAAAATTTACGGAAAATTCCATATATTTGGTTTACAATTTCTATCAATGATTTTTATAGTAATGGAAAGTCTACTTCTCTCTTTGGATTGGTTAGGCATCTCGACATTGTTTCTTAATATATTTCTAAACTTTAAAAGCAATATAACTTAGTACATAATCCGCACTTTTTAGTTCAAATATGGCGATATCATCATTCGTATCTTAAGAAGTGAATTATCTCAATAAAAATGGAGCCTTTAGTTAAGGAATTAAATAATCTTCACTTTGGGAATAAGCAAATGAATAATTTTTTTTAGCCTCTCAACAAATTAAAATAGAATGTGTTTCTCAATAAAATTATAAACATTACAAAATGTTCCTAATATTTCATTCCTCGAAATGTCGTAAAATAGTTCTGGATTTTACATTATATCTAAATTCAATGTACATATCATTTAAAAATTTATAACATTTTCTTCATCGTAACAAAATTTTAGAACTCCAAGTATCCAACATCAGAGCTCCAGGCTTGCAGCCAAATTTATAACATCATTATTAAATATTTTTTATATTAACTCTTAGCGTATTTATTCTCATTTTAACTCGCCAAAACTCATCAAAAGAAGAAAATGTTTTGTACCACATATTTTGCATTTTTATTATTTGCTGGTATTAACTTAACTTTTCCATAAAAATACTATAAGTTTACTAACAAAAGTAGCTAAATAAAGATAATAATTTTTTGAACTTCCACTTGAGTATGCTGTAAATAAAATGTACAAGGCAATAAATAAAAACTCGTGTAGAAATCTTATGAGTGTTTCAGAACGAGACTTTCGGACAGCACTTGATGGATTTCATACCCCGTGGAGCAGCGCACCCCATGTTGCCAGTCTAGCTGGCACAAGACAACAACATTTCTTCTCCATTTCAAGCGAACCATTTTCTTTCGATCAAGTTTCCTTCTGGCAGTGGTTAGAGATTCCGGCTTTTTGTGTCCGTAGATCATAAAATTTGAATTTAGCCAGGACGGAAGTGTGCTCCGGACAACCACACGTAGGTCCAAGATCTTCCCAGCCCACAAAAGGTCCTGCAATTTACATCCAAGATATCCCCCAACATCTGTAATTCCATATGTAAGCAATAACGGTGACGTTATAATGTATGAAATACTATGTTTAATTTTTTGTTTTTCCTGTTGATGTTTCACACTTCATTGCTGTGGAAGAAGAGTGCTTTATGAATATTTGATTTACCATGGATATTTAAAAAAAATCAAAATGAACTGCTATAGGTAAATTAAAAGCAAAGAAATTTTTTAGATCTATTCTTGTAATTGAGCAGATTAACAAAGGCAATACAAATGCCAATGATATTCTGTGAATAATTAATAAAAACTCTTGTTTTGTGAAAGAAAATCTGAAGTGACAAATTTTATAAAATTATAAAACTTTTGGAAAGTAAATTTATCAAAAATTACTAGATTGTTGATAGGTATAAGATTTTATTAATTAAAAATAGGATAAATCAAGAGGAAAATTATAATAGAATATGGAGATTTAAAAAAATATATTTGACTTTCCAAAAGTCGCATTTAAAGTTTTTTTTTTAATAAATTTTCCCAATTGTCCTTTCGATTCTACACGTAATATCCGCCGAACCATTCAATGTCAGTAATATAAATTTAGCGTAGGAAGTGTGATATATTCCTACAGACAGAATAAAAATGGAGGATACAATTTTACAAATGTATTATATGTAATGCATGTTAAATTTTTAATTTTTAAAATACTAAAAATGCATGCAATGACTCACAACATGCATTTTTTTAAATACTAGAATATATTTTTAATGATTTAATTTTGGTGCATTGATTTCATACTTGAATTAAAAAGACAAGGCTTGGGGTTCCCTGTTGAACTCTCCACTCCCAATGTGCCTTCCACGCTCCATTTTCACAGCCAATTTCAGAATTTTGACTGGACATTACTTTCTCCAGGTCAACACGCCCTACTGTACCCTGTGTTCTTCAGGAGCTTTTACGGACTTTATTCATTTGACAAGCTGTCCAGCGCTTTCTTTTTTGAACTGCTTACCCGACAACTTTCACAATAAGGCTAATTTTTATTGGGCTGCCAGAGGACTCATGGCCGATAAGGCCGCTGTCTCAAAGTAGGATAAAAAAAATACTTGAATTAATAAAAGTGGTGTTTTTGATAGTCTGAGAATCTTCTGTAACACATTTGTTCAAGAGTGTTTCCTAACTTCCAACACTTTACAAGCTTCATAATAACTAATAAGAGAGATATTCTTCCTAAAATATTAAATTGTGTTAGGCCAATGAGCGTATTTATTATTGTCCCAAACATCATCAAAACAACCGACATGTTTTCCGATTTAGAAAGGAATGTTTTTACTTACCAAGAAACCGAAACTTTGCAGAAATAACCTCAAAATCAAAAGAAATTATACATACATACAAATATATATATATATTTATATATATATATATATATATATATATATATATATATATATATATATATATATATATATATATATATATATATATATATATATATATATATATATATAATTTCTTTTCCCCCAAAACTTTAAAAGTTCTTTCATGTTATTATTACATTAAGACGATCAAGTGTAAATATTCCAAAATTGTATATATTTGTATTTGTAAATATGTGTTAATTAAATATTAGGCTATATAAGAATTGTTAATTAATTAAATTATGCCTTGGCCACTCCCAGTCCCACAAAACTCAGAAGCTGGATTGAAATGATTACCGCATCAGATAGTTGGAAGAGTTTTCATTAGAGAAAGACGTTTAATGATCAGTTTGGAACCAGAGAAAGACGTGGATCCTCATCGAACATCTGTAAGAGGTACGTGAACATTTTTCATAATACAAGATGATATTAAATGATATAAAAGAAATAAGCGTTGCATTGAAAAATTTCGAAGCAGATAAAATCAAAATTTTGCACAGAATGATTTTTGATCATGATAGAGATAGATTAAATCGTAAAAGAATTAGAAATTTTGATGGTTTTGATTTTGATATTGAAAGTAATGAGCATCGAGAGAAATTTAAAAAATATAAAAACAATGCGTTTTCGCTTGGCGAGCTTATTACTGCTTCGGACATTTTAAGTATTTCTTTTCAAGGATCTAAAGAAGAGCTCGCAGAAAGAATTTTGTCTCTGTTTTGTGACCTTGAACTCTTAGTTCAAAATACTAAAGAGGATTTGGAAACTGCTGACTCAAAAAGTGAAGTGGGGAACGAAATAAGTAGAAATGATTTTTCAATGCAATGCAATATAAGTAAAAAGAAAAGTTTCATTGACTTTTTTAAAGAAAGTGATAATGTTTGTGAAAATGACTTTTATGCACATCCTGTTATTCCAAGCGGTAATATTAATTATGCAGATATCGAAAGTACTATTATTTAGTTTAATGCAGAAGCACATGAAAATATAATTAATTGGAATGATCATTTAGGACCTTTAGAAAGCACACATAAAAATTATAAGTATGTTTTAACAATTATTAACGCTTTTACTAAGTTCATTTGGATTTTCCCTACGAAGACCACAACATCTGCTGAAGTCATTGCGAAATTAGAAACTCTAAAATCAGTCTTTGGAGATCTCTTCCAAATAATTTCTGATAAAGGTACAGCTTTTAGCTCTGGTGAATTCAAAGATTATTGCAATAAAGAGAATATTAAACATCATGTAATAACCACTGGTGTGCCAAGAGCTAACGGACAAGTTGGAAGAATCAACCAAACTATATCATATCAGTTCTTTCAAAGCTAGCTATCTTTAGAGAATCCAGCTCAGTGGTATAAATTTACAAACGAACTACAGCAGACGATTTATTCAACATATCAACGAAGCATAGATACCGCACCTTTTGAGTTGTTTTTTGGTACCGAACGTTGGAGGTCTTAGTAAGCTCAAAGAAATGATTGGAATGGAATTTCAAGCTAATTTCGAAGGTCAAAGAGATGAACTCAGAAAGCATGCTAAACAACAAATTTTCAAGATCCAACAAGAAAACAGAAAAACGTATAATTTGAGAAGAAAGAAATCACAATCTTATGGAGTTAATGATTTGGTCTCTATTAAAAGAACTCAGTTTGGACCGCATTTAAAACTGAAACCAAAATATTTAGGACCGGACAGAGTTACTAAAGTTAAAGGAGGCAACACCTATTATGTAATCAAAGAAGGAAGTCCTGAAGGACCTAACTGTACCACGACTTATGGTGAATTTCTAAAACCCTGGTATAGTATGCCAGAAGACGAGGACGTTATGCAAGTTAGAGTTAAATTAAAGTTGAAATGCTGAAGGATACTCTGAAGTCAAACTGACTAAAATCAAGCTAAAAGATCAACTGACTCATTTCTTTATTTCAGAGCTAAGAAGATAAGAAGCTGAATATAAAATTTGTTTCTTCTCAGAGAATTATTCTGTTTTGCTTATTTACCTTCCCTGTTTTGCTGTTTTTCTTTTTTATATATTTGCAGTGTCGTCTAGAAGACCAACCGATACCAGGACGGCCGAACTGTGGTGAAGTACTTAATAGCCGACGTCACTATTTCAAGTGCCCACTTAGGAAGGGGCTCGAAAAACGCAACAACTTCTCCAGTTAGCGGGAGAAAACCCGAAAGACGAAGACGAAAAAAGACGTTGGTTTGATAGGAGTAAGATGACTGCTCCTTTCCCCCAAAACTTTAAAAGTCCTTTCATGTTATTGTCACATTAAGGTAATTAATTGTAAATATTCCAAAATTGTATATATTTGTATTTGTAAATATGTGTTTATTAAATATTAGGCTATATAAGAATTGTTAATTAATTAAATTACGCCTTGGTCATTCCCCGTCCCCCCACATATGTATATATATATACATATATATATAATAAACAATTTTGATATTATTCAGGGATATAAATAAATATGACATGGATTTTGTTGAAATGTTCAAATTAATTCTGCATCTAATCTCAGCAAGCAATAAACTTAGGATCAAACACAAAATAATAAAAAAAATTTATGAAGTTTTTATAAAACAAAGATTTAAAAATATGGAAATGGTGAGTTATACAATGTCTATAGATATGTATTACAATATCATATCATGCCGATTTACTTCTTAAAAAATTACATCAGAAATATAAATAAAGAATTTAAAAAGTTCACAACATGACAAATAACGCAATAAATAATTTTGATAATAATAACGTAATAAATTATTATGCGCAAAGAAAGAAAATTTCATATAATTGAAATATTACAATGGAAATAACAGAAATAGAAAAGTGAGATTTTATTTAAGTTATCAAGAAGCGATATAGAAATATCAGTTTCAGTTGTTATTGAAATTTAGTGAAATTTTGTATTATTTATTGTGTCCCAAAATAAAAATAAAATCCTTGTATTTTTTATCTCAGGCTTTTACTGTTGTAGCCATTCTGTCTAGAGTTGCGTTACACTCGTGAGAAAATTCTTGCTGAAGCGGGTTTCATAATAGCGGTACCCTTTGTCAAAAATATTGTGTCCGGCACCAGACTAACCTTCAAAGAAAGGGGTGGGGAATTTTTCATAAAATAGCACTACAGTGTTATGTCTCACCATCGGCACTTTCGATTTTAAGATCCTATGTTTTTTTTTTTGTGTTTTGTTTTGATTTTCAGAGAGACTCTCGTTGTACGCGAAGCAGGCGAGAGAGATTGTCGCGAACCCATACATGGCTCCTTGTAAATTTTGTTCATTTTTTAATTAAATGTGTATGTTTCAAAATTGGAGTCATTTATTTGTTTGTTTGTTTCATAACAAACTTATGTTTTTGGTGGCAGCGGTTTGATGCTTTTTTAATGCTTTGCATTAGCATCCACTATGCAAATTAATTATGTGCACTATAATGGATTACGTGCCAAAATGTTGGAATACAGGTAGGCCATTTTGATCAATCTTTCTCTGGCTACTATTGAAAATAAATAGTTTGGAATGTTATATAAATTGATAGAATATTTAGTTTCAATCTTATTTACGTGGTTTTCATGTTATATCAATTAACTTTGTTTATAAGTTTGTAAATGGTGTATTCCATATTACAAAGCTAATTTCTGTATTTCGTGTATTCGAATTTACAGTGTTCATGCTATATCAATTAATTTTGCTTATAAGTTTGTAAATGGTGTATTCCATGTTACGAAGCTAATTTCTGTATTTCGTGTATTCGAATTTACAGTGTAATATTTTTTATAAGAAAAGTGTATCTTATTATAAATTTGCATTTCATAATTTTTATGTGGTTGATGTATTTCAATTCACGTAGGAATATGTTAAAATAACTATGTTGTTATAGATTAATGTGTAAAATCGAAAGTACACTTAAATTCATAATTTTTTGAATGTTTCACTGAAAGTAGATTTTATGAAAGTAATATATACTTTAGAAAGGTTTTGATTTCGTTATGTGAAAACGAAAGTACATGATTACAAATAGGTTTGAATTTAAAGTAATGTGAGATTTATTGATCTGTTTTTGATTTTTGTTTGCAAAGTATCAAACTGGTTTATTTCATATTTAGAAACGCATATGTTTATTTTCATTGATAAAGATTTGAAAAGATATTTTCTTACTGTTTAAAATATCGTACGTTATTATCATTTTTATGTTGTGTATGATTAACTAACTAAGTTTATTGATTTGAAATCGAAAGCTGATTTCTGGTTTAGATTAGTTAAAGCTTTTAATTTATATTGTTGTTAAGAATTGTAGTGTTTTATATTTTGAATTAAATAAGGATTCAAAAATATGTATAATTTCATTTTCTGATTTAATATAGTAGTATTTGATTTAATATAGTAGAATCTGATTTTATAAAATTTATACATTTTTGATTAATAATTCAATTTATCTGAGTATCAAGTATTAGCTTGGTGATAAAAAAACTTGAAATCGAGAGTAGAAGATTTAATATTAAACTTGTTCTTCTTTTCAAAATATATGATTTGCTGTTTATACACTATTTGTTGTATTACAATATAGTTTGTTTTCGTTTAAATTTTTAAATGTTATGGATATGTTTTATATTAGTAGAGTGTGTTAAATAATTTCAATAGTTATTTACGAAATTTTGTATATAGGTGGGTGTAGTCTGTTTTTCCTCTCATTATTGCATCTCTTCTGAGATAAAGCGTTAATAAATAAAATGGCTTTTTTAGCACGGGGGAAAAAGGGAGATTTAGTAGAAGTAGCTGAAGAGTTAGGGGAAATGGTTCCAGATTCTTTTAAAATCCCAGATATTAAAAAATTAATTTTAACTAGTAAAAACTTTAATGAGGAAGAAGTAAAATGTATATTAGATAGGGTAATCGAGGAAAGAGTTAAAAGGGAACAGGAAGAAAAAGAAGAAAGAGTTAGGCGAGAAATACTAGAAAAAGAGGAAAGAATTAGGCGAGAAGAAAAAGAAGAAAGAATTAGACATGAAGAAATAGAAAAAGAAGAAAGAATTAGACGTGAAGAAAGAGAACATATTTTAGAAATGAAACGTCTAGAAATCTCTTCAAATGCTGCAATTTCGAACACAGAATCAGTTACAAATAGGACTGAACATGCTCAAAAAATTCAATTAATGCAAATAACGCCAAAATTCGATGAAAGGAAAGATGAGATGAGTTTATACTTAATAAATTTTGAGCGTAGAGCAGAAATGGCTCATATTCCAAAAAACGAATGGGTAGTTTATCTTGTAAGTGCTTTACCTTCAGAGATATCTAACATGTTAGCTAGAGAACCTCCAGAAAGGGCTGATGATTACGATTACGTGAAGGAAATTATTCTTAAACGATTCAAGTTAAATAGCGAAAAATTAAGACAATTGTTTCTTAGACACCAGAAAACGTCAGACAAATCATGGAGAAATTATGCACAAGAATTGAATAGTTACTTTACGGAATGGCTTACGGAATTAGAAATAACGACATTTGAACAGCTTAAGGAACTAATGGTAACAGATCAATTGAAACGTCGTGTGCCAATTGAAATTAAGGAACATTTTTTGGCGGAATGGCTTAAAATAAATTCGCCGTATGATCTGGCAGAGAAAATAGATCAATATGAAAGTTTAAGAGATAATTTTAAGACGAAAGATTTTACAAAACTCCCTCGAAATAATTTTGGTTTTCGTCAACAAAATGAAAACCGTGCCTTTAAGTTTAATGAAGTAGTTCGGAATCATAAATCTCATGTTCCTAATAGAGTCGAGAATAAAAATTCTAATTATTCACATGAAAAGGAATTCGAAAAAAGAAAACAACTCCGATGTTATGAATGTGGTTCTTATAGTCATTTGCGGCCTCATTGTGACAAAATAAAAAGAACTTAGAATCGGTAGCATCCAACGAAATTGCTAGAAGTACATTTAATGAGTTGATGGCTCCTTACACTAGTATCGGCACTGTTAATGGAATTCAAATGCCAATCTTAAGAGACACTGGAGCAACTCTTGATTTGATTTGTGGAAAATACGTGAAACCTGATATGTTCACGAAGGAAAAGGTTTGGCTAAGAACACCTCTTGATGAAACTTTAGTATGCTTACCTATTGCCGAGGTTGAAATAAATTGTGAATTAGGTCACATTTTGACAAAGGCAGCAGTTCTTCGAGATTCTTTGGATCAAGGAAGATATTTACTGGGAAATAAAACAGCCGCTTTATTTCAGGAAATTAAAAAGCATGAGGAGGTGAAAATACATATGATAAATGCTATAGAAACTCGAGCTCAAAGAAGACGGAAGGAAAATAGCACGAATAAAGAGATTATTGATTCTGAAATAGAATCTTCTAGGTCTTGCTTCCAAACTAAACAAAATGAAGAATTAGAGCAAAATACAATTTTGCCACCATTAGAAACCGAAGTTGAAGGGATGGATTTGATAAAAACATATCCAGAAGAATTTACTCGGGAACAAAAGGTGTGCGAAGATTTGAAACCTCTCTTTGAGCAAGCTAAACGACAATCTTCAAAAGACAATAAATATATTATAATAAATCAATTGTTGTTTTATAATAAAATGGACAATGATGGAACTGTCAGAAGA
The DNA here is from genome assembly GCA_037975125.1 of Latrodectus hesperus. Lineage (NCBI taxonomy): Eukaryota > Metazoa > Arthropoda > Arachnida > Araneae > Theridiidae > Latrodectus > Latrodectus hesperus. The sequence goes on from CM075853.1 coordinate 115,848,174, forward strand.
TTATTAGTTGTGCCCAAGAAGTTTCGCAACCAACTAAAAGGGATCTGCCATGAGATAACTGCAGCTCATTTAGGTATAACTAAAACAAAAGATATGCTGTGCAAAACTTTCTACTGGCCTAACTGCTTTAAAGAAAATGAAAATTTTGTTAAATCTTGTGATAAATGTCAACGAGTAGGAAAGCCTCAAGATAAGAAAAGGGCTCCTTTGAAACTGGTTCCAGTAATTCCGGAAATATTTACAAGAATTAACGTTGATGCATGTGGTCCTTTACCTATAACTTCCTGTGGTAACCGGTATATTATAACAGCCATTTGCATGTCATCCAAGTATCCAGATGCCATCCCAGTACCAGATATACGTTCTACTACTGTGATTGATGCTTTTCTTCAGATATTTAGCCGCATGGGGTTTCCTAGGGAGTTGCAAAGTGATCAAGGAACATCTTTCATGAGTGTCCTAACATCAGAATTTTTAGAAAAATTTGGTATTAAAGTTGTGCATAGTTTCGTTCAGCATCCCCAAAGCAATCCTGTTGAGAGATTGCATAGAACTTTAAAGAGAATACTGAAAGTCCTTTGCTTAGAAAAGGGTACAGATTGGGAGAAGATTTTACCTCAGGCACTTTTTGCTCTTAGAACTTGCATTCATGATAGCACTGGATATTCTCCTGCAGAATTAGTCCATGGTCGGAACTTAAGAACACCCGTAACACTATTATATGAAAATCTAACTGGTAAAACCATTGAAGAAGATAGTGTGATTGCTTACGTTTTTAATCTTTTAAATAGAATGAAAAGATGCCAAGAATTAGCTGTGAAAAATATGACAGAGGCTAAAGAAAAACAGAAACTTTGGTATGACCGTAAGGCTACGAAAAGAGAATTTAAAGAAAATGATCTTGTGTTAGTTGTTGCACCTTCTAGATCAAACAAATTTTCTGTTCATTGGATAGGTCCAGGAAAAGTAGTAAAACGACTATCGGACACAAATTACGTAATACAATTTCCCGATAAGGAAAAATTACATGTATACCATGTAAATATGTTAAAACCTTATTGTTTTGAAATTAATTCATCTACCCTTTTAGAGACTTTTCCTGAAAGCTGTTTTAATGAAAAGTTAGAGGACGATCAGAAGAAACAATTGAGTAGACTTTTGATTCAATTTATTGATATTTTTTCAAATGAACCAGGTTGTACAGAACTGGCTGAACTGGACATCGAATTAGAATCTAATAAACCTATTATAGCTAAACCATATCGAATGTCCCCACGACAGACAGAAATTCTGAAATCGGAAGTAGACAAGATGTTGAAATTGAAGGTGGTGGAACCAGGTGATATTAAAGTGAAAGCCATTACTGATTTCGAACGTCCCTCAAGCAAAACCGAAGTACGTGCTTTCCTAGGTCTTGTTGGGTACTATCGCAAGTATATACCAGAATTTTCGGTAGTTACTGCGCTTTTATCCGACCTGTTAAAAGGGAAGTCCAAGAAAGGAATTGTAATATGGAATAATAACTGCGAAAAGGCATTCATAGAATTAAAGAATACTTTAATAAGGAAGCATGTACTTTACAGTCCAGACTTTCAAAAACAATTTATCATTCAATGTGATGCCTCAAACTTAGGAATAGGTGTAGTTTTATCTCAGAGAGATCAAAATGAAAACGAACACCTATCCTATTTCTGAATAAAAAATTTTCAAAATCTGAGAAACATTATAGCACTATAGAAAAGGAATGTGCAGCAATAATTTTTGCTGTTACTAAATTAAAATATTATTTAGATGGTCAGTATAAATTTATTATCGAAACTGATCATAACCCTTTAGTTTGGTTAAAACATCATACAGGATCTAATCCCAGACTTTTAAGGTGGGCTTTGGTACTTCAAAGCCTAAATTTTGATATTGTTCACAGAAAGGGCAAATTACATCAGAATGCCGATAGTCTCAGTAGAATGCTGAATAACCAAACTTAATTATTTTCTTTTTTCTCAGATATTAAATTAAAATTTTTTAATACAAATTTCAATTGTTGTTATGTGTGTACATAATAAAAAAAATGTTTTTTATAGTAAAAATGTGTCTATTTGTAAGTTTAGTTAAGTTTGAAAATTCTGTTGTGTTAGATAATTATTTTGTGCTATTTTGATATAATTTTATTTTATATTTAATATTATATAATTCCATATAATTTTGTGTTTCAGCCAGAGTCCGATTGATCAGGGCTATTTGTAATACTAAATTTTGCTCTTTGTTGTTTGTGTGTGTTTTTTTTCTTTTTTATTTGCAGGTTGATTTCCTTAGAATGAGAAAAAGAAAAGAAAAAACTCCGGGGAAGGAAGGAATAATTTAGTCTGTTATGTCTCACCATCGGCACTTTCGATTTTAAGATCCTATGTTTTTTTTTTTTGTGTTTTGTTTTGATTTTCAGAGAGACTCTCGTTGTACGCGAAGCAGGCGAGAGAGATTGTCGCGAACCCATACATGGCTCCTTGTAAATTTTGTTCATTTTTTAATTAAATGTGTATGTTTCAAAATTGGAGTCATTTATTTGTTTGTTTGTTTCATAACAACAGTATGCGGTGTAGTGAATTCTCTTCCTGGAACAGAAATTAAGGGGATAGCGAACTAATTACCTGAAAATTCTAGGAAAACACATAAACTTTCCTTCCTTTTTATTGTTCTCATGGTTAGTGTCATGTGACACTTGGCTTATAAATAATTTGCTTCCAATTGCACCTTCTGGTGGAGTTTTTTTATTCAAAAGTTTTTATCTACTGACATAGTTGTGGCAACAGAAAGTTGGTTATAAATTTTCGACAGTCTGGCGTGGGATTCGACATTGCGATGTTGAATTTTTTCTTGTCCAGACTATTTTCCTAAAACCAAACTTTTGGGGATAAATTTGCCTCGGTAAACTTTATTTCTTTTTTTATTCTTTCTTGTTATTATGTCTATTTTTTTTTCTTTCAGAAATCTCTGAGTTTGTAACAAAAAATATAAATAAAATTAAATTGTCTACATGGCTATTTTGAAACTAAGAAAAATGATGATGTAAATTTTTGGAAGATCACTAAACTGATCAAATAAATATGTTATTCAACCATTCATGAGTGTCTTCATTGAAGCGGGGTGAGTCAATGTTTTTCTTTTACAGGGTTCCGATGAAGTCTTAGCGATCTTTTATAGGTAAAATACTGGGTACTCCATTGTTCGATCACGACATAGGACTAGCATTATTTCTTTTTTTGTAACTCGAGTTTTCAGTTTCCTCACGTGACAAGAAATTGGTGCCGTGACCAGGATAAACCTTTTATGAATAATAAAAGTTCAATTTTTATAAAAAATACAATGATTATTTCAAAATGTATTTGAAATTAGCGACTGCGGTGACGCCGATACACTGCGCATGCGTGGGAGGAGGAAGCGAAACTCCTGCTATTTGCCACTCTCCGCAACACTCAAATCTGCGAATGCTGGAGATCGAAACTTCTCACGAAACCGCGGGAATATCCGAATTAGGGAGAGATAAGAGCAACAAAAAAAGGATTGAATTCTTGTTTTTATCATTGCTGTAGATGGCTGTTGTCAAATGTCATTAATTTTTAATATTTTTGGTCATTTATAACACTTAAAATTAACTTCACAATGTAGGTTTAGCGCAAAAATACTCAAAATATATTATTATTGATACCATTAAATGTATGAGGAAGAAGCGGGATGAAAATTAAGATTAAAAATTCGGCTGCGAATATTGAAAGGTTGAAAACGCTGCTCTAAAACAATGATTGATTTTTTGGGACGAGACGTACATGATGGAATGAGGTTTGAAGACAGACCATTTACAGAGTAGAGCGTTTTGATGTTATTTATTTTTCAAAGTTGATTTATGCTAATGCATTCTAAATTATAGCAGTTTCTATTTTTTAATGAAAACAAATGAAAAATGTTATAACTGAAATATTTTTAACTATAACTGTGGATTATTTTTATAAGTGAGAATTTTTTGAATTGTAAAAATAATATAAGTAATTTTATTTTGTCATTAGAAAAATGTTTAATTTCGTTTATTGTAAGATTGTTTTCTATAACATATCTCTTAACAATTCTCAAATTAAATTTTTTTATTAATGGCGCGCGCGCACTCTAAGAATCACACACACACACAGTGAGTAAAATTAATTAATCATAGTTATATATTACTGAAATATAGCAACAGAAATAATGTCTAGATAAAATGCATAACAAATAATCGTATAGTTAGTTAAAATGAACTTTTAGAAATATTTTGCTTTATTTGATTTTTCAAATTTTTTATTTACTTTATCACCGTAATAAGGAATCTTATAATAAATTTTCATTAAAGGTCTTCTTATGTAACACTCCCCAAATTCGAATAACTTATCAATGCTGCTAATTATTCAGTAATTTTTATCATTTAGTAAAGGAAATGCTATTTTAAATTTTGGCTGTAACTATTTTGTGCATGCTAATAATTTTCTGAAGTACAATAATATCGAAATCTAGTAGTTGGCGCGTATTATGGTATGTGTATTTATATTTCGTAAGCATCAATAATGATGTAATTTGTCAGGTAAACAACTTGCACGTTACTATTTATAAAAACAAATAAACAGTATAAAGGACACATGAATGAAAAATATTTTTCCGTAATTTCAAAGATTTATCAAAATTTTATTTGTGGGAAATTTCCAGTTTGACAAAGTACATAAAATAATACATGATGATTCTGATAAACTAATACATTTTGAAAAATATCAGCAAATAATTATATTTAAGGCAAATACTGAGAAGAAAATTTAAATAGAAACTGTAACATCATCTAAAAACAACTTTCAATAAATTGAACTGAATTGCTTGAAATTATTAAATCAAACGGCTCTTGTTTATAGTTTTATCAGTTATCCATCTAATGAGATATGGAGCAGCGAAACTTTACTAAAAATAGTTTTATCAATGTAAAACTAATTTGTACTTTACAGCAATCCTAGATAACAAATATAACTCAAATTCTGATTCTCTGATCGTGGGTGCTTCTTATTACATTGTGGATTCATCTGACTGATATTTACAGATCACAAACTTTAAAAATTTACAATTAAAATGACTATCGGAGCCAAACTCGCCATGCCAAATTAGACTTTCTGCTCTAGTTCATAGTTTAAAAATGATCTTTAACACGTTTTGAGAGCTGATAGTGTTGTAGCTGCCATGATATCACTAATAACTGCCTTAAATACAACTTTTTCAGCTACAGGATCCAAACATAAAAAAGATTAGATACTGTATAAATAAGAGTTCTCTCGTCTTGAATAATTCAGTAACCTTTCTGCAGTTAAAACTTTTAAAAGGTCTTCATTTGAACTCTACTTTGATATCTGCAATGACAAAAACCGTGAACATCTTCCGCGTAATTTAAGTAGTGATGTTTACAGAACTACATTATTAAAGGTTTCCCTCAGCATATCTCTAAGGGAAATCCATTTTAAATATAATTTTCATAAAATACTATAGACTGTTTCAAATATAATTTCATTTTGATTACTTTTTATTAAATTAAATGAATATCGTAAAAAAAATGGGAAAAAAACGTCATATTCTTCAGTATCTATTGTCTAGAGCCTTTTTGTTACTCAAAACTGTCAAACGTATGTTCCGTAAGATGAATAAAATAACACAAGTATTATTTTTACATTCAATACTAGCTTAATGGAAATTTTCTTTTTACTCTCTCCAAAACTTTAAATGAATACAAAAGTTTCTAGCTCTAGTTTTTGGTATCGCTCCTTTTTAAGTTGTTAAATTATTATAGTTAGAGCTTCGTTGCATTCTGTTTAAAAATCTACAGATTAATTCATGAATTTTTCTCCAAAATTTAGGATTTGTGAAATCTGATTACTCAGATTAATTGGATTTGAGTGACTTTAGTTAAAATTGAATAAATAAAAATTATTAGATTGAATTTAGTTATGTCAGATGATACATATTTTGATATAAGTAATAAAATCATATTTCTTTATGTTCACTTATTTTTATATTTTTTTGCTATCTTTGTTACGTTTATGTAATAACTGTCAAAACTTGTTTTTTAACTGCTATAATATAAATGAAATAAATACTTAATTTTTCCATATTTTTACTCTACTCTTGGTGGATGAAAACAATTGTTGGATGAAGCCAACAATTAATTATTTATAGAAAAATTATATACTAAGAATTCAAAAATCATTAACGTCTCTGTAGATTATCTAAAATATTTAAAAATATTTGGAAATTTAAATGTATGTATATCTATATAATCCCGCTAACTAAACTATCAAATATTTTATTCGGCTGCAAAATCTTTACTGAAATATATCAAAAAATGCTATAGTATATTTTTCAAGCTTAATGTACATTTTTTTCTTCGAAACATTGTTTATAAAGGAAAATCGAAGCAGAAACTTAAAAAATAAACATTTATGCGCATTAAACTACTTAAATTTCTATTACATAAGAATAAAAGCATTAGGTGTTAGGTAGGAGGTTTAATTTATTATATAATAATAATTATATATAGAAGAGTGAAATTTCAGAGTAATGGTAATAAATTACTTGTGTTATACAAATGTAATTGTGAATTTAAATGTTCAATTTCATTTTGCATGATTATTACTTTTACTGTTATTATGCGAAAGCAGACATTATTCTTGGATTAGAATGTGATGTTGAATTTGCATTCAATTCAAAACACTCAGCTTTTCTAAATAGAATAAAAAATATATCAGAGCATTTCATAAATTTATTTAGTTAACCTTATGCTGCCATCTATCGCATTAAGATTAAACTTTTTTGTGTAGTGCTGCCATCTCTTGCACAATGAGAACAACTGCCGAAAATATGACTAAGATTTTTATATTTCTAAATTGTATAGTAATTAATTTAATTATAATAAAATATAATTTGTTTCTTCAAATTATATGTATTGTTTAGTTAAAAAAACAATTATGTAAAGAAGAAAAATATCAAAAAATGAAGAAAAAAGTATCCATTCATATTTTTTCATCTTATTTACAAGACAATATAATCTTTTTTTTTAGGAAATACTAAAAATATAAAAAGGTAGTGGAATATTATGTATTGTTTAGTTAAAAAATTACATAATATTCCACTACCTTTTTATAATTTTAGTATTTCCTAAAAAAAAGATTATGTTGTCTTGTAAATAAGATGAAAAAATATGAATGGATACTGTTTTTCTTCATTTTTTGTTATTTTTCTTCTTCACATAATTGTTTGAATGATTTGAACCAAGCACAAGTTTTTAAGATAAATTAAATAATGAGTCAATTTTAAAAATAACAATTATTTCATTTAATGTTATTTAATATTTTTCAATGATAGAATTACTTACATTAATTTTTAGCAAGCATAAAAATTAGTTTCTCTTGTTTTTTCTGGATACAATCAACACCAATTAACAATAAATGTTTAGTAAAGGAATGGGATGTAAATACAGAAGTTTGATTAACTCAGTATTTTAAACTTTTTTTAATATAATAATTATTTTAATTTTTTTATTAACATTTTATTAACATGCTTTATTTTAAAGTAAGTTTAAGACAATTAATTATATTTCCCATTCCTTTAATGAGTAAGGAATCTTGCAACATTGTTAGCGAAGTTTCTTTCAACACAGATAATTTAAAATCATGAATAATTAATAATGTGAATTTCAGAAGGTAAACAAATAAATTCTAAGAATAAATTTAAAAAAAATGTTTCAAAAAAAAGAAAGGAATTAATTTATTTTGTATAAAATTATTTACAAATTTTTTTTTTTTTTTGAATAATAATTTTAGTTTACTAGTTACAGTGCTTTAAAAAAATTCATATCATTTAATATTGCTTATATTTATCGATGTAAGATAAAAGATATACAATGGACGCTTAGATAGTTATTAAAATTAAAAGCAATGAACGCCTTATAAAACGACACATTGTTTCAGCTAATTAAATAATGTGAAATATGTTCTGGACTAAACCTCCATTAAAATATAAATGTTAAATAAAATAGGAAAGTTCTTCTTAAGTGACTTAAAATTACAATAAAAAAATAATCGCATTCATGAAATGCTTTCTAGTCAATATTATTATGTACACATTTCTAATTTTGATTGTTGACCTACGCTGCATTTATTATTAACTATTTTTGATATTAGAATTATGTAAATATTTATTTTAATGGCTATTAAAATAATTGAAACAAGGTATTTGAGGAAAAAGCGTTAATTTTCAAAATTGTAATTTTTTTTTTTTTTTACTGTGCATCTCTCAATCATTTAATAAGATAGAACCATTAATTCAATTTACAAGTAAAATTATTCCACCTATTTTTCAATATTTAATAAAAAAAAGATCCTTATATTCTGAATAATATATTTTTATAAAATGTGCACAAAGAAATCTTGTTTACTTCTGGTAATAACATGAATTTTAAAACTATATATTATGAATAACATAATTTCACAAACTATTATCGAAATATAAAATTTAAATTCCATGAAAAATATAAAAATTGTTATCGCTTCGAATCCGAATAATATTGGAAGGAATTGCACATTTTTACTAAGTCATGCAATTTATGCAAATAGGCATTGTATATTATTTAAAAATTTAAAAGGCAAAAAAATTTATATTTACATCCATCAGAATAATTTTTTTTACTTTTTTTCCAAAATTATCGTATCATATTGAATTTCATATAATAATTCGGAAATTGAAATACTTCAAAAATCTAGATTATTTATTAAAATTATATTCATATTACATTGCTGAAAAAGAATTGCCTTATCAAAATTTAATTTTGGTAAAAACCAATTTGCTTCTTTTGCTTAGAAAATAATGCATCCAATTCGTAAGAAAAGTTAGTTTTGAGAACAAGCATTTTTGAAATCGATCGCACTCATAATGTGATCTGACCTCATGACATGATATATGGCTTATATTTAATAAAAAAATAATATTTCTGAAAACTGTCTTCATTGTTTGCATAAGAAAATATTTTTGTAGGGTATGCTATGATTTCTTAATCTTAGCTTTCTTTCATATGTATTTATTTTCATAAATAATAAGTGTGAAAAAATTTAAATTTTTAATTTATATGTTTGAAAATATTAGACAAAACAGTTTTTCAAATTAATTTAATTAAAGTTTTGTTTTCGAATAGCAACACTTGAAAAATTGCTATTTACAAAAATATAAATTTCGAATTATCTATATATATTTAACTACATGTTTCTTTTTTCTGTAAAGTTTATGTATAATTTTTTTTACATTTAATTTTTTTAAAATATTTCTGATTGGCTTTTCTTTTATAACTCCAAACATAGATGGCACTGGATGAATCAAACTATTTCAGATACGTTTTCCCTCTTGTAAGAACAGAATATATATATATTCTTTTTTCAAAATTTTAGGAAATCTGAATTATTAGCAGAATGTCAAAATTATTAGCAAATTATGTTTATTTAGAGTACGTTTTGTTATAAATATCTAAACTATTATTAACTTTAAAAATTATAAATTAAATTTGTCTTTAGTGAACCTTGAAAATTATATATACTCGATAGTATAAATTTTTTTCCCAATTATTTGCATAATTTCAAACATATTACAAAATTCAAACAAAAAAAAAATTCTTCTACTTCGTAAAAAAATTCTTCTAATTCATGAAATTATTTCTTATGATCATTTGTATGCCACTTTGGTAATACAAAATAAAATCAAAAAAAAATTAATCGACAAGAAACTTCCTTACATGATTAAAAATCCAACTATTAATTTTATGGCCGATAATGGCAGCAAAGCATGTAATCAATTTATTAAGACAATCCTATTTTCATTTACTGAAATTTTAAAACCATATTTATTTCATCTTCTATAATCATTAAAAAAAGGAATAAAAATTGTGAAATGCTATAAAAGTAGCAATTTTTCTGAAAAAAAGACTTTAAAGTACATAATATTGTTTCGGAATAAGTTTACAGTTATATAATCTCAAACATGAGTTTATCAATAATGATAACATATATATTAAGACACATATTATTCTTTGTGTCTAGTAGCTTATCATAAAAATCATTTCAGCATTTAATTATTCTGTTGAAAAGTTAAAAACGGAATTTATTTTTCTCAAATGCACTCAACATGAGTTATCGGAACAAGAACTGGGTAAGAAGCTTCTTTAACACTGAAAAGCAGAAACCAGACAGCCATTAAAAGATCAATAATGCTAACCAAACTTCTATTAACGACTAAAAGCATTCCCAAAGCTATTGAAATACTCTTTAAAGAATCTTGTCCATTTAATTACCATTCTATTGAAAATATTTCAATATTTCTTTAGCAATAAATATCAAGTTAACGGCAAATAAGTTATTTTGTTAAAAATTTTGAATGAAAAGAAAGCCTTTTTTATATGGAAAAATGAATAAATCTCAGAAAAAATTATTTTATAAATCTTATAAATATATATATATATATATATATATATACACCGGAATGCTCCTAGTCTCGCGGTAGATAAGTGGATAAGTGTACAAAGTGTACACTCGATTAGTGGGTATTTAGAGTGTTTTAGAGAGTAGATTATTTTCAATTCTATGAATAAATCGTTATTAGGAACCTAAACCAGAGGTAATAATAAACGACACAATCACATAAAGTTAAACATTTTGTTTCTGACATTTTAATATTTATTATAAGTTACTTTAGTAAGAAGAAACACTTGGAACTTGAAGAATAAAAACTTAAACATTGACAAGTAATTTTCATTGACTACGATATTTTTAGGAAGTCCTTTTTATTTTAAGCTTGTAAAAATCTCTACAAGCTAATTTTATATTAACTTTAAATCTCATCAATCTTTTAACTGGTGGCATCATGCATGGTCACGATAAGCGAAACAAGGTCGTTAGGTGACAATATTATTTATTAGAAGATCATCTCCCTTCTGTAGTTTTCACTATTAGTATAGTACAGAAATAAAAATGACAAATTAATTACCTCGTAAATAATCCTTCACACAATTAATTTGTTTTAGATTTTTCTCATCCTTAAAATCAAAACCGAGTCCCAAGGATTTTGTATGAAAACCAGGATGTTTGACAGGCTTAAGTATATATATATATAATATATATATATATATATATATATATATATATATATATATATATATATATATATATATATATATATATATATATATATATACATATGCATATATATATATATATATATATATATATGTATATATAAATAATGCATGAAAACTTGAAAGAAAAAGGTTGCAGATCAGGAGAAATTTAAATGATGAGATAACTGTGATGAGTTTTAGCAGTTACTGCCTCAGCATGCTTCCTGGTATTTAGCCTTAATTTGAGCTCTACCCGCTACATAGAAAACGCAGCCAGGAGGGAGTCCACATAATTTAGAAGCAAGTATAAATTGCCTCAATTCTTGGTCTGCCACCCACATTGCGATGATGAGCCATCATTACCTGTTGAGTCGGGATTGGAATTCACTACTTTCAGATGACAGGAACGAATGCCCTAACCAATTAGTTCACCATGGTCCTAGTTGATGAAATCCAAAAGTAATTAGAGTTGCACTACATGTGCATATCACGAGCAATTGTATTCCACCTGCAAGCGTTAAAAAACGAGGGAGAAAACTGCCGATTTACGAAAAATATTTCTATTAAAATTTATTTAATTATTCTTCGTAGATCAAAGGGTCTTTCGAATAAGTTTCTTATATGGATGGCATAAAAACAGTTACCTATGGCGATAGTGTATCATTCTTCAGAAGAGAAATTAATAGTGTAAGATGAAAGCAAGCACATTTAGAGAAAACTGACATCACTAAATGCAGGTGAGAAGATAGATCGAGGGGGCCTATCGCACCCCACTTCGTTGTTTCTTCTTAGGATTTAAGCGATGAGTTAGTTGTTCATACTTGAGATTCTTGGAGACTCATTTCTGCTTCGCAAGGTGGAATGCGATCTCTTTTTCTATGGTAATTCTTGTAATCTAGATGAGAAATGCCATTCCTCTCATACTCTCAAAATAATTTAGAGACAAAAATATTTAAAAAAAATGAAGGATATTTTTAAAAATGCGGTTACATATTTGGGATAAAATATCTAGAATTCATTTTGACATATTACCTAAATAATATGGATTTTGATGAATCTCTCTCTCTCTCTCTGTATATATGTGTGTGTGTGTGTTTTGTTATACTGTTTCTAAAGTTTTAATTATTTTTTAAACATATTTTAAATTCGGAATCAATTTTGTTTTCATATAAACGTGTTGATGTGTATAAAAGTATTGGCATTTCATTTAAAGGAAACAAATATTTTATGTTGGTCATAAAGCTAAGAATGATTTATAAAGGTCTATTAAATGCGAGCTGAGAAGTCTTTTGAATTAAAAAACTTAAAAAAAAAATTTATGTACTCAACTTATAATGTATTTGTATAATTATCTCTTTAAAAGTGAAATAAGGAAAGTTAAATAAATAGAAGCATTGTAAATCACATTGCATAAAATTACCAAAAGATGTAAATGATGTTATTTTATGTAATACACTAAGGCGGAAACCCTGTGCATACTGAATAAAATAAGATTAATGAATGCTAAACTTTTTTATTTTTTATTGTAATGTAAAAAATATTTTCTTCAAATGTAGTCAAATATTTAAATTATTTTATATATACAACGAAATTATACTTTTGTGAAACAAATCCAGTTTTAATAGTCATTTCTTATTCAATGCAAAATTTAAATATTTTAAGCATAAAATTAAATTGACATAATTACTATTTTTAAATATTTAATTTTAAATAAACTTCTAAAACTTTTTTACCGAAATAATGAACGCAATACATTGAACATTATTTGTATATAGAATCACACAGTTACAAAAATTCATTCATTTATCGATTAGTTTGACAAATCTTTCGACCTCTCACTGGATTTCTCAAAAAAAATTTTCCAAGAAAATCTATTGTTGGCACTAGTTTTCCAGTTATTGGTATTCACGGTATCAAGATCTTCTAGGATGCAAGCCATTCATCGGAATTTTGATCTACTTCTACGTTGAATGTCTCTACATAAATTCAGTCAAAAAATTTCATTTTGAAGGAAAGTCATCATTCATTCAGAATAAGAAGTGAGCCGAAAATAAAAAATATTATTTAAATAATTTTTATTTTTTGAAAATTTACTATTGTTTTAAGAAATATAATTTATTTCTTTTTAATTCTAAAACTTTATACGATTTAAAAGTATTTATTAAATATTATTTATTTAATTAAAAGATTATACTTAGAATGATGAAGATGATCAATTTTAAATCTATTAAAAATTTACACACACATTCAGTGCTCGAGTTGAAATCTATAAAAGCTATTGTCTTTCAGTTTTGTGTTGTTTTATTTCACTTATCCTATTTGTTTGATTTTAAAATAAATGGGAACCGATGACAAATGAGAAGTGCACGGAGTGTGTTTGGGATTCTGGGATACATTTCTCTATTATATAACTTTACACAACATTATCTAAGAATTATTATTATTATTATTATTTTGTGTTACTGTCGAAGTGTTAAATTTCTAATTGATAAAAATTTGGTCTTACCTTTCTGATTAGTTTCAGGCAGGATTAATAAATTTCTTATATATTAAATAACCTTAACTGTAAAACCAAAAGAAAAAAAGCTATTAGATAGGAATAAAGAAATGTGTAGAATGAAAAGGGGGAAAAATAAATGTCAGTTTTGATTCAACACGTAATTTATTTCTATGTCTTGTGAGTATATACCCTTGAGCTCCAATGGCTCAGTAGCTTACTTGGCTTCCCTTTGAGATCGGCAAAGTGAAGCATCATTTGTAGAGAGCAGTTATTGGTGTGTAGAGTGTGACCATATTCTCCCTCACTGGAGCTCCGTTTCTGGAGGTCCGTGGGTTGGAGACGAGTCCACGTTCATCTGCGACATACAAAGTCCTTATCCTGGTGTGGCGTAGTAGTAGAGAGGAGTGTGCCAGCTCAGGTGTGACCTCGCCACCTGATCATATTCCAAAATAGCTTAAAGTGGTGCTATGTATGTATATGTACATACCTGTTTGCAAGATCCCTACCATAAAATATCCTTACTATAAGATTGATTTCTATTCTGATTTTCACTCATATTTTTCTCCAACAAAAGAAAATTAAAAAATTACATGCTTTTAAAGTTTCTTATAATATGAAATACATAATTACAAATGTCTACTCATGAATTACTAGTAAAAAATCATGAATAAATGAAAGGTAAAACTAGTATTAAGTGATATGCTAAAGTTCTTCGTAAAAGAATCCAATTAGATTCTTAAAAAAAGTTTTCTTTTACAACTTTATTAGGATTTTAGATTTGTTACCATTTTTTTATGCTTTTCTTTATTCCATTTAGATTGGTTTAATTTTGCTTTTGGTATTTCGAAAAGTATTAAAAGTAGAGATCAAATAGAGCAATAAGGTTTAACATTATAGCTTTTAAAATTTTTATTTGTAATTTAAAATACCTATTAAAATTTCAAGAATCAACAAAAATAAATTTCTAAATTCCAGAAAAGAAAAGCACTTAAATCTATAACAAAAAGAAACATATAAGATTATTAATCATTTCTGGTGAAAAATACTCAAGTTTTGTAGCGAAACCATTGCTGAAATCATAGTGGAAACATATAAATCTCTGTTGTAAAAATTATTAGTATATTTGTGTACATATGACCATATTTAGATAATATTATGACAAAATATTAATATTTTTTTCCGATTCCAATTCATGTGAGGTCTTGAGAATCTGATATATCAATATATGAATTAAAAAATTTCGCAAATTCGGATCTAAAATGAAATCTGAATAACGAAACTCTACCATATCGTTACAAACATATACTTGAACAATGTTTTTATACTTTGGGATATTTTTTCACAGCAAATTCAAATTCTAATAATATTCTAATGATATTTCCGTTGATTTGCTTACATTACTTACCTATTTCTCAAGTCGATGTAAAATATATTTTTCAGCTGCACATAAAAATACTTTCAGTAAAATCGGTATTCCGCAACCACGTTTAAGAAATTGAAGTAATGCAAAAATAATGCAATATAAAAGTTTTAATTCAATATAACAGGCGTTATTAGAATGAACCAATACCATACAAGATGTTTAAAGAATATATTAACTTCTTTTATAAATAACCGCACAAACACATTGAAATCTTAATTTCAGATTCATAGAATTTAACACCTTGGAAGAAAATAAAACAAAAGTACTTATCGTATTTTATTTTCCAACACATTTTTTCAAGACTATTTTTAATTATTTGGAATTCTTTGCTACTCAAGAAAGTATCAAGAAATAACACGAATAGCTTTTTATAAACTTTCCAAGTACGGGTTTAATTCACAGAGACTTGGAGACAGCCGCAATTCGTTTGGCGTGAGTGTTGGCAGCAATGATTGTCATTTGGTGGCAATTTGAGGGTGGTCCCCGGACCGGAAACCTATTGGCGAGAGGCAATGTGGATGGGAGCCATCGAAGTGAAGTCGGTGTCTTGATTTAGTGGTCGTGATCGGAACTGGAGGCTAGATACTGAAGACATCGAAACACAGTGGATCATCTCTTAGTCGATGGCCCGAGAACTGGAGAGAGAGCTTTTTGTTTGGGAAATCTTCTTTCTATCTTACTTTTCTACTCTCTTTCTTTTCTTTTTTTTTACTTTTTGCAGTCTGATTTCTCCTTTCTTCTTCACCTTTCATTTTCCTTTTATAGTTTTCTTCCTCACGCTCTGTCACTCTGGTCATTTTTTTTTTCTATTTTTTCTTTCATTTTATTTTTTTTTCCACCGTTAAGAAGGACTCTTCTATTTTTCCTTTCATCATTCTTGATTTTCCTCTTCAGTTATTGCGAATAGCTTTCTTCAGGGTCCCGGAGTTATTTCTTTTTCGGCCAGAGGACTTTTGCCTTTTGTTTCTTCCATATAAGTAATCCCTGCCATTTATCAATGTTGGATTGCGGTGTTCGACCCTCTGTGCTTTGCGTTAACTTTTTATTTCTTTGTGTAGGAATTTCCTCTTGACTTTTCTCAGTTGCTTCGATTAAATTTTAGTGCATGCTTTAGTACCAATACTTAGTTAAAGTTATTTTACAGCAATACGACATCACAGTATTAACCACAAAAAGAAACTGTAACTCGTACTTTAAATAAATGGTTTTATATTAACACATAAATTGATAGTAAAATTGTGATATATAATCACAAAATATGTAAACTCCGCGTACCAAAGAAATAGTTAATAATATTACCTCATTAAATATTTAAACTAACTAAATGATATTTTTAACATAAAAACCATAATTTTGTGTTCCATTAGCAGTATTAGACATTTAAGTTTCCTTTATGTTCCTATTATCTATCATTCTATCAGCTCTTTCAAATCAAGTGACAATAAGCCAAAAAAAGTTTATCAGATATTTGTGTAGGCTCATACACACTTCCTCAAATTCTTTTCTCAATTTTTCACTTTCAAACTTCTTTTCTCCTTTGAGAAATGTCTCCAAATTCCTCTCTTCTTCTTATATAAATAGAATCATGACAGTTTTCTAGCTAGCGATATATCATATTATCTATGAAAACTTCCCCTGGTAGACAAAGCATTTTCAATGTTAAAACACATTACAACATACGTCACCTGTTAGGCTATCTGTTTCTTAAGATGAAAGCTTGTGGCAGAAATATGAAAATCCAATTACACCAAAGTAAAGTGTAATGTGATTACATTTACGAAAATCAAATAAGTACAAATGAGTTTTTAACGGTGGAAAAATAATGTTTATAATGAATCAGTATTCAGAAACTGAGCGTTAAATTTTATACTGAATAAGTATAGTGATACCATTGCAGCAACGGTATAAGGTTGTTTGTAAAAATGTGATGAATGAGTGAAACTCCTCACTTGATTAAACTAAGTATTTAGTGATCATTGATTCAAATCAGTCAAAATTGATTTTAAAGTAGGATAAACGGTAACATCTCTTAAAACGACAAATCACAAGTATTGAACAAATATCAAATTTAATTCTTAATGTGTGTCATAAAAGACCTTTTCTAAAGCAAAGAAGATTTAAGTTCAACTTTCTGTATAGTGATAAAATTATAAAAACATTTCCCAGGTAAATGTTTTTCGGTACCCAAATGTCTCTCTTTTTTTAGGATAAATTATCCTGCATATTCAGATGAAGAATAATTGGGTTATCCAATTTAATAACTATCATACATAGTTAAATGGATAGTAGCTTGATTATCTAACAGGCCTAGAAAAAGGTTGGACAGTTTGGAAGGTTTCCATACATATATCTGGTATTTTAATTTCCAGGTATAATTATAAGGAAAATTTGCACAAGAATGAGCATAAGATGTAACACAAACAACAAATGTATATTGTTAATACATCTCTGGACTGCTGAAATCTTAATAAATAACACTAAAATGGATTTTTAACCTTTTAGCTATCGTTAAATATAAAAATTTTAATCCTTTAGCATCAAAAGGATTATTAAACCTTCGTATCATTAGGTATTTATATTTTTACTATAGGGAAAAACCTAATGATTCAGAAAAATTAGGTTGATTAAAATTGATAGCTCTATCAAAATGTTATATAAAAATGTAAATTTTAATTGTTGCAAATTTGAAAACAGATATCGTTCTCAAATCAGATCATTATGATTTGTGATTAATAAAGAAGAATACGTAGTTTCTTACGGTCGATTACAATGATTAGCTTTGGCACTCTTTTGAAAAACCAAAAGTTGTAATTATTATTTTTCCTAAACCTTAATACCATAGAAAAGTTAATATTATTAAGTGCCAATCTTAACTTCTGTTATTTAACCATCTATTACTCGAAATCAACTAATAAGTTGCTTGCATCAAACTTATTGCGAATACTTCTTTCCTTGCAATTTTATATAAACAGTAGCTTACTTCTTAAAATGTATTTAACTTCAGAATCTGGAGTGTTCTAAAATGTTTGGAATCACCTAATCATGCCTAAAATCTATTACAATTTGGTAATAGCTTTAACTGGATGCATTAACCTAAACACCATCAACAGCAGAAATTAGAAACTTGATTATTCCTATTTTTGTTTAATGATAGGTCGAAATATTGTAATGCACTCAAGTTGAAATTATTGAAATAATTTGCATACATCATGTAAGACCAGCTAAGTTTTCAAGAAATTTTAGGAGTACTTTAATTGAAGAGATTTGATTTTTAAAAATAAAAGAAAAAAATTGCAGTGTCACAAGTCGAACATTTAATTTCTAATTTAATTGTTTAAATTCATCCTGGAAAAGAAAGGTTTCCAACACACATACATTCCGCATGAATCTTGCCAAAAGCGTAAAACTTACTTAAAATAAATAAAGTGCAAGGAGGGGGAAGAGTATTACACGATTTATATCACTGGTAAACTGAATTTTATTATAAATAAAAATCAAAGGAATTACGATTAATAAATACTTATTCTAACATTTCTCTGTTAACAAAGGAATATCGATAACAACTATAGAATTTATGTGCTAAATTTGAAAATACACTTAGTATTTAAATTCTATAGTTAGTTATCTAATAATACATATAATAGTTAAAATATTAGCAAAAAGGAAATTACTCTGGATGGAACATTGTCCAATTTGAAATCTTAAGACTGTTTTACAGAAAAGATTAATAAGGGAAGATAGCAATACAGCATAATGCTTATTACTCTCAAAATGTGGCTTGGAAACTTATTGAAATGTTTTAAAAACGCAATAAAAGTCTACAAAAACTCAGTAAAAAAGTCAAAGCTCATCTCTTATTATAAAAGAAAAACTCTCTTCATTTTTTACTTACGAGTCTATAAAGTGCAATATAATCTTATTATATGCAATATGCAGAATTTATTAAGTAGATTAAGAAATGTATTCCCCGAACACTATTTTTATGTTGTAAAAATTATTAATTTTATAACAAATATATGAGATCAAACGAAGCGAAAATATTTCAGTCCAAATAAACAGGAAGCTTGCACGGTCCATTAGGTTGAAGTTATGTCCACACTGTCGCTTTTTAATAAATTAAGTCTGATTTTATATTCCAACCGAACCAAATAATTTATCTGTCCGGCTCTATAGATTTGCGTCCGCAGTGAGCCAGTTGATTATATCTGTGTTCAAATCGTTTCCGATGTTCGGTGAATCATAATTAATGTTGCTGACATTGGCATAATGCCGCTGGGCGCACAATGTCTACATTATTCGCCAACGAGATGTGCCTTTGCCAGATTTGACATCAATAGCTGCTAGCTGTCCGCATTTCCCTTCCAACTGGTGATTTGTGTTCCTTCCCACATTGCGGTGCAAACATGCCAGAAATAAAGTGCCTTTTCGAGTTCCACTCCTTAGTGGGAAGTCATTTTTATTTAAAATGAATTTTTCGTTACTTTGTAACTTTATTTGAAATATTGTCATTGAGATTTTTTGATGTTAGGATGTTTTATAAGTATATAAATAAAACAAAATTGCAAATTAGATATCATAAAGTATCGATTCTGTACTTAGTTATATATATATATATATATATATATATTTTTATATTCAAATATTTAATAACAAAATAATGTATGCTTTATATAAATTAACAAACTTTAAATTTTGTTGGTTTTTGTTTTTAATTACAATTTTACGCTTAGTGTGGCGTTGCATTGATAAAAAAGGTAGATAGAAAAGAAATATAAATTGATGGTACATCAGAGAGAGAGAGAGAGAGAGAGATATCCATTATATGATTTATTATTTTGATTCGCTTAGTATTTTTTCCTTATATTATATTATTACTAATAAAAATATTACAAACAAAATGCATTCATTGGATAAAAATACTTCTTATTATTATTTATTTTTATAAAGATAATAAGTGTGTTTCATATTATGAAAGTGATAAATTTTAAAAAAGTGCTTAAAAACGATTATAATCACTATATTTTCTAATGGATTTTTCAATTTTTTCAACTTTGCATTTGCTGTATATATTGTATTGATGAGAAAGATATTTACGGAAAAATAAAAATATATGTATTAGAATTATCATGTAACATAAATCTTTAATTTGAATTATGTATTTTTAATTCAAATTCATTACTAAAATTATACCACAGATGATTCTTTTATTCGGCAAACTTATTTTTAATCATTAAATATTTAATAAAATGGAAAAAGTGATACCAACAAGAGTAATTGAACTAAAATTATTATTTCGAACAATATAAATGATTTTAATCTTCACTAAAAAGCCACTGAATATAAAAAATAAAGTTATACATTTAACTTGGCATATATCTTTAGCTCTTCCCAATCTTAAGCTGAAATATCAAGAAGTTATTTTAGAACAATACTCTACACAAAATTAAAATAAATTTCTATTGAATTTGTTAAAATTTTCTTGTGATATTATTAACTGTACCATCCTGATTAATAAAACAATAATCTATTTACACATTAAAGCCGATACATAACAGAAAAAACTCATATTCAATAAAACTTTTGTAATATATTTTACTGTATTTCAAAGTAATAAATATAGTAAAATAATAGTTTCCTTTAAAAGCAATAAAACTACATTACGTTTAAAAATTGGTTTTGCAGCTACAAAACCATTTTATGCCATTTTATACTTGAATTTAGAGTCCATATCCTTTTCTTATTTCCCCAGTGGCTGATATGAAATTTATCTTAAGAATTAGATTGTGTTCCTTTTTTTAATTTTCGAAATGTATAAAGTAAAAACGATTATTATCTAATGCTGGGAAATATTTCTTTAAAATTGTCATCTAAAGAGTTAACTATTTTATAAGATACTTTCTAAGAAGAATACATTTTTTTTGAAGAATTTAAATAAAATTAGCTTTTTTCCCCGTGTTCAAAATTTATTCATTTAACAGCCACTTTTAACAGCTAATTGTTAATATTTTTCATTATTTTTTTAACTTTCAGTTTTTTATGGATTTTTATACATAGAAATTTGTTGTTCTGACACTAAATTTGGTGTTATATTAACAATCGATTTGTATATCAAATAAAGTTTCCATTAACCGATAGCAGATTATATAATTTTCTGATTATCTGTAATTTCTAAAGTTCCCAAAATTATTTCAATCACTAATGAAACAGAAGTGTTGCAAATAATAAAAACGCTTAGCTTTTTTTATAAAGAAGTAACGGAAAAGTTTCTAAATGTTGAATAGTTTTATAATTTATTCATCAATATGTGTATATGTATAAGTTATTGAAAGTTAAAACTGATTTTTTCACTTTGTTCATAAGTTGGGGATCAATTTAGCCGTGATTAACTCACTACTTAATTCTGTGAATGATTCGGATTTCATTGTATTAGTGTTTATATATTTTCAGATACACATAGACTCAAGATTCAACTGTATCTTATTTCCAGAAGTAATAGTAACGTTTATGCGGAAATGAATCTGAATACAAATGTGGTGAATATGTTTAATCTTTGTAAATGTACAGCAAGAACTGGGATGTGATTATAGAAATATTGATACTAATGGTCAAAAAAATGTTGCTGTTATCATACTATTTAATTAAAATATGATCAGAATTATGTATAATATTAAGCAAATTGTATTTCAATTAAAAAGTTTTCACTATAATAACTTATACTGAAGTTATACAGTTAAAGCTGAGTTAGGCCCATTTTATAAATACTTCTGAAGTTAAAAATGGGGTAAATGATATATATAATATGCAAACTAAATTTTATTTAACTAAATTTAAATTATTGTCCATTGATGCACTATTTTGAATATTTATATTTATTATAGTTATTATACAATTTAATGAAGTAGGGAATTGTCTTTTAAACTGTTTTAGTTTCTTTCTTGAAAAGGAACATTATTTTTTTGAAATTTTGAAAATCGCATTAATTTTATGATAAAGAAATTCATACTTTAAGACATTATACCCCAATCATGGAATTGTTTGGTTTTGGAACTACTTAGAATGAATTGTTAGAAATTCATTTCTTAAACACAAAACATGTAAACTAATCATCCTTATTTATCTATTCTTATCATCCATAAATTATACCTAGAAATCATAGTAAAATTTTACGAAATTGTTCTTTATTATGAAATGTAAGTGTTTCTTTCTGATTGACTAAGAAAGAAAATAAGAATAAAAAACGAAATTCATCTTTTTGAAGTATATTAATTTAAAGAATTAGATAGAAATAATGTATATTTTTTTAATTTGAAATATTTAATAATTGAGTTGTCATAACTGAAAAATGTATTTAGGAAAAGCAATATAATGCATGCCTTAATGCTTACAATAATTTTAATAAAAAGTGCAAGATCATACAATAATAGTTTTTTATCTAAATTTTAACCAAAATTCAATATTCTGAAATTTTAAATAAAATTTATTTTTTTCAAATGTATTAAATATGCTATAAAATATAATTACACCCAAATTTATACGATACACTTTTAATAAATCCCTTATTCATGTGCAATTTTATTTTAGATTTCTTGTTTCTTAGTCTACATTACAATTAGAGATGCTGCCCTCAAAAACCCACATTCAAAAATATTTGCAACAAATACCAAGTAAGTATCCAACCTAGTTAAATAATCTTATCGTGAAACTACAACTAAGAATGAAGACGGAATTGAGTGTTCATCACATCTAACTGGATTAGGACAAAGCACGACAAACACACGTTTATCTGTCAGGCCATCGGTTCTGCATAATGGACTTCGGCTGATTAATGGACGGCGCCAGAACATCGCTTGAAGAGAGAACTCCATCGGAAAACTGCAGGTTGTTATCGCTACCGTCAACCATGAGTGTCCAGTGAATTGTTGGTTACGTTTTGGGATTTGGGGACACGTGAAATAAGCCTTCAGCATTAGATTTATTCATTAGTATTTAACTTCAGTCGCTTCATTCTGGCAGAGAAATCATATGGCTCATAAAATATACTCTGAAAATTAATTACATCGGTATGATGGCAATAAAAAAGGGAAATACAATTTTGGGAGACGAGTAAATTTTAAATGTTTGTTAGGTTTATTTAATAATATGAGATTTAATACAATGAATTTTTCCTGGCAAATTAATGAAATTCTAAAAAAAAATTTGCAACTGTTAAAATTCGCTTGACTACTGAAAAAAATTTTAAAAAAAATTACTCAGACTCATTGTTAAATGTCAAATAAATATTCAAACTGAAGAAATTTTGATCGTAACATGCTACATTTAATAATTGAAACTTTGATGTTCATTATGTTTGCAAATATTCACTTGAATGGTTGCTTTGCTTATTGGTTCAAGAAGGACAGAAAATATTGCTCATGAAATTGACTTGGGAATTGCAGAAATAACTGCAAATAGTAAATTATTACATTGGTATATTTTAAATAAATAGAGAATTAAAATTATAATAAAAAACTTGTATTTTATTAATTTAAATTCTTAATGCACAAAAATTAATTATTATTAAATGAATAAGTTTCTATCTTAAATTATTGGCATAAAAATTATTAATTTTAAAATAACACCATTCTTAAATGGATATTTTATTTGCTATATCAATATAATTCATTAAGAAAAAAGTACAAATATTCTAAAACAAAATAGTAGTTTTAAATATGAATTTTTTTACGTTTGCAAAAGAAGATAATTCAAATTTATAAATAAAGTTGTATAAGGTCTTTATAGATTACAACGCATTTGTATCAGAAAAGTACGTACAGTATCTCGACTTAGAAACCTTAATTTTGAATTAATGTTAAACATAAAACTAGTGCTACAAATTAACAATTAACAATTTCTATGCTGAGTAAACATTATCTCATATTTTTTCTTTGTTTAAAACCAAATAGCTGTACAGTTTAGTACTACCTTTTGTCAAATAATTTTAAATCAATTTGCTTTTTTCTATTCAATTTGTTTGGTTTGTTTATTCTGTATATAGAATCTGATAAATATTCTATCTATATTCTATATCGAGAGTTTGACTGCCACCTAGAGTTTGTGGTTGTCATCATTGTACTTGCCTAATTATTCTATATCATCATAACTTGACATTATTTTTAGTATAGAGTCCGATTATCTGTTAATATAGTTAAGGTATTGGTCATACTAATTTGGATGTTTGGATTGAAGGCAGAAAAGAAAAATCTTTTGCCATCTCACAGACAAACATCAGAAGTGTTATTTTACATGGAGGAAATTATGACAACAACCTACGTACCAAAATCACCATAAGTAAACACAACAGTTATTCAGTGAGATTGTGTAAAAAACTATCTTCCTTTCAGTTACTTGGAGGAAATAGTAACAACCTGCGCACCAAAGCCATCAACACAACAGAATGGTTTAGTGAGGTTGTGTAAAGGAATCAGCAAACTTTAAGTAATCGGAATGTTCTAAGTACCAAGTAAAAATAATATAAATTTATATGGAAATTTTGATAAGTGAAAAGCGTTTATTCTAAAATCTAATAATACATATTGTTGTTAACATTGAGTTGTTTTTTAAATATTAATGGTTGTTATATCCAAATATTAAAAAAGAATACAAAAATGACTACCAGAAAATAAATTACTAAGCATTTTATCTTAGTCCTTTACTTGAAAAAATACTCTTTATTGAAAAACTGATAATAAATATTTTCCCTCTCTGTGGAAAAATCACGTTGACACACATCCTACTACTCCCCACAAATAAATGCATTTCATTTTAAATTCATTGTTTTAAAAGTAGTAAAATGAGTCAATTTGCACAATTTTCTTTTATTTTTATAAATTTATAAAGATATCCTAATGTAAAAAAATCGCTTTAACTTGTGAAGAGATTTTTGTAGTCTCTTGTTTAAATTACAAAATTCCCTTCAAGATGTAGTAGCTATTTTTTAAATGAAATGACGACATGAAGAATTATCAAGCTTCTTAAAAGGATGGTACCCATAATGGAAGTAAAGCACGAAAACATATTATTATTACAATAAATGTCAAATGTATTGACACTGATGATTCCTTTAAAAAGAATTCTCAAATGCTCGATTTGTAGATAAAAATTGCATTTCTCAAATTTATATTGTACTAGAGCCAAATAAACATTAATCAATTATTTGATAAATGAATTTTTTGAAGCAAAAAATGACAAACTTATTAATATATGGGCTTTTCTCTAGGATTTTAATCCAATAATATAAAATTATATAGCGAGACATCTAAAGTTGATTCTCACTGAAAGCTGTTGGCACATTGTTAAGAAAATCTATCCTGTAAGATACCAAATACAATCATAAAGATTTGTGGTAAATTATATATTGTAAACAATGCTTTTATAAAACAGCATTTTTTCAGTTAAACTACATTATCTATTAATATATAATTATCAAATGTACGACAACTTGTTTGTATCTGTTCAATATTATAAATTATTTTACTGATTTTATTGACAAACATCTTAATTGAAGTAAATATTCATTATTACATTAGAAAATAATCGCGAGTATTTTAGAAAACACAGAGGTTACTACATTTAAATTTATATAGATAATTACGATGTTGCAACCATTCGTAAAGAAAAAGATCAAAGAGGAAAACTGATAAAAAAAAGCAATGAGATAATTTCGATTTCTAATACAAAGACTTCTCTATGTTTAATCAAATACAAGAGGATGTACATATAAGATTAATATATATAACATATAATTGTGCACGATATAAAATATATATGTACACATGATATGCATATAACATATAACATTTTATAAAATCAAATGATACAAAAATAATATTTCTGGTTCAGTGAATAATCTTAAGGAAAAAATTATATTAATGAATGCTAAAATATTTTCACTCATGACACTCACAAATAATCTAGGGCCGTAAAATAGCCTAGTGGTTAGGGTATCGGCATTCAATCCGGAAGGGCGGGGTTCGTTTCCCAATGCCATCAATGACCCACCGAGTACATGCGATATACGTACTCGTTAAATCTGTGGAATTGAAAGTCCTATGGTCGGTCGTTGAGCAGTTACCATAGGTGAAACTGTCTATAGAAAATTTCCGACCCCTTCAGATCAATGTAAAAATTGAGGGAGTGGATCCTCTAGTGGTGCCATCTATCGGAGCATTTAAAAAAGAGTAAAGACGTACTTTCACCTTCGTGGTGCTCTAATTAAAACGAAAGACGCTCCCTATTGACTTAAATTCGCATTACCAAGGCATAGTGAGCTTGGCTTGACCAAGTGTCATAAGTAACAACAACAACAAACAAAAAGTAATTTTAATCCCAGGCAGAGAAATGTGAAAGTGACGGGACAATTAAATCGTTAGCGCTCGGTCATCAACTTTAACAATTCATTTGTTTGATTCCTATTCCTCCAAATATTCCGAGTATATTTGACATGTTAGGTAATCATGTTAACATGTTGCAATGAAAGAGAGTCGAAAAAAATTAACAAACTATCTGACAGACGTGCATACAGAAAGGACAATTGTACCCATCTACCATAATAGGAGGATGAAAGAAGGATCATAGTTTTTCAATAATGAGTGGTATCGAATCGAGGATATTCCACTTCGAAGAGTATGGCCCAATCATTAGGTTAAAAAGGAGGATCACAAGTTGCATACAGATTTGATGTTTTATTTAATATGTAAATATTTGTCATGTAATATTTGATGTAAATATTTGTCATGATTTGGAAAGAATCTAAATTTAAATGGAACTCATAGATATAACCCTTGGTCTTGAAAACCGCAAATAATAAGGAAAACAAATTTTATAAAACTGATTTGTCTATCACATGTTTCTTAACTGTCTTATAACTGATAATTCTTGGAAAGCATTATGAGTTTTTTCCACTTTTCAGTATTATTTTCCACACAAAAACCCTTTAATCAAAGCAGCATTTTTGAGCAAAATTTAAATTTTAAATACTAAGAAACGTGGCAAAAAATTTAAATATGAATATAAATATGATTATAAGAATTCCGATTTTCCAAAAATATTTAATACTGTATATTTTAGATAATATTCAAATTTAAATAACTATTTAAAAAAAAAACTAGAATTTATGTGATAATGGTATAGTTAACAATTCAAATGCAAATGAGGATGTCTGGATACATTATATTTTAAAATATTTATCTGATATTTCGATGATTAAATTGAAAAAAGTTTACATTTTATCTCCTTTACTTTGATGTTTTGCATGTAAAAGAAATCTCGATAAATTTGAATACTTTAAGGAAGAATTGATTATTGAAAATAAAAAAAATACTCAACCTTTTTTTCCTTTATAAAATTGGTACACTTGATAGTTTTGAAACCAAAATATTTCAGATTTCTATAAAATAAAATTAAAGGTATGATAAAATCTTAAAATGGTATTTTTTAATGACAGCATAAATAATTAAATCAATTGACACAAAAATTGATAATAAGTTAAATAAAAATTAATGCACAAAAATATTAATAAAAATTTAAGTGAAGTCTCAAACTTCTAACTTTTTATTCTATAACATTCAAGGCTGCAATGTTGTTAGTGAAAATAAATTGTGCTTAATGTCGGTTTACAAAAAATAAGAATGAAATTGATTTTCATTTCCTTAAAAGTTACATTTAAAATAAACTCAATTAGTTTTTAATTAAAAATGACTTTCATTTCATTTCACTAGGTTAGACATATATATTTTAGATTAAGTGTTACTATCAGATAAAAATATTTAATTAAAATGCACCCATTTAAGTGTGAAGTTATATTTCTAATTTAAAAAAGCATTTAATTAAATTTCCAGGATATTTTCAATAAATGCATATAATATTATTTAATATATTAATTTATGAAATCAGAATATAAAAAATAAGTGATAATTAAGTTTTTATATGCTTATTTTAATTATTTTTTGAAATTTAAGTGATGCTTAAATTTTTTAATCCTTACTGAAATTTTAACTTTTTTTTCTTTTTTATTTTTTACTGAATTTATTAAATTTTGTTTTACTGCCGAGCAATGAACAAATAATTGAACTGTTAAGAAAAATATAAATATTTTATTTTTGAATTCTCACGCTTACTTTAAAATAAAAGAATAATCATAAATAATATTTTTAATGAATAACATCAGTTATGCAAAAACTCTTTAAATGTAATTTTTATGTCATTATAGAAATTTTTTTTATCAGATTTTTTTAAAAAAGTAATAAATCTTAAAATTAGTAATAGAAATTACATTGGAAACTATTTTGTTAAGATGAAAGAAAACAGTGTTTTCATAAAGACAAATTCGCTTAAGTTTTGATTTTAACACAATAAACACAGCTTTAAAAAGATTTGAAGTAAATGTGATATTTATGAAGTCATAATATAATATATGAACTTAAAAATATATGTGCATTTCTTCAAGTTATTTTCCTTCTTTGGATAAATAAGTTAATAAAAAAAAACCCAAAAAATTATTTCCTAAATTATGAAGTGTAAATATAGTGTCTTCTAAATTTTTAAAGCAATTAATTTTAAGTGCATGATGAATTTATTGTAATTAATTTAAAAAATATGTATATTCCTTATATATAAGAAACAGTGGGTTTTTCCTAACCACTCCTTGCTGTAAATTTGAGTTTCAGTTATTCACATACATATCCCAATAAAATTGTAAATTTTAAACTCATAATTGAAGTATGAAATATTTTACCACTGAAAAACTATGCGTTTTTACATATGCGAGTTGAAAATTAATATTCGAAAGAGCATTATGATTCTTGTTTTTCAAATAGCCTGGTTAGTTAGGTCGTTTTTCTCCTTATCGGAAGGTAGTGAGTATAAATCTCATTTTAACTGAACTAGTTTAATAGGTTCGCTGAAAATGATTGGAGCATAATAAGTAGTGTTTCGTTGCAATGTCTTCCGAGTGAAATGATACCTCATAATGGTTAAGTGAATTATTTTGGTCTTCTGCTTGGTTTCTTCTTCTAAATCACAAAGCTTCCCATTCGGATTCTTCAACAACAACAATATTTTTTGCAATCAATATTCTTTTATATATTATAACAATTTGTCATAATTAAACTTCTTATTTATAGGTCAATTTAATAATATACTTATAAATTGTCAATGTGACATTTAAACACTTTTATCAATACAAATTTTTAAAACTACTATTATAGTGCAGATTATATACATAAAAAATTACAATATTTCTTATAATCTAAACTGAATGTCTGAATGTATAAAGAAATGTCTGATTATTTTGTTCATTTATAAACTGCTCCACACTCAAACTGTTTTATAAAAACACAAAATATTTTTTAAACACTTGAAATCATAACAAATACCAAGGATTTCTCTTTGCATGTTATATTTATTTTAGAATACTCTAAGAAAATTCGAACAGTTTATATATGTAATATTCTATATATGTAGTTCATATATGTATTCTATGTATGTAGTTCATATAAATGCATCTCTTATTAAATATATATTTAAATATTTTTTTCTTAATTTGTTTTAAAGAATTATTTTCCAAAAAAACAAGAAAACAATATTCAGTTTTAATGGTAAAATATTACAAACGTATATATTAGCATCATGCTTTGCTTTTTGAGTAGTCTCAAGTTTTAAAATTTTGCACACTTAAAAAATAAATTTTTAAATAAATACAAATAATGCATGAATTCTTTTGTATAAAGTAAGAGTAAAAAAATTTGAATGTATATTTTTAATATATAAATATTCTTATATAAATTGTTTTCAACTAAGATATATAATATCTGTTTTTTTTAAATGATAAGAAATTATATCTTTAAATAATTTCATTTGTGAAAAACATTAAAAATTTAATTAAATACACACTGTGTCATTAAAAATATTCAAATATTTTAGAATATTACAATTAATTAAACTGAAATTGATGGCTTAAATAAATAAAATAATATTAGAATACTCTCACATAATATGCAAATTAAGAACGACTTATTTAAATTTATCTTTTGTTTTAACGACATACTAAGTATCTTTAATAAAAGATAATCCTTTATTAAAGAGACTTAAACAAATTGCACTTATTTCTGAATTTATCCAAAAGAATCCATACATTATTCTTACATTCACACGACAGCACTCTTAAAACAAAAATCCGATATCGCAGTATACAGCAAAATCAAAAAACAATATGGTGTTAAACCCAAAATAAAAGATCTGTAAATTCGTATCAAAACATTTACACCTTCGCTTATAAAATTCCGTGATGGAGTGCATCTTCAGTAGAAAGCTATTTCGAGTGGTCTTCCCCTCTCCTCTTCCGCATCCCGGGAAGAAGAGCGTGTGGGTGGGTGGGTGGGGAGTTTTCAGGTGAGGCAGATTGCATTAAAGTTAAAATGATTTCCCTCATAACTTTGCCCAGTTAATGAGCGTCGACACGCGAAAGTGTTGGGGAAAATCGGATTTCTGGAAAACCATGGCCGGGGCACTCTTCTTGCTAGCGTTTCGTGATGGAGTCACCACATGCGTCACCGGAGAGGAGATGGAGTTGCACATCTCGAAAGAAAAGGCTACATTGTCTTCAGTTTATTGCTAGGTTTTATTTCTAAGTTGTTTCCTATTATTAAGTTTTCAGATGTAAAGAGAGGAAGAGCCTGACTGCAATGCTCAATGTACACGATACTATTTAATCTTTTTGAGAATTCGTACTATATTCTATTTATTTGATTATTATATTTTAATGTTCGTATTTACTTTAAAATAAAAAAAATTGAGTTTTATATTAAAAGTTGCAGATGTGTGTTTTTTTATTTAACATATTGAGTAATTATTTTATATAATAAATATTTCTATAATATAAAGCAATTGAAAAATATCACTTGACAGTAAAATAAATGTACTAAATAATGTCTCATTATAAAAATATGCTCTTTGAATTCACCAAAGTTTTAGAAATAGAAATTATCAGTTCAGTCATAATAGAAATTATTATGATATAAATTATCTTGCTATAAAAAAATCAAATACTGATGACTATCGTGAATAAGAGATTTTTTTAATATATTTATTTAGGACTTAAATAAAATTTAAATATTTCGATGATATATTTTTTATTTTTATTAGTTCTTCATAAAAGGTTTATTATATTGAAATATGAAAATGATAAATAAAAATTACTTGATTCTTCTTTTCCAATATTTGAAAGTTCTCAAATACATTTAGGTTTATTGATTTTGATCGTTGGTTTGTCATACGTTTCCGGCTGTCTATCTTTGCAAACTTATTAACTTCTAAACACTGCCAATTAAATCATAATTTTAAACCACTGGCAAGTGATGAGATTCACTACTGAGATGGCGATTTCCTTCTCACATTTTACTGCATCAAAGAAAGAATGTTGCAAGCATGACAAATTTTACAGGTCCCAATCTTTTTATTAATTAAGAAAAATATGGCATGGTCCAAATAAAATCAAAATTTGCGTATTCGTTAATAAATAAATACGTAAAATTGCTCAATTAAAAATTCAAATTTTTGAATGAGGCTTGTAATTTGTAAGTTTAAAATGCGAATAGCTAGCCGTATTCTCGTGTCAAAAAGAAAAAAAAACTGGAAAACTTCCAAGTGTTATGAAACAAACTAATGACTCCAAATTTTGAAACAAACACATTTAATTAATAAAGAAACAAAATTTACACAGAAGTCATATCGGGGTTCGCTAACATCTCTCGCGCCGGCGTCGCGTACAACGATAAGTATCAATATTACAAAAAAATAACGCAGCTTCTTCAGACTTCCTGGCACCAACCGTCTCCCTACTCACCCTCCCCATCAGAGGCTCTTAAAATCTGAAGTTGACGATGAGACATTACAGACTAAATTATTCCTTCCTTCCCCGGAGTTTTTTTCTTTATTTTTTCATTCTACAGAAATCAACCTGCAAATAAAGAAAAAAACACACACAAACAACAAAGAGCAAAATTTAGTATTACAGATAGCCCTGATCAATCGGACTCTGGCTGATACACAAAATTATATGGAATTATATAATATTAAATATAAAATAAAAATATATCAAAATAGCACAAAATAATTATCTAACACAACAGAATTTTCAACACTAACTAAATTTACAAATAGACACATTGTTATTATAAAAAACATTTTTTTTTCTAGAAATTATGTAAGCATGAAACAACAATTGAAATTTGTATTAAAAGAAACATTTTAATTTAATATCTGAGATTTTAAAAGAATCTGGAACCATTTCCCCTAACTCTTCAGCTTCTTCGACTAAACCTCCCTTTTCCTCCCGTGCTAAAAAAGCCATTTTATTTATTAACGCTTTAACTCAGAAAAGATGCAATAATGAGAGAAAAAACAGACTACACCCACCTATATGCAAAATTTCGTAAATAACTATAGAAATTATTTAACACACTCTACTAATATAAAACATATCCATAACATTTAAAAAAAACTTAAATGAAAACAAACTATATTGTAATACAACAAATAGTGTATAAATAGAAAATCATATATTTTGATAAGAAGAACAAGTTTAATATTTAATCTTCGACTCTCGATTTCAAGTTTTTTTATCACCAAGCTAATGCTTGATGCTCAGATAAATTGCATTATTAATCAAAAATGTATAAATTTTATAAAATCAGATTCTTATACAAATACTACTATATTAAAACACAAAATGAAATTATGTTATTTTTGAATCTTTATTTAATACAAAATATAGAACACTACAATTCTTAACATCAATATAAATTAAAAGCTTTAACTAATCTAAACCAGAAATCAGCTTTCGATTTCAAATCAATAAACTTAGTTAGTTAATCATACACGACATCAAAATGATAATAACGTAAGATATTTTAAACATTAAAAATTAACATTAACATCTTTTCAAATCTTTATCAATGAAAATAAAAACATTTGCGTTTTAAATGTCAAATAAATCAGTTTGATACTTTTTGCAAACAAAAATCAAAAACACATCAATAAATCTCACATTACTTTAAATTCAAACCTATTTGTAATCATGTACTTTCGTTTTCACAAAACGAAATCAAAACACCTTTCTAAACTATATATATATATTTTTTATAAAATCTACTTTATGTATCAGTGAAACATTCAAAAAATTATGAATATAAGTGTACTTTCGATTTTACACATTAATCTATAACAACATAGTTATTTTAACATATTCCTACGTGAATTGAAATACATCAACCACATAAAAATTATGAAATATAAATTTATAATAGGATACACTTTTCTTATAAAAAATCATTACACTGTAAATTCGAATACACGAAATACAGAAATTAGCTTTTGTAATATGGAATACACCATTTACAACTTATAAACAAAATTAATTAATATAACATGAAAAACCACGTAAATAAGATTGGAACTAAATATTCTATAAATTTATATAACATTCCAAATTTATTTTCAATAGTTGCCAGTGAAAGATTGATCAAAATGGCCTACCTGTATTCCAACATTTCGGCACGTAATCCATTATAGTGCACATAATTAATTTCCGCAGTGGATGCTAATGCAAAGCATTATATAAGCATCCTGAACCGCTATCACCAAAACATAAGTTTGTTATGAAACAAACTAATGACTCCAAATTTTGAAACAAACACATTTAATTAATAAAGAAACAAAATTTACATAGGAGTCATATCGGGGTTCGCTAACATCTCTCGCGCCTGAGTCGCGTACAACTAGTAAGTATTAATAGTTATAACAAAAAAATAACTCAGCTTCTTCAGACTTCCTGGCACCAACCGTCTCCTTACTCACCCTCCCCATCAGAGGCTCTTAAAATCTGAAGTTGACGATGAGACATTACACAAGCATCTACCTCACCTAGCATAGTGATAGGACAACATTCTTCAGAACGAAAGATTCCTATACAATCCCAGGTGTTGCTGAATAATGGGAGATGCAGCATCTCTGCATTCTGCATACGTGCACATCGAGGTATGTAGTTAAAAATTTTCTGAGTTTCCTCCTTTGCAACAAGTGAATACGGAGCAATGTATAAAAAGTGAGCTCTTGAGGCTATTTAAGATTTGAATCCTAAAATACCTTTTGGTTTGACTTTTTACGTGGTTTATGTTTAAGGCATTTTAACATAAACTACATAAAATGATTTCCAAGGGGTCTTTTCATAGATAATGAATTATATTCAAGAGTCTAAAAGGAAGAGACTACGAAAATTTCTAAGCTGCTACTCCAACTGATTTGTATGTGGAAGAAATGAGAGCAATATCAGTTTCTTTTATTTCAATAGTGGATGGGGTCGAGCAAGAGGTTTAATGCTGCAAAGAGTGATGTCATTCCATTAGGCTGCGTTAAGCTATGGATAGTTGGGATTGAAAAAATTCCTGTTATAGCAAGTGATTATAATATAGTTCTGAAATGGGAATTAATAGGCATTCTTGAAAGTTGTTTCCACGAATGACCAATCATGGTTCAAATTATGGACATCATAAAAAGATTTCAGAGCAATGTGCTCATACAGGTTTCACTATATTTATTTAACAGCACCATTTATTGGGAACTTCATCAAGAAGTTTGAAAAAATTCTTTGCAACTAAAAATTTATTGATTTTTTTTAAGTATGATGCTGTAAATAGTTTATATTTAGCCTTCTTTATTTTTGGATTATTTGTTTTACTGGAAGACCAGATAATTTTTGAGATAATAATTATATATAAAAGAGTAAATGAACTGCTAACGCGTTCTGGCATTGAGTTAAGTTGTTTTTGAATTCAACTTCCAATTTCAAGATCATTTTTATTGTGATTTGAAATACACTTTGCATCGATATATTTCGTTCAAATTACCTTTTTATAGTTTTGTATAAAAAGTAATCATAGAGAAACAATTAAAAATTAAACCAAAAATGGGCAATATGTATAGTATCAGAATTGGTATTGCGTAATTTATTAATTAGCAAAATTTGGTCCGTCATGCAATGCGCATTTAGGTGTAATTAAAAAATAATATACATCTATGTCTTCAGAAATTGAGTTCGTATAATTCAAAACGTTTTGTCATTCTAAATGCTGATGATTTGTACTTATTTGTATACTGCTTGCTACAACATTCAGTGCAGAACATTCTAAATAACAATTTGTAAATAACGAACACGGTTTCTATTAAGTTATTTTTAATTTATTTTAAAAGCAAAAATTTAACTTCTATTATTTAAAATATTTAGCAGATGGTTAGAAGTAATAAAGAGGTTAAAATAATCTGCATATAGCTCTTTTTGGAACTTGATTTTAAGTATTATAGCTGTTGCAAAACAAATATTTTTTTTACCAAATGAACATGGATGATAAATCTCCGAAGCAAAACTTAAATGAATGAAGATAGATCAATATCATAGTCTAGACAGCTTTTTTTAATTTTCTTTACGATTAAAAAGGTTCTAAATATTTTTATGATTTATAGGTGAAAAGAAAATTTTGTTGATGTTCATCTTATAAATATATGAGAAAGCATTAAACACAGTTAAACAGAAAAACTGTTTTAAATCTAATAATTTAAAGCTATTTACATATAATTTTATTACACATCATTACGAAACTGTAAAAAATAATTTTACGAAACTCAATTATTTTCTGGCGAACGAGATTTTTTTAGTTTTGTTTTTAAGAAGAAATCTTATCATTCAATTTATTTTTTATGGAAATAAATTTAAATATTGTCAAATAATGTTAGTAATATAAATAATTTTAGGAATTCAAATAACTCAATTATTTTCTGTTAAATATGATTTTCTAGTTTTATTTTTAAGAAGAATTCTTAAAAATTAAACTAAAAAATTCGCTTGTTTTGAAAATAAATATTTTTTTAAGGTATATAAATAATTGTTAACGAAATTATGATGCTTTTTGTTAATAATTATGTATGTTGAAGATCAGAGTGTTTCTTCGGATCGGAAAAATTATAACTATTCCTTATTTTCAAAATTTTGGCTATTTTATTATTCTTTGACAAATTTAGCGTTCCTGACTTCTCTGAGCTGTGGGTCTCGGGTTTGAATACCGGTTCGGGCATGGATGTTACTTTCTCTCTTTCTCTGTCCTTTCTTCTGAGATGATGTATGAATGTGGCACACCCTATAAGACGGATTTGTGGTGGTATGACGTAAGGAATGTTACTCGCCTCCGTCATTTGGTTCACATGTGCTTACTGGATAACGACAAATGGGTAGCAGTTTCTAGCCTTGTTGTGGCAAAGGGTTAGTCACCCAAGTGTCCGCAACTATTAAAAAAGTTTTCGAGTTCTCTGTTCTCGTCTTCTGTTAATGAGAGAGAGTGAGAGGTATTTTATAGGAATTAAGTAATATGTTACAAAAGAAAAAGCTATGAAAAATTTAAAGGCTAATTTTTCAACGTGGACTGCTTGATGTATTGTATATAAATAATTGGTCTTTTGTTAAGTACCATGCCAGTAAAACATATTTAGAATAAAACATTTGATAAATTCTGTAAGTACTTAAATTTGAAATTAATTTGGCTAATAGAAAGAAAAAATATTCAGGTCGTTTCCAACAGAAATTAATGTTTGTTAGAAAGTGTCCAAATACGTTTTATCTTTATTCATCAATGATATTAATAAGAGTATAAACAAGGCACTTCTGGGTTTGTTTTGTTTGTTACATAATAGTTACTTTATGTACACAAGGGTATATCAAAATGGACTTAAAATAGATTCTTTTGCATTTCAAAAATTCACATCAATGTTAGGAATAAACTTAGGGGTGTTGAAGTAAACACAGTGTGTTTAGTTTGGGTTTTGTTGTTCTCCTATCACATATTGTCATTTAGAATAATTCATCTGAAATTTGTTAAACTGAATTCAACCTGTTAATATGACTTGTTAATCTACAGTTTAAAATGAATTCTAAATCAAGAAAACTATCCATGCTTGAAGTGGGAATGGAACTCACTGGCTCGTAAATTGAAGATAAGATAATTACTTATTCTACTGCTAACTGTCCAATGCTATTTGCTATTTTGTGAACTTATTTTCAGTGTAATAAGTTCTCTGCAATCTGTGTTTCTTACTAGCAAAAATTCCTTTGTTAATTTTTCAAACTGGCATTGAGCTGTAGATTTCCAGTTTAACAATTGGTTGGTTTGATTCTCACCTCATATAAAGAAGATTTGGAATGCTTTTATATTGAGGTACTTATTGTGTCCACTTCAATGCGTAAAATTGACCATAAATCGACAAACAATCTATTAATTAAAAGCATATTTTTATGCAGAATTACTAAATGGATGTGGATAGTATATTTTCCTAAAATTCATGTGATTTTTATTTAAAAACTTATTTTTACAAACTAACTCATGAACTATTTGAGTGTTACTTATATATACAAGTGTCATAAATGAATAAGTAAGAACACCTTGCTGTTCTCATTAATCATCAGTAAGCCATTTTATTATTTAGATAAAAATATGTGTTCTTAAAATTCAGTGCAGATAGAAGTTTGTTGTTTTTATGTTATGACCAATATTTAATTTTTTTGGAAGATTATCGTTAGAATATTTTTGAAATTAACTTAAAACTTGATTTAAACATTTTTTAAAACTTGTGTTTTTTTATAATGATAAAAAATTTATTTTATGTCGACTACACTATTGATATCAAAAAATATTTTCTCAGCGAATAATATATAAAATATTTTTATCTTATTGATTTTTTTACATAATTCTCTGCAGTTGATCTGGTAGAAAAAGTAATTTTTATTTTCCCATTCCAATATTCTCGATTAATATTAAACTAGAACTCTGAAATGGTTTAATGATGACTGTATTAGAAGTACTGTTAGTTCATTATTATAACATTTCCCAAATATTGAGTCATAATAAAAGATTCTAGACATAATTTGTTCTTTAACATAAAAAACTGGACAGCATAATTAATCTATTGATATATTTATTCACAAAAGTTTTTGCCTCAAAATTTTCACATTTCTTCTTCTTTCTCTTAAAGTGATCTTATCTTAATTTCCAAGTTTGTATGATATCTGTAAATGTTATGTTACCTAGCTTGACACAAATTTATAAGTTACTAAAAGTATATGATTATTTTTAGATTAAATCGAAAAATTATTTAACACAGAAATAGAGAAAATTATATGTTTGTACTTTTTGATACTTTATAATCACGCGCGCGCTATTTACAAACGAGCATAGTTAGATCAGTACTTTTTTTCTGTTTAAAATCGAAATTGCATCTCGAAGCAAAAGTTGCAGAATAGCAAGAAATAAAGATATATAGGATAGTAGCGTCACATAATATTTACAGAAATAAGCAATGCATTTTCAAGTCTTTCATTTATACTCAAGTAACTGATATGAGAAAATTTCTTAAATTGTAATAACTACATTACATTCATTTGTGATGTAACACTATATCACGAAATCTGGTTTTTCTAGATAAATCAAATAATAATGTAAATTCAATTTAATTTAAACTGAAATTATATAAGATAGACATATATTAGGCAATATTGTAAAATCCATATACTGCTTATTTTGGAGATTTTTTAAATAACTTGGTTTTTTTTTTGAAATCATTTTGTTATGACTATATAATTAATATTGTATTAAAACCTCAATTAAAAACTTAGAATTTCATAAATTTTGTAGTTTATTATATTAGAGATGTTGCCATCTAAGGAAGCAAAATAAATGAAATCAAAAATATGACTTACATCCATACCATTATGTTTGATATCGGCATATCGTACAACGTCTGAGAATGGGAAATTTAAGTTTGCATATATAATTGAAGGCTTAGCTTAAATAATTATAGGATTATGTATTAATCGATGAGATTTCTTATATAAAAATAAAGATAAACTCAAAGACTCTTCCATATCAAGTTGTCTATAGAAATAACTTTGTTATTAGCTTTATGTTCAGGAACCTTTTGAAAGATCCTAACCTGTCAATCATTGGTTGTTTTAGTTCCTGCAAGAAAAATCATTTGTAAGATTTTAGGGTAAAAATCAATTTTTAATTAAAAAAATAATTGCTTTCTTTAAAGAATTATAAATC
This sequence comes from Latrodectus hesperus, assembly GCA_037975125.1. NCBI lineage: Eukaryota > Metazoa > Arthropoda > Arachnida > Araneae > Theridiidae > Latrodectus > Latrodectus hesperus. Next base: position 115,887,482 of record CM075853.1, read on the forward strand.
TTAAAGAGTGGCAAAAATGTTTTAAGAGCAAAAATGTTTTTGGATGATTTAACGATGGCAGTTTCATTTCTATCATCTCATACTAATTATTGTAACACCACGTTAATTTTTCTAATTCCTTTACCTTGTACAAAAATGTTTTCTCTGACAGATTGACAGATTTTTTTCTTCTTCTTGATTTCGTTATAGTTACTATATAGACAGTTCATATTATAATCACTAAAACTCTTCTTTTATAACTATTTAAAAAGAATTACATTTGATATGGTCTCTTACTTTTTTTAAGATCTAATTGTTTAGGATCTACCCTGTTTGGAAGCCGGCAACTCTAGGTCTAACTCACCACATTTTACTTGTAGAACAGTGCAAAAATGACTTACTTTACATGCATCAGCACCATCAATCTTTGAAAGTTGGTTAATTTTCGTTATCAATGGCTTTTTGGATCTTTGAGGAAGAGGAATACATTTATTGAAAGATAATTTTAAAGATAAACCTTTAAATAATTTATTTTGATATCTGGGAAGATTGCTCTATATAATATCATCCAGTTCATTTACTTTCACTTTTATTGTTTCATTAATAATGTTTATTCCTTTTTTTTAAATATATGACTTTAGGTTTGACTTCAAGGAGAATTCTTCGTTTAACATTGCGTTAACTTCCTTCTTTGTTTAATTAGAGTTAATAGAAATTAGCATAGATAAATAATGTTTTCTCTTTCAATTTAAAACGTTTATATTGATGAAAATATTAATCTTTTATCAATTAAAACGATTTGCACCGATGTTTGTTTACATTTAAAAAATATTTTTTGTGTAATTATAAGATATGTCTTCTTAAATTTGAAGAACTGCTTTGTCGTAAATTCCTCAAATATCTGGAAACTTACGCTATCAACTTGTCATTCTCAGTGTAAACAAGTGAGACCATTGGGCAATTTATATTTAGAAGTATTTTCCCCATTCTTTAGATATGTTTTAATAAATTTGTTTTCAAACAAATTAAGTACTTATGCCCCATTTTATCTAAATCTGAGTGGTATGTTACTGTAAAATAGATCATTCAATAAAAATGTTTTCAAAATGCGATTTTGAAATAAATTGTATCAATATAGAAAGATGTAATATACATTGGAAGCATAAAAAATTATAATTATTTCGATATCTAATAATAACAGAAAATAAACTCAGTATTAATGAGGAATTAAAAAAGTTTAAATATTGTTTCATCATAAAGCTTTCATAAGAGCTTTATGTATTAACATAAAATAATAAGCCTGGTTCTTTTTTCACAGGATGTAAAAAAGAAAATTTTTAGTCTTCTGAAGTGATAAGAATACAAAGAATAGAAATCCATTGTTATAGTCAGTATAAGTTCGCACAAAATACAATAATGCTAAAAATTGCTATTCAAAAATTGAATTTCGTATTTAATACAATTAATTTACATTTTTATTTCCTTTTATTCTGAATATCATACTAAAACACAGATTTAAAAATTCTTTTATATTCCTTATTTTAAATCTTTGTTCTCCATTAATTGAAATTTATCAACTTTTTTGTGCTCGGGGCTTTTTTAAGATCTGAAATATTATATTTTATAATACATTTTAGTTCATATTTTAATCATTAAAATGTATTAAAACTTTTAAACACTGTTTTTTTAAATTTTTTTTGTTTTATTTTTTTAAATATCTCTCAGAAATTAAAAAAAAATTCATGATTTTAAATGATTTATAATTTTTTAAATATTGAAATGACAATAAAGGGGAATTTTATATTATTTGTTTAATTTTAGGGAACTGTTCTAACTATTTGAAATTTCAGTGTTATAAAAAATGTTAAATTGATTGATTAAATATGTTCTTTTCATGAATTGATAAGAATCCTTGGTTTGGCATTTTGCAACACATTTTTATGTGTTTACAGAAAATATTGTTTCAACGTAGTCAAAATTGTGATTACAATAGAATTATATTTCCATAAAATTATAAAAAATTCATTTCAGGTTTTTTTAAGAAGTATAAAGTATAATTTATGAAATAATCTAATATACCTGCTTTAAAATAACGATACATATATACTTTATTTACCTCTTTTTGTCATAATGTCTAACTTAATTCCTGATTATGTTTAAAAAAAGGAGGTCTTGCATGCTTAGTGTCAAAGAATACAACTTACAATAAAATTATGAATATATACTAATATGGTCAGGTTTCTATTCCATATAAATTTAGATACACTATTGTATTTGAATCTCTCTAAGCATTTAGCTTGTAAATTACCTCTTGAAGAGGCAGAAGCTGTGGATTGCATTTATCAGTATGCATTATTTAATGTATAAGTTTTATTTCTTAAAATTGAAATTTTATTTGCATCTTTTATTGACTCTATAAAGTTCAAATTTTTAATCGCACATTTTTTAAAATTCATATTGATATGATAGTTGTACTGTAATAAGAAAATTTATTGTGAACGAGGGAAAAATTATTAATATATCACAGCGACCAAGCTTACATCATTTGAGAAAAAATATTTAAGTTGTGAATGAATAAGAGAAACTGACTTGGTGAATTTTAGAATCAATGTATTTACTGTGGAAAACATATTTAATTTACTGAAAATAAAATTAGACCAAATATTACGAATAACTGCGAATGTTTTTTTTTTTTTTTTTTTTTTTTTAGGAGGTAATTACCAAAACTCCTTTGTTTGAATATCTGATTTCAGACAAATAAAAAAGCTATTTTATTTGCCTATATTGTAGGAATGGCATACATAAACTTAAGTTTATTTATTTTTTAAAATTGAAATATGCAAATCGATTTTATTTAGTCAATTTTTTATTTTTCAAAATTAAAAGATTAATTTTTATTTTTTAAATTTGAGATAAGTGTTAATCTATATTTTCTTTTTATGTTCATAAAATTGAAATTACTTTTCAACTATTTTTTTAAATTCTTGTTTATGTACTAGTAGCAATATAATATGAAAATTTCTTTTAAACATGGGAAGAATTATTCGTATATCTCTGCGTCCAAACTGATCTCATTTGGAAAAAATATTTTCAAAATAAATGCATAAGAATAACTGTTTGGTTGAAATATCGAATTAATGTATTTACTGCGAAAAGTATATTTAATTAATTCTGGACAAATCTGGAAAGTATATTTAATTAAACCACTAATATTTGCCATAGCAATTTTTTAAAAGAATAATTACTAAACCTTCTTTGTCCAAATATTTGTCTTTATTCAAATAACAAACTTTATAATTTATCTCTATCATAAGACTGATATAAATAAATTTAAGATCATCAAATTTAAAATAACTATTTAAATATTGAAAGATTTAGGTATTTAACAAATAGAAACAGATGAAAATAATTATCATTGAGTGTTAACGAATTTAAAATTTAGGCTTTTCTTCTATGTTACCAATAAATATTGGTAACGATTATTGATATAATCTTACTTCCATCAATTACTTATCAGTTCCAGTGGTAGAAATTAAACTAACAACAATGGGAGTAGGATAATTATGATTTCCGTTGCCTTCCAAAATTAAATGAAGCTCATCGAAATAGCTTTATAGCTTCAGAAATTCCTCTCCATACTGGTTTGCATTGTATTATTCTTTGTATATCTTGTTCGGGTAAAAAGTCCAAGTATCTTACTTGAGATTGGATTAATAACTAATGCAAAATAATGAATGCATGTATTATAAAAGAAGATTATACTAATGACTGTAAATTTAATGTAAAGTATATTACAACGATGATTTTGTATTACTAAACTAAACAAAACAAATAATGGTTTCACTAACGAATGGTAAATAGTTGGATGAATTCCAAATACTTACAGCAGTGGCATCTAGGTGCTGTTTAATGAACAAACTCATTGTTTTCAACATTATTTGGATATTCACTATATGATTCACAAAGAGTATATGCTAAAAAAAAGAAAGTGGAAATTTCCCATATTTTCTTGAATAATATATTATTATTTTAAGAAATTTAGCCTACTAAAATTCCTTTTTTTCTACAATCTCAATTATTAATTTGAATATTGTCAATATAAATAGGTTTAGTTATAAACCTTTCTGACATTAATGTTTTGCATAATTTATGTTGTTTCAGTTTCAAGCCTGTATAAATCTACATATAATTTGATTTTTCAATTGCGGCACTTTTAAAAAATTATTGGACTTCTTAATATAAGCAGTTCTTTTAAAATATACTGTAATTAGCAAGGGGAGTGTAAATTCGTTTTTATACAGAACAGTAGATAATTAATTTTTTTACGCATTTTTCTTAAAGACGATATTTTTCCCATCCCCTTTATGACTCCAAAGAGCATATTAAACGCCATAAAATTTAAATCAAAATTTTGAATCCAAAAGGAAATGTCCAGCTGTCTAATATAATCATTATTTATTTTGCAAATATCCGGACATTATTGTATCCTGCATAACCAAACACTAAGAATAATTCATGTTATTTCTAGAATAATTCAAACTAAAAGTAAGTTATTTATTTTTATTGAAGCTATTTTATCTTTTAAAGAACTTTAGCACAGAAGGAAAAATTTTTTCCCGATAAAAATATGCTTTTCATGATTTCCCAAATATTGCTGGAAATACTTTTAATGGATTCATAATCTTGATTTTAATCTAAAAAAAGGAAACACTGATATTATCATTATTCAAAGTACAAACACACATTCTTTCATTTTGAGCCTAGTTCTAATGAATTCTTTATTGTCATTTTCAAATTTATTTCTTCGGGACATTTCTTAGATTAATAACACGCTTATAAGTCAGAAAATTAATTTACGATGTTTCGAATTTCAGAATATTAGTTCCAGATTTGAAAGTTGCATTCTATTCATTGAAAAGACATTTTCTCTGTACCCTCTGGTTATACTTTTTTAGGATTCAGTCTATTAGCTTCTTGTAATATATTTCTGAATGTCTTTAAAAATTGCAGAAAAAATTGTATTAAAGTAAGTTTTTTACAGTTTGTTTACTCTTGACTTTGTGAATATAGGTAAAAGGAAAAGGAATTGAAATTGGAAAATATGAAATTGCATGGATTCTTGCATAGAAATGAGATATTAGAAGCTGATTGAAAGAAATTTAAATCATTATTTTAAATGAAAATAAATGAAATGCTGAAAGAGTTCCTAAGAAATTTTCATGAAATCGAAAGTAAAATTTTTAGATATTTTCCATGAGCAAAATTCAATCTTCGAACATTAATAAGCATACGGTGTTTAATAAACCAATAACACAAGTATTATACATATATATATATATATATATATATATATATATATATATATATATATATATATATATATATATATATATATATATATATATATATATATATATATATATATATATATATATATATATATATATATATATATATATAACACGAAAACAATATATTCTTACGGGACAAGAAATCAATTATACAAGTTTCTTAATAACTCTCATATTATTAGCTTTTCCGCAAATTTAAAATAAAGATTTTTAAACTTACAAAATAACTTGTATCTTCAAACTAATACAAAGAATAAAATTCAACAAGATGATTTGGAAAACATTAATAATTAAACAAAAAAGTTACGTAAAAATTAACATTTGTTTGCTTAGATCATAGGTTCCCAAAGTGGTCCAGATGGCCCCCTGGGGGTCCAAAGGATACCACACGGGGGTCCACGTAGACGTAAAAAGAAAACAGGGGTTCATAAGTTGAAGTGGGGGTCCATGAAAGTTCATTGTTGATTTTTTGTCAATTGTTGATTTTTTATAATAATAAATGTTTATAATTTTGTATAACCACAAGTATTTTAATAAATAGGACACAAGAAAAAGTGTTGCTTTTTTTCTTCTTAACACCCCCAATTTAGGGTGATATTTTTTAGGAGTTTTTGGGAATACAGTAAAAATGTAGCATAGCGAAAATAGTAAAATTTTGAAAGTGGTCCACGAGAAAAAAAAAAAAGTTTGGGAACCCATGGTTTACATTATCAATTTTCTTTTAACGGCTTTATAATATTTGAAATTGGTGAACAATTTTTATATGAATTCGAAGGTAAATTTTTGTTATATATGTACATTAAAATACTTAATTAACTTTATTTCTTAAATATTGATTCTAATAACTTAACGCTTGTTCAAACGAGTGGATATAAAGTTTTCATTATTTTTTCTGCTGACATTATGAAAATAATAATTGCTAATTAGGAAAACATAAATATACTTGTTTGAATTCTATTATTTATTTTATATTTTGAACTTTTCATTGAAAAGCGCTTTGAAAAATTCATAAAAGAGCATTAGTTTTGCTTTTTCTGCTCAAAACAAAGAAAATTTAGAACTCACTTGATTGATCTAATATTATAAATGATGTTTTGTTTAAAAATAATTGATTCCCTATAATGTAAGACTAATGTATCTGTACATTTATAATGATAATTTTGTTTAATTTTTGGATTTATACTGGTATTTTGTTTGAAGTTATTTCTATAAAAATGATTATTTTGGAATAATTTTATTATCTGTTATTTCAATATTAATCATATGTTGATACAATTGTATGATTGCACCTAAAAACAACGCATGGAAAAGAGCTTAAAAATATTTTATTATAAAAGAATTGGCCTAAGTAAAACACATTCGTTGTCAATCTTTTGCAGTTTACAATGCTTCCTTATAACTCTCATTTAGTTTTATTATAGAAAATAATACTTTAAAATGAAATGATTGAAAATAATTATGCCTATAAAATCAGTATTGTTCAGCAGTATAATTGAATACAACTTAATTAAGTATTTTTATTTTTTTAATTTCTTTTTATCAAAAAAATTATCTACAATATGAAGTAATCAATACTAAAGTTAAAATTACTCAGAAAGATTTTTGTACACGTGTTGCTCTAAAAGAGATACAGTGAAAAAAGATCAACAAAATGAAACGGTTTTTTATTCTCGCATTTATTTAAATAGTTCCTTTTGTAAAATAAATTAATTTTGTTTTGATAATGACCATCATTTTGCAAGTATCAAACTTAAAACTAGTAGTTTCGTATTATTCCACAGTTATTACATCAAATCCTTAGCTGAAATTCTTAAGTATAAAGATATACATTATGAAAGGTAATTAATTACTTTACATTACACATAACAATAAGAATTTTATATGATAATAATTTTGAACTTTTTAATAGTTTAACTAATTTTAATTGTCCATCAATGTATAAACTAAATTCCTTTATTTGTAAAAAATATTAATTGGGTAATATGATTATTGGTTATTAAACGCTATAAAAACCAGTGAATTTTTAACACTGATATTAATTAAATGTATATAAAAATTTAAAAAAATATTTTGTTAATTGATAATTTAGTATAATATTGCATAATTGAATGATTATTAACCCTGGAAAATTTATTTAATAAATTGACCATTTTATTTACTTATTTAGTAAATAAAATGGTCAATTTTAATCACTTTGTAAACGCAGCGTATGTTTAATGGAATAAGAAAATATGTAATACTTTTACTATTATCTATATTCTTAATATATAATATCATATATTAAATATTAAAATGTATTTTATATCCAATATATGTTATGATACATCGCAGATTTTCTCAAAAAGAAATCTTATTAAATTTAAACAAAAACAATTTTCATAAAAATACAAAATAAGCTGTCAAACTTATTTCAGAAATTATGACTTTTTAGTAATATACATCCAATAAAAATGTCAATTTGATAAACAAAAATATATATATGAGAAACTTTTTCATCTTTAAAAACACAGCCGATTTATAAAAGTCACACAAATGTTCCACGTGCATTTATACACAAAGTCATCATGAAGTTTCCGAACGAATATACGATGTGTTTATTTTGAACTCACTTATGAAAGTGGTGCTCTACAGTAACAGAAACAGCGAATGAAATCTTCGACATGATGGGCTTCTCGAAAAGTATATGAGATCAAGAGAAACGACATCTATATTGATTCAACTTCTGCATCGTTTCTTCCATCTTGCGAGAAAAAAATGTAAAAGAGAAAATGTGCAAAATTCAAGTAGCGAATGTCATATATGAGATATTTTTTTCTAGAACACGCTTTTGATTATAGCATTCGGTTAGGTAAGGAGGTGCACGCGCGTTTGTTTGTCTTTGAATACATTTTGTTGATTTTATGTTTTTGTAATTTCAAAATCCTAGATGGATGGATTATTTTTGTTTCTAAGAGAACTATTTTATTGTAAATGTATGTTTACTGATTTCTATTTTGCTTTCCAAAAAATTCATAACGAATGTGTTTTGTGCTAGTAAGAATGACGTGTGATAAGACTTTTGAAAGTACTTGGACTTATTGTGAAGATAGAACCGATTTTGACTTAAAGTTATATAAGATTTCATATCTGCAAGAGCATAGAATATATGTTGAGTTTTTATGCATATCTTAAAAAGAAAATTTTATTTTTTAATTTGAACTTCAGAATAAATGTTCCGATACAGTTATGCATATTGATGACAATCCATGTTGTTACAAGTGCAAACAATACGCAATATCATTGCATTTCAATATTGTCAAGCAACAGGGTTTCGAATTAATCTAACACTTGAGAAACATGCTCTTAAATAATTCCTGTTATTGTTGTTGCTTATGACACTTGGACAAGCCAAGCTCGCTATGCCTTTGGCTGTGCGAATTAAGTCAAAGAGAGCATCTTTCGTTTGGATCAGAGCACCACGAAGGTGAAAGTACGACTTTGCTCTTTTTAAGGTGCCTCGTAATTTTGAACCACGGTCAGGTGACGAGGCCACACCTGAGCTGGCACCCTCCTCTCCACATCCACACCACACCAGCGGAAGGACTTTGGACTTCACATATTAACGTGGACACGTCCCCAACCCACGGAGTTCCAGCAACCCAGTGAAGGAGAGTTCACCGTGGTCACCCTCCCAACCACTGCCCGTGGCAAATAATGCTTCACTTTGCTGAGCTTACCGGCGTGAAGCTACTGAGCCCCACTGGAGCTCAAGTAATTCCTACTATTCAGTAACAAAATTGAAGAAGTTTATCCACGTTACCTTTGTATTAAAATGATAAAATAAATAATCAAATTCTATTTTGGCTCAGAGATTAAAAATAGCTTATATATAAAACTAAATAATTATGATTTAAGTAATTGATTTAGCTAGGTTCAAATTTTTATGATTTCTATTAATCTAAAATAACGTCTTACTAGGTGGGCCAATGTGCAATATATTTTTCTGTACTAATTGAGACATTCTCTTTAAAGTTCCATGCCTCTATAAAATATTTAATTTATGCATAAAATATAATCACAATACACACCAATGCCATTGTTAAAAAAATTAAAAATATTTAGAAAAGTGAATTTTTATTTTTGATGTAATTAAAAAATAACATCTCGTTTCTCATTTAAAAAAAGGTATACCCAATTTTTGGTAAATATACATAAGAAGAATTTCAAATATTTTTACGTTTATGTATTTTTAAAAAAACACTATGTTTTAAATAAAAAAAATTCCATTTAGTTTGTTGTCAAAACGTTGTAATATAATTTATAAATATATGCATTAAATTTTGAATAGTCACCAATTTAAACAGTTTGAGTTTGAAATAATTCACATTCAAATTTTTAAACTAAACCTCACCTTACATTGAGCAAAATAAACAGTTATTGCTTATAACAATTTCTTAAAAATAGCGAACCAGTTCGCAGTTATTACTTGAGATATTAATGCATTTTTTATTCAATTTTTAGATGTAGACGTGTTTCTTGATAAGTTTATTTTTTCAAGTCATAAATTCTTGAGAATGGCATATAAAATTATTTAAGTGTTAACAAAATTATTTTTTTAAACTTCAATACTCTTTAAACTCTTTGATAAAACATTTTTAATCATTAAAAAATTTTACGTTAAGAAATTAATTAACTTTTGTAAACCATTTTTATATTTATAAGAAATTGATATTTTTTCAACAAAAAACATCACAGATATTGGTCTATTTTAAGCAAAGATTTATATATTCTTTTTACGTTTTCGAACCTATGTTTAAGTGTTTCTAAACAAGAGACAACGTTTTTGTGTCGTACATGATCAGATGTTTTAGGTATATTAACTTAAAATCATTTGTTTTCTAGATATATTTGCCATATACTAAGTGAAATTTGTAAACTTTTAACCAAATTTCAGATGTATTTTTATGCAGTTATATATTTATATTATAATATATATTTATATTTTATGTTTATTTTATTGTAATGTGTTTACAGAAATGACTTGCTGAAACTTAACAAACACTAAAGTATTTTTTCAACCTTGTGTTCAATATTTATTTCAGTTATTTAATTTGAGAGTATTTAATGAATTCAACTTAAATATATAGCACTGTCAACGGTAGAAACTTAAGTTTTGTAATACTTTTCACTATATATATTATAAAAATTGGTATAAAACTAATTATTTATTACTAAATTTGAGGTATATAAAATTATTTTGAATAATTATTATATTTTAATGATAAAAACTGTTAGGATTTTTTTCGTTAAAACCTCATTCACACAATGGTTTTCTCAATGCAAATTGTTAAATAAATTAGAATTTAAAACATATATTTCCCTTAAAGATTCTTTTCTAGTATTAATAAAACAATATGTTCTTTAATAGCTAGAAAATTTAAGACATTTAGCTTTTACATAGAAATATTAGACATTCATCAAACTTATTTTAATACGAAGCTGTTAATAATTTCTTTTTCTTAGGTGATGGAGGAAATTTATGTGTTATTTACAGCTGCTAAAACTGTTTTGTTTGCAAAATATGATCACTTCAATACATTGTACTTTTTATGTTGCATTGAATAAGGGAATAGAATGTTTTATTGCCTCATTGTAATCCTTTAATGTTTATGATCCTGACTTATTTATCGATTCATTTACGATGTAAAGACACTTCTAGTAAAGTCTTCATAAAATGCCGAATTATGGCTCTGTCAAAATACTGCCATAGAGTACACTCATTTCCGTATATCTTAGAATTTATTGATGTTGAAACATTTGTGTATCCACCTTATTAAATATATTTAGAAACTGACCCAGTTGTTTTGATGTAAAATTTTTAGTTATTCTTATACTGTAATCATTCTTTGAATAAAGTCTGCTTAACATTTACTATCAAATTCAAACTGCTAAATAATTTAAGGATTTTAATGGAACTATAGATAAAGAATCAGTAGTAATTTTATCAATAGTTAAATGGAAATAAAGAACATTTGGCAATCAAGCATAGGATTATTAGGCAAATGGAATTTATTTAAAATATTTTACCTCTATATAAATCATTAATAAGTAATTTTTGAACTTATTAATTACTTATTAATTTTAAATAAGTAATTAATAAGTTATTTTTGAACACTTACGATCTTCTAGTATACACGGATCTTACAAAAGTAATTTAACAAAAATATTAAATGTTGCACGCATATGTAAGACAAACAAAACTGAAATTTACGAAAACAGCTAAATTCAATAGCCATTTCAAGATAAATGTTTCACATTTTGAACTATCTTTTTAAAATATTCATATAAATTGTTTGTATTTAGCTTGAAAGGAAACAAATAATTTTTAAGTTTTCCGTGACCAGATAAAAACTGCGAAAATTTAAAAATATTAGAGGTGGAAAGACTTGAAATATAGACTATTGCTGTTGTTGTAGTTTACTTATGATACTTGGACAAGCTATGATCGCTATGCCATTGGCTATGCAAATTTAAATCAGTAGGGTAGTTCTTTCGTTCAACCAGATCACCTCGAAGGTGGAAATACGGCTTTACTCTAATTTTTTCTGATAGATGGCACCACCAGATGATTCCCTCTTTCAATTTTAACATTGAGTTGAAGGGGAGGAATATTTTCTCCAGATCACATTAAGCCCTTGGTAACTGCTCAACGACCCCGATCATAGGACTTTCGATTCTACAGATTTATAACGATCATGTACTCGGTGGGTCTTGGGCAGTATTGAGAATCGAACGCAGCCCTTCCGGAAGGAAGGCCGATGCCCTAACCAATAGACTACCACGGCCCTTAGAGTATGGTAAACAGAAGGAAGGAACCTTTTGTTACCTCAGCTTTACAAGATGAACTACATTCTTCGTGCCATTTAGTTAAACGTTTCATACAATAAAAAGAATTCCAATAGCTCTTTGGATTGCTAATATGAATAAATTTAAGGAAAATTTTAAATAAGAAAATTCATCTTTGTCATGTGATTTTCTGTGATGAACATGCACATAAGCAAATCAAATGTCATTACTAAAGATTAATTACGAAATATTGCTTATTAGTATTGCTTACAGTAATTTTTAAATGCATTTAGCATGGAAAAATATTTATTTTTGGATTTCATATTCAACAATAATAGGTAAAAGTTCTATAAAAAGATCCTTATAAATATGTTTTTTTCCATAAATATAAGCATTTGGTTAAATGAATGTACTTTTAATAGAATTTTTAGTGTTTAGAAAAATATAAGTTTTTTAAAAGTAATTACTCAAATAAGGTTCTATTTTTAAAAATGTATTTATAACTTTATTTTCCTACAAATAACTTATGTTCTCTGAAAATGTAAATATACCTTCAAATTTCTATAAAATTTTCTTAAAAAATGCATTATACTTTGCTCACGTAAGTTTATGCGAATGCCATTTATTGCTTCATAAATTGTTCTATACAAACATTACATTTTTAACAGTGTATTATTTTTGTATCAAGCAAAATTTATATACATCATTTAAAACAATTCATATTTTTACTTTAATAAAAGTTTTATAATATTTCAAAATAAAAAACTTATAAACTTTCAATTGTCTCCACAAAATATTAATTTAAATAAAAATAAATAACAATTTAAATGAATAATTTTAAACATAATATTCTTAAAAAAATGTGAAAACAATTACAAATTTTACAGAGTATAGTTACTTTCTTTGAGAAGAGATTTTCTTAAGCAAATATTTAAATAAAGTGAAAACCCGCCGAAATTTTCAAAATCAAATATTTATAAATAAATTTCAATTTTTGCCACATTTTCATACAAGTAATTTTTTGTGATAATAGTAAAAGTTTAAAATATTGACAAATTAATTTAAATCAAAATCAATAATATGAAGACAAAACTTCAGATTCACGCGCATTGGATTTATATAAATGCTATATTTTATTAGATACATCAATTTTGCATTAAGTGCACTTTTAAAAAATATCGACAAATTTAAAAAAATCAAAAACTCGTGCTCTAAAGCGAAAATGTAATATTTTAAACCAAAGTTTCCTCTAAACTTATCTAATCATTTAAAAAAAAACTATTCATATCTCTTTATCATATAAAAAGATTTGCATTTATTCCAAAATAGAAACCTTAATGACTTGAAGGGATCGCATCCTCAGGAAAAAGATGAAACGCGTATCTCAATCGAAAGATGCATTCCAGGGAAACAATGCATTTCTCAATGTCGCATCAAAGAAAACAAATGTAGATATGAGTCTGTGGGCATATTTTCTCCTTTATTCAAAACTACATTCATTTCTGCCGTGGGGAGCACAATTTTCCATTTTCTCTTGCGTGAACTTAATAATACTCAAAGAAAATAAAGGAGGAAATTTATAGTAAACTACAGCCGACTGTTGGAAACTCATTTTTCTATTCCGGTAAAAGAAAGAAGTTTTAGTTTTGTATGACGGATGAAGACACGCAATTGAAATTCATCGGAAAGAAGTATGTTTCTCTTCTTTGTTGAAATTATCTTTTATTTTGAATAAAGATGTAGTTTTGTCATATATTTTCATATACCAAATATATGACAGTAAAATCGTATATGATGTAGTAATACATATGATTAGTAATATTAAAGTAAATTACTATTTGTGTGTACAAAAAAATTATAAAATGCTAACATAGATTTAATCTGAAGCATGACGTTACTCATATTTGTATAAAAACATAAAACAAAGTAGTTGAAGGAAAAAAAATATTTTTGATATTAAAAATCTCGGCTCCATAAAGTATACTATAAGAATAATATACTATTGCATATATAGATGTAAGGGATATGAGTATTTTTATGGAGAACTATGTTGAAATTTGAAAGACTTAGAAATACAACTCAAGAGAAAAACGAAAAAAAAAATCTTATTGCAGAGTTTTAGGCATCGTATAGAGTTTTATTTTACATAATTTATTTAAAGTAGTATTTTAATGCTTAAAACTCACATAAATAAATTTTATTTTCAGCAAGTGCGATTAGAAAGAATAACGACTTAATTCTGAATTGAAAATCCTAAATTAAAATTTTGAAAATAAGCTAGAAATAAATTTAATCCCAAATATATATATATATATATATATATATATATATATATATATATATATATATATATATATATATATATACATATATATTGTTACAAATTTGTAAATAATGATTATATTTGTCGTAAAATATCTCAGACAGATCAGAAATTCTCACATTTTGGGCAAAAATTGCGGTATTTAGACGTGTTGTAGTTTAAAAGCGGATTTCCTAATGATTTGGCGACTTGGCGACAGTTGGCGAGATTCTTGGCGACTTGGCGATGGTTGGCGAGATTTTTGGCGACTTGGCGAGAAATCGATACTTCTGGAAACATCCATCACCTAAGCTCTAGGACCAATATTTTTCGAGATAGCCTAGAAGCTTCCAGAACCTTGGCGAAATTGGTAGATTTCTCCGCCAAGTCAGGTATAAATACCGCAGCCCGACATGGAAGAGTCAGTTTTGTGAAGACAGTCAGTGAGTGAAGACGATTAGTTGTGACTGCTAGTTGTTCTCTGTCTGAGGTATTTGAGACCTGTGATTGGAAGCTATTTCTTATCGTATCTGACGAATTGTAGCTGTATAATTGTGATTGTTACAGCGGTAATTTCGTTTATCTAGTGAAGTTTTTTTTTTTACGAATAAAAGTCTTGTATTCATTAAGTGGTCACTTTATTCAACTCTCAATCAACACGAACCCGTGGAGCTCGGTACAACTGGTGTCAGAATCGGGATTGAAGAGTTGATGCAGCGTGTCACAAGAAAAATGGATATGGATTTAATGAAAAGTCTTCTCGAAAAATTAGCGGAGCAGATGGCTGAGATGAAAGCTGGACAAGAAGATATGAAAACTGAGATGAAAGCTGGACAAGAAGAGATGAAAGCTGGACAAGAAGAGATGAAAGCTAGACAAGAAGAGATGAAAGCTAGACAAGAAGAGATGAAAGCTGGACAAGAAGAGATTAAAACCGAGATGATGAAAGAGATAAAATCTGGACAGGAGGAGATGAAAGCTGGACAGGAGGAGCTTAAAAAGGAACTTAAGAAGGACATTGTAAGTGTTAAAGAAGAATTCTCCAACATCATTCAGGAGAAGATGAATGCAATGGAAGATAAGGTAACTTCAGTTGAAACTAAAGTTCTGGAGATAGAAGAAAACGTTGAAGAAGCATTAGACAATATGAATAAGAAGATTGAAAGCTTGGAGAAGCAAATATCAAACAAACATGAGGAACCCAACGTGACATTTGTGCCTTCCCTAGCCAATATTAAACTCTCAACATTTGATGGGAAATCATCCTGGCAAGTATACAAGACCCAGTTTATGATGGTAGCGGAAGCTAATGGATGGAATCCCCGAGCCCAAGCTTTTCACCTGGCGGCTTCTTTAAGAGGAGACGCGGCTGACATCCTCGAGACGCTTCCGGAGGAGCAGAGGCACGATTTCCAAGCCCTATCGAGTGCGCTTGAGCTGCGGTTTGGAGATAAGTGCACTAAGGAATATAGCAGACTACAGTTAAAGTCCCGCTATCAAAAAGCGGGTGAAAGTCTTCAAGAATTGGCTGCCGATATTCAGCGACTTTCCCATCTAGCATTTTCGGACTGCCCAGCTGAGACACGTCAAGATCTGGCTCTCCATCACTTCATCGATAGTGTGAGGGATCCGGAGATACAGAAAACACTTAGACTCGCCGATGTCAAAGATATTGGATCTGCCCTAGTCTACGCACATAAGATAGAGGCTGCCCAGCAGGCCGCGCGTAAAGACCGGCACTCAATCAGAGCCGTCTCTGCTACTGATACGGACTGTGATCTCAGAAAGCAAATCGAAGATCTGCGGAGAAAATTCCGTAACTTAGAATTGAGTAAAGGTGGCAGAAACACGAAAATTCAGTGTTGGACTTGCGGTGCAGTCGGACACGTTCAGAGAGACTGCCCGAAACGAAAAAATGGTGGAAATGATCTTCCACCACAGCAGGGAAACTAATATGTGGCCATCTCGCGGGGCGGAGATGTCCAGAGAGTCAGAAGCCCCATTTCAAATCGTTTCACATTTCTTCCGTAAGTAGCGGCGACAACGGACTTTTCGTTATGGGACATGTCAACGAAGTTCCCTGCAGAATGATAATCGATACTGGAGCCAACGTAACTATCATTAGGACAGATTTGGCTCGCAAACTTGGTGACAAACTCATCTGGACGCCGCCCTGCATTACCCTCCAAACTGTGACAGGTGATAAGATTAAAGTGCATGGAAAAGTCAAGCTAAACATTGCATTTGGTAATGCCGTTTACCATCATATGGCATATGTCGCTGATATAAATGACGAATTTATTCTTGGATTGGATTTCCTCAAAGAAAACAATTTCAAGTTAGATTTTAAAAATAATGAACTACACTCATGTTCTGAAGACATAACGATTTTTAAGACGAAATATTCAGATATTAAATCAGTCCATCATATAACTGCAAAGAGTGAAACAACATTACCACCAAGAACTGAGACAATAGTTTCCGGAGCTCTTTCAGAAGATAATAATTTTCATTATGGATTGACTGAATATCCAGATTCCGACAATAGCGTTAAAGGAGTACTAGTGGCTTCTTCACTCGTCGATCTTTCACGAAATGTAATCCCGGTAAGAGTTGCTAATCTAAGTAATAAGGTAAAACTTATAAAAGAAGGAGAAGTGCTAGCGACTTGCACTCCAGTGACCTGTATTAACCGAAATTGTCAAGCCACACTATCTGAGCCTCCTGACACTCTAATTGATGAACTCCTTCAGAGAGCAGAGTTAGATGATAAACAGAGGAATGCTGCAAGAAATTTATTATTAGAATTCGGAGATCTCTTTTCCAAGAAATCAGATGATGTTGGGCGAACCAAATTGACGCAGCACCGAATCAATACAGGAAATCATCCACCCATTAAACAACACCCGAGAAGATTGCCATTCGCAAAGCAGGAAGAGGTGGACAATCTTCTGATGGAAATGCAGCAGAATGACATTATTGAGCCATCAGAGAGTCCTTGGGCTTCGCCTATTGTTTTAGTTCGGAAGAAGGATGGTTCTACCCGATTCTGCGTTGACTATCGTCGGTTAAACAACATCACTAAAAAAGATAGTTACCCTCTTCCTAGGATTGACGATACACTTGATGCTTTATCCGGAAAACAATGGTTTTCGACTTTGGATCTCAAGAGTGGTTATTGGCAAGTAGAGATACATCCTGAGGATCGAGAAAAGACTGCATTCACCACAGGACAAGGACTTTGGCAGTTCAAGGTTATGCCATTTGGGCTTTGCAATGCACCTGCAACGTTTGAGCGCCTGATGGAGACAGTATTACGAGGACTTTCCTACGAAGCCTGTTTGGTATATTTGGACGATATCATTATTGTAGGGCGCACATTCGAAGACCATTTAAGAAACATCCGAAAGGTGCTGGAAAAATTAAAAATGGCCAACCTGAAGCTGAATCCTTGCAAATGTAATCTATTCCGACGTGAAGTAAGCTATCTGGGACACATTATCTCTGCTGAAGGTGTAAGAACAGATCCTGAAAAGATCTCCGCAGTTAAGGACTGGAGTCGTCCAAAAGATGTCCACCAATTAAGAAGTTTTCTTGGACTATGCACATATTACAGGAAATTTGTTAAGGGTTTTTCAAGTATTGCCAGACCTCTTCACAAGTTGACAGAAGTTAAACAGAAATTTCTATGGACAGATGAATGTGAGAAAGCTTTTAAACAACTGAAGGAGGCATTGACATCTTCGCCCGTTCTTGCATATCCCCAGCCCGAAAAATTATTCATTTTAGATACGGATGCCAGCAACGAAAATATCGGAGCTGTTTTGTCGCAAGAAATTGATGATAAAGAATATGTCATTGCTTATTGGAGTAAATGTCTATCGAAACCAGAGCGGAATTACTGTACAACCAGGAAGGAATTGCTGGCAATCGTTAAAGCCATAGAACATTTCCACCATTATCTCTATGGAAGAAAGTTCTTGCTCCGAACAGATCACGCATCCTTAACCTGGCTTTTAAATTTTAAAAATCCGGAAGGACAGGTAGCCAGATGGATTCAACGACTCCAGGAGTTTGACTTTGAAATACGTCATCGCAAAGGAATTCTTCATGGAAATGCTGATGCACTATCAAGGAAGCCGTGTAATGAAAGCTGCCGATACTGTTCTAGAGTAGAGAAGAACTATCAGCTGATAAATACTTCGGTACGCCAAGTTACTGTTTCACCTCCATCAAAACCAGACCCATGGAGTGATGAAGGACTTAGGGAAGCCCAAAAAGAAGACCCAGATATAAATCCAATTCTTGAATTGAAAGAATCTTCTAGTATGAGACCAAGTTGGCAGGATATCTCCACCTACAGTCCTGCTACTAAGCAATATTGGGCTCTTTGGGACTCACTCCATATAAGAAATGGTGTCTTATACAGGAAATGGGAGTCCGATGATGGACGTAATTTCAAATGGCAGCTTGTTCTTCCAAAATCAAGAATTTCAGATGTTTTGAAAGAATTGCACAGTAGCTCAACTGGAGGCCACTTCGGAGTAATGAAAACTCTACAGAAAGTTCGAGAACGCTTCTATTGGAGCAAAACGAGACAAGATGTAGAGAAATGGTGCCAATCTTGTGATGACTGTGCGGCACGTAAAGGACCGAAGAAACGTAGCCGAGGAAGGTTGCAGCGGTACAACGTAGGAGCACCTTTTGAGAGGATAGCATTGGACATTTTGGGTCCTTTACCACGATCCTCAAATGGCAACAAATACATACTAGTTGTCATGGACTACTTTACTAAGTGGCCTGAAGCGTTTGCAATCCCCGATCAAGAGGCGACTACAGTAGCCGAGGTTCTAGTGCAACAATGGGTTTCCAGATTCGGCACACCCTTACAAATTCATTCTGATCAAGGGACAAATTTCACCTCTGTTGTGTTTAAAGGAATGTGTCAAATTCTCGGAATAGACAAGACGCAGACCACGCCACTACACCCACAATCGGATGGCATGGTAGAGAGGTTTAACAGAACCATCTTGAATAACCTCTCCCTTATGGTTTCCAGAAATCAGCAAGATTGGGATTTGAAGCTACCGCTGTTTCTTCTTGCATATCGCAGTGCTGTCCATGAGACTACCGGATATACTCCTTCACAGATGCTCTTTGGTCGCGAACTTCGTCTCCCTTGTGATCTTCAGTTTGGTCGTCCACCGGATACATCTTCATCGCCAGAGGAATACCTTCGAGACCTTCAGGCACGTCTTGAAGATGTCCATAACTTCGCTCGAGACCGAATCAACCTGACGACCGAAAGAATGAAGACAAGGTATGACACAAGAGCGACGGGACATGAATTCCAAGAAGGTGACAAAGTTTGGTTGTGGAACCCGATTCGACGTAAAGGACTTTCTCCAAAGTTGCAAGCCAACTGGGAAGGTCCCTACACAGTCCTAAAAAGACTGAACGACGTCGTGGTTCGTATAAGAAAATCATCTGCTTCAAAACCAAAGGTAGTACATTATGATAGATTAGCTCCTTATCGTAATGTAGAGTAAAAATCAGTAGACCATGGTCTGTTTGTAAATAGTATAGATAATTTTAATCTTTTCTATTTTCTTGTATTTTTAGTTGCTTGTGTATGTAATGTGCTCTGTATCCTCTTGAAATGTAAATTCTTTTATATTAAATTTGGCCTCCTATCAGGGGATTGTACTGCCCGGGACGTGCAGTCCTTGAGAGGGGGGCAATGTTACAAATTTGTAAATAATGATTATATTTGTCGTAAAATATCTCAGACAGATCAGAAATTCTCACATTTTGGGCAAAAATTGCGGTATTTAGACGTGTTGTAGTTTAAAAGCGGATTTCCTAATGATTTGGCGACTTGGCGACAGTTGGCGAGATTCTTGGCGACTTGGCGACGGTTGGCGAGATTTTTGGCGACTTGGCGAGAAATCGATACTTTTGGAAACATCCATCACCTAAGCTCTAGGACCAATATTTTTCGAGATAGCCTAGAAGCTTCCAGAACCTTGGCGAAATTGGTAGATTTCTCCGCCAAGTCAGGTATAAATACCGCAGCCCGACATGGAAGAGTCAGTTTTGTGAAGACAGTCAGTGAGTGAAGACGATTAGTTGTGACTGCTAGTTGTTCTCTGTCTGAGGTATTTGAGACCTGTGATTGGAAGCTATTTCTTATCGTATCTGACGAATTGTAGCTGTATAATTGTGATTGTTACAGCGGTAATTTCGTTTATCTAGTGAAGTTTTTTTTTTTTTTTACGAATAAAAGTCTTGTATTCATTAAGTGGTCGCTTTATTCAACTCTCAATCAACACGAACCCGTGGAGCTCGGTACAATATATATATATATGTATATATAATATATATATATATATATATATATATATATATATATATATATATATATATATATATATATATATATATATATATATATATATATATATATATATATATATATATATATATATATATATATATATATATATATATATATATATATATATATATATATATATATATATATAAGAATTTTAAAATCTGCATTCATATAATGTTTGAGAAACATTCTTTTATCTTTGTTTTTTTAATAGTTTGAGTAAACATTCAAGTTATGTAAACAAGATAAAATAATTTTTTTGACATTTCTATGAAAAATATTCTGCTTTATAATTTTTTCAATTTCGTTTTTCTTGAATCTAGGTCTGATTTTGGTAAACTTATTGAGATGCTGATACATGAGATACAAATTTTTTCTAACTGATTTCGATATCAACTATCTAAAACTGATTTATATAATATTTTGTTTGATACTGCATTAAATAAAAAATGATAGTACATCGATGTTAGAAAAATTATAACATAGTCGTAATATTCTATTTTATTTCTTAACTTGCACATCTGCTAGTTGGATAAGTAATATAAGCCCACGAATAATTCTCTGGTGTACAATACATTACACTGAATTACTGCAGCAGAACATCTGTGTTGCAATTTTCTAATTGTATTATTCCGTAATAAAAAACAAACTACAATATCAAATTTTCTAAATGTATCTGTTTTCTGAATTAACTTGCTTAAGACTTAATATGTATGCCTTTTAAAATACCTCGATTATTTGTAAATCAATGAAATTTCATTTTTATTACACCGATAAATCAAAATCAAAATATTGATTTTTTAATAAATGATGGCAGTGTGCTATATTACACATGTGAATTTCAATGCAAGCTATCTTAAAGGGCCAATTGTTATGAAATTTTATCATCTTTTATCATTTTCAATTTCCAAAAAGAACTGATACATTTTTAATTTGTAAAATATTGTACAAATTCCTCATATACTTTTCATTTCTGGAGAATCTTTCATATATTTTCACCCTCACTTAGCACAATTATGAGAATATATATTTTTTAATATTAATCTTTTCTTCTTTTGTGATTACTACATAATTATTTACAATAGAATGATGTGTTGTATTATTGAAAACTCACTGTTTTGCTGTTGAGAAAATATTTGGAAAGGATCAGAATATTTCAGTTTAGCAAATTTACATAACTATTTATGCTAATTTAGTATACAGATGAGCTTTAATTTACTAAGCATTTTTCTCTAAATTCTGTGGCCTATAGTAATTAGATTATCTCCATACTATTAAAGATTTAATTAATTAAATTTTTACAAATGTGGCATTTATTTATGTTTTCTTTTTGTTATTATTATGTATAACTCTAATCAAGCCAAATATAACCCATCGATAATAATTTCTTTTATAAAACCAAATTATTAATTTTTCAGAACTTACAGGTTACATGTTCTTTTCATCAAGAATCTACTGATTAGAAAGCTATTAAATTTTTTATAGTATCAAAAACAATATACAAGATTTTCATTCATCGAATGCAAGATACAATATTGTATACAACTTTATAAAATTATAATATTTTGGAGAATTATTTATTTTTTTAAAGCATTTTTAGTGATATAATTTTAAACAGTTTTAAAATATAATGCTTAAAATATGTTATGTTCTTAAACTAGCATAATATACTTAGTAATTTTCTCTCTAATCTGATGATCTTCAATACATAGATTTACTACAGCATGCTATTAGAAATATAGAAGCAAAAGAAAACGAAACACAAAATTCTCACTTTTTAAGTAAACAATTACTTATTGTTTTTATATACTATTATTAGATCACTTTTATTGACTACTAGAATAGCTTCATACAGATATTAAAATATTTTTGTGATTCTATTAAAGTTAAATTTAATTTCCACTGTCGAACATATTCATTTCAATTTGAATAAAAGTTATGAATATCGTTACATTTTATTGATAAACCCATTTGATTTCCCGTTGTATTTTTTCCCAAGCATTTAATATTTATTTCACGTCACAACAGTTCTTTATCTTCTCTGAGTCGGAAAATTCGTTAGTAAGCCCGCAATATTTCCAACGCCGAAAAAGAAGCACAAAATAAACCAAACCAAAACAAAAATAAAAGCGTACCTTGGAACATAAAAATATTTTTTTCATCTTCAACTCAAGTGTTATCGTAAAGAACAAAAAAAAAGTGAGACGGAAAAATGCAATCTGTCTTGATTGGATATTCGGCTTTTATGGTACTTCTGTGATAAACGAAAATGACCCAGAAAGTTTAAGGCTAACAGTCTTTTCAAAACAAAAAATAAATAAATAAGTGGGTGGAGAAATATTTTATTTATTCTACAGAGACGCTTTTTTGTGTTCCTTTATAGGCAAAGGATCGAGGCTTAAGATGAGTCGAAAAAGATGTTTCTATAAAAAATACAAATAAAAAAAAGACAAAGTTTATACTGAGGTGGGTAAAAGAAAATTTTATGCAACCAATTTCACTGATAACGCT
This sequence comes from Latrodectus hesperus, assembly GCA_037975125.1. NCBI lineage: Eukaryota > Metazoa > Arthropoda > Arachnida > Araneae > Theridiidae > Latrodectus > Latrodectus hesperus. The sequence continues at coordinate 115,910,847 of CM075853.1, forward strand.
GTTGAAACTCGTAAAAAAGGGTCGACTTGCTAGGAATTCAGGTTCCTATTGTTTTTATGAGGCCCCTATTTTTACAACATGCAGATCACCGTTTCTGTTGGAAGCGAACACTAATGGAGAAGAAATATTGCTGCGAAGGTTGTGAATCGGAAATGACCAACGAAGCGGTTTTATAAGGTGATTACAGTCATGAGAAAGTATTGGTATGGCGTACTCCATTTTTAAACTCATTATGGAATATAAGAAGGCTTTATGGATCATATTTTCAGTAATCATGTGCTCCGTAAATCTGGTTCCATATAAAGATTAGGAAAAAAACGGGAGCTGTTCATAAAAATAAGCAATTTATTGCGAATGATAACACGAGATTTAAATCATCATTACGATATCGATTACCTACTCTAGAAATAATCAAAATCAAAAGATACGCTTTACACATTTTATGGAATTTTAATTTTTTTATTTGTAATTTTAAAAGCTTATACTGAGATTACGATTTCTAAAAAGAATTTGGGTTGTTTTTAACAACTTAGAAATTTTAAAAAATAACAATAGCGTTATAAAAAGAAATTCCGATTCAACTCGAATAAAATTTTTTATGTAAAATAGAAAATATATTTAATAGCTGCGCTCTTTTATTAATGATAGTTAAATGGAAAATTTAAATTTCGTAATGTGTTTACTTTTATAACAATAGCAAAAAGATAAAATAGATGGTATTCATGGTGTTCTGTATTTTAAAATTCACCTTAAGGAAATAAATTTGCGTCTGAAGAAGTATAATGGATTATTTAGAAGCAAAATGTAAATAGAAGCATAGAGTTACATTAAAACCTGAATTTTCAAGGAATAAAAAGAAAATGTTGTTTTCCTCACGAAATGTATAAAAATATAAATAAATAATTTTACGAATTTATACGGATCTGTCTCTGTAAACCACTAGAATTAATTTCAAAGCATGAAAATTTTAACATAATATTTGCCTTCTAGTTGTCAATTATAAATCATCAGAGAAGATTTTATGTATTTAGAATAAAAAGCTCTGAAACTTTTTGGGAAAGGAAATTACATGCATACTTCAAGACATATTTTAAAAAAATAGCAGGAATCCTTTTCAGAAAACTGCTTATATCTTAGCATATATAACTGAAGAAAATGCCAACAGCTATAGCCCCAAGTTTACCGACCGATTTGTGAGGGGTTAGCGTTCCTGACTCCCGAGCTGTGGGTCCCAGGTTCGAATCCCGGTTCAGGCATGGATGTTACTTTCTTTTTCTGTTTTCGCTGCGTTTCTCTGTCTTTCCTTCTGTGATGATATATGAATGTGGCCCACTCTATAAATGGGTTTGTGGTGGTATGACGCGGGCAACGTTACTAGCCTCCGTGACTTGGTTCACAGGTGTCTGCTGTGTAACGTCAAATGAGTAGCAGTTTCTGGCCTTGTTGTGGCATAGGGTTCGTCACCCAAGTGCCCACCGTTGGAAAAAAAATAATCACAAGTTTTGTAATAAGTCAATGCTTTTTTCAAAAAAAAGTTGGATAATTTATATTTATTAAAGTTGAGAACCTTTTAAAACACTTTTATATTCACAAAATCTTACTGTCTAAATATTTGTATATTGATTTTAATTATTGTTTTTGAGTAAGGAACTATTTGGATAACAATTTTATTATTCCCTTGCACATGATATTTACTGTAAAAGAAAATATTAAAATATTATGATGTGAGACTGTGGTCTGCAAGAACTCTGCAAATTCTGCAAGAACTGAGCTAGTATTTAAATATTTTGCTAAGATTGTTGATATGATTTATAATGGTACTGCTAATATTGAAATTTAAAGATTGTATAATATATGAAATATTTTCTTTGTTTGCTCTAAATTCAATATACATTTTTAATTTATTAATGTTTTGCAGAACTAAATAATTTTTGGCTCTTAAAATCTATATAAGTCACAAAATTATAACAGCAAAAAATATTTACAGATAAATTATTTATTCAAATTTTTAGAGTATTTATTAAGATATTTATTTAGATATTATCTAAATTTTATACAGAACACGTTTGTTTTTAAACTGTTAAATATTAAAAATACATTTAATTCTTATTCAGTTCTAGTGTTTGCTTACATACAATGAAGTTATTACGCACATTATTAATATTTTACGATATTTAGTCAAGTTCTGGGTATAAATATTTCGTTTTGTTGCTTAAAAATATTATTTTTTAGAAACTTTATTGAAACTAAATATATTGCTTCAGAAATGTACGTTTCGCTTTCGATACAAATACACACACTCACACACACAGCTAACTTGAATTTCGGAATTTATTTATAAATAATTTGACAAAAGAGCTTGAAGAATACCCAACGTTAAGTAAGTGAACGCACTAAATAATTAAAAGACTCTTAATAATATATGCCTATTTCGAGAAATTTTGAAACTATTTTTAAGCCATTAATATTACAAGAAAATTTTTATTATGATATGAATTGTTAATTATGATATGAAAATCAAAATATTTTCATATCATAATATATTAACTCATGAAAAAAAATTAAAAAGGTAGGAAGCAATTGCGTAGCAAAATACAAATATATTTTGTGAAACTATATATATATATATATATATATATATATATATATATATATATATATATATATATATATATATATATATATATATATATATATATATATATAATAACATTTATTGAGAAATGAATTTATATATTTGACAAAATGTTTTATTAAAATTTCAATACGATAAAATGAGTAAATCTCATATGTAGTAAAATTCTTTTTATATGTTAAGGTAAATTTATTATTGTGAAAATATATTGTTCAGTATATCAGACTAAAAAAGGTGTTCCAAGATTCTTCTCCCATGTTTGACTTCTCGTATATGAATTTATTTTTGGATGAATCTAAAATTCTGCATTCTTTCCTTGTATTCTTTTGAATGGATGTGTTTCCTCGCTTCACAATATACGACAGAATGGGACATGTAACATTGCGAAAGAGGATTCGGAATATTTTTAGGGAGAAAAGACCTATACACACAACTTATTCAGACGCGGGTTGAAAAGCTGAGTGCGAGGTATAAGCGTAAATCTGTAATCAAAGAAATCCCTTCTTCCTCTTCCCCCTTTAAAGTGGCTGTCGTGTGCGGTTGGATTGAACCTAGATATGAGATACTGGAAAGATATTGGGGAAATGTGTTTGCTCGGTTTTTTCAATCTATTTTGAGGATTGCGGTATGGGTTGTAGAAGTGAATCTTTGATACATATAGGTAGGATTGATTTTAAATCCTGGATGAAGGATAGGCTTTGATCTACAAAATAAATGCTTACAATTGCTTCATAGTTTGAAATCTCTTTTAAAGAACAGCTGAAGTAAAAATGGTGTCAATTTTAAATTAGTAAATCATATTAAAGTAATTAATATTCTGTTTATGTTCTATTTGTAAACATTCTCAAATGGTTACAAAACACAATGCCATTACCAAATTATGATTTGCACGTAGGTCATTGCATGGCTTCGAGTAAAAAATAAGTTCTATAATGAAGAGGAAATACTGTAAAAATATTCATTTAAATTGTATAAAGGTATCAATTAGTAAGTAATGATTGTGAATTTCATTAAATATTTCAAATAATAAATAATATATTTAACTTCTCTACTATTAGTTTTATTTTTTATGTTTAAAGTTTTACGAAGATATTAAATAAATAGTATTTTCGCTTCTCTCAAATACAGATTTTTAAGCTAGAGATTTTGAGCAAAAACATCAAAGTTATTGTTACATCATCAATGTACGTTTTATAAGACGGTATTTTATAAATAGTGAAGCATATTTAAGTATTTAAATGGAAAGTAACTTTTAAGCATTCATTCAATTAGATATATGCAATCGCTAACTTGAAATGGAATCCAAAACCCATACTTCATTTTACGACAACAGATGCCATATTGAGCCTAGAACATCTTACATTTAACAAGATGGTATTCTTATTGGTTCGTGGTGATCCCATGCATTATAAATTAATACAAAATATTAAGGCTTCATTCGAAAAGATTAATCAAACCTCAGAGAACTGAATAGAAAATTGAAATATTATCTTCTTATCAAACTGTAACAGGAAAAATTATTAGAAAATTATAAACTGATCAACACTGAACATACTAGCTATATACATTCAAGTTAAGATAATCGTTTTGATTTTGCAGATAAAAATTTAATAATTTTGAAAGAACTTTCTTGAAATTGCCTAGTTGTAAGTAGTTTGATATTATTGAAAAATGGCTTTAGAGTGCATTGTTAGGCAAATACAAGTGTATTCCGATTCTATTGTTCATATATGTTTGCATTTAAATAAGGAACCTGAACATATATTAGAACGAATCAATTCCATATACAGAAGTTACTATATTAATAAATTATATTAGAAATGTTCACATATTAAAGCATGCTCAAAGCAATTCGTTAGGGAAAATGTAAACTAATTTTACAATTCAAGATTTAATTCTTATTTATTGACAATTATATCACATAAAAATCTAGTTATATCAAACTAAATTGTTGTATGAGATGTTAAATTCATGTCAATTACATTAATAAATCCGGCTATCTTTCAAAGTTATGCTCAATATATTTTTAAATTGACTTAAAGTAATGATGGTATTTATCCAAATAAAAGATACATATTGTTTTCAGCAGGGGATATAATTATTCTCGTTTGATGTTTTGATGCCGAATATAATTGCTTCTGTTTGTTTACCAATGAAACTAAAGTCATGTTAATTTAATTGAGAATGTTTCATTTCTTTCGATTCGAACACTTTAACAATAAGATCTAAGTATTCCAAAAACTATATGAATTGAAAATAAGATTGAAGCTTTTCATAAGTTAAAGTTTCAGCCTCTTAGAAGCAAAAATAGTGAAATTCTTCTAAATGCTTTTTTAAAATCACAGTAATAAGTTTGTAATCAACCGTGTTCTTAAAACAGAAGACTCAAACCAAGACAATACTGAACTGCCTTTGAGCGTAAACTCGTTAACTTTAAAACTTAATTACAATCGTATTTCCAGTTTATTAGCTAATAAATGCATTTATATTTATGCTTGTTTTAAAATGATTGATTAACCTTATTATGGGTTTAATTGCAAGTAACCTTCTCAAGTGAAGAAATAGTTAAGTGAATTTAAAAAATGCGGTAATATTTATTGACATAATATTGTACATGAGTAGTAAGTGCTCAGAGAAAATTGCTAAATGTGGTACATGTATCAAATATGCTTATATATCTGAAGACTATTCAGTTTCGAAAGAACAAAAACATGTTTTGAGGAATTCCCACAAGTTAATCACCTTAAACATTTTACCGTGAAAATAATTTTACAGACAGAAAATATTTTAATTTCATGTATGACTTTCAGTTTCAATGGCGAGACCATTTTTAAAAAAAAATATTTAAATTTTGGTATTAATAGATATCTTTTATTTGAGTAATATTAATCAATGACTTTATGCTATTTTCCCTTTGAACTATAAACTGATGTGATTTAAAATACAAAATATATCTAAATAATACCAAAATGTGAAAGTATGTTTTTTAAAGTTTAGTGCTTACATCTGACTTATAATAGATTTACTTTGTTTTTGTAATAATATGTGTGTGTAAAATTTATTTTAAATTTACATGTATATTATCTTAATTTACATCCATTTTAATTCTTGTTTAATAGAAATTTATACAGGATTTTAATTCAAGAATCATGTTTCATTGACATAAAATGAAATATCTGTAATTATTTTTATGTTATATAAATTATTATTAAGCAAATAACTTTGATATATTTTGTGTATATAAATTGTTATTAAGCAAATAAATTTGATATATTTTGATAAAAAGTTAAATTTAATGAAACAGTAAATTATATAAGTTAAAAAAATTTGTAGAATATAAGGCTTTTTATAGTAATTTTCATACTTATTTTAATTAACTTATTAACAATAGAGCATCCGAGATTTCGCTTACCTTTAAAGATCCGCCAATGTAGATTCTAAGCCGTTAAGTAAAATTAATAAAATGATTGTAATAATAAAATAATTGCCGGACTAATGATCAGAAAAATCGTTTAATATTATTTCATGTAATTTTTATATATTATGAACCTTTGTAACATAAAAAATCTATAACAAAACTAATTAACTGATAATGTAAAATGAAATAAAACAATAATATTAATAAATACTGAAAATTCATGATACAGTCCACTTAGAGACACTATCGTTGCCACTGTAATAATTATAATTTACGGGCAAAATCGTAATGTACATTAAGCAAAATCGTAATTTTTATGAGAATACAAGCTTTTTTAATAATTATTTATCATTTTTATAAATAATGTGTTGTGCATACTTCATTTGTAATGAATGCAATTATTAATTTATAACGAAGTAACTCATTCGATTCATTCTTAGAAATTTCTCTTAAAAAGTTAATATTTTCATCAGGACAGCCCTTTTCTACGAGACATGGTTTCATTGTTTTTGTTCTGGACATGTTAGAAAATAAAATGAAATTTTCATGAGCAGGAAAGCAAATGCTATAAAACAAAACACTTAGACACAACAATTTTAGTCTAATTCATTTCCGCCGTGAGCTAAATAACTCTGTATTCAAGGTCAAACCAATGCACAACCGTATTTTGGGAAGTTTCTTTTACTGATAATATACACTTAATGAACGACAACAGTTTATAATGTTAAATTTTCTTGGTGTCGAAACGACACCAGTTGATGTTCTAGGTACATTTTAACGTAAAATCTCTCCAGACTAACTAAAAACCCCAAAAGCTTTTCTAAATAATCTCCATTAAAATGATTCACACACATTTTAAAAATCACAAAACATTTTCAAATTCAAAATTGAATTTTTAAAAATGAGGAAAAGAAAATAAACTAAACAGGTGCTGGTGTCCCATCGATATCGATGGACATTCAAGTGTTAAAGCTTAAAACCATTTTCTTGAGCATTTTATGTACTGCTAGGAGTAACATATTCCTCTAAATTTCCAATTATATTTAGAAAACACAAGCTGATGTAACGTGATATTTCAAATACAAATATTATTCCAAATCTATTGCTAATACTTAGAGAAGTTTGGAAGTGAAATTCTCACTGCAGAGTTAGACATATTCGTAGATGTTTTTAGGTTAGAATATTCATGAAATATAGTGTTAAAATTTAGTTTGAAGTCATTTGAACAGTTTTATTAATGAAATCCCTTTGTTCAATTTAAACATTTTTATGCTTATTGCTTTCATCCAAAAATGATGGGTAGTGTAAATATCCTTACATAAATGAAATGCTTTAAATTTTTATATAGTCAGAGCTTTAAATAAATTCTACTTGTTGAGTAATACATTTTCTGCTTAAGGTACTGAAAAAAATGATGTTTGTATTTAATTTTCTTTTGCTTCAACAAGTACCGAAAGAAACGATAATTCAACTCAGCTGGATACGTGCCAACGCTGGAACTCAGGGCAATAAGCTTGCAGATCAAAAAGCAAAAAAGGCAGCAAAGAATACTAATGCCCAAGTACGTACTTTGTCACACCCAAAGTCTACTCTACAAATAAAGCTGAAGAAACATTTATGGCAAAAGCAATGGTACACTGTGGAATGGGACCGATTCCTCGAACAAATAATCCCTACAGATTCAAACAGTAATATCCAAACAAATCCATGCATCAATTACATGATAATAAACCATGGTCCTTTCTCTACTTGTTGTTGTTGTTGCGTCCAATCCTTCAGGATCTAGCGGCAGCTAGATCAAATCCATGATTCCATGCACCCCAGCAAAGTCAAGCACCAGGAGAGGGCTGTTTCCCTATTTGCTTCAATGGAGTTAAAAATTCCAAATCAAACATGTACGTTTTTGGTATTGATGGGGTATACTTGACCACTATCTGCTGAGTTGCTCCTTCAAGAAACATCTATAATTAAAGAAACCTGCTAATATGCAATGCATAGTTTTTCTAAAATTTTGCCTTTCTTCTCGGAAAAAGAATTACTGACATTATGAAACTGCTCACTGTTCATGGATTGGATATTTGTCTGCAGAAGAGACAACCTGCGACAAATTTGGAAACTACAAGCTCATCGGATTCGGACTTCACATAAGAAACTTATTAACTTATAAACAATGCTGAACAATTTCAATATTATATATTAAATTTTATATGCAACATTTCTTTTCTCATCTTCTCACTTATGATTCTATATCAGTGTTACATGTCGTTAACGATATTCTCACTTAAATTTTAAATAGTATTCCACTTCTTTCAAATAGTCTATATATGTAAGTATTATAACCAAGTGTAACATTCTTTAAAATTTTCAACTGTGTATTAATACATGAAAGTTTTGGATTTTTTTTGATAGATAACTTGCACAAAAAATGCTGTATTTTAATTTCCACACATGTGTAAGGTGGATGTATAAGCATCGTAAATTTTGTAAATATTTTTTTTTAGTAAATATTAGGGATGGAAGGGCACCAAGTCAATAACCAGTAGTTACAGTACGGAGTCCCTTTTTACCACTAAATGGTAAATATATTATGCTTTAATAAATATTCCACTTATTTCATGATATTTATTAAAATGTAGTAGAGAATATAAATTCTGAACGTATATCATATTTGTTGAGCAGTAGAATACGCAGAATATTTCATAGTTCATGGGCAGAATATTCTATGATATTGCTCATACCTGCCTTGCTACTATAACTTAGAATCCCCAGTAAAACGAGATCAATTAAAATGTTCCCATTTCTGAAATGATAAAGTAAAGCACTCCAATATTCCCTGGGAAATGATAAGAATTACTTTGCTACTGAGGCCTATATTACCTAGCATTGATATGACTATAGATAAACAAGAAAACTCATGGAATTTTAATTGGTTGATGCCAACGAAAGTTACATACTCTAACGTGCAGTAAGCATACACAAATATAATCATAAGCAACAATTCAATTCTATTGATGGCAACATAGATAAATCTGTTAATCTGTTGTTCGTTAATACGAAATATTAATAGTACTATTAAAATAAATCAAACTGAAATATATTATTCAAAGTTGGTTTGTGTGTGTGTGTGTGCCAACATCTTATTACAAGTTGACGAATAATAATTACCAAACAAATAAAAAGATATACATTTATATTTAAGAAGCATTTATAAAATTCCTTAAAAAATATTTACTTTTTGGTACTATTTAAAACAATGATTAATAAATATGAGTATTAGTATGATAAAATTACTTTTGTAATCCATAATCCATCTATATTTCTAAAAGTAATCGAGAAGTAATTAGCTTTTCACACTCTTAATTTAATTGAGAATTTGTAGAAGATTATTGTAAAATATACTTATGACTCATTAATATAGGCTAAAAATTATAATATATATTTGAGACCAGCTAATGTATAATTATCTTATTTTATTAAATAAATTTCAGACTTGTAATCATATGATATGTTTTCCGAAGAAATTGGTTGCGCAGGTTAAATAAAAACGGAATTTTGAAAATAGACAATATATTTTTGCAAGAAAAAACATTAATTTAATAATACTTATTATTCGAAAAAATGTTAAATTAATATAAACTTCTTACAAAATCTTAAATTTATTTATTTTTCTTTTTAAAAGTTATTTCAATAAATTTATAAGAAATTTCAAGACATGGAGGACTTTTATAAAAAAAAGGATATGAAATGAACATCTTATCTTTTTTCCCCAAACTTTAGAAATCGAAGCCAAACTAAATTGCATTTAAGAAATAACCTCAATAATTACTCCAATAAATACGTATTAAAATTAATTTGTTTCATGCCATTTCCGCAATTTGTTTCTGGGGGAAAAACATTTAATTCTATTTCCTCTATAATAACTGCAAATCCTCAAGAAGTATGAAAGAAAAGTCTCCGATCATTTAGGTCGACAATTAAGTCTAAGTTACGGACAACTTCCTTTCTATCATTTTCCCACCCAGCTATTCTAGAGGGCAAAAAGGAAAAAAAAAAAAGAGACGTGATACTGGATGACAGCAAGAAAAGGGATGGTCTCAAGGCAGAAATTAAAATAAAAGAAGGTTCTTTAGTGGCAAGCTACTAAACCAAAAGTCTGATGTTGAATTTTTCTCCTAATCCTCCCTATCAATTTCGAGTTTTTTTTCTCTCTCTTGTCTTCCTCTATTCGATTGTTTCTCTTTTAGTTATATTATCTCTTTGTTATGTTCTGTGGTTAGTTGCCAATGTATATTTTTTTGTTACTTTCTTAGCAAATGAAGCTTTCGGAAAGCCGTTTTCTTTCCAGAGATTTTCTTTCGATTACATCGGAAGAGAATTGAATATTCTTTAGTGTAATGAGAAGCTCGGTTGTGTTGTCGTTTCATACATTATTTATATATTTTCTGACTTTCTGAAGTTGTTATTCCAGATATGCTTTGTTGGAACTCACAAACTTACATTCAAAAAAGAAATTTTGATAAATAAATCAAATTATTCATATGTGTATTCTTTGCAAAACACAAAACATGTTTTATTTTCTAAGTACAATAAATTAATTAAGAATTTACTAAAAACAGTATAAATTTGAAAATGTTGCAAGAAATTACTTTTATTGTAATACTGAAGGAAATAATTTTTGAATTTCTTAAACATACGCAATAATTATTTGTTATCTTCCAATAATATCAACAATATTGTGTATTTTAAGTTTAGCTTATCGTTTTACATTTTTTTAGATTCAATTTCTTTATATAAACTTTAAATACGATATGTTTATTTAAGTTACTTTAAATAATAAGTTACTTAAATGCATAAATAACATACTAGCAAAGAATGAAGTAAAAACAGAAATTTCAAATTTCAAAATCTAGTAACAACTAGTGGGAGAGCAAACACTTTGTTTTATTCAGGGCGTGTTTTATGATCTACATACCAAAGAAAACAGTAAGTTACATGTGAAAACAATGAGTCTTATTTATATTTATGGTATGAGATAAAAGTCTCAAGTTATTATGTACTACAAACGCTGAGTATATTATTCTCTTATACGTTTTCAGTAGTAGCTTATATCAATTTGGTTAGAAATGTCATCTACGTTTGAACGCAATTAGAAAAACAAACTTATATAACAGACAATAAAATATTCATAATCATATTTAATACTTATAACTGAATATAAGTAAAAAGAAGAACTCAATTTTTCATTAGTTGTTTTAAACTAATGAAAAATCAAATTCTTCTTTTTTCAGTAACATATTAATTAGTTTTAAGAAATACTTCCAAGACAAAAACTATTCATTGAGGAAATCAAGAAATTAAATTTAACAATCATAAATAGTGTTGATTTTCCTTTAAAATATGAAAGTAATGTGTATTTTAAATACCAAGTTTACTATGATCTAAATTTTTTGTATTTAGTATTGACTCACATTTATTGAATCTTGGTTTTCATGTTTGTATGTATTTTTATTTTTAAATTTATTAACATTTTACTAAAAAACTCGTGAGAGAAATTGTAGAATTTGAAAGCATGAGTATGAAATCGAAAATCAGAAACGTATATATAATGTAAGTTCTACCAAAATATTACTTTGTAGACAGTGAGATTTTCTCAGTTAATAAATAATTCATGTTTTAAAACATTTTTTAGTGAAAAATTTCGGATTCAATGAAAAGAGTATTAAAATTTAACATTCATAAAATAAGCATTAATTTTCAATGTAATATATATTATATTGCATTATAAATTTAATTGGCACACATATGTTTACAAATTATAAATAATTTATGTTTAGATATACATTGTTAGTATTTCAATTTTTATTTATGCTTCATAAATAAATATTAGTTTCCAATACAAAATAAAATTTTGAATATTAATATTTATTTTATGAAAGTATAACAAAAATCAAATACTTATAAAAATATATTTATTACAAATTCGCTTTAAATTTATATGGCTTTAAAATTGAGATTAAAGATAAAATATACTTATAGTAAATTAAATATTTGTTTGAGATAGCAATATAAAATAGAACTGAAGTTAAATATTTGTTTAAGACAGGTACTTATAATTTAAAACACAAAGTTGTAATATTATTTTAGTGAATGCAAATTTATTTACTTACGGATAAATATTTTTATGACTTTATACATGATTTAAGCACACTTTTCATTAAAATATTCTAAGTCAGTAATAATTTCAGTTTTTAACCAATGCTTTACTTAATTAAATAATGATTTTTTTCTTTTCTGTGCTTTTAATAAACCTTCAGAATTGATCTAATTTAAGCAGTTGAATAAAAAGCACCAGTAGAAACTTAATATCATGTAGCAAAAAATATATAAATTTAGTGAATATCATTTTAAATATTTGCCGTTAATATATCTAGGAAATTTTATATATTTTAAAGATATAATCAGGCATTTTAATAACTTTATAAATGTTTTCATTTAGTTCAGTAACTGAAACTCACAATTTAATTAGCAATCAGTGCAGGGCCTATTATTTTTTGAATTACAACATTTAAATAACTTTTCTTTATTTAATAACCTTTGTTTATTTACTTACTACTTTTGTTTATTTACTTAAAATTTATATAAGTAAATCTATTTAGCATTAAAAGTAATTTTTCTGTGGCTCATTATATGTCAGAAATAAATGGTTTTAAAATTTATGAACTTTTGAAGTCTGGAATTTGGAAAATTTAATATTTATTGAGCTATAACTTTTTATTGAAAACATAAAAGTCTTTAATTTGATTTTGATAATGAATTGTATTAGAATTTATAAAAATAAAAATTGGTTTCCAAAATGATTATTCCTCAACTTTATTTTGCTACTAAACAAAGAATTTTCTAAGTTCATATAGAAATTTTATATTCCTTACAATATAAAAAGCGAGAGAAAAAATATTCATATAATAATGTAGTTCATTTTTGTGTACAAAAATCTCATACCTTTTTCAAATCATTATATTTTATTATATTAATTTTATGTTTTTCAAGGTATGAAATGCGTTTCATACAATAGTATAATCTAATTATTGAATAAAGCACTAGTTTCAATTGAAACAATTTTGCTTGGCTTAAAATAAAGGACTCTTAAAGCCCTCGATGAAGCAATCATTAAAATATCAAAAAATTTACTCAATATTATTTTCCTCATAAGTACTAAAGCTTGAAATTTAATAATAAAGTATATTATCAGAAAAGATATGGAATTATTTTCAATTATTTAGAATAGTATTCTGCATAACTTCTTGCCGAATGAAAAGAAATAATAGAATACAAAATATAAGAATTAATTGATTTCTTATGCAGTTTGGGCATCTAAAATATACTGTATTTCATTCATTCAAGAACGAGATATATATATATATATATATATATATATATATATATATATATATATATATATATATATATATATATATATATATTTGCAAATATTAAAGTAATCATTTATGTAAATAAATTATTATATTATGCATACATCGAATTTTTTCTGAGGTTGAAAATCGAAGGACTGCATGAAATGGAAGGAATCTTATACCTGGGAACTGCTCGCAAGATAACTTAAAATACCAGATATGCTTCATTTGCAATGTTTGATAAAAAATGTGTCCTTAATTGAAACTATGGACAATGCTTTCTTGAACCCAATTAAAAGCACTCTGGAATTACTTTGGCAACTATAAGCACCATTACGGATATTGGCTTACTTCTTGTACGGTGACATGAATTTTTTTCCTTTCAAAATTGTCCTCTATGCTTAACCATAATTAGTAAATAAAAATATTTATATCATCGGATGTCCTTCTTTGTATATTCTAACATAGTATTTGGTTTATAAATATAATCAAATTAACTTTTTCTACTTTCGAAAAGTATTATTTTTCCCACAGAAATATGCGTTTTTTTGTTTTGCAAGACGTCACTAATTAATAAGACATTGAGATGTTGCTGAAAGACCCCTGAATTCTCAAGTTTGGCAAATTCGTAATTGAAAGTAACTTTCATGCACTGACTGTGCATTTATATTTCGTTCTACACCGCATTCAAATTGTTTTAGCTGTATTATGCCTGGAACGTTATGCCATGATGCTAATCATGTTTTTGAACAAAGCTACATAACTTTAAATATGTTTTAAAATAGTAAACATTCTTATTTTTCCAAATTACAGTATTTATTTTCCAAACCCGTTTATCATTGAAAGCACCAGCCCATTATTTAAAATATAAAAATAAACATCCACGAATATTGTTTTTATTATAAGCACACACTTACAATTAAAATTAAAAACCATATCAAAAAAAGTAAAAAAAAAAAATCAATTACTAAGCACATTGCATAGTTTCTCACCAAATGGAAAGAAACGTTTGAATTCGAAATGTAGGCACGCATTGATTTCTTTAATCATTACTATAGAGTTAATTAACAGCTGGGCTTGTTTTAAATGGAAATTCGATAAGCGCGGTAAAAAGGAAAAACTTCCTGCCTGCCTCTGTGCTCAACAATATAAAAGGGGAGAAGACAATGTGCTTGGAAAGAACAAAAAAAGAATAAACTCTCGTAGATGAAAACTATTAACCACAAAAACAGCACATACTTCAGAGAATTGATGATGAAGGCGAAAGTAGGGAGAAAATTTGAATATCGAATCCTTTTATTTGTAAGATTTATTCGGTTAATGCATTTGAGACGTAAGAAACATTAATGTAATTAATGTTCGATAAGCCTTCAAAGAAAAAGAGTTCGGAAACAAATTTTATTGGACACATTTGCTTTTCGTTTCCGCGTTTTTATTAAGTTCATCATTTTGGTAAATGCTTGTTTTTATTTTAATGTAGGGCCCTGACCTCAAATTATATGTATGTTCCAGGAAATAAAATACAAACAAAAAGTTTTTTTCATTATTCTCATCATTGCAGAAATAAAGAATTTAAAGTTTTTTTTTTTAATATTTTTTATTGAAATTTAACGAAAACTGTTAGTTACATTTACAATTCACTGTATTCTGTATTTCTTTAAATGCTTTTTAATAATATATTATAATTTGAATGAATATATGTATGTTCTATTTATTTTTTTAACATCATTTTTGGATTATGTTAAGCATGACTCGATTAAATATCTTTTAGTTTTCAAGTTTTTATTAAAAATGAGTGATAATGTTGTTCATTGTCAATATATATTTACTTCATTTTACCTCTCTACAATGACTAGATTTCTTTATTTACTTATATTCCCTGATTTCTTTATATGCTTTTAATAATATACTTCTAATTCATATCAATGTATTTATGTTCCTTTAAATTTTGTTACCTTGAGTTTGGATTATTGTAAGCACGACTCATTAAAAAAATATCTCTTAGTTTCAAATTTTTATTAAAAATTAGTGATCACTTAGTTTATTGTCAACATATTTTTACAATATTTTAAATTTCAACAGTGACTTTTCTATAGATAAATTCAAATATGTTTTTTAAAATATTTAAATTATTTTTAAAATTTAAATTTAAGGAAATATTTTAAATTTTAATTATTTAATTTTAAGAGGTAATCTTTAAATACGTTTTACAAATTAATAAAGGTAATAATAAAAATGAGTTAAAAGCATATAAAATGTTAAAGAAAACTCATTTCAGTTTTATTCGAGATCAATGTAAAGAATTGAATCTGTATGAATTTTCATTCTGCCATAATTTCAACATTGTTAATAAGTAATGGATATTGAAACAAGCTTGTCTGGTTACAATTTCAGAAAAATATTCTCTGTGAATTTATTAAAGTTACGTGTTTTTTTTCTTTGAACTTTTCACTTCTTAATTTCTCGTTTTTAATAATTTACTATATGGTTCATTGTAAAAATCTCAAGTTTTAATTTAATCTGAAGAATAGACATTAATTTTTTTTAATTATTGAGTGTCATTGGTAAATCTAAATCTTGGTAATACTATTAAAGAAAATTTGAGAACAGCATATAATTGTAATGATTATACTCTGTTTATGAATTTAGAATTCAAACTCATTATGATGTAAAAGTTGTCTTTTGTGACTGCAACATTTAAAATTTATGATATGTTTTGCGAAATTGCCTGACTTTAAATTAGAAAGTTTTACCATAGGGAGTTGGTGAGATTGTCATAATATTTGACGTTCTATCGTTCAAATCTACTCCCTATACAGTATGAGAATATGTATATAGTGAACAGTTAATGGGCATAATTTTTCTGTATTATATATTGATGTGATACGACGATATATTTTTTATATTGAATATAAGAATAATGATTTTATTACTTTGCTATAAGTTGACCTCAGACGTATATTGCATATCCTTAGAAACTATTTTACCATTTATGCATTTTCGAGATTAAAATTACACTTTATGCTATGTAAAACAATGTCAGGTATCATAAAGTAAATAGATATTTCATTCAGAATTTTAAGTAATATTTACGCTATAACCTTGAATATAAATTAAAACAAACTTTTTTGAATTTTAGTTTGGATTGTTCGTGGACTGTGAGATAGAATGTGAAGAAAACAACAATGTATCAAAAACAAATTATGCTAAAACCACTGTTAATAGCTGGATAATTGCCCAGGATAAATTATTAAAAACTATAGATGAAAATAAAATGATAGGCCTGATATTAATCATTGTAATACCCCGAAAATTTTTACCAGAAATGATGAGCAGAATAATTCAATGTAGAAGTAAAATATTAACAATTCATCAATTTTTAATATTTTCTGGAAAATTTTATTTTTTAATTGATGCGGTGTTAAATTACATTTCTCATCAAGCGTTTAAAATAGCCTAACTAATGAAGATTGTTTTAAGCAATTTGAAAATTCCTTTAATCTTTGACTTCCTATAAAAATTATCATTGATATTAAAACTTGTTTGAAAGGTAAAATTGAAGAAAATTTGAAAACAATATTACAGAAATCGAAAACACATTATCATTTTGTTGTTCCACAAAGGCTGGAATCGTGAAGAGAGACTTTCCATTCCAAAGATGATCCAATAGTTAAGCCGCAGTAACAATTAGTAAAATTTAAGTTAGTAATTAATAATAAAAGTTTCTAAAAGTAAATGGTTAATAATAAATATTTTAATAGTTATATAATAATGATACATATTTTATGATATATTCAATCTCCTACACATCTATCACTGTTGTAATGGCTAAAAGAATGCTGCCTAACAACAGAATAATAAGAAATATTTTTCGAAACTCAATATATTCTTCAGGACAGACATCGTTTCGCAATATAAAAAATAATATTTGAAAATATATGAATCATTTAATTAATAATATATTAATAAATAACATTTATTATTCTAAGTAGGTGCTATTTGAGTGTTATAAAAAGACACAATTTAGGATATTCAAGCTCAAGTCATAAGAATAGCAGTATAAAAATAAATATTTTATGAAACATAATTCTTCAATACAAACACTATTTCATAACAAAAAATGACATTTTAAATTATACAATTATATTTTTTTTAAAAATTAATAGCATAAAAACAGAAAGTGATATTTTTTCTATATACATATCATTTCAATTTTATTAAAAGGTACAATTTAAAACATTCAAGCTTATATTTTAAGAATAATAGAATATCGTATGAAGGGTAATGAATTCTTCAACATAACTGTTGATTCACAATAAAAAATGACATTTTCGAACATAAAAGCACATTCTTTTAAAATTAAAAGTATAATAATAAATGTCTTTGGAAAAGATAGTTATTTTTCTCAATGGATGTTATTTTAATTACAAAAAAGTGACATTTATGGAACATACTGGTATATTTTTTTCAACATTTTTCCATTATATTCTTTGACAGAAATACCATTATCATAATAGAAAAGATTGTAGAATATTGTACAATACACACAAACTCCTATTTTAAAGAAACAATGGAACAATAATAAATTTCTCATGAAACGCAATACATTCTTCGACACAGCTAGCTACCATTGTCGTGATAGAAAACGGAATGATTAATTTTGGTTTAACATTGAAATTACATTTCAAATTTTCCACACTTCTGCATTTCAGTGGAACAATCCTGCCAGAGTCTTAGCGATTTCTCGGAATCATAAATATTTTCTCTCACACGTTCCGACACATTTCCATTGAGGTTTCTTCCCTTTAATCACAATGACCGATAAAGTAATTTGCATGATTCGCTGAGACACCAAATTTCGGATCGATATCCCGTTGTCTTGCTAAAGTGGGCGTCGGTTGGGGCCCCTAATTAACACAGAGTGCGGTAATCGATGGGGGTAATATAGAGAAGGGGGCCACCAGACGCCGTCATTCGTCCTTATATTGAGACGGATGGACAGTGCAGAACTTGCGATTCCAAGGCGATTCATTTCGATCCTGCGTCTCAAGCACAATACATAATTAAGGATTCTTTTCCCCCACTTCGCACAGGACTACAGCGTGAAATTGTTAGAAGTTCCAAGAAAAGCTCGGCTAAAATGAAACTTGCATTTTGTTTGAGTCTCATTCTGAGCTTTAATTTTTAAATTTGTTGCTTACAATCAGCGAATTGTAAAATGCTTCAACTGGATGAAACTGGTGTAATATCAAAAATGATTGATTACAGTTAACAAAATTTATTTCATACAGTTTAAATTTATTTTAGTATCAAAGAATGATAATTAAATAAATAGAAATAAATAACAGAAAAATATGTTGATAAAAGGCGTTACAATGTATTGATGTTTTTGTTGTTCAATTTTTAGAAATTAATAACGAAACGATAATTAATTTTGCAAATAATTATTCGCAAAACTAATGGAAAAATTCTTAATTGGAAATTATATAAGTAAATTCTTTAGAATTTCATACCAATCATTTTTTACTATTTTAGAGATTTACGATTTGGTAAATAGTAAATCTCTTTTCTTACAAATATCACTACATATATTTTTAACAAATATAATAATACATACTATTTTTAACTGTGTATGAAAAGAAATAACTGAAAGGACATACTTGATTTTTAAAAAGCTCTTGATATTTTATGATGAAGTAGTATTTAAGAAAAGGAGAAATATTCATATTTTAGTTGTAATGTTAATAAATTTGATTTTTTTCTTACTGTGTCAAGAGCAATACTGTGAAATATACTGCATAATATTGAAATCGTTTAAATTAAAACAAATATAAGTTTTTGTAGTAAAATGAATTTTGACATATATATATATATATGTTATATATATATATATATATATATATATATATATATATATATATATATATATATATATATATATATATATATATATATATATATACTAAGTATTCACTGTCAAGATTTATTACGTTTTTCGTATAAAACGCTAAAAAAAGTATTGTGTTAGCATTATTTTCGACTGTATAATGCAGTTATTTCGTAATATAAAATAATTAACATAAAATTTCAAAAATTTAGGTGTAATAAAACTTTTAATGTTTAATTTATTAATTTAAATTTTTAAAATTTTACCTTAACTGGATTTATTACCAAGAAAAGATTTAATAATTTTTTCTTAATGAATAAACTTAATAAAAAGGAATTCAGATGTGCGACCTTTTTGAATAAAAAGTGTTGAAATATTAACTTTGAAAATTAATTATTCGTAATGAAATTTAGGAGAAAATAATAATGTCTTTAAAATTTCAAAAAGTAAAAAAAATTAATTAATTAAAACTTTTGTCGGGAAGAATATTATAAAAAGTAAACGTGAAAACTTTGCTTATTGAGATCTTACAGTGTTTCGCAGTTCAATATACATTTCTCTTAAATGCTTAGTTACAGAATCGTAGAAGAAATGTAGTCAATATAGAAATGTGCAAAATATAGTGATGTGCACGAAAAATTGCAACATCAGATAAGAATAATCCGTTCAATATCAAAATCTAGTGACAGTAAAAAGTTAACATTCCAGTGCATTTGGATGATGCTACAAGTACAAGCAACATCTGAAGCACAGCAGAAAAAAAATACTTGTGCAACAAATTTCTAATTCGGAAATCATTTTGTAAAGTCGGAGTTTTTTTTCATAATTTCATGATTTGCTTAAATTAATAATAAGAAATTATTACCATCTAGTGTCAGAATTTATCAAATTCCGGAAGGACCACTGCTTAATGAGAGTGTGGATTACCGTTGTTTGATAATGGTGCCAACTGGTCGAAACCCAACCACTCCAATATGGATATGGAATTAATGGCTTGCTTGTTTAGCAAAATCTTAACAATCTCTGCAACAATTAATGCTTGAGAAGAAGAATATACTGAAAAATTGTATTACCACACCACGCACATTTAGTGAGAAAATGAACTTGCTAACGCATATTATGCATCCTCTTGCACAGAGTAACAGCCCGAAATTATTAGTAGAGCAACCTTAATTTGGCTTCTTTTGAAAATTCATCACACAGGCAAATAGCTACAATAATATATCCAATAAAAATGCTGGATATGAAAATGACATAATGTTATTCTTTTTGAAAAATTCTTAGATGTTTATGGAAAATTTTGATAGTTATTTATGCGTCCACGTTGCATTCAATTCATCGTAACTTACTGTGGTGGTGTGACCAATGCTAATTTCTTATGCTAATATTTATCTTATATGATAAGCGCATGAAATTGTTTTTGGTTAGAGCATTTTTATAAAGCAAAATTTATTTAATATGAAAATAATAAATTTTTTAAACCAATTTATTAAATAATTTTTTGTTTTCAAGAAGTGTTATACCATGTGCAGAAATTTACGAAGTAACTTTATTAAGAATTCAGAATATAAAACAAAATATCTACAACACAAAGCATCTAATGATACGGCAGTATTCTTGACAACAAAGTTATAGCTATGAGGAAACAAAAAGAAATAAGATTTAAATATTATAATTACAATAGGAAACAATGCAAGGCTATTATAAAATAATCATTGGGATTTCCGAAGCGTTTATTTTTTTGGTCACGTCTTTATTTTAAAATAATTTTCCGGCTTTAAAATGTCTGCAGGAGCTGCATGCAATGCGTCTTAATTCTTGGTGTTTTTCTTAAAATTTTCCACGCAGTTGGGTGAAGGAATGGCAAATTCGCTGTTTGTGAGGTTTTTTTAATGTATTTAGTATTATCGCAACCATGCCAACCTCTGGGATAACTTGCCAAATTGGCCACCCCAATGTCGCATGCATCTAAGGCGCTGAAATGGCAACCATTTACTTCCTTTCAAATTTTCCCGCTTGCCACCTTTCTCAGCCTATCCGTTCGTTGAAAATGACAAGCCCGAATTCTAAAATGCGAATCTGGGATTTATCGAATTCTATAAAAGATACCTTACATTTTTATAGAAATATAACATTTTACCAGATGTTAGGAAAGGTACCAATATTTATTTATTATTTTCTTTCATACCCAATGAAACTTTATTTTGGAAAATAGATTTTTTGGGAGAGCAACGTTGCTATCTGTAATCAACACGCGAAAATAAGAAGTGGTAATTGGTTTGAGAGAAGCCGTATCCCGTTATTAACAGCAGTAAGATTGATGTATTGCGACACCCTCTTGAGTCTTACTTGGCAGAATTCAGATGGCGACAAGACCAAGAAAACTATAAAAAAAAATTTTTTAATTCCATTTTAAAAACCATTTCGCAATATTTTCCACCAAAATGTAATTGATATATCGTTAAATAAAGGTATAAGAATTATACAGATAAAAATTACTCAATTTTTTCTTCATATATTATTTATTATTTTCTTTCATACTGTTTCTATCACATTATAGAATTGGCTCAGTCTTATATAATGCCGCCAATATGGTTGCGATAGTACGTAAGTACCTTTTTTACGGATTACGGATGAAACTCTTTCTAACTCAGTTCACTGTTTCTTCAGTAATGCTTGGTTTTCCGGGACTTTAGCCTTTACATAAAAAACCAGTTCTTTGAAGTGTTGATATCAGTGCAAAATGCTTTGCATTTGCATGAGTCCGAAATACCCTCTGAACGGTTATGAGCGATTTGCACTTTGAAAATCTAGAACACAAAAGACATCCTGCCACCGTTTAGAATATGAAGTTTTCTAGCAACCATGGTACCCACACGCACATGCACATTGTGAAACAGTAGTTAACACCCTTTCATTTTTGTTGTCAAATAAACATATACGCTTGCAAGTTCAGATGTAGTAATATATCAAAACTCGATTCATTTGTAATAACCATGTATGATAATTCTAATATGTTTTTTAACAAATTTGCTGGTATAAATCTATATAATTTAATAAGTGGTATTGTCACTGCCCTATTACTGTAACAAAAGCTTAAAATAAAATATCTGATTTAAACAACATTGTAAAGCAATTGATAAATAATTAATGAACCATTATTCGATAAAATAAATATAGATGATATAGATAAATATAGATGATATATATATATATATATATATATATATATATATATATATATATATATATATATATATATATATATATATATATATATATATATATATATATATATAATGAAGAACCTGAAATGAATTTGCTATGCTGTGATAATGAGCTCAATGAATATACTTTGGAAAATATTGGATTGAAAAATGAAATGATTAATTTAAATGATAAGAAAACGAGTTTTATACATTATAACTTCACAATACATTTTATATATAATTATAATAAAAGAAATAAACTTTTACTTGTACTTCTGATGTTGTAGTGTAAATAAAATATTATTATTAAATAATAACGTTTTTTTTGCTTGTACAATTGTTTTTTTTTAATGATTAATATATATAAAATGGTATTGCAATATAATAACCATTAAAATTTGTTTTGAACTCTAGTTATTAAAGGAGTCAATAAACATAAAATGTGTGACAATCTTTCTAGGAATTGTTTGTAGACAATATGTTCTAGTTTCCCATTAAAGAAAGATAATTTCTGTTAATATTTAAAAAAAGCAGTTGCGCCATTTATTTGTTTCCCCTGTCTTCCCAATGAGAAAATATAAACTAATCTAGAAGCTGTCTCCTTCTAGTCCACAAAATATGGATTTGATTTCCAAATCTTGTTTGGAAGTCTGTGATAGTATAAAGTTCTATTTCAACTGTGCATTCTTGCCAAACCAGTCTTCAAATGTAAAAAATTAATCGTAGAATGACAAAGAAATAACTGAAAAGAATTGTAGCTTTTAAACTTTTTTAGTATAAGATCCATAGGTATAAGATATAAAGTTTGGATGATCATATTAATTGCTGATTATCACACCTACATTACTAAAGTTTTCCTCAATACACTGCTTAAAACACAAAAATTTGATGCGTTGTAGGTATGTAAACAAATACCCTTGAATGTCTTCAAAAAGTAACATAATTAATACAGATTAAGGGAAAATATTCTCAGTATTTGAATGAGTGAAAGCAAAATAACAATACTGGAAAATTAATTTACATTCTTTTAACCTTAACAACTTTGAATTTCTTTTTAAAAAAGGCGAAATGAATATTTTATTTGCCTTTTTTGTAATGAACTGTACATATATTAGTAATTTTGTTTACATATATAGCTTAATATAATCCCCACATTATATTTACAATAGCTATAAATGTCTAATTCAATACATTTTGCCAGTACAAATGTACTAGAATAACACAATTAAGTAATGTAAGTTAGAGAGAAATAGGAATAATATTAAGTACACATTTGTAAGTGTTATATCAGAATTTCAATTTATAAGCCCTGATATAAAATTTTGAAGCTTCTTAAATTATAACTATAAATCTTATCAAAGATAAATTAATCTGTTTTGTAATTTTTCAAGATTCGTTAGTCTGCTTAAAACTAACTCTCGTTATAATTCGAATATTTATTTTATATGTTCACCCTTTCTTTGTCATTCCAGTCATAATCTTCGGGATAAGTTTTCACCCCATTTTTATCGTGACTATCATATTTTCAGTACAATGTATTCAATAAAAAGATATTATTTGTATATCTAAACATTATTCCAAATTCGTATGTTGAGTAGGAATATCATCATATCTCCGATATCGTTGTGAACAGAAGAATTATCTTGCAATAAAAACATTTTCAATAGTTTATCAAAATCGTTATAAAAACTAAACGAGAATTTTTTAGAAGATTTTCATTAAGATAAGTATATATAACTCTTTCATGACTAAAAACTATGGTATGTTATATGTTGAAAGGATTATGATACACAAAGCTATGTACACAGTTTTGAATCACACACTCGGTGACAATATGAAAGCGGTATTTTTTTATATATATCATTGATATTTTAAGAAGTATTTCAACGGCTGGTGGACTGTAATTTACAAGCAGCGAAAAGCGATAAAAATAATAGATGTCGAGTGTCTGAAATATTACCGTCAATGAGCTACTTCAAAACGGTTACTTGGGTTTAAATGTGCTTTTTCATTGTTGTTTCCTCTGCTTCAGTCCAATGAAAAGTAATAGTTGTTATATATTCAAAGAAATCTACCTGTTCTAAGAAAAAGCACTAATATATATATATATATATATATATATATATATATATATATATATATATATATATATATATATATATATATATATGTGTGTGTGTGTGTGTGTGTGTGTGTGTGAGTGTGTGTGTGTGTATGTAGAACAATCTACTTTTAATACCTAAAATGTTTTTTCTCATTTTACTCACCAGATGGCAGTAATTGTAATTTGGAAATTTTTAATAAAATAAACGTATACTATCATTAAATTGCTAAGGAACCCCAATGATTTCATCAAAATTCATTTTTAAACCACATTTCATCCAATATGTACATTTGCGCCTGTTAGCTTATATAATAGGCAGATATCAGTACAGCTTTAAACATAAAAAGAGTTAAACTGTTATTATATCTGGATATTTTGCTGGAATCAAATATTTCTTTTTCAATGGCGGGCACACTTGGGTGACGAATCCTATGACACAACAAGGCCAGAAACTGCTATTCATTTATCGTTACTCAGCTGGCACCTGTGAACCAAGTCACGGAGGCGAGTAGCGTTACCCGCGCCATACCACCACAAACCCGTTTATAGGGTGGGCCCCATTCATACCACATTACAGAAGAAAGGACAGGGAAACACAGAGAGAACAGAGAAGGAAAGAAACATCCATGCCCGAACCGGGATTCGAAACCGGGACCCACAGTTCAGGAGCCAGGAACGCTAACTACTCAGGAATTGGTCGGCTGGAATCTAATATAGTTCACAATATTTAAGATTTAAATTTATCTCATCAATAAAATAAAAAATAGGTGAATAATAATGGATTTACAAGAGTAATTTCCAATAAAATATCTCATTGCAGAATATAAATTAATATTACAACACCATATATATTTGTAACAAAAGTATCTTTAAAGAAATAATAACAGAGAACCAACCTAGCAACTTTTTTTAATATAATTAAAGCAGAATTATCTTCTAAAAAATGTGAAATATGTAATTTAAATGTAATTAACGAAGTAAAAGCTTAGCCTAAAGTAAAATAAATGCAAATAATCATAAAAACACTATTTAAAATTTTCTTTGTGTATAAACAAAATATTAAAAACATTACCTTTAAAACTTATTAATAAAAAATTGCCATCTATTAACCATGATGCATTAAATAAATTAAATTTTCTTGGTTCTTACTTTAAGATTTTCATCCTGAACTAAAGTGTTGATTGGCTATCTGGTATCATTCACTTTTCCTTCCCCCACAAAAGAAGCTCACAATTTCCTTGGTCAAAACTTTTGGAAGTCTTGTAAGATATTCTATCCAATCAATTAGCAGAGTCTGATTTACAGATGATTTATCATCCAACGCTTCTGAGAGAGAGCAGCAGCTGAAATAAAGTGAAAAATAGTGCGAAATATGTTAAATCTATTTGATTCATGAAATAAAGTAATTAGTAAAGTAAAATAATATAATGCTATGATGTTAATTTTAATTAAAAATGTTTGAAAGTATTATAAAGTCAAATGGAGAATAAATTAACGGAAAAAATGTTATCTGTGCATAGATACACATAATGTTAAATTCCAATTTTTATGTTATTTTCGTAATTAAATATAGTTTTTTTATATTTCAAAACGGATTTGATGTATTTCACTACAAAACTACCAAATGCATAATAAATTAACGACATTTTTGTTCGGTACAAAACATATTTTCATAGCTCCATGTATTTTTCATGTCTTAGAAAATAAATACAGCTTTCGACTGTAAAACATTTTAGAAACTATGATTTAATATCTATAAAATCTAAAAGCCTTCAAATATACATGAAGTTTTTTAGTCTTTATTAGAATTTCTAAAATGCTTTATTACCCAAATAGTTTGTCATTAAAATATCTTAGAAAACCCCGAATTTTCGTTACAGTGAAAAAAAATTGTAACACAATATAAACATAAAGTTATCGAGCAAGATAATGCTGTGTTGAACGGACTTATTATTATCATATTTGTATTAGAATAAAATTTATTAATAATTTTTACTCAATAAAATTCATATTTATATATTATTACAAAAAACTCTCAAAAGACATCTATAATCACAAAATTTTTAATTTCTGATCAAAGTATGAAATTTATAAATTTCATCCATTAAAGTTAAAGTTAAGCATGATAAAATCTACTAATTATTTCGATAATAAGTGGAGCCATAGATAATTTATTATGATGTTACGTTTTATGAGATGTTCATCTGCATCAAATGTTTTTTTAAAATAAAAAAGTTTTGTAACATAAATGTTTCTTTTTAACTTCCATAAATAAATTCATATACCCAGGGCAGTATACTTATATTATTTATATTATATACCATTTTCTTACAATATTTTTGCACTTACAATATGAATTCAGCAGTATTAAATCACATTACTAAAAATTAAAAATAAAAGATTGTATTATTAAAATTTTTGTTCAGAACATAATGTATCACTTATATAAAAATATATAATATTTTACTTAAATTTTATTCTAGTAAACATTAAAAAATTCATAACAGTAAAAATGTCTCAATTATTTTATTTATACAGTAATAAACTATTAAAAAATAATTACTAATAATATCTTCACTCTTAGCACTACATACAAATGTGAATGATCCATAGTTACTTTCTGCACCGAAAGCAGATGTATTAAATATAAGGGAAAAAAGAGAAAGTTCTTGCCGTCCACGCGTTCCCAAGAATTGAGAATAAGTATGCAAATTAGTGGACGACGTGATTGAAACACCAGTCATTTGAGAGGAAGAATATCAATCGTTATAAAAACTATTCTACTTCGCACATTCATAACTTGTTACTCGTACTCTAGCGAAGAGAAATGGCGTGTCGAATAAATTCATTCGATGTTGTTTGCTTTACGACTTCAAAGTAGGCTTATCAGCTGCTGCATCAAGTCGCACAATGTGTCAAGTGCTTGGAGATAGTGCTGTGTGAGAACATACAGCAAGGCACTGTTTGCACAAATTCATATTGGGAAATTTGTTCCTCTCTGATGAAGCTGCTACTTCGCGTAGTAGTCGTGTCAAGTGGTTGTAATATAAGCAACTACCAACGGAATTTGTTAACAGTCAACCTATTCTCACAACAATTGGAATGTGTGCAGGAAACAGGCATTGCAACAGAAGGAGCCACCATTTATTAATAGCAAGGATGTACTGTTCTTGACAAATAACGCGAAGTCATGAGTAGCTAGGAATAAGATACAGTGATTTAGTTGAGACAATTTGTGTAATCCTTATTATTCATCTGACCTTGCACCATAATATTACCAACTTTTTTCATTCTCTGAACAATCATTTTCAAGGAGAATCCTTTACCAATGAAGCAGACTTGTGTGCGCCAAGCTTTCACTAACTTCTTTCGTACAAAACCCTGTAGTTTTACAGCAAAGGGATCGCACATCTGGAGGTAATTTGACAGAAGTTGCTGAAAGTCGATAATGATTACTTCAATGAATAACAATAGGCTACACTTTCTGTAGGTTATGTTCTTTTGAGTCATTAAAAAGGCAAGAACTTTCTTTTTTACCTTGTATTATTCTCTTTCAGCAAACACACAATACGGACTTATTTACGACATTTTTATGCTATACATCTCAGTACAATTCGAGAAAGTTGGAGTAAGTAATTATATTTTCCATTTAACGATATATGAAAAAAATCACAACTTACTCCAACTCTATTGGCTCAAATGTGAATAATACAACGATATTTCTGCACTGTGAACAGGTATAATGAGATTTTTTATCTTTCCAGTATGCTTACCATTTTCACTGACTTGCAATACTGTCAGACTGTATATCTCATTCATGCAAGTTATATGACAGAGTACCTATTTTCTGTTTTCGGAAATATCTACTGACATATTTTTTAACCTGTTGGTCAGTCTGAACTAGACACAATTTCTTTTAATTCTTTTGTTTTTTATTTTGAATGTTTGGGTTATTTTCTTGGAAGATTAGACATGAATGAGAGATAGCAATATTCAGCAAGACAAAATATTTAACTCTGTCCAACGTCTGATATTTCTATTATTAAAGTCCATACATTATATCCATACATGATATTATTATTATTAAAATCCATACATTCATCAATATAGCCTTAAACTATGCGTTTGTTAAATTATAAATTATTTTTTATGTTTCTTTTTGTTCACATAGTTAGTTGGTTGGGTTTTGGGCGCAAGGTGCTGCGCCTAGAATAAAATAGTTGTAAAAAAGTTTTTATTTTTATTTTTTAATTAATTATTTTTTTAAAAATCCCCAAGCAACATTAAAATTTAAAAAACAAAAATCAGTGTACATATAATCTTAAAATCAATTTATAATTTTTTTGTTACCTAAGTTCTCATTAGTGTTATCATTGAAATATGTGCATTGAAGACAAAAAAGAATAAATATTTTAACCCTTTTGTGTACAAAAGGAACTAAACGCATACCTTCTTGAAATCTGAAAGTGATCCATCAAAATCTTTTGCTTGATTTTATATAAATCTAACAAACGTTACAACTTTTCTAATTTTTTTTTTCTAATCATTTCAACAACAGTGTTGTTGTGATCACCTTTCATTTTTTTTCATAGTTAAAGATATCATGGAACAAATAATATATATGCAACTTCATAATATCATATGAAATAAACCAATTGTCTATAGTTAAATTATGTTCCTTTTTAATTTCTGGGGAGCAAATTCTTTTAACTATGTCTTTCAACTTGAAATTTATACCATAATACTTTTTTCAGACTGATATTTACAATAAATTTCCATAAGTGCAGAAAGACTTGGAATGAGCTACCGGAAATACTCGCAAACCATATTTATATGTTTTTGAAGAAACGTAACTTCTTAAACGTTATTAAAATGATAAAAGCCTTTCAACCAGAGTATTGAAGTTACTCAAACAATAATGAATATTGCATAATTCAGAAAGATTCCATTATATTTTACTGGTATTAATTCATCTTCACTCCTTTCTTTTTTAATATAATCATTAAAAAATATGCATTTTTAATAGAAATTTAAAGCATCTTATCCTATCAGAAAGCGTTAATTCAAATGGCCCTCTATTCTCAAACAATTTTGAATATTTGATCTTCTATTGTGCAAAAAAGTGTAAACGTTACTACAAGCTTTGATAATATTTCACAACAATTCAAGACACGTAGGTGTATATCCAATATTTGGTCAGAATTATTCTTAACACAGAAGATTCCGAAGGTCAACTACCTCTTTTGCTTGTTCTGCTGTTCTTCTTTTCCTTTTGCTCCAATAAACCGCGGAATTTTAAATAATATTGTGATTTCTAATACGAACATTATAAATCGACTTCAATTTTCAATTTTCTTATACCTTTCTACAAAATATTTTTTCATGATGATTTACAGAAACTATTTAAAATATTAATTTTGTCCAGTGATTCTTCTTCTTTATCAATTATTTTCTGATCCTGTATCATGGTCACTAGCGATAAAACTCTAAACTTACATCTGAGTCTTCAAAATCTGAAATATCATCACCTGATTTTTCTAAAAAAGAAAGGTCTATTTAGCAAACATGTGTAACTTCAAGGTCCATATTTTTTTCTCTTTACCCTGTTGTAATGGGTGAAAAAATTCTTACTGTTCATTTGTAAATAAAAAATAATCATCACCAAAAGATAAATTCACATCTTGTAAAATATTATCCATTGAAAAATTCCTTGTTTCAACAAGACGGTTCTCATAGATGTACTACTTATAACTTAACTGGACTTATCCTCCTCTAGAAAAACCTCCAATTGTGTGTGTGTGTGCCCACATACAGAAACAACTAATAAAAAAGAAATTGGAAAAATACCGAAAATCACAGGTGCGCAGCAGCTGTTTTCTCTGAAAAACGAAAACAGTCAGACCAAGGTCTCGTAGATCCAACATGTGGTGGAGGGTTATACAGGACCAATCAGAAGTTATACATTTCATTTACATATATTTACATACGTCGATATTTTTTATTAACCTCTACCTTCTCATTCTCGTAAAAATCATGGGTTGAGTTTCCTCCACGTATTTTTCATGCCCGTGATATTTTCGGGCTAGAGTTTTCGAACGCAATGCACAAAAAAGATTAGAACAATATAATTTCTATGTTCAGAAAAATATTTTTTTCTCAAATTTATACCAGATAGCAATACCAGATCTGAATAATGCTGACATCTAATATTAAATAAGCAACTACATTAAAAACAGACTACACTATTTTTAATGTCATTGTTTATTTTATGTTAGATATCAGCACTATTCAGATTTTCTTGAATAAGAAAATCCACTAATACCATGATCATTTTCTTGAAAATTATAGAATCATTAAAAAATTAATATAGCTGACAGGTTAATAACCGCAGTTTAACACCAGAAGATGGAGGTTGCTTTTCAACAAGAACATCAATCTAAATTTTTGCTTGAGAGTTTTCCGGGCTTCTTCCCTTGTAGCACTTGGATACTCCCACTATCTATGAAAAGTTTCTCCGAAAAGTAGTTTACACGGTTATCTAAAACCTTATAAAGACTTTAGGGTGTTAGTCTGTCATGCAGTCTCTTACTGTCATTCAATAAATAAGAAAGGACAGTGTTGAATGGGACCTGATAGAAATTATAAACAATTCTAAGTATAAGTTGAATTTTAAAATATATTTTAATTTTATTGAAAAGTATACCTAAAAGTTATCTTTTATGATTAAAAATATTTTCAAAATAAAAGATTCATGCTATAAAATTGATTTATTAAACTTACGTACAAGCTGATTCCTAATATTGCCCGACAATAAAAAATAAAATTCTCTTTTTATAACAAAACTGATAATACGATATCCTTTTTTATAATGATGTACCTTTAATTTATTCAAAATATAGTCTTTTTTAGGTTTTATCACTTAATTGTATGACATATATAATAGAAATTGTACAGACGTTTGCAAACAAGATATGTAAGTTTAAATTTTTATAGCTACAAATACTTAGATTATACCACTATGTATTTTTCGATACGAGAAAAAAATAACTTAAAACTTCATTAAAGTATTACGTTTCAGATTAGTGATGGTTAAATCAATCTCGGACATTTCATATTTTGACGAACATGGTTTCCTTTGAAGTCAAGCAGTGATAATTTGAATGTTTATTACTCAGCGCACATTTAAAGCAACTCAGATAAGTTTTAATTGATAAACTGAATCATATTTTATCAATTTAAACAAAAGTTTATTTGTAAATAAAAAGTGTTTTAACTAAATGAAATGTTTAATATTAATAACGGAATGAATATTTGTAAAATATTTTGATTACGTTCTTTAAATGAAGTTACTTCATTTGAGAAAGAGTAATAAACACAAGCTTCAACCTTCTCAGTTTATAGTAATTCGAAGTTATATCAGTTGTAAAATAGTATTCAGAAATTTTGTGTCCCAAAGCACAAGAAAACCGAAATGTAATGGAATCAATAAGTAAAATGACTACACTTAATATAAACCAGTATTATTATTTAGAAGGACAAGCATATTTAATCAATAAAATTAACCGTTGTAATACGAAAAATTATTACATTTATGTATGCTTCATCTTAGTGTACTTAATGTACTCACAAACTGCTTATTATAACTCAAAATTGAAATATTTTATCAGAAATTAATAAGCATTAAGTATTATATCTTAATTCTTAAAAGTTACTCTCTTTTTTTCAATTTTTAAAGAAATATACAAGCATTTGATTGCCCAAATTATATCAGACGTATTCAGCACAATTTCAATAATTATAATTAAATGAATGCATGTACATCCTGTCTAGTGGTCAGCGTGCATGACTGCTGATATTGAAGTCTGAGGTTCGAATCTTAGTTCGGGCATGGATGTACTTTCTCTCTCCTGTCTTTGCCTTTTACTTGTATGAATGAGTTGTGAATGCTTGCCTACCCTATTAAATGATACCTATGGTATATGTGTACTGAGGAAGTCAAACTGCACACCAAATTATGGTTCACTTGAAAAAGTGGAATAGCGCACCCAATATTGCCTACCTGACTGACACAAGACAACACAAATGAATGCATTTTAATATTACGATAAATAAATTATAAAAGATTGGCAGAAACTCTTACATGTGTTTTGTTTAAACATTACTAAAAAATTGAACTTAAAACTTAAGAAATACAATAATGAATGAAAATATGTTTATATTAATAAACATATGGTTATTTCACTTTTTCCTTAAGAGACTCTGGGTATGAAAGCGAATGGCATCAATTACTTAGTCAAACTTCTCCTAAAAGGAAGTTCTACACAAAATCTACAATCCCAACTTAATAAAGCAACAGAGCCTCTTGATTAAAGTGCACTCAATATCAACTCGACAAATATTTCGTACATATATTGAATTTTTAAATTGCTTCAGATACCCAACATGGATGACAGAGTGCAATTACTTCTGCTGCCAGTAACAATACAGCGAAAATCCATTGTCGAAATAAAAAATCATAACTTTTCCTTCCCTCCTTCAAAAGCCCGCCGATTGATTTAAAGCAGTCACTGTGGTACCGAATTCGAACAATCCTTGGAATCTCTGGCCACAATAGACAAGGAACAAGGAAAGAAAAAAAAAAGAAGATGGGTTACCCATCTCCTACCACCGCCTTCCCTTACCAATAGCTGATCATCACCCAGAAGAACGGAGGAGAAGGGGTTGGCAGTTTGAGCTTCGTTCACACTCCCTCCCCCGCGATCTTGGGAAGGAATTCCCAATATCATTGAGAAATGTGAAAGTGCAATGCCTTCACCTCCTCCTCATCCTCTACTCTCTTTCCTGAGATCGATTTGGTTGGGTTGGTTGGATGAGCAAAAGAAAAGGAAGACGAACGGCCCTTGTGTCCATCCATCTTACGTGCCCGAACGTTCTCTTCATGGAAGATTGGTCCACGGCATCCCGTTATTTCTTTACCCCCTGGAACACTGCTTTTGCATTGTTAAATATTCAAATACTTCAGCCCTTTCTCCAATGGAGATAAGGAGTTAAATGGATAATTAATCAAAATTCATTCACCACAACACTCGAAGATTAATTGTATGATTTAGGGACGTAAGTGGTTTCAGATTACTTGATCATTGAGATGTTGCATGAATGTCACAATTTGAAAAAAAAATCTTTATCGTTATCACGTTTGAGGAATAGAGATACAGCATGAAATTGCTTTTAAATTATGTATAAAAGAATTTCTTATCACTAGTGGTCTGTTTTATTATAATATGCTGTGTTTGTTGTAAATATATGCAACGAGTAATATTTATCGAGTAAAGATAAGGACTTCATTTGGGCACTATGCGCACTACATCTAAAACTCCACTATATAATTTAACAACAGAGATATTAAAAGAAACAAATATAATATTATAGCATTGGTATAAACTCTTAAATTTCATATTTTTAGTTTAATGATAGTCTTGCGATCTTGTTAAATATATATTGAAACTTATTCCCCCTTTTTATATTTTTTATTATATTCGTGTATATTTTGTGTACATTTTTACAGTTAAGTTATGATTAAGGCTATACATCTTCCGTCAAAACTAATGAAATTAGTTTCTATGAAATACATTGCATTAATTTTTTAGTTATTTATGTTAGATTTCGTTAGTAAATTATATTTTACTCACAGCAACAGTAAGTAAGAATCCATCTTAATTATTGTACTTAACTGTAACTGAATATAGAAATATACTAAATCTTTTGAATTATTTCCCTTATCTAATAGTATTATTAAATTCCGCAGATAATGATGCTAAATCAATAATATATATATATATATATATATATATATATATATATATATATATATATATATATATATATATATATATATATATATATATATATATATATATATATATATATATATATATATATATATATATATATATATATATATATATATATATATATATATATATATATATATATATATATATATATATATATATATTATAAGAAATTATATTGTTTTAACTAACTTGAGGAATTTTATTTACCTTTTATAATTTAAAATTCTTAATATAAACTATTCGAACAAATATTAATCTATAAAACTTTGTAATTAATAATTTATTTTCTGATTTTTTGTAACACGAAAACAAAAGTTTTTAAAGAGTTATTTTGATTAAGAATTATAAATATAAAAAGTAGATTATTCCAGCGGTATTGGTCAAATATATTTTGGAGACAGATACATTCACTTATATCATAAATATCAACATTAAAAAATTAATTCATTTAATGTAATGAAACCTATTTTTTATATGTCTTTCACTAACTTTCAGATTAACGCTAACATATTCATATAATATTTATTTTGATTACAAAATTCTAGCAAAATTATGATACTTGTTTAATTTTTGAATGTTTTATTGACTTTTAAATATTTTTTTAACAATTTTATTTGTAACAAGTTCAAAATATATTAAATTCAAAACCTTTTCTAATTATAAGAAATAAATTTTAGTTAAATTATACATTAAAGGGTTATAGTTATACAAGTAGACTTAAGTACTTGAAGGATTTATGGTATAATATTTTCATAAATTAGCTGCTATTCTAAAAGCATAACAAATCTGACAAAAGTTAATATTTTTTAATTGTAAGTAAATTTTGAATTTTTTTTAAATTTATTACAACTAATACACAGGAAAATTTAAAAATATTATATTTAATAGTTATTTAAAAAAATATAGATTTGTTGTTATAGAGAAAAAATAAGATATAAAAGAAGATATGGTACTAAAACTACACATACTTAAGGAGAATTTGAAAAATAAATTAAGATTTACAGTAAGATAACATTTAATACTCCATATTTCAAGGGGGAAATTCTATAATCTATTATATTAGAGATGGCGCATGCTTTTTTTTCATAAAGGTATCTGTGATAGCTCTTTCAACACGCCATTTTGCGTTTTTTCAACATATAAAATACACATAATATATATCAGGGTGTCACTTCAGCATGCATCCACTTCTGAGTAATGGCTTCGGCATTCCTCTATTGCATGCAATTCCTTTATAAGGGCGAGTAGAAATGAAAAATTACTCCTTAGCCTTTTTCTGCTTGCTGCGCTATTTTTTTGTCCAGAAAAATTGAGAACAAAAAAGATAAAAACTAGACTGTCGTCATAAGCTATATGTCAAATGGGAGACGTAGAAGGAGGAAAAAGTATGACATATATAAAAAAAAGGGATTCCACGCGACGCACACACTTCCTCCAGGTTTGATTAGAGGGCAACGGGGTTTTCGATCTAATAAAGCTCGTAAAGAAGATTTCTTCACTTATCTAAGCCTCCCATGGGTGGACTGGAACGACTATTTCCCCAACTCAGCAAATAGACATTTGAGCGGTGAGCTTGCTTGTAACGTAAGGGTAAGCGCATGGGACGATGAGCACATGGCCCTGATCCAGCGAGCGTTAGACGTGTTTATGATGGGGATTAACGTCACCGTTAACGTGCGTTATAATCCGATTTCGGGCTTTAAATTGCCAGTTTATGACGCTTAGTCTTGAAATCTGTGGTCTTGGAAGGGATGCTCTCTTTCATTATCTGTTAATGTTGGTTAAAGCAAGAAAACTGTTATTTATTAGTTTACCAAGGGCAAAGCTTCCCATAAATTTAAGAACGACATCTTTCATCAGTTTTATATCACAGCATGTTGAAGTAGGGTGTCTCATTTAATTACATACTAAAATTTTAAAAGTAATTAATTAATTGTTTTTAAAATTAGCTGTTAGTTAAACTTTTCAAAAGTACGCTTCTCTGTTACAAACTACAAAAAATGTTAGATCGCAAGCATATTTCAAATCTGTATAGATTTTTGTTCGTATAATTGAATTATATTTAAAATACGTTTGAAACAACTAACATATGATTAAATTATTATAACAAATATTTATAATTTTCATTAAATTAAGCACAAACATTCTACTAAGTATAAAATATAGACAAATGTGAATAAGGAAAGTACAATATTATAAATAAGTTAAAGAATTAATGCACCTCTAATTATAAACTTAATAATCGACTAAAAACTAGAAATTTTAATTTTATCTAAAATTGGAAAGTTTATTTTGAATTATAAAATTAAAAAAATATTGTTTTTCATATACATTATAAATTTTATAATATATATTGTTAGTATATTACTTGTAGGTAGTGTATTATATTAAATTTTTAATAAAATATTCAAATTATTTTAATGGCATCATGAACACAATAACATTTTATTCTTATGCAAAGAAAATGATATTTTTTTCATTCTCATTCAAGTTTGGGGTGTAATTTCTTAAGGAAACTGTTAAAGTAAATTTTAATTTCATATTTTTTAACAAAGAAAGAGTAGTTCTATGCGTGCTTCATTTCATAAAAAAATTACCTATTAATTCTGAAATAACTAAATAAGTGTTTATAAATATGTTTTACTTTGATATAATACTATACTTTTAAAGATATAAAATTCAATCTATTTATTAAAGTATGTGAAGAATTTTGTTTGATGCAAAAATGCTTAAGGAATTGAATTCTTTTCTCAGTTACATGGTTAAATGTAATTAAGTAAATTTTTGAACAGAAAATGAATACAATAAAGAAAATAATTCAACAGTGTTCACGAAATAATTCAAAATAAAGCATAAATATAACATGATTAATTTTTCTTTGAAATGTTTATATTTATTTTAAAATAAAAAAGCTCATTATTGAAAATTCTAAATTATAGATAATATTTTAATAAATGATATATTATATACATATATACTACTTTTAATAATCATGTTCTTATGACTTTTTCAAATTCATCAAATTTAAACTTTTTATCTTCGTATGCATTTATACTCTAAATTTATATAGAAGTTAGTTTGAAATTGCAACGTATTCAAGGAGATAGTCAACTGGGAGAAAACATTATAGTATGAGATATCATAAGCAAATTTGCTCTGCGAAAATCGTAAAATTTTTGTGAAAGATATGCTTCAAATGGGAGAAAAGAACAAAAGATAACAGAAAATCTTTTATTTAAAAATAAATATTTATAGAAGAAAATTAGGGATTATTGAAGTTTTTTAAAGTTACTGTCATGAAAGCTCACTGCAAAGTCAATAACAATGACAGAATGACAATAGATGGATGAAATGAAATATACCCGTAGAAATGCTAAGATTACACACATATATATATTCAAGCTATGAGATTCTCTAATACTTATACAGAAAAGTTAAGCTACAGATTAAAGGTATTTTCACAAGAATTAGTATTGAGATTTGAATAGAGTCCAAATAAAAGGTTTATCGGGATTATTACAATTTTTAGTGTACTCAATCGAGAATCGGATATGCTTTTTACGAATCCGATAACAAATATTAAAATTTGCTCATTAGTTTCGCTTCATCATATATAATATGAGAAATTTGCATAGTTAAGACTTTTTCTTCATCGAGATATTTCTTTTCTTTATGTTTTTTAAAACTGCATTGTCTGTTGTCAAATAAAGGTTTTTTCTACTTATTGTTGCTTAGTATGCTGTACTCGTCACTAAAACCTTTATTAGTATTTTTGGAATTTTTACCCATAAAAGGTTGCTTACGATAACATGGAATGACATATTTTCTCCAAATCATTAGTGAATTTGTCCTTTTCTAATTTGTAGCTATTTCAAGAAAGCTTTGCTTATGTACATTTGTACCAGCAATATGAATTAGTTTGTCTAAGCATTAAAATTCGTTTTTACAGTTAATTTTAATTACCTGATAAAGTCCTTTGCAAAAGCTCAGGTTTTGGTAAAAACATGTTTTTCAATTCTTTGCGTGAGTTCATCTAAGTAATTTTGCTGAAACATAAAATTAATTTCTGTAGAAATAGAATTAACATTTACTCAAAATGGCACATTAGTTCTGTTCATTAAAATTTGTTCAATAAGCTTCAGTGCATTAAATTCCGTTCGTTGAACAGATGTAGATAATTCAAAATTAATGTTTGAGGAAAACCTGTAGAAATCAGTACTTGAAAATTTTAAGAAAAATTTGTAATTCAAACTACATAAGATGAAACGTTTTTAGAAAAAGAAAATAGGCTATAAATATCTAAAACGTTTTTCACAAGTCGAGAGATTGTGTTGCTTCTTTATCAATAATATAGCGTCAAAGTGAGAGTTTCTGAATGAAGTTTTTCTGAAAATATTTTCGTTCATCGATATGTTTTAACTTATATACTTTTTAGCTACTTTTTTAAACAAATTTTATTTGATTTCATTATAATGTATATAGTTAATAATAATAAGTTTCATTTTGTTCAATTATTTAACAATTAAAAATTGCTCTCTATTTAGAATATGAAAATTAAGATTTCGATATTTATCAAAATAACTAAAAGTATCCAAGATTTATATAATTTTAAACTAACGTAGGACTGTCTATAGAATATTATGCAACTCAGATTGATTTGAAAATTGAAACACAAAGATACTAAACAATGTTTAAAAAAATATTATACCATTCTTCGTAAGATTTACTGAATGTTCCAGGAGTGATCTCAGTGGCTGATACCAAATACGAATTAAATACTGTTTCTAGTCTCTGTGGACTGGAATAAAACTGGCCTAGATAGGGGTTGCATTTTATCATTTTGTTTATCACCGGGAAATTATTTTTCTAAAAGTTACATTGCCCACAGTAAGGAGTGTTTGTTTTATTGGGTGCACAGAGTCTAAAAATTTCTCTATACATTCCTCTGACCATCCTTTCTTCTAGGCTTAAGGCTGAGACAATAGGGAACCATTACATGTCTGCCCTATTATGTGAGAACAATCATCATAATTGCAGTCACTCTCTGACAATGCAAAAAAATTATTACTCTGACTACATGACTTACAGATAATTGTTAATCAATTAGGTTTTGTGTCGCTTCTTTAGATGGTATATGACAGTATCCATACTAAATGACTTAGGAATTGCTACTCTGCAGAAATTATTCTGTTTATAAAGGTGTTTCCTAACTATAATTATTGATAATGGAAAATTTAGATGCTGTTTAAATTCTGTGGTTACTTTGTGTGTAATATATTTCCTTTAAAGGCATGACAAGCCACTTCAATACTGTTCTCTTCCATCCAAACTTTATTTCCATGCTGTATTTTGTTTTAGCAAATTAGAACTACCACGATATATATACACTTGCATGTATGTAGTGAGTACAATACGTCTACAACCGTATTCCTGTCTAACAGCAGGGAGCTTCGAACACAGTTTGTTTCTGTTAGTCTGATCCCTACAATATGACATTTTTTATGGTCTGTGATGTCTGACCCTTTAATCTTTCAACAAAAATCCAGAGCCTATATGATATTTCATTAATGCTACTTATATTTCCATGTCATAAATTTTTGCATTAAAAATAAATTAATAACTGGTATTATATTTTAATGGTTACAAAATGCACTCTTAAATACCATTCAGAGCTGCTCCAATTATTTTAATAACAACCATCTACATATGTGCATATGTATTAAGGACATGAACTGACGTTTTTAATTTACCTTATCATTGCAATTTAGTTTGCTCATATCAGTCTTCATTAAATTTTCATTCT
The DNA here is from genome assembly GCA_037975125.1 of Latrodectus hesperus. Taxonomy (NCBI): domain Eukaryota; kingdom Metazoa; phylum Arthropoda; class Arachnida; order Araneae; family Theridiidae; genus Latrodectus; species Latrodectus hesperus. Next base: position 115,951,169 of record CM075853.1, read on the forward strand.
TTTAAGCAAAATTAGTTTATCTTTTATATTTACGTAAATTTAATAAAAGTCAGTTAAGCAATTTCAAGCAAAGAAAAGCAAATTTCACAATTTACGTAAGTTTTACTTCACATTTCACAACATTTATTTTCACTAACTACATTAACTTAAGCTTAAGCTTGCAACTTAAGCTTGCTTGCATTGATATCAACTCTTCGGAATAATCAATTACAGATTTTTGTGGTCTTTGTTATTAAAAAAATCAGAATACAATTCATTATGAATGAGAATTTCTAAACTAGAAGGTAATCCAAGAGACTTTTTTGAGTTGTTTTATCCTTCAGAACATTGAATATTATAAAAATTCTCTCAGAAGCAAAGATTGAATTATTTCTCTATCCACAACACTAAGAAAAAATGAGATTCTGTGAAAAATGCATATTCGAATATAATTTTGCTGATTTCTGAGTTTTTATTTCTAATCATACATACAAATAATAATAGTCTGCTTTTACTTTATACACAAATAAACCTTTTTAATTTTGTTCATTATTTGAACTATGAAGATCCGATATCTATACTAAGATTTGCATCAATCAACAATAAAAAAAATTAAAAAGAATAAATTACATAAGAATAAACCGCTAAAGGGAAACGAAAATTTAACAATATTTTTTATGGATTTTGCTATAAAATCAACAAGTAAATAAAATTCTTTCATTAGTTAAATTATTCGAAGTAATTTAAATATAGTAATTACATGATAAATATGTAATTTAGTTAAGACATAAAGTTCCAAAGTTATGTAAAATTAATTTTATTTTTAACATCAAAGAGAGTTTTCTCAAAATGAGTGTTTTAGGAAAAACTGTTTTGTAGGATCCCTCCAGTGAGAATTTTGTAATGTGTGTCTTTTGGAAATTTACAATCCATCTTTGAGATAGGTTAAAGTATAAGAATTAAGGAAATTTTTATCTTAATTTATATAAATTAATTTATTCATTTCCAATAACTGTAGAAACACAAATTCTTACCAAGAACTTTTTTATATTATGTATATTATTAAATTATAACTTGTAATAGCATTACACCAATTTAAAAACCAGTTTTAAAAAATACTGATATATACTCAAAAAATATTTTGACTGCTTGCACTATTTTTAAAATTTTTTTAATCAAGTTTTATAGAAAATTTTTTGACAGGTTGAAATTAAAAGTGAAGTCAAGTATATGGATTAATATATAAATTGTGGTTTATTCATGCATCACATGTCTAGACATGGTCTAGACATTGTAATAAATATGTTGTAAAATATTAAGTTGTTAAAAAGAAGGATTTAACGAAAATATTGAAACGGAAATTAAATGCACTTAAAAATTATACATTCTAGCTTAATTTGTTAACAAAAGAATATCGTTTAATATTACGTAGTTCTAAGTCACTGAATTACTGGTACGTTATACTTTTCTAACATCAGAAAGTTCGAAAATACTTCCGGTATGTTTTTGATAAAAACTCTTTTTATTTCTGTTGCTGTTTTGAATTGGAAATCAAAATTTTTCCTCCTGGAACTAATTTTTCTGAATTTAAATACGAAGAGTGTAAATTTTTCCGGTTATGGAAAAATTGAATTTTGCATCAAAATACATTAAGGGAATTTCATATGAGTAATCATAAACAATTTCATGTTAGTCAGAGCATATTGTGTCATTTCAATTTGCAACATTCAATAAGTCAACATCAATCATTGTTATAATTTCAAATCAGTAATTCCTTTTTGATTATTTAGAGCAGAGGATTGTTATAAAATGCAATTATCAATACTTGGTATTGTTTATAAATTGTTGTTAGCAGACACACATGCATTTATATACTTTTTTCACATTAAAATAGTATCACATCAATACAGTTTTATTGACATATATGGATATATTATCACTTATATATTATAATGCAAATGCTTTGTAAAATTGTTTTTTTTAAATAAAAAAGTCTAGAAACTCATCGGAATAGAGGGTTATTATTCAAAAATGTTTATTAAAAATGTTATGTTACGGATTTTTATGTTATAGAAACTTTTTATATAAACCTTACCTTATTTAAATATGAAACATAATTCCTTTTCGAAACATCAGATGAAATAAATAACGGAGTGAAATGTTGATTACTATAATAAATTGAATTAATGCCAGATTGATAAGCTTTTTCAGTTCATATATTTTGGGATGAATATGTGAAGAAAATAGGCTATGTGCTAAAAACTTTTAGTGCAAAATAAGAGTTACAGCGAATAAAATGATCATTTACTTTGTGGTGCACACTGCACTTCATTTTAATCTGAGAAACAATTTTCAAAAAAATTAAATTTGATTTTTGACTTCTAGAAAGAGGAGGCAACTTAACTAAGATTAATTTAGCATGCCTTGGTTAATAAATACCTATCATTGGTGTAATTGCGTCATTAAACATGTATAATTAACTTTAACAATGTACAAATGGTTGTGTAGAGAATGTCTTCATATTTTTAAAACTAGTCATACCATTTTTATGATTAGTATCTTTCTAATTCATAAAGAATAATTCTTCGATGAATGATTTACTAAGCATGAGAAATCAAGAACTTGTGTTAATGCTAATAACAAAAGAAAGTAGTTTCTTTCAATACATAAAAAATTGCATACAATGTACACACTACAAGTTATTTCTTTAGGAAAGTTTTTGGCAAAAATTAAAAGAAAGTAATTAAAAGAATATATATATATATATATATATATATATATATATATATATATATATATATATATATATATATATATATATATATATATATATATATATATATATATATATATATATATGTGTGTGTGTGTGTGTGTGTGTGTGTGTATATATATATATATACACACACACACACACATACACACATATATATATAAATATATATATGTGTGTGTGTGTGTGCATGCAAAGATTGCTGAGTAAAATCCAATCATCCTCTTAATTTTGGTACGACGGTAGTTTTGGTCATAAAAAATATGATAGATGAAGTACAGAAGAGTGATTATGAACTACGAAATAAGTTGTTTTGCAAATTTCCTCAGTGGTAGAATTTGAAAAACATGGTTTTATTTAAGAATAAAAGGTGCCTGAAAGGCGATATTTTGCCTGTAACAAAATATTCATCTAGGTCGTATTTCAGTGGTAATATACCTAGCAATGTTACTAGTAGTCATTTTTTTAAGCAATTTGAATGATATGTTATTGAACTCTAGCACAAAAATCAGTGATTATCGTGAAAATGTTTCCCATAGCATTTTGTGTCAGAATGTGTCATCTGATATAAATTGCTCTTCTGCTGTACACTTCATATTTATTTTTTATTCCCCATTTCTCATTTATTCATTTAAATAATGTAGCTAACTAAGAAGTTAGCTACCTTTTACATACACATTTACATATTTATGAGAATATTTCTTTAAATAATATTTTATGCTTTCATCAAATATATGGTCGCTAGATTAATAAAATTTAAGAATTGTGTAATTGAGAGTCCATGACTTAATTTAATATAAGTGGAACTTTTAATTTTTTTAAATATAACTCACGTATTTACTTGATTTTTAATTTTTGTTAATCATTGGACATTTATAAATGAAACAAAAGTTTAATATAATTTTTACTCAAAATCATTTATTCTGTGTGATTTGCTATTTTAAACTTAAATTTCAGATTGAAAAGTAGTATTTTGTAAAAATTAGTTTTAAAAAGATTAATTACTATGAATTAGAAGGAAATATAAATGTAATATGTTACATTTCATTATTTGTAAGTATTAATTATCGTACAAAAGAAAAAATATAAATATAGTACATGTAAGTAAAACATAGTTTATATTCACATTTTTATCTACATTACACTACACGTTTCATGAAATGTAATGTTGCTCTTTTTTTAAACTTTTTAAATCTAAAAAAGTCAAAAATTTATTTTATGGGATTATTAATCTTATTGAACCAATGTTCTAATCTAAGTTAAAAATGCTTTTTTTCTTCAATCACTCTGATTTTATTATTCTAACTTTAAACTTTTATGTTTGTCCTTTTTATTTTAAATTATATATGATGTCAATACAAATTTGGTTCTTACTTACAGATTCATTATTTTCCAAAAATGACTTGAGATTGTTTTAAATGAAAAAATAGGAAAATGGAAAAAAATATATCGTGCCTTAGATATAATTACACATGAAAAAGTAGTAGTTTATGATAAAACTTAACGAAATATATTTCCAAATATGTAGCTTCAATATAAAGGATGGTATAAGTTAATATAAATCCACAAGTTCCTCAATATTCTTCACAAATGCATGATTTATATTCATGCTGTTGAAACCTCACCAAGAGTTTTTGTACCACTTGATATTGACTAAAAGTAGGTGTGAATCACAACTTTTTTTAAAGTTTCAAAATCTTTGAAGACTTTTCTCTTGTCTTGATATAAAAGCTCGAGAAATATATTACATGAACATGTAGCACTACGTGAAAGTATAAATTACATTTCATGAAAGTGTCAGCATGAAAAAGTTATATTTTGCAACGTTCACATGCATAAAGTAAATGTTGCATTTAGCGGTTATTTTGATTTTATGCTTTTATTATTTTATAACAATATTTTAAACAAATTTTCATTACCTAAGAAATTACTGCCGAAAGTAACCATTTAACAGTAAGTAATGAAAAAACCATTAATAAACCATTTCTATTTTGATATCACATTTTAAAATATTTCTTAAGTTTTTCTCCTTCTAATGGAATTTTCGCCAGGTCTGATTCTTATTTCCAATTATATGCTGAATAAAACTATTATCTGTAAATTGTTAATCTAAGTGTAATTTTTTGTCACTTGGAAAACACTCTTTGACTCTGCATTGATTCAGTAATTATAGTTTTAAGTGGATTTCAAACTATTAGAAGGATTTTGCATGAGCGGGGGGGGGTGGAAAATTGAACCTAAAATTGTTTGAACCAATGACTAGAACACTGAACATCAATTTGCGTTCTCATTTATTGTGAAGGAAATGATTATGAAATTTCAGACCAACAATATGAAATCATTATTTTTCTTACCACTATACAACATGCAATCATTATTTCTCTTACCCCAATACAACATGCAATCATTATTTTGCTTACCACAATACAACATGCAATCATTATTACTCTTATCCCAATATAACATGCAATCATTATCTCTCTTACTAGATTAATAATTTTCAAAGGATAATTAATTTCCAAGATTAGTACTATTATTCATTTACTTCATCATCGTTAAAACTCAACAAAAGAAATTTGTTTTTTGAATGAGAATTGATTTTTTTCCGTCTAAATATTTATATCATTTCCCGAAAGGACATTATAATTATATAATTATCTGCGTTAATTATTTCACTATTTACCTTTAAAAAACTCTTAGTAAAAATGTTAAAAATATTGCAAAGAGCTAATTCAAAGTTGGTGGAAAATCACATAAAAAATGTTTAGTTATATATATATATATATATGTATATATATATATATATATATATATATATATATATATATATATATATATATATATATATATATATATATATATATATATATATATATATATATATTGTGTGTGTCTACGAGCATTTTAGATTATTTATAAGCAGTAAAAGGGCATTAATTTGAAAGTCTAATATACTCATTGAAGAAATTTTGCTGAGAAGGATTAAAAGGAGATCAAAATAATTAATTTGTGCAAATGACATAATAGGACCCTTTATACGACTAGTTTAAAGCTAATATGAAGATTTAATCACAGAATGTCTCACGCTCAAAATGCACCGCTTCAAGCTATAAATGCAGCTGGTGAACTCAATAATTACATATTCAAGGCTTCTCTATAAAATAAACAAGTTAACTGGGAAGATATATACTCGCTTCATGCCTAAAGATGATCTGATATGGGTGATATTTCGATAATTAAATTTAAACACTTGAATATGCATTTACTGGTTCAGTCAATAATATAAAACAACTCACTCATGCATTGAAAACGTTATCGCGTAAAGGTATAATAAATTTATATTTGAAATAATTGCTAAACGGATAACAGAAAACTAATTAAGTTTTCTATAACTGGTAAAATACTTTGAAATTAAATAATATATTTTGAAAAGCAATAAAATTTAACTAAAATATACCTACCTATTTATAAAATAAATTTAAATATTTACAAGCATTTGAGTTTAAATATTTAAATTTTGTAATTTTACAATTTACAGTTTATATCTAATTTAAAAATGTAAAACTACATTTTTATATTAGATATTAAGTGTAATTTGTCGTACAAAATTAATGAATTTTGTGAAAAATGTTTTTCAAGTTGTATTTTTAAAAAACAGAAGAATATGTAATTGTAAAAGAGATGTGTCAATAAGGCAATTTATAAGCTTTATTTTAGTATAGTTTTATAGTTATAAATGACAAGAAACTTTTTAATATATTTTGATATCAAAGTAATTTAAATGATATTGATAATTTATTGTTCATTCAGAACTATTAAACATATTTATTAAATGAGGGCCAACTATATTTATTATTAAATATTGTTTGGTATATCACTCACATTCTTGGAAGAAAGTTTATCGAGTAAAATTCTTATATTTACATATAAAAGTGCATATTTACACATTTTTATAAATTATTATATATATCACATGTTATAAATATATGTATGTGGGTACTTTTATGTCTATAAAATGTGTTTGAAATATAACTATATAGATACATTATATTTTTCATAATAATTGTTCAAAATTTAAATTTTAAACGGTAAACTCCATTATATGAATAAACAAGAAATTCAAATTTCTCGTGAAAAAGAATAAAGTTTATCTTAAAATACTTTTTTCAATTCAAATCCTGCTGTTTTTTTACAAATGAAAGATATTTAACGTTTTAAAGTATTATGTATGAATTCTATTGTATACTGTATAGAGATATATATTTTCTAAATCATCTGAATTAACATAATAAATATAAAAAAATTACATTTGAATATTATCTGCATTTTATCATGATATTTTAAAAATTAGTATCAGAGAAATCTTGGTTATTAGATGCTGTGTCTAGTGAAAAAAGGTATGCATTCGAAATAATGTGGATGTATTAGGAAAATTTTATCAACCCAATAAATTGAAAATATACCAAACAAAATGTAATAGGTTATTTAATAATTCTTGAAGCATTTAATAAGAAAAAAAAGTTTAAAAAATATTTCAAACACATTACGATAAATGCTGATATTGTTTGTATATGTCAGAAAAAAATGCAACACTTCTATTTGAAATATGCAATCAGTAATAAAAAATTGAGTTTTCCGTAGAAAACCAAAGAAACTGCGCAGTCAAATATCAGGCAAAGAAACTGATATTCAGTAATATGCGGTTAGTAAATCATTGTAATATTAATGAATTCTGTTGGCTTCTCTTATTTTAATGTGCTTATTTATGTATAGTTGAGGTGTTTCATTATAAAATAATATATATATATATATATATATATATATATATATATATATATATATATATATATATATATATATATATATATATATATATATATATATATTTGTTTACAAGAGAACTCTCTAATTTACATTATTCAGTTACTAGTTACTACATTCCATGAATTTTACTTAGCTACCAAAACAATTGCCATGAGAACTACTGATGTTGCTACTCAGGCGTATGGAGCTTTGCGCTCACATTCGACCATCCTGACATTTTCAATTGTCCTCAATTGAGCTAATACTTAGAATTGCATAAAACAAAACAATAAGGATAGGTAATATATATTAAAGTTCTATTGTCTAAGTCTAAGGTCTAAAGTCTTTTTTATCAGTTCAGAGTCACTGGTAACGCTGTGGCAGTCTGATTGTTCGCTTATGTCTCTGACTGTCAAGTTCTTCTCCAAAGTTATCGTCAGAAACATCATCAGTATCCTTATCCCAACCTTTCCAAACCTTCAGTTGACTGACATGATCTGTTGTGGCATACATGTGACCGTTTTTAGCTTTTAACTGGGATATTTTATATGTATCGCTAGGGAGTACCTCTGTGGTGACCAAAGGTCCTCGATATCGCGACTGCGTTTTAGTTGGCTCTCCGGTGGTCTTTGGGTGTTTTATAACTACAACGACTTCTCCTTTGTCGAATGAGAGTATGCCTGATTTCTTATTGTCGTATAATGCTTTAGTTTTTTCTTGCTGTTTTGCGATTTTTGCCCTTGCTTCATGTTGCAGTTTCTCTAGGTCATTCCATACTTCGCTTTCTTCATCTGCAAGCAGCCTCAAAATTCCATCTTTGAATCTTGGCACATATCCGTGAAGTACTTCGAATGGTGTTTTCCCAAGAGTCTTGTTCACAGTGTTGTTCAAATTTCTTTCTACTTCTTTGATCTTGTTGTCCCAATCCTTTGGATTTTCATTTTCCATTGACGTTATGATGGTGGACAGTATCGTTTTGTTAACTCTCTCAACCATTCCGTTTGCTTGAGGTTGAGAAGTAGAATTCAATGTATAAGAGATTCCATTACCATCGCAAAACTTTTGAAAATCACGTAAAGTGAAGCAAGAACCTCTATCTGATATGAAACGATCAGGTAACGCGAAAGCTTCTACGAAATTCTCAACTGATTTCAGAACGTTCTTTGACGACGTATCTTTTACAGGATAGAGACGTACAAATCTTGTCATGTTATCAATGATGACAAGTAACTCTTTGTTTCTTTTGGAACTGGTTACGAAGGGGCCTAGAAGATCAAGATGTACTGTCGAAAATGGTCTTTTTCCTGTCGCTATAGAATGGAATAGGCCTTGTCTCTTTTTACCTGGTACCTTATTGACTAAGCATTCGAAGCACATAGAAATATGGCGGCGAACATATCTCTTCATAGAAGGAAACCAATATAGTTCCATGATTTTCGACACTGTCTTGTCTACAGCAAAGTGTCCCATAAGGTCATGAAACTTTACAACCATGCTTTTTCTCATACTCTTTGTATGACGTATAAAAGTTTTTATTTGTCTTCTTCTCTGATAACACGAAATAGTGTATTTCCTTTCAAAACGTAATTCTGCACTTTTTGGTTTTCTTCTTTAGATCTGTTTTCGTCTTTTTTCTTAAGAATTGTAATTAATTCCTTCAAAGCATCATATGAATGCTGCATCATGAGTACTTGATCTTCTACACTCAACGTTAGGCAAACCTCTAAATTGTTTTCTATCAAAGAGCCTAGCGTATCTGAAGCGTTTTGAACTGATGCTCTACTAATTTCATTAATGTGAGACATTTTAGTACCTGGCCTATGTCAGATTTCGAAATCATATTCTTGAATGAAGTGACTCTAACGTGCAATATGGGGGTTATTGGACTTTTTATCATTCATATAAATCAAAGCTTGGCAATCAGTCAGTATAGTAAAACTTATACCCAACAAAGACTGTCAAAGTCGTTCTAGTGTCCATACTATAGTCATCAGCTCCAACTTACTGAAATAGTATTTCGACTCAGCTGCTGTTGTCTTTTTTCTAACACAATAAACCAAATGAAGTTTTCCGTCATCTACATATTGCAACAACATTCCTGCAATACCATCAGAGCTTGCATCTGTATGTACCTCCGTCCGCGTGTTGGGATTGTAGAGTGCTAATGTTGGTCGTTTAATCAGGTCTTCTTTCAATTTGTCAAAAGCCACTTGTTGTTCTTCATTCCACTGAAACGCAACATCTTTCCGTGTAAGTCGTGTTAATGATTCAGCATGCAAGGCATAATTCGGTATAAAACGTCTGAAGAAACTAGTTTAACCCAAGTATCTTCTTACTTCATGTACGTTCTTTGGAATTAGGAACTGGGCAACAGCACTAACCTTTCTTCGTCCTGGTTGAATTCCATGTTTGTTAACCACAAAACCCAAGAACTCAATTTCTTCTTTACCAAATTCGCATTTTGATAGTTTCAACGTTAAATGTGCAGATTTCAACCTTTCTTAAACACGCTTCATTTTCTCCATTATTTCCATCCAAGTTTTTGCCGGTACAAGAATGTCATCTAAATAGCATAGTACTTCTTTATCTAACAATGGTCCTTGTGCCAAGTGCATCATGCGCTGGAATTCTGCTGGAGCATTGGTTAGTCCAAAAGTCATCCTTTCAAACTGTCCGGTTTCATCAGTTGTTATGAAGGCAGTCTTTTCTTTCGCAGATTCGCTTAATGGAATTTGTAAGTATCCATGGGTCAAGTTCAATGTCGTAAATACATTACAGTTATTTAAAGTCTCAAACAGGTCATCAATTCTAGGTAATGGGTATTTGTCTTAAACCGTCTGTAAGTTTAACTTTCTGTAATCTACAACCAAACGATGGTCTCCCGTTTTCTTTTTTACAGCCTTCACAGGACTTGCGTAAGGAGATCTAGTTTCGCTAACGATTCCATTTTATTTCCATTCTTTCACAATGTCTTTAATTATGACCTGTTCGTCTCATTTGTCCTATAAGGATGTATACAAACTGGCTTGCATTTACTTGATTTCCATCGTAATCAAATTCGTGCATCCCAGTTCACTAAGGTTTGTTGCAACGCAATCTCTGTATTCATTCAAGAGAGTAAGAAACTCTTGCTTATGATCTACACTAACATTTTCATCAGTTTTTATATCTTCCAATGTAAGGGGTCTTTTAGAAGTCTCATTCTCTGATTTTGTTGGATCTTCAGCCAATGTAAAAATATTTTCTCTTACATTAGTGCCAATCACTGGATTTTCAACATTGTAGTCTTCATTTACCGGAATCTTCTCATGAATAGAACTCTACAGCTTCACATCTCCCAACGCGTTAACCTTTCTTTAATATAAAATTTTCACTATGTACATTTGAAATGGGTACTATAACTTTCCTACCTTCATTTCTAATAAACAGTCAACATTTTGTCTGTCTCTCATCAACAGAAAACCTTCCTTCTGCTCATCCGACTTACATTGAACGAAATTAACAGTATTCCTTTCTAACACTGTTTCTTCCACAGCTTTCAAAGAAACTCTCGTTTTATTTAGATTGATATGTAGTTTATTGAATGGTGCTTCATCAGTATGCAGCTCATTTTCTACCCTAGCATAAGCAATATGAGACAAATCTAACCACGTCCTCCCAACCAATAAATCCACTGGCAAAGACTCATCATTAACTAAAAGAATGGTGGTTTCTTTACCTAAAACATCATCGATTTCAATATCCACTTTTGCCTATCCAAGTGCTTTACTTACTGGTTTAATCTGATTTCCAAACCCATAAATATCAGTTACTTCGGGAATAATAACTGTATCCAACTTATCAGCAACTGATTTCTTCATTAAACATCAAAAAATTTCAATATCAATCATCGAATCTACTAAATTTTCTTCATAAATTTTTGCCTTCTTAATGTAGAGTAATGCGTTAGAGCTGTTTGATGTTTTAAATATCAAATTTGTAACGGCCTTCTCAGAATCCTTTTTCTTTTCAGGGCAGTCCTTAGAAATGTGTCCATAGTAGTTACAATTGAAACATTTCGGTTCACACTTCTCATTACGAGCTGGCTTGCGGAAACCCGATCCACTATTGTCTTCATTTGTTTCTACTTGTTGAACTTGGTTTTTAAATTTATTGTTATTAAAGTTTCTTGGGCGTTGATAACGAGAATTATTTGGACTCTTATTAAAGTTGTTTGCTTGTTTGCGTTAATAAACTTGAGATTTCGTTCTATTATTTCGCACCGTTTCATATTCATATAGCTTATCAGATAGTTCTTTTGGCCTCAAAAATTTCGCTCATTCGTCGATGAAATGTTCTTTCAATTCAGCCGGAACTCGACGTTTCACCTGATCCGTAATCATCAAGTCCGTCAGACCTTGAAAATCCTTAATTCCTAGTCCTGAAATATATTCTTCAAAATGGTTTTGTAATTCAAAGGCGAGTCACTCCTATCTATCGCCTATTGCAAACTCCTCTATCAAAATGAAAAATGTGGAAATAATGTGTTAATTTCAAGTGAATTGAATAATAGGATATAAAGTAATAGGAATACATTATTAAAGTACATAATAATAATAAAATGCATAATAATAGGTGCGAAAATCAAGCACTATCATGCCGATGTAAGATACACAAGAGGCATAGTGGGAGTGTGTCGGAGCGAGAGGAACGGTGTGGTTGTGTAAAGACGAGTGGTAGCGGAAGTATCGCTTCCAGTCAATGGAAAATACATGTGTTTCGAATAATGTAAAAAGAACCACCTAAATTTATGTTTGTGTCTATAATTAATGTTATGTTTGTTAATGTAAAATAAATGTATCGTAAAAATGAAGATATTTTGGTCCTGGAAACGACAGGTTCGTGGAACCATCTCATTTTGGCGCATTGACTCCAGAATGTGTTCCGGATTATTAAAAAATGATGGGATGCTAATGATAGAAAAGTGTCTACGAAGTAGTGAGTCTGTATATTTTGATTGCTTCTCATTCCATTAAGAGAAAATATTTGAGTTTCGATATTGGTTTAGAAATATTATTGGTTATTTGTTCATTAATATTCAGAAAAGTTTTTTTCTCTAACTGGTGATATTATTAAATATATATATATATATATATATATATATATATATATATATATATATATATATATATATATATATATATATTGTACCGATCTCCACGGGTTCGTGTCGATTGAGAGTTGAATAAAGCAACCACTTAATGAACACAAGACTTTTATTCGTAAAAACTTCACTAGATAAACGAAATTCCCGCTGTAACAATCACAATTATACAGCTACAAATGACTGTCTAGATATAATAAGAAACACCTTCTAATCACAGGTAAATACCTCAAATACCTCAGACAGAGAACAACTAGCAGTCACAATTAACCGTCTTCACTAAACTGACTGTCTTCACAATACTACTAAACTCTTCCATGTCGGGCTGCGGTATTTATACCTGACTTGGCGGAGAAATCTACCAATTTCGCCAAGGTTCTGGAAGCTTCTAGGCTATCTCGAAAAATATTGGTCCTAGAGCTTAGGTGATGGATGTTTCCAGAAGTATCGATTTCTCGCCAAGAATCTCGCCAACCGTCGCCAAGTCGCCAAGAATCTCGCCAACTCTCGCCAAGTCGCCAAATCATTAGGAAATTCGCTTTTAAACTACAACACGTCTAAATACCGCAATTTTTGCCCAAAATGTGAGAATTTCCGATCTGTCTGAGATATTTTAAGACAAATATAATCATTATTTTTAAATTTGTAACATTGCCCCCCTCTCAAGGACTGCACGTCCCGGGCAGTACAATCCCCTGATAGGAGGCCAAATTTAATATAAGAGAATTTACATTTCAAGATGATACAGAGCACATTACATACACAAGCAACAAAAAATACAAGAAAATAGAAAAGATTAAAATTATCTATACTATTTACAAAGAGACCATGGTCTACTAATTTTTACTTTACATTACGATAAGGAGCTAATCTATCATAATGTACTACCTTTGGTTTTGAGGAAGATGATTTCCTTATACGAACCACGACGTCGTTCAGTCTTTTTAGGACTGTGTAGGGACCTTCCCAGTTGGCTTGCAACTTTGGAGAAAGTCCTTTCCGTCGAATCGGGTTCCACAACCAAACTTTGTCGCTTTCTTGAAATTCATGTCCTGTCGCTCTTGTGTCATACCTTGTCTTCATTCTTTCGGTCGTCAGGTTGATTCTGTCTCGAGCGAAGTTATGGACATCTTCAAGACGTGCCTGAAGGTCTCGAAGGTATTCCTCTGGCGATGAAGATGTATCCGGTGGGCGACCAAACTGAAGATCACAAGGGAGACGAAGTTCGCGACCAAAGAGCATCTGTGAAGGAGTATATCCGGTAGTCTCATGGACAGCACTGCGATATGCAAGCAGAAACAGCGGTAGCTTCAAATCCCAATCTTGATGATTTCTGGAAACCATAAGTGAGAGATTATTCAAGATGGTTCTGTTAAATCTCTCTACCATGCCGTCCGATTGTGGGTGTAGTGGCGTGGTCTGCGTCTTGTCTATTCCGAGAATTTGACACATTCCTTTAAACACAACAGAGGTGAAATTTGTCCCTTGATCAGAATGGATTTGTAAGGGTGTGCCGAATCTGGAAGCCCATTGATGCACTAGAACCTCGGCTACTGTAGTCGCCTCTTGATCAGGGATTGCAAACGCTTCAGGCCACTTAGTAAAGTAGTCCATGACAACTAGTATGTATTTGTTGACCATTTGAAGATCGTGGTAAAGGACCCAAAATGTCTAATGCTATTCGCTCAAAAGGTGCTCCTACGTTGTACCGCTGCAACCTTCCTCGGTTACGTTTCTTTGGTCCCTTACGTGCCGCACAGTCATCACAAGATTGACACCATTTCTCTACATCTTGTCTAGTTTTGCTCCAATAGAAGCGTTCTCGAACTTTCTGTAGAGTTTTCATTACTCCAAAGTGGCCTCCAGTTGAGCTACTATGCAATTCTTTCAAAACATCTGAAATTCTTGATTTTGGAAGAACAAGCTGCCATTTGAAATTACGTCCATCATCGGATTCCCATTTCCTGTATAAGACACCATTTCTTATATGGAGTGAGTCCCAAAGAGCCCAATATTGTTTAGTAGCAGGACTGTAGGGGAGATATCCTGCCAACTTGGTTTCATGCTGGAAGATTCTTTTAATTCTAAAATTGGATTTACATCTGGGTCTTCTTTTTGAGCTTCTCTAAGTTCTTTATCACTCCATGGGTCTGGTTTCGATGGAGGTGAAACAGTAACTTGGCGTACCGAAGGATTTACTAACTGATAGTTCTTCTCTACTCTAGAATAATATCGGCAGCTTTCATTACACGGTTTCCTTGATAGTGCATCAGCATTTCCATGAAGAATTCCTTTGCGATGACGTATTTCAAACTCCTGGAGTCGTTGAATCCATCTGGCTACCTGTCCTTCTGGATTTTTAAAATTTAAAAGCCAGGTTAAGGATGCGTGATCGGTCCGGAGCAAGAACCTTCTTCCATAAAGATAATGGTGGAAATGTTCTATGGCTTTGACGATTGCCAGCAATTCCTTCCTGGTTGTACAATAATTCCGCTCTGGTTTCGATAGACATTTACTCCAATAAGCAATGACATATTCTTTATCATCAATTTCCTGCGACAAAACAGCTCCGATATTTTCGTTGCTGGCATCCGTATCTAAAATGAATAATTTTCCGGGCTGGGGATATGCAAGAACGGGCGAAGATGTCAACGCCTCCTTCAGTTGTTTAAAAGCTTTCTCACATTCATCTGTCCATAGAAATCTCTGT
Source organism: Latrodectus hesperus (assembly GCA_037975125.1). Lineage (NCBI taxonomy): Eukaryota > Metazoa > Arthropoda > Arachnida > Araneae > Theridiidae > Latrodectus > Latrodectus hesperus. The sequence continues at coordinate 115,966,577 of CM075853.1, forward strand.
TTAACTTCTGTCAACTTGTGAAGGGGTCTGGCAATACTTGAGAAACCCTTTACAAATTTCCTGTAATACGTGCATAGTCCAAGAAAACTTCTTAATTGGTGGACATCTTTTGGACGACTCCAATCCTTAACTGCAGAGATCTTTTCAGGATCTGTTCTTACACCTTCAGCAGAGATAATGTGTCCCAGATAGCTTACTTCACGTCGGAATAAATTACATTTGCAAAGATTCAGCTTCAGGTTGGCCATTTTTAATTTTTCCAGCACCATTCGGATATTTCTTAAATGGTCTTCGAATGTGCGCCCTACAATAATGATATCGTCCAAATATACCAAACAGGCTTCGTAGGAAAGTCCTCGTAATACTGTCTCCATCAGGCGCTCAAACGTTGCAGGTGCATTGCAAAGCCCAAATGGCATGACCTTGAACTGCCAAAGTCCTTGTCCTGTGGTGAACGCAGTCTTTTCTCGATCCTCAGGATGTATCTCTACTTGCCAATAACCACTCTTGAGATCCAAAGTCGAAAACCATTGTTTTCCGGATAAAGCATCAAGTGTATCGTCAATCCTAGGAAGAGGGTAACTATCTTTTTTTAGTGATGTTGTTTAACCGACGATAGTCAACGCAGAATCGGGTAGAACCATCTTTCTTCCGAACTAAAACAATAGGCGAATGCCCAAGGACTCTCTGATGGCTCAATAATGTCATTCTGCTGCATTTCCATCAGAAGATTGTCCACCTCTTCCTGCTTAGCGAATGGCAATCTTCTCGGATGTTGTTTAATGGGTGGATGATTTCCTGTATTGATTCGGTGCTGCGTCAATTTGGTTCGCCCAACATCATCTGATTTCTTGGAAAAGAGATCTCCGAATTCTAATAATAAATTTCTTGCAGCATTCCTCTGTTTATCATCTAACTCTGCTCTCTGAAGGAGTTCATTAATTAGAGTGTCAGGAGGCTCAGATAGTGTGGCTTGACAATTTCGGTTAATACAGGTCACTGGAGTGCAAGTCGCTAGCACTTCTCCTTCTTTTATAAGTTTTACCTTATTGCTTAGATTAGCAACTCTTACCGGGATTACATTTCGTGAGAGGTCGACGAGTGAAGAAGCCACTTATATTTCTTTAAAGCTATTGTCGGAATCTGGATATTCAGTCAATCCATAATGAAAATTATTATCTTCTGAAAGAGCTCCGCAAACTATTGTCTCAGTTCTTGGTGGTAATGTTGTTTCACTCTTTGCAGTTATATGATGGACTGTTTTAATATCTGAATATTTCGTCTTAAAAATCGCTATGTCTTCAGAACATGAGTGTATTTCATTATTTTTAAAATCTAACTTGAAATGGTTTTCTTTGAGGAAATCCAATCCGAGAATAAATTCGTCATTTATATCAGCGACATATGCCATATGATGGTACACGGCATTACCAAATGCAATGTTTAGATTGACTTTTCCATGCACTTTAATCTTATCACCTGTCACAGTTTGGAGGGTAATGCAGGGCGGCGTCCAGATGAGTTTCTCACCAAGTTTGTGAGCCAGATCTGTCCTAATGATAGTTACGTTGGCTCCAGTATCGATTATCATTCTGCAGGGAACTTCGTTGACATGTCCCATAACAAAAAGTCCGTTGTCGCCGCCACTTACGGAAGAAATGTGAAACAATTTGAAATGGGGCTTCTGACTCTCTGGACATCTCCGCCCCGCGAGATGGCCACATATTAGTTTCCCTGCTGTGGTGGAAGATCATTTCCACCATCTTTTCGTTTCGGGCAGTCTCTACGGACGTGTCCGACTGCACTGCAAGTCCAACACTGGATTTTCGTGTTTCTGCCACCTTTACTCAATTCTAAGTTACGAAATTTTCTCCGCAGATCTTCGATTTGCTTTCTTAGATCACAGTCCGTATCAGTAGCAGAGACGGCTCTGATTGAGTGCCGGTCTTTACGCGCGGCCTGCTGGGCAGCCTCTATCTTATGTGCGTATACTAGGGCAGATCCGATATCTTTGACATCGGCGAGTCTAAGTGTTTTCTGTATCTCCGGATCCCGCACACTATCGATGAAGTGATGGAGAGCCAGATCTTGACGTGTCTCAGCTGGGCAGTCCGAAAATGCTAGATGGGAAAGTCGCTGAATATCGGCAGCCAATTCTTGCAGACTTTCACCCGCTTTTTGATAGCGGGACTTTAACTGTAGTCTGCTATATTCTTTAGTGCACTTATCTCCAAACCGCAGCTCAAGCGCACTCGATAGGGCTTGGAAATCGTGCCTCTTCTCCTCCGGAAGCGTCTCGAGGATGTCAGCCGCGTCTCCTCTTAAAGAAGCGGCCAGGTGAAAAGCTTGGGCTCGGGGATTCCATCCATTAGCTTCCGCTACCATCATAAACTGGGTCTTGTATACTTGCCAGGATGATTTCCCATCAAATGTTGAGAGTTTAATATTGGCTAGGGAAGGCACAAATGCCACGTTGGGTTCCTCATGTTTGTGTGACATTTGCTTCTCTAAGCTTTCAATCTTCATATTCACATTGTCTAATGCTTCTTCAACGTTTTCTTCTATCTCCAGAACTTTAGTTTCAACTGAAGTCACCTTATCTTCCATTGCATTTATCTTCTCCTGAATGATGTTGGAGAATTCTTCTTTAACACTTACAATGTCCTTCTTAAGTTCCTTTTTAAGTTCCTCTTGTCTAGATTTTATCTCTTTCATCATCTCGGTTTTAATCTCTACTTGTCCAGCTTTCATCTCTTCTTGTCTAGCTTTCATCTCTTTTTGTCCAGCTTTCATCTCCTCCTATCCAGATTTTATCTCTTTCATCATCTCGGTTTTAATCTCTTCTTGTCCAGCTTTCATCACAGCCATCTGCTCCGCTAATTTTTGGAGAAGACTTTTCATTAAATCCATATCCATTTTTCTGGTGACACGCTGCATCAACTCTTCAACCCCGATTCTGACACCAGTTGTACCGAGCTCCACGGGTTCGTGTCGATTGAGAGTTGAATAAAGCAACCACTTAATGAACACAAGACTTTTATTCGTAAAAACTTCACTAGATAAACGAAATTCCCGCTGTAACAATCACAATTATACAGCTACAAATCGTCAGATATAATAAGAAACACCTTCTAATCACAGGTCTCAAATACCTCAGACAGAGAACAACTAGCAGTCACAATTAACCGTCTTCACTAAACTGACTGTCTTCACAATACTACTAAACTCTTCCATGTCGGGCTGCGGTATTTATACCTGACTTGGCGGAGAAATCTACCAATTTCGCCAAGGTTCTGGAAGCTTCTAGGCTATCTCGAAAAATATTGGTCCTAGAGCTTAGATGATGGATGTTTCCAGAAGTATTGATTTTTCGCCAAGAATCTTGCCAACCGTCGCCAAGTCGCCAAGAATCTCGCCAACCGTCGCCAAGAATCTCGCCAACTCTCGCCAAGTCGCCAAATCATTAGGAAATTCGCTTTTAAACTACAACACGTCTAAATACCGCAATTTTTGCCCAAAATGTGAGAATTTCCGATCTGTCTGAGATATTTTAAGACAAATATAATCATTATTTTTAAATTTGTAACAATATATATATATATATATATATATATATATATATATATATATATATATATATATATATATATATATATATATATATATATATATATATATATATATATATATATATATGATTTTGATTTATTAAGAAAAAATACATTTTGGAATTTGTTTATTAACACAAATTTATGTTGAATAATGTTGTTGCTAATTGTCAATTTCTTGAATTATGTGCATTAATTTAAAAAATGCTGTATTATTGAATAGTAAAATGTTGAAACGTATGTTTTTTGGTTTAGTGTGGTATAATAGGATATAAATGTTTTTGCTTATAGAATTTTCATGATCATTCTGTTTTTTATTATGTAAATGATATAAGTTTATGGAATAAGAAACTATTTCAAGAAAGTTTAAATGCTTTTTAATTGTTCATTGTTTTGCATTATTAAATTACTTGTTCAGAATTATTCAATGTTTTAAAGTATATTAATTATTTACTATGATTGTATTTAATATTTCAGTAAAGTAATTAAGTTTAGATTTTAAATTTGGATTCAAAACCAAAAGTGTCAAGCATTTTTCAGAGGGGAAATTTTAAATTATTTTATATTTCGAAAGTAACTGGGCTTGCAATGGTGAATAATAGTTTTTTGGTTGTTTCGATATCTAAGATTCATAATATTTTAAAGGTAAAATAATATGTATATAAATAAATAGTGTTGAACATATATATATAGGTGCATATTACAAAAAATTATTTTATCATTTTATTGACTTAAGTTGTTATGCTTAATGATCTTCTGGGATAAGGATTTATTTAATTTGAAATGCTTAAATTGGAATTATGATTCGTATACGTATATTCTTTTAGCTGGTTTTGAACTGTTTTCATTCATTAATGTGCATTATATGTTGCTGTTTTTGTTGTTACTAATGACACTTGGACAAGCCAAACTCGCTATGCCTTTGGCTATACAAATTTAAGTCAATAGGTCAAGGGGCGTCTTTCGTTTTTAATCAGAGCACCATGAAGGTGAAAGTACGACTTTGCTCTACAAACATGCCATAGGTACCCACCCGTTTATAGGGTAGGCAACCATTCACACCTCATTCTTACAAGGAAAAGACAAAGATAGGATAGATAGAGAGAGAAAGTACATCCATGTCCGAACCGGGATTCGAACCCAGGACCTCCTTATCCGCAGTCAGGCACGCTGACCACTAGACAAGTTGGGTGGCTTGTGCATTATAAAATTGAAGTTTTATAGTGTATTGAAATGAAAATCGAAACTACAAATTTTTAAATTTAGTATTAGAATAAATTTTTTATGTCTTCTTTTTGGTGCACTAAGTAAACGAAAGTGTTTTTATTGATTCAACAAATTAAAGGTGATTTTTGTGATTTTAAATGTTTTATTTTAAATAATTGATAGTTTAAGGTTTGGTAAATTGCGATAACATTAGTTGTTAAATTGCATTCGCATTCTTGGGTAAAGCTTGAAAGGAGGATCTGTTAATATTGGCTAATGAGTTAGGAGAACAGATTCCTCCGGACGCAAAAATAATAGATTTAAAAAATGTGATTACACAATCCAAACATTATGAAGAGTCATTTGTTCGAGAATTAATAAATACTATAATTTCCGATCGGATAGAGAGAGAGAGAGAAAGCCAAAGCTACAGAAAGGCAACGTGAATTAGAACGAGAAGAAAGGCAACGTGAATCAGAACGAGAGAAAGGCAACGTGAGTTAGAAGAGAAACAAAGATAACGTAAGCATGTACTTAAAATGCGTGAATTGGAAATAAAAGAAAAGGAAGATGAGTGCAACTAGGAAAGCACTGTCGAATATGGGCGAGATAAATTAGGAAACACTTTTCTAGGTTATTTAAATATAATCAAAGGAGTAATTTTAGATATCCCGGAACGAGCAAAATAATAGCCTTTCTTTTTCCATCATGCAGAAAGGATGTTCAAGCTTTATGAAGTGCCCAAACAGTATGAAGGGAAAATTATTTTACAGTGTTTAAAGGGTCGTGCTAAAGAAATAAATGCTATGATGTCGGAAGAAGATTTAGATACGTATGACAAAATCAAATATTTCATTTTAAGAAGCATAGAATATCTCCTTTACAACACAAAAAGAATTTTGATTCTTGTTATAAATTACACAGGGAAAGTTATGCTCAGTATGCATCCATGGTGGAAGTTGCATTAGAACTGTATTTAAAATCAAGAAATGTAGAAACTTTTGCTAAACTTAAAGAGCTTATTGTAGTTGACAAAATAAAATAAACTTTCCCTACTAATGTAAGGTTCCAAATATTTTTGAAAGAGACTGAAAATTGACATCCAGTCCCTGAATTGGTGAGGGAAATTGATAATTTCTTAGTTTCTCTCTCTCTCTCTCGACACCAAAAGGTTTCACAAATAATTCCCACAATTATACCAAATTTACTCCTGCTTACTCTGCTTTGTTCCACATGGAGCAAAGCAGAACGAAATTGTAAGAAAACCTTTTTCATCTGAAATTAGAAAGAAAAAATTTTTTTTGAAAAGAAAGAAAATTATCAAAAGAATCCAGATCCCCAACCACAGAATCGTTTCGGAAATAATACCGCGAGTTGTGCTCCAAGTAAAAAGGCATTAAAGTATTACAAATGTCAAGAAAAGGGTCCTTCGAAGAAATTTTGCCCGCAAGTGAATACAGTGTCTCATGTTTCTAATAGAAGTGAAACTGAAGAAGTAAGCAAGAAAGGGTTAAATGAACTTTGCATTAAAATAGGTAATGCAAGTTTCGATTAGGAAATTCCAATCAGTGAAAAGGTTGGTGAGCTTTCAGGAGTTGATTTAAATATAGGAGATAAGTTTCAAAAGAAATCATTAAAAGTGGTGTGGAAATTACAGTACTGCGGAAGTCAGTGGTGCCAGAAGAAATGTTGCAGTCAAGTGGGAAAATTTACTTGAGGTCTGCTATTGGATTTCCGGTTTAAGGAAAGCTTGTTTATGTTCCACTCAGTCTTTGGTCAGCAGATGATGATATCAGGCCATCATGGTGCATGCTGTGGTTGTGGAAGGATTGCATGAGCAAGCTTTGATCATCCTAGAGTATTCAGTTTGTTTAAAGAACAAAGAAGAAAGTATCTCGGAGAAGAAATACGAAATATCCACGGGAAAGAAATAGTTTCGAATACTTTCAATGTGGAGGGAAGGAAAATAGAAGCTCACAAGGAAATAGAAGTAAATCAAGAAACACTTGATTTAGAAAATTCTGAAGTAGAGGTTTCAGCTACTCTAGTGGAAAGTAACTTGTTAAACCTAGAAATAATCGCTATTAAGAGAAAAGTAGATTCTTTAGCATCCACAACAACAACCAATGAAGTGAAAGATAAATCTAATGTTGAAGAAATTAGATCCAATCCTCCTTCTGAGGCTGTTGCTGCTGTAGAAAATGAAGATAATAGCCAGTCAGAAATTAACTCCAGCGCAGACTAAATGGAGTACCATTGAGAGAGAAGCATATGCTGTGATATGGGCTCTTGGTAAGTTTGAAGCATTGACTTACGGAACTTCCATAAATTTATTCACAGATCACAATCCTCTGAATTATCTTACGGAAAGCATACCGAAGAATGCCATAATTTAGAGATATTCATTGACTGTTTCTCGCTATTAGGTCACAATAGCTCATAAGCGCGATAATAATAATGTTATCGCAGATGCCTTATCACGGTTTTATGAGGATCATTAATTATTTTTCTTTTATTATGAATCTAGTAAGAAATAGAAAATAATTTCTGATATATCATAATATTCATATTTAACTTTATATAATATAATGTAGTTATTTCCATTAGTTCTCTATTTCTAGATAGAGAGAAATCATTATACTGCTACATCTTCATAAATTACTATATTAGTCAATAAGTCATTAAAAATTTTTTTATAAATTATGTATACATATTAAGAGCTAAACAGTAAATTCGTTTCTTAACCATTTAATTTACAAAAAATATACATGAAATATTCCTTTATAACTCTTGAAAAAGTTAGTTTATACTCATTTATAATTTCAGTTATTTTTAAAAATATTAAAACTAGTTATTTATTCTTCGAAAAATAATTTACTTATGCCAAAATTCACTTTTCCACAGTAATGATAGTATATGTTAGTTAAAACCTTAAAAATAATAAAAATTGGGTAAAAAAAATTGCTTCAGCCAGAATGGAATAATAACAGTACAGCACTGAGTTATTATTTAATATAATTTACCACTGAAAGGAATGAATTTAAAAGAATACACATGTATACTTTTAAAAAATTTTAATTTTAATGCAAATATAAGCATATGTTTTATAATTACATCTGTAAGTATCCCTTTTATTTTGATTTGATACAAGTACTATGAAATATAATTACATTGATTTCATACTATAAAATAATTTTATATATGAAGAGCTGTAACCATAAAAGTGCTATAAAGTAAACATATTCTTTAACATGCAAGAATACTAAAATTTCTTATTAATTATATATACGACGTAGAAAATTTTTTTCTCATTTCATAAAGTTTAGAAAGAAAATATATTTTATCTTACACAATGCAGTAATAAAGATTTCTATTTTCCAATACAAATACTCTTTATTTAAATGAAAGAATACAGTAAAAATAATAGCAGTATTAAAACCACAGAAGTTAATGAATTATTCAACCTTACATGGAGTGTTTACGGAGGTTTTATGTTGAGTTTCTTAACAGAGCAGTTTTTTTTTTTCTGTTTCGGAAGGTATTTTCATTCAGCATATCCTCACTCGGGGTCGTAAAATAAATAGAAAAGATGAAAGAAAGGGGTTGCGCATATTTTTTAAGCTTGGCTGCGGAAAAGAAGAGAATTTTGAAAAACGATTCCAACCGAAAATGCCATAAGAAAAATAAACTAATTTCTCCAACAGTCTAACTCTCTGAGAAACGAGGGTTTTTCGTAAGTAGGTTGGATATTTTTGCGTGGAAAAATTGCAAATGTTAATACTAAGCTGGGTTGGTATTTGAGTTGTATATTATAAATTCTCTTAAACAAACTGCGAGTGCGAACTGTATGCAATTCGGTATATCTTTGTATTTCTTTTAAGCATTTCTCTCCACTTCACTGCAATTTTTATTTTTATATTTCATTGTATTTATCAATAAGAAGTCAAGTTAATTTTTCTAAATATAAATGAACAAAATCTTCAGTTCAGAATCAACTTTCCACAAAAGAAATAGATGAAAAAGAAAATACTATACTAAAGATGTTAAATTGCAGATAACTTTTTTCTCTCTTTTCATTTTTATTAATTATAAATTTTTCTGCAATAAACTAATTTCGTTTTTATATAAAAGCTAAACACAAAAATAAATTGGCACTAGTTCCATCTGCAATTTTAAATTAAAATGAATGAATTCGCTTAATTCATTTATCACATTAACAATACACTATTTTCCTTTTTTTTAAATACTTCTGTAATCATTAAGGGAAATTATCCTTCTGTTACATACACTGCAATTTTAAAATGCAAAGGTTTTGCTTATTCTGACATTAATGTCATAAATAATATATATGTTTTTAAATGAGACTGAATTCTGGAAATATTTATTTTGTAAACATCAAAAAAATAACAGTAAATAACAAAAAATTCTTAGTTGAGGAACATTGCCTACATATGTTTTAATTTTCAAGATGATTGTTGTAATTGTATCAGGAATTCGGTCGGGTGAATTTGTTGTTTGCACTCAATGGTTATTTTTTTAAATAAAGGAAATTATTAAGACCTTATATTTTAAAATAGATTCTAATGCTTTATAAGTATACAACTCTCTGCAAACATCTAAATATTGATGTGGAAATTGAACCATTGTATAGTTGTAATGAAAACCAGAGCATTATCTCGAAAATTGGTTTCACGGAATGGATATGGCAAGATTCAAAATGCAATTAAAGTACCAGAGTTCTTTGAATATTCATTATGAATTTTGGAAATAGAAGAAGAGTGTATGTTCTAAACCTGATTAATATATATTTTTATATACTAATATATATTTTTATATACTATTAAAGGGAAATATATGTATGACTCACAAATGAACTTCTCGTCACTCAGTTAAATATTTTAAAATCAATTGGAATTTTTCCTTTTTAAGTTATTTTTAGAATTCTGTATTTTTTCCAGTTAAAATTATATAGGTTTGACTTATTTATATCCGTTCAAATTACAGTTCATTATAAGTTAATTTTTATTTAAAAGTAATGAATTACTGATTAAATAATCTTATTTAGGCAAAGATTGGTAACTTTCTATATTCAGTAATCTCTCAAATATGTAATGCACTTTCTGCTTTCTATTTAAAATAGAATTTAATATTATAACTGAGAGACATATCGATTTCATTAAAAGATTAAGGCCAACTGGCAGATTAATATGTTAACTTCAGCTCCATTTAAACTAATGCTATTTATTTTAACCTTTTCCTCAAGTCTCAAGTTTGCGGAAATATTTGTTTGATAACCAGCATAATGATAGTATTATCTTTTCCATACATCAAGACTCAGTCTATAAATCATACAGAATGAAATGCAGAAAAGAAAACTGACTTGTGCCACTGTAATCGCGATCTGGATGAAATCTGATACTTGAGATCAGGAGAGGGTGTTTTTATCAGGTGCCTGATATCGGAGAAGGAAGCCTCGGCACAATTTTTGTTTGTGATATTCGTCGATCTGCTTTTATGGAGCATTTGGCATTCGCTCGATAGTTATAGCTCTCGAGTTTTTCCACTGTCGGCCAAAACGCTCTTGATGAGTCAGCTCCATCAGCGATGCAGCGCACGTGAAGGATGTATACTATCTTTATTTATAGTCCATCTTTCAGTTTCTCTTCATTTTGATTCTGGTCTAGAAAAAAAAGGAGACCACGCGCATCCTCAAAACTTTAGTTTTATTACTCCTCACTCGAAGGATAAGACGCCTTATCAGTTATTGGAGGAATTCTCTCAGATGCTGAGGAACGGAGTATTGGAATTTTGATTATAGTCCTCATATATATAAGACTCTCCAGATGTATCGTATCGTAGTTAATGCGATACTATTCATGCAGCACACACATGTATGTGCATCGGCTAATTTGGACGTATCTGAGAAAAGTCCTCTTATTTGAGACGGACATCATGAGAATAAAATATTTTGTTCTTTCAGAGTAAGTAAAGTAGTACATATAAATATATATGAAGTGATGTCATTTATTCTTTATATACCCAAGAGAAATGAACTTGTTAGGAAAGCGTGGTTGACTTGGTTATACAGCTAAGAGAGTTGATGCCAAAAGATGTTGAAGAAAAATAAGATAAATACAATGCAGTCAATGATAAAATAAATTAAAGAATCTTTCACATGACTAGAGAAAAAATATTGGAACACACACACACACACACACACACACACACACACACACACACACACACACACACACACACACACACACACACACACACACACACACACACACACACACACACACACACACACACACACACACACACACACACACACATATATATATATGTATGTATGTATATATATATATATATATATATATATATATATATATATATATATATATATGTATATATATATTATTTGTTGTTTCCTTAAAATTATAACCAAATTAAAGCAATATAAATCATTGGTGTATATAAAATTTCCTATATAAGTACATTGTAATTTCAGTATTTCAGCCTCTTTCATTAATTTCTTTTTATATTTAATTATTCTTTCATGTATAGTTATTCCCACAAAATTATCATATTTGCAAAGTTCAGAAATTAAAAAGGTTTGAATCAAATGTTTTGGGGCTATTAAATTTTAATGTAAGTATTTTTTTCAAATTAAGTTAATTTTCACTTTTTTAATATATATATATATATTACAAAATATTTTTATATCTTTGTCAAATGTTTGATTTAAAAGTTTCTTCCTATTATAAAATACGAAAGTATATTTTCTGATTTTACATTATTTTCAAAGACATATTTTTAATTCTATATTTTCAAATATCAATGTACATATTTGACAAACATTTGATGAAATAAAAATGATTCGATGTATTTTGAGACATTTTGTGCAAATTATAGTGTTAGAAACTTATGACTTTTTCTTGACAAAAAATTGTTTAACAGAATCCTTAGTTCCAAAAAGATCCAAAAATAGATCCAAAAATTAGATCCAAAAATTGTTTAACAGAATTGTATCCTTAGTAAGGTAAAATGCTTCCTTTAAATAGAAAATTAAAAACATTTCCTTGTTTCAAAGCGCATTCATTTTTTACTTTCTCCAATACACATTAGCTTAAATATTTATCTTTGAACAGTCAATAATTTTAGATTTTATGCTATTTTTAAAATTTAGTTAAGTAAATATTTCTTGAATCACATATAAAATATTTACATTTTTGGACTCTCTTGAAATTAAAGCAGTAAGTTTTTCTTGTGCTAAAAATAAACTTTCAAAACAGATATTTCTAAATTAAGCAAAATTTTGATTAAGTTCTTTATTTTTGGCGAGGTAAATATTTGAACTCAATAAAAATAAAACAAATTTTTTGAAACATTTTAAAGTGAATAGAAACTATAAAATTGAGAAATAATTGTCTTTTGTGATTTCTTCAATGGTATCTTATACTCAAGTACACTTTGTTGTGTTCTTTTGCTGTGCTATTGCTGTCCAGTTTTTTCTTTTGTAGGTTATGTCAGTTGAAATTATGTAGCAAACATAATTACGAAGTTTGACTCTTGAGTGCCTTTGTACTGGTAACTTGTTTCCCGAATTAGGATTAAGTTACATAAGAAAATAATAATTATAGATTACTTCTGTGAAAAAGTAATAAAACTAACATAATAATTCATTTAAAAATAATTATGTATAAATTATTAAAATAATTTCTAAATTAATATAATATGTATGTTTTCGATGTCTCCTAATAGCAATAAATTTATTGAAAAAATTTACAACAATTTATAAAGTTATAAACAAAAGAATAATGTTTCTTTTCAAAAAAGCTTACTACAGCGTATTTTTATAAGAAAAAAATTAGGATTTGTTTTTCTTAATTTTCATTTTCAAAATGCGTATTATGCACTCTTAAAGTAATGAAAAGCAGTAATTATATAAATAAGTAAATTTAGTAAACATCCATAGTCTTTACGTTACAAATATATTTCTCAAAAGTGTATAAAAATATTTCTAACTAGATATTACAATGAGATATTTACACTTCTATAGAAAACAAGTTTTTTGTGAATTATGATCCTACAATTCATACATTCTGATTTTTAATCATGTAAATTTCTATCAGTGCTTCAAATCTTATAAAATAAATAAATTAATTTTTTCGCTTTTGTGTTTTATGTATCTATGGATTTATGACATTATTAATCTATTGAATACTTTAAATTACAAAACATCGAAATTTATATTTTATATTATGTTACCGACTTTTATGAAAATTGTTTCTGTAAATTTATTTTGCATGAGTTGAATAAAATTGTGCCATATATGCACTCTCATAATTTCTAGTTTGCTAACTGAATGGTTAGCATACCGGTCATTATTCATCAAACCTTAAATTGGATTCTTGCCTTGTATGTAAGTGTTTGCAATGGCTTGACATCAAATTTAATCATCTCAACCCATTCAAATTAATCTTCATATGCAAAAGTAACCGTTAAACGATGAATATAAATAAATCCATAAAATATTCTATTATTTTTAAGAAAACAATATTATAATAAATGATCTTTTTATAGAATAGATTATTTGGAAATGTTAATTTGTTTGGAAGGCATAACTAGAGAGAGTTTTTAAGCGAATAGTATTATTTTAACACATAATTTGCAAAAGAATATGAATGGGGAAAAAAAACATATTATAGTTATCAGATATATAAATGGTCTAACTTTAGCATATAAGTTCATATTTAAAAAAAAAACTGACTTTGATTATAAAATTAATACTACACATAAATAAGTTTCTACACATAAATAAGTGGAAATAAAATTTTTATAAAATTCACTGCACTTTTGTTAGTAGAAGTTTTTAATGCATATATATGTTTATTGCTTTACAAGAATAACTCTACAGTGAAACATTTATTATGCATGAAAAATCAATGAGAAATTCCAAAAAAATATATTTTTTACAATATAATTCTTAATCTAACTTACATTATGTTAACTTGTTATAACTGTATATGGAAATTTAAATGGAAATTGTAATATTTTTGCAGGTAATAGGTAAGTGAATAAGAAAGGTAATATTAGGTAGTTTAATTATTATATATTTAAATATGGAAATTATAATGAATGGATTTTTATTTTAAAACAGGCATTGTCTCGAAACTATAAATATGAAATTAATATGTCAAGTGAGTTGTTCAAAGAAATAAAAGTAAGTAATTTACATAAAAGTCACTGCATTTTTTGTTAATTTTTTCTTTATATATATGCATATTTGTTCTTAATTTTAGGCAAGAAAAGTCATAAAATGAAGCATAAATTATACCTGGAAGGACCAAGAAACAAATCAGAAAAATGAATTACGTCATACTACGTGCGTTGCGTGCAAAACATCTGCAAGCCAAGCGAAATCTCTTTGCGTGGTCGATTCACGTCTTACTGCATATGAAAAGAAACCCTTTGTAACCTCCCCGGAACAAATTTACATGTAAATCGCGTTTCTCTCCCCCTTCACCATACTGAGAAATGGTTCGTCGACATTCTATAGTGCTGGTCAAAAAGATAGATATATTTATATCCATCTTCTATATCTATATATAAAGGGTCGAAAAGAACGGATTTTCTATTCCCTTTTTTTTCGGTCGAAAATCCTGGAAGAGTTTCGGATAAAGCATATATTTGCAAATCTTTGGTATGTGATTTTGCCTTCAGGGCTCGGAGCAGGATTGAGGTGCTGAATCGGGCCTTCTGAATCGGGCAAACGTAGGCAAAATCTCTACATTTGTTGAATCCGATTGGGAATCTAAGGCTTTAAGTTATTTTCAAAATAGAATGAATTCGATACCGAAATATTTTTTCAGATGGAATGCAGTTAAAATGCCTTTTAACAGAATAATACCAATGTTAAGCTAATTTTTTATTTATAGATATCTGATACTTAAATGCACTTTCAGCACATTTTGATATAATTAACTGTTAAAAAAGGAGTGGATTAATTTTCTTCTAAAGTTCTTTTGCAAATAAATTTGTATCCAAGTGAATAAAGTTATTTATCTACATTTTTATGAAATGGAAAAAATCTCGAAGAATTTATGAAATAAATAATATACTTAAATTTAAATTTTACAACAAGCTAAAGTGACTAAGGCAAACATTTTCCATTTAAACTATAGGCATAATAAATATGTAAAAAGAGGTATTTCTGAATTCTAAAATATGTTTAAAAATTTATATATATATATATATATATATATATATATATATATATATATATATGTATGTATGTATGTATGTATATATATAAATTTAAAAGTTTTGTATAAAAACAGATGAATTTAAAAAGCTACCATCATTTCCATTATTACAAAAATAACTTGCCTTCAAGATAAAAAAAACATTTCTCAAACTATAAAATTAAACAAAAGGCGTGTAATTTAAATTCAATTCTCTTTTTTTAAGTCATATTTTAATCGTAATTTTTCAAAGAAGAAATTCAACTACCTAAATCAAATAAAGTTAGTTTACAAATATAATTCGAGATAAGAAATTCTGAACTAGAAAAAATTATGTTTCTAATTGAATTTATTAAAATTAAAATAAATTTTAATAAATTCAATAATAAATTAAAATGTTTCATTTAACTTTTTTGGAACTTAAAACTTTATTAAGATCATTAACAGAGCTAAAGTTATGGAAAGTAGCTAAAATTTTATATTGTTTTCATTAAAACATTTTTATGCCTTCAAAATATAATTTAAAATATTTTTTATATCCCGGAAACTTTTGGTAAAAAACCAATGTATTTTAAAAACAATGTATGAATCAATAATTTAAAGAGATGTTTTTAACTATGGTAATAGATTTATCTAGAAAAAAATCATAGCTCTTACAATAAGCATAATGGATTTATTATTATAAATATAGAGATAAAACAATAAATGTTTTTTCATTAAAATTTTGAGCAATAATATATAATCATATGCATGTGTCATTGAATAAATAAAGATATACTATTGAAATAATATTTATTTAAATAATCATTATATAAGCTACTTCGTTTATAAATTCAATGAAGATAATATTATTGATACAGAAGTTATAATAAAATTACAGGAACCTTTTATTTCCTAACAAACAAGATAAGTGAAAAAATTATCAATACATTATTTATAAAGGAAAATTCTCTAACAAGTGTGAAAAAGTAATTATAATTTTAATTATATCGGACGAAATGTAGATCAGTGAATATTATGATTTGAACGGAATATTCGATGATACTATAATAAAGTAAATTTGATAAAATATAAATAATCTTTGATTCTAAAAATAATCTGCTTTTTTTACCCTTATTAATAGAATTGGATCAACGGTATGTGGAATTATAATCTAATGATTTCCAAGAAGCGTGGTTATTATTATGTTGACTAGCGTTAAACTTTTTCGACATATAATTAAATATAAAGGAATGAACGCAATTTTGACACATTTATTACTATACATATCATTAAACTTTTACTTTATCCGTTGCTTTGCAAAAAAATTACACTAAAATACTTAATAAAAATGCTAAAAATATGCAATTTCTAAACTTTCCCCATTTTGAATTACATAAATTTATAAAATTTAAATCATATTTTGTTTGTTCATTGAATATTTTCTGGGCTGAATTGATAATGGCAGCCTGTAAAGGAATGATATTTATATCAGGATGTATTTCTATCAAGATTTTATATCAGAATGTATAACATTAAATATAGGCTATATTTCACATCAGAATTTTCATTATACTATTTCTGATTAATTTAAAAATAATTAACACTAATTTGAATGCATTATTAAATTGCTTACGCTGCAATGCACAACATTACGGAATCGTGTTTTTTTTTTCTACAAAGGTGGTTATTCTCACCGATTTAAAATTGCCTTTATACTTGCTAAGAGTAGAGAAAATAAACGAATGACATCGAATTTTCTCGTAATTTCTTCAATGTATTTTTTTAATTAATATTTTCTATAATTAAAAAAATATTTATCACTACAAAGTATGTCCTTTTAATTTTTCTCAATGCGTTTCCTATCATTAAAATGCAATGAAAAGCGGATGAAAAAGTGCCCTGATTTTAATATCTAATGTAACATTTCAAGTAAAACTTTCCAAGCTTCATTTCATTGTTTTTTTCTGTTGTATACTAGAAATCACATTTTAAAATGCACAGCAGTGTTTTGTACAAATCTGTATAAAATATTAAAAACAATAAATGTCATTATATTTTTAAAAGCACTTTTTTACCCCACATAAATATATACTATTTATTTACGGAATATACATACATACGCACGCACACACGCACGCACACACACATACACACACACACACACACACACACACACACACACACACACACACACACACACACACACACACCACACACACACACACACACACATATATATATATATATATATATATATATATATATATATATATATATATATATATATATATATATTCTCGTATACATGTATACTGCTGGCCACCCAAATTTCAACTCCAAGAAAGACAAGAGATACCATAAAAAATTTATTTTGTAGATGACATGCTTACCAAGTATCAAATTACTAAATTTAAAAATTTCTGTAAAGTGTGGTTCCTGCAAAAAGCAGTAGCCAGAATAGTAACCATGTTTGGAGATCACGGCTGCCACACACCTTCGCATTGATTCAAAGGGACTTGGGATGTGTAATTGGGGTACAGCAGACCAAGTATCTTCCACAAGTTGCCAAAGTTGATTTGATTGGCAGATGGGGTTGTAAACTGGGTCAATCGTTGAGCAACGATGGATCACATATTTTCTATCGGCGAAAGATCCAGAGAATGAGCAGGACAGGGAAGCAATTCTAGCAATTGACAAAGAACATTTGGACAATGCGTGCCACGTGTGGTCACTCATTATCCTGTTGAAATATTACTGTGGGCAAGCCCTTAAAGTAAGGAAAAACAATTGGATCCATACCTAAGAGATGTAGTTCCGCCTGTTTAAAAAACCGGCAATGCCTACTAGAGGAGTGCGATAGTAACATCCATTACCAGCCCATAGCATAATACCCGTTTGCAGGACCAATGTGGCCGTGCATGATGCAGCTGTTCACAGTATCTCAGCTGCTCTCCATGATGTCTCCAGACTTGAAAAAGACCATCTTGGTGCTGCAGACAAATGCGTGACTCGAAGGTAAAGACAGTTTTAATCCATTCTGTTGTTTACATCTTTCTTTCATTGCAAAATTGGAGGCGGAGACGGCTGTGGTTCTGCGTCTAGGGTAGATAAAGCAATGGACGTCTTACGTACAGACCATTTTGCTGTAAACAGCATTAAATGGTTTGCGCAGACACTATGGCCTGAATGTGCTGTGCTATAGTTTGTGATGTGGCTGATTGATTCGTCACTGACATGCGCAGAATTTGTCTGTCATCACTTGAGGTGGTGTTGTGAGAATGTTGCGATCAAACTAATCGGTTCATCCTACCATCCTGCATCCAATGATCACATACCCACATTACAGTTGTTTGGTTTCATCCAACACAACCGATTTCACTGAAAGATAATCTACAATCATGATAGGCCACTATCCTTCCAGTGTCAAACTCGGATAATTGAACAAATGTCTTGTTTCCTACGGGGCATAATTGATCGTTTTTTGAAAAAAAAATCACAAAAAAACATTATTTCCGAACTTGAAATCGTCGAAATTTCCAAGCCTTAAATAGCCCTACAGGTGCACCGTGATGTGCGTCTGCGCTGAAATTCTAATCATTTGTATATCTCACCTCCGCATCGCTAATGCATGTTTTAAGCTTCATGTTATATGCATGCTTCCTTTAGTCCTTTAGTCCTTATATATATATATATATATATATATATATATATATATATATATATATATATATATATATATATATATATATAAACTTTTATTTACCGAAAAATTTTATAGTTAGGCATTTATAGTTAGGCTAGTTAATTTTCTATAAAACTGAACAAATTCTGCATATTTAAATGAAATATATGATTTTTGGATATATTTATACATACATGCATGTTAGGATTATTCTTAAAATAAAAACAAAGACAGTGTAATTTATTAGGTAGATAAAACCACTCTTTTCCACAAAAACATCACGCAATATTTATAAATTGCTCCTTAATATGTTCTTTATTTTTTCAGTGGGTAATAATAATTATCTTTTTATTCACTATCAACCATGTGACCAAAAATGTGTCTTAAACTCATTAGATACTTATCAACAAATGAACTGAAGTGTTTGCGTAAAAAATTAAGAGATGTTTCACATAATTCTAAAATATTTTTCTATATTTCATTACAGTAATCAGTATTAAGCAATGCATAATAATTGTACATATTTATTTCAAAAATTGAAGATTTTTGACATAATAGCAGATTTACATATTTAATGAACATTGAAGGAAACAAAACTTCTTATATACTACTGCATCTTAATTTAACAATTATATTACTAATAGAAATTAATTCTCATTCTTTATTTTTAATGGTTTTGAGTAACATAATGTACTCTCCAGGAAATTATACTTTCCTACAAAATTAATTACAGAAACAGAATTAAAATTTTGAATCTAAAGTTAACATTTATCTCAGAATGTTGGATTTTATTAAGATTTATGTCATAATTTCCTGTTTTGTTTTCAATGAGGTAAGTGATTCAATATTATATTTTCAAGATACTCTTTAAAACTTATTCATTTACATATTACAATTTCTGCTTGTCTGCACAGTATATTCTTTCTTGGTGAGATGAAATTTTAGAAAGTGAACTTCCTCAAATATCTTCACTCAAGATAGGTGAATGTTCTGAAACATAATTAATATATTTACCAAGACTGACAAGCAATCATTAATCACGAAAGTGTTTAAAATTTTTCCGTTTATGAACATTTTGCAGCACAAGACTTTCAGTGAACAGTTTACTCGCTTTCTTTCCTCTTAATATTCTCAATATAATAGTGTAAATTTGTATTTTATCCATTTATTTTGGGAAACTTGGCTGTTAAAATTCAAAGATTACTTTTTTTATTCTAAGAAAATTGCACTTTTATATTTAGTAACAAGTAAGTGTCTAAAAACTCGAGTAACCAAATTTTGCAGAAAAAAGGTTTTTCTATTGTGTGATAAAGAGGAGGCAATTGGTATTATTTTTAAAAAAAATGTTAAAATATTTTTAGTTTTTTTATAAAATCTATTTCCACGAAATATTTTATGTCATTATTTAAACACTCTATACCTACAAAATTATTTTAGTTGGCCTATTAGTTATGCAAATTTTTTAGTAGTTTTAGGAAGAAATAGGTTGAATATTATTATTTTATTTGAAATAAATGAAATTGAACTCAAACTTTTGTACTGAGATATATTTTTCTCTTTGAAAATTTATTATTACTTGTACTTTTATTTTTACCTTAACTTACTTGTAATATTTAAAATTAAGTGCGAATAACATTACTTAAAAAGCAGTTTTATCCATTTAGAGATAGTTATACGATTGCTTCATTGTGTTTTTTTTTAAATCAAAACTTACAGTAAAACTATGTGTACAGTTAAAAAAGCTAAAGTGAGAAAAGTTATTCTCTATAATTAAATGAAAAAAGGAAGAGTGATCAAACGGCAGAATTTATATTGATCATCACATTTGAAATTCCTTGGAATTATGAATCTATTGAATAATTTAACTTTTGAACTGTGATAAGTTTTTACCAGTTATTTAGTTTCACCTAAATGAAAAATATTTAACAACACATACATATACTAGATTAACAGCTTTATTCCAAAGAGTAGATAAAAAATCGAAACAAGTACACATAGCTACTTACAAGAACCAAGATTACACCCAATGAATTGTCATAAATTTTAACACACAGCCCGTCATTGAAAATGCAGCACTAAGATGTAGTAACCAGAAAAATATGAAAATTTCATGGTAGAAGAACCTTACCGATTTATGAAAATGATATAAAATGCGCAGCACTCCACCATACGTATGTTAAGATTAAAAGTGAGGAATTGGCAGAGTGAGCAATATTAGCGCTGTTATTGCTGCTTGGAAAAAATAGTTCAAATTTTGTTTTTGTCACAAAAGGACGCCTGTAACTGTAGAGAATGACAAGTCATCGTAGGTGGAGACAGTTCCAACAGACATATGATATTATGAGAGGGGCATAAATAATCCTTCATTTTCAACAGCATTTCCGGCAAATTACATACATACATAAGAGATGAAAGTGGACCCCGTTTTGTACCATTCGGTTATTGGGTTTAGTCCACTCATCACCATCGTGATTAAGCAGCACCTTCCAAGGGCCAAACGGTAATCCCCAAACTGTGCCGCAACCCAGCATGCTGTTGAAAATGAAGGATTTACAATAGTGGGGTCTTAAAGCCTTGTATTGGGTCTCGCAGTGTCCAATACATTACAGTTCGGTATCACGCTGGGATGACAACATAAGAATGGATTTTTGAAATTAAAAAGAAATTTAAGGAGAGGAATATTAAAATATATAACTAAATAAGAATAAAAAGTTATATACAGATAGAGAATGAAACAATTGTGTGGCTACAAAGTTTTTGATTCTGTGATAAGTAGAGAAAATAGTCATTTCAGTTATGAAGTTCCTAAGTAAAAATTTAAGTTTCTTTAAACGTAAGAGGTTAAAAGTCTGAGTGTGATGAATCGTCTAAGGAGCTGGTGGAAGGAGGATTCCTGTCCTTGCCCTGATTGAGACCTTTTTCTGTGAGAAACTTTGACAGACACTTAGATGCGTCAACAGTGCACCGACTTTGATGATGGCTGGAGAAAAAAGCTGTGGAACTTTTGAGGGGTGCTTGTTTAGTCAGAGTGACATTAGCATGCGTGGATCAACACGTGTGACAGGAGTAGGTGGGATCCCCAAAAAGCATGCCTACCAAAATTCTGCCGCATATGCTGCCACAACCATTAAAATCATTTGCCGTCAATAGGTTGATAGTGGTGCGTTCATGGCATCCGTTAATAAGATTGTCATTTATCCCACTGCATAGACACTAATATCTGTAATCGTGCCGGATTAAAGTGAAGTGGTCCACGGAGTGGCACATGATCGTCTTCTCAGATTAGTCACGTTTTTGTTTCTTCATTGATAGTCACCACGTACGAGTGTGTCGTTGACGTGGAGACATGTCCAATTTGCAAAAATTGTAGAATACCGAAATATGGCATCATGATTCCGGGCGGCATTGCTTATGATTCTATGTCACCTCTAGTTCGTATTCACTGCACTATGACAGCCCAACTTTACGGGGATAATATGCTGCGACCGGTAACACTCCTTGACCTTCAGGGGATGCCCAATGCCATTTATCATGAAGATAACGGCCGATCACACATTGCTCGCAACAGCTAACCTGCTCTGTAAGGTGTACAGCTGCTGCCCTAGCCATGTTTGCCAGATCTCTCCCCAATGGAACACGTTTGGGATATGATTGGACGCCATTTTCAGACCCCTCTACTGCCTCCTTAAGAAGATGCATTTTGGTAAATGGCATACATGGAAGGAATAACCATTCTTCTGAACGCCATTAGTCCTCTCATTGCTTCTGTGCCTAGTAATGCTGCCTCATGTTTTCAATATTCATGAGTATTAAATTAATAAAATAATTTAGTAATCAAAGAAATAAAATATTAATTTTTTTCTATCATTTATAGTAAATTAGAAATCTATGCTTACTAAATTAGTTTCAAGTATATTTCACTCTGACTTAGATAGGAAATTCAATATTGTTTTTAAAATAAGTGATCAGCAAAATAATTAATTAATTTAAATAATAAATTTAACATCAAAATATTTGATCGCTACTAAATAAAAAGGGTATTTCAATGATTTGTATAAATTAGTTGCTTAAAATACATGCTCACAATATACATGCAAATTATGTATTAAGTATTATGAATACTCTCTGCAGTAATCTTTTCTTACTGCAAATCAATTCAAACTGTTATTAGAAATTTAAACATTTTTGTTTGGATACTCATCACTAGTCTCTGCCTTTAGATTTATTTATTTTCATCATTAACTTTCAGAAAAATTTATTTAATTTTGTAATTAAATTTTATTTTCTTAATTAAATTCCTGAAATTAATTTCTTTTTTATATTCAAACGTAAAAGTGTAACATAATCTGGTATAATAAATATGCTAAATATTTACAAGTAATATCTTATATGATAAAATTCTATTAAAATCAGTAAAGCGTCGACATTTCCGTTATTTCAAAGATGTCAAAGTTACTTTTCTTTTTTATTATTTAAAAATATTTTGATTTATAATTATTCTGGTTTTTTAATATTTTTAAGAAATAATTGAATTATATCATACTTACAAGTTTATAAACACCCAGAAATATTTAAATTGTATACTGCTGCAGAAATTATAATGTTTTAATTTTAAATTGATAAGATATTATATCAATATTATTGCATTAGTATGACTTTAAACTTTAATTTAAAATTATTTCTTCAACGTGACTTTTGCACATGTAAATGTAATACCTTAAATTTTTCATAGAATTTTAATTAAATATTTTTATTAAAAAGTTTGAAGATTGATTTTATGTTTTATGCAAATAAATGTATTATTTATATCATTCTTCTACTTAAACTATTATCCTTTTGCTGTTTAGAAAACGAAGATATGTCATTATTTCTTATTTGATCAAAATATTTTTCCTAAAAACTAATTTTTAAAAGTGAGTGCCATTCTATCTAATCAAATTTGTCAAATACTTATGTATTTAGATTTATTATTTAATGCATTGTAGTTTGAATAGGAAATTTATCTGGTCTAAAGCAATATTGATAGGTATTGATTTCCTTTTCAAGTTTTAATAATACTGGCTTAATTTACATATTCCACAAAACTTGTTTTTTTGAATTTATAAACTAAAAAATGTATTTATTATACTTCAGGTAACCAACATTATTTTATCGTTAGTATCATCACATGTGAGAAAGACTTACTAATTTTAGAAAAATTTTTTTAATAATCAGACATATTTACACATTCTTTACACTATATTACATTCAAATTAACTGTGGTTGTCAGTGTGTTTTTAAATCTCATGAAACAAATTGTTCAAAAATTTAAAAATTTAAACATAAATATTAAATATTTGATAAATGAGAGTTTTTTTTAATTGAATATTCACTAAAACTATTTAAGAAACGCTTTCAGTTTATATCCTGCACATCTATTTAATAGTGAGTAGAATTGGTCAAAAATAAAAATCGGGAAGGGAATATGGAGATAAAAAGTAGAACTTTCTTGAAAGTGTATTATATCACTTAATTTAATGATATGGTTCACGTGTAGTGCGACATTCAACTACTCCATCAATACGCTTTAAAATCAACGATTACAACCAGTTTTTATTTCTTTTAAAGTTAGTGAAACCATGTATATATGCATTGGATTATTGTAACTTCTGACTCTTGTCATTGAATATCTCAGTTTTCAGAAACATTCCATCCCCAAAAATATCTAATTTGTGTCACCTAACTATATTATTTTATTAACAATGTATAGAAATTTAGTTGAATACGAAACTAAATATTTATAACATGACTTGTTTTACAACATTCATTTTACTCTTGATTAGAGCATGCAGTCCGACTGCATCAGTAAGCGCTAACATTTCTTGAGATATATTCCTGATATCTGCCTTCGAAATTTATTTATACAGCGTTAGGTATTCCTGTACTCATCAAATTAATCCTATTATATATTTTCAAAGTAGTCTCCTTAATCTTACCAATAAGTTATTCTTTATAATAAAGTATATATATATACCTAATATTTATAAGTTATAACCTTTAAATTATTCTTACCAAAAACATGCACACACACAAATATATATATATATATATATATATATATATATATATATATATATATATATATATATATATATATATATATATATATATATATATATATATATATATATATATATATATATATATATATATATATAAATTACTAATTTTCAATGACATAATAATGATTATTTTCAACTGTATTTAAAAATATTTTTAAACTTCACAGCATTTTTGTTATAATATTTTTATGTCTTTATTTTATACTCCTAAAATAAAAATATAATGCCGTAATGCAAAGTATATAAAAATGAACTATTTATTTATGTAATAAAATTTGTAGCTGATTGCATGTGCATATATACTACTCAAAACAATTAAAGGATATTTAAGTTTTACATAAAATAAAAATATAAACGAATTTTTTTTTTTTGCAGAAAATGGAAGAAGAGAATCACAAATGAAAATTTTTCTGATTTTTAAACTGTGAAATATGCTAATTTTGAATTCGACGTCAAAAACGTCACTTCAGCGGCAGTGAATAGTATTTGACTTTCAACTGAATAAAAGACAATGAATACAAGGATGATCGGTATTCAGTGACTGCTTTGTTTCGATGAGTTTAATGTCTCAGCGAAGTCATTTAACCGATTCAGAAGCTTGGAGAGTTGTTGGTAGGTTTAAAGGGAGCCAAACGCAAGCCGGAGTAGCGCAAGCCATTGGAGTGTTACAAAGTGTGATTTCCAGGATCTGGAACCGTTTTTTGGAGACTGGAAATGCAGGCCAAAGACCAGGGCAAGGTCGTAGACGGGCAACAAAGCCCAATGTAGATCGTTATTTAGTGTTAACGGCTCGGAGACACCGAAATATGAATGTTACTCTTCTCCAACAACACCTTCGCTCGGCTACTGACACCACGGTTTCAACTCAGACTGTCTGAAACCAGCTCCATGGTGTAGGTCTGTATGCTCGCCGACCGATGGTATGTGTTAAACTAACATCAAGGCATCGTCGCGACCGCAAGGAGTGGGCAACAGATTATGTGAACTGGAGGAGAAATGAATTGAGCGATGTTCTTTTTTCTGACGAGTCCCGTTTTTCTGTTCATCCTGATTATGTACGTATTTTCATCTGGAGGGACCGTGGCAGTAAAAATAATCCAGCTTTCGTGCACGAAAGTGTCAGATTTGGCAGTGGGGGAGTGTTGATGTATGGTGGCACCTCCATTGACGGACGCACAGATCTCTATATCATTCGAGATGGACCTCTGATTGGTCGCCGATATAGGGATGAGATCCTCAGACCTACTGTAGTTTTACGCTGCAGCAATCGGAGAGGACTTCATATTAATAGACGATAACTGCAGGCCACATCGTGCTAACCTGGTGGAGGATTTCCTTTTCAAGGAAGGAATCATACGAATGGAATGGCCAGCGTGTTCTCCAGACATGAATCCAATAGAGCACGTTTGGGACGCTCTAGGAAGACGAGTTGCTAGCCACCAACCACCCCACAAACTTTCCAAGAACTGGAAAGAGCTCTTCTGGAACAGTGGGACAGAATACCCCAACTCGTGCCTCATTGATTACATGCCTCAAAGGTGTTCAACGTTGCTGGCCGTCCGTGGAAACCATACCCCCTACTGAAAATGACTTCCTTTGAAGGCAACACCTTTTCTTATTCTTTTTTTTCTCATATGCACAAATTGTGTTTTTTTCCTTTTGTTCACAAATGCGCAATAAAATGCATTTTTTCTGCCAAACATGTGTAATTTATTCTCATATAACCTACTACGTCTGTCGACCATGTATCAATCAGCTAAAAAGAATCCCAACCAAGATTCATCTAAAACCGTGATATCCTTTAATTGTTTTATTTATATTACTTACATGATGTTATACGAGTATGGTTTCTCCTATTATTTCTACAGTACAACTCTCGAAATCTAAGAATCTGTTGTAATTTATTTTAGCAAAAACTTCATATTAAATGATTCTAATAATTTGTATTTGTAAAATAATTTCGTATTTTCTAATTACTTTCTATCTTAAATAACTTGAAAATAACTATAACAACCTATGTTTAAATGATACTTACAATATCAATAACGGGTTCTCTTTTTAAATAATGCTGAATTACTTGCTTTTTAATATCATAAACAAAAATATAATTTTTGAGTCAAATGTTTTAACATCAAATTTTGTAAATGTACTTTTTTAATATTATTAGTTTTACAAGTAAAATTAAAATAATCTACGTTATAATATTATGTGTTTTAGAAATTTAAAGTTTCTTCCCCATCACCAGCTGTTGTTAATGGAAAAGCTGGATTGTGTCCTTTATCGTTTCTGTCCATCCATTATCAGTTTCCAAGATTGTTTTCACTTTCCACATTCCATCTACCGGGTTTGCAGCCTCCAATGGGGATGGAATTTTAAGGAAAAGAGAGGAAAATCCGAGTCTCATTATTTTACGAAATTTAAGTAAACAATTATTACACATTTGTTTTCACAGAAATATGAATGTTGTGTGTTTAAAAGAGAATGCGCATAATGGGATTTTATTCTACGTTGATGATGGCTTATGAAAATGAAAGCCGTGAAAGAAAATTTAAAATTAGATTGTAAAAGAAAAAAAAACAGGATTTTAGAGGAAAAGATCATAATCTAATGGCTACTATTATATTGTTATACTAAATCCGTCAGTTTACAACACATGAAAAATTATCAGTACTTCTCAATGTAATACGTCAAATATATAAAATATTGGGAATCCAATTCATTAAAATTTGTTTGAACTATTGCCCATATGGTTTGTGTGACCGTACGCAAATTGAGCAATGTGCCTACGAAATAACCTGTTGAAGCCAAAAAACAGGAGCATATTGTTGGAAATTTGAATGAAAATGTTCTTAATGTTCTAGCTCCGAATTAAATTATAAATTAAGTAGCCACCTTATAACCATGTAATGGCAGCCAAATTATAATAAATACGCCAAATTACTTAAAGATTTCTCATCCTCTTTGAGGGTTAAGGCTCCTGAGGAATAAAAAATTAAGAAATTATCGATTGAAAACATAAGTTTTGTTTAATCCTTGTAAAGTATGTCAAATTTAAAAGTGGAAAATGCATTGGTAGAAAAACATGTTATTCTGACAGGTTTGACTCTTACAAATATGAAGAGCATTAAAAAGAAAACATTTTTAAGTGCCTTAGTATATATAAGAATTTATTTGATTAGCTGCCGCCCAACTTGTCTAGTGGTCAGCGTGCCTGACTGTGGATAGGGAGGTCCTGGGTTCGAATCCCAGTTCGGGCATGGATGTAGTTTCTCTCTCTCTATCCTGTCTTTGTCCTTTCCTTGTATGAATGGTGTGTGAATGGTTGCCTACCCTATAAACGGGTACCTATGGCATGTGTGTACTGAGGAAGTCGGACTCCACACCTAAATACGGTTCAGTTGGAAAAGTGGAGCAGCGCCCCCTATAATGCCAGCCTAGCTGGCGCACGACAACAACAACATTTGATTAGCTATATATATAAGAAGATATATATAGCTAATCTAACTGTGACTCACTAAAATTCAGTCAATTTGTTCTTATACCTTTAAATATCATTAGCTGAAGAAACCTAGATACATAAGTGTTTTTAGAAACTTAAAAATGTTAGCATTGCTGAAAAGTTCGATTGAAAGAATGAAAATATATAACACAAATCGAATGAATGAAAATTGTGTAATAATTGCACCAGACGTTATTGAGTTTTTCAGCAAAGATTTGAGTAAAGCTATAATATTCAGATAATAAAATATTTTTTCTACACATAAAGATTTCATCTAAGAGAGGAAATTAATAATTGTACTGAGACTTACCTTTTAAAGATAATCTAAAGATACTAAATTTTAAAATTCAATGATACATCAAGGCAATAAAGCTTCATTCAAAGTCAACAGTAAAGATTTGCAAATAATCCAAAATTTAAAAAAAAAAATCCTTGCTCAATAAATATATGTAAACCAATTAATATATCTAAATATATCTAAAATTAAATAATCTAATATATCTAAATTAATAATATATATCTAAAATTAAAATTCTCATCAAAATTATCAATTTCAAAACAGTTAAGGATTTTGTAATTTTTAGTTAACCTATATAATTAATGTTGTGCTTGTAAAAAAATGCTTTAAACAAGTTAACAAATTTTGCTATTCATTTTTGCCAATAAGTTCTGAAGATTCACCTTATTTAATATATGAGATGAAATATGTATAAATATTTAAAAGAGAAAGTAGTCAAATAAGATCAGCAATGTTATTTAAAATCATTGTTATAAATAAGTTTTAAATTAAAAGAAAAACATAAAATTTTCAATTAAAATTGATTTTTTAACTGCAAAAGAGTTGAAAATTTGAAAAGGGCACTATATGAAAATATTTGCAGGTATAAAAATAAATGATATCAAGGCGGCATGTTTATAACACCCAAATTAGAAAAAAAAAAAACAACTATTTTTAAAGTCAACAAAAATGTGGTAGCCTATTGGTTAGGGCATCGGCCTTCCGTCAGGAAGGGCAGGGTTCGATTTCCAAAGCCGCCAAAGACTCACAGAGTACATGCGATATACATGTGCTCGTTAAATATGTAGAATGGAAAGTCTTGTGGTCGGTCATTGAGGAGTTACCATGTGTGTAATGGTCTGGAGAAAATTTCCTCCCCCTTCAGATCAATGTCGAAATTGAGGGAGTAGAATCTCTGTAAGGTGTCATTTATCGGAGGAATTGAAGAGCAAAGTCGTACTTTCACTTTCTTGGTGCTCTGATTAAACCGAGATTGACTCCCTATTGACTTAAATTTGCATAGCCAAGTCAGAGTGAGCTTGGTTTGTCCAAGTGTCATAAGTAACAACAACAAAAATGTTTTATTAGAGACAAGAGGTATTGACATAATTTCCATTTTTTTATAAAATAAAAAACATTCCAGCAAAATAAACTTCGACTAATACTTACGATGAAGTATTATAATTATTCCTCTATATAAAGTGCTCAGCAACGGATTCTTGTTTACTTGGAGAGATTAGATTCCTATGGGTTCCGATTTTAATATGATGCCAATAAGATACTTAAGCGAAATTGGTTTTGGAGCTATATCAACATTATTCTGTTCCGAGAAAATTCATTTTGGGGGAAAAAAAACTTTCTAAGAAAATAATTGTTTTTTTACATTTCCTAATATATTTATGGATTTTATATCACATGCGGTGCAACATATTCATATTATTATCATTTATTTTATCTTTATTTAAAATATATACTTAAGATTTTTTGCAGTTACATATTCTGGAATAAACTATTGTTTGATATCGTAAAATAATTGTAAGTGTGTAAAATACTTTCGGTAAATTGGTCTGTATATTTTAAGCAATTAACAGTACCATGTTAGATTCTAAAATGTGATTAAACTGAAAAGACTGTAAAATTGTAATAAATTGTTGCTTATGAAAAATATAAATGTCCCCAATACTTTATGGATGATTTTTTTCAGTTCTTGGCTTGTATTTCTTATCTACTTGAAATCAATGTCAGTTTTAAGTGATAATTTCCTATTATTGGAGATCAAGCATGAATCCTTTTAATGAGCATTTACATGAACAAACTCATATGAAGAGCCATTCCCATGAACAGCTAAGATATAACTTCATATTATTAGAGATCAGGCATGGTAACCTTCGGATGAGCAACATCTCTATCATTTTTAACGCTTATAAAAATCCGTAGATTCACATGAATAGACAAGTTACAGACAGCCAAGATCTTTATCACTCAAGTTAGAGATATATCATTTAAGCATAAATGATCATCCCTGCTTTTTGGATAATATTATGTCTCATATCTTCTTTAAATCCCGATATATAATTGATATTATGCAGGGATTCATCTATAAAAAGAACAATTGTCAGTGTATCATTAAAACTATGAAAATGTTCGCATTTTAAGCAATTCGCACTGTTACGTGATGTAAGCAGTATACAAAATCTTGTTTTTTCACTCTTCGAACATCTTTGTAAAAGTTTTAAACTGTAAACTTGCAATAAATTGTTGCTGAGGAAAACAAACGTCACCAAAACTTTATGGATGATTTTCCTCAGTTCTTACCTTGTATTTCTTCCTTAAAATATCATATTATGTAAATGGTCAATATAAATATAAATGATTAATATTAACACTATCTTTCCAACAGAAACAGGAAAGAAGAGAATTGAAACTGAAATGGATTGACGATTATGAGGTTCTGTTTCTCCAAGCCTGCTTCAAGCACAAATATCGATCATCGACTCTACACTTACTGGTTGATCTCCAAAACTAAATGTTTTGGAAGTTAAGTTCTTAAAAAAATGTGTTACATTTTCTATAAACTACAAAATGATTCATATTTTCTATTTGACTGTTTTTTGTTGGAAATGATCAATATTTAGTTTTTAAATGTCTATTTATCATAAGCTAGTTGAACAATTGAGGTTTCTTGTCTTTTACTATGAACTATAGAAATTTCAAATTTTTGATCTCAGCAACATTTTAACCTATTTTAAAGCATGAATGTTTTTTTTTCTTGCAGTATGTGCCCTTCCTTCTTAGAGATACTAATTTAAATATTAATATTTAAAGCTACATTTATTGCTTAGATACATCTTTAAACATTATAAGGATCAACTTATTTTAAAACAGTTATTGTCATTCTTTATATAATTTTTTAATTGCTGTAAAACATATTTTCACGCAGACATACGTGACAAAAGAAATATCCCCTTGAAATTTGCATAGTAAAGATTTAGTATGGGAATATAACGTAATTGCCATGAGAATTTAAATAATCATTAAATTATCGCACAAAGTTACATATACTCGTTTCGCAAAACTTCCTTTTCTGTTATTTATAGTTTATGATAAGGATATCTGAATCTTTGGAAACTTATGCAGTATGCTCTGGTAATCAAAAGAAAAGGTGAGCACCATTTTTCAAACTTATGTTTTGTAATGACATCATCATCGTGTTGATGTTTCTTAATTTTTCATACATATTTCTGTCACAATTGTATGTTACAATAGTCCCTTTCCTTGATGTTTGAGTTAATATTTCAGCATCGCTAGGTGTATATAAACAAGAATATATAATCAAATAGAAACATTTTGATTTAAAATTTTTAAATTGAACTTTTTAATTTATAAGCAGGAATACATTGATTTATAATCAGGGATAAGACTAACAAAAATCTTTTTTATCCATATAATTAATTAAATACTTTTAAAAATCAATCAGATCTACGACACTATTTCTTGTTTATATAACAGACTTTGACATTTTAAATGTTATTTTCTAAAAACACTGATTTTCATCAGTCAGCGAATGTAATGATTGTATTAATAAAGGCTTTTTTCTAACAGTATACATTTTAATTTCATTTACGTCTTGATGAGGCATTATCCAGAGTATTTCAGGATGAGAAAAAGACGATTCTGAAAATGTTCCATTCGAACGCGATTAACCCATTCCACCTCATCATGACGGAAGCGGACTTCATCCAATGCACTTCCAGATCTTTTCCCTCCCACCCAATAGAAAACTTCGCGAAAAGAGTAAAATAGCCGCTCACAGAGTCTACGTGCTTATGACAAATCAATACGCTCTTCCTCCGTTTAGAGGGTAGGAAGAACTTCTCAAGTGCCCCCTCCACCTAATGCCCGCGAAACAATCGTTCTTTCCGGGAGATCCTTGGTCACGTGACGTCATTTTCGATTTCGTTCATCACTACATCGGGGATGCTTCTGACGAGAGATGAGGAGTGGGAGGTCGATGAATACTACTGAAATTTGGAGCATGGGCGTATTTGAGCTAAGAAAAAGATATTCTTTTTTTTTCTCCGCAATGGAAAGGGATTTACAGATCAATTTGAAGTGGAAACAAGCAATGGAAATGTTCTTCTTGTACAGCGTTATTATATTGGTTTTGACCAGAAAAATTTCTTTCTTTATAATGGATCTAATAGAGCTTACTTCGGAAAAGGGTTTTGTGCTTAGTTTGAGACATTCGATGAAAGATGGACTATCTACCAGAGAGACATTTTAAATGTTTTAAATTTTGGTTAAAGAGCATTGATTTTTTTCTGCAATAAAACATTTAAAGTTATTATTTTATTCTGGAACATCGATGATTTAATAAATAGTAAATAATTTTTTATCAAAGAAGATACGAAATTTATAGCAAATCCATTGCATTAAAATCGAAAATGGTTGGGTGAATTAAATTAAATGCAATAAAAATGCAAATATAGCGCATCTGATGACATTATATTGATATAATAACATTTCCACTAAGAAGAAAAAATATCACAGGAAAATTTCAAAGCTATCACTGTCTTTTTCCATGTTTTCTAAAAAGGAAAGAATAATTATAATATTAAGTGCTTCTTAGAAAGACAATTAAGATTTATGAGCAATTAGTTCTTATGGTTATATTATATTATCTATATGGTTTATATTATTCAGTCTCTCTCGAAAGTTTCCAGAGTTCATTTAACAAAATAAACACTTTTTATAAGCTATCAATCTTTTCCCATAACATTCATTTGTACGTCATCAACGATTTATAAGCCGTAATTATGCTTAACACATAAGAATTTCTCAATAAAAAGTTATTGATTTTCCATTATTGAAACAGGAGCCAGAAAATGCAGTTTGAGAATTTTAATTAGAGAAAAGTCTACGATTATTATAGATTAAAGAATGATAGTATTAGGACTTCAATTACCATGTGTTATTGAGCCATCCTAGAATGCATGAATAGTTAAGTAATCCAGGAGAAATGACATAAAACTTGTCATGGAAAATATGTGAATCATCTTTCGTATTATTACATGTGTATCGTTTGTTAAAGACAGCTGTTTTACGAAGACCAATTTGTGATAACATCAAGACATGAAACGAATGTATCGAACTTCACAAATCATCAGCTAATATAGTAAGTATTTATGTCAAGTAAACAAATATCAGGGAATAGAATTGGAGGTGCATCAATTCTGGATGTTCACATATCATTAATGGCTCAGGACATCGCATGTTTACCATCTTGATGACGTGACATGCTTTGCAGTGGACAGTGGCAGTTAATGCTGAAATTTGTGATGTTTTTGAAAATGTATGTTTTTTCACTGTATTGCATTGCATTGTCAATTGAGCCACTACCAGTTATGAATCTAATTTTACAAATTGAAATAGCATTTGAGTCATTAGTCATTTATGGACGATCAACTATATAGCTCCTGACACTAATCTCACTGTAATTTGTTTATTTGTTTACAAACACTGCTTGCAAAAAGAAGACAGGAATTACAGTTTCGAAGACACTCGTCTTCGAAACAATAATTCTTGTCTGCGTTTTCAGTTTTTGAGCCTTTACACTCTAATTTCGTCAATGAGACATCAGTAGGTTTCTTGGAATCAATCACACAATCTTAGAAGAAGAATTATTACTGTTTAAGGCAAATTATATATATTAAATTTCACGTAGATTAACTTTATAAATTAAATTTCTCCTAGAGTACATGTATTCTATGCTCTCAAAATAGATTCTATGTGAAAAGATGGTGGTAGTCATATTCTTATGGCTTTTTGGTCTTTGAGAGAATTGTTCTGTATGTATGATTGATCTGAATGTTCTGATTATTTTAGAAAGCTTAAAATCTGATAGAATAACTTATTACTTAAAATAACTGAGTTTAACATTTAACAGATTATTAAGGAGGTTTTTCATTGGATATGATTTTTTTAAAAGCTATGTGATTGTAGCACAAGCCTTCTTGGATAACTATGATATTATTATTTCCATCTTATTAAGATTTCGAGAATGCAGTTATTTGGTCAGTCAGAGTAAGGAAAAACATTTAATATTAAACAATTAAGAAATTTTTTTGAGTAAGTTGATTGTTATGTTATTATTATATATATTATTATTATTGTTATGTTAATTCTATAAACTTAATGTCATTCTTTAAGACCAAATCTATGTTTTTAAAAAGAATAGTTTTATAAGTTTTATAATGTATATATATATATATATATATATATATATATATATATATATATATATATATATATATATATATATATATATATATATATATATATATATATATATATATATATATATATATATATATATATATATATATATATATATATATATATATATATATATATATATATATATATATATATATATATATATATATATATATATATATATATATATATATATATATATATATATATATATATATATATATATATATATATATATATATATATATATATATATATATAAAATCATATGCAAATACTTAAACTTA
This sequence comes from Latrodectus hesperus, assembly GCA_037975125.1. Classification (NCBI taxonomy): domain Eukaryota; kingdom Metazoa; phylum Arthropoda; class Arachnida; order Araneae; family Theridiidae; genus Latrodectus; species Latrodectus hesperus. The sequence goes on from CM075853.1 coordinate 116,001,742, forward strand.
TTTTATATAGATCATATTCATGGATGCTTGTGTTATAATAATTAACGAAATTATCATTAGTTTTTTGGTTGTCTGAGGAAAAATTTTAATGCAAAAAAAACTAACAAATGCTGCTTTAATTTACACAAAATTCGGTAGGAAAGTAGTATATATATCTATGCATAAAATAAAATCAATAATTTTAAACGGAAATGAAAACAAAATTAAATTTATATAAGTTATCAAATAATGATATACTGGAGATTTAAACAGAATTATGTATAAAGTGAAAATGAATAGCATAAAATGAAAAAAGGCATTAATAGGAAATGTGATCGCCCCTCATCTGATTACAAAGTTTGCACCTTGTGATCATGCTTTTAATTAGGTGGTCAACCACCGCAGAATTAAGTAATAGCCATTATTCTTGTAGAGCAGTTTTCAGCTCAATAAGAGTGGCTGGAGGTGGTAAACATGCAGATACAGCACGGGCGAGAGCATCCCAATGATTTGCAATGGGATTAAGGTCGGGCGAATATGCTGGACACGCCATACTCGCAATCCCTTCACTCTCCAGGTAGTCATCGACGATGTGAACTCTATGGGGACGTTGGTTATTGTCCATTAATACAAAAGTAGGGCCAACTGCTGTAGCGTACAGTCTGACAATGGGTTCCAGAACTTCATCTTGATATTGAACAGCCGTCACAGAACCCCGTTAAAAGGTGTGCAATTCTGTGCAGTATCCTAATATAATCCCTGTTCACAGCATAATGCTTCCGCCTCGGAATATGTGATTTTCGGTGATGTTTTGAGGCTGATTGCGTGTTTCTTGTTCACGTCATACGCTTGTCATCTGGCTCTAAAGCAAATCTTGATTCATCTGTAAACATGACATTGCCCCTGTCAGACACAGTCCAATCAACTTGCTCCCGCCACTACTTCAATCGTGCCCCTCTTGATTAGGACGGATACACAAACACAAACTCGAGGTACCCTGACGCTCAGTCCATTCATATGTAATTTTCGGTGTACAGTAGATGCAGATATCACCTTACCAATGGATGCTGTAACCATAGATGTCACACGTGTGGAGGTTGCTCTGCGATTCCGCTACACTAAAATCGCAATATATCGGTCCTCCGCTGGGTTTTTAACCCTTGGGCAACCGACTACGGCCGTTCGGACAACTGTCTGTGTGGTTTGGAATGTCTTGAAAACCTATGTCTTGAAAACAAACTGTACGAAATTATTAAACACCTTCTATCAGCATTTACAATCAACTTCTGTAACTCTTCATAAAACTGGTATCTTAAAAAACTGCCTCTTTTGCATATTTTTTGACATGAAAGCGCGATTGGCGGTTACCTAACATATTTGCATACTTCCATCTACTTCTGCAGCGATTTGCATCCTCTTCAAATTTGATGGGCTTCCGGAAATTAGCATTTTCCTCTCCGTGCTTAACTTTTAGAAGTGAGTGTATCTCTGTTATGTAAAGTTCAATATGTAACAAAAATAAAAATGTCCATCAGAAAGTGACTAATACTAGATTAATTTTCACATCAGAAATAGTTTTTTGTAAATCTAAGATATTGTAATGAAACTTGAACATTTCTTCTTTCCAGAATTCTAAACAACATAGGAAATAAAGAACAAAATTAGTTTAAAGACAGGTTTTGACAGGTATTTATATTGAATTTAAAAAGAAATTAATCTAAGTATTCAAAAGTCCAGCGAAAAAAAATATCAGAATTTATAGAAGCTAGAAGTTAGTTATAACTATTAAACTTAGAACAGCTTATTGCTCAATTTTAATAAAATATTTTTCATTTATAGTTTTAGTAAAATATTCAAATTGAAATTTTTTATTTAAGTATGACTCTCCCTAATATTTTTTTCTGTGCTTTCACTGCATTTAATATATTGCTGCATAAAAAATCTGTAGTTCCAGAAATTTAAATTGTATTTATAAAATAACTCAAAAATATTTTATTAAATAAATTATTATAAATAAATGAGAAAAACTGATATCAATTGATTACATTAATACCATATTCAAATTTATATTAAAAATAATCATGGAAACATATAAAATAACTGTCATGGAAGGCAGTTTTGATTACCTGTAGGTTTTGATTATCGAAATTTCACTGTTGATAAATCCCATCAGATATGTATTCAAGAGGAAACACTCTCATATTGATAATTTTTCTGATATTTCCTATTCTTTTTGATGTAAACATTATTAAGTTGCAGATTTTAACAGTTATTTCTCATAAAAATATTTGTTAGTATGTGATTCTTAATAATGTCTATGTTAATATTTCCCATATTAAGACAAAAATTGTGTAAACATTAGAAAATGTATCATGTAGAAAACAGCTGAAAGGTATTGGGAAGAGTTTCTAACATCTATTAAATATTATTGCATTCTAATAAACAATTTTTCATAGATAGTAAGTCATATTCATGCCCCTCAACTGAAGAAATCAGAAAATTTTCAAGCATTCACTCTAATAGAGATTCATACAGAAAATTGAAGCGACGCTTGCCTTTTCAATTAATTGCTCATCAAATGGTTGTTAGTTCCCCCATTGGGGAAGGATACATCAAATGAATATACAAAAATTTAGATTTTTGAATACGCTAAAATGTGCTAATTTCATTTGACATAGTTGACAGATTTTAATTTTTTTCTCATTTTAAACAAAATTATATTAAAATATTTTATAAAGTCAATATAGAAATATAAGATAAAATTTTTCAACTCAACTTTTCAAAATTCAGTGTTTCAATGTTATTGTTTTTTGTAAAATCAATGAAGTTCTAAAACTGGGGAAACAAGAAAGGTTAAAAAATATTCCTAAATTTCATTTTCAAACATAAAATTCATTTTTGATTTAAAAAACTGTATTTTTTCTTACACTTATTATAATAAATTAATTATAACCAATATTTTCATTTTTAGTTTTCATATGTTTAAATACATTAATACTTTTTAATGATAATATTATCGAACAAAACTCAATCAAAGTGCCATCTAATTAAGCTGAAATACATAGCCCTAGATTTTTATCATTTTATTTATTAAATTAACAATTGCCATCCAACTTAAATATTTATATTTTCTATTAATTCAATTAAAATCCATTTTTGAGAACTTTTAAAACTAAAAATGCTTACTTTTAAAAGTTAAATTAATCAGGAAAAAAACTACTTAAATTTTTCTTTATTGTCTCAGATTACTATCTCAAAAATATCATGCAAGATACACATTACCTGTTTTCCGATCATTCTTTAGAATTTTTGCTAGGTTTGTTGAAAACAAAGAGTCTTTTGATTGTAATTCAGTATGAGATCAATTGATGGATAAAAAAAGACTGGAAGAATAGAGCAATTTAAACAAAGAAAAGTTTTTGAAAATAAACAAAAGTGGTAGTTGCCCACTTTGTCTGGTCCAAGATTGAAGTGTGAGAAAAGGGCCAGAGTGTTGACAACTGGCTGGATACAGTTGATTCCACTTCAGGATCCTCTTCTTTCGTGATTTATAACTTCTTGTACAAACAGTCAAGGATAGCTCAAGTCACTCTTAACTTATCCAGCAGACTGGTTATCTCTTGGTCTTTTGTTTCTCCATTTCTTTCTCCTTATCTGAAATTCGTCTTTTGTCTGGGGACTGCTGAGTTGGCGGTTTTATCTTTTTTTTGTCTCAGAATAGTTTTTTTTTCATTTAATTTGTGGGAAATAACTATTATGTTTATGCGGTCGGTTGGCTTTTAAATTGTCCTTTCTTTTCCTCGTACTTTTATGTACACCAAACTTAAATTTAACTGTTCAGTAAATAAATAAATATTATTTTTTAAGAGAACCCTTCATATTCTTTATCTGATCTCTTTCATTTTGAAAGCATTTTTTAAGTCAAACATTTTTAGTTTTCTGCAAAGTAAGTATTAGTTTGTAAATATTTCTGAGTAATGTTTGCCTCTTTATCTAAGCATATATAAAGTAATTCATGCGTAATCCAATTAATAATTACTTTTCATTCCTATTTATTTACATAATATGCAAATAAGACACTTTTTAAATAATATCTAAATATGCTTAATTTAAATGTATTATTTTGTTTTGTTTGCAATTAAAAATAAATAATTCCTTGGATATAGTCCATTACTAAATTTTAATCTAATAAATAAGAAAAAAGTTTAACAACTAACAGCTAATAATAATAATATATATTTATTATTATCAGTTGGTTGCTAATATGTAATAATAATATAATATATAATAATAGTACAATAAAATATAACTAATATTCTGAACTGTTTAGTTGCACTTATTTTAAAAGAATAAGAAGTAAATATTATTTCTTTGTTACTTTTATTAAATTATTTTGAATTTAATAGTTTTATTAAATTTTTCAATGGACAAACCTTCGCAATGAAAATTATTTCACGTTGTACTATTTTTGCGGTAATTTCTCAGGCATTTTAATTTTTCATTTCATATTGTACTTATAACATTTAATTGTAGTGAACAAAACTATTAATATGTTGCGAGAGTCTAAGTTACTTTCATTCATAACTTCTTATCATGACACTAACTGTGATCGATGAGGAAAGGACCATCAAATGTAATAATGGCAACGTGTATATACACAGAGATTTGAGGATCAAGGCCTTAATGTAACAAAACACAATTCTTCTTCTATTGGTCATTCAGTAACTATTCCATAAGAAACAAGATCCTATATTATTATCCTAAAGGATGTTTTGATTACTTCCAACAAAACTAAGTTTTGACCGATATGAACAGTGATGAAGGGTGTGAAAAAAATCCTTCTATGAAATTGTAACCATGTTATGAGCATCAAACCAGTAATCAAAACTGAGACTTGATTTCTGCTGTAATCAACATTAACAGAGCATTCTTAGAATGGAATTTCTTGGACATTAAATTTTCTTATTCAATATGCAATTTATATAATTTATCATTATGTCAACTTTATATATAAGAAATGGAATATAAAAATATAAAATGAGTGGATAAATAAAGTAAAACAATCATGCTGAAGAAAATCGATGAACACACTAGTAAAACTCTGTTTCATTACATATATAATGAATATTTTTGTGAAGTTTTATTTTAAGATATTTTGTATGAATAAAAATACATTATAAGCCTTTAGATTCTGAATAAAAAAGATTTAATTTTACTTTTTATAAAGTAATGATGTAATACAAAGTAAAATGAAATAAATTATTCATATAAAATGAAATAAAGTAATTCGTAGAATGTATTAATTAAAATATTTTCAACAAATTACCTCATTTTACATTAAATAAGATAAATTTACCATCAAATTGGTAAGCCCTTTCTTTCAATTCTCTATCGAGAATGCTGACCACTTCATCCTCAGCTAACTATTTAAAATGAAAACCATCTATAAATATTTACAAAGACGAGAAGAATAAAAGTTTTTATTTTGAATTTAAATAAAATAATGCCTTTAAATTTAAGTTGGTGAAAAAACTTAATTTTTTAATTTACATTTGAAATAAGAAATTTGAAAACATAACTAAGAAAATACTGTTATAAATCATACTTATACATTTAGAGAAATTTAGAGTTACCAGAAAAACCTAAGTAAACAATGAAAAAATTTGCGTGTTTATTTTTTTTAACATTTGATCGCTGATATAGATAAAATAGTCACTTGTTTGCATCCGTATATGATGTCATTGGTAGTGTTCTAATCAATCGCTTTCAGCTTTTGTGTAGCTATGGAATGCAAAATATTTCTGAAATAATGGTGTTTTTCCCATAATAACAGAACACATTTGATCATTTCCTTTTAGAAATCTGCCATCGATCCTAGGAATTCGATATATGACAGAATATATTAAATTCTTTATATCCCACTCTGTGTATGGAAAAGATATCTCAAATCATGCTTGCTCAATGATATCAATCGCAATACTTTTTCCACTAGAATTTTTATTCTTGTAAAAATATGTTGATTTATAAATGAATATCTTACTTACAAATCAATTAAATTCAATTTCTGCATTTTGTAAAATTTTAATATCATAGCTATTTATAATGTATAACTTATGTACCCCGTACACATTTCTCTTATTTTAAGTATTTACACAACCGTAACTATATGTAAATGGCATAAATAACTTTCATTTTAACAAATAATATATGCTATTTTTTCAATGATTTTTTTATGTGGAGTTAATCGATATGGCAAATGGAGCATTCACATATCGTAAGAATATTCTAGAATTACTCTAGAATGTGTAAGTACTCCATTATTTTAAAATTAATTGTTCGAAGAAAAATACTTTTAATTTAAAATTAGAGTTCTAACATATTTGATAGAGTAATATGATGAAAAGTTTTGGAATTTAATAAATGAATTACGAATTCGTGTTATCAAATAAATAAGGTAATAACAACCTTTACAAAAATGTAGAATAAAGATTATTTGGTTGTATTTTTAATCTCAGAAAAGTGCAAAAAATCTCGGAATACCTTATTTGAAAATTTTAATCGTTTAAACTGAAATAATAGAAACTGTTAACTGATGTAAACTATAAGACATTGGATTTTCTAGAATATTCATCCTTTAGTGGGTAAAGTTTGAAATTTGTTTCCTTAAGAATATGTGTTGATGAAACAATAAAAATTTAAAAAATGTTATTTAATTTTGATGTCCTTATATGCAAAATAACTTCTTGAATAAGAAATATAATTCCTACTATTGCTTAAATTTATAAAAAAAATTTTTCTTCAAATTTGTTATGTTCTTTAGTTATTCTTTTGAATAAAAAATATATTATTGTATAAGAAATTTCAAAAAATATTTTACTGATATTATAATTTAACGATGAAGAAAAGTCTATTGATCCTTTTTTTAAGATTGTGAGATTAAGTATTAAAATATTTAATTACAACTGTTGATATTTCGTTTTCAATAAAATAAAGAATATTCTATATTGAAAAGTCACACTTTAAGAGATGCGAATTTTATTTTTATTTTCATAAACTGTATTATATACACCAAGACTGAATTATATAAAATTGTCAACACCAGTGTTCAAAAGAATAAGTCATCACTACATTAAATTGTATGAAATGTGTATTGGTAGTTATCAGAGAAACAATTTCAATACTTAATTAGATAAAAATTTCCGCGCGCGCGAACACTAACATTTATAAGAAAAAATCAACTCTGCAATAAAAATATTACGCAACAAGAAATAAAATTTCTATCAGAAAAAGAGTAAATAATTTTTTATCAACCATTTTAATGTATGTATAAGATGTTAAAAAAATAAGATAAAGGCTTACCTCTGAACAAAGCATACAATCAAGAAAATTACAATATAACAATTTCATTACCTTATTAATAAAAAAATTGTATATTTACGTAATACAAATATTTTGTATTGTATGTCTTATAAAAATATTTATAAATTAAAAGAAAATATTAAAGAAAAAGCTGACAAGATTTATAAAAGGTATAATTTGATTAAAAACACATTTTATTTACCAAAAAAATATTAAATTGTTACAAATGAAATGATGAATTTTATCGAAAATTTAAAAGGAGAGATTAAGAGAAGTTAGAATATACTACATTGTGTGTGTTGAAAAATTCTCCACAAGTATCAATTTATGATTTTCAAGGAATGGGTGGTCATCGATGGTTTTGGAAAAATACTTATGTTTACAAGAAATACTTATGTTTACTCAAAAAAAGCTTTCTAAATTAATAACTTAATGGCGAATATATAATAATTAAAAAAAAATGTGATTTTTGGAAGATGTTTATAGTATAGGAAATGAAGTATTATCCTAAAATAAAAACAGCGCTCTTTTTAACGTATGGTGTTTGATTAGGACACCATTTAACGTACACTTATATCGCGTCAATATGATCTCTGTATTTATATTTTAGTCAAAGGAAAAATGCGTGAATACAAAATGACGTAAGCAGCAAAATCACCAAAATCATAAATGGCAAATATGACCAGAAAATTTGTATACGCATTTAGCAATTTTTCCTTGTTACTAGAAACATGTGCATGAAATTGCCTCAGATTATCTAACTCTTATCAACACAATGCATAGTTTTTTTATTATTTATTATGCATAAACTAGAAAATTACGATAGCAAATTCAGCGTTTTGTTTTCATCATTTGGAATCTTCTCCGCTTCCTTACTTTATATAGAATTATCGTAAAATTATTAGAAACATTTAGAAATGTACATTAATTATTATTCTAAATTCAATATGATGTATTAGTAACAATCTTAGACGTAGAAAGTTCCATGTTCCATACTAGCAATGGCTGAACAAAAGAAAATGCTTCCAACATTCTTATCAATCTTGGTGACTGTTTGGGTGTTTCCTGATTTATTTTTTCTGTAACACTTGAGATGACACACTAGCCCTAATAATTCCTTATAAAAAATAAAAAAAACCGTTGAATATTCAAATAGTTTACCACACGTTTGCGAGACTATTGACCACGTAATTTCAAAATTTTCTCACATTTTATAATGGACCCCATTCAATTAATAATATTAATTGAATGGGGGTCCATTACAATTTAATGGGGTCCATTACATGCATAAGAATTAAAAGAAAAAGGAGGACGGAAGCTTTGTCAATTTTGAAGCTCCTAATTTAAACTTTGCATAAATGCACTGATTAAATGTCTTCATTATCTTATTCTATAGTAAAATGATTAACATTTTCTATTAAAATATTTGTATCATCTAGTTCAATGCCTAGATTATTAAAGTTATACAATTAATTTTATTATTATGTTCTGTGAGTGTCCATCTACTAACTTAATTTCTTTACTTAATTTCTTGAATTGTTTCAAATCAAGAAATTAAAGATATCTGATGGAATTTGTAAGAAATCATAAAGTACACTATAGGTATTTATAATATTTTAAACGCTTATAATGTTATTTAAAATAAAATTATATATATATATATATATATATATATATATATATATATATATATATATATATATATATATATATATATATATATATATATATATATATATATATATATATATATATATATATGTATGTATGTATGTATAATTTTAATTTTTATATTTAATAAAAAAACTTATAGTTTATTACGATATAAGTTATTGACTGCTGGAAAAGTGTTAAAAAATTTATGTAATTTTCTTAAGTAACATTCTTAAAAGAAAATAATGTAAATTTAGATATTTATTTCTCGGAGCCTAGATGGAAAGCTAATATAATTAAAAGCAAAGACTAAAAAAAGTAGCACTTGTGAAGAATGCTGTTTCATTCTTATAAAAAAAGTGGTGCTGATAACACTGGTTCTGAAACTCTTGGTCATGTATTTCCTGTCTTGAGAAGTACAAAAAATTCTAAATGACCTTAATTTTTGGCTTAATACTTTCGTTGCAGAAAACTTGTGTTAAATATTAATTAATAAAAATATTTTCTGCCCACTTGGCAAAGAAATTAACGATAATTACTAAACCATTAATATGTTTAATTAAGAGTAAAGGTTTAACGGCTAATGATTTTCAGCCAATATCTTACCTAAAAGTTCATAAAAATGACATTTAAAATTCATTTTTTTTATAAATACTTTTTATACTTTACTGCATTTCCAAATAGATAATTTATTTATCTTACACATCATTCTCTAGTTATTATATCATGTTGAGCTGAAATCAAATGAGTGCTAAGATTGATGATTATTTAATTGCTTACTGAAATGTTAATTTGGAAGGATTTTACAATAGCAGGTTGATTTCTACGAATTGTTTCCATATAACGTTTCTAAATCAGAAATATGTTTTCTTAAAAGTGAAAAAAAAGTGTTTACGAAATTCAATTTCTAAATTTCTGGAAAGATTTCTATTAAAATATTTAATATTATGTTGTACAATATTTTAAATACAATAGAAATCAAATGTAGTCTTCTGTTCTGTTTAACTACTCAAAGTGTTCCTCCAAATGCATAATTGTTTTGACAACTCTAGATTTTCCTTTTCAAAACAATTGCAGTCTCTTTTGCCTTGAATTTTAAATATTCTACCAGGCATATGACTGTGATTCTTAAAAGCTTAACTTATTCAAAGCATTATGTACCTTGTTTATTTTCATATTTGTGATAAATAAGTCATTATGTTTCTGTTGTTTACAGTTCTCCTCAAAAATTTTGGAAACTATTTTGTTTTGGAAATAATTCAAAACACAAGATATTTTCTTTTCATTATGTATTTGAAATTTTGGAATATAAAAATAAATTATCTGTAACTTGATCTATTTCAATTCTCCTGAAGAAGGAATTATGTTAACTTATGATATAAGAAACTGTGTAATATACTCTATAGTACACAATTAGTTTAATAATTTAAGCAAATATTTAGGCTTTCATTTTCTAAATTGTATATATAAATTTCTTAAAAGTGTTTAAAAGAGCTATGTTTATTATATGTATATTTTTTAAATATGATATCAGTACAATTTAAATTGGATAAATCAGAATAGATGAAAGCATTAAGTATTAAGTTATATTAATTTTGTGACAGACATTTTCTTTTAATCTTAAAAACTCATATTTTATGACTTAAAACTAATTAGACATTTGTTGTAAAAACATCCTACTGTTATTTTATATGTTCATTATGGTTTGTTTAAATTATAGAACAGGATAATTATTAAAAATTAATCGTGATTTTTAAGCATGTTGGTAATAAAATTCCTTTAGTATAATATAATCATAAAAAATTATTACTTTTAGTCCAAATTTACTGAAAATTATTGCAAGCATCTTCTTGAACACAAACGCTGTTTCGTTTAGTTCCATTCACTCATCAATTCAATTCCTATATTAAGCAAAATTATTGTCTATAGTGGCATCAATACCACATTAAAGTATAGTTTTTGTTTAAAAATCTTTATTTTGCAAGAGTAAAAGTAAAACGACAAACAAAATAAAATTATATAATTTAAATTCACTATATTCTGACAAACCAACTATAGTCATAAGAATTACATTAGAATAAAAATAGAGGAATCTCTTCATCATAAATCTTTACAAAAATGTAAGCTATTATCATTTAGTATAAATTGCACAGAATTTTTCTATATTAAGTTTTTATTAAATTAATACCGAGTTGTTTTGTACAATAAATGTAAATAAAATTTAAAGTTCCATATTTAATAAAACTACTAACAGACACTTAACTAGCATTTAGACTCTAATCTTTTTGATTTCAAGTGCAATAATCAATACAAAGTTTACAATTTCTGTGATCTTTAGGGTTTCCAACTCTATTCAGAAAGCTTAAACTCAGTTTTCATAAAAATCTGTATTAATGCAATGTAATTAAGAGATACTGACATTGACATTTAATTGAATTTAGGATTTTGAAAAATAATTTGAAACTTACAAATAATATATTTTTAGTTAGATACAAACAATTGCCCTAAGAGTAAATAATACTAGTCATTAAACAAAAATATTCTAATAGCTTTCGTAAAACAAATATTGACTTAAATAGTTAGGTTAGTGATTTACCTGTTTGAAAAAAATGCCAAAAATAAATTTTAATTTATTTCTATTTTACCGCTATTTACACACAAATATTAAATCAAACGTGATCTGTATTTTAAAGTGGATTTCGAACTATACAATATTCATTCGAGGTCAAAATTGACTCCTGATAATGTTAATACTTCAAAGAACTAAAAAAATTAAGTTGTGGTTGGTTAAGCTATCCCTATATGGTCACTTTTTTACACTGTAGATCAAAACCAATCAGAACCTAAATCCTTAAAAGGATACTAAATCATTGCAAATATTTAAGTCCGAACTGGCAATAAACAGATTCCACAAACAATTGGTCTGAAAGCGTTTCAGTAGTTAACTCACCGCTGATTGACGCATTAGATGGCTTAAAAATACAAAGAAAAACATATTTTGCATGTTCAAATAAGTTTTTAATAAGTATCCAATTTATAATCAAACCAGCGTTTCTCCAAGAAAATATACAAAGTTAAAATTTGAAGCCCGACAAAACACATGATCTTTAGCATTGTAGATTTTTCTACTTTTATTCCTCTCTCCACTTAAAGAGTCGATCCACAAGGAGTCAGTAGCGGAAATTTAATAAATTAAATCGCCATCACATCTGTTGCAGGGTATATGATATATTCTTGCTCGGGCAAACCATTTCAACTTAGAAAGATTTTGTAACAAGATTTTCTGTTAAAAAAAGAGTTGCATTGAAAAAGTGAAGGAAGGGAAATAGGAAAGGTAAAAAAAAGGGAAAAAAATCTATTTTCAACTAAAACCTCCCTTTAGAATGTCAGTCTTCGCATTGAGAAAAAATAAGATGAAAAAAACGAATTTCTTGAGATTCTTAAGTAGAAAGTACCTGGTAGGAATTGAGTTTCTACCACTTGTAGTGGGAACGCAGTTTCATTTTGAAGGGAAGCAGGGGAAGCAATCATTTCAATTGATCTCCCCCTTCTGCAACCCACCCCCGCAACCAAGAATTTCTGCTTCCATCTGAAGTTAGAGATTCAATTCATTAGGGCTAGAAATGTTCCGTGCTGAAAGATATAAGTTGTGGAAAATTCTATGGCTAAATTTATTACTATTTTTTAGTGCTTTTATCGTGTACGTTTATTGTAAAATAATATTTGCAATACGAACTTTAACTTATACTCCATTTCACAAGTATCGGATAAAGCTCCAATGGTGATTTCTTTTCCAAAAATAAATTGAATTTCTTACGCCATTAAAAAAATAGAAAGTGAATGTGTTTTATTCTTTAAACAGCGTTTAGTCCAAGATTAAATGTTATAATACCATAAAATACATTTCCGGTTGTTTTCTAATACATTGCTTCTATTTATTTTAAATTTGTCTTCAAAACAACATAAATCTTTCTTTTTAGTTAAGACAAATTAATTTTTTTAGTAATAATAATTAACTCATATTAAAATATCTCTTAAATCTGTTTTTTAGCTGTAAATTTGATGATAGTGTATTTTCAATACTTTTTTTAATCGACGAGGATAATTTAACACTTCTATTATCTCGCTGATATAAAATTTTAAGAAAATAATTTTCTTAAGCAAAACTTCTTGATTTAAAATATTGTTTAAAAAAGGAAACAAATATCCATAAAAAGATTTTATAAATTTGATTTTCAAAACTTTCTTTATAGTATATATATGTATGTATATCTTCTTAATGCTATAAGACGTTTTCCTATCTTCACCTAATTTGTAAATAAATTTTTCAGTAATCGTTTAATGAAATATACACCTACATTGACACAATCAATAATGCTTTTATTTCATGAATTAAGTAATTGTACATGACAACGATTGTATATATAAAACGACACATTCTCAAAATCATACTTAATTCTATACAAATGTAACCACTAGTATTCCAAGTGCATTTTATGGTGTTTTAACAAGATTACATTCTGCTAAAAAGGGATAGATTTTAAAATTAAGTCTGCAGTGTCCATTCAACAAAACAATAATTAAATACTTAATAAGGTGAAAAACGAATAGCTTGAAAAATAGAAACACAATGTATTTAAATTGTTAGTATATACTTACTTGTAAGTATAATAAAATGAGATGTTAACATTTAAAACAATTGAGTAGTGTTTAAATCACAAGAAAAATTAGAGTTTCTGTATTTATGGGTGAATGTCAGCTTTATTGTTGCAATCGTCGTCTTTCTCACAAATTGATTTGCAACTTTGGATGCAAATTGCAAATCATAAACTCGTTACAATAGGAAAACATACACTATTTTTACGCATATTTTACCATAAGCATTCAGATTCTTAAACTTTAAATATTTATTAAATTGGACTATTTTAACGAATTTATTAAGATAAATATTAAGCAATAATGCTTAGAATGTGCCCCGGATTAAAAATGTAATTTAATTTTATATAAATTTTATAAACATTATAAGAAACGTATTTGACAATTTTTATTTTTATCAACATTTCGACGTTGGTTATGTTACAACTGTCAGTCTTATGTCTTAAGACAATTGAAACGCAACAACTTTTTTATGCATTTTCATGACTCATTAGTCCTTTATATATAATCATTTTTGCGCAATTTATATTTCTCTGTATGTTTCAGAATCATAAAACATATACATATGTACAGCTTACAATGTTTTTGGATTTTGAAATCACAATCCTTAAAACTAGTTATGAAAGGTTTTAAAATTATAAGCAAATTAAAAATATATGCATAGTAGAAAACAACAATATTTCAGAAGAAATGAACATTTAAAAACACGATAAAGAGATGCTAAACATTTCAATTATTGATAAATAAAATGTGTATTATGCAAAATTTGTGCCTCTTGAAATAAATCAAGCAATTTTAAATAAAGTTAAATCTTAAGACTCTAAATATTTATTTTGAAAATATATTTGAGTCCTTAAAAATGATGGTAATATTTAAAATGAAATCAGCAAAATAATGTGGCAGATATTTTCATTGGCACACACAGACAGTTTGATAAATATATTTTATAAATTTTGGAGCAGATATAAAATTCTTAATGGACCTTTTTACAAAAAACTATTTAATCATAAAAATACGGATATTCAAATCAAGCTTTAATTCCTAGTTTGGATCATCAATTTTATTTTGAGACTGCTTTCATTTCCATATAAAAATCATTAATATTTTAAATAACGTTTAAAATTTCCAAGACAGAAAATGATTTCATGTACATGTATCTTTTAAATTTAAAACTGAGGAAATCATTATATCTTGGGATACATTTTATCTTAAAAATATGTTTTTAATTAAATAAATATAAAACTATTAAAAGGAAATATACTTTACTTAGTTAGATTAGATTGTTCTTTACAATGTTTTTGTATTTCTTATTGCAATTCAAAATATGAAAATACAATGTATGGATACTGTCATTTTATCGCATTGTTTATGCATAGTTAAAAAAATTTGAATTCCAATGTATAAATTTCAAATCCTGAAACACAGTTTATTTAAACTATCAAATGACATATAAGTCTGTTTTTAACATATATAAGAGTAATTTATAATAATATTTGACAGTTTCATGAAAAATCAAAAGGAAGATTAATTTAAAAACAACATATTATATACTTCTCTAAATATGCAATCGAAAGAGTTTTGCTTGCTTGTTTTATGACACATCATAAAAATAAGTTAATAATTTTATAAATAATGTCTTTAAGTTTAAGAGGATAGAAATATTAAAACCTTATATTTTTAAACTATTAATTACATTGAAACATCTTATTGGGGTCAAGGATTCGGCTTGTGCTTCCTAAGCCACCAAGGGGTATGAATGGTGACCACCACACTCATTGCCACATTATTTTAAAGTTTTTTAAAGACAAATCTATGGATGCTAATTTTAATTCTTTTTATGCTTCATCATCAATTTATTGACTGCTTTTAAACTGATGACAGCGATGCTAAAAATGGGTGTAGGATAAAATATAGGTTGTAGAGTATTCCTCTAAGTTAAAAGTTTTAATTTGCATTTAAATATATATCTGCTTGGCATTTTAAGTTGATACTATTTGACTAGATTTGGCCTTATGTCATATAATGATCTTTTTTTGCATTAGGATTGATTTTTTTCCATTTTAGGCATTAAGTCATATAATTTTTTATTATTTCTTGTCTCTATCCATTGATATATCTATTTTTACATCTATGGAGTAAAATCGAAAGATCAAAATTCTTATTGTATTAGTTTTTTCTTAAATGAAGTCCATATTCATATGAATTGTTTTAAAAAAATTCTTGTTACTGCTAACAAATTATATTAATTGAGCATTTTTACCTTTGCATTTTAGAACATAACCGCATGAAAGTACAGTAACAGAATTCAAATTGTTTGAATCATTAGAAACATGAAAGTTTGAATAGGCCAACATGTTAATAAACAAATATTTTGGTTTAACTGCCGTGTAATTGTTTTTACACTAATTTAATTTTTCAATTTAATTAAAAGTTAAATCCTATCAAAACAATACTAATTATTTTCGTTACTATTTGGTTCCATTTCAGACATTACATTTTACATTCAAATCTGTAATTTATTAGTCGGTTAGAATTTTAAAATAGTTTTTTTTTACAGGAAGCACAGCTCTTCATCACAAAAACATTTACTTAAAACAAGAAACAATAAGTGTTGCTGATTCAAGTGGAGCGCTTGAAAAATTTGGCTCACAGTCTGCCAAATAAAACGATACAGGAAAACGTTTCATTATATTTAAATGTATAAATTATGTTCCAGAGTTTTGAGTTCGTTAGAGACAATCAAAGTCAAATTAATGAATTCAAAAGATGAGAAATGTATCATTATTGATATCTTAGAAAATAATATGTCCATCATTTTGTGTTCTGATAAATTGAAAAATATATGCTTAATTCCGCGAACAGTGAAGTATTTTAGATCTTATAAGTGCTTCTGAGCAATAGGAAACTTAAATAAGTGCTTCTGAGCAAAACGATGAATAATTTTAAGCTGTCTTATAACGTGCAAACATTTTTAACTTGTAAGTCACTTACTAGTTAAATACCTAACTACATTTTCTATTAAAAACGTTGCCATTTAATTTTTTATTCAAAATCCAGATTCTTTAGGAATCTTTTCATACAATACCTATCCTTTTATCTATACTCGCTTCTAAGTCGTTATGTTATCGTTATGATACTTTTGAAAAATTTAATTATCTCAGAAAAATTGTTTGGGTAAAGAATTTGGACACAATTTTATGAAATATCTTTTGCATTCTTCCTAAAACTGAACTTTTTCTATGAATATGAAATAAAATATTTTGGTGTTACTCTAGTTTGGAATTTAATTCTATGTTAATTTTAAGAACATTAGCAATTATAATGCATTATTTTTTTAATTATCATTAAATAGCTATAAAATGCTGTTTTACTTATTTCTTAAAAATAGCCTCTGAATTAAAGAATAAGGTTTTCTAAAAACTTCATTTTAAGCATAAAATTTTGTATACGAAGTTAACAGTATGTTGGAATCTTCGAATTCTATTCTTTACAAATAATGTATCTACATATTACCGATGTAGGTATGTAGTTTAATATATATATATATATATATATATATATATATATATATATATATATATATATATATATATATATATATATATATATATATATATATATATATATATATATATATATATATATATATATATATATATATATATATACAGTAAGACCCCGCTTAACGCTGTTTCGGTTTAGCGCTCTTTTATTTCAACTCGGGGATTCCACGAAATCGCTCACTGCATACGGGGATACCCCGAAATATTATGCAGCGATAGGTTTCAAATACATATCCGAAAAAGTGTACTTGTGTTTCTTGTTTGGTGCGGTATTGTACAGACATATTTTTATTATTGGAAACATTTGTTGACATTATTGTAAGTAGGTATTAATTTACATATTTAATACAATATTACAGTGTCAAATATTTTGATCTTTAGTTTTTACTATGGGTGATAATGAAAAAAAAAAAAAAGAAATAAAGCAACCAGGAAAAGCATTTCACTTAAAACTAAAATGGGAGTGATTAGAAGATTAGATTCTGGTGAACATCAAACTCTTAATTAGTGCTTTATTGAATTTGCCAACTTCAACAATAAGGACCATCATGAAGAATAAAGAAAAAATACTGTCATCGGCAACTACAACTATGTCAAGCTCTGCATACTAGAATTACCCGTTCTAGAAATAATATCATAGAGGAAATGGAAAAACGACTGTCTGTATGGATTGACGACGAAATTGACCGCAATATGCCATTAAGCCAATCTATCATAATGGAAAAAGCTAGAAGAATTTTTAATTACATTCAGGCTGAGACAATTGACACAAGTGAAACTTTCGTTGCTAGTCGAAGATGGTTTAATAGATTTAAACATCGAAATAACCTTCACAACATAAAGATTACAGGAGAAGCAGCAAGTGGTGATACAAAAGCGGCGGCTGAATTTCCAGCGATATTAAAAAAATAATTGAAGAAGGAAACTATCCTCCAGAATTGGTTTTTAATGTTGATAAAACAGGCTTGTTTTGGAAAAGAATGCCGAAACGAACATTTCTATCCCGTGAAGAGAAACGGGCACCAGGATTTAAAGCTGCAAAAGATCGCTTAACCCTTCTACTAGGTGTTAACGCAAGCGGAGATTTTAAATTAAAACCATTACTAATTTACCATTCCAAAAACCCAAGAGCGATGAAAGGCATATCTAAATTAACTTTACCTGTAATTTGGGAGTCTAATAAAAAATCATGGATAACTGCGAAAATTTTCCAGGATTGGTTCATTGAACATTTCTGCCCGTCTGTTAAACGTTATTGCGAAATTAAAAAACTTGAACAAAAAGTACTTCTGTTAATTGATAATGCTCCAAGCCACCCAACAAATTTATCAGACTTAACTACATGCATTCCAGTCAAAGTGGTTTTCTTGCCGCCTAACACAACTGCCTTAATTCAACCAATGGACCAAGGCGTTATATCAAATTTTAAGGCTTATTACTTGCGGCGAACCTTTAAGCAAATGTTTGAAAAAACAGACAGAGAAGAGAACCAGTCCATAAGAGAAAACTACAACTATTTTGGAAAAACTACAACATCGTGGATGCTGTAGAAAACATAGGCCTTTCTTGGATTGAGGTAACAGAAAGATCTTTGAAAGGAGTATGGAAGAATATTTGGCCCGATTTAAGTAAGAGCGATGACATTGGACACTTTGTCGATGTGGATGAAATAGTGGAAGAGATAGTGAAATTAACGAAGCAAACCGGTTTTGAAGGGGTAAATGTGGAAGATGTCAAAGAAATAATTCAAGAAGCAGCGGCTAGTCTTTCTAATGATGAGCTCAAGGAATTAACTGAACAAGAAGAAAACAAAAATGTTGACAGCAGTGATTCAGAAGAAGAGCAAAAAGAACTTTCGATGGCGTTTGTAAAAAGGAGTTTGTCTACCATAACTGAAATAATGGATCAATTCATTGAAAATGATCCGAATTTTGACAGGAGCTCAAAAGTAAGGCGTGGTGTTAGAGATGCTCTATCCGTTTATGAAGAACTTTTAAGAGAACAACGCAAAAGAAAAAGGCAAACAACATTAGATGCTTTTGTCACAAAAAGGCAGAACACTGAAAACGCGGAAGGCTAACTAAATATGACTGACTTAGAATTTTATTTGTTTTTTTAAGAATATTCGTTTTGTTATTTATATTTTGTTTTTATTTTTGCAAGAAATAATAATCTGGTATTAATTTGGGCTTTAAGAAATAAATGTTAGGTTTTATTTTTATTAAAAAAACATACTTTTTAAATTTAATACCTAACCAATTTCCTAGCCATCTTCCCCTAACCCCAATATTTATATGTAAAGATAGCCTCGTTTAGCGCTGTTTCGCATTACGCTCTACTTTGATGGAACGTATCCCCCGCGTTAAGCGGGGTCTTACTGTATATATATATATATATATATATATATATATATATATATATATATATATATATATATATATATATATATATATATATATATATATTTGCACAGCTGGTCCACCGTAAATGCATTTTTTAAACAATCAATTATGCCATTAGGCCTCATGGAAAACAATGATCATTTTTTTTGATCACGTATACAAGTTCCACAGAGGAAAGATGGTGGTCTACCGAAGTTGTGGATTATTTTTATTTAATCTTTCATTTCATTTAACCTTAATTAGATTTTGTCTTGTAGGACAAAACCAAACAACCAAACAAGACGTCAATTGCTTCGTCTACCCATGACGCAGTACCACAGACGTTTCCGCCGTCAATGGTGCGATGAAAGAAGGATGTGGGTGGCAAAATGGAGTGAAATTGTCTTTACTGATGAGTCACGTTTCTCTCTGCAACGCAATGATTATCACATTCGAATTTGTATACACTGAGGATAGAGATTTAAATATATATCTCTATCTAAATATAACTTCTTTAAATGGAAATTATAACAAATTGCGCGAAAAATAATTTCCATTGACAAATTGTTTATTGGTGTTTAAATACGTCATAAAAAGAGTATTTTTTTTACTACTAAAGGTAAGAATCAGAAATTATAATGCAATGAATTTACTGTCATATCTCAAGTGTCTGTATGCTTTAAAATGTAAATAAATATGTCTAATTGTTAATAATAAAGTGATTCTTAAAGTTATTTATATTTTGAACACTGATAATAAAGTGCATACAATTCCAGTGTCTCCTTTGTTTTATTTTACGACAATTGTTTTGAATGAAACTTAAAGCTATGCAACTTGCTGATAGTTTGTAAACAACATAAAAGCTTAAAAAATGAATTGTTCTTTCAAAGTCAGTAAATTATGTGAAAGAAAAATATAAGTTTTTTCATAAGAATTCTTAGACATTTTCTATCAGCAAAATATTAAACATTTATTGTTTTGCAATTGTTAAATTCATTAAGAAGAAATAATGGTGAACTCAAACAAGAAATTTAGTCATTTGTTTTTGAAATGAATGAGTCAAATGAGTCAAAAGTTTTTGGAAAATAAATTCTTAAAATATGAAGTACATTGTGAAAGCTTTATTTGCAAGCAAAAGATTGCTCAAAACAGTAGTTATATATTTTTTTGCGTTATAATTTCGAGAAAAGAAACAAAAAAAAGTAATTTAAAATTTTTGTTAAAAAAATAAATTTCAATTATAGTTTTTATTAAAAGTTATTATTATGGCATGGCTTGATTTTCATATTTTTAAATTATAAATTTCAAGGTATTTTTATGTGTTACATTAAATGCTCTTTTACTCCAAATCTCTTTGACAATTTCGAGATTTATGATCTGAAATACTTTGCATTGAAACTTTCTTAAAGAAAATAATTCTTTTATTCAACAAACTGAAAATGAGGAATGTGTAAACATACATCCATAATTACTTAAGAAAGCAATTACAGGTAAAATTAATGTCTTTCCTTTAATTAGTTCCTAATTATTAATCTTCTCTAAGCAAATTTTGAAAATTCCTTTTAAAGATTATTGTTAAATACATGCAGATTTGTATTTATTCAATAGAAATTGCTTTTAATTTAATACAAAATAAGTATTTTATTTTGAAAAATCTTTTCTTATAATATGCATTCAAAATAATATGAATTTTCATTTTAGATCTATAAATTTAATATAGTTTACATCTCCAATTTTAATAGATTCAAAAAAACATTTTAAAATTCCTTAGGAACATAGTTTTGAAAATCCAATGTAAAATACAATTTTTTCATATGTGTAAGTTTTATCATACCACTTCTCCACTTAGACTTAATAACATTTCATTAGAAGCATCTATAATCTTAAAAGTAGAAAATATGACAAAAATAGAATTATTTAAATAATGCTACTACTTAACAGTATTGTTATTAGTCTAATTTATTAACAGAAAAGTTTGTAGTTAATATTTTGCATAGCAACAATTGAAATATTTGGTGTTGAAATTCATAATACGAGTTTATTAAATATGATTTATTTTTCATTATGTAATGCATTACAATGATATGCTTATTAATTTCTTTATTTGCCAGTATATTTTAATACATGGGGAACATACATCTAGAAGCCCTTAAATTTCCCTTTAATTTTTTCATAAATAAATTCGAAAGAATTATATAATTTTAAATTAGTTAAGAGAACAAAAATAGATTAATTTATGTTATGAAATTACTTCATCATATTATATTTAATTTATTATGTAAGGAAATTGCGTCTAATATTTTGAAATCAGTGGATTAAAAGATTTTGCAATAAAATATAGTATTTTTGTGTGGAATACTTTGCAATGATTTGTCTGTTATCATAAAATGTATAATAATTCTTAATTAAAGACAAACATCATTTTAAGAATAGTTTAATTAATTGAAGTTGTCTACTTAAAGGAATTGTTATTAAATTATTAAACATTTCTTAAAGATATATTAAATTTCTTCATTATTTGATGAATGAGGAATAAAAAAAATAAAAGTATTGACGTAATATTTTGCATAAAATTTAAAAATAGTGCTCATTGTAATTTATGGATTACCATCTGCAATTGAAGATTTTGTGCACAATACTTTAAATTAAATGCTAGACAAATAACAGAATTGAAAACTTGCATACGAAATGAAAAGTATACTATGTAACTTTTCGTGATCTGTCACTTCAGCCATTCATATAAACTAAACTTTCCATGATATCTTTTGAGCAGTTTACGAGACTGAATACATTTACTAGCATTATGCTTACACCTAAATTTATTTACATAAAATAATATTGCAATTTGTAATGAGATAAACATTTTTGATGCATAAACGTTGTTTTAAAATAAATGCACCTGGTCATAGAGAAAGTTTTATAAACGCAAATTTATTTGATTGTGCTTTTTTCTAATAAAAACATCAATTAAAGATATCTAATATTTTTCATAAATGCCAAATTAAGGTTAAAGCATTTATATAAATTTTGTTTTGGAAATAATTGAAGTATTTACCAGAAAAAGTTGTGTGAAATGAAAGATAATTGTGAAGAAGGATATGTTGTTGACTATTAAGATTATACCAAAAATAATTTTATATTTTTTTCTGCTTAATAAACTTCATTGTCCAATCACATCATTTTCATCATTTCCTTCGTTGAATTTTAGAGTTTTGGCACCGTGTAGTAAACTGTGCCTAGCGTTTGAAGGTCCTTTTGAAAGTTATTTTAAAATGTGCACTTTCAGAATTTTAAAATAAATAAAAATAGTTGTTTGCTGATTCGTTTGCTTGCAGCACTTCGGTCATTTCTTGGCAAAAATGGATAATTTAGTCGAGGCCCACAGTTTAAATCTTTACAAACATACTTTCGCAGGTGGCATTTCAACACAGAAATTGTTCATCTGTAAGACAGACCGCTAACCATTTAGGTGCGATCTTGGTTAAAATATAAATTGGCCAAGGGGAAGGAAGCATGGACTATGGAAAGCATTGAAAAAATATCGATATTATAAGCTGAAGCGATTAAGTTGACTTCCTAAGAATTAAGTGCAATCAGCTATTGAATAAGTGTACGTATCATTACAGAATATAGACAAGTTGGGTATTATGTTGGGAGACTTGTCAGAGATTTCTTTGTCTTTCAAATGTTATTTTATGTGCGCAAAAGAGCTAGTTATACCGAAATTTACAGGTTAAAGTGAATTTTAAGCGGTTAGAAATTTCATTTGACAAAGCATGCTTTGAACTTATTAAGTGCTAAATGTTCTCCTGCTAGCGCAGCGGAGACTTATACTAATAAATCTTAAAGTGTTTCAATATTTTCACGATCTTTTCAGGATAAATCTCATCCTTATTTTCTTTAGTACATTTTAAAGTTCACAGTATTAAAAAGTACATTTTTTAATCATATAAGGCTTTGCAATTATAAGTTCTTCTCATTTCAAATTATATATAAACTATTTATATTAAGGTTCTTCTCTATAAATCTGTTAAAATCGTCTTAGTACACAGTACCATAGTGTTATCAATGTAAAATTTCAGTTCAAAATCATAACTAATTATACAATTTAGGAATAGATTTTCCATTTTTAGTGAACTTATCTCACCTATCTGCATATATTTCTCAAAATGAAACAAACCTGCTTAAGTATAGGAAATGTACCTAAAATTGACTAAACTAAAATATATTTTCACTTAAAATAAGTTAAAACATTTTCTTAATTAAAAAATATGCATAACATTGCTTTATTCATGAAATGTTTTCTAAATTATATAGTTAATTATTCTTCAATTAATCAAGGCAAATAATATATCTTTGTTTAATATGATGCCTTTTAAAAAGGCGATGTAATATAATAGTTGCTATTTTTCTTTTTATAAATCGTATACAAAGACAAATTAAAAATATTTTAATTATTTATAATTATTAGTTCCACTTATATTTCCTAGATAATATTTAGTAAAAAATCATAATGGTTTTCTGCAAAGAACTTTTGGATGAACTTTGCAAACATAAATCTTATCTTCTTAACACATTTAGTGAGAAAAATTATTCGTTAAACGTCATTTAAATGAATTTATAAAATGAAAAATAAATCAGTCTTTGAAAAAAATACTAGATTTCGTTTCTCAAAAATATAAATTTTTAATGATTACTCTAAGAATAAGTTTATTGCTAAGAATTTCATGAGAAACACTTGGTTTAATTTAAAAGTTGTTTACACATTTTCATTTAAAGATAATTTATCTTTAAATACCTAAATACAAATATTCAGTTCTTAATTCGTACATGACCCTTTAATTTTCAATTTTAATTTCTATTTAGTTTAATACAAAACTAGCCATTTCTTTATCCCTTTCAAGCGCACTAACCTTTATAGTTGAAATATTAACAAAAATATTTGTAGGTTGTCTATTTAGGCCTATATGAGTATACAGTGAAAATTTTGTAAAAATTGCATGTACCATTTCTATTTTGTGTGTGTTAGTTCAATAAAAGTACGCTCTAAAACTTTGATTTTCCTTTTTTCACTCAAAAAACTATACTCATCACGGGTTATTTGAAACTTATTTGAAATGATCATTTTTTAGGCATAGATGTTAAAGAAATTCTTCTACTTGGAAAAAATTTAAAACATTGTTTATTGTCAAAAGGAAATATTATGTATTGAAATGTTTTGTCTCTTTTTCTCGAATAGTAATAAGGTATTCAAAATTTCCGTTTCACTGTATTATTCTAAAGAGATGAATGTGATACACAGAAGCAATTTATTTTATTCACAGTTTTAGCGCATGTTAGATGCTTACAGTTTTCATTTGCTTTATAATATGTAGATTCACTCAAAGTAATAAAAAGCCATATTATAAAATCCAAAAACAAAAATTTTTAATCCCTCTAAATAATAATTTATTTAATTCTTAGAGTTTTTAAGGATGGCATTGTAGTTAAAAATTGCCAATTACTTTTGCATTGCACAAATTATAATCTTAATAACTGAATACTCTGATCAATTTGAAGAAAATAAGAAGTTTTAATGTTGATCAATCAATTGACTAACCTTTCTGTTTTTCTTAATATAAAAATAATAGCAAAAGAGGTCATGGTAGAATTATTCATCATTTATTCAAGGAAGCTTGAGTAAAACTGGTATCTTCATTCAATACATCAATAATTTATTTTCAATAATTTAATATAAGCATTTGTCAGTAAGATTTATTATTGAAGCGGGTTCATGTTATTCCAATATATAAGTAAATATAAATTAAGATTAACGAAAATTAGCTATACATGCATCAACACTCGTTTCAAACTCTTAAAGTTTATCTTTATATACAAACTTTAAATCTAAATATACTATTCAGTTTTTTTATTAAAAAAAGTATTTCTATGTAAAAAATATCAGATATTCTAGCTTATGCATACATTTCACATTCATTTATTTGTATCTATATCTATATAATTAATTCATTATTATTTAGACACATAAATTATTTTCAATTCATAATTTTATAATATAATAATGAAGCAGTCTGCAGTTGAATAGAAGGCAACATGAGGCAAAAATAAATTCCTATAAACATTTTATTTAACAAATAAGTGAAACGTTTTCTATAGCACAGATGTAAGCGGCATTGTGATTAAAATTCTGCATTATTTCTTATTAAATGGGCCTTATATATATGCATAGGATTCAGAATAATTCAAAGTATTCGTATAATACAGAAATACTCACATAAATTTAAAATAATATTAAACATTTTTTCATTTAGCAAAAATTTTAATTAATTATTAATATATATATATATATATATATATATATATATATATATATATATATATATATATATATATATATATATATATATATATATATATATATATATATATATATATATATATATATATATATATATATATATGGCCTCAGTGGCTTATTAATTTTTCTCCGTGGTGAGTGACTATGAGTTTGAAACACATGCTCCTTTAATTGGTTTCTAGATCTCCATGGGGTGGTGTCGTCCATGTTAATCTGTGACGGTTTAACTTCCACTAAAATGGCATGGTGGTGGAGAGATGGGTTTTAGCTCAGGCGCTTGAGGATAAATGAGCATTCAAACCCATTAGCATTATGTATAGTCTGGGCTAACTTACACAGCAAATGTATATGCCTATATATCATTATATACATATATGCATATCTCTGTCATAAAGTCTCATACAGGGTGTCTAGAAAAGGACTCCTTGATTTCAAAATTAAATATCTCGAAAACAAAGATCGATAGAGGAATGCAGCAAATGGTATGTTTATAGTGAAAGCTGTAAGAATTTTATACAGCAGTTTGAAATAATAGTTACAAAAGCTGCAAATAAATGGCATTGTAATCGGCATACGTAATGCCTAGTATAAATAGTGATCCGAAGCCCAGAGCGATCAGTTCCACTATTGAAGCGTGAAAGAAGGTTAGCGTACCGAAGGAAGAGATTAAAACCATGTACTCCATTGAACAACGCGTTTTTCTGGTGCTAGAGTACCACAGGTTAAAAGAGAGTCCTACGGCAACAAGGCTCAGTTTTCAAGCACGATTTAATGTTCTAAAAGGACCCGATGCGAAAACCATTCGTACGCTCTTCACCAAATTTCAACGAGCAGGCAGCGTAACTGATGATCTTGTGGGGAATGTTGGCCGCAAGCAAACTGCAGTTACGCGTGAAAATGTCGCCACAGTTTCTGGAATTATTCAGCAAAATCCAATGTCATCCGTCCGTAGAATTGCATCTGAGACTGGTTTGAAGCGTTCCAGCACGGAGAAAATACTGTGAAAGAGCCTAGACATGTTTTTATTCAAAATTCAAACTCACCAGGTCATACCCACCAGGCCAATTGAGCTGTGCAACAAAGGGTTGACTTTGCTAATCAAATGCTTACAATGATTGATAATGAAGGATTTGATGTTGGATGCATCTGGTTTACAGATGAAGTACACTTCCACCTGAATGAATTCGTGAATAAACAGAACTGGTGATTTTGGAGTTCCGAAAATCCATATTGGTGTGAAGCGAAACCCCTGTATTCTCCTAAAGTTACCGTTTGGGCTACAGTATGCAGCAGAGGCATTATTGGCCCTTTTTCATTCGAGAAACGGTCACTAGTGAACGTTACGTTACAATTTTGGAACAATTTATCGCCACACAGCAAGTGTTAGGAGATCGACCACATACTAAAAGGTTTATGCAAGATGGAGCCCGACCACATACTAAAAGGTTTATGCAAGATGAAGCCCGACCACATCGTACCGAACAAGTGTTTCGCTTTCTTTATGAATACTTCGGGAATCGAGTCATTGCTTTGGAATATCCCAAATTTATTGGTGCAGGCATGGATTGGCCTCCATATTCGCCGGATTTGACTCCCTGAGACTATTTTTTGTGGGGCACATTGAAAGACATTGTCTACCCGAAGCATCCCGCCACGCTGGACGAGCTTGAATCGATCTGTGTGACATGTGAATCCATTTCTGTTGAGACACTACGAAATGTGATGGCAAATTTCATTCTTCGTTTGCGCCACCTCTGTAGTGCCAATGGTGAACATTTTGAAAACATTGTGATGTGATTTTTTGTAAAGAATGTTTTCAGACGATTATTTCATTTATGTATGCTGATATGAGCTGTACCGCGTACAGCGCCATCTGTTAGCAGCTTTTGTAACTATTATTTGAAACTGCAGTATTAAATTCTAACAGCTTTCACAATAAACATACCGTTTACTGCATTCCTCTATCGATCTTTGTTTTCGAGATACTTAATTTTGAAATCAGGGAGTCCTTTTCAGGACACTTTGTATGATAGATATGTAAATTACTGAAGTAATTCTTAAAGCTCTACATCTAAGATACAGTTTGAAACATTTCCATTATGAGCTTTTTCTCCTTATCATCGCAGAGATATGACTACGTCCTTATATCTGCATGGTATTTTTACATTTTTAAAGACAACAGAAGTTGCAGTTAAAATATGCATTTAATTTTAGAGAATTATTGCTCTCACAACAAAAATACAATCATCTCATTTTAAGATATTATATTAAAAAAAAGTCTGTTACTCAAAATTATAGTCTTAGTAATTGGAAAAAGATTGATATTTCATTTTTTCCCATTTACAAATTTAAACTTAAATTTGAAAAAGCACAATACTCTATATGCTTTTAAAAACGTTCCTCATATATTGCTTTTGGAAAAATCTATCTGTCGTTTCAAATTGAAATGCATTCATTTTTATCATCAGATATAAAAACTATTTGAATTATATTTATTAATTTATTATAGAAACTTTCAAACATATCTGAAGAAATAACAAACACTTTGGAAAATTAAGAATTCAATAATTTGTTGTTGATTCCAGAATTCTAGAAATGATATAAATTTGTCATTTCGTAATGAAATTTAAATTTATTTTTATTTAAAAATTAAATCTAATAAAA
The DNA here is from genome assembly GCA_037975125.1 of Latrodectus hesperus. Lineage (NCBI taxonomy): Eukaryota > Metazoa > Arthropoda > Arachnida > Araneae > Theridiidae > Latrodectus > Latrodectus hesperus. Next base: position 116,030,355 of record CM075853.1, read on the forward strand.
CTGGTTGCGAAAAAAGTCAACATTAAACAAGAATTTATAAAAGAAATATTTCAATTTTATCTTTTAAAATTTAGAAAAAAGATTTAAATTTTGAATATTGTTGGTTGACATATTGAAACAGATAAGATGAGAATGTTTTAATTAGTTAAAAAATAAGTTGATTGAAAAATATTTTGCTTTAATATTAAATTAATATTAAATTAAAAATAATTATTTTTTAAATATTAATAATTAAATTTAAAACTTTCCATTATTAATAATATAATCAGGACACGTGACCAGGAATAAACGTACACAAAAATAAAAGAAATATAAATTTGAACAATGGATCATAAAATAAATTGTGCTAAAAATGTTTTGTTTAGATAAATTATCACCAATGAAATAAAATTCCCAATTTATAAGTCATAGCTGTAGTATATTTCTTCATTAGTTTAAGTAAATACATAAATTAATATTTATGTACATAAAAAATTTAATTTAAATTTTTTAGAATGTTTGTACAAAACCAACCAACATAAATACAACATCCTGAAGGAAGTATGCAAATGAAATGAAATTTACAACTTGCACTAGCGGGAATATGCAAATGATTAGAATTTCAACGCAGAAGCACATAATGTGTGGCTGTGGCGCAACTTCAAAGCGTTATTTAAGGCTTGGAAATTTCGATAATTTCAAGTTCGGCAATTGTTATTGTTAAAGCGATTAATTATGCTTTGTCAAAAACAGCGATCATTTTTTTCGATCAAGTATCCGAGTTCGATAAAGGAAGGATATTGGCCTATAGAGATTGTGGATAATCTTTCAGGGAAATTGGTAATCGTGTGGGATGAAACCAAACAATTGTAACGCGGATGTGTGTTCGTTAGATGCGTGTTAGTATGACGGACCGACGCGTTCGATCACATCCACATCACTGCACCACTTCAGAGTCAAATTGTACGCATGACAGTGACAGATCATTCAGCCACATCACGAACCATAGCACAGCATATATAGTTTGTAACGAGACATCTGGTTTCTGCGATTACCTCGAAGCCGCTTACAACAGAGTGGTCTCTCCTCAAGAGGTCCATTGAATCATCTACCCTTGACGCAGAACCACAGACGTCTCCACCGGCAATGGTGCGATGAAAGAAGAATGTGGACGACAGGATGAAATGAAATTGTCTTTACTGAAGAGTCACGCTTCTGTTTGCAACAACATTATCGCATTCAATTTTCAAGACACCATGGAGAGAAAATGATGAACAACTGTGTTATGCACTCCCACACTGGTCCTGCATCCGATAATCTGGTGTTGGAAGGTATTGGATTTTCGCCTTCATCTAATACACATTGCCAGTACTTAAAGCAGCCAGCGCTACAATTCCGAGGTGTTGGAGTCAGTCGTCCTTCATAATCTCCAGGGGTTGCCCACAGCCAATAGGATAATGCTCGACCACACGTGTCAAGCATTGTCCAAGGGCTCTTCATCAAACGCCAGATGGAATTGCTTCCCTGATTGTCTCACTCTCTGGATCTTTCGCCGACAGAAAACCTGTGATTCGTTGTTTCTTAACGATTGACAAAGATTACATCCCCAACTGCCACACCAGATCAACTTTTACACCGAGTTGAATCTGATTGGTCTGTTGTACCCCAAGAACACATCCAAATTATCTTTGAAACAAAGCCGAAGCGTGTGGCAGCGGTGATCTCCAGCAATGACGGATATTCTATCTATTGATTTTGGCAGGAACTACACTTCACAAAAGTGTATAAATTTAATCATTTGATACTTGGTCAACATGTTATCTCAACATATATTTTGTTGTGGTATCTCTTTCTTTCTTGGTGTTGCAATTGGAGTGGCTAGCAGTGTAGTCATAATTTTCACACATAATCATATTTTAACTATACTTATACATCATATTTTTATTATTATACATTTATCTTCCTATTATTATGCGTTTAAGTTTCTATTTTAAAAAAAAATTCCTCGGCTTTCTTATTATTTCCTATAGAATAAAAAAAATATTTGATAAGTGATATTAATGAATGTTCGGATAAATTTACTTTCAAAAAAAAAAAAAAAAAAACTATAATTGATATGGTTAAATGAGATATGATTTGGAAATATCTTCTAAATTCATTTAATCGTAAAACAAAAAAAATCTAGAGAATATGCACCTGTTTATTTCTTATGTAATGTTTATATTTAATCTAATATTAGGAAGGATATTGTACTACAGTAACTTGATTTTTAAAGGCATATTATTATTACAGTTAGTAGTATTATAAATAATTTGAATAAAATAATTTATTTTACAAATGCCAAACATTAGTGTTTAAATCATCAGTTCACTGTCCCTTCAATACGTTTTGACCATGTTCTCAAACTTAGCAAATAGGATACAGTTATTTAAGTGTTCAAAAATCAGTTTTTGATTAGAATCACACAAAAAACACAATTAGAGGAATCCACACTTTTACTTATGTAGAAATGATTCTGCAAGAAATCATGTAAAGTCAGTCCATCAAATTGAGCCACCTCAGTTTTTCTTAGAAAACTGGGGAAATTACACTCTTCTTCACTATCCCCCATCCTTTAATCTTACCGTATTGAATCATACCCTCTGTTTTAGAGTTTTTATATAATTCAAGTTAATAAGCATATTAGTTGGTAGTTAATAAACCGCAATAAAAGATTGTAAAAATGAAACATATTTATCAAAGGAGAATTCTTGAATATATTTAAATTAATTAAAATTCGAAAACCAAACATTTTATAGGAATTTGCTGTCATAGGCAAAATATATCATGACGACTTTCGAAATTGTCTGAGTTTTGAAAAATTCATTTTCATTTAAATAATTGACACGAAATAAGATACATTAATTATTTCAAAATCAGTGCAAAAATGTTAAAGAACTTATTATTAATTGATGGATGATTACTTTTTTTTTTAAATTTATGCAAATGAAAGATTCCTAAATTTTTAAAATTATATCAATGAAAAGTTATTCAAATCTATGCAAATTAAAATTAAAATCTAAATTTAAATTTATATTATATTTTATTTGTTAAATTTATATTTCCATTGTTATCTTGCTCAAAAATATTTATTAAAATTGATATTCATGGTTTTTTGATACTAATAAATAATTTAGTAACATTTCGAAATTTTATTTTGAAACGTTCAAAGAGAATAGATTTTAAATATAGCACATAGTTTGACCTTATACAATTTTTTTAAATATTTTTAAAGTTGCAAAAATATTACATAGTTCAAATATTGTTGCAAAAATGAGAAAATACTTCTTAGCTTTGCAACAATGTAAAAACTCCCATTTTCTTACATTTTTGTGTGCACTGTACTCCTGTCAACACTATTTAAAAGAGAAACAGCTCTGGCATGAGTATGCCTCCAAAATATGCCAAGTACACATTTTAGACTTTCCAATACCTAATTTGCATAATTGCAAACACCCACTGCTATAGAAAAGAACTCCAAAACACTAGAAATTCATATTTTACATCTCAAAAAAGGAAAACAATTTCCTTTTCACTCATTTCGGTCAAAGTGTTTCGCTATTATTCTTCCAGGTAAAAGAGAAAGAAAGTGGTTCATGGTGAGATGAAGAGAAACTCTACAAAACTGTTACACCCACGGACAACTGAATTGGATTTAGTACTTTGGAGTAGGAGAGGAAGTACAGTAGGAGGAGTGGGGAAAAGAGGAAGTAGGCAATGAATTGGAAAACTGGGAACTCAGTTATTCTTCCGGCTCACTAATCGCTTATCGATGAAAAGCTTAATAAATCGTGTGCACCGAAAGGTAGTCGATTTTAAATTCAACGACAAATGATTATTATTAAAGTTTTAGAACAGCATTACTTGAATGTTTTGATGGATTTCACATTGTTTCATCAGACTGTTTTATTGAAAATGCTGTGTTTTATCCAGTTTCTACAGGAATTCGAAAAGAAAATTTTCCATTTTTGAATATTTGAATTCGTTTATTTTTATTTATATGGTTTGTGGTGGTGTTTAAAACTGCAATTGTTTCAAATTGGTATAAAGAGAGTTATTTATTGCATTATTTCCTAATTTTTTAGTGTTAATAAAACAAAAGAGTAAATTAAACATGTTTTCAAATTTTAAAACTCCTTTCCATTTACTTATCACATACAAGTCTAATGAGGTAAAGAAGAATGTTTCTGAATATAATAATAGTTTTATAAAATTAATTCAAATGGTTACATTTTATATATTTTGTGAAGTGTTGGTTTGAATTTAGGATTGATTTATAATTTATATTGATTTATATTTTTATTAATATCAAATTAGTTAATTTTTAAAATTAAGATTACATTTCCGGGATGTATGTAAAATTATTTTATATGTATAATTTACAAAATATTGAGTTCCATTTTTTTTGTTCTCATCTTTATAAACAATGATTAATTTAATACAAACCAACAATTTATAATGAATTTTGGATATTTTAAATGATCACTTCAAATGTATATACTGTTGAAATTACATTTATTTTATAACTTTCACTGAAGATTTTTTATGATTTATTTTAATATAAAATAAATTTTAGAAAAAAATTGTTTTAATATTAAAATAACATTCTGGAAATATTTATTTTATGATTTATTTTTATGTAAAAGTAATTAAAAAAACAGCTTTTGAGATTTAATTAATTTTAAAATATACTGGTTTGATTTAATGTAGAATCAAAATTTTTAAATTCATATTTCAAATATGACTTGGAATAAAACATACAATTAAAAATTTCCTTCCATGTAAATAAATCAAGACATATAGTTAAAACTTTTGAATAGGAGTTACTAAGTTTATAAAATAATTCATATATTTGATAAAAATGGATGAATTTTAAAAATTAAAAAATACACTAATTAATATTTTTTGAAAAATAAAAATTAAGTCAAATATTTGTCAATAAAGATGCGTGTTGTTCACAATACGGTCAATGTAATTGATTTAAATAAGCCAGAGGAAGGAACTAAGCAGACGTACCAGTTTTCTAATAACTGAATGTTCAGGGACAAAAGTACTAGCGTTTTTTGACTTTTTTAAAGCCTCCTTTAGTAATGATGTACTGTGTTAGAGTTAGTGGTACAAATTCCAGCTCAACATACTTGATTGTTAATAATGTAAAATTATAATAAAATCACATTAAATGAAATTAATTACGTTTTAAATGCCAGGTTAGTTTACTTTATTGGTAAATAAAACAGGATATTTCTTCTTATCGAAGTATCTAAACATAGTCAAATACCTCAAAATTTTGAAATCCAATTCAAGTAAAAAGTTTTTTTAATTAAATGTGTAACGCTTCATTTTTAAAGAAAAGGTTCCTTTCTTGATGATTAATTTGGATGTATAAACGAGATACAAATATGATATCTTAAACAACATCCACACAGTTTACCCAATAACAGTTCAGGCATAAACTAGCTATGTAACAAACATATCACAATGTTCAAAAGCGGCCTAATCAGAAAACTATAATGCAAATTTTGTAGAGCACTTAAAAGTTGCAACATATTCTATTAATCAAAGTAATTTAAATTAATATTATATTATGAGAAGACTTAATATTTTTCCCATGTTCATAAATAACTGGATGGAAAATAAATTGTTTCATAGAACATCAGTTACAATTTCGTAGGACAGGTTGATTGTAGTTTCATTTTCTAAAAGATGCAAACTGTAATATCTTTATAGGTATATTAAATAAAAATTATTTTCCAAAGATCATTTATTAAGAAACCATAAATCTTTGTAAATATAAAATATCGTATGCTTTTTGAATGATAAAAGGCACACAAGTTTCAAAGAATTTTTGAAATGTTCAATGTGCAACGGCATAGGTTGATAATTACATTATTCTTTGAATTTAATTTTTTTATTATTATCTTTATAATATAAATGAACTCAACTTATAATAATTTACCATAATTTTAAATGTTATCAGATGCAAATTATTTTATGAAAAAAATGAGGCACGACATAAGTTAATGAGTTAAATTATTTACAAATTAATATTAATAACACACACACACACACACACACACACACACACACACACACACACACACACACACACATATATATATATATATATATATATATATATATATATATATATATATAAATATATATATATATATATATATATATATATAAATATATATATATATATATATATATATATATATATATATATATATATATATATATATATATATATATATATATATATATATATATATATATATATATATATATATATATATATATATATATATATATATATATATATATATATATATATATATATATATATATATATATATATATATATATATATATATATATATATATATATATATATATATATATATATATATATATATATATATATATATATATATATATATATATATATATATATATATATATATATATCTGTGTGTCGGTGAATGCAAGTGTATGAATAGAAAAAAATCTATAAGGTACTAATGTCCCAAAACGGTGATTTTATTTTAAATTATTTTCCTTATTTCCTAGTTTCCAAAAGTTCACTTATTTATGAATACTATGAAGATATAGTTAAATAACAGAATACTTTAAAAATCTTTGAAAGTAATTAAGATGTTTTGATAATCTTAAGGAATAACATTTATTGTTTCAATTATATTGATTTATGTTTTTTATTTTATAAATTATTCAAAATATCTCTATTATCAAAACATGATTCATGTGTAAAAATATGGAATGAAATAACACAAACCAAGTTTTCTTTCATGTGAGGCCTAAAAGTGAAAATTCTTATCTTATTCTTTATATCATTGCATATTGAAACGGTAAGCGTAATTGAAGTTTAATATTTTATCATAATGAGACCAAAAGTTATAAGAACACATGTTTATCTCAAATTATATTAATGTGGAAAAAAAGTATTTTTGTAGTTTTAAAAAAAGAAACAATCTATCTATATCTATCTATCTATATTTATATCTATCTATATATATACATATATATCTATGTAAGTATATATATATATATATATATATATATATATATATATATATATATATATATATATATATAATGTATAAAGTAATTTTTAAAGACTACATAAATTTTAAAATCTCATGTTATTTGAGTTTTATTGTTATGTTGGTTATTAAAATTTATGTACTTTAAAGTTGATATATTTGTTAATCTAAATATTTTTATCAAGTTACTTTATTTTATTTCTTGACGCTCTCAAATGTTTATTCTTTCAGGTAATCCTTTTGCAATTATATATAATTGTAACTGGTTTTATATAAGCTTCGTGAAATTCACGCATGTAGCTAAACAATACCGTTAAAATTTTGATATCTTTAACGGTATTCATTTTCAATTAATGTGTGAATTTGAGTAGTAAAATGCTCATGATTGCTGAATTGAACAATAAGAAGTTTCTTATTTTTGTATACATATTCAATGAGTGAAACAATTTATTTTCGGAAAAATATATACATGGTAAAAGAATTTTACTAAAGATAAATGGAAAAGAATTACTGTACGAATCTTTTTTGACATGAATTTTTGCCAAGAAGCATTATGTGGAAATTTACATTCCGATATAAATACTGCTTTACTGATGACATTTTTTTAAGGTTGATGGAGAAATAGTGGTGAAATCAAATGCTTTTATGCGGAAAACAAGAGAGAAAAAAAAAGAAATTTGTAATCCTGGAAAAAAAGGAAAAAATTACGAAGCACAGAACATTTAGGACATTACGTACGTAAAAAAAGTAATTTGTCCCCTAATGAAATTTACTATCACTCGCTAAGAAGGAAGTAATTGCGTTATTTTTACCCAAAAGATTCGACTAAATTCCGTTAAGTCCTTTGCAGTCCCTTTGGACTCTCTCCAAAGAGTTGTATAGCGACGCAATTTACAGTTATCTCCAGATATTTAAGCAAAATATTTTGGAGTTTTTATCTTTATGACCATAAAAGTATATATTCTAATGTAGTTAATTCTGTGAAGAGAGTGAAACAATATAAATAAATAACTTTAATAATTTAAAATAAAGGTAACCATCAGGCACTTTATTACATAATAGTGTCTTAAATTGTTACAAAAATCTGCTTGGAAAATATTTGATGTTCTATTAATTTTGACATTATTTGATGTCTAAGTAAATAATCTTAGATTTGTGGTTTCTATCGTTAACAATGCTCTTGGAATTTCATAAAGCTTTGACTTAAAATATGTTGGATTTTATTACAGCTATAATAAAAGTTAAATGTTGTTTTCTTGATAAATCTTGATGATTTTATTAATCAAAAAATGTTATCAGTATATTTGTAAAAAATTTGTCATCTTGAACATATATTTCAAATTACAAGTAAATTTTATAGTCAATATTAATAGTAGAATTTTTTTATAATTTTTTTAAACTACAACTCTGTATAATCTGATTATATCCAATAAAAACTACTGTGATTATAGACTTTCTTACAAACACTCGATGAGTTAAAATATAAATTCAGAAGTTAATTTAATCAAATGTCATACACGTTTATGTACAAACATTTCTCATAAAAAAGAGTTAAACCAATCATAGAAATTATATATGAAACATTCCTGATAAACTACAAAGTTGAATACTGATGTAGAAAAACAATATACAAAACAGTGAAGGAATATTTTTTGCATGTTTTTAGAAACTCAAAATTTTTCTAAAATTAATTGTGTTTTTTAACACAATTAATTTTAGGTTATAGAGAACCTTTATATAATTTGAACACTTTAAAAATTACGAGTGCGAGATAAAGAAATTAACTCTATGAGATATAGTAACTTTTCTTAATGTCATATTATATTCACTGAAAGATTGATTATTGTTAGAAACATAAATTTAATAATTTATTAGTAATTGCTTATTATTAATATGAATTTAATAATCAGCAATTATATTTTTCAAGAATTATTTAGTGTTTCAATATGTTAGAAATGTTTGTCATTTTGAATTTAAAAATTGATTAAGTGACTGGATTTATTATGGTTAAATTATTAATTAAAGTTGCGAATTACTTTAAAATATTTTTAGCATTTTATAAATATAAATATTTTAACTTATTTTATGTATTACTGAAACTTTTGCAACAATTTCAAATTTAATTTTCAATCTTTTATTAATTTCATAGTATTTATAAAGATATCTGTATATTTAAAGTAGGTTATTCCAAACTGCTTTAAAGATCATTGAATATCTTTATAACGGAAGATAGGGAGGATTTAATTTAATTTAAAGTTTATTCTCCAAAAAATCAGCACAATTAATAAGACACTCTTTCAGAGAGAAAATTATTGTGAAAAACATATTAAAGCAAAATTTTATTTAGCGGGGAGAATAAAATGTAATTATTACTAAACAAATTTTAATATTAGGTGAAACTATATTTGTATAATTCATCCATGTTCATTAATATGTAACCAATAATATTTTGGACTAAAAAATAATTAACTATGATGAAACTCAAAGTTTTAAGAAGATTTCATTCAAATTTATTAAATTTTCTCGATGATAATTTAAAAAGGGAGAATTACATATAACTAAATATACATTTAGTTGTTATAAAAATAAACAATTTATATGTTTAAAAATTCAAATTCAATATACTCACTCTTTTATTTTCTATAAAAAAAATTCAGCGAAAAATTAGATTTTGTATTGTTAAACTATAATAATATTTTTAAGAATAAATTTATGTAATATCCAAAAAAATAAGTTTGTTTATTATAATGTAAATGAATAATCAAAATAAATTTTTTTGCTTATTATACTTCACGTACTTTTATGTTTTATTTATACATCTCTTGAGAAAAAAATTATTTAAAAAATCAAATAATCTTTATGGGAAATATTCGAAAAAGACCGTTGATTTTTCTATAAAATTAAAATCGTTTATATTTTTAAACAAGGTAATATATATTTTATTCCTGATGACAATCGTTTCATTCAATATATGTATAGTAAATATTTTATACCAAGGAACTGCATTGTAATTTATTTTTGAATTATCTTTATGCAAATTTATAAGTTTAAGCTTTACAAATAAATAAATATTGAAACACTATATTGATGAAAAATTTTTGCAGCTTAATTTAATACTGAATCATTCTACTATTTGTTGATTATTTAAAACATATTTTTTCGTATAACAAATCTATAATCTCTATTATTAAAACTTTTTCCTGTATGACTGAATTAAGAAAGTTGAAGTAGTAGTAGTAGGTTAAAAAATTAATAATAGTGGCTAAGTAAAAACATTTCTACTCATAAGAGAATATTGTATTTCTTACGAGAAGAAGCACTCCATTTTAAAAATGTTTCTAAATATAGTTATAAAATTTTAGCAAGTTATTTAAATTTGAAAAGCTCTGATATTACACAGGAATTGCTTTCAATTAATTCAATTATCATTAAATTATTAATTTTATAAAATCTCTAATGCTTGACGACTTTTATCTGTTTTAAAAATGTTTTGATTTTTTTCGCATGTACATTTCTAGAATTCTTCATAGAATTTTAAAATGAAATATTTTTAAATTGTTTTCTAAAATATTAGAAATAGAAATAAATATGTAACTAAATATTATGAGAAAATTTGGGTGGTAAGAAAAGTTAAATTTGGATGTTTTTTAATCGAAAAGTTTTCCTATTTAAAATAATTAGTATAATGAATTCTAAAGTGAAACTTATCTTTATATATCAAAACATATATATAGGCTTAAATACGTTTCAAAAATTTACAGCCTGAGCAATATTATCAACGGTTTTTGTATACTTACAGGGAACAACCTTGTCTGGCTGAGCCTATCTTTGAGTTACCTGGATCATAAGACACTCATCCTCATCTAGGTCTGTAAAGTAAGAGAGTGACTATAGCTGAGATAATGAAAAGAGAGTGAAGAAGATGCACTTTTTAGCAATATATTTCTAACCATAAGAATCTATTGCAAAAATTTTACTCTTGAACATAAATATGGTTGATCCACCAGAAATGTTATTGAGACACAGAGAGCGATGGATTGAAAAAATGGAAAAGAGAAAGATCAAGAGTCAAAGACTGTCCTATACTCTCCTGAATATTTAAATTTAAATTCATTAGATTATCTGTCAAAATAAATTCTTCAAATAATTGTTCATTATTTCACAATCAAATATCAAAGTCTTATTTACCCGTGTTCAAAGATTTGCTCCGTTAAAGATTTGTTTCAAATAATAAATTATACTTTAAAAAATTTCTATATAAATAAAGATATTCATACTGCAATTAGAACAAAATATTTTACAATATTACAATTCATATATGGAAGAAGTTACTCAGGAAGATATTTCTTTTTCTCGCATAATATGACTTAAAATACATAAATTAAATTGGTTCCTAAGTTAATGTGAATATACATAGAGATATAACCATTGCTTATATTTATAAAAACATCTTGAATAAATGTATATAAAAGCAAATTCTTCAGATTTCAGTACTTGTTTATTTATTAGAAAGGAACATGTTTGTAATAGACACAATTTTACGAGTATTTATATTAACGAGTATTTATATAACGAGAATAAAAAACGAGTATTTATATTAACGAATTCGTGACTCAGTTGCAAACGCTTTGGTCTACGCTACTGTCATTAAAAGAAACTTCACTAACGAAAAATGAGACTAACATTTTAATTATCGTACAAATATATTTTATTGGAAAATACAAGTGATTAAATTTTCAAGAATTTTCAATAACTACATAGGAATAAGTATCAAAGTATAATGACACATACGCACTTGGGTAAGTCAAATAGAATTTAAGTGACAGGTACAAGTACGATTACCCATATAGTTTCAACCGGCAGTTCATCTGCTATATGTGACAGGAGTATGGTTACAGAGAATTCCCTTAAAAATGTTGATTTATACATTCATATTCTGTAAATTTCATTTAATTCACACTTTGATAATTGTGAGATAAAAAATTTAATTCACTTTATCACTCTTTACCTGACACTTGAGTTATTTTTAATGACACTCAAAATGTCAATTCAAGTATTTATGTCAGGTCCATTTAGTTTAACTAAGTGAAATTTAAGGCATCACTATCACACTCACAATTAGTATATCAAAACTATTTTGCAAAAATTGACTTCCTTATTTTGTTTGTAAATTGTTTTGATTTCAGTCATTTTATCTATAGTTTACTGGCTCACAGTGAACCAATTTATTAACCTTTTCATTATTTTTCCCCGTTTTTGAAATGAAAATGCAAAACAATCCGGAATCCTTTTTAACGTCTTCTTGGCTCACCTTAAAAATCACTTAAAGAAGTTATTATGCGATAAACATTTGTTTTCATGTACAAAGGGTATTAACACATTTTTTGAACAATTTTGATAAAGAATTTAAATAAAGTAAAGGTTTTAGAAAAAAAATTGGCAACAACGTATTATTTGAAATGAGAAATATCGTCTGCTACTTTTAAATTTATTCTTCATTCAAAATGTCGCATGTAAAAAAAGCTGTGGATTAAAGGATATGGTTTTGCGCTTTCCGAAGAGAAATATTCTTATTCCAGATTTGAAAATATGTTGTGAAATGCATGGTGTTAAAATTTCTAAGTGCAAAATAAGCAACATTATTAATCGGAAAGGTAAAAACCATCAATCATTATTTCTACATGGAAAGAAGACTCCAGAAGAATATCCGAAAAAGTAACGTACTGTTTCAAATGTTTCGAAAGTGAAATCGCTGGTATCAAGAGAAAATCCGCCAACACAGAAATCAATTGCAAAGTCTTTAGATACATCTGTAGCAACAATAAATAAAATAATAATCCAAGATTTACAACTTAAAAAAGCTAAAAAACATAATGTTCACCAGCTTTTGCCGAGACATGTGGCTCAACGCTTAATATTTTCTAGAATCCTGTATGAAAAACAATATACAGGATTCTACAAAATGTTAAAATATGTTAAACAAAATGTTAAATTGAAAAAAATACTGGCAAAACATTTAGCAGGAGATAAATGGAAATACATTGTGTCCCTTGATGAAGCATGGGTTAACCTAAATGACTGCAACAAAGAAAAGGTCTATTTACTATAGACAACGACGAGTGAAAAGTGTACAAATCTGGTTCCGTTAATGTTAAGAAAGTTTCAGAAAGGGGCTTATGATTATCTCAGGTTTCTCTTACAGTGGGAAATTAAAAATAAGAAGAGTGGAAAAAATGTTAAAATCAACTCATCATACTATCAGGAGAAGGTTTTACGTTCAATATTTACAGAATGAACTCCACTTCTTTATCCCAATGATCTTTAAAGAGTGAAACTTCATCAATACAAAGCTAGAAGTCATTCTTCAAAAACAACCACTGCATTCCTTGAAAAAATGAAGACGAACACAGATATTGCATATATATCTTTTCAACATATTCCTGCAAATTCTCCTGACGTTTCACCTATGGACTATTGTGCCTTTGGTCTGATAGAAAGAGCTCTTTCTAAACGCAAACCCACCACGATAGATAGACCCGAAAAGTAGTGGAAGAGGAATGGAAAGCAATACGCCTGGAAATTTTACGAAAAGCTCTTGTATCATGGAAATCACGATGCAGACTTATAGTCCAGATAAAGAGCTATCAGATCGAATATTTAAAAAATATTCTTTACATTTTATACATAAATTAAACGGAACCGAAATCGTTCTAAAATGTGTTAATACCCTCTGTATTTCATTTTAGGAGAGATACGATTTGGTAAATCAGTCTTTCTAGATTTCGTGAGAAATTTCACTATGATTTGTTGCCTTGTAAAAGCATAGGAAAAATCATAATTTCTCTCTCATTCGATACAAATCATCAACTATTTACTTGTTTACAGATGGCGCTCTCAGAGCTGCGATGGGTTTATTTCGCACTACCTCAGAGTTCTCATCTGATAACAAGTTAAAAAAAAAACATTTAAATTTCAAACAATAAATTTTACCAAGCTTCAAACAATAGCTGTAATTTAGGTTCATTTACTAATCGGGGAGTTAAATGAGTAAACAACTTACTTATATACAGGTTTCCATAAAAGCAAATAAACAAATGGTTATTCTATTAGATAAAGAGAGAAAAAAACGTATTAATACCGTGTTCAAATTAGTTTGAATATTTTTAAAATTTGTGCACAAAATCAAATTATAGAGTTCTTTAACGAATAATTAGTCTTATTTAATTTTAGTTAGAGTCGCTCTTTATTTCCAATAGGTAAAAGAGTCGTATGGGTCTTCTGAGGTTATCCGTTTTCACAATTGTGGCAATAGCAGCTCTCACACGTCCATCTCTGCTTTATAAGTTCTTTAATTACTGATAACTCCCACAACAATTCTGAATTTTTCGTTTCTTCCAATCATACTACGTCTTCTATCTTCAAATCTTGATGTACTTCAGGGTTTTCAAGTGATTAGCGTTTCTTAGATGTAACAGATATTGATTCTTCCACTTAATCCACAGTTGTTATTGTATTCGAGCTTGATAATCCTTTCTTTTAGATAAATCATCCTTTATTTCTAATTCCTTATTTTCTAATTACTTACCTTATTTTCTAATTCCAGCAAACCAATAGGCAGTTCTAAATTTTCTCTTCCAAATTCCAAAAATGGTTAAGGTTTAATAGGGAAAATTCTTCGAATTAATCCGATACAAAGGTAAGGAGTCTTTCATTTATAACAGCTTCAATTTCTGTTAATACTGTCGTAAGTTCTTCAAACGTTAGGAGAGCTCTTCCGAGTGTCTTTTTTAGGTAGATTCTTAACCGATTTAACCAGCCTTTCTTAGAAACCTCCCCACCATGGGGCACGTTCAATAATGAATTTCCAAGTGATATTTTGGGCAATTATATAGTCTTCATATTTGGTTTCTAAGATGACGATATATTTTATGAAGTTCATTGGCAGCACATTTAAAAGTCTTAGCATTATCGGAATAGATGATTTTTGGAACACCAGTTCTTGATTGGAATCTTTTAAAAGCTAGAGAAAAGTATTCTGTTGATAAGCTGGATACAAATTCTACGTTCACGTGAACAAAGGTACATGGGCTTTGGAAGTTGTCTTGTCATTTTTCACGAAAATTAGTCCAGCAAAGTCGATTCCACAGATGTTGAAAGGAGAGGTTTCAATTATTCTATCATTCGGTAACTGTGCAGTGAGCTGCTGGTTTGCTAGTTTAGCCGAATATTTTCTACAAATTAAGCAGTTTCTTATAAAATCTCTCCCAATTGCCTTCCTTTACAAATCCAATACGTTTTTCTGAAATTAACTAAAGTAGCCGTGGCTCCGCAATGTAGGACCTTATCATGTTTTTCTCTTATCAACAATTCAGTAAACTTAGAATTTCTTGGTAAGACAATTGGATGTTTTTCATCATAGGTGTATTCCGCTTCTTCAATTCTTCCATTGATTCTAAGTATATTATCCTCATCTAAATAAGGAGTTAAACTATACAAGTTTGAATTTCTACCAATATGTTTCTTCTTTTGAAGTGCATCGATTTCTGTAGAAAAGTTGTTCCGCTGGATGTTTTATCAAATTCTTCTTGCAATTCATCTGCAGTAAAGGTTCCTTTTTCATTAGTTCTTTTTCTTGCTTTGTCAATAAAGAGCTTCACCAATCCAATGATTCTAATGGCCCTCAGGAGATTACTGTAATTTTTTAACTTTAATAATTTACAATTTTCTGCTATACAATTATTGATGACCACGTTCTTCCTAAGTACTAAATCTGCCTTATTATATGTACTGTAATCTATTGAAGGTCAATTATCTTCGGTTGTAAAAGAGCCAAGATGGTCCATGCCAACATAGTTTATTTTCTCACAGCTCTTCTACATTCAGTCCCCTTGAAATTAAATCAGCAGGATTACTAAGTCTTGGACAATGTGTCCAAGTCTTATTATCTTGAGTGAGCTTTTGAATTTCATCCTGTTTTTTTACAAATGGCTTAAATCTGCCTGAAGAACCTGTGATCCAAAAATAAGTTATGGTCAAGTCAGTCCAAAATTTTAGAGTCAACTTTAATTTCAGACTATTGGCAACTTTAGTACCCTGTCTAGCAGCTAGAAGCGCAGCCAACAGTTCAAATCTTGAAAGAGAGAGAGAGCGACTTAAGCGGTGCTACTCTACTTTTTGAAGTCATAAAAACCGTTTCGATTTGACCAATATCTGTACTTAATCTTAGATAGAAGACACAGCCATAAGCCTTTAAACTGACATCAGAAAAACAATACAGCTCATTTGTGTTGTTCCATCATCGAAAAATGTTCCAGTCAAGTAATAACGGAGAATTTTCATTTCTTCTAATTTTTGTATCTCATATTACCACTTTTCTCACTTCTCATAAATAGGATAAGCAATTTGGCATCCCAGTCTATATTAAACGACAAAATTTTTTTCATAAGACATTTATCTCTAACAGTAACTTGTCCATAAAATCTCACAGGGTCAAAAGGACGGCTTAAAGTTTGCAACACAAAGTGCTTCGAAATGAATAATGTCAGTTGTTTTGAACAAAAATATAAATTGCCATATTCAGTACTCCATGAAATATATAATACATTTATTGGTGTAATCATCATCAGAATCGTATATAAAAACAGCATCAGAATCGTGTATAGAAACATTGGTGTTCTTCAACAGAATTCGCAGTTCCTTTGAATTCATTTGCACTTATGTAGCTGCATATCGGTTTCTCAAAAATTTTAATGCTCTCCAAACAGGTAGAATAGGCACTTTCCACATCTACTTTGCCTGCCATGACGTCGTCTACATAACATGAACGTTCAAGGAGTTTTGTCGTGCAGGAATATATGGAAGAAATTTCACTCAAATGATGTCTAATTATAAATCAGAAGAGAAATGGTGAACTATTGTTCCCAAATAACACGTGTTTAAATCTGAATATATTTGGTGAAATATTATTGTTCGGGTCATCAATCCAAAAGAAACGAGTAAGATCTCTGTCACTAGAATCTAGCTCTATCTGTAAAAAGGCTTGTTTGATATCACCTACAAATGCTACAAGATGTTCTAAAATGACAACAAAATTTCAAATTGCTATACAGGTTGGGTCTCGTTTGCAAACAATCATTAAGGGATAATTTTCCTTCGGCATCTGACGAAGCATCGAAAACAATTCGCAATTTACTTGTAGCCTTATCTTCTTTTAGGACAGCACGATGTGGTAAATAGAAAACTTCATGGTCACTCTTTTCTTTGATTACTGGTTCAATAATACCTTTACTTAAATAGTCATCGATTACACTTTTATAAGAAGAAAACAGTTAGAGGTTATTGCTAAATTGCATGCTAAGTTTTTGAAACCTTTCTAATGCAACTTGATAGTTATCACAGACAGTAAATCTTTAAGCTCAGTTTTCCAAGGTAATTTCCCCGTATAGAGTTAGTCTTAATATAGAATAATTTTTAAACCTTATCTAAGATTACGTCAGTATTTTCACACACACAGTTTTAGATTCTCTATCCCCAAACTCTCAAATTCCCCAAAATTTGCAATTTGATTTGAAATGTCCTTTTCTTTAATTCAAACGTTCATTGCCTTATTATACGTGGAATTTTAATCATTTGTACCCTGCAAGCACCAACCAAACAGGGTTTCACTAGCCACAAAGTTATTTTTCAAGTGTTTAATTTTTCCTATCACGATTTCGTTATAATAATCGATACCAATTAATATGTTAATGTCATTTGAACAATTTACAGCGGAATCTGCAATTTGCAGATTTGATTTAAATATGCTTAAGTCTGGGGCAGGTAATTTTGCAGCAGAAATGTGATCTCTTACCAAGAGCTCTACATTCGCAGAGGGATCCCCTCAGTTTTCAAGTCTCACATTAACTACATCAAAGGTTTTCGTGAGGGGGAGTTTCCGTACTGAAGGAAATGATGGACAGGCATTCTTGTCTCACAACAGTAAAATTCAATTTGTTTTGTAAATCTGTTGACAAATAGAAGCGTGATGATTCTATATCTAATAGAATTCTAACTACTTGTGTGATTATTTTTTATATTTAACAATAGCTCTGAACATGTTAGCAAAAAATAGTTTTGTTCCCACCTTTACACTGTGAAAGCGAAACATCTTCGTCTTCAATTTTGTTTTCGATTTTCTTATTCTTTAATTTGTTACTTTGAAAACAGAGTTCAGATTATGTTATTACAGATTTCGCATAGTTTATTTGAACTACACATATTAATTCGAGAGATGTTTGGGAAAACATATAAATAGCAACTACCTTGATTTCGTAGTAATTGCTTTCTCTCTTTTATTGTAAATGAGTCACATAATTCACTAGAATGTTTACCCTTAACATTGCAAAATAGACAATTATTTTCAGTTGTTGGCGCCAATAACTAATGAGCAGATGATTTAAAGGGTTTGTAGACGCCTCTACTGTTGCGTCTCTCCTGTTCCCGCTCTATTTTCTAACTGGTGGTTAGTTTTGTTTTCACTTCACAGAGAGTTATTGCGTTCATAATTCGAAATTTCTTTTTTGTAGCAGCTTCATAAGTTTATGTAAATCCCATGTTTAATCGTTATTTTTTCTACTGAACTGCAAAGTAGCATCATGTGGCAGAAGTTTTAGTAATTTGGAACTCATATAAGATTTCCGTACACTGTTAGATTTAGTAACTAAAGATTTTAAATTTCGTATTTACGTTTCTGCTTTATCATATAATTTTCTTATAGAATATAAATCATTTAATTTTTTACAGGCTTAGTGTTTAAAAAATTACTCATATGCGCATTAATTAAAACATTTGCCAAATCTTTCCTTTAAAATGTCAATCTCGACATCATAATTTTCATTTACTAACGTAAAGCCGCTTATTTATGCTGCCGCATTATCAGAAAGAGAACGTTTTAGATAACTGAATTTGTCGGTTTTTGAGAGTTCCGGATTATTATGAATTGCGTTTTCAAATTGAGAATGAAGTTAAAAAAACTGGATAGGATTTCCATAAAGTTTTGGAATTTCCAATCGTGGAAGCTTTACAGTTTAGGTTTTGTTTTCAACTGTATTTACTGCAATTCCCTTAGTCTCGCTGATATTTTTTCCCCTTCTAACTGTTTTGATTTCATACTCAATTTTTTATTAACTTTCCAAAGGATTATGTTTTTCTGATATTCATCACAAGTTTCAGTTTCGGTTTCAATGTTTTCTAGATTCGACCAATTTTTAATCTCAATATTAAGCGCTTTTAACTTTGCGCTTTATCCAACAATTGTTCCAGTAAAATTTCCAGCATTTGAACATTTTTAGTTTCGGATTTAATTTTGGTTTCGATTTCCATCAATAATTTTGTTGTCTTTGCTCTAAGAGCGGAACGTGTTTTCTTTATATTTTTTATTTTTTCATCTGTATTTAAACAAGTTAGTTATTTCGACACTATTAATTTAATTCAACTGATTGAAAAACTTATGTCTGAAATTTATGTCACATTTTATATTCTTTTCCCGGAATGGACACGTCGACGAAGATGCTAATCCACAAATGTTCACTTATATTATCATTTCACAGAAATTAACATTTTAGAGATCAATTGAATTCAGTGTGGTAGGTCATAACCATATTTATTTGCTGAAGATTTTGCAGACGCAGCGCTCGAGAGAGAAGAGTTTAAGTTAAACATTAATTTTCCATTCGTGTTTAGCGCATGGGTATTTTTTTCTATGAAGAGCACAATTTCCTTATAGCTACACCTTCTACAATAGGAAATTTATAGATTATTTATTAATTGACAAAATAAAGTAATCAGTGTACTAAGTTCTTAAAAATTACAGTTCAGTTTATTTTGTATGGAAATAAATATAAAAATGAGAAATCAAGATAAGTTTTTAATGCACATTAAATTCATTTTTTAATATTTTAGATTTTATATAAATCTGGACTAACATATTAATTTATTTTTTTTGGTTGTCAGGTCTGCGCGCTTGGCACGTGCCTCCAAGACTAAATGGGATTGTACAAGTTTCCTACCCATAAGATGAAGTTTATACTTAAAAATTACAACACAAAACTGTCGCTTGATGGTAGCCGGTTAGAAGCTCTTTATTATTGATTATTATTGAAGTTAGTGGGAAATTTGTTTTCATAGTTTTTGCTTCTAAATTTACACACCAACTTTCGTCCCCGTACCCAATGAGTGTCAACTATATATGTTTCTATTAATTATGCCAATTGTAATACAGAAATTCATAAAAAAAATTCTAGTGTTTGGTCTGTAGTAGAAATGTTATTTTTAATAAAATCAAGTCATAATATTTTTCAAATATATAAACTTAATTGTGGCATCATTAAAATTCTATTAATTTTACCATCAATAATGAACAGCTCATTTAACATATAAGATAAAAAAATAACTATTTAGTTTTTAATTATTCAAAATAAATTTACGAGGAAAATAATTATTTAAATTGCCGTGTGAATTATCTTTTAATTATGAAGTGATTTTATCAATCAAATTTAAAATATCTTATAATGGAAAATAAAGTAATAATTACATTCCATTCAATTTTGGTTCTTGTTAAAAAATTATTTTTTCAATTCTTAACATAATTTTGCGAAATCAATGCGCAGTGTGGGAATTTACCAGATGACATGAATCACTGATTATTAATCAATTGACCAATAAATTTTAAAGAAATCACAAACTGTAAGCTTTTTATGGAGAAAAAGGATTAGTAAAAATATTCTCTTCAAATTTTGGTTAAAGTATTTTAAGTATATATATTTTTATTTGAGGATTATTCTTTATTTACACATTAAAAGCTTTTTTACTGAAAATATTTAGATACTCCTAAGCATACACATATGATTTTGTTGAAAAAAATAGGCTGTTCTAATAGATTAAAAATTATTAAAAGCGATGAAAAATTATTTTGAGAATACTTAATAAAGTGTTTTGTACAATACAGGAAAAAAATAAAATATAAAGTATTTATAATTTCCTTTCTCTTTACTTGTTATAAAGATGAAAATCGAAAATGGGAGATGTTTTTATTTCTCCATTTTTCAGCATAATACAAAAGTAGTTTTTAATGCTCTCTCCGCAGGTGAATAATGCGAAATAATTATTTTTTTTGTTGATTCTCGTAGATTATTGATTTTATTAAGATTTAATTTTAAATTAGTGTACAGAAACTTGCTTAAAATATTGGATTTTTTAATTCCTTTCAGAAAATATTTATCATTAATTTAATTTGTATACAAAATTAAAAAAAATATTGAATTAACTGTATTTTTTAATGGATGGAATATTATTCCTATTAAAAAATTGCAGTTAGTTTTTGCATAAGGTTTATTCAGCCTTAAAAAAAGTTTCACGTTTATTTACTTATTGCCAATTTCGTTTTTAATTTTAAAAGCATTATTATTATTTAAGGTTAATTATTTCAGCATAAACATCCCTAAAACGCACGGTTTTATTTATTAATCTGAAAAAGAAACGTATAGTATTTATAAAATTATCAATGACAATGTGAATATAACATTTCTTCAAATTTTGTATTCTTATCAATAAACATACATATAAATGTATATATCATTTAATTTGGTAAGAATAACGGGTTTACATACTCATTTTTTGTAAGAAGTATAGAGTAAAATTTCAAAAGTTTCAAAGAATTATTAAATTTCAATGATAAAATTTATATTTAAAATAATTACATAATTTTTTAACAAGGTTGCCTTATACGCTGCATTTCACCCAATTTTTACATGGACTTCATAAACAACATTGTTTTTAACACAAAGAATCTCCACAGTTCTTTACGTTTCGCATTCATAATGTATTAAGTGACTTTCTTTAGTATGATTTTTCTTCGTTTGCAGTACTTGGAAATTTATTGTAAAATATACTGCAATTCTGAAAAGAGATGAAAGAAAATTAGAAGAATAAATAGAATATATAATCACACTACTGCTTTTTTATTTTAAAAACATCGTGTGTTTTCACAAATTATCTGGGGAATCTCATATTAATATGTTTAAATATCATTCAAATGCTTCTTAATTATGCTAGAAGATTGAGAGGTAGATTATAAATATGTAAAAAAATTAGAGTGTTATTGTAATATATACTTATCACAGAATGAAATACTAATCCTGATGAAGTAAATTTTTAATAATTAATCATCAAAATACCACTGGTCTATTAATTTTGATCTTAATTAACACTCTGCCTTTTTAAAGCAAGCAATGATTTGAAATTTGTATTTTACTACCACACCCGGTGACTGATTACCTATTGTAAAAATAATTCCGAATATTTTCTCTGCATTTGAATACATTTCCCATGAATTAGTGGTGTTTGTTTTTCTGTCTACTGTCTTTTCTTCTGAAGGTCATTTTAACAAAAGTTACGATCAAATAGGATTTCCAAATACTGTGCAATCATCGTTATCAGTATTGTAACACTAATACACATGATCTGTTATATTGAACTTTATACTTCTACAATATGGAACATATTCTTCATGCCCTGAGACATAGTCTGCGCATTTCGGTTTATTCAAAATATTTATCATTTTATTTTTTGCTAGTGATTTACTTATTTATAAGAAATTTAAAATATGTAAGGAGTTACAAATGAGAAGTAAATTCAGAGTTTCGTGTTTGCCATCAGCTGTGGATTTAATGATTCGTAGAATTATTAATGTATACTTTAATTTTATTACTTATAAGAGAAATTTAGAACTTAAGAATGAAATTGGATAGAGTCAGTAATCTAGAAATATCTTTCTCTCTCTCATAAAACCTAGTTTATATATTAAGTTTTCAATTTCAATTGTGTGAGTTTTTGTAACATTTAACATTACAGTATAAGTGTTTCCATTTTAACTATATCCATCTAAAATATTTCGAATAAACTTTAGAAGGCAATTTTTTGGGAATAATTTAAATCATTGATTATTAATGTTATTGTGCGAGTGATAGATTAGAAATTTTGGAAATTATAATTGCGATATTAATTAAAATATTTTAATTAATGTGATGATAATATATATTCATTAAGAGAAAAATTGCCGAATTGAACAATAAATTTTGTGTTTCTTAATTTCTTTTTAATTTCAGTAATGATCTTTTTAAGTTTCTTCTGTAATAAGAAATATATTTTAATATTGTAATTATAAAATGTACTTGAATAATAAAACTCAGAATAAATTTTCTACCATATTATTGAATTAAAAATTTACTGATGATTATTTTCAGTACACTTTAAAAATAATTTTAAAATTATCTATTTTTTCTCTTAAATTTTAAATTGATTGAATGCATTTGCTTTACAGTGCAGATTTCACAGTTTGGGTATTTGGCAGATGATATGTAATATTTTTAGATATTTTCTTTGCCCTTAAATTCATTTTATTATTTCCCATGTTAAAGCTTATGCAAGTAAGTTTGAAATCATAGTCAGAATAATAAGCAATTATCAGCAAATTCAATCTTATTTTTGTAAAAGTTTACTAACGGGAACAACTTTACCTTTTGGCAATTTTTTGACTACAAGATATGCGCCAAAATGTATGTAACAAAATGGCAACCCTAAAATAACGTTAGTTAAAGATTTGAAAATATCAGTGTTACCAGAAATTAAATTTTATTGTTAATATTTATGTAATAAAATATTAATTCTGCAGATAATGACCAAATATTTACCGGTAATGAGTTTAGTACATTTTCAAAAAGGAAATCTTCAATGATAACAGCAATAGATGTTACATTAAACTTAGTCAAAGATCAATAATTTTTTAGCAAATCTGGATTTAAAACACCAACAATTAGGAATACTGTTATCATTGAAAACATAGTTAGAAACAGTAAGCTATTTAATATTTATACACTTGTTGTTGTTACTATGACACTTTGACAAACCAAGCTCACTATGCGAATTTAAGTCAATGGGAGCGTCTTTTGTTTTTTAGTCAAAGCACCATGAAGGTGAAAGTACTTTGCTCTACACACATGCCATAGGTACCCGTTTATAGAGTAGGCAACCATTCACACCTCATTCATACTAGGAAAGGACAAAGACAGGATAGATAGAAAGAGAAAGTACATCCATGCCCGAACCAGGATTCGAACCCAGAACCTCCTTATATGCAGTCAGGCACGCTGACCACTAAACAAGTTAGGCGGCATTTACACACTTAACTAATTTAACCTATTTTAACGTAGTTAATAGATATTTTATTATGTGTGTTTAGCATGCATTTATGAAAAAAGCTTAAACTACCAGAATTTTGTAATTTAATAAAGAAGAAAGCAAAAAGCTGCAAAAGAACAAAAATATAAAACAGGAAATAAATGTTTTAAAATTTTAGTGATCAACACAAATTTGAAATAAATTTAAAACATCAAAATACATTTTTAATAATGAAAAACTGGATCGGATAATGCAATTTCGAAGAAATATAAACATTTTGACATTTTTTTAAAATTCTCTTCTTAATGGATGTTTTTTGTGATCTTTTTAAATTCTTTCTGTTCAGGATTCTTATGCAAATCGTATTTGTAATTTTATGCATAAAATATGTGTAATCAAAAGTAACGACGGAATATTTAACAAAATTTCAACTAAAAGTTTTAGATGTTTAAATTTATAACTAAAGCAATAAAATTTCTAAAGATTGATTGCATATTGTTTCTGTTGTAAAAATGTAAACATTAGATATAACTTATTTTCTCCTTAACATAAAAAAAATAGATATTTTATGTAAAACGTGAATATTTTAAACTTTACACGCAGTTTGGTTATTTAATAAATTTGTGCTGAAATTGCTACGTATAGAGTGTTATTCCATTCTCAAATAAAGAACGTAACAATTTATATCCATTTTATTTAATAATTCTCTACATATTTGTTATCATTCTACGATTATCTTTTATATTTTGAATTTTCTGTAGTGTTTTAAAAACGTAAACTTTAATCATTTGTCTAATTATAGACAAAGGTATGAAAAGAATCATAAATTTGTATGCTGATTAATGATATAATAATTAAAAGAAAATACATTATTTGAGATGTCCTCATTTTAATTACAAGTATATATAATTTACATCTAAACTTCAAATAAAGATTTTAAAAATTTGTCCTAATACGTAGTGCAAAATAAAGATGTAAAAAATGCAAAAGTTAAGTACACTTAATAGTGTCTCTTTATACAAAATTAGTTATTAATAACATTTCGGTTTTATATAAATTTGAAGTACTTTTAAATTATCAAGATAATATTATAATTTACTGAAACAGTAAAATTTCTGTCTACCGAAACTACAAAGCGAAGAAAAATAATTTAACCACTTCGTAAATTTGTATGATGGTTAAGTGGAAGAAATAGACATTCATGAGCTGTACTCTCTTCTTCATATTATAATACTGAAATATCACTAATTTCTGCAATAAATTTTATGTGTATACATCTATTCATCACAATAATTTTTACCTGTCACATATGCAACCCATGAATTTCCGTAGACAAGATATGTATGATCACTAAATTGTTTTGGCCCCTGAAATATTTTAATATCAACATAGTAAATTCATAGTCATTTTCATTGTCATATAATTATACAACATTGGTATCTTATACCTAATTATTACCTTTTTATTTATGATTTTTTTTAAAATTTGTATGACTATCACTGCAAAAAATGACATTTAAATCTCATTAATGATTTCTAAAATTATAACCCTTATTCACAAAATATAAATTATTTACTCTATTCTATGCAAACGTGAAAATTTATCTTACTTTACTTATTGTTTAACAATTTCGATACTGTACTAACATAGGTAAAATTTTGTATTTTATTTAGAGTATTGAGATTCTCAAACATGTTCTGCACTAGAATTCTTTTGTTGATAAAATTCTGCATCATAATTATATCAGTAGAACATAGAATTTAATGATTTTCAGTATGTCGAAGGATTAGATATAAATTTGAAATGCTGATCGAATATCTGATTTTACCTGATCATCTCTCACTCTAGTTGCACAACAGATTTGACGATAGAAACTAGGAATTAAACTTTTGTAAAATTACCATGAGTTCCTAAGAAAACATCGAACTGAAATGAAAACAGAAGTAAAATCAAAAAGAAACTACATTTCCAGATTGTAAAATTCTATGCAAATCCAAGCTGTCATCCTCATTTCCACCTCACACACAGAATGAACGTAAGTTATTTGATTTATCCCAGTTTACCTCCTGATTCGAAGCACTTCGCTTGTATTTGATTTTGTACCAATTTTTTTCAAAAGTAATAAAAATTGCCACCCCATCATCTAAGGGTCTTTTGAAGAAAAAAATTGCCTAAAAAGAAACCCTCTCATAGTTATTTCATCATTTTGTAAAGTTGTAGGGGAAGAGAAGAAAATTGGGAAAAATCTGAGGGATGGGGAAAATGCACTTACTGTATGTGTGAACTAAAACACATGTTGTTTCTTCCGTGAATTTATCAGAAAAGAATTCCTTCATTCTTTCTAAAAAAAAATGTAGAGAAATAAATGATTCTGCATAGCTTGTGAAATACTCTGCTTCAAACTGAAGCATACCGAATTTTTTTCGTTCTTCTGCATGCACTATGTGAACGTCTTTGTATTCTTTGCTCGGAATTTAATGAATTACTACGAGAACAATTTGAAACATTGCTTTTAACATGGAATTTTTTTTAAAAGAGCTGAGTTTCGTTTTAATTAGTTCCTCTAGAGAGGTAGTAATTTAAAACTTCATTAAAATTATTTCAGAAAAACGTTACGGTTTTTGATCATTTACTTCCCTCTTTTGCGAAACTAATTTCCACTAGTCTAAAATTGGATTAAATTCTATCGGTAAAAAATCAAGCGCAAATAAAAAATATTGAATCATTCTATTATTGGAAAAACTATTTTTACGTATTATGCTGGTTTTACGTAGAAAGCTACAATAAAAGTTTTTATACCTAAACTCAGCTTTATTTTTCATTATATTTTGGAGTAGATTTTGACTGATTATATATATATATATATATATATATATATATATATATATATATATATATAATCAGTCTGATTATATATATATATATATACATATATAATCAGTCTGATTATATATATATATATATTTAGTATTTGCTCAATTTTATCAATTAATTTAAGTTAAAGCTCTAAAATTCATAGTATATTTAAAAATCAAAAGTGTTTTCCGTAACTCTATATTTTATGTTTCCAATTTAAAGAAAAAAATTTATTATGTGGTAGAATGAAGTTTAGTTAACTATATATTTAAATTTCGGAGATTAAAAAATAATGTTAAAACGTTTTTGCTTATTCTTCTGCTTCACGCGTGACATTAATAAACTCAAAATTTCCATAATGTTTTACTTTTAATACCAGCAAATATTTGGTATACATTTCATTGATTTTATTCTGAGATAAAAACATGTGCACATATTCTAGGTAATTTGTGTAGTACTGCAATGTCTCATATATAAAAACTGCATATGACATTGTTTTGGTTGCCATTGTTTTAGTTTGATGATATTCAGTAGGATTTGATATTGTTTTGTTTATTAATTTTGTAATTAAAATTTTTTAAATTTAAATAAAAATGCCAAAGCTGTAAGAAAAGGTGTTTTCTGTGTGCATCGATTAAATTTTCAGCAAATAATAAATTTTAAATATATTTTTTGTATTTTCGTCCATCTAATCAATTTTGTCCTGGCAGTTGCTGAGAAAGTTTACAAAGGTACAGAAACAGGTTTTGTATGTCCTATATTTTTAAAAAAATTCTTATAATTATGTACCTTGCAATGTATGTATATTATGTTATCTACATTATATAGCTTTTTCACCTATGTAAGAAAATGAGTTGAAAATCATTTAGGTTCAAAATTTAAACGCAAAGCAAAATTTATGTATTGCTTTATGTTTTTCGTATATATAAACGAATTCATTTAGTGCAAATTTTGTAATTATCTAGTCATGTACTATGTATATTTGCAGTTTCATGACTATTTACAGTTACATATACACATAGTAGAAATAGTTTTGTGTATAATTTTTTTTATCCAGATTTTGTCATTCAGATTGTGTTTTCGCTTTCTTCATATTCTTATAAAAATCTTTTGAAAAGAAGATTTAGTTTCTTACAAGTTGATTCTTTCCATAATGTTAAATATAATATTTTATGATATACTCAAGTTTAAATTTGTTTTAAGTTAATAATTGAATTTATTAATGATTAAGTTCGGACATTATTACGTAAAACATTTCACCCACTGAACTAAAAGAAACCAACATCCTTCTGAGTACATTTATTGATATCAATGTAAACTAAGAATGAATTCACATACATTTGCCGTTTTTTGCTATTCTGTTGTAATAGAATATCCTCTTTCATGAATTACTCTTCAATCATGCCATTTCCGTCGGGTGGGGGATTGTTTTTCAGCGGATACCTAGCCATTGTAATATCTATGGGAACGAAAAAGCAGATGACCTTGCAAAGAATGGATATAAACTGCAACAGCCCGATTTTATTCCATCATTCCAACAAATCTGCAACTTAATCAAAAACAAACTCTTCAAGGTCATTCATAATTCATATAGCGAAATTACTAAAGACAAGGCTTGGGGTTCCTTATTGAACTCTCCACTCCCCATGTGCCTTCCACGCTCCATTTTCACAGCCAATTTCAGAATTTTGACTTGAAATGACTATTTCCAAGGACACTTAAGCCGTAACGGCGTGGTCAACATACCCTACTATACCCTGTGTCCTTCTGGAACTTTTATGGACTTGATTCATTTGACAAGCTGTCCGCACTTTCTC
Organism: Latrodectus hesperus; assembly: GCA_037975125.1. NCBI lineage: Eukaryota > Metazoa > Arthropoda > Arachnida > Araneae > Theridiidae > Latrodectus > Latrodectus hesperus. The sequence goes on from CM075853.1 coordinate 116,059,324, forward strand.
TTTTGAACTGTTTACCGACAACTTCCACAATAAGGCTAATTTTTATTGGGCTGCCAGAAGACTCATGGTCGATAAGGCCGATGTCCCGACCTAGGATAAAAAAAATCTTTCATGAATTACAATTCGTTTGTAGCCTCTTCCAAGCTTGATAAGTAGTTTTGCATTTTCAAAAATCAAAACTATTTATTGCCAACTTGTATTTGTGAAAGGAATTTTATAGAAATTTGTATATTAAAGCAAATATTAACTATTACAATACCTCAATAAGGTAAACAGATTATTATAAGGAAATTATCTTGTAAATGAGTTTCGTTATTACTAAGAAAACCGCCAGAAAAATCTTCCCTTTTCTACTTTTTATTATAGGGAAGGAACTTTTACTTAAGTTTAATATTATGCAAAGCATATGCACTGCCTTGTAATTTTCTTCTCCATTAGAAGGTATTGAAATTATTTTTTCCTCCAAAAATTAAAATAAAAAGATAAAGAAGCCACATGCGTAGAAAATTTGATTTTGTCACCCTATAGTTTTTGCACTAGAGGATGCAAAATTTTTGATTTTTTTTTATTCTAGTTTTTTTACATTATATATTTAACTTAAAAATAGATTAAAACATTAAAATTAAGACCAAATGTATCACAAAATTTGGTTTGCACAATGGCTTATCAAATGGAAATCAACCTATTATCAGGCATTCTTTTTATCTGAAATATAAGTCTAATCTTATAAAACTTACAAATTAAAGTAATAAATGTATTAATGTAATCCTAATTTGACATTTGTATTTCATAAAAAGATTCAGAGAAACCTTGGATATTATAAATTAATTTTTAAAAAATAATGTTGTATATTGATGCTTATCATTCAGCACTTTTTTATTTTTTAATGATCCACAAATTTCTCATCAAGAAATTTTAAGTACTTAAATCATGAACTGAGATAAATGCATTAGACAGCCAAAATTCTGAAACTGAATTAATTTTAGAATAATTTTTATTGCAGTCATTAATGGCAATTTATTTAAATAATATAAATTAAGGAAACTAAATTTAGACATATAACTACAAGTTTGCTCTCTTTTTGTGCTATTCGATGGCTATTTTTTTTTGAGTACTAAGGTTAATTGATCAAAGATGCATCATTCAAAACATTCCAAAGCACTTAAGGCATGCAAGGAATAAAAAAAAAATCAATTAAGAGTAAACATACGACAGCAAATTATGCAACTATTAAAGGGTATTTTGAAGCACTTTTCATGATTAACTTTACATTAAGTACATTTGTATACATATTCTCATCATAAAATGCTTTTAATTTTCGTTAACTAATTTTTTTATATGACTTAATTTTTACATAAGTATTTTGGTATTACGTCAATAATGAAATTTTGATAGCATATTAACATGAAATAAAAAAATACCTAACATTATTCTAAGATATTTAATAATTTATCATAGAAAACATAATTAAAATTTGTTTTTGAGGAAAGATTTGGTCATTTTAATAAATATCCTTTTTCATACTTGTCCTTTTTTTTATTTCCTTTATACTTTAGATCTAAAACATATGCTCTGAAATATATATATGTACAAGAAATAACAATTTAGAATTTTTATAATAGATTGAATATTATAATTATATATGATAATTCTCTGGCAGAAAAATATTCAGTTTGACTTCATTTCATTAAAATAATTTTTCTTAAACATTTGCTACTTATATTAAGATTAAAATTTCTGAATAAAACCATAAAATACAGCTAACATCATATTTTTTATTAGATATTTTTATGGAACTTAAAAAAGCTTTCATGTCAGACAAGTAATTTGTTAAGTGATTACATATATTTAAATTTCTTATATATTTTTATTTGTTCTTATAGAGATAAATCAGAATAGAAAACCGTAAGGGATGGGAAAAAATAAAATACAAAAAAATTTGAAAAAAAAGGAAATTCTAGATTTACTGTGGCATTTGCAGCATGATTCAGGGTTCTGCCAACCACGCGGCGTCAAAAGGAAAAAGCCATCGTCCAAGGGGTTATGTAAATTGAATCGCTCTGGACTTTAAGAGATTTCGATATTTTTGTTGACATCAGCCTTTTTGGATTATGTTTTCTTTCCATTTATTTGAGAGAAAAATAAACACCTTTTTGGATTTGAAATTGTATAGTATTTAAAAAACTATATAAGATGCATTGGGGAACACTTTGTTTCTTTATAAACTTAGCAGATTTCTTTTGTGTGCGATTGGCTAAGATTTGAATTGATTGAAAAATGAAAAAAAAAAAGAAAAGAAAAAAGTATTTTAAAGGTAAAAAATTGCAAAACCAATGAGTCAGTGTTATTTTATTTTCTATTTAAATATGGAAATGATAAAATTGATCACAGTTTAATTATATTTTAAGATAAAAATAATTTGGAAGGAAATTTCTATAATTTGGTACATTAAAATTATTTGCATTTTTAATTTTTGTTTAAATTATCATCGTGCTAAGCCCCAGAATAGCATTGCTAAGGAAATATTATATCAAAAATTCTTTTATTCACTTTGCAAAATTAATTTTGGACAATTTTAATCCTGCTATGGATTGCACTATATTTAATATATCTACAAAATGTCTTAAAAATGAGAGTTTTGTGACACAATAAATTACATTTAAAGTTTTTGATATCTTTCATATTTTAAATACATAAATTTCATTATTATTATAATAAATAATGAAACATTAAAAATGCACTCGAGATAAAGTTTAGCATTCAGAGATTTCTTTTTTATGCATTGCTTTAAATAATTCTAAACAGCCAACTGTACTCTTTTTGCTTTTAACAGAAAATTGTTCAACACTCGATGTGAATATCAAACCTTGTGTTGTGGATGTTTTTAGTAGTTAAGAATCCCTTTTCATTTTAGGTTATGGTCAGGTCATTTCTCTTGTACAATATGTGACCTTAAAGTTGGAAGTAAACTATACTTAAAATAATCTTTTTGAGATTATTTTTATTACTTGTTGCTAGATTGTGCCGTATTGAAATTTTTAAGTAGGGTGTTACGCCCCGTTAGTTAAAATTTGATTTTTAATATAAAATTAATTTAGTTTAAGTTAGAAATTAAGCTTTATTGTCCGATTGTTACTGTTGTAGATAGCACTACACTAAAGTCTTTTATTCTTTTTTCCTTCTTTTTTTCTTTCTTTTTTTAAAGTGGGTGCCACTGCCCGATTAATTATAATTCTAGTTTTAATAAAATATGCAATTTGTTAACGTTAGAGATTTAGCTTTATGGCACGTAAGTAAACTATTGTAGACTCCGTGATACTTAGTTTATATTTGTTTTTATTAATGTAAACTTTGGGTAGTTAGTTTCCAGTTATTAGCATTTTAATTCTTTCATAATAAAATTATAATGAAATATTCGAAATTTTAATATTTGGAATTTATTATGGCGCGTGATTACAATCGGTATTTGGTAACCAAATATTGCGCGTATTGACGTAATTTAGGTTGCGAGATAGCTGTGCAGCGCTTGGCTTGGCAAGATTGGAAACGCGTCAAATCTGCACAGATATCTTGTCTTTTACCACACTTTTACATTAAAACCAGTTTTTTTTGTAGAAGTATATTTCAATTAAATGCAAGTCTTGCTTTTTCAGTTGTCATTTTAACCTTCGTGAGATGTATCGCTTGTTGGATATTTAACGATAATTATTTTGCACATTATGTCTAAATATAGGCTTTAATATCTTAAAGTGAATCTTGAATTACTGAAAATATCCGAACTATAAAATTTGAACCAACAAATTGTTGAAAGAAAGGCTAGAGCAGTATCCATTTGTGGGACAGCTTGACAGCAAAGGAAGTAAATTAAATCTAAATTAAATCTCAACATAAATTAAAGATGTTTAATTTCGTATTTTATAAATGATGTACTGTTAATTAACTTATACAGAAAGCTGATTTTTTCTCTATTTCTAATATATATATCTGTATATTTTCAACAGGTAATATGTAAAGTAAAATTTTAAGCCCTCAATTTCAAGTTTCACTAACAAAACTTTCAAGAAAAAAATGTTTTGCATACATATCCAATTTATTCTAAAATTATTCTCTTATGTTTTCCTGTCGTTGCTTTTATTCGAAAGACAAGAATACAAACAAATAAATGAAAAAAAACAAGATTTCTGCATTTAAATCATAGGGTTCGACTAACACCACTAAGCACTGAAATTCAAGGAAGAAAGATGTGTGGGGAAACTGTCTCGGAAGAAACAGGAGAGGGGAGTGGGATTCACATTTTTCATCTCGTGGGTCACGCGAGTCATCTTGTGTCACGAACCACCAAGATTGCGTCATCCTCTTTGAACCCAAAATCTGTGGACTCAAATTCTCCTCCCCAAAAACTCCTCCAAAATGCTTTTAACCGATGAGTATATTTATAAGCAAGAGTTGTGTGTGTAATGGAACAAAAACAAAATCCCCGTTTTGGAAAATGAGGTTTTTAACTCTTGTTGTTTGTCAACCTTGATTAAAATTTAACTTTAGAAAGAACAAAAAAGTTGGAAAAAGAGCTTTGGAAACTTTATGTGGAACCATTAAGTTCTCGAATTATTAATAGATGAAAATGTAGTAGCAAAATTATTTTTTTGAAAATTCGAAAAGAAAATATCTGTCTTATTTAAAATTTTGAAATTTTATGAAGAATATTTTTTATTTAGTTATTTTTCAAATTATATTTTTGTTTATACAATTAATGATGTAATTAAGAGTAAAGCATTAATTAGTCATTTTTCTACAATGAGTTTATTAATAAATTTTACTACTGTAAATTGCATTTTTAATAAATTACTACTTTTTATTATTGCTGAATATATATATATATATATATATATATATATATATATATATATATATATATATATATATATATATATATATATATATATATATATATATATATATATGTATGTATATCGAATGCAGTCAGTTCAAATATTTGAATATTTTTAGTAACTAAATTTTAAATGTTTTACAAAGAACTGTTACTTAATTATTTTTAAAATTGTTTAAGAAATGGAAATTTAAACACAGATTTAACTTTATTTTATTATTTTATATTATTTTTGCATAGTTTTAATGAATTCTCTAGGTACTCAAGAATTCATGACTGCTTCCGACAAAATACAATGCATTGTTTCGTATCTCCTCAATATAATCTAAGAGGTTGTATGAATATTTGTCATAGGCAAAGGTCTTCCCTTACTTCTGCCTCTTTAACAATCAGTTAATTTATGTTAAGTACACAAATTGCACAATTTTTCGAAGCATGTTCAATTGTATTGCTTAAAAAAATATTTTTTAAAAAAACGTGAAGAGATCTAGAAAAAATAATACAAGTACTTGAATTCAATACAATTACTATAGTAAACATTATTTCTTGCAGTGCAAAATCTATTGCTAAAATGGTATACATGTGGGTTCTTTTCCTTGATCATTGGAAATAATCGCACATTTAAAATTTTAAATGATTTAATTATGGTTTTAGACAGAATGAGACAAAAAGTTATATACATATTTAAAATATTAAATCACGATCTAACATCTTAGTTAGTTATAATTCAAATCAAGTTCAGTATCCATTCGCGTCTTCACGTCATCGCGTCTTTTGTCGTCCCTCACATCGTCGTTCTCTTTTTTCCTTCTCCTCTCCGTGTGTTGCGTCAAGCATGTGAGTGGCCCTCTTGGTGGCGCTTTCAATCCCACATACATGTATCAAAAAAAATCAGATTCTGTAAATAAGATATATACATTTAACATATTTTATAATTCTAGGTATGTATTTAAAATTAAAAAAAAACATTTATATCCAATATTAACAACTGAATATTAACAGCTGAAAGAATATATCCAATATTAACAACTGAAAGAAGTATTGTTTCGATTATTTATAAATTTATTTAAATATATATGTGAAGTATAGAGAGAGAGAGAGAGAGAGTTACTTATATAAAAAATGATGGTAGAGAATTTTCTGCTTAATACTATAATTTTATAGCTATAGTAAATATAAATATAATAGTACTAAATTTTTTGAATAAAAACAAAATTAGGTATTAACTTTGTTTAGAATATATTACTGTTAATTAATTAAGAACTATATGTTTAGACAAACCAATACAAATATTAATTTCATCTAAGAACTTTTTTAAAACATGAACAAACAAAAAATAAATTAAATTAAATATTTTTTAAATGAAAAGAAAATATATCTTTTGTCTAGGTTTCACTATCAAAAATAATAGTCAAAATAATGCAAGCTTGATATATATATATATATATATATATATATATATATATATATATATATATATATATATATATATATATATATATATATATATATATACTGAAAACAATATTTTATGCAATTAAAATTCAATAAATATTTACCCATATGCAAAATTTTATGCCTAAGTATACATTTTACTGCTATGGATATTTACAAAGAGCGAAATGCATTCCACACAGTTAATAAATTTATATACTTAAGTAAATGAAATGAATTCATGGAACAGCATTATGTAAAGTTTCTAATGGCATTACCTGTATTGAATTTTAAAGTCAAATATATTGTAACTGAATAATATTTACATTCATGGATATATCAAGTGAGGAGAAAAACCAAGTAAATATTTATTAATTCAAAGTAGAATTTGATATTTCTCTGATAACACAGAAAATACACGAATATAATTTTAAAATAATAATAATAAAGCATACAACATTTAAAGTTATATGATTGAAAATATAAAAAAATATAATTCTTATTTTTTTAAAAAATAATTCCAAATAAAATTTATCTTATTTTATTACCAATACATTTTTTAGAAATTTAATCATAACGTATATATATATATATATATATATATATATATATATATATATATATATATATATATATATATATATATATATATATATATATATATATATATATATATATATATATATATTAAAATTTAATTTCCTTCTCATCATACTATGTGAAAAATAGAATAGTAGAATAGTTCTATGTAAATAAAGTAAAAGTTTTGTTAATAAGGAATTCAGATATCATTTGTTTTAAGTACTTCTAAGACTTTATTGGTCGTTGAATCATTTATGTCTTGAATTTTGGTTTGACAAAAATTGTCCGAAACACAATTCAAAGCTTATCGAAGCTTGATTAAAGATTTATATTGCTTGCCTCTGGTGTAAACAAGCGGAACAGTTACTGATCATATATTTTAAGCAAAATTGAGGTCTTTACTTTTAGCAGGATACGGTAAACCTGAGCATTATTTATTTTAATCCAATTTTTGAAGCCATTGGTCATGTGAATCGATGCTATGCACTGTTGAAATATCCACTTTTCGCCCCCTATCTCAGCACCATAGGGAAGAAGTTCTGAATTTAAAATTTGAATGTAATCTGTATGTTTCTCATCCAAACTCACTAGATTGGTCTTTCCAAAGTAGCCAACAGATATCCAAACTATTAAGATGCCTCCCTCTATCCGTCAGATAAAATAATTTTCTTCGTGTATACTCAAACAATGCCAATATTATGGTCAACCGTCTGGGCCATCTAAATTGAAAAAAATAATTGATGTTCATTCGGAGTTCAGAGACATGCGTTTTTTGACTCATTCCAGCCAGTGCTCAGTATGTCTTTCTTTCCATTTAGGATGGTACTTTCTTTTCTTGAATATGAACGTATCTGATCTTTTTATGTATTTATAAAGTTTACTCATTTTAAAATGTTTAAAGCCAGATAGGTCTTGTGCTTTTCCAATGCTTCCACGCGTTTTTTAAGTTCTTTAAAGATTTTTCCTTGATTACGTAGAGTCAATTTTTAAGTCTGCCAATCTTTGCTTTACTCTGACTCTTTAGATTTTTCAAGAATATAGAAACAACATTTGGACTGATGTTTATGTACTTTGTAATTTCTCTTATACATTTGTCCACAAGACATTCTAACTGTACAAAAATTGAATATTTTTAAATCTAACAAAATATATCTTTTTGAAAACAGTTTAATATCTAAGGAAAACAGTTTAAAAGTACAATGTTTTCAAACTATTATGTTACTGAGAATATTTTTGCAAATGTCCTTCCATTCCAATTTCAAGTTTGGCAATTGTATTTTTCTTGTTTTTTTAAACGATCAATTATGCCTCGTAGAAAACAGCGATCATTTTTTGATCAAGTACTCGAGTTTGACAGAGGAAGGATTGTAGTTTATCGAAACTGTGGATTATCTTTCAGGTAAATCTGTAGTCGTGTAAGACGAAATCAAACAACTGTAATGCGGATATATGATAGTTGGATACAGGAGGGTGCGACTGAACAACGTGTTCTATATCATCCACCTGTGAGCACCACTTCACGTGATGGCAGGCAAATTGTGCGTAAGTGACGGATCACTCAACCACATCACGAACCATAGCACAGCACAATCAGTCTCTAATGCGACATACAGTGTCTGCGCGTACCATTCTCACGTGTGTCTCTCGCACTCCTCTACTACGCAGTGCTGGTACATTAACAGTCAGCCCTACATTACAGAGGTGTTGAAGTAAGTTGTCCTTCCTTATCTTCCGGGCTTGCCTATAGCAATATTTTAACATGACAATGCTTGACCACACATGGCACGCATTGTCCAAGACGTCAGTCACAAGATTAAATTTCTTCCCCGGCCGTATCACTCACAGGATCTTTCACCGATAGAAAACTTGAGGTTCATGGTTGCTCAAAGATTGACTCAGATTATATACCTAGCTACAACACCAGATCAAAGTTGGCAACATATGGAAGCTGATTAGTTTGCTGTACCCTAAGAACTCATCCAAAGTCTCTTTAAATCAATGTTGAGGAGTGTAGCAACAGTGATTTCCAACAATGGCGACTACATTGTCTACTGATTTTAGCAGGAATTACACTTCACAGAAGTCTATAAATTTAATCATTTGATACTCAGTCAACATGTTATCTACAAAATGAATGATGTTGTGATATCTTCTTTTCTTTCTTGGTCACAATTTGGGTGGCCAGCAGTATATATATATATATATATATATATATATATATATATATATATATATATATATATATATATATATATATATATATATATATATATATATATATATATATATATATATATATATATATATATATATATATGTATATGTATATGTATGTATATATATATATATATATATATATATATATATATAAATTAATAAAATGAATTAGGGTTGGGTTAAAATGTGCTTCCTTTAACTCATGAGATTATAATTTCATATAACTATATTCTTTTCCTGCCACTATTTTATTTTGTCTTTAAACGTTAATAACTTTAATAATCTAAAGAAAACTATTTTTTCTTGAAAATTCTAATTTATCATAACAATGTTAAATTTGGCTTTTATAATAAATCTGATGATTATATTTGTACTTTTGAAAATAGAAAATCTGCAGTATAAATTTTTGAATTGATCTATAAATTAAATATTATGAATACTGATTGCCAGTTGAAATAATATAGAAATATTTATAAATATTATATGTAAATATTTTAAATCTATAAATTAATATATGTGTAAATATTAAAAATTACATTTACTGAAATCAGATTTTTGTAGAAAATGAAAGAAACATAAATGACAATGAATGAAAGCAAAAAATATTTAACATATATATTTCAGTAAATAGAAATATAGTGAAAATAATTAATATTGAACAAACTAAATTTGATATTTAACACGAAAATTAAATATTTATAATGTTGTTTACTGTAAATGTTGTAATGTTAGTTTAATGTAAAATGTTGTTTACAAAATATAATAAAATAAAAGTTTTTAGAAAATAATAACAGTTACATTTTAATTAATAAATTTTCTGTACTTTAACTTTAGTATAGAAAACATTTTATCTGTCATATATACATCTATTAACAGAGAAGGAAGCTCAAATAAATTTTTTTCATAGAGTACCATTTAATTTTCGTCAAATTTATTGAAAAGTTATAAATTTAATATAAATATATTATTTTTCCATTAGATTCATAAAAAATGTAAAATAATTCTTTATTTAAGAAACTGATCCATGCATTTTTCTTAAACATCTGTTACATAAATATTATCTTTAAATATATTTTACATAAACATATACTTTGCATATATTTTAAGATTATCTTTTTGTCGATTTTTGTGAAGGTTTTGCAGTGCTTTCCTTTGTGATAAAAATGCACAGTGACATAATTGTTATACATTTTCTTTATTCACGTATTAGAATTGTAGCTTCAACCTCACAAAGAATGCAAATCATAAATTAATTTCTGTTACGCATGAAGATAAGTTCATGTTTAATGACAATTGAAGACTTTAACAGTAATTAGGCATGAATCGTGATTCCTTCTCATGAATTAATCTGACTTTTGTACAAATATTTAATTGTGTGAAAGTATACGACGACATTTCAAGCAAAACATAAAATGAAGTTTATTTTAATATAATACATTTAAAAGCAACTTATTAATGATATTTTTTAAAATATAATAATTTTAAAAGCAACTTATTTCATATATATTTCTCCAACACGATTAAAAGTTGTCACAATGAATTTGGGATCTTCTGGATGCTATAACAAATTCTCTTAAATGTGATAGTGTTTTAACAAGAATCATATTTTCCAAAAATACTGTCATCATCAAAATATAACTTTATTAATTATGACTAAAATTTAGTATTTTTTGGTAAGGAAAATTTGCTCAGTACACTTATATACGTTTTTGAATGAAAGCCCGGAATTTTAAATATATGTCAAAAGAGATACAAGTTAATAAATAAAATATAGTCTTAAAAGAAGTTTATAGATGATAAGGAAAATTAGAAAAGAAAAAGGTAAACAATGAAATGTAATTTATTTTGCTTTTATTTTGAAATATAAAAAAAATGTCTGTGCAAATAAAATGAATGATATCAGAAGAAAATCAATAGTTTATCGATAGCCACAAAAATAAGTTTGGTTTTTAAGTTATAGGTCTGGAATAAATTAATTAAAAAATATATTGAAATGCTTCCAGATGGCAGCATCAGTTATAAGGACTAGTACCATCCATTCAGCGAAGCTGTAAATGAACATCCGCAAACTCAACGTTTTAAAACGATGTATATTAATCTCACAAAGGCAATCATTTCAACAAGGAACTCGCATTTGCAGATCTAATTGCTGTAAGGCCTTCACTAATTTCCAGCCTTAAATTTCTTTATAATCTACGCTCCTATCGATATTATCTATTCTTATTTCAAGTATATGTATAATTTTTGAATGCTTTGAACATTTTTTTCAAGAAATATATGATACATTACTAGAAAGTAATTAGTAAAGTAAATAATATAACCTGGAAGGAAAAAATCAATTTTTTACCGGTTATCATGATACCGATGTGTGTGGTATATTAGTGCCTTTATGTTTTAAATTACTATTTAAATGTAACTGAAAAGATTGTCAATGAGAAAATGATTCATAGTGACACAGTGCAAAAAGTTATCAAACTATTCTTAAATCGTACTTTTCTGTTATTTTTTTATACATTCACATGAAACATGAAAAAAAATTATCTTTCAGATTGTGTAGTAAGTCAAAAATTCTCAACCATACCATCAAACACTTAAAATTAAACATAACTACAATAAATACTTTATTAATAAAATTTCAGCCATCAGTGAGTGACAGATTCAAAGGGGAAAGTAAAATATACAAAGAGGGAAGTAAAAAATGAATTCCTAAGAATCAAGAATCATCACTTATATTTTATATTCCAATTCCTGTATTATTGTGATTCTTTTTACAATTTCTTTTCAAATTATGTTTGAAAGTTTACACAAAATTGAACATAAAATATTTGTATCTTACTCTAATATTAAAAAATATATTCAAGTTTGTATCGTTTAATATATTTCTTAATATTTACGCTTTATATTGTATAAATTGTTTATTTTAATAGAGGATTATTAATATGTTTTAGGTTTTACACATTTTAAAATATTTATAGCTAAATTGACCAAAATTAAAAAAGAGTGTTTTTTATTATCTTGTAAAATTTAAAAACTGAACAAAACATTACCTTCAAGCCATCATAAATAAATATATTTATTAATACGGATCTAAATATAGATTTATATTATATAGTTATTTACATCTCTCTCAGTTTAGATCTATATTTTTAAACTATTTTATTTTTGAAGCAAAACTAGTCATCTTTAAAGACTACAAATAAAGTCATATCTCAATTTTGATTCCTTGTAATATTAGTTATTAACTATTTATAATTTTTACTAAAAAAAAGATTAATCTCAAGTTTTTGGCAATTACTAGATACACTAAAGAAAATATAATCATTAAAAATTTTTAAAAAATGTAGATACTAAAAATAACTATTGATACAAACTTGTGTTCATATAAATATAACAACAAAATTAACTATACGAGAAAACAGAAATCTTATCAAGCATGAGTTATCAGGGGTTATAAATTTTGTCGTTAGTATAGTTACTCCAAAAAACCTAGGTGGTTTTTTGTGGTAAATAAATTGGTATAATTTGTCATTGTAATTTGCTTTATCAAGTTTTTATCGTTCCAGAAGCTTAAAATGAAACAAATTATTCTACAATTACAAAAACGATTTAATATTTAGGACTTTTCAACATATATTTTGATAAAAGATTGATTACAGTCGTTACCACTATTATAAATTAAGATTAAAAATTTGAAAATAAATCTGATGATTTTTCTCAGTTTTTTTTCTTTTTATTTAGAACGATTTATTATATCTCTATTTTTTGTAGGCTTCTTTTTATATTCTCTTTTTCATTTGGTTCTTTTTTGGTTAAATTAGGCAGAAATTTTCAAAAGCAAACCTTAGAATTAGACAAAAATTATATTTATTGTCAACAAAAATTGTCTTCGTTTTGTTTTTTATCATCATAAATTTATCCAGCCGTACAAATCCTAAGCAATATACAAAATAAATTAACTGAAAGAAATTCTGTGGCCTACATTAGAATACATGTTAGTGACAATTTTAAGTCTTAGTTATTCATTAATTTTTATAAATTAACTGACTATTAGGCTTTCAATTATTCAAAGTAAAATTTAAAATTATTTATCACAGTAAATTTACTTGAAAGGCATGAAACTATTTTTCAGAACTGAAAAACAAGCAATAAGAATTTTTCTCCTAGGAACAAACGTTAATTCATCATAATTAATTTTAACATTTCTTGATATCTTTTCAAAAGTGTCTTCTGCGAAAATGATTTAACAAAAGGTATTTTCGGTAGATTTATAATCCTTTAATAAAATTCATATGTTACGCATCTGAATTTTATTAAATCTGCTAAATACAATATAATTAAATAAAAAATAGATCACAGATAATACATAAAAGAAAACAATCACTCCCCATGCGATCATCCATGAAAGCGATTTAAACTGTTTGTTGGATCAAATACTTACACCTTTTATTTTGCTTGGTGACTTTAATGGTCATAACACCTTATGGGGTAGTGATAATATGAATCCTCGTGGTCACATAATTGAACAGTTCATTTCTAATAACAATATCTGCCTTCTAAATTCCACAGAAATAACCTGTTTCCATCAACCATCAAGAACTTTTCATTCATTATATTTAGCTATTTGCTCTCCATCAATTCTACCTTCATTAAATTTTAAAGTTGATAAGGATTTATGTAACAGTGATCATTTTCCTTTAATTATAAACCAAACTGGTATAAGCAGATCCCAAGTCTTCCAATCCTCTTATTCTTATCATCGTGCAGACTGGTCTCACTACACTCAATTATCTGTGATTACTGACAGCATGGTTAGAAGTGAGAATATCAATGATGCTGTACAAAAAATCACTGATACACTTCTAGATGCTGCCAAATCATTATTCCCAAGCGCTCCCCAATTCCACGCAAGTATCGTAAACCATGGTGGAACCATGAGTGCCAAGTGTCATACAAAAAAGTTGTGGACTGTTTTTCACAGGTCCCTACCATGGAAAAACCTCATAGCTTTCAAAAAAGCTAAAGCTTTTGCTCGTCGAGTACGGCGAAATAGTAAAAAAGAATCTTGGATAAGATATGTTTCTTCTATCATATCATCAACTTCCAGCAAAGAGTTATGGAAGAAAGTTAAAGTTTCCAGTGGTTTATATCGGGACTTTTCTATCCCAATACTACAGGAGCTGACACAATTTCTTCTCAATATGATATTGCCAATCTTTTTGGTGAAACTTTTGAAAAGGTATCTAGTCCAGCCTCATATGATCCAAAATTTCTCAGAACCAAAGAACAAACTGATAAGAAACCTATAAAATTTCATGATAAAACCATACATCCATATAATTGTAATATCTCTTTGCTGGAACTCCAGAGAGCCATGTCCCAAACTAAAAATACTATTCTGGGACCAGGAGGTATCTCATATAAGTTGCTTTGTCATCTTATTCATGATTCTTTAATAAACATTCTTTTTCTATTCAATAGAATATGAAATGAACATGTCAATCCCAGTCTCTGAAGCAAAGCAATTATTATTCCAATTCTATTTCTGAGAAAGATCCAACTAATCCTCAAAACTATCGTCAAATTGCTCTCACAAGTTACCTTGCTAAAACTTTGGAGCATATGGTCAATGCCCATCTTGTTTATGTATTTGAAGACAATCAATACATATCACTTTATCAAAGTGAATTCCGGAAAGTTCGATCTACTCTAGACAATATTGCATACCTATAAACACAAATTAGGAATGCCTTTGTACGGAGACTTTATTTGGTGTCTATATTTTTGACATAGAAAAAGCTTATGATAAGACATGGCGTTATGGAATTCTTCGAACTTTGTATAATTTTAATTTCAGAGGAAATTTACCCATTTTTATTAAGAGTTTCTTAAGTTCTCGCATTTTTAATGTCCGTATAGGATCTGTTTTATCTATTCCATTTATCCAATGTGAGGTGGTTCCTCAGAGAAGTGTCTTAAGTGTTACTGTTTTTAATATTTGCATCAGCAACATTCTTCAGTTAATGTAACCATCTGTCGATGGTTACAATACAAGGAACATTTTTTGCTTAGACGATCTTCAAATTTCTTGCCAAGGTTCTAATATGCGACTGATTGAAAAGCAATTACAAATTGCTGTCAATAATCTAGTTGCTTGGTGTAATGAAAATGGGCATACTTTGTAACCCTTGTAAAAGTAATTGTATACATTTTTGCAGAAAAACTGGGCGTCATCCTGATTTAGAAATTAAGATATCAGGCACAATTGTTCCCGTAGTTAATCAGACATCATTTCTTGGGCTTATATTTGATAAAAAGCTAACCTTCCTACCACATATCTTAGTTTGCGCAAAAGATGCTAAAAATCACTAAATATTCTAAAAGTTCTCTCTAATAGTTCTTGGGGGGCAGATCGTAAATCATTACATTATCGGTCAGTTATTCAATCTCAAATTGACTATGGTAGCATAGTTTATGGATCAGCCAGATCATCAGTTTTCCGCAAATTAGACCCTGTTCATCACTCAGCTTTTTAAATCTGTTTTAGAGCATTCCGGACTTCTCCTGTTCAGAGCCTTTATGTAATTTGCAACCAGTTATTTCTTGATCTTAGACGTAAGCAATTCTCTCTACATTATTATTTTAAAATGCTATCAGTATCCCAACACCCTTTGAGATCGATGATAATTTATCCCTCTTTAAGAAGGCTATATAATGCAAGGCCACATAACATATTACAATTTTATGAGCGTACCAATTCACTCCTGTCTTCATCTGAGTTCCCCGATTTACATATTCAAATCACAGATGCTCTAAAATTCCCTCCTTGGAATATTCCTGTTGTCAATATAATCAAACCCTTTACTGGATACAATAAATCAGCTACATCTCCCCTTATTTTGCAACAGATGTTTTCACACATTCATTCTCATTATTCTTCCCACATCTCTGTATGTACAGGTGGCTCTAAGTTAAGTAGTAATGTTGGTTTTGGTATTGTTGTTGAAAATACAGTTTACAGCTATAAACTGCATGCATCATATTCTGTGTATACAGCCAAAGCTGTTGCTATTAAACGTGCTCTATAAAAAGTACAATCCAGATTTTATTGAAAATACTGTATCAATGCCGATAGCATGAGTTGGATAGTTTAAATACATTGAAGAATAAAGGATTTGACATCTTGTTTTGTTGGGTTCCAAGTCATGTTGGCATTGCTGGAAATGAACTTGCAGATAATGCTGCTAAGAATGCCTATGACATTTTTCAAAAAGCATTAACATTTTTTGACATTAAGCAAATTATCAAATATTACATTTCCTCCCACTAGCAAAAAACATGGGATTTGAAGAAAAACAATAAATTATATAGTATATCCTCCCACATTCTTAATTTCCAGTTGCTCCCGTGTGAAGAGTTGATATAAAACTCACAAGTCTTCGAATTGGACATACTAAATTTACACATAAGCACTTATTCTTGTCTCGGAGTGTTCCAGTTTATGACATGTGTGATGTACCATATATAGTACATCACATTTTAAGTGTCTGTCCTAATTTCAATGATTTACGCATAGTGTATTTTAATACCACAAATTTACTTTATCAGACTTGATTGGGTTTAAACCACATAGAAATTTGCTTGCATTTTTACCTGCAATAGGTTTCTTGAATTCTATTTAAGATTTTTATCCAAAATAATCTTTTACATATGCTTTTCTTGAACTTTTAATACATTCCATTATATACATCTGACTTGTCTTTTAACACAGAATTTTTTCCTGTAGTCTTAAATATTGCACGGTGCAGAAATGTCTAATATTGGACCTTGCATCAGTAAATCTTAAAAAACCAATCAATCAAGCTTCGAAGTTAAGGACGCTAACCTCTTCTACATCCGTTGGCTTGACTTTGACTCAAAAGTATATATTGCAAAATTATGAACGTTCAAATATAATATTCTTAAATACATATTTAATATTGAAATTATTCTTAGGTAAATATTAAAATAAATGGACTCTTTTTATATGTATAATACTATTGAATACTTTTTTATAATTATTTAATTATATAATAATTAATTATATTTAATTTTTTAAAACTATGTCAAAAAATATGAAAAATATTTTATTTATTGGTTGAATAGATAAATTGTATATCTTTGTATATATATTTAAAATTGGCTATTATTAATAAGAATCATGAAAAGATTTCATGTTTATAAAAAGTCCTAAAGTTTATATCAAAAAGTATTATTTTATTTTTAGTCAAAAATGAGATTATTGCTTCTTATATCTAAGATCATGTAAGTACAGAAAAATACATAAATCAATGAATAAAAGATACTTTTAGATCTGGAATCTTTCAAAAATTCTTTGAGTATGAATTTTTCGTAAATAAAAACTAATAAATATTAGAAATTCTTAGAAAATTGACTTCAGTTATTATATCTGATGAATACCAATTCCAAATGTTACATCCACTTAAATATTGCAGCAAATCAAAAAGAAAATTGCATTGATGATTTATAACTCACATGATTAATTTCTCATGAATATATATATATATATATATATATATATATATATATATATATATATATATATATATATATATATATATATATATATATATATATATATATATATATATATATATATATATATATATATATATATATATATATGTGTGTGTGTGTGTGTGTGTGTATGTGTATGTATATATATATGCATGTATATATTTTCTAAATAGGAAAAACTTTCTAAAGAAAGATACTATTTGAAAAATATTTGTTGTATTATTTGGCTTTAAAAGGACGCTTGGCTATACAAGTAAACCTTTGGTCGAGACACGTGTTCAAAATTTTCTTATTTTTACCGTTTTTCTGTAAATACGCAATATTATTACGGCAAGGCATCCCTTTGATTAATACTGTGAAGCCTTAAGTTTTGTAGTTTTTACATCATTTCAAGAATTTGAAAACTTTTTGAAAATATCATATTTGTTTGGATTTTTGATGTTGTATTTTCCTATAATAAAGTCTACTTTTTTCATTTTTAGTTTTACATGCTTAAGAAATTTAATCTAATTGTAATTATCACCAGAAGAATTAAGCGAAAATTTATTCATCAATTATTTTTCTCTAAAAAAGAAGACCCTTTTTCCGATCTTCATACTTTTCGCAACATAAGACTTTCGAAATTCTAAGATTAAAGGATGATGCCGGTTCTGTAAATTTGTGTATCATTTTGTTACCTGGAATTCTTTAATATCCTTGCATTCAGCATGGTGTCACATCCTACTTTCATCCTTAAATATAAACAATCTCAAACAAAGCTTTCAAAATAATCTTTAATTTTATTTGGAATATGTTAATGGCTCTTAAAGCCAATTACTTCATTAACACTATTAACTTCAAGGCTTCTATTAACCATAATGTCTATTATAACCATTATATTCATTAACTTCTGTAACCTTTTTAAGAGTAAACTGTAGGTTGTTAATAATATTTTGAGTTTCTTCTAAAATACAATGGTAAACTTCCATGTCAATGGTGACAATGGTGGCATGTCGTAGATTACCTATCCCGAAAGTTTATCTTTATTTTTAATCAATAAACACATCTAGTTATCATTATTAGTACTTAACCAGTAATTCCGTTTTTCCCTGGCAGGCTAAATTGCCAAAATCATGTCTTTTCCATGTCTGAAAGAATTGTAGAGTGCATCAGTAATTTAATAGGTAATACTAAAGTTATCTTTAATAGTATATTAATCATATCATGGAATTTAAAGAATTATTCTATAGATAATTGTTTTGATAATGCTGCAAATAACCATGTCAGAAAGAATAATATCTAATATCTTGTTGATTTTTAGGACATTTCCTTTATGATATACTGGCAGGTTAAACTCTGAAGGCTTCCTTGTTTGTACTTTATTGATTTTTCTGGGACAGAATAGCTTACCCTATACCACGTTGCATTAGCACAATAGGTTTTAGACACAGAAGCATACAGAATTATAACTCTGATATTAGATGTTTAGAACCAAAATATCACTTTTGGCTATATCAGCTTTAATTTTAAATACGTTTACTCAAATGACCATTTTAGGATAAATTCAGATATTTGGTTGCACTGATAAATTGTAAAATGTGTATTCTAAAATTAAAAGGAAATCTAAAATAATTACTTATATTTTGCTTATAAAAATGCAGATTCCCTTGAAGTAGGCAGCAAGATGGAATTTAAAATTTACTCAGACTTTCGCAGTTTCGTTACGTAATATAAAAAAATGGAGCAAGAAAGTAATTATCTAAACTAAGCAAAACTTTTCACTCGACATACACCACGGGAACAGTGCCTACAGAGCCCATATCTGTTTCCTGAGTAAGGACCCTGGAGTACAAAGCATGTGTATCGGTTAATTGGTAAGCTTATCACTGAATCCTCATGTGTTTATTTCCAAATCATGTCTGGTAATTAGTTTCCTCAACCACCCAAAAGGATGAAAGGCTGAGTCGACTCCTATCTCAGAGGATTGAACCTCAGACTTGTGACTTTCTAGTGAGAAGCGATGCCACTTTACTACAGGCTAGATGCAAGTATCGCTTCGTTATTTTTATGTTTACATGGATATATATATATATATATATATATATATATATATATATATATATATATATATATATATATATATATATATAATTTATATATATATTAAAAATGGTTAAACTGTAAACATTCATTACATTTATTGAAAACTTAATACAGCATTTTGTTTAGATGTAATTGTCTGAACAGATATCTCAGAATTTTAATTTAAGATCCATTTAATGTTGCAATTTGTTTTAATATTTTACTAAACAGTCATCACAAACATTAAAAATTTGAAATATAGTCTACATAAAAATTCATTTTAAAAACATTTTCCCCCTTTTTTGCATCTCAAGATATGAAAAGATTTAAATCAAATAATTTCCATCTATGGCAAGGGTAGATTTTATGAATATTTGTATTGTAATATAAATTAGAACTTTCATATCGTAAATACACATAATAATCGTTTATTTTGAATAAGAAATGATTTCCTTTCAAATCCGTTTCATGAAAGATATCGGGAAAGACGAAAGTTTTGAAAGCTAGAAACGAGATCTTTAGCGTGCGCGATGCCTCTGAACATGATTAATTGTGTACTCTCATGTTCAAAATGTGCCTGGAATATCTTTTGTCTGGCACAGTGATCATCTACCTTACAAAGCTCAATAGCTTACTCTGAAAGGCACTGTTACCAAGACGAATACACTTCTACCTATGAATCTATGCTATTTTAGTAGAATTGGACAAAGGCTGAATGAGACCAATGACAGCCACAATTCAGAGAGCTTTAGTCAGAAATTATACCGGTGGATAATTAATGCGAGTTTTAGAAGTATATTATTGCAAAATATGAATTGGAATGATGGGTTTGATATGTCCCATAAATGAATGATGAAACAAATTTTCCTAGAAATAAATTATAATCATTCAAATTTATTGTATAGTATTATTTACATTAGCACAGAGATTTATCTTAGGTATTAATGTAGTTAAATAAAGATCTTGAAAATCTTTCTCTTTCATTTTGTCGGAGATAACACAAAGCTGCAATATCCAGTACTTTATTTAATCTATGAAAATTTGTAATTATAAATTCCTTAATTAATTTGGGAAAAATCTTAATTGATAGAATATTTCATAAGCTTTACGATTAAGTTTTTATTTACTTTATCGATAGGATATTGCATAAATTGATGCTCCAATCTTTATTGTTAAAAGACCCTGTACCCGTTGAGTAAAACAAAAAAATTAATAAGCTTTAAGAGTAATTCAGAAAACTACTTTAAATTTTAATTTTTAAAAGACTTTTTTGTAATTATATGAAAAATACGCCATCCATTTATAATGTTTGATATCTAGGAAAATATATAATGTCCAAAATAAACGATACCATCTTTATGGAAATATCTAATAGCAATGTTCCTGTATCTGTGTGTGTGTGTGATCAATGTTACCCGTAGTGTGTACGTATTCTGTATACTGTATTATTTGTCAGACATTCCCTCTTGTATCTTCTGATGGCATATTCTTACGAGTGTGACGAAAACATTCAATAAGACATGTTTCTTGGAAAATACGACCTATTTCTTGGGTTTGATAATGTACATTCTTTGTGTACAGTAATTATTCCGTAGTCAAGTATCAAAAAATGCTTGAATGATGAATGAGATTTTTTCCGAGGCATGTTGAAACTGCTGATACAAAAAAATATCACATAAAAAATTCATGCTAGTTTTTGTCTTCATGCACAGTTTATAAAGAGCTGCACTCAGTTGTGCATTATGCGTATGTATACTAAAATCGTGATCATTTGCATATTTAATACGGTTATATTCTTGGCGTCTTGCATGCTGTTTGGATACTTCTTTTCTTATGGTATTATATTATAGATAATCAACAATATATGTACGTAATACACACACACACACACACACACACACACACACACACACACACACACAACACACACACACACACACACACACACACACATATAGACTCACAAATTACAATATTATTTACCACCGATAATTAATAATTTATTTTACATTGTAACCACATATATATATATATATATATATATATATATATATATATATATATATATATATATATATATATATATATATATATATATATATATATAAATATAAATATATATATATTCATTGTTTAGTTTATTATTATCTTGTGATTTTCTGTATATGTCTTTATTGTAGTTTTTATTTATTTTTTATTCAGGTCTTAAAGAAAGGTTGAGATATGGAGCCTTAGGGTTGTCAGGAGTTTTGGGTTTAAATAAAAGAAAATGTAAAAAGAAAAAGGTTATATACAGAGAGCAATTGCTGTTGGGATAAGAGCTCTAATGAAAAATTCTTGCTCTCTCTCTATTATGTAGATTATTTGTTATACTTTATTAAATAAATTCGTTAAAGAAGTTGAATAAATTTGTTAAAGAAGATTCGTTTGTCCTAGTTTTCTTAGAAAGTTCAAGCACAAAGGAAAAACTTTTTATATAGATAACAGTTGTAAGATGTGTATATACTCTTTCCATAATGGTAATACTCTTTCCATAATATAATCATCCTAAATGGTAATACGATGATTATACGATTTGG
This sequence comes from Latrodectus hesperus, assembly GCA_037975125.1. Lineage (NCBI taxonomy): Eukaryota > Metazoa > Arthropoda > Arachnida > Araneae > Theridiidae > Latrodectus > Latrodectus hesperus. The sequence continues at coordinate 116,081,659 of CM075853.1, forward strand.
TTGTGAAAACTTTTGTATAGTGTATTTCTTGATAGAAATACTATTTGGTTAGTAATTTTACCAAGATATACAGTTATAAGGGAACTTCGAACTACTTCAAACATCCCCACCTGAGATATGATTCGAACTGATTAACAACTGAATTGAAGTCCAAGGTATAATAATTTGGCCGTTTATTCATGATTTTTAAAGAAATGCATTTAGGGGAATAAATTTAAAAAACAATTTTAAACATATTGTAATGAAAAGCAATAAGTTTGTCTTATTTGGTTCACATAGATTCCTTTCCTCATATCTTAGATTAGGCATCTTAGATTAAGATAGGGTAGAAAAAACACTGAAGTTAAATTCGATATAAGAACATTCTAACAATAAAAATTCAGACATTAAGCATACTCAAAAATCTAAAATTTCTGAAAATTTCTATGTTAATAGTCTTGTCAAGATTAACAAAATAAACACCTTCATTTGTTTCCTTATCGAATAAAATTTGCACAAGAGTAAATTTAGTGCGAGTTATGTAAAAAGAATCTATGGTATTCATTGCGTTTACACCCGAAAATTAAAATTCATACATTTATAGTCGGCATGATGAAGTTTGATTGAATTGTCACATCCTCATAAACATCACAATGATTATAGTCATCAAAGCAATAATCGCTATTTCTATGAGCGATTCGATATCGCTTGAAAGTGCTTTGCTTACTTCTGAACTAAAACTATTGGTGCTTACTTTCGCATTATTGATCTGAATGATGATAAAGCATATTCGAATTCCATGAGATTATATTTTTAGAAAAAATCAAGTACAAAATGAAAAAAAAATATATTAAAATTAATTTATTTTGTTATTTATTCTTTTTTATTTGTTAATGCATTCTATATAATCAAGAAAAAATTTACAAAAAGATTGGAAACTGTTATTTCAATATTATTCCTAGTACTCTCAATATTTTTGCCTAAGTTAATATTTTGAAAAATAATTGCTTGTGTAAAATTGTTTCAAACTTTTTTATAATAAATATTAACTTTTCTAATTTCTTGAACTATTAATTATTTTCTTAAAATGATGTATATAAAAATGAAAAATGTTTTGAATGTTATTTTCTATGCTATTTTATTTAAGCTAAATTTAACTACATATACAATGCTCAGGTATAAAATTAATTTCTGAATCAAGTGAATTTTGAACATCATAACAGGATAAAAAAATAAAATTCATTTCAAAAATAGTATAATTTTAAACATCACATTTTTAAATTTTTGTAATAGAAATCTCCTCTAAATAGATTATTAAGTTGTTTAAAAGTTTGTAATATAATAAATTTCTACTTGAAAATTTATCCAAATAAACTATTCAACATTTTATTTTAATGTTCTGTATATTATTTAAAACAAGAAATGTATAAGGAACAAAAGCGAAACAGATGGTGTAGTAAATAAATTAATCTCTTAAAATTGCATTCTTTGATAAAACTAAGATAAATATTCAAAGCACGTTTTTACTATTTTTATAATAAAAAATTTCACTGCATTTGAACAATGTTGTATAAAATTCTATTTCTAAAATATACACTTTGTGGCATTTATTTTATAAATGGAAATAAATAGTAAATACAAATTAAAGTGTTTTTATCTAAGTTGTAATGGATTCAACAGTTTGAGAGTAGAGAAGTATATCATAAAATCAAATTTTTTTTCCTCTCCAAACTTACATTTTGTTGATCTGTTTTTAGATTTTGTAGTTACAAATTATTTCTAAAAATATACTTTGCTTTATTATATTAGCAAATAAATTCATTTGACGAAACTAAAAATTATGCTTTTTAAATAGATAAGTATAAATTTATGCAAAATTTCTTTATTTTTTAAAGATTACACACTCGCACACAAATGTATACATACATACAACATATATATGTGTGTATGCATCTTTTACAAAAAAAAATTTTAATAATAAATGAAATTAAATATACTCATTCTTTGGAGTTCATCTTATTAAAAAATAGGGTACTTTTCTAAAATAATATGTATAATTATACTTGTCAAGAAATGTTTGATTTTAAAAAATTTGACATAAAATGATTAAATATAAGTATTGTCACCAATATTTTTTATCTGTATTTAATCTTTTGTTTATTCCACTCAAATTATTTATTAAAACTGGAAAGTTATCATAAGATATTACTTTATAAATAAGAAAATTGAATATACTTGGATATTACCCCGTCTCAATCACGTGATGTAGTGCCTTATAAAATAGAAATAAAGTTCTTTTTTATTTATTTCAATGAAGGACTATATTTTTGTTCTACCTTTTCTTATATTGATAAAAATATCTACTGTCATGTTTGAAAACATATTTATTTTAAAAGATCAACATAAATAATACGTATCAGAAAATATCATGAATGATACAAGCACAAATAAACATTGTTGAATTTTTTAACTGAAAATGTTTTAAAATATTTCCACAGATTATAAAGATTTAAAGATAACTTTTTAGCAGTTAATAGCTGTTTTTGCTTACCACATCATGTTTTTAATACCTAAAAAAATACACTTTCCAGAGCATATTCTTTCATAACGCAATTTAAACACCATTCAGGAATTCCCCCGACTCTAATTAGTCAGAAATTCGTTCCGCATTTCTCCCCACTGAACACAGATACTCCTTATTTTATATCGATAAATCATAAAGCCCCATCTGTCTGATTTTGGGAGACCACCAGAATTGTACCGGTTGTGAACCCCCTGCACCGGTGGCAAGAGCAATGCAATCGATCCTCACCCCCACTAAGCCGGGAAATCCCCCAATATTTTCTGACTGTGTCATCCGCACTTTAGGCAACATGTTGAACCAAGAGTCTGTCAGGGTTTCTATAAAAATGAATGTTGCTAACTGTCACCGAATGTTGGCAATGGCTTATGTGAAAACATGTTCTTTCCCTCTTGGATATCTCAAAATATTGTTGGGAGATACACATAGCATTTTTTGTTATTAAAGATATAGGAAACGTCTTTGGAAAAGTTTATTTTAAAACGAGTTCCCTTACTTTTTACATCTTATGTGATTCAGCGTTGCTCAACGTTAGGTTTACTTACTTGCTTGTAAATGAAGCTGAATTACTACTTACTATATAATTATTAGTAATGTTTAGCGATGTACTTTTATTTCTATCATATAATAATATAATATTATTAATTTAAATTATGAATTATTGATAAAATCTAAACTTATTTTATATTATTTACAGTACATTCATTTATTTACCAAATTAACGTACAAGTAAACTTTATAAAAATATTTTGGGAAGCTATAAATACATAAAATTATGCGTTTTAACAGTTCATACAAATGTAATCTCCAGCATTCTATGCATGCTGTATTGTCCGTGTATATTTTTAATATTACTTAATAGATGAAATAAATCAACTGTATTTAGTTATATATCGAAAATGCGTTTATAACTTTTTTAATTGCTTATTTTTTGTATATCATGCCATTTTTTAAATAATATACCAATATTGGATAGAAAATAGAAAACTTGAATTTATTTAAAATATTGTGTAGTTGGTGATATTGAAAATATGTTCTCAGAGGTGAAAGCAGGTTATTTATGCTTAAAGAAATTAAGGAAAATGATCTTTATTTGAGAATTCACTCTTTGAAAAGAATGGCAGCTTATACCATGCAATGCATTTCAAGATATAATAATAATTATTATTATATAGTTATGAGGGTCATAAAATTATATAATTGACACGTAGCAGAACTAATCCTATTGAGAAATATTTTTAATAACTTAATGTTTAATTTACTCTTTATTTTTACTTTATGAAACGTATTTGGGAAATCAACTCACTTGATAAAACCTCATTTCTAACGTCTTCTGCCTGAATAAATATATTTTGATGACACTGTCTAAAAAATAAATAAATCTGAGAAAATGTATTTTGAGAACATATCATTCAGAAATGTTTAATACTTAATCAAATTTTAGAAAAACTATACGCCTTCATTTATACCTTCCTAAGTTTAATATTTAGAGACTGATATGTGGAAAAGAATGTTTTAGGACTTAATTCAAACCTAATAGGTATATTGGATTGATAATTAAATGCTTGAGTTTAAAACACTATACTCTTGAGAAATGCAGTTCAGACACTACATTTCATGAATATTTCAATAATTAAGGCAAAACTTTTAAATTTAATACAATTTATTATTAATTATAAATTTAATACTCAATTCATATAAAACATATTTTCAAATTTAAATTTGTTGATAGATTAAACAAAAATAAATAATTATTGCATATTTAATAATAATCCATACGCTAAAAATTAAAGACATACATTTTATAGCACCCCAGTTTGAAACAAAATGTTATTTAAGAAACTAATTGCACTTTTTGAATCAAACACATCAGCTTTAAATATCATACGACATCATTTATATAAAAGAGAAAATCATGTATAAAGTAACATCATTTTTTTCATCCGACCAAATTTTTTAGTTTTATCACCATTCAAGACTTCAAATCGCAATTCGTCACTTATAAGTGTGACCACCTAATCTGTCTCTCTCCTAACACCACTTGACTTGCAAGGGGGAATGTGAAAACCCATTTCCCTGACCCTTACGAGGTCTGATTCATCCTACTGAACGATTTTAGTTCTACATCAAACTGGGGATCAACTACAAATCAAAATTTTGCACAAAATGTCACAAAGAATTTTTCTGCATTATTCATAATCTGGAATTTTTTTTATGATTATGATGTTTTAAATGTAGATTAGAGAGCTTTTTCTCTACACAACTTTTGTATTTTGAAAAAGAGCACATCTTATAATTTTCAAGTTGAACTTCAAAAATATATAATGTTTTGAATATTGAAAGAATTTACTTAATTTAAATTTAAAAAAAGATGGATGCCATCAAGTTGGCATTTTCCTATTAAAAAGAATTTTATTTTATTTTATAGTCGGAGTATTAAATGTTATATTATTGCTAAAACAAAAATTATTTACTTCAAGAAATAAAAAACCGTTGACTGAATTTGAAGCATTTTAACCTCATAGAAATTAATTTTTTTCCAAAAAAAGTCATCAGATTTTACTATAAAATATAATAAAGATTGCGCATCTATTTTTGATATTCCATCAAAACACCAATTACTTACTAATTAATTTTTAAACTCCTCTTTTATAGAATTCTAATGTATATATATATATATATATATATATATATATATATATATATATATATATATATATATATATATATATATATATATATATATATATATATATATATATATATATATATATTATCACTTATTTCCATTGAAAATGGATACATTTTTAATATTCATACTTCAGTAGGATGGCATAAATTGTTTTAAGTTATTTACAGAGTAAGTTTCTAAATTTAAACCTCATATAACACACTCTTAATATATATATCACATTAGTTAAATAGGTAATCAGAAATTTTTAATGATATATTTTTATGTTTTTAACTGTTTATGTTATGTATGCAGCTTTTACTTTTTAAAAATGAAATATTTATAGTTGCAATTTTTTATCAAGAATAATTAGAACGAAATAATTGGAATGAATACAAAAAATATTTGACATTTTTGAAATTAAATATTAAAATATAATAATTGCAATGAAGTTTTCTTGTATTTTACTGAAATAGTTTCATTATAAATTCAGAGTTTCCAAAATTTGCTTCTATAATTTTCTGTTGAATAAATACTCATTTATAAACTAAAATATTATTATTTTACTATCAGTCTGTTTCTCTATAGTAAATAATTTATTGCAGTTTTCAAGTTGAATCTTTAAAATAATAAAATGCCTGTTAACAATTTTATAACCGATAATCTTATAAGCCTTTTATGTTGAATTTTCAAAAGCAGGACTTTAATTAAAAAATAGTTTGTCCAGTTTATAAAATAGTTACCTATTTACTTATTGATAATACTTTTGACATTAAATTAAGAGAACTTATAGTTTTAAATGCAGCTAATGTTAAGCCCCTTTTTAAAGAAATAGTCATGAAAATCATTTGATGGAAAAATTTATAAAAGTAGTAGGTGTTTCGTGCATGGGAGATTAAAAATATGTACGTCTTTTGGAACACTATGTAGTACTTAAAAGCTATGTATTAACCTACGTCAACTAATAATCCTAATAGTTCTAACTCAAATAGTTTATAGAATTTAAGTATGAAATCAAAGTTTATAATTTATAATAAGAAATAATTCAAATGTAGTAAATTCTTTGTTGTTGTGAGAGAAGATTATATTTTAAAATTGATTAAGTCACTATAATTTTTTGTGAAGTCAATTTATTCTAACTTTAAAAAATGTTATATATTTAACTCCACGTTAAGGATAGATGAAATTTGAGTGAGGCATTTATGCATCCATCCCACTGTTAACATCTGCTTAGACTTTCAATTGTTAATTGATTACATTCAGATAATGGAAAGAAACGAGAAAAAAAAACTCGACAAGCATACACGTTAAGAGAAATACTTATGTAACAACTATATTACAACCTTTATGTTAACATATTCAACATTAAACAGTGGCATATTTAACGTAACATATTCAATATATTAACATATTCAACAGCGACTGGGAATGAGCTCGAGACCTTAATTTCTTTCCAATCGCAGTATTTCAAGGAATAAAGACTACCTTATAAGACGTGGCGTAGCAGATAACTTGGCTACTGAAATGCATTTGAAGGAACCTATTCCTTCTCTTCACCTTGCATACTGAAAGATATACTTATAATTTTATTCATACGTCACAATTCAGGAAAGAAAATATTAAAAGTATTTAAGCAATCACCTGACATAAGTGACGGTCGAAGACTAAAACATAATACCTATATTCCATTTTTCTAAGGTACACGTGCAAATGACTTCGCAAAAACTAGAATCAAATTCAGTACTCTCCACTTCGAAGTTGCTAGAAGGTGAATCGAATATTATTTCCAGAAATCAATAATTTCATTTATATTCTTATTTAAGAAACGATGTTTACCTGTACCTCAATGGGAACAGCATATTTAAAGGGTAATATATTTATTAAAGTTGTCTACCTTAGAAATGACAATACCACCTAATCAGTTTAGTAAAGGTTCAATGAATTTATAATGCGATGCAATTACTTCTCTCAGAAGATTTCAAGTTCTATTAATTTTTTAAGTAATAATTAAAAAACATGCAGAGGTTAATGTTCTGCTTAAAAGTGACTGTTAAGGGAGAGATTATTTGAACCAGTACCTATATATATTCTATATTTAAAACCTGCGAAAGGGTGTGAAAAGTTAACGAATATGTTCGCTTTTCCTACAACTTTCCACGAATCATTCAAACACGCGAAGAGGAGTTAATTATTGCAAAAGCTGGTTCAAAAGTCTTCACCATTAATTACAAAGACTTAATTACTTTTCCCTTTTGCTGAAGGTTGATAGTGAACTCCAATAGGTTGCAGTGAATCGACCACACACACACTCTCCGACTCTTTCGGTGCTGGATGGCAGTAAAAGCTTCCAAAGTTCATAAATTTCCCCTCTTCACTCGACACTGTGTTGCAGCATTCACAATTTAGAGGAGGAGAAAGTGAAGGGAGAAAAAAAAAGATTCGCCCACTACACACAAGTTGTTCTAAAAGAGGGGAAAAAACACAAAATATCCTTCTTTTCGAAAAGAGAGCAAGAGTTGGGAAGCTTGCTTGATGCAGATTGAATTTGAATGATAATTAAGGCAGTAATTGCTCTTGATTCAATATTAGATCATCGAAGTGAAAGGCGTTCTGCTTTCGGTCTCTTAATTAAAAAGCCAAGCTGTTTTGATGGGTGCCAAAGAAAAAAAAATTGGAATGAGTAAGAGACTTGCGCCGCATTGTTGTTTATTAGCCAAAAAAATAATAATATGCATATTTTCTGGTTGGTGTAGAAGGAAAAAAAAATATCACGAAAGTAATCTTCCATTGTTTTTCTTAGAGATGAGTTTAGAAGTAAAAAATAAATTTTATGCTTGTAATAACTACTTTCATTTAACTAATTAAACCACAGAAAATCCATAAAACAAATCATTGTTTATGTTAATAGAAAATGAATTAATGTAATTCACATGTTAATAGCTAAATGACTAAATCTTCAAGAATGTCTAAAGAAGTTCGTCCTGGTATTCATTGAAAGTAACGTAATTATTCATGTTAATTTTTAAAAAATTAACCTTAAAATAGATTGAGTTAAGTATGTATTAAATTATGAATTTAAAATGTACTTGTACATTGAGTAATTAAATGTAAGCCAAAATTATATATAGATGTATATATATATATATATATATATATATATATATATATATATATATATATATATATATATATATATATATATATATATATATATATATATATATATATATATATATATATGTATATATATATATATATATATATATATATATATATATATATATATATATATATATATATATATATATATATATATATATATATATATATATATATATATATATATATATATATATATATATATATATATATATATATATATATATATATATATATATATATATATATATATATATATATATATATATATATATATATATATATATATATATATATATATATATATATATATATATATATATATATATATATATATATATATATATATATATATATATATATAAAATATACATATATATATATATATATATATATATATATATATATATATATATATATATATATATATATATATATATATATATATATATATATATATATATATATATATATATATATATATAAAGAAAATACATATATGAATATAAAGTAATAAATACAATGCTAAAAATATAATGTTGTAACTACAATGCATAATAGGAAATCTAGCCAGCGCAAAAGCAGCTAAAGAAAGATTTGCCTATATAAATAAGATAAAACATGAAGAAAAGTAAAATCAGAAATATAAAATTGGAAAGATACTAAAGTATATGAAGCAAAAGACAAGAAGGCATAGGGACCATGTCTTCATCAGGAGGAGATGGTCAGCTATGCAAAAATGAACACTCTTTTCTGACATGCTCGAAGGACAAATGTCTAAAAATCTTCGAGCAATTCCCCCGAAGAGTGTTCGTATTAAAAGAACTTAATTAAAAATTAGACTAAATATATATGTAGAAAAGATAAATATATATGCAGAAGAATAAAAATACTCACTATAGATGAAAATACTCACATTAGTAGAAAAATACTCTCAATAGTAGAAAAATACATACAGTAAAAAAATACATACAGTAGAAAATACAAAATACAAAAGCCAGTAAATCAGATTGAATTTATATATGAGAATAGTAGGAAGTTGCCAAAAGTAAATTTGAAATTCGAAGGAAGAAATATTGCCAGAAGTAATTAAATTCAAAAAGTTAAAGTGGTTTAAAAAGTTAAAGCGTATTAAAGGGGATTTAAGATTTAGTTATGTATAAATTAAATTGTATATATGTAGGTATTTTCAGGATTCTTGTAAGAACTTCAATGCTTGGGTGGCCCTTCTGTAGTTATAAAAACTACGCATTACTTTAATCTTACAAGCGATTCCCTACTTCCTACATATTTTAAAATAAAATTAATTGGAATATTGTTATTTTTTAGGTGAGCTATTAAGCGTTTAATTTGATTTTTAGTATATTCATAATTGTTACAGATTATATAAATGCGATTAAGCTCATTAATTATAATGTTTCTGTATATTTTTAAAGAATAAATGCGATTAAGCTCATTAATTATAATGTTTCTGTATATTTTTAAAGATAAATATCATTAAATAATATAATCATTATATAATATAATCATTAAATAATAAATATCATTATAAAATAAATATCATTAAAATAAAAATTATTCCGAGAAGGATTTAAATTTTTTTAAGGAATTTACCTTTAAGCATTTAATTTTACTGAAGGATAAGTAATTCCTAAGCACAATGTAAATTCCTTAAAAAATAAACGTTTATAAATCTATATAACATATCATTCAAAACTTATAATGGAAACATTGGACGTTAATGAACAATATACTATTTTTATCAACGAAGGAAAATTCCTTTTGTTTATATCATAGACCATGAGCACATTATTATACAGTAGACCAAGAAATATTGATCAGTATCATAATATGAACGCAATATTGATAGTGATAATTTATTATCAAGTAATAAACTCAAATTTTACTGAAAGGTAAACATACAATCTATACAGTTTAGTGACAAATGCTGAAGAATTTCTAAGCGACAATTTATTCATAAAAGACATTTCTTTCTTCAAAATGTTTTTCGATACTATGTACACCAGACATTTGCGAGGATTCCGAGATTTATACCCCAACAAATTCATCCGAGACCACCAGGGAAATAGAGGTTAAACACCCTAATCCTGCGGGAGTGTCTCTCAGTAGCAGTTTTTCTGATTTATGCATTAATTATTCAATCCTTTTAAATCCAACAGCGTGACAAATTCAAAGCATAGATTTAGGAGTGGGGGAACTATCTGAAGGGAAAAAAACGACCACACAGTAACAAAAGGAACCGAAACAGGCTTAAAGAGATTGGGAACGTTTTGATGAGCTTTTTCTTCTTTCTGATTAAAGAAAGACAAAGGATTTGCGAAATTCCCATAATTTAACTTTAAAAGATCAGTTTTAATTTACAACTCCAGCAAATAAAATAAATAGCTCTTTTTAAAAGAAGTCATTAATTTAGTTCTTAATTTCTTATAATTCGAAGACAAAAAATAAACTTTTTTATTTTATTCATTCATTTAAAAGTTTTGGAATATAATATGATTAAAATGCTAAGATTATATAATATTTTGTGGAAACAAGATTCCTATAAATCGAAAACTTATTATTTTATTTATAGGAATCTTGATCCCACAAAATATTTGCGGTTTTTCAGTGCTCATTTTTATTATACTTGTTGTAAAATTGTTTTTCGTAAATGAAAAATCATGTTAATAATTGATTTAAAATTTTCATTTATTTATAGTTAATTTTCCGGTTCTAAATGCCTTACTACAATTTGATTTGATAGCTTAAGCATCAACTAATGCATCATATTCCCTTCAAATCTGAGACCCTAGCTTTGAAGAAACCAGAGCTATTGATTATAGCTACTCGTAAAGAGTTAAATATTACATCCATAACTTCTAAGAAATTATTTACGTGTTGGTTAAGAGAACCAGGAAATATTGATAAACCTACATAAACTTGAAACAAAATTTCTTGAAATATGGTAACTTTATGTTTATGTAATGCGATTGTAAATTATAAATAGTTGATGTAAATAGTTTCAACAATCTTTGAATTTTAGTATATTTAATACCTTAAATAATGTATATAATTTTAAAATTGTGCATATGATCGAATTTTACTAAAATGTTTTTAAGTTTTAAGAAACATTAAAAAACTCTTTTATCTAAAATGCATTTATATTCTAAAATATACAGGGCTTAAAAGACAAAAATTATAAAATTTAAAAATATCAACATAACATTTATCATAGAAAAACAGAATTTGAAATATAAAGGCACAGAATCTAAGAAACATAGAGAATATGAATAAAATATTTTCATAGATTTTTTATGAGTTAAAATAAATCAAACTAAAACATTTAATATAATAAATTTGTTTTGTGCATTTACGTCATTATGAGTAATCGCTATAAATTCCTGGGAACAGCAAGAACATATAATAATAACTATTGCAAAACTACGGGTATTTTAGCTTCATCGTTAAAAATGGTATATGTTAGAAATTTTCTGGGGCTAAAATAAATCAAATAAAGCACGTAGAATCAAAATATTTAGTTAATTTTAAAATAAGTATTTTAGAGTGATTTTGAAGTGCACATTATTTTGACTATTCTTAATTAGTTATTTGTAAGGGAATGACATTTGCTGAAAATTTTAATTCTCTAACTGCAAATACATTCTATAACAATTATTGGTTTTCATATTGTGTTATTAACTATAAATTTTTGTCACAGTCTTAAATTTTTTATATTTTAATATTAAAGGGAGAAATGGGGAGTAATAAAGGAACGTGGTGTTCTTGTTATATTTAAGTAGTTAGATCGTTCACTACCCAACCGAAGGTTCGTCTTGTTCGTTAATAACGTATGGGGCTTGTTAATTAGTTATAGTCGCAATGTCCTCCTATGTGAAATACCTCGGGGTGGAGGGAGAGTGGCAGACCAAGTCTGGGGTCTTCTGCTTGGTTCCTGCTTCCTAACTATTACGACCCACTTTCGGGTCAACGAAAACACACTCATTAAGTGCCTCACTATATAAAGTGTTATCACTCCTGCCCCTTGTGAGGAAAAGTGTAAAACCTAAAAGCCGGGCATTATGCAATAACATGTGTTAGCATTAAAAAGTTACCATGTTACTTAAATTTAAATACGGTCTGTAAATTTTTTTCAATGATAAAAGTTCTATATTCACCGATAACCTGCTCGTTCAATTAAAATTTGATACACTTAAATGCTAATTAATTTAGAACTTTACATCTTTATTCTTTATTCATTTAAGGAATATATGAGCTATTTCTTCACATTAGTTTTTTTTTCTCTTTACCCAACGATTGTGTTCTAGTAAATGTATAACTATTAATAATAAAATACTAGATTCTAATGTTTAATATTTTATTAATGAGTAACTAAATTAATGTTTTATATAGTCATATTAAGACCATAACAGGAGGCACTAATTTTTGTATGGTACTTTACTGCCCAGATAAATATATTCTCCCACACATTGCCAAACTTCTGATTATGTTCCCTAGAGATAAAACATGCAGTCCTACCCCTAGGTAGATAAACATTAATTTAATCCAATATGGCATCACGGTGGTCCCCAAACATCAATGGACCAGGCTATCCTCGCTAAAAACACGCAAACACAATCAGGCTGAAAGCACCCTCGATGGTCACGTCGATAACGTCCCTCTTCCGCAAAGGGTGTCTAGGCATCCCCTAATAATAACATCCTGCAATCTGATCAATGGCGGATTTTTCCTCTATGTCAATAATGTTATCAGTTCCATATTCAAAATTGAAAAAACTTCTGTCATTGTTTGTAAGAAATGCTTTGCCTCATGTAAAAAAAAATATCATCTTAAATAGTTATGACAGTCACGTCAATGTATAATACATAAATGTTTCATTTGAGCATATTTAAAAATATTCAAGATAAATTCTCTAAATAAAACCATATTTCAAATTGCTATTAATGAATTTAATATCCAATAAAAATATTGATAATTTGTTCAACAAACAAAAGAAAACTATTAAAAAAATTATCGAAAATAAAATTAGTTTTATGGTTTACACGTAGAGAAATTTATAAATCTTAAAACAAACAAACTATTATATTATGCACATAGAGCAAGAAGATTAATTATTAAAATAGGAAACTAAACGAAAAGAAATGATTTATAGCTTTAATATTTTAATCATTATTCCTCAATGAGCTATTTAAACATTCATTTATAACTTCATCATTCTCCCAAACAATTATTTTTATAATATTATGAATACCTTAAATATATTATTCATTTCCACAATGCATTGAGTTTTTTAAGAGAGTAATTTATTACTCAAATAACTTAAATCAGTAATCATGAATGTAAAACAATATAGGAATAAATTTTCGCGGTTTTAATATTTTTAAAATAAATAATTTTTAATATCATTAATACGTTGAATGCATTAATCATTATGACAAAGTGTAAAATGAAAAGTGATTTATATGGTTCAAATACATTAAATGAATAATTACCACATTTTTTAATAAATAATTTTATAGTTTTAATATTTTCATATTAAATTTTTATGAAGGATTTAATAATTTTAAATGTGGCTTAATTACATTTGAAGTATAACACAACAGTTTTCAAGAAGCAATAAAAATATGTTATTTATGAGAGCGAGTTGCTTAATCTTATATCATGTTGTTTGGTCATAAAAATTATAATTCAAACATATTTTCATTTTTTTTAAAACCGCTAGAGTTAAATTATAGTAACGTCATTACACGTCAATGATTAATTACTCAATTTCAACATTTGCAGCTTTAGTTGATGACTCAGCTTAAGATTTTGAAAAGTAAAGTTCAACTAAAAATTGTTGGACCTATGACTATTAATAAAATCAAAACTTGGCTGGCCAATCGTGCAAAAAAGTAAAATGAAGCAATTTCCTTTCCCCATAACTCATAACTTCTCCAAACTTATGCCCAAGACATATCACACTCTTGACCAAGGCTATTCGTTTACTTCTGGATTTGAACTATAAAAAATATCAGACGTCAACTAATGACCTTTTTGCTCGGGAAATATTTCCGGAAGAACTATAAAAAACAATGAAGTTGGAAAAGAATGAAATCGTGCTTCGAGCAAAGACAGTGAAAAACAAGTGTGGGTAAAAAGAGAAATAAATATCCGATGTTTTTAGTGAATTTTTAACAATACATTTTCTTTGCTGAGATAAAATGCACTTAACAAAAATATGTATTTAATAAAAGTTGTATAAATATTCTCTGAATTATATAACTTCTTATTTTAATCATAAATTTAGTTTATTTGGCTTATGTTAAACTGACATCTCATATATTTACAAGTTGATGTAATGGTCACATTTCTTTGCTTGTAACCATAATTGAATTTAGTTAAATTTTTAAATGGGGCTTTTTTAAAAGATTAGAAGTGTCTTTTGAATTAATCAACTATCAGTGGAATTAGTTAAGTTTCAGTGGTAGTTTTACAGGTTGGTTTTACAATAAACGTGCTAATGCTCCTATGTGACCCAAGGATTTAACTTTGTCACTTTCAATGTCATATATATATATATACATATATATATATATATATATATATATATATATATATATATATATATATATATATATATATATATATATATATATATATATATATATGTGTGTGTGTGTGTGTGTGTGTGTGTGTGTGTGTGTGTGTGTGTGTGTGTGTGCGTGTGTGTATTTATGTATATGTATATATGTAAACCATAACAGTTTTCTTAATCCAATTTATAAGGAGTAATCTTTAAATAAATGTATAAGAATTTGTACACTGATCAAATTATTCTTAATTAAATATAGCTTTTGAAAAAGTATTATAAAAGACCTAGAAGATTATAGATTATAATATACCTAATAGGTATACCATGAAGTTGAAGTCGTAGATTAAAAGACTGATGCGATCTATGCTTTCATCATATTGTAAACTTGACTATTTATGAAACCCATTTTTACATTCTTTGCAATCCTGACTGTCATGCAAATTACATCATTATGTTCTATAAACAATAAACATTTTATTAATTTAACCTATAAAAATTTAATTTATGTATATAAGAGGAAAATTTATACCTTGAAATTGATTTTCATTCATTTTTCAGCTTCATAAAAGGTGCATTGTGTAGTATATACTAAAAAATGATACAAACACACACACTTACACGCACACACACATATGTATTATATATATGTGTGTGTTATGGACTTGGGTTATGGAAAGGAAACCATTTTCAATTTTTTTACAACAGAACTAATGCCTATTACTGGCTTCGTAATTATTCAAAAATTCAACAGAAATTATTTATGGTTTGCTATTTTTAAATTTCAGCTTTTATTATTTGAACTTATAATTTTGAATTGTTTTCAGAAAAGATATTCGATTTCTAACGAGACCCAAATTATTTCCCTATACTCATTATTTAAGTAACTGAACATTTTTCTTAATATTTCATTTTCATGAGATTAATTGATGTTTCAGGTTAATATATATAGAATATATAATGTATTGTAAAAAGAACAGTGCATAATATAAATAAGTTTATCTACTTTTACGTGCTATAAAATATAAGCTATCATTGATGAAAAATGAAAGATTTTATTTATATGCAATTAACTCAAATAATTATTTTAATTATAAAATTGATTACAGCCGCTAAACCATTAGCAATAATGTTAAACATTAATAGCAATCCAAATAATGTTTATTCTTGTTAAGTAAGCCAAAATACAACCATTAAGTAAAAAAAAATATTTGCTGTGCAACAAAAAAAGTATTAAAAAGTAATTTAAACCACGAGTAAAAGAAATCCTTTGTGTAAAAAATATATTTTAAGTGATTTAAAGTATGTGATGAGTATATTTAAAGTAAGAGTAGAAAAATATATTTATAACCGACTTTATTCTAGTTTTTTTAAATTTATTTTTTATTTTTTTTACATCCAAATGAGTTTAGCGAGCTTACGAAACGTATTTTCATGTTATAGTTAGGTGATGACTTTAAAATAAAAATATTTTATTATTAAAAATCCCATATAGCAAATTAAAAAACAAATGATTTTTTTACAAGATGCTGAAGTTTTAGTAAAATAATTTACTTATGATGCAAATGAAAATATTTAGGCATGCTCAGATAATTAAAATAATTATGATATTAATTATTTGGGGAAGATCATGATTTAAAAAAAAGTGTTTGTTAGAAATTATTATTATGTATATTAAATTTTGAATTATACATCCTGCTGATTTTATTTTAAAAATAATTTTCTTAACACAGAATTTATATTTTATAGTTTATTCATAGTTAATGATTTTAAATTTTCATTCACAAAACTAACTCTGGTATAGGATTACTAAACTTGTAAAGCTTTGGAGCCACAATACCGGTTTTATACCATTTTGGGAACTACTAGTTGAAAGAGCTACCAATTCTCTCTAAAAATGGTGACTACCGGAACTTAATCCTGACCATGGTTTCACCTCTACCATCAATAGAATGTGGACTGGGCACATGAGGGGTAGGTTTGGTTTGGTTTGCTTGTCGCTCAACGGTCATTTTTTGCACACGAGGGCTAATTAGACCGGGACTTACGGCTTAAAGTGGATTCCGAACCACTACAAACATCCATACTCAAGGTGGGATTCGAACCCACGAACTGTTGAACCGAAGGCAAGAGCGCTAACCATTCGACTGCCAGCTCGACACATGAGGGGTAGGAAAATTATTCCCGACGGATCTAGAACCTACGCAGAATGCAGGCACTGCACAAGAGTTCCGATGGATCCGAGGCATATCTTCACCTGCATCTCCGTTGCCTCAACCCTCTTCAACATCGACCCCCAACTGCTGCCATGGCACTCTTTAAACGGAAAAAGCTGAAGATGTGGTCAAGGCAATGCTCCATGTCTTTGGTTCCATATGACTTGTCTTTTTTACCTTTTCTTTTCTTTCTTTTTCCAATTGTCACTCGACAACAACAACAACAACTAATTCTCTCTTTATAATATTTCAAATTTGCTTATAGCTAGTAAAATAATATTTCTATTAATACGAAATCAGATTTAATTAAACTGCACATACAAACAGAGAACTGAACTAAGTCATTTCTGAAAAGAAACTGAAGTGTACTTAGAGATAAATACCAAATATAGCATAAGAATTTTATAACAGCTTTGATAATTCCATGAAGAAAATGAAATTATTCTCATATGTCATAAGGTTGAGAGAATCTGCAAAGGGAATGTGCCATAAAAATACAACTATAAAAGGTTTCATCAAAAATTTTGTTTTTGTACTTTTAATAGATAGTTTCGATTCTCGGAAGAGATCACGCCCAGACGTATAGAGATGAACATTACCCCTCACTTTGGGGCAAACTTGGAAATTGTTCTTTAGAAACAAAAGGACAAAAAATTTCATAATTTGAGGAAAATCATTTTATAGTTAAATCATTTTTAAAATCTTCTGTTCTAATTCAACTTCAGCAATATCTGCAGGGATGTTCTCCATAACACAATCAGAGAATTCTTCAGAATCAATGTATAAAAAGTGATCTGAAAACTGTGAACAGAGGGAACTCTTTTGAGATCTTGGAAACTTTTGGTAAATTCACCTCTAAGATCTGAAATAATTTCAACTTATTGTTTTGCAGCTTCAAAGTATTGCTCATGGAATGGCTTTAAAGTTTATTAAAATGAAGGTTAATGCGTTCAACCAAAAATGTTACTGCAAATACTAGTACCTCGAAGAAAAAGGCACTTTAGACTATGTTATTTAAAAACAGTAATTTGAGGATAAAAATACCACAAACTGATGATGTCTTACTTCTGAATACTCACCTTATTAATATCTGAACCAGTACCATGAACCTTGATATGCATCTCTAAGTTTTGGATAATTAGCTTTATATGGATTATCCTGTTAAAATAAATAACTATCATATAATAGAACATTTGTAAGGATAATTATTTTTTCCGACAGAATGCAGTTCCATACCATGTCCTTAATTAATTTTATTAGCTGTTAAACAAAATAGATATTAATTGATAGACAAAATAATTTCTGTAATAGTTATTATATAAGATTAATGTCCGAAAATAATAGAGAATGAATGATTTAATTTATCAGATTTTATCAAGGTAAAAGAATTTGAATTAGAAAACAATTTTATCACTTTCAGAAGTTATTGAAAGTATATAACTGTATATTCGAAGTTACATAATGAAAATTTGACTTGTCTATAGTAAAAAATACAATAAACTGATATTCATGGAAAATAAGGACCAGAAATTTTTCATATATTGTATTATATTTACTCATCTAATTAATTATAAATTTAAAAAAAGTTTAGTAAAATAGCTTCATTTTATAAATTAATTGTGTGAGAATTTAATAAATTCTGGGAATAAAAAAGATAAATTTAATCAAACTATTATAATATTTTTTTCGTTTCATATACTTCTACATTTAATTATAAGGAGAATATACAAAGGATAATTTTATTTTTTTATTTCTCCTTACTTTATATAATTTTCATCGTGAAAATTGAAAGAAAATTTTGGTAAAAATTGCTGAATATGTTTATAAATTATTAGTACTTTTCTGTGAAGCACATTAATTTTGTAAAAAAATTAAAAGAATGCATTTATTTCCAATGTAATTAAATACAGTTATATACAAATTGCTAAAAATGTATTTAATGTAATAAAATATAAGTATGAATAATATTTCTGAATAACATTTTGTTTGTGAATTTTTTCTGATTGCAGGATTCTAGAAAATAATATTTTATAGATAATAAGGGTAAGTTAATTAATAAAAATAAATATCCAAAATTTCAGTTATCTAAAATTATTAAATTATATAAATTAAAATAAACATATTTTAATTCTTAATTTCCTTAAGAGTAGAACGGAGTAATTTAGAAAATTGTTTTAGTAAAATAAAAACAATCTGCTTGGGACAATAACATTATCGTATTTTGTAATGAGAAAATATAATTGAATAAGAGGACTTTCATAACATGATTAAGGTTCTTAATGGTTAAATGCATCATCCCTGACAAATTTGTATTTATTATTATGAATGAGTAAACAAGAATAGCAAGAGTGTTTCCAATTTAGATAAAAGTAAAATGTTTTTAAAACTCATTATTATTTCTTAAATTTCGAGGTTGTTTGAATGATATTTATTTTAAATCAGCTTATACTTAGATCGAATTTTAAACTTGTAATTTACTGAGATAAATACCGGATTATATTTATTGGTAAGCAATAATGAATTTTGGCTCAAATAAATCTTGTGTAATTTTTTAAATGACCTAAGGATAAACTGAAAATATTTAACATAATTAATTTAAAATGTTTAATAATTTGCAGAAATGAGTTAATGTTTAAATTAGCATGAAAAATAAATTATAAAATATTCTTAATTTTAATTATTGCCATATATATATAATTAATATTTTTTTTGTATATTTATCTTTTTGTATCTTTATCTTTGTATATTTATCTTTTATAATATTTTTTAAATATAAATGATTTGAAAATTATTTCTCAACTTATTCAGTTATACTAATTTGTATATGATTTATAATAAAAATAACAAAATAGTTTATTTTATAAATAATTAATAATATAATTAGAGTGTAATAATTTTTATATTATTTGCATAAATGTGTATGTATGTGCTGGATGTCTTACAGCTGGGTATGAAGAAAAAATCTTAAGTTTTTTCCAGTTAAATGACATAAATATAAGGTAAATTAACTGTCTTTCAAATGCCATATAGCAATTTATTATTTTGGTGTGTAACATTATATGGTTATATCATTTTTAAAGAATGTTAATAATGTAAACTTGAAGTTTGCAATGCAGTTTTAAAATAATTTAATATCTACAGGGTAAATTTAATTGAAGAAACATGTCTAAAACCTTAAGAATATGTTGGTTTTTCTTTGTGAAATATTTGAGTTTTATTTATATTATTTTTGGTTTTTGTGAATTTTCTAAATCAACGTAATAATCTCAGATTCTTTTACACACACATTTCTATATACAATAATCCCTTTATAACACAGTAGTCTTATAACACGTTTTCTTATAACGTGATTTCATGTCACTCGTATAACACAAGTTTTTCCTCATATATGTGTGTATTTCCCACGCTATATTTCTGTTCTGTGAAAGTTATAATGATATGTGCAATTCACAATCAATTTCGCGTATGCTTGCATGTAATGTCATTTGCTTTCTTATAAAAATAAGATTGTTATATTATTATAAAAATAAGATTATATAATATGCTCCTACAGTGAATAAGCTTATAATAAAACTGTTTTTGAAATTATTTGATTTATTTGAAATTAACTATTTTGGTTGCATTTGAATACGTTTTTTATTTAAAATGTTCTTAATATGGTTTTTATAAAACACACAGATTTCGTTCATAACATAGTTCCTTAATATTCGATTTAAATCCTTTTTAATGGGAAAATATAAAGGTGAATCATTTGTACATAAATCGTTATACGAGATCATAACACCTCATATTAAGAGAATGCTCATACACACAACACGTATTTTAATAACATGAAACTAATATACCTTGCTATAATAGGGATTACTGTAATTCAGTTCAATAAATATATAATATATTCCGGTACTTTTTACATCAATTTCGATATATTTCTGGCTACTCAAAATGAAAATACTCAGTAAAAGCATATAAATAATGTGAAATTTATATCATGAGTTTACAGAGATGAGATTTGCAAACAATTAAGCAATTTAGAGTGCATATTCACATCACAAACGATTCTGTCAGGGTGGTTCATGGGAATTAAACGGCTTTTCTCCCTTGGTACACGTGATTGTACGTCCCACTAACTATGAAAAATTCTTTCGAAAGCTAATTTACTCAAGGGACATTAAATTAATTTAAAGTTGCATTATTGCGTTAGGATTTCTATTACGTAGTGTAAAAAATATCCTGATTTTAAACCAAGGAAGATTAATAACCTGTAAGGATTTTTTTGAAGAGAAATTGTTGATGGTGCTAGACAAAACCAAGTAACCAAATGGATCTGTATTTGCAAGATCCAGGATGGGACCGATTGTACGAACTTCTCTGCACCATTACACCAAAGACGACATATTTAGACTCTTACACATCATATAGTGCCAGATTGTACTTTTCGACATTGATTCCAGCTGAGTGGAATGTCCAACAGTTAGTCGTTGCTTCATTTACTTTTGTCTCAAAATCATAAGCGCTTGCCCTATCAATGGTTCGATAAACAACAGACATGAACAACAGAATGGACCACATCTATTTGTAGACCCATGACAGTTAGATTCGAATCTGGAGACACCGTGGTGAAGACTGCTTAGCTGCTGAATTATGCATTTTTACACTAGTACTGCTCCTGGCATCATGATTTGGAGTTGCATTGGATTCAATTCACGTATACTGTTAATATGCACTACCCATATACTAAATGCACTACATTTATGAGATGTTGGAGATCATGGTTCTTTTATACCCTCGCGTTTATCATCAGATATATTTCAACAGAATAATATTTGTCTATAAATAGCATTTAAAGTTTTAGAGTCATTCTTCATCCATCAGATTAAATTGTTTCCTTGGCCTGCTTGTTTTTCTCATGCATCGCTAATTGAACACGTGTGGTTTATACCTAACAACAGCTGGTTCTGGAGTCACTGTCCACTATTACATCAAATGAACTTTAGTAATAGGTAAATTTCGCATGGATTGCTATATCTCAAATGTATTTGATACTATACCAATGCATGTTTCAGCAGTTTATAGTCAAAAACAGTGGCTACAGTAACTTCTGTTTTTACCTGGGCTACGTATAAGGAAACATGTCACTACTCTTTTACTCATTCTTTAATGATTTTATTATCACCCGCACTTCATAAAAGACTGTAATTTCAACCATTTGATTTTTATAAAACTTGTTTTGTAGCAAATATTTTTTACTGCGAAATCTCTGTTTTTCTAAACATTTCATTCTGAGTGGTCAGCAGTATATATGCATATATATCAATAGATAGATAAATATAGAGATACCATAAAACTGCGTGTGTGTGTTCATATTAAAATCAATATTTATTTTTTTATTATTTTTTATTAATTTAACTTTTTATTAACTACTTAGTAAAAATGCAAGGATGCAATTAAACACGTGTAGATTAACAGTATCATTAATAACTCTTCTTGGTGATGAATTTTATGCCTTGTTATTTTAAAACTTTATAATAATTACTGAATAATTATAAGATGGTAAAAGGAAAAATGGTATATAGTAGAAAAATTTTCATATTTTCTTAGGTGAAGAAATTAAGCTTTTCATCGAAATATATGAATTGAGGATTGCCATTTTCATCTTTGTTATGGTGGTTATTAGTTTTGATAATAAATGCATTATATTTGTTTATAAAAATTATGAAATATCGTGTTTGCTGTAAATCAATAAATCAAATAAAATAGTTAGTTCTTATAAGTAACTAAAACTAATAATATTTGTTACTTATAAGAATTAAATATTTTATTTTATTTATTGGAATAAGTAACTAATATTATTAATATTTGTTAATTCTTATTATTAATTATATAATAAGTAACAAATATTAATAATATTACATGACATGAGTTACTTATGAAGAGTAACTCATGTCTTCAAAGAATATTCTAATTGTTAAAAATATTTCCCTAAAAGAATATTCTTAAATTTTTATGTTAAGAATCAAGAATTATGCATCGATCTATCAATTTGCTTCATTGTTACATGTTGCGTAATTCATTTTATTCAGCATATTTATATTGAAGTCTAACCTACAATTTTGATTGCAGGATTTTTTTAATAATGTTAAACATTAAAAGATCATATTAGATACTCAAAATTATTTTACTCATATATACTTAAAATTTTTTTGATATTCTATTCATTTTTGGTGTTGTTATAACTTTCTTATACTTTATTATTAATATTTTTTTATCCAATGGCGGGTACACAAAGGTGACTGAACCCTATGCCACAACAAGGCCAGAAACTGCTACTCATTTCTCGTTACCCAGCGGGCACCGGTGAACCAAGTCACGGAGGCGAGTAGCGTTACCCGCGCCATACCACCACAAACCCGTTTATAGGGCGGGACACATTCATACAACAAGACAGAAGAAAGGACAGAGAGAACAGAGAAAGAAAGAAACACCCATGCCCCAACCAGGATTCGAACCCGGGACCAACAGCTCAATATTCAAGAACGCTAACCACTCAGCCAATTGGTCGGCATATTATTAATATAACTTGTGTTTAAATATAAATATATGATCTCCATTGATAAAGAAATAGGAAATTTGTATGAATGTTGCAAACGTGTATCCATGATGTAAACATTTTTTTATATATTTATATCAAACAAATTTCTTTTAGAATTTGAAAATATGGCTTTAAAAATCTCTCCGAAATCATATTTGACAAATTTAAATTTCACAACATTTTTTTTATTTTTTAAATAGGAAGTTGACTTTTAAATTTAAACGCACATATTATCGATAGTAGACAATTATATTACTTAAGTAAAACTGCATTTCTATAACAATTTATTTTATATATAGCCATTAAATTTATATGTTATTGCACAAGCAGACACTTTAAAAATTAAATTATAAAATTTTTTACTCTTAAAAAAAATCTTTGCGAACACTTGTTGATGACGCATTTAACTTTAACTTCGACAAAATCAGTTCTATTTAAATTTATGTTTGACGAGATTATTTTTAAAGCGAAACGTTTTAAGAAACTTTCGACCGTCTATTTTCCACGTGGTTAATACTTCAGCACCAAATGCTTAGACTTCGGAAATTGTTTTATGAAAAGCGAGTTTCCTGATCTTAGTCGTCGTTCGGTGGAAAGGAGAAGCTGTTTTGTTTCAAATCCTTTGACAGAAATGAAGTGTATCGTTATCTTAAAAGCGTAATGGACCCTGGCTGTCATGAGCCTGGAACAAGCTAATTAATCAATGTGTTCACTGTTTGTTAACCAACGAAGCATAAATAAAGATGAATAACTCTTGACTTATGACACAGCTTGTTTATTCATCTCAAACGTTAAAACGACTAAAATATTTTTACTTTTCCTATAAAAGCTCATAAAGTTTCCTAAATCTTTTAAGTGAATTGCAACAGAATCAATTTAAATGCGTGAAAGGTTAAAAAAAATTTAATTGTACTTTATGAAGCATAAGAAGTTTTAAAAATGTATGCATTTAAAACTGTTAAGCACACAAATAACTTCATCAATAACATGTAATAATGTAAGAAAAGAAACATAGGTTTGCAAAGTTCAGTGTCAATAATCTGATTTGGGAAATTTTTTGTAAATACTTAACCCACATAGCAAAGGTAATTTTATATATTTTCATGTTGCATTATTAACTGTTCATTAAGCAGAAGTGCTGAATTGCTTAATTTTACATTCAATTAAGTTCATTTATTTCATTAATTTAAATTTTAATTAACTGAAGACCTATAAACTATGGGTTTTGGTATCAAATTTGAGATTGGTTAACAGCTGGAATACATAGTGAGACATTCATTCGTACTCCATAGGTTTTGTGAGGACTTTCTGCGAGAGGAACGTTTCTTTAAGTGCGTCGCAAACAGTAATAATAATAATATTGTTATTAAACAAGATATTTGGTATGACCCTGTAGAAAAACGGTAAGTAATAAAATATATTTATTTTACAGTGTCATATATTGATCATTGTTGGTATCATTTAACAGAAAAAAAACCATTGTCAACCGCTTGAAATCTCCTAGTTTAATTTAGACTTTTTGAAAACAAACATTTGTCTTTCAATACAATAATTTCAAAAAAAGAAAAGAAAATGTAATATATTATATACAATTGACAATATTATGTTTAATAAATTTGAAATACACGTAAGCGCATAACTTCTTTGTGACGAGAACCAAACACACACCGAAAATTGTCTTTATTCAATTATGCATAAAAGTATGAATAATAAATAAATAAAATACACACATATATGTGTGTGTTTGGACATGTATAAATCACAACTTTTCAATCAAGATACATTTTATTTATTAGAAAAACATTTGAAATATTTTTTGCTAAAATAAGAGTAAATCTCCTTTCATAAAGAAACATCGAATTGACCGATTATGTAATATAATAAAGAAAATATTGCAGACTCATCGCACTCTAATTTTGTTAGAGTTCACTTTGAAAAATGAATAAAAACATGCATAGCCATATAAACTTAGATATATGAATGGGCCCTAATCATGACATTGTTAAGTGAATGCGTAACTCTTTCAGTATTTACAGAGTGACACAATCAAGTACTTGGAAACTTATAGTCTTTTAATCAATAATATTATACTTTTTTTCTTTTATGACAGTTACAATATTTTCGTTTAGATCTCCTACTTTATTTTTAACATAAATGAAAAAAAAATGTGATTAGGGTTGAGAACTTGAAAATTTCGATTATGACCTTGAAAGCAACAAGTTTTCAATATAGAATAAACATCCACATACAATATTCCTAATATATAAGTTTATTGAAAGCAAATGCAATGCGATAAATTTCTTTTAGAAGTGAATACGACATCTCTGCAACATGATTTAGTTGAAACGGTACACTGAAGTTTCATCGATTTCCTAAAGTGGATCAAAAGCGATCCAATGTATCTCCAGTATTAGGAGTAGCTCAAAATCTCATTTCTAGATCATGGAATGCTCTTTTAGAAACAAAAATTATTCAACATAATGTCATAACCTTGCAAACAATCTTTTCTTACCAAAAATAAATATTAATATATTGTAACTTTAATGTTCTTAATAAGATATAAACATTATTGAAACAAAGTTTTCAAAAGCTTGCTGGCAACAAAGTTAATCTAAACTATTTGAAGCAGAGTAAATCATGTGTTGATTCATTTATTAGAGGACTTATGATTTGTGTTCCATTGAATGACTTTCAGGCATGTTACCTATTGAAAGGAAATATAAGAATATCTTTGATAGTTATGAAATTTGGGAAAATATTTCAGTGTAGAGTATGATTATAGATGATTTCTCATCTGATGAGAACTAGATATGCAGCGCGGTGTTGAAATTGTGCTTGAGTTAAACTGAGTTGAGGAAGATATAGGGAGGGTGAGGGTGGATGAGTATTTCTCTTTCAATATTCAAATTCTTATGTATTTGAAATGGAACATTAATGACTTTACGATACACGAGTGAAGTTATCATAAATATTGTCCTTTATGCTGCTGTAGTCGAAGAGAAGTACTTTCTCTTGGAATATATGTCTTAGACACTACGCGCTGAAAAGTGCAAAAAATCCTTTCTGAAGAAGGAGGTCTGCGAATGATTGATGAATTCCCCAGTTATCGTGGAATCGAACATGTATGGGCAATTCTTGAAAGTAAAATTTCTAGGCAGTTATCAATAAAAGAAACAGTTTATCGAATGAGAAGTTTGCTTCCTTTTTCTCCAGGAACTAGAGAGAATACAGTAATATTTTTAGTTGAAAACCTTTTTTACTACTATACATCTTCAGTGTGTGAGATATTTCTCCCAATCACTTTTTATTGAAGCTTATAATTACTCAGATTATTAAAATTTTTGCTTGTTTGTATAACGTTTCCGACTTGAATATGTTAACCTTTACTGGCAAATATCAATAATAAAATACAACCATTCTTTATTCGTGGCTTTCTTATTTTTCATAATTTGACATTACGTGCATTAATCATAACTTTTCAAATACGGTTGAGATGGCTTGGTTGATAAGAATGCCGTTCTTATAATCGGAAGGTAGCTTGAATTCCAATTTAAACGGAGATACATCGTATCGTGGATCACGTTAAATCACAAGTGACCGCAATTTCTTATAAGTGAATTAATACTGCTGAAAATTTCAGGTTAAGTATTATAGGTCTTCAATTTGGTTTCTGTTTTAAAATTATGAAGAATTCAACCAAGCATCTGCTAGCAAACAAGTAAGTTTTGCCGATGCATTCAACACTAATTCTAATTACACAACTATCAGTTACCAAGCTTTTTTTCATCCGAAATTTTGTTCTAAAATTATAATTTTTCACTATTTGATTTACACAAAAATATATGCAGGCGTATATATTGATTTATATGAAAATATATTATTTTTTATCATCAGTAAGCAATAAATATCGTAATACAGTTATTAATAATGACATTATTTTAATTTTTTAACAAAATATTTTTACTCTGTTACGTATTATGTAAATGGAATTTAAAAAATTAATACATATTATAATTCTTAAGATTATTTTTCCTTTTACTGAGACATTTTTATCATTTGAAATTCAATAATAACTACGAGGAAATAATATAAATATACTTATAATTTTTGTTTTTGATCCATAAAAACTATAAAGCAAATACGCAGTTAAATGAAAAAACATTTAATAATATAATGATCCAAAATTGGGTCATTAGCTAGTACAAAATTGTGATAAATTTCAGTAAAATAATGATTATAGCTGCCATGTAAATGTGTATAGAGTCAAGTTAAAACTTCAGATAATTTAGCTGAACAAAATATGTGATATTTATCCTTTTAATGAGACCTAACAGAAATATTATTTGAAGAAGATGCTTTGTTGATAAATTTTGAATTAACAAATGACCTTAATGATTTTTTTTACTGTAAAATTGCCCGAAAAAGTATTTTAAATTATAAATATCACATCTATATATTATGAAAAATTATCTTAATACTATATTTATCTATGAGGAATGCGAAAATTGTATGCGTTCATTTAAAAATATGCTAAATTCAAGAAATACTATTAAAATTATAAGGACCAAGAAAAAAAAATAAATCTACAATAAAAATAAATATAACACGAGATCATTTTTATTATGCAAGTGTACACTTAAAATAGTAATAAATGTGAGTTATATTTTTTAACTTCAAAGTTTTGAATTTGAACTTATTTTAGTAATCTGTAATAAAAACCTTGTATCAAATAATAGTAACTGTTTGTCAAAAACTACTTATTTATTACTGAAATACAATCCCTTAATTGCTTAAAGTGTTTTTGTTTTGAATTCTTTTAATTGCATGTGCAAAAATTGATGATTTATCTGTGCCATGAATACATTATGAGTATCGATTTTGCAATCTTTTACATTTTTAACTTTTTTTGCGAAAAAGCTTTCACAGATAGTTTCACGTTTCATGAAGCAAAGAGGCTTTTTGTAAATTGTTCATTGTATATTTTCTGTATTGTATATTTGTTTATTTTTAACTTTGCATATATTCACTTCCTTTTTGAAATATTTTCCCCCTTAAACTTTTTGCTTAGCATTTGCGTTATGAATAATTAAACTTTTCATATCTTAAATGTAAAGGAATAGTTTAAAAGTTTTTAAATAGTGAGAAAGTTAATTGTTTTTTTATTTATAATTGGAGTTACTCTTAAGGATTTTTTAAGCAATTCATTTGTAAGGAAACAAAAAAACTATCAGAAAATTAAAATTTTTTTGAACGTGAGAAAATTCAAAATTTCTTATTTATGATTATACAATTCCATGCGTAAATTCTTCTGTATTTTTACTTAAAAGTTGTTAATGTTGTTTAGTAAAATTTCCCTGATATAGCATGTGTAGTGAAAAGAAAATTTTCAAGTAATTACCATTTTAATCTTAAAAGTGCAAAATACAAACGAAAAAACAATGATTATAATAAATATATCCATTTTCCTCTACTTTCTTACTTCATTCCATGATGTAACATCCTGGAAACATTTTGTAATGGGTTAGATCTCAAAGGTACAAAACTTTTAGCAGAAGAAAATTTTTGTACTAATAATTGAATAATTAAGCGAATTCTCTTAAAATAATGAGTTTGAAATTTCAATAAAAATTTAAAATATTTAAATTATGCAACAAATATTTTGTGAAACAAATGAATATGTACCTATCAAATGTATGTACATAGATTTAGGGAAATATTTTTTCTTATAACAAATTAATTTGGAAAATAAAAATACTGGTCTAAACTAAACAGTTTCTATATTTATATTAATTATTAGACATTTAGCTCACATAAAAAATGTTAGTTTTATGCATTTCTTATTCCAATTACTACAAATAATTATTCTTTTAAATCATTTATTAAATATGTAAAATATACCAAAGTAACTATATTACCTATAAATTTATCTAAATCAGTGTAACTAGTCTAAAGAATAATTTAACCGTTGATGTAGACGGAAATTAGTTACGTAGGTATTCATCACATATTTAATTAAAGAAAATATTCCAACTTCATTTTACTTTTTTCCAATTATTTATATTAATAATGTCTGACAAGTTGCTTAAGTTGCCCTTGATTATTTTGATCTTTGATTAATTAACCATTTTTCCTTTATTACAGTTGAAATAAAAAAATAATGATTTTTTATATTTTAAACGATTTCTTCAAATTAACAATATTTTAAAATTTTAAATACCTTATTTATTCATTGATAAGATTATGAAAATAGTTTACAAAAATTCGAAACATTATTAATAGTCTTAAGGAACTAAAACAAAATATTTAAAAATCCTTTTGAAAAATTTATATACTACGGTGAATTTTCCTGCTCGAAATCAGACATTTTTACTTGAAAACAATGATTGTCACTTTTTAATACTTAAATATACAATTATGAAATTAGATAACCACAATTAAAAATAACTTACATAAAGTAAATCAAGCAAAGTCAATAAAATTATTTTATCACAAGAAAACACTGAAAATTGTCTTCATAAATAAATTGATACTGTTTAGAGAAATTCTGATTAGTTCCATTAAAAAAATGCGTTTTTTAAAATGTAGATTTGTATTTGCTATACAAAATGTACTTTTCAAAAAATTGGATTTAAGCTATATTAGAAGACATTTTTCATAGTTGACAAATGCTATGAACACTTTGCTTAATGTAAATGACTTCTTTGCATCATACCCAAAGGTAATGGAGAGAAATATATAAAAAAAACATGTATCTCACTCAAGAAGAAATCGATAATGTAGACAAATAAATGGGATACATTCTTTATCGAGGAACATTTGTATAACTAAATAGCAATTGCAGAAATATTTCGTTACATATTTAAAAACGATATCTAAAAAAATTAAATGTTACTTAAACCTAAGTGATAATAGTAAACCGAGTTGTGGTATTACAGTTAATGATACGCCATACATACGTATATACATATATATAAATATAAATATATATATATATATATATATATATATATATATATATATATATATATATATATATATATATATATATATATATATATATATATATATATATATATATATATATATATATATATATATATATATATATATATATATATATATATATATATATATATATATATATATATATATATATATATATATATATATATATATATATATATATATATATATATATATATATATATATATATATATATATATATCATAAAATACAAAATTACATACTTCTCCCAAAGATAGTTCGAGTTCTGAGAGAGAATTCGGCGAAATGACATGATCTCATATATAAAAAACTGCATTAAAATTTAAGGAATTAATTTTTAAGGAAGTTTCAAAAGAAAAATTTGAATTTGGAAGCAAATGATATATACAAAGCGGCAAATACGCATGAGTAAGAGCGTAATAATAAAATTTTATTGATAATCCTCTTCTCAATTCAGGTAATTATCGAATTTACTCTGCTATTCTTGAAAAATATATTATAAATAAACGTGCAATTCTAATAGATTTATTTAATGATATTTATAAGGGTATATATATATTTATAATTATATATATATATACATTATATATATTATATATATATATATATATATATATATATATATATATATATATATATATATATATATATATATATATATATATAAGTTAAAGTATAATTTTTACGATCAATCAAATTTAGCCTAACAGGAGGAAATGCTTATAAATAGAAAACCATATTCACTTGTTGTAAGGAGGGAAGTTCTGATTTTCTCATAGATTTTCTCTAATATAAAAGAAGCAAAAAGCAGCATTCATTTCCATTATTTCAATAATAGCTGGCTTTGAAACTAAACAATCCAATTCTGAAAAGCAAAGTCATGATTATAGTTTCTACAATATATATTAACATTTTCAAAAGATAATGTTACACTTATGCTTCATAGTTTATTAAAAATTCATATTTTCTTACAAATTTTGTGAATGTATAGGTGGCTCTAAAACTAAACAGATTTATTACAAGAAAAATATGGAAAAAGGTTTATTCTACTTGTCATGTTCATTTTTTCAATTTCATGTAAAAATACTTATTAAAAAAGCTACTAATTTTAAAATTAGTGTTGAGAGCTATATTGGTTGCATATATTTTTGTATGAAATCTAGTCAATGTTATATATTGATTAGTAATCAGTTACCACCTTCTTCAAGTGTGATTTCATTTTACTTTCAGTAACATTTTTAGTTAAGGTTTGTTACTTTAAGAATAAAATTCTTTATTGCTAATATATTCATTTTCTTCCTTAACTTCTATTTAAAATTACAAATGTCTATACGATTTAGTTAAGTAATAACCCGAATGGGATTTCTAATAATGATAGTACTTGCTTTATAAATGGAGGCAAATTATTTCATAGAAATTAATATACTATAAGAGAGAAAAAAAAAACCTTTTGTAAAAGGAAATTTATGTTTAGTGTTTAACATTTAAAATATGTAAAAATGAGCTCACTAATTATGTTATTTAATACCAATATGCTTAAAATATTTACTGTATTTTGTTAACCAATTTTAAATAGAGTTTAAAATGGGAAATATATGAAAACAATTGTTATAAATTCACCATTACGAAGAATAATATGCACTAAGCAAAAAGTTGGTCACAATAAATGACTGCTATATTATTAAAAATTTTTCAATATCTCTTTGTTGAAATGTATTTTGTAAGCAAATGCTTTATCGTCTCTCTTTGAAGTTAAATATCAGTTGTGTTTTAATCGCTTTCGCTTTAATAATTTCCCTTGTTAATGTTGTTGTCGTGTACCAGATAGGCTGGCAATATGGGGTGCGCTGTTCCACTTTTCCAACTGAACCATAGTTGGTGTGGAGTCCGACTTCCTCTGTGCACACATGTCATAGGTACCCGTTTATAGGATAGGCAACCATTTACAATCCATTCATACAAGGATAGGATAGATAGAAAGAGAAAGTACATCCATGCCCGAACCGAGATTCGAACCCAGGACCTCCTTATCCGCAGTCAGGCGCACTGACCAATAGACAAGATGGGCGGCGAATAATATCACTTAAAGATAATGTAATACGTATGATTTGCATTTGTCTTTTATTATGACTATTGGTAAATGATTTTTGCGTAGCAAATTAATTTCATGTAGGAGTTTTAACTCCATGGATTAAATAATAGAATATATTTTTTTCGGTATTTTACTGCTGAATATAAATATGCATGCAGTTTGAAAGTAGGAATAACTTCATTTGAGTTACCTTAGTTATAATTTGAAGAAATGTTTCAGAAGTGAGTGAATTATAAAATCACTTTGATTTCTGATTCAATTTATAATTTCTATTTTAATAAATATTTAACATGCATTATACTTAATTTATTCCTCAATTAATCATTAGAGATTATTATTTGTCTTTAAATCATAAAGTACTTTATAAGTAATTTATTTTAAAATATCATTTTGGATTAATTTGATTGATTAAATTAATCGGTGTTGAAAAATTCTCCAAATGATATCTATATTTTATTTATTTATTTAATTTAATTTCATTTTTAAATTTGGGAAAAAGAATCTCTTAAACACTGTAATTGTTAAAAGTTGCATAATTAGGTAGCATTTTTTTTACTCATATTTACGTTCATTAACTTTGCTTTCTTTTCTACTGTTTGGAATTAATCTAAATCAATTCCTACGCAAAAAACTGCATTTTTAATTATTTTATCAGAAAGCGTAATTTCTAAATTTTTAAAATTATTTATTTTTAAATGCGTAGTTACAATCAATTTTATATTTCAACTAAATTATGTTTTTATTTATGTCAAAAGACAACTCGAATCATTCAAAATATGGGAATAGTTTTTTACATTTCCACATATATTAAACTCATATTTCCAAGATTGGAGCAAAATATCTCCAGAGAGAATTGAAAATTTTTCCATTTCATGCGTATGAAACATTGCAAAATGAGGCATTCATTCAAAGCAAATTCTCTTTCTACAGTGCTTGTGTGCAAAAAAAAAATAATAATAATAAAAAATACTCCCCTTCTTCCCACTTTTCTCAGCTCACCCTCCCTCTTCATCTCCACCCTAGTGCCATAGGCCAGGGCGGCGTGATTGCCGTACGCCCCCCTTCCCTGCTCAGCCAAATAACTCTTCTCTCAGAACCCTAAAGCCCGTCAGAGAGTGCAGACGATAGAATCGCGTTCTGCAGTTCCCACTTACAACGTGCGCTCCTCTTTGGTAACGTGATACTTCTAGATATATCCCCAAGACCAGATTTATAAATATTTGCTGTTGTTGTCACTGACGGGAACTTCTGTTTGTGGGAAACAAAATGCCCCACTTCGTCCCGAGCTTGTACTGGACTGATTGAAGTGGTCGAAAATAAAAATTAAAGTAGAACCCCACTTGTTTTCTTGTCTCCACGACAAATAAAGCGCGGGAGATTTGAAAGATGGGGAAACCAACGCTGTCAAGTTGCACAGTGGTTGTGGTTGTGATTGGGCTATGCTATGTTCTTGTCCTACCAGGTAATGTAAAATTTTAAAATATAGATTTTGTGATGTTTTTAATGTAGAAAACATTTTGCAACGTTATTGACTTTATTTCAGAAAGTGCTTTAACGATTACGAAAGTACTAAGACACACTAAAATGGAAATCAAGTTCCTTTTGTTGAATTTAAAATTAGAAATTTCGTTAATTTTAATTATTATGGTGATATTAAAAATTTTAGAAGAGTTTATACGTTATTTATAAACTAATAAAGTTATTGCCTTTATGAAATATTTTATGGGTATTTTATGCACATTTTAGGGTATGTGTAAAAGAAAATAAATATATTTTGTATTATAAACAAAAATTAAACTTCATACTTTTTATCAAAAAGTTAAAATAATTCTAAATTATCATTGCAAATGCTTATTTATTTGTTATGTTAACAAAACAAAAGCAATAATTAATGTTAAAGCAATAATGTATATGTCTAAATGAGGGGACGATTGGATGAATTTAATAGATATTTTTAGAAATATATATAAATTATTTTTTTATTTAGTTTTGTTTATTTTATTAAAATAAATCTTATTTTTTTCAATAACATAAATCAATGTACGCTGATTATTTTATGTTTTATAAAACTTATATTCATGCAAACATGTGATACTTATACTAATATTAAAAGCAGAATAATTTTAAATGGATTTACATATTAATTATTGAATACATAATTGAATGTTTTCAAAAAGCAATGTAATTTATTATCTTGTATCTTTATTTTTAGAAATCAGTATGCAAATTATTAATATTTCAACATTAATTTCTGAATAGACACGAAAGGGAGAATTTTTCTATTTTATTGTAATTAATTATATAAATTAAAACATTGCCCTAAATCTTACTATATCGGAAGCTAAATCAAGACTTTATAACTTAAAATAATATAACATGAATAGTTTATTAAGAAACATAAAAATTAAATTTAACAAGTTATTTAAAAGTACAAGAATATTTTACAGAAATTCTTAAGAATCATAAATTTCTTATATACGTTTTCAATCAAATATCCGTTCTATATGTGACAAAGTACTCGAAAAGTGAAAAAATAAATAAGATTTGAATTCTTTTATTTTATTAAGGAGGAAATTTGTTGTAAAATAATTTATTATAAAATAAAAATGAAGTGAAGTATGACAAAAAATAAAATTTTAATTATTATCTTTTTTAAACTTTGGATCGGTAACTAAAATAGAGAATTTTGTTTGTTTTAATGTGTTTATTTAATATATTTACTTTTAGCGAGTATTTATTGAAAATTAAATGAATTTATTAAAAATATTAAAATGTTTATAAATAAATAGAATCTGTTTTCTCAATCAAAAAATATTAAATTTCAACGAACTCATTTATTTTGTTTGAAATCTCATTTCATATTGAGCATTTAGTCGTGTGGTCTCATTTTTATTTAAATATGCTATATAGTTTTATGTAATTTTTGTTTAAGCTCTTATGGCATTTCTTACTGTCAAAACTTTTATGTTAAATTTGTGAATTTATCATTCAAATTTAGTGATGATAAGACTTATGAGATAAGATGATAAAAAGGTAAGAGAAGATAAGTGATATCAAACATGAAATACATTCACATGCATTTATACATCCATAAGCATCCTTAATGTCTATCAGGAAATTAATGTCATGTTAAAATTGTCAACACTGTATGAATTTAATGTATTTTAAATATAGATAGTTATTTTTTTAAAATAATGATGTGTGAAATTTCTTAATGTATATCTTAATACCGTTGGCTATTATAAAGCAAATTCAAATTTTATAGAATAAAAAATCAAAAACATTGTCAAATAATATAACTAATATATACTTTTTATTTTAATAGCAACAAAATTACAATTTATGATAAATTTATACGCCAGAGTAATTTGCTTTAGTAGTATCCGTACAATTCTTTCCGGTTAAATTGTAAGAATTGCGTAGAAGGTTTCTCTAGCATAATAAAAAAATTCTCAAACATTGATTGTAAGTACAAATAATGTAATTTATTTAAAATAACTTATATATATATATATATATATATATATATATATATATATATATATATATATATATATATATATATATATATATATATATATATATATATATATATATATATATATATATATATATATATATGTGTGTTAGTAGATCACTTTTATTTCACACTAAAAGTTTTTTAAATATAAAAATCATTTTTAATTTTATTTACATAGTTGCTTTCAGTGTGTGAGTAATTTTTAAAGTTGTTCATACATATCTTTTATATAACTATTATTCAAATATTTAGCTGCAGCAGACTTAATTTCAAAAATTATTTAAAATAATCTGAATACAAATGTATCAAAATTGAATATCTTAGGATGAAGCCTAAAAATATCTTATATCTCAAATAAGGTGTAAAGAACATTATATTCATTTACATACATTAAATTAATGCATTTAGAAAATTATGCCAACCATAGTCTGCCTATTTATCAGTATTTTAGAAAGAATCAGGTTGTTTGTGCTTTACGATTCATGTTATGACTTAGAAATCACGTCTATTGGTTGGGAGAATATTCGGAAGCATTTGATTGGCTAAGAAAGGAGAAATCGCTTGGAAACTATGCAGAGAAATCTGCAGGTGAAGAGGTGAATACTGAGCGAGTGTCTATAGTATGTACAGTTAGATTAGAAATATAAAACTCCATCGAAATACCTAGTTTTTCAAGTAGAAGAATTAATAGTAAAATAACATCTTATAATCCATGTATCTTTTTTGTTTACAACAAATTTAAGAATTATTTAAAAATCATACTGCAAAGTATACATTAATGGGATTTTGATTTATTTGCATAATTTTGTAATGAAGACTATAACTGATTAATTTAAAATGAATGAAAAACATTACAGTAAAAAATAATTAATTAATCCTGAAATATTTTAAAGTATTATTTGGGAGGCAAAGATTTTGACAGATTTAACCATTTTTGCCATTTTTTTCTTAAACCACACAAATGTTCTCAGATAAAGTATACTCAAGTAAAGATAAAGTATACTAAAATAGTATATAACTGACACAATATATATATATATATATATATATATATATATATATATATATATATATATATATATATATATATATATATATATATATATATATACGAGGGTCACTCTGAAATTTTTGAGATACAACTAGGTTTTTAAAGTTATACTTACAAAATTTTAGGTAAGTTCAAAGTAATCTCCTCCAGCATCAATGTGTTTTTGTAGACGAATTTTCCACAGATTAAATGCCTCAAGCCATTCATTTCTTCGAATAGATGAAAAAAATGCATTTATAGCCACATCAATCTCTTCTTCTGAATGAAAACGACGTCCACGTAAGTTCTTTTTTAGATTAAAGAATAACCAAAAGTCGCACATAGCTAGATCAGATGAATACGGCGGATGTTCCATCACTTTAATTTGTTTTTGTTTAAGAAACTCAACTGTTAATCCGGCTGTATGTGAAGATGCATTGTCATGATGAAGTATTAGTCCCCTAACATTCAGTTCTTGTATAATTTCTTGAAGACATTTAGTGGTATACCAGTTTGCTGTTACTGTCTTCTGTCTTTCCAACTTGATGGCTTTGACCAATCCCGTACTTCTGAAGAAAATGGCATACATCACTTTTTTCAGTGCGCGTTGTTTTCTCACCATTGTCGGCGTGGGATCATCTTCAAAGACCCATACTTTGCTTTCTTGACGTGTTGGAACGTCAAAAAACGGTATGTACGTGTCATCACCTATAACAATTTTAGAAATGATGCGGTAGCTACCATCATTCAGCATATTAAGAGTTTCTTTACTGATTCTGACACGCTCCACTTTTTGATGCTCAGTTAGATTAAGGGGAACCCAACGGCAAACTACTTTTTTCATTGGTAATTCTTCATGAATGATTTTGTGTATGGCTGCGAATCCAATGTTAAGTTCCTTCTGTATCATTTGATAGGTACAGCGATAATCATCCATTAACATTTTTCGTATGGCAAACACATTATCCGGGATTACTGCCGACGGCGGCCTTCCTGTGTGTTCTTCATCCAGAAGAAAATTGCGACCTCTTCTAAATTCTCTAAACCATCTGAATACAGTAGCATGAGCTGGAGATTCATCACCAAATGCTAATTGCAACCGTTGAACACATTCTTCTTGATTTAATCCTGCTTTGAAATCGTAGAAAATCATAGCGCGAAAATGATCTCGCGTCAACTCTATTTTCTGTTCTGTTTAAAATTTATTCGACGCTAAACAAGTTGAAGTAAGTCAGTAAAAAATAGTCTTCTGTGTTAAAATACTTTATACTTTAAAATTAAACCGTTATTTTTATTTTGTAAATTCTCGTCTGCGCGTATCTCAAAAATTTCAGAGTAACCCTCGTATATATATTATATTTAATATTTTATTCAACGCTTAAGAATCTTGATGTAATTTCTTTGATTTTTATGATATGCGTTAAAAATATAGAAAAAGAATGAGAAAATTTTGCTTACATGTTAATTGTTGTGCATTACTTACTGTCATCCATTTCCACTAATTTTCTTAACTTTATTATTGAGTTTCTGATGTGAATTAAATATAATTTTTTTAATAATGTTATGAAGGATTAAAACATTTTAGAGAATTTTATTTCGACAAAATGCTGATTAGTAATCTGTTTTCTAAGAACCCTGATATTTTATTATTTTCATTCAAAATACGTTTATTATTCGAAAGTACAGTGTAGCTATTCAGAAAGTTATTCGTTAAATTCAATAAATATTTTTGATCTCTGAATAAAAAAAAAACTTTTTAATCATTGAAAAGGTAATTATATAATCAAAATTTTGAAGCGATGTAATAATTAAAAGGTATTTATTTTTACGTTTTAGCTACCGTTTATTTAAAGATTTAATTGGATAAAGAGAATATCTTACACTAATAATGTTTTTGCAATTAAACTGAAATAGTATATAATAAAATTTATATGAAGAATAACAACGATTGGACAAAATTATATGAAAATCGTTGATAAAAATAACAACGATTTTCATAAAATTTTATCCAGATTACATTTTCTACTTTTTTAGAAGCTTTTACATCATTCCCTTTTTGATTCTACCATATTATATACTTTTTGATTTGTTTATATTTAAGACTTTTATATTTAAATCTTTACATTTATAAGCAATTTTGTTTGATTCACAGGGCTCAAATTTTAGAGAATTTAGCATCTTAATACAATTAGATTAAATTATTTTTCTCCCGTTTCACTATAAAAATATAAACAATTCGTTAATTTCTGTTATTATAGAGAGCCTTTTAAATAATAATCGAACAGATTAAAATTATTTTTCTCTGAGATATTTATTGAAAATGTACCATCTATTCCCATAACAATAATTTTTAATTTTTATAATAATTAAAATTAAGCCTTTTCTATTTTTCTGTGTAACATCAATTATCTTTTTTAAAATATAATAGTGTTATTTTTAGTTAGTCATTCTTGAAATAAATTATGAGTTTTCTGGCGCTTAGAGTCATTAATAGCAATATATATTCGTAAACATTATAATATTTGACCCCTCAATATTTTAAGAAAATAAATTTATTAATTAATAAACCCTATATATAATTCAAATTGAAAGTTCAAAATTTAATATTTGTTACAAATTAATAGTATGAGTCCATTTATTTTGTATTAATAATAGTTAAAGATAAATTATTTATCTCAATTTGTCAAATTTATTTATTTTAAAGTAATTACATAAAAATGTTTTATTGTTAAAGAATCCTCTAATATCATTAAATGCATACACTTAAAAATAAATAATCAAAACAAATAATTAATATTCCACATTAAAATCATAAAACTGGGGAACCA
The DNA here is from genome assembly GCA_037975125.1 of Latrodectus hesperus. NCBI lineage: Eukaryota > Metazoa > Arthropoda > Arachnida > Araneae > Theridiidae > Latrodectus > Latrodectus hesperus. Next base: position 116,121,919 of record CM075853.1, read on the forward strand.
CGGAAAGCAATAAAAACAATTCTGATGATTACGATTTTTTATTATAGAAAATTCATTTTTATTTTGATATGGGTTCTTTGGAAAAAAAATTACAAAATAAAACTTACGTATTATAATTTTTTGTATTTTGTCTTAAAATATATTTCTTTTATTTCTATCTTAAGCACAACTTTATCTTCATTACTGTATAAATAACATCATGAAAAATATTCAATTAAAATGTAAATTATATTATTTGAATTTCTAAAAAAATATTTGAAGGCGATTTTTTTATGAAATGGTTTTTTATTTTTCTTTATTTTTTTATATCTTTTTTCATACATATATGATAATTTTAAATATGAATTTTTAATATCAATGCTCTAGTTGTGCAGTAAAAAGATTAACCTACTTATTCGAATTTTAATTAATATTTGATTAGTCTTAGTAATAATACATTAAATTGATTAAAGAAAATAAATCGAAAATCATTTTTTCCTGAACATATAAACAGTGGATTTAAAAGGACATTGGACATTTCGCAATTGTGTAATTCTCATTAAAAATATTAATTAATAGTTTTTCATAATATATATTCTCCTTATACATTCTCATTTATAGTTTTTAGTGGGGTTAAAATTGTTAAGATTGAATATGAACATATTTATATATATAATTTTTGTTTGTAAAATTATAAACAAACTTGAGTATACTTATAAACTATTTGGTCCAATATATTTATCAGTACAAAAACACAAGTGATGTTAAATTATGAGACATATAAAGTAATAATATTTTAGTCTGGCAAGCTGACGTAGGAGACGAATTATGCTCTTTCATTGAAATTGATCAAAAACACTGTTTTTTTAGAAAATTTCACCTTTAAAATTTGCATTAAAGATAATGAATGGAATGTTAATTTTAAAGAATGATATTTTGGAGTTAATATGCACAGTGTAGTGACTTTTTCACTTTGCTATTTAAATGTTGAGAAATGACAATTAAAATAAAAATGTTGTATTATTTCTCTTAAATGTATTAAATATGTATAATATATTTAAAAATTGTGTATTTGAAGCCAAATGCATTTTGAGTTATTGGAATTTCTTAAATGTATTTAAAATCAATGTTGTCAACTTGATTTTTACGTAGTTAAATTTTATTATATCAAGTATGCAGAAGTGCAGTAATTTCTGTTCAATACTATTTGATTTTATATAACGGAATTATTTGAAAAACGTTAAATGTAATTAATGTTCAAATTTAAAATGATAGAACATTTTTAACAACAGGATTAAAATTTCAAATATTTCTGCGTGTGAATAAAATTTTGTACTTGTGTAAAGTGTAATAAAGGCTTTTTATAAATGAATTCTCATTGTATAAACCCTTCTAATCGTATAAAATGTAATTGTTAATTTTTAGAAGTAGTTATTAAAAATATAATCAATGATATCGATTGATTTTTCAGACACATTCAGATCAGCTGACTCAATTTATGCATTTGTCATAATACGATATGTTTTAAAATCATTTTAAAATTTATTGCTTCGATTAGTTAGCTGGTTTGAGGCAAAAAAATGTCATATTAAAAGTCATAAAAATTGTGTATATTAAGTCACAAAAAGTTGCGCCCCATATCACAGAAGTTTCGCAGTCATCATGAAAATCTAATATAAAATTTGGAACTATTAATTTAAATATCATTTTTTATCTATGATTGAAAAAGCTTTGCAAATATATTTTGTTTGTGGCATATAATAATTAAAATCTTTAATGAGAAGAAAATAAAAATTAAAATTTTAACTATCCTTAATGATTGAATCAACCTGGAAGCTTTTTGATCTATGTTCAAGGAGTTTTGCTGCGGTAACTGTGATAAAATATTTCAGCGCATTTATACTTTTTACTTAAGTACTTTACACACCGATTTATTTTCCTTTCCTTTAAAAAAGCTATTGTTTAATTTTTAAATGCATTTTGATATATTTAGCTTATATTAAAATAAAATGTATAATATAAATATATCTAATGTTTGGTAAATTATTCTACCAATCATTGAGAAAAGCTTAATGTAAATAAAAATTTGGGAAAAAACTTGACATTAGTGAATAAGAAATCCCTCAAATCAAATGTTTCAAATCAAAGAATTCATAGACATTTTGCAATAGTTAGTTGCAATTTATTTTAGAAAATATATATATGATTACGGCCATCAAAATATTTTAAGGCTAAAAGATGTAGACGTTTTTCGAGACATATCTTTACAGCAAAGAAAAACTACTGAAATCCATATACATGTTTTTTCTTTAAAAACATTATTCAAATAATTTAAGATTTTTAACAAATTGTTAATAAATTAAAAAAGCTTTAAATTAAATTTTTAATTATTCTTTTTTTGTGATATTGATATCGTATTTTTAGCAACTAAAATGAGATACGGTAATTTATTTTGACTAAACATTTATAGTTAACAAATAAAGCTAATTACAAAATGAGACATTTGGAAGTACATGAACACATTAACAATAAGTTTCTTAAATTTTTCTTAAAATGTTTTGATAAAGAACCTCTGTAAACTGAATTTTATTCTTAAAACATATTTTAAAACTATTTTACTGATGTATTAATTTTTTATGAATAAATACATATTTGTTTTACACATTAGTTTACGAGGATTTTAATCTCCCATAGTGTTTAATAAAAATTTATAAAATAACTTAAGCACATTTCTCTTTATTTTTATAATTCAAAATGCACAAAGTTTTTTCCTATTTATTAATGTTGTAGAAATATTTTTATTAGCTTATAGTCTGTATAGCTTCGAAGAATATCTTCAGCATTCTAATTTTGCTGCAAACTCACTCTGCAATTTATCAATACTGTATATATATATACATATACATTATATATATACATATATATATATATATATATATATATATATATAAGAAATAATCTCAGATACTTGAAGTGTAGCATCTTCTATTTATCTTTCTTAGATTTCAGCTCTTAGTTGACTGCAGAATGTATCATAGTATAAAATCCTATGAAATGTCTTTTAAAAAAAGGCAAGCAAACTCTCAGATGAACAAAAATTACCTATTGATCCTAAACCGACATCGTTGGTGGTATTTTCTAATGAAAGGTCTCTTCTGTGCAACACTCGATACACCCACATAGAGTCGCTCATTTGCTGAGCGTGACACACTAAAGCCATGTGTCACTGCCACACGAGCGTTCAAGCGAATATCAGCAGGGAGTTTCAGGGTGAAAAAAGATAGCCACATTGATTGAAGCGACTTTTTTTACTGATGTATTTTTTAAAAATGTGTAAATATATTGCATACGCGTTGAAGCACGCTTTCATGGAATCTATTAGTATAACTTTTTCTTATTTTTCTATTAATTTTTGTGACACAGAATCTGATTTACTAACTAAAGATATAACACAATTAGGTTTTTGTGCGTTTCTGAGGATAAGAAACGTAGTGTTCACGTAAATAATCATATACAATATGTTAACTATAATTTTTTAATTCAATTTTAAGTTTATTTTTCGTTGCAAAAAAGGATATCTTTTCATTTAATTTTAAAGTTCATCTTAGACATATCCAGCTTCAATCTAGAAACAATTTACTGAATGCGCAATAAATTTGTATCTTCCTATTCTCTTAAATTATTAAATGAAATTCAAAGCTAAGGAAATGAAGTTATACTCAAAGTAGCTGCTTTTTCACTCATATTATTAATAACTGTCCTTACTTTAGATTAAACTGCCTTTAAATTATTTTTTTTACTTAAGAGATGCAATTTAAAAGCTACTTTTAGTAAAAAATATTATTTAAGTATAAGAATAGTAATGACATGTATTTTCTTATAATTTTAATAAAATCTGTTTTTAAAGATAACTATAATTTTTATATATTACACTTACAAGATAATTTTTTTCCTTTAATCATGTAAGAAATGTGTGTGTATTTATAAAATATAAAATGTAAAAAAAAACATTACTCGAATATATATTTTTTACGTAGATTTTATTAGAAAATAAGAATTGATTATACTGATAATTAAATTGTGTTATAATAATTTATTTAGCTGTTAGAATTTGAGAAATAATCACACAGGAAAATATGAATTTAATTTGATTGAATTTCCGATGATTTATATTTTATATGCCCTAAAATAATATATCTTATTTTTTAAGCAATTAGATACGCTGTCAAATTGTAATATTAAAAAGAATTAAATACAATGTTTGTTTAAATATTTCTTAAGCAATTATATAAGGATGCTCTTTTTTAACATTTTATACAATATAAAACTTGTTTTCTTGTTAATAGTGAAATATAGCTAGATAATTCAAATATTAAGTAATAAGAGCTGAATAGTTGATGACCAGTAAAGCAGTTATAATTTCTATCAGAAAAATGCTAAATGTAATATTGTTTAAAAATTCCCTATATTTAAAAACAATATTTGGAATTCTGATCACATTCACCTAACGTAACATGTAGCCACACTATTGGTAAACTTTACTCAATGATCTTTCAAATAGAATGTATGCTAATTGCTTAATTTTAACTAAAGATTTATGATATTACAAAAGATATATTTTAAAATAAATTACTAAAAACAATTTTAGTACTTTAGAGGCTAAATTGTCATTAATTCATCAATTCTTTTTTTCATTTTATTTATATTCTAAATTACACTAAGTAATATTATCCTATATTGCACTGAAATATAATATTAATATTAACATGCTAGATAAATAAAAGTTTTAATACAAATGATTGTTTTAAGCATTGTGTGTAGAAATTCAGCGGTTTATACAAACTTCATAACTATCCTATATTATAAATGAAGGTTAAGAAAATTAATTTATAAATTTAGTTTATATTCTTGCATATAAAAAATAATCCTTGTTTCTGACATAATTTAAAAGTTTAAATAATAATACGCAGAATTGATGTTTTTATTCATTATAGTTTTTCGAAGCAGAATTAATCTGTTGATGAAAAAAGTGTGATTCAGTAACTATAGCATCAATCTGTTTGTTATGATTATTTAAAACAATGGCAAATTAAATTAGCGTTTTTTAAAATTATGCATTCAAAAACTTGATTACTTATAAAGATTTCTACAGATTTAGTAACATTTATTTTTTTAATTTTTTAAAAGTTTCAATAAATTTGTATCATTTTATGCATGAAAGTTTATCTAAGTATTCAAACAAAATTTAGCAAACCATTTTTAAGGTAAAAATAGAAAAATGTAAGTAGAGTTTTTTTAGCCCAACTATTTTTTTCTAATTTTGTTTTCATTAATTTTTTAATGTGTCTCGAGATAGAAATTTGTTAAAACATGACATTAAACTTTAAAAATGACCTAAAAATTAGGGTATAACTTAAATTAAATTGCATTCAGAAAATATCTAAATTTTATTTCAATACATTAACATCACTGTTATTGAAACAATTTATGTGTAAAAATGATTTTGACATAGAAGAATATATACATTCTTATTTGTTTTCGTATATAATTAAGTATTAAAAATCAAAAAAAGGGAAAGAAAAAATCCCTATTGTACACGTTGAAAGTAAATTGTTTTTCTTGTGGTTTAATACAATATTTGTCTCAATGGCTTTAGGAAAACAATATATTTTGCATAATATAATTAAAGTGGTTTATCTAGTGTATTTAATTTATATACGATACCTTAAGTGCTTAATTCTTAAAATCTATATTACTCAGTTTTACCATTTTGCTTAATTTATTCATGGTTACTTCTAAAGCATAAAAAGATATACTCTTGAAATAATTAGAAATATAAAATTAGAAATATAAAAAATAAGCAAAGAAAAAGAGAAAAAATATTACATAATATTGGCTAAAATGATGTACAAATTCTTTAAAATTAAAAAAAAAATAATGCAGATTTTATGGATACAGGATTTATTTTCACAAATGAAGAAGAAGATTAACTAAAATAACTTTGTCGTAAGAATTTAAAGACACTCTATAGCACTTTAGATAAAAAGAAAACCCATTTTTTTGCTCAATGTGAAGTATATGGTTTGTGTATAATGTGAAGATTCGTATTAGAAGTAAGCGATTTTAAAATTATGTCCTAGCCGGGAAAGATTGGATGTAGGAAACTTCAGAATAAATTCCTCAAATGTCCTACACGGATAATAGTTCTCTTCTTCATGTTTCCTTTGATGGCATTCTTTGAGCTTTTTCGTTGATAGATTGAGATTGGCAAGACCCCGGGAAAGGGAAGACAGCCGACTTGTCAACTGGATAGGTTCCGCGGACTGGTAATATGCGATTTCAGAACCATGTTCTTATTTTGTGTCGCCCAAGGAAAATATTTCATTGAACGTCAAGAGGGAAGAAAAAGACTTTTATTTGGATATATGAAAAAGAAGAGAAATTGTTCGGGAGCATCTTTGATGACAGCTTAAATTCTTTCATATTTTCCTTTTGTGATGATATTTGCAGTATTACGTAAGCCAGGATAAATATTGGGTTTATATTCTTCAAAAATGAAACTTATTTTTCTAAATATGTAATATTTTGGCTCAAGATGTATTGCTGAAAATATATTCAAATGAGTAGGTATTTATTTACAAATATTTACTTTAACAAAAACATTTTAAGGCCAATTTAAATAATTCTTTGCTTAAATTTTTTCTTATCATGTTCTATATAGTAAATAAATAAATAAATAAAAAATACAGTTCAACATTTGAAAATTTAATCACTATTTTATAAAAAATATAGTTCACGTAATTTTTACTTCATATATATCTTAAGCAAATATTTGTCGACTAAATATAGGTAAACACACGTAAATTAAGAAAACTTAAAGAAACTTTTATAACATGTATATGAAAACGTGTGTAAAAAGATTAAGCTTTATAAACAATGTAGAATAAGTTTATTTACTGTAAATTTATATCCCATCCTATTTACATAAAATTTAAATGCTTATATTTGAAGGAATTTTTCTTAATAAAATATTTTATAAATATTTAATATTCGTGCTTAATAATCTATTTTACTTTAATTTTATTAATATTTTTTAAAATATGTTAAACAAATAATCCTATTTTAAGTATATATTTTAAAATTACTATTTATCTAAGAATAATATTTTTGCAATTTTAAATAATTCGATGCTTATCTTATTATTTAGAATTGCTTTTATCTACCTTAACCTTAATTTAGTATAACTTATTTACCTTACAGTAAGTAATGTTATATTTTTAACTTTAATAATTTTGACATCTAAAATTTTGCAATTCTTAAAAAGTAGCAATTGTATTATTTAGATAAAATAAAATTCTGATTAATAACAAAAGAAAAATACATGCCATTGCAATTTGCTTTACAATTTACATATTAGTTATGAATTTCTCACGGAAATAATAACACAGAGTAATTCAACGTTTATCGAATAGACATTAACACAATCTTTTTAGATCACGTCATTTTTATGCACACATTAAAATTTCTAGGAAAATTGCAAACGAAAAAATACTGATAACAATTTTATTTATTTTTTATACTTAATTTTTGCCATTAAACGAGATAAATGTACAAAGTTTGTTTTCCTTAAATGCTCTAAATTATTAAAATTCTCTATTTCGCATACTAAACTTTACAGATATGAATCAGTTTGACGAGATCGTAATGTAAGTGATATCTTTAGTAAATTAGTTTTAACTACGAGAAAATTATAACAATACATATTAATACAAGATTAATGGCGTATTTATTGCAAATGAGGTACGCCCGTGAATTGACACAAACAAGAACGGAAAACAGCAATTGAGTATTTGTGTTAAAGATGCGTGGAATGAATTCAGTATATTGAAGTAATGTACCCAATTGTTATTGAATAAAAACACGTTGTATATATATATATATATATATATATATATATATATATATATATATATATATATATATATATATATATATATATATATATATATATATATATATATATATATATATATATATATATATATATATATATATATATATATATATATATATATATATATATATATATATATATATATATATATATATATATATATATATATATATATATATATATATATATATATATACATAATATATATATATATATATATATATATATATATATATATATATATATATATATATATATATATATATATATATATATATATATATATATATATGTATGTATGTATGTATATATATGTATATATATCTTTTTCTTTAAATATTTGTAATAGATTTCTTTCATAGCAATAAGATGAAGGATAAATATAGTTAATTTTAACTTTATAGAATATTTCATTTGAATAAAAATATATTTCCATAGAAATTTCTTCCGAATTAAAAGTTTGTAAAAATATAAATGTAAAGTGTTAAAATAGGAAAAAAAATTAATGTCATTAACTCTTAAAATTAAAAAAAGGATTGCTATATTAACTTTCATTTTTATTAAATTATCTTTAATTTTTATAATATTGACTTCAATGTTTCTGTTTTGTTTTTCATAACACAATAGAAAATCACTAACATTTTATTTGAATAGAACAATTTCATTCTCTCCGCACTTTTAAATTATTTTATCGGAAATATTGCGTTTACAGAAGTTTTCTTGACATAAATTATTGATTTATTTAAAACTATTGAAGTTTCTTGCAATATATTTTATTTTTTTAATCATAAAATAATATTAGTTACGATAATGTAGTCAAATGATTTTACTTTTTCAAGTTATTCGCTTTATATGGTTGTTACTAATTGTTGGTTTTTAGTTTGGGATACACACATGTTCTCATAATTTTTAAGAGCCATATATAAAATTTTATATTTGTTGTAAGAAATAATTTCAAAATGTCTGTGTGTTCCTTGTGTCATTAGTAAATATACTATTTGAAAATTTTTCATTTTTATAAGAATTTTTAAAAAGTTATTCTAATAAAAATGAAGAATTTTCAAATACCATTTTTACTAATGCACCATTTAAAAAATAGAAAATATTGTTTCTTTTGATATGTTTTATTTAATAAAAGTTATAAGAAAAAATTGTTTCATATGCAAGAGAATAATTAATAATGATTAGAAGTATTTTTATTGCATTTTATTTATTAATTAATTTACTTTTTTTGATTTGAGAATTTGGATTCAAATGGATAAAACTGTGATTATTAATTGAGTATATCTTTCCACAGCAATGCAAATTTAATCATACAGGAAATTTTTAGTTATAAATAAACGTTAACTTTATTTTCTAAAAATTATATTTAATAAAAATATATTTAGAAAATTTTCTGTTTGATAATCAATCAATTGTTTTAATAATTGTTTAATTTGTTTTAGTAATTTGTGCTTTTTCCGAGAAAACGTTCATAAAATTTGGCTTCGAATTTTAAATCTTATAAGTAATAAAATTATCTTCAAATAATACCAAATGCAAAAGAATATTTTTAAACTACTGTAGTTTAATCGTTGCATTATCTAGTTAACAGTAAAGTTGCAAATTAGGAGGTTTTTATTTTGTGTTATTTTAATGCCGAAGAAAAAACAAAAAAATGAATTTAAAGTTTACTTTATGGATCATTAAGATTTGCAACTAATTCTTAGAATTATTGCTTGAATAGGAAAAAATCCTAGATAAAACAGAAATTTATTGCTTATACATTAGAATAAAAGTAAGAAAGAGTTATTGATAAAAAAATTTATCATTCGGAAGACTAGTGATCATTCACTTTGGGAATTTGGAAAGTGCGCATTTGGGAAACAAACTTCATTCACATATTTTATAAGATTTCGTTGTATGTTTGAGTTATCTAAGAGAAATGGATTGCCCAATTTATTTCATTTTCTTCGAAATAATGCAGAAATGAAATAGGAAGAGAATTTGTGGGCTCTGCTTTACAGATGCTTTCACAAAATGATTGAAATTTTCAAAATCTCTGCGTTTTTTTAAAATTTTTTATGACAGGAAAATAAATAGTAGTTGTTTGACTAATGATTTTATATCAGTAGGAAGTATATTTCCATTTTTATAAAAAAAGTGATATTCTTGCATTTTTATTGTTATTTAAAATTAATTAATAATAAAATTCACTGTTTTTTGAAAAATGGAGTTTATAAATTGCTATATTTACTAACAAGTAACGCTATTATTCTGTATCGTTGAAGTTTAGAAAACATGGTGAAAGCTGATTTTATTGCATTAACAACTTATGATAAATTTATAATATCATTACAATATATTTTTAGAATTACTGATAATATTAATTTATAATAATATTTCTAGTCATAATATTAGTTTATATTTATAAATAAATTAAAATATTAATTACTTTTTATTTACAGTAAGCAATTAAAACTATCAAAATCCAGCATTCTTTTCCTGTTGTTACTTATATGCAAGTCGTAGTATTTAAACACTGAAATACTATAATTGTGTTAAGCAATGGTTTATAGTAAAAACTAGCAGCATTTATAAAATGCAGAATATTGTATTGAAATGTATTACAGATTTAAAAGCCTTAATGCAAAATTGTAAAACAAGATAATTATTTTAAGCTTTGAATTGGCATTCATTATGTTTCACCCAAATTAAAATAAAACAGGTTAATTAAAATAAACTATAACCACACAAATCTCGATATCAAAAATTCAATTTACTTTTTACTCTACAAACATAAACATAACTTTAAATTTTTGACAAAATTATTCTAAAAATAAACTGGTTCCATTCACCTAAGACATAAGAATCATTTTCCGTTACCGAAATCATTTTCAATCGTCCCAACACATTATAAAATAAGTGTTTATAAAATATATTTATTATTGATTTTAAAAAAATGCGATGATTTTTTTCATCTATTTTAAATACTTTGAAATTTAAACCACCAGAGATGTTATCATTTTAATAAGATGAATAATTTCATGTTCAGATCGAGGTAAAAAAAGTACATTTTACAGAGATTTCAATTTATATTAAAATTTACGTGAACTGTTATTTTATTGCTGATAAAATTGTTTCTAAATAAATAAAATAATGCTTAAAATAACTTTTTTTGAGTTTTTCGGTTTCATTGGTTTTTTATAAACTTTAATTTATATAATTTATCTCTCATATAATCTGTGGTTAGTACTGTGGACACTTTCTACTCATAAAAACATAAATTTTCTTCAATTACCATTCAATAAAAATTTAGAACAAGCATATTCGCTAATCTTCGTTCGTACAATGCGTATGTACTTAATGAATAACGTTTTGCGTCATTTGTATTTTACTTTAAATTCCTTGTATAATAAATACATAAAATTTTTGCTTGTGTCTGCATTTATTACTATGAAATAAAAGTTTTCACTTATTAAGTAAATTACATACTATGTTATTCAGTAATTCATAAAAAACAGGATTTTACAAAATTGATAAAAAAATTCAAGTATTTATGCATGAATATTAAGCTAAATTTTTATGTCTTAAAAAAACTAGAGGAACTAGAGAAAATTTAGCTACTTTTAAATAAAACTCATTGCTCGTAATTTATGTATCGTAATCTCATTTGCTAAATGATTCGAAAACATTCAAAGATTTAAATTTTAACAGTATTTAATTTTAGGTTGTTAACAGTAATTTTAATCTATTAACAAGTGTAGGAGATCAAACTTATTAAGAACAAATGTGGTGAATTATTTATAAAAGAATCTTGAATCTACTTTTATAATTAACTATAGTTTAATTTTGAAATGATAAATTAAACTAATAAAATTATTGATTTAAAATATAAATTTACAGTTATAATATTTTACTGCAATAAGCTTAATATATATATATATATATATATATATATATATATATATATATATATATATATATATATATATATATATATATATATATATATATATATATATATATATATATATATATATATATATATATCGTTATTTAAGGAATTTATCTTATAAAAGTCAACTATAAAAAATATTTTGATAATGTTACAAATTTAAGACCATTTAGAATCCTTATTTAATCCCATAATTATACTTTGTTAGAAAGCAGTTTTAATAATTTTATATCTTAAACCGAAATTGTTTCCTTATTTCACTCATTTTCTATTTAAATATTTGTTATAATACTATATTTATTTTTAAAATTTATGCCTAAATTAAAACGTAATTTCAGTTTATGAATGTATATTAATGAATGTATATTAATGAATATATTAATGAATGTAAAATGTGACATAAAATAAGAATATTATAATCATTAGGACGTTTTATTTCATATTTCTAAATTCCTTACCAGAAAAATGGATTTTTATACATTTCCTTTTTTTAAAAAAATCAATAAAAGTAGACAAATTCCACCATTTCTATACATCCCAAAATATTTATTGTTTATATATGAGTTGTATCTACATTTTAAAATGTTGGGATTTTCCCTGTACAGACCACAGTCCAGATTTTCAATCCCAGGCGATCAGTGGCCTGCTACGATTCTTGGTAGTTTCTTTTCCTTCTTTGTCTGCATCTTCCTTCCAACAATTTTTCTCTGATACTTTTCCTCTCGACTGTATGAGCGAAAGAAAGAGAACCCTTGAGATTCCTGATATTCGCCTATCGGCAAAGATCTCCATTCCAGGCGGAGATGGTGGATGCTCTCTGCTGGATTCAGATACTGATGACTTTTTTGTTTCCTGTAGACTCGAAAGATCCTCATCGTAGAGAGATAAAATGTATAAAAAAACTTCTATTGAAAAACGAGAGAAAAGGAATCCAGGCACGATATCGTTTTTAGTTAATATATTTTTCTGTAATTTTACGGACTTTTGATTTGAAAGTACCTAGATAAAAATGATCGTATATTCTACATTTAATAAAATTTATGTATGTTTTTTCTTAAAATCAAAAGTTGATATATACATAATTAATATTCTTTTATTGATTGTATAATTACTGTAATATTATTATTGATGATTTTATTGATCATTGATGATCAATGTATATGTTTGCTACAAATTTTGGAAGACAATATCTTTAAATATAAGAAAGCAAAATTAATATATGTTACATCATTAGGCATGAAGAAGCTTTCTAATTTTTTTGAATATTTTCACACATATTTTGCAAACTTCTGTAATTTCTATCATCTGTACCAATCCAAAGAGTTATAATTTGGATGAAATCATAGCATTTCTATGTTTATGATAAATTTTTAACAATCTTTTATCATCTATGGATGCGATTTAAGAATATTTGTTATGTAATCACGTCCGGAGAAATTATTAACCCTCCAGTAGCAGACTACATTCTCTAATTATTAAATAATTACTTGCCTCATCATTCGAAAATTTCTATGAATTCATTTTTATTCGAGATTATTTGTTTACTTATTCGAGAATACCAAAAAATTTATAACTTGTTTTGTAAAATTTTTCTTTATAGTGCGTTTTAGATTGCGATAATAAAAATACCAATATCACGTTAAAACAAATTATTATGATAGTAATAAGAAAATAAAGATAGCAGTAAAATATAAATTAAATAACTGGCACGTCTAGTGTTAAGTATTAAATAATAATTAAATATTCAACATCTGAATTCCTTTATTGATATTTTTAAAAGACATCACTTAGGGATTCATTTTTTAGTCATTCTTTTAAATTAGATAAAAATGACTAACATTAAAGTTCTTAAATTTAACTACCGGTTTTTATAAATGTATTTGGTAATTAATTTTAACCCATCTGAAGTAATGAATATTGTTGTTTTTATAAATATAATAATCCGATAAAATATTTTTTAATATTGGATATTGAAAATATATTTAATAACTTTAACACAGTAAAATGTTATTTTTGATTGTGAAATCAATTTTAAATATGTTAATACTTTTATTTATAACTACCCACACTCATTTATATCTTCAAGTAATAGTGAAAATTCAAATTATCTAATCATAAAATTTTAGCAATTTATTGTCATTGTTAAAATAATTTTAACTATCGAAGGACTAAAGTGCCATATTGTATGTGATTCGTAATGTTGTTTCTCATTTTATGCTAAAACAAAAGTGCCTCATTTACCAAAAAATTGAAAACGATAATTAAATCATATTTTTGTAATCTTTTATTTTAAAATATAAACATAAAAAAGAAAATTGTTTTTCTTTACTTTTTAGTTTTATATTTTAAGTGAGAAAATCTGTGGAAAATGACTTCGTTTATAAAGACATTTAAAAAATGAACTGAAAATCTAACTTCAATCAACCAATAATAGATTTAAATGATTTGAAATTAATTTTAAATTTAGTTTGTGTTGATACTCTTGTACAAATAAAACGTTAGACCCACTCAAAAATTCAGTAATTCTTATAACTTTTATAATTTATTAAATTTCATTAAAGTAAATATCATGTAAACGCAAGCTTTCAGAATTCTTAAAATAATTTTGATTTGATGTATAATGCAATATAAATCACAATCAATTATTTTGCATATAAAAATGTATTCGGCAGCTCATGAGATATTTTGCGCATCTTTAAAAACACATTAATTACGCAAGGATGATTTAAATTACATCCTAAAACCAAAAAATTGAATATGTGAGGTTAATTATTACGTGTTTTACTAATAGCAATCAATAATGCATAATGTGATCTAATAATACAAGTTAGTATCGTTTTTGATATTAAATAAATAAAACTAAAAAAATATTACCATTCCCGTAATCTACTTTAAGTATTACAATAAATATTGATACCTTGTAGAACTGATAAAAATATAAAATATGTGATATTCTTAATTATGTTTCTAACTGAAGCCTTACTTGGGATATTAATTTATTATCTAAAGGAAACTAAAAAATGAAAAATTATTTAGTTATGTAGAAGTATAATTTGGTATATTAATTCCATTTTCCTCTGATAATTAAACTAAATGAATTTATAAAATTGTAATCAATTGATTGTTTCTTTCACCAATTGTTCATCATTAGCCAATTTCATTCGTAATTTTTTTTTATGGTGATGATGCACATCCTCGAATATGGTGGAGTTATAACAATTTCATGAATTTATTTGCTCTAAAATAATTCAATTCAGCAATGGGTTATTATAAAGATCTTGCCTGGACAAGCTCAGACATGATAAAGCATGGGCATGAGAAGCCCGTTCAGTAGAGCACTTGTAGAAGACCCGGGAGTGTTTAGAACCATCAGAAAAAGTCATTGAACGTTGTTACTCACTGAGAAAGCGAGTACTAATTGTCTGATTCTTACGACAGCAAACAAGGTTTAAAGATCTTCTCGGCGGACAACTTTAATTCTAGTGGTGTGAAGACGGGACCAGCCATCTTTTTCCGATTCTAGATTTGATTTCTCATTTTTGTGATTAAGAAAAATTTCAAATAAGCTAGCAGAGCAGAAGGCAATGAAGGATCAACAAGTGCCCGTTTTTGCTAAAGTATCCGCGATCTTATTACCCTTGATGTCCACATGAGAAGGATGTACTTTAGATGGATTAGTTGAGAAAGAGAGACATTTTTGAGATTTTATTGTGTATTGAGATTTACGGAATCATTTCCGTTTGTAAATAATGTATCCGCTTAAAATAGTTTTAATATGTTATCAATACATTATCAAAAGTACTACTAATTATAAACAAATCGTGAATCATTATCATATGCTTTCAGTGAAATTGGAAATATAATTTAAATTTACATTAGTTTAGATTTCTACAAATTACATAAAGTCAATCAAGGATTCCTTTAAGTATGTGAAAAAAGTACATTTAAAGTTTAACTTCTTGAGCAGTATGGTTCTAAGCAGAATAGCTTTTACAATTGCTTAAATTTATTATAGGTCAAAAGCAAATTTAAGGAGTAAAAACTAACCTCAAGAAATAGTTTAAATTCAATAAATCTGATATTTCGTTACTTATCCTAAAATTTGAATAGTTAATGGAAATCAAAAAAGAATAATTGATGTCAAATTTCCGAAAAAAATGTTTGGCACAGTTATTAAAATGTAATAGGAATCATTACTATTAACAAATTTAGATTTCATTAGTAATACACTTTTCAAGTTTAAAATGGCTTAAAATTTAAGTATATTAAAGGATTAAACATTTTCAGATATATACTTTACTAAAATAAAACCAAGATTAAATGTGTAACTAACAGAATAATTTGCATGGTTTTTAAAATGCAGTTAATATAGATCAAAATAATGGCATATTCAATAAATAATTATAAAATCTTTGCTGTGTAGAAATCATGATAGCGTATGAATAAATGATAATAAAATAACTATTAATATTGCAAATAATACTATATTTTACATATAACAAAGCTAGATAATTTTTTATTTATATTAATACTTAACCCCGGTTTACTTTTAAAGAAATTATCATTTTCCTTTTGGAATTCGTAAGGGAGATAAGCTTCTTTAGATTCATTAAAAACACAATATTTTTAATGAGAAAATATTTTTTGATGTTTGAGATATTACCAAAAATCAGATTCATACTATCTCTGAAATAAATTATTAATAAATTATAATGACTGAAAAACGTTTAATGTTTTTAAAAATTTAGGAACTTAATTCAAAATTTTATCATATATTTTTTATATTTTAGTACATATATATTATCATTTTTGTTTTAATTAAAAACATTTAATACACAAATGAAACTGAATTCATAAATTGTCCCAGTATTCTTCTAGTTTTTTTTTATTCAATTTAAAATTTATTTAAAATTTATTCAATTTAAAATTATAATATTTTATTTCTAGCAATATATGAAGTTCAGGCAAAGTTATATCTGTTATGATTTTATAACTAATTAAATTATATGACTCTATAATTAAAAACACTTTTGTATTTCTTATTATTTATACATATTTATTATATACTGTATAAAATACATTTACAGTACGCGGCTGTGATGAAATTATTAATGAATATTTCGTGAATCTTTTATTAAATTTAGCAGTTAATTAAATGTATCTATTTCATTTTACTTTTTAATTAATCACATTTTAATTTCTTAAAATTATTCAAAATTAAATATTAAACTGCTCAACGAATATTCATATTTTACTTCATAAAAAATGTTTCATGAAGCAGCAAGTGAGCGAATTACTTGAAACACCCTGAAAGAGTTGCGTGAGACATTATTTATTTATTATCCATCCAAATGACTCTGCTGCATATCGAAAAGATTCTTATAAAAACACAAACATAAAAAAAAAATTTGATAACTTCTCATTTATCACATGGAATGACAAGATATTTAATTCCTGTTCAAAATCTCTTATGGCCAATCCAATGATTCATTTCAAAATTCTTTTCAGATGTTAATTTTCCCAAAACCAAATTTATAATCTGAAATTACTAAGATATTTCTGTTTTTAGTTTTAAGAATGATTAAAACCACGAATTGAGGTTTTGATTTAAAATAATGTTTTTATATAAAATAGAATACCATTTAAAAAGGTATTTTCTGATATTAAACTATTGAATCTTTTGCTATTCCATCTTAAACTGAGTTATATCAAAAATATGTTAATATACCTGATTAATACATTTACACGTATGTATAAATATATTTATAATTTCACTAAATTTTAATTGTTAAATGAGAAGTAATCAAAATCCAAACAGATTTGTAACTTTTTTCACAGATTAACTCCTTGTGTAGCTAAACTGAAGGACTGTGAAAGATTTTTGTTATGTAAAATATGAGAAAGTTTATCTAAAATGTAATCAGAAACATTATTTTTTCTATCTATTTTTCAAAAATATATCATTAAAAAAATATTTTCATGATTTAATATATATATATATATATATATATATATATATATATATATATATATATATATATATATATATATATATATATGTTTGTATGCATTTATATATGTATAAAATTTTAATTTGGCTTAAAAACAGCAGGATACTATTAAAACATCATGATTTTTTGCAACATTTCTGTTAATACAAACTGTTTTTAATTAAATTTTAAATAACAATCATTGTTTTAGTTATGTTAATTTATTATAATATACCCAAGTGACATTTTGTTTCGTTGCTTGTTAATGAAACAAAATTACTTATAGAAAACTCACCAATTTTCTCTTATAAGAATTGTTTACATTGTGTCTCTTTTCAATAAAAATTTAAATTTTAATTTAATGATGAAATCATTTTTCTCTCTCTACCACATGCACACCATATCATCAAATATTGAATATTTTATTTCAAGTTTATCTTTCTAAATCGTCATAAATTCAATTCACTGTAATTTTTGGAAAGCCTTTGCCATACTATTTAAGCTAAACTATTTTTTTCTATAAATATAAATATCAGTTAATTGAAATGTACATAAATTGAAATACAATTGAATGAAATCTCTATCCAAAAAGTAATAGAAATGTAGGAAAAATTTGATATTTGAATTTTCTTTTTCAAAGAAGAAAACTCGATTTTCTTGTGTTTTTCATTTGTAATCATCATTGTAATATTTTTTTTACAAATGTTCACATTTTTAACTCAATTTTCCACTTTCGCAAATTATTGTTTTCAGCTATATACAAACTTCACACAGAAAAATGCTTATAACTTATGTTACGGTATCATATTTTTGCAGAAGCAAAAACCATGTGTATGCTTACGTTATTTTCTATTTATATTTTCATAACTTTTGAACATTGTTTTTATTTCTTTATTGTTGCATAGTGAAATAAAAAACAGTTTCTTCAAAGATTCATATTTCTTTCACGATTTTCATTTTAGTACATAAAGTTATTGTATTATATGAGCTTATTTCTTATGTGTAATTACGAAGAATGAATTATTTGTGTAGAAAAATTGCCTCACACACATGAATACAATATATTTTAAATAAAGTCTATATTAACTAAATTTTTTAAATTTTAATCACTTCTGCAATTATTTTATAGCTATACACGTTTGTCATTAAATATATATATTCCTAAAATATACTTTTATTTGATCAAAATAACATAAACTTATGAATATGAGAGAGAGAGAGGTGGAAACAAAAATGTAAATTATATTTCTTCTTATTCTTCTTCTTAGAGTTAGGTTTGTATGTCATTGAGCACCTCTGCTTTTATCAGCATTTTGTACTGTTAACTCCAAACCCAATGTTTCCTAGTTCCAGTTGCTCGGGTCACCCACTTTATTAATAAAGTCCGAGTCCTTTAATGGAGTCTAGTTGTAACTTTCTAGTATGGATGATGCCTAAAAAAGCTAATCTAGGGAGGCAAGGACCTTGCATTCGTAAATGATATGCTTGGCCGTTTCCTCTTGCATGACATTTCCTGCAGATAGGGTCTTACTGAAACAGTCCCATTTTATGGAGGTGTTTTCTGAAATAATAATGCCCAGTTATGGAGCCTACGATTAAACGTATCTTCTGCCTAGAGCATCTTAGAATTTCAAAGGCAATCCTCGCTGATGATCCACAGATGATTCTGGTCAGAGAGTCAGTCATGCTAGCGATAGCTTCCTGACTTTCACCAGAAGAATATAGTTTGGGGGTCACTTCTATCTCCTGTGAAGGATTCATTGCTGCCCCTTCTTTAGATTGCTTCTGAGTTCCCTTGTCTTTTTCAGCAAGGTCTACTTCTGAGGCTTCACCTGCAAATGCAGAAAGGTTTGTTATTTCTTGTGTCTTTTCAGCCACACGATAACAATTAATAAGCTCAGGTAATATAACAGTCCTCCCAGCATTCCCTAAGTTACTGCGCAAGACAAAAAAGCTCTAGAAGTTCGCCAGGCATATAGAGGCTCTTTTAAGACACCATTACCGTGGTGCCAAATAACCCTAGGCACGGGTCGCATAACACCAGGGTTTACGGGAGCTGGTTCGGGGCCTCTGATTATATTCAAGGCTATCCTGTCATTCCTACAGGAAGTTTGGCGATCCACCACTTGCCGACGCGCCTGGTAGCGGCTTAGGCCCCAGAAAAATTATATTTTATTACCTCCTATTATATAAAATAAGTTTTAAGCAAAATTTTATATTTAAAAAATGTTTACTCCTCCTGATATCAATATTTTTAAATGTCTAATTCCTTTGCGTGATAGAACACACAATTGCTTTTAAAAAATGAATTTATGTATGTATGTATGTATGTATGTATGTATATATATATATATATATATATATATATATATATATATATATATATATATATATATATATATATATATATATATATATATATATATATATATATATATATATATATATATATATATATATATATATATATATATATATATAAATTAGACTAAAAACACACAAATAATCTGAGACAACATTATAAATATGCATGTCAATGTTCTTAAATATTTTAAATATTATTTATACTTACACATACAAATAATGTAAAACAATTATTTTAAGAGTTTGTAAAAATTTCGAGACACAATTAAAACTTTCATTTCTTAAGATTTATCAAAAATCTTCTTGAATTTATATTAATGTTTCACATTTTTGTCAATGCTTAGCAGTTAATGCAAAACTATATTATTTTATTAAAAGACGTAGGAAATCATTTGAAATATAGGTTTAATTTAAATTTGTTCCTTGTTTGTGATGGCTCAT
The DNA here is from genome assembly GCA_037975125.1 of Latrodectus hesperus. NCBI lineage: Eukaryota > Metazoa > Arthropoda > Arachnida > Araneae > Theridiidae > Latrodectus > Latrodectus hesperus. Next base: position 116,142,584 of record CM075853.1, read on the forward strand.
CAAAAAAGCATTAAAATGGAAAAATTTGTTTAAAAAATTAAGTTAAGCTGTATATATAAGCAGTTAAATCCAAGTTTTTAGTATGTATTCTTTTAAATTCAGCTGATTTAAATTTTCCGACAATGTTTCATTAATTTAATATTTTTTATAAATAGTTTTAATATAATGAGTTATTAATTATGAGATATTAATGATCACTATATTACTTTATATGATTTCATTATTCCTAGTGGGAAATAATGATAAATAATTTAACGAAAAATAGTGAGCTTTTAATAACTATATATCGATAGAAAGAATTTAAAATAAAAAATATATATAACGCTCCCTCTATCCTTCTTTTTTCGTCAGCCCTGTTCTCTCATATATCATTCTTGCTTTTTCAGTTATCTTGGTAATTTAATCGAAGAGTATTTATCATTAAAGTTTTCTTTGATAAAACTTTATAAACTAAAAAAACTTAATAAATAAGTATTTTTCAATCTTTCAGAGATATTTACAAATATGTTATTTTGATTATGCATTTGAACCTAATTATCATTATTTTCAACTTTTTAAAATAAATCTGAAAGAAATATCAAGGAATAAAATCAAGGAATATTGTTCTCAAATACTTTGCAGTGTCACAATTATTATTATTGCTTATCAAAAGTAATCTAAAATAAGAAAACTATTAAGTCAATAAAACTAAACAAGGAAAAAATTATTAAAAAATTTGCCTTTTAAAAATTTAAAATTGTTTTCAATGTTGAAATTCATCACGATTGGAAGTAAAATGGAGATGGTCTAGTTATATTTTTATTATTATTGACCAGGTGAACCAAAAAAAATCGTATTGATATTTACACAATATGAACAAATTTGTGGAAAAATTCAGAAATAATTACAAGGCTAGATATTTGAAATTTTTTAGACATTCTAAATGCATTTTATACCATAAACTTAAATTTAGATAAATGATATTAAAGTAATAACACATAAAAACACATAACAAAGAATGAATTTGATTATTCAAAGTTAATTTCTGAAATGTTCATTTGTAACTGATATTAATAAAGTAATTTGCAGAATGATTTGAGTCATCAAAAAGCAATAATGTCCTATGTTCATTTTATAAAATTTTATAAATGTCTTTAAATTTATAAATGAAACATCTTTAGAAGAATATAAGAACAGCATTCTCCATTGACTCAAAAATAACATAGATGTGATATCGTAACTCCTTGGTTTTTCATCTTTTTATATTCATTCCTGAATCAAAATTTAATTATTTTCTTTTCTAAGACAGACGACCGATGGCTGAGTGGTTAGCGCTCCATACTCCTGAGCTGTGGGTCCTGGGTTCGAATCCCGATACGTGCATGGATGTTACTTTCTTTCTCGGTTCTCTCTGTGTTTCACTATCTTTTCTTCCGTGATGACGTATGAATGTTGCCCACCCTATAAACGGGTTTGTGGTGGTATAGCGCGGGTAACGCTACTCGCGTCCGTGACTTGGTTCTTAAGTGCCCGCTGGGTTACGGTAAATGAGTAGCAGTTACTGGCCTTGTTGTGGCATAGGGTTCAACCCTCTTGTGCCCACCATTGAAAAAAAATCTTTTCTAAGACAAGCTCAAAAACTGTACCGTGAGGGTAACAAGTGTGTCACATCATAGTCTATAAAATTTCCATTTGAAGTGTAAGGTCTTTTTTCTATGCTGAATTGGAAGTCAAGCACCACTTCTTCTATTTACTATCATACGGCACTCCAATTCAAATACCTTTTTTCTTCTTAAACTGCTTCGGTAGGATATCTGTGTTTTTTTACAGCATACTTCGAAAAATTATTTAACTTTAAATTTTTAAATATTGCATTGTTTTATTTGTAGAGATAAATTAATCTCTAAAACAGTAACTTCTTACTGAGTGTAAATAACCTCAAAGGGTATAAAATTGTTTCCAAAGCAGCATGTTCTAATCTCATTAAAATGATTTTTGCATATTGTTTCTTTTGAATAATTTTCCTCCACTTGAATATGGATGAATGTAGGAAAAATTATCCTCTAAGATATGTATTTAATTTCGTACTTTGTTGAGAATTCTCAAATTAATTTTTACCTGAATTTTATGTAACATGCCACTTTGAAATATACTCCTTGTAATGTCTTGAAAAATAAGTCGATAACATTTGTTATTTTATAAGAAAATATCTATATAATTTGGTTGTGGAAAGTTAAATATTCTTTTATCTTTCGTTATCATTTGCAAAATTCTTGTAAAAGTCGTTTTAAGATATAAAATGATTATAATAATGAATACAAAGGCAAGTTTTAAACTTTCCTGCATATTATATTTCATCAGTAATAGTTTTCTGAAATCAAAAATTATCAATGTCAAGTAACTTATATTAGTCAATAAATAAAGAACCCAAAAAGAAAAATGGTTGCCAAATTAGAAAGTTAAGTAACTCAACACAATATACATTTGATTAGGATTTTATAATAGACACCATATGAAGTAAATTTTTGAGATAGCAGTGACAAAGCTTCAAAAGGTGTCTGTTTCTGAATAAATTGAAGAACATTGGTCAAAGGTAACCTCTATCAGTAGAAGTTCAGTAGATATCAAGATCTCTAGGCTGATGTGACATAGAATGTAGAGAATGTGGCCAACTAAGATTTAAACTCGCCACTTTACCGGGGTTAAAAATTACAAGGCGGTTAACAAATTTACTAAGGTGCTTTTTGTTGACTGAAAAACGCAGAAAGAAATCTTTTGTGAACAAATAAAATTATTCTTGATACAAAAACAAAAGGTTTCAATTCCAAAAATGACAAGACTTTTAAATAGACACTTCTCTGTGGAAGAACATTCTATATAAATACAATAAATACAAAAATTGTTAAATTTGTTTCGTGGATAAATAAATTAAAAACGGATGAAAAATTATTTTTTTATTTATTGAATCGCAAAAATAAATTAAACTGTTGTAATTACTGGTATTACTTTTTATTACTAATTAAATAAAATAAAAACAAATTTTCTCCTTTTAAATATTTATTCAATTTTTTTATTAAAATTTTCTATACACACACAAATGAATTTACATAGAATTAATATTCTACAATAATATTTTATACTTAGCAGTGTTTTTAAAATAAGAAACTTTTCTCCCGAATGAATTCACACACACACACACACACACACACACACACACACACACACACACACACACACACACACACACACACACACACACACATACATACACACACACACACACACACACATATACACACACACACACATATACTACACATACATATATATATACATACACATATACATACATACACATATATATACACACTATCACACACACACATACTCATACTCTCTCTCTCTCTCATCACACACACACATATATATATATATAATATATATATTGAAGAAATTTGAAATTAAATTTCAACTTTTCGATTTGCATTGTGGAAAATAAATGCCCGAATGTAGAATATATCGGTATTTATAAGTTAAAGAAAATTTGTTCCACATTTGTTGATGCAATAAGATGATACATTTTTGATTATTTAAAAAACTTAGTTATTTGTAAACATTAGAGAAAAACTAGTTGAAATTATCTATGAATTCTTAGGTAAAATAAGAAAAAAACTATACTACTTAAAAACTTCAAATACGTCATTAAAATCTCTATATCTAAGCAAACTGTGCATTCACTTTGGATGTATCAAGATAACATTTAAGCATAAAATATTCTCTTAAAATGATTGCTTGTTTAAATAAACTATTTCAGTAATAAATAATTGTTGTACCGCGTCAATACTAGACTATCATTGTAATAAAGGACACAATTTTGCTTAAACTTTACTACAAGTAGAGCACAATTCCCTTATGCCAAACAAATTAATGATTATAAAAGAGAAATACTTATTTTGGAAACAATTATATTTGCGAAATATAATTAAAATCCTCGTTTCTTTCAACTTAACAATTTAATAAGCTACTCAAACTATACATTTTATAATGTACCTTTCCCATAGTTGTTAAATCAATTATTTATTTTCTTGTGATAATTTAATATTTATGACGCCCGGTGGCTCAGGGGTATAGCTTCGTGCTCCCAAGGAACAGGTCTGAGCTCCGGTCTTTCAGCTGATTAAAGTCCCGACTCAGCCTTTTATCTCTTCAGTGAATCAAGAAACTGCGTACACAGCATGCTTCGAAAGTATAGAATGGGAGTATGTTGTAATACTGATCACCTAAATGGACAATATTGTACGCATCGCAGGTTCATCTGTAAGGAAAACTGGTATGAGCAATGTAGACCTTGCCCCACATGAGCTGTCATGCTTAGGTTTAGAAATTATTTAATGGCTGTAAAATATAATGTAATTCGGTACACAACTGATACTGAAATAATTCATTTTATTGGGCACAAAGACATTTGATTTAAGCTGAAGTAATAATATTACCAAATTATAAAATTGGAGATATTAAAAAATATATAGCATTTTAGTAAAGACATTTCTATTCCTAAATATAAAATATAAAAAAAAATTATTAATATTTTAAAGAAAAGGAATTATTAACATAAAATTTTTTTCTCAAAATTGTGTTAAAAGAAAAATAATTATGAAATGTAAAAGAAATTAGATAGGGGTATTTATCATTGAAATTAGTTAGTGGTATTTAAAATAAATGTAGCACTTATTAGATAATTAGTACTGAATTCTATATTTATTTTAAAGCCAAACTATTTTTAATATAATTTAAACAGCGGGTTATATTTAAAGTTCTATAGCTTAAATATATTATAGAAAAATATAATTTAAAATAATTTCGTAATAATAAATCAAAATTTTCTCTTAAAAAGTTATATATGAATTCAGTTTATTTTAAAGCCTCATATTTTCATGATATATAGATACTGCAAAAAATAATTGTTAAAAAATGATTTTATGCTAATTTAATGGTAATGTTTACAGCAAAATATCTTGAATATTTTATTATACCTATTTAAAATATTTCTTTCCGTTATCTCCTAAGCTTTCAAAACTTGTCCAATTACAATTTTCTTTTTTCTAAATATTCTACTCACGGTATAATGACCTTTAAGACCAAAGTTTTAAGAAGCTTAAACAAGAAAAATCGTATAAATACAGCCCTTCATATAGAGATACATGGTGCATTAAGTTTTCTGGTATATTGTGAAGCTGTTCTTAAGTTCAATTCCCACCTTAGATGTTTATGAATATTTTTATTAAAAACTAACTTAAAATGTAATTTTCATTCTAATTAGTCCTCATATAAAAACGTTTACCATTGAGAATCAAATAAATAAACGAATTTAATTTTTACGGACTACCGGATTCTTCTTGATATTTTTTGTTCATTAAAGTTCACTATAGATATTTAACTATGATAATTTTGTTATTGAAACAATTTATTTATTTTTACTATATATTTTCCACAATATATAGCAATAGTCTGTATATATATATATATATATATATATATATATATATATATATATATATATATATATATATATATATATATATATATATATATATATATATATATATATATATATATATATATATATATATATATATATATATATATATATATATATATATATATGTATATATGTATGTTTATATATATATAATATATATATATATTCATAATACTACGCATGATTAGATATAATAGTGCAATGTAATTGCAGAAGAGCATCCATAATCTTTGTCTAAGATAAGAGTGTAATATTCCTTAACAACTCCCGAAATCATCTTTTACAATATTCCTTAACAATTCCTCAATATTTTAATGCGTGTTCTGAGATAATTCATCCGCTTCTTCAACACATCTTAATAAACGTCAATTTGAATTTCTCTCTATCTCCTGAATTATTATGGACGGCTAAGTCTGTCACGGTAAACTTCCACTTTTCTAATAACATCCGATTCCGCCTACGTAGGGAAAAGGTTCTCTGATCCATCGCAGAGAAAAGTGAGAGATAGTCTGCTAACTCTCCTGTTACCATGACAAAATGAGAATGGTTTTCTGGAGGCGGGACTGGGCTTACACACAGAGCGTAGACTTAAAATGAATTTTCCTCGACGACAATTATCACACAGTAGAGCGTGGAACGATTTCTGTCACTGAATTACAAGGATAGATGTTTGGTGTCTGCCAAGTTCGTTAAAGCTGAGTGCCAGGTTCGTTTTATGAAAGCGAATGATGAAACTATTTGATCAACAGTCCGAATAAAAGTGATAGAATTTTATAGCAAAGAAAATCAGAGTCTTGTGTAAATTTTGAATTTTAATTACAATTTACCACTAAAATGCAATCAGTGGTTTATTAAATAAACCTCCATTGGAATCATTTATGGGAAAATAGCCACACATATTTAAAATTATCCAATATAAGTAAGAAATTTATTAAAATAATAATCTTGTTTAGAATTTGTTAGAAATATTTTTAAGATATACTATTGATAAATTTAAATTTTTAGCTGCAAAGATTTAATTATTGACTGAAAAGCTGAATAGAATATTTAATATCAGCATTTTTATTATTTTCTGAAAACTGCAACCAATTTTTGATATTTTAAATTAATGAAATATGATTTAATATGCATCATGTTTTATTTGATGAAGTTTAAATAGTATAACTGGAAAAATTAACAGCCACATTAAAATTTTCATTAAATCAAGAATAAATTACTATATTGGACACTTAAATACGATGAAAAATATATGTAAAGTCAAAAAAAGAATTTGCTGGGAAATTTTAAAGAATATGCTATGTTCATATATACTATGTTTGTATATTCTATATATACTCACTTCGTATATGCTATGTTTAGTCTCTGTTTCACCCATTGTAATACCTCGTACAAAGACTCTTACATTTTGATAGCCTGCCATTATATCAGAAATCAATTTAACAACTTTGCTAGACACTTGATCTTGTTGTCTTATGTAATTACTGCCAACCACATTATCTGATAGTTTGCATATCTTCATTATTTATGCATATATATATATATATATATTTATATATATATATATATATATATATATATATATATATATATATATATATATATATATATATATATATATATATATATATATATATATATATATATATATATATATATATATATATATATATATATATATATATATATATATATATATATATATATATATATATATATATATAAATCTGTACCAGTTTTTTTGAGATTTACTTGGCTATAAACAAACAAATTTGGAATTTTATCGAAATAATATCGATCCGATATAATAAAAAAATCAAATAATCCATTAACTTCAATGATGATATCAAAATCATGTTGTGGCATTGAATGAATCCATGCCAATCTTAATGATTTAATCATTATTACTTTCAAATTTTCAGACATTTTAACATGGCGTTTGAAAATGTTTTGTAAATTAAAATAAATTTGCGTGTGATTTTATACATATAATTATACTTAAGCACTAGAAAATCATATATCGTTAATTAACTTTCGTATGTTAAAATAGGTTGACGAACAAATGTATTTAACCAGAAATTCAATTCCTGTTTGCTTCCAAACTCTTAAAATTATTTTTTTCATGATTCAGTTTCAAATCAAATCAAGATTTAATGAAAAAAAACAAGTTTAAACAAATTTTGCACTTTAAGTATTTGATTATTAGTGATATTGTAGAGATAAGAAGATTTGGTATTTCCTTTAATTAATTATAATATCGGTAATATAATTAAAGCATAATGATTCACGTCATAAGAAATTATGACATGAAGATTATAATTTATTCGCTATTATAATAAAGATAATTACAATACGTAAAATGTAATTTATATTCATGAGAATTTTTTTCATTTTATATTTTTTATTAATACTTTATAACTCACTTTGCATTAATGTTCATATGTTAACATAGATTTACAATTCAATTGATGTAATATATTTAAAACATGAGAATATTATTATTATTCTATATTTTAAACTATAACCCACTTTTTTATTTTTTCAATGTATTTAATTAATATTTCAAAATATTCCTTCAATACTTAAATTTATAATAGTTTTAATTATATTTAATAATTTACTGCAACAAGAATATAATTTATAGATTACCTTGAAGAATTTTGTACATTAAACATTAATTTAAGAATTTTATAAATTTAAGTATTAAGTAAAAAAGTAATCCTTATATTAAAATATTTAAATTAATTTTGAATATTCAATATTTCTCAGGGTTTGTTATAACTTCTTTTTTAATATCAGCAATAAATTTCCGAACAAAGTATCATACATAACAATACATTTTATATATCGACTACTTTATTATCTGCTTCTTATTCATATGTACTTTAAGATATTTTGATATGGAGATGATTCAAATTGAATTATGTATTCCATTGAAATTAGTTAATGAATAATGGATTCTAGGTAAGCAGATCAAAATATTTAATTTTAATTTAATACATTTTCGTAAATAAGATGTGGCTTATTATATATTTAATTTTTATGCTTAATATTAGACATATAATTAGACCAATATTGAATTTCATCAATTGGTAAATAAAAAACGAGTTGTTTTTTATTTAATTAACATCACTTTGGTTAATTTGATTATAATAGAATAAAACATTTTATATTAAATTAATAATGTACTTTAAAATGTTTGAAAGAAAAAATAACTTAATTTCAGTACAAAAATCTAAATAATGTATAAATTAATCGTTCATATAACCCAACACGATATATTATTTTTTGCTTTTTTATAATTTTAATTGAATTACATTTTAAAATGGTTTCTAAAACATTTATAAAATTTGAAATACTCTTAATATTCTAATGAAATAATAGTGTCTGTTATACATTTTATTAAAGTCTCCAAAGTTACTATATGTATTCTAGCTTTTACTAAATTTAATTTGAATTGTACTATAATTTTAATATTTAAAATTCAAGAATTGTAAAAATTTTTGAAATCACTTAAATTTAAAATATTTGGAGGCAATTTAATTTAAACTTTCTGTTATAAATCTAGCATTACCAAATATTTCTATTTGTTCATAAATTGTTTTAAAATACCTTTTTTATTTAAATCTGCAGAAAAATTCAAATTTTTATGATAACATTTCATTGAAGAAATAATGCATTAATTATTAGAATTCAGTAAAAATTAAAATTTAATCACAATTTATGTAAAGAAATCTGGCTACCTGTAAAAATATCATTATTTCATAAATAAATTCAGATGTAAATATATAACAGCATTTTTAAGGAGTCATTTGGAAATAAAATCTATTAAAAATGTATTTATATACAAATAAATAATAACATCAAAAATATTTGTAAATCTTTACGCTGTCTTACGGTGGAAACACTTTCTTATTAGTACACTTTTTTTAATGACTGGAAATGTATAATTTAGTATATAGCTTAGAACGGTCTTATATACATATATATATATATATATATATATATATATATATATATATATATATAGATATGTGTGTGTGTGTGTGTGTGTGTATTACTTCTACAATAAATTGGGATATTAACCATTCAATTAAAAGTGCAATGTCGTGTCTGACATTGAAATTAGTATTTATGTATATGTTTGAGGTATGTGATTAAACGGCAAAGAGCTATCTTGTATGAAAAACGTTTAATTATCAAATATAACTCTACATAAGCAAAATATGTTGATATTACATATTTCTTTATACTTTTCCAGTTATTTTTCTCATTTATCTTTTACTTATACTAGTTCATATTTACGTAAGCGGTTTCCTACTAATGACACAATTTATATTTATATCTTTAACATTGATATTATTTTGCACTTTTAAACAATTTTAATTCATTTAATTTGTCTGATAAAATATCGAACAATAAGTAATTTTTGATTGGAAATAATTCCAACAATTTTTAAGCATAATGAAAAATCTATATTAGTCTTCAAAAGCACAAGTTACAACATTTTTTATAAATAATCAAACCAAAAAAATTTTACTGCTTCTCTCAACTGAACCATACGTGTCTAAATTCATACTTTACTTCATTATTGTGTTTTAATAATCGTAAAATCATTAAATAAAAAAATCACATATTTAGCAAAATTTCCTAAAAATATAAAATATTATTGTTGTTAAATTAAGTTATTTTTTTCCCACCCTATTTTTTGTTTAATCAAAATCTCATCTGTTTTATTTATTAATGTTTATTTTACTAATGTTGAGATCAATACAACTCCATTGCTTCAATCAGTATGTTTCACATCCCCTTCTCTTGCAAATACAATTTGCAAAATCAGACTATGAATTAAAACTTATAAGCAATTTAATTTAGTATACATATAAATTGAAATATTTATCTAAAATATCTCAAAATGTAGTATTATTTTGAATCTGAAAGTTGTTACAAAAAAATTACTATCACAGAAATGCATATTTTTATGAATAAAATACAGTGTATTGAAATAACAGTCACTGCACCACTATCCCTTGGACAGCTTAGGCGCTACACACCATGTTCAGTCTGGTATTCGAACGATGACCTGGGAAACAATTATTACAGACGGGTTATCAGATACCTCGTTTTCGGGAGGTAGCAGGCCGAAAACGCGTACATCATATCTAAATTTAATCGCTCTCTACTCGCCGATTCCTGCAAAGGGTTTGTAGGCCAAAGCAAATTAGTCTGCGCAGGAAATTACGAGGCTGAGTTGTTCCTCATTCTGAGTTTGCGGCTTAGATAAGTTGTCCTCCCCAGCATTCGCCACATCTCAACTCCCCGAAGGCTTTTAATCCACTGTTAATCGAGTGAGGTCCTTGAGTGACAACAGTTTGTCTGACCAACTGTCAACGCGCTCTCAGTTCAGGTGGACTGTAGGTGAGTTTTATAAACGCTCGACGGGATAATACATATTAGGGAAACGTTATTGCTATGCAAATGTTGCAGGATCAATTTACCCACGCTGCTGATTCGGATGCTGAATAAATTGTTGGGAACTTAAGCCTCAATTGTGACCGAAATTTGGTCTTACATTTAAGTGAAAGTGTTTTAACTTAATATTACCAGTTTATTTAATTCATCTGTTCACTATCTGCTCATCTACCATTCAGAAACATATATAAAGTAAATTGTAATATAAGTACTTTCATTGAAAATGTAAACTTTTTGATGAATTTCTAATGGGAATTTCAATTTATATAAATCAAAGGTAGTATGTATGATTTATATGTATCTCTCCAAAAGTTTGGAAAATTGGAAAATAATATTAGTACTTAATACTAAACAATAATTTACTTTTTAGATATGATATTTTATAAAATACATTGGTATAGTTTTATTGAATTTTTGCTACATTGGTGCATTATTTGTTGAAATTAAAATATTTAGGTATTTAGTTATAAAAGAATTTATTATAGATATATTAGTTTCACAGCACAGATAATTGTCATCAAAAATATATTAAGTTACAAATTACAATAATTTTGTTTTATTATTGAGTAAACGTTAAAAATGTGCTACATAATTCAATTCCTTTCACAGACAGTTTAATTTGAAAAAAAGATGAATATATGGGTTCTATTTTATGTTTATTTTTGGGAAATTTGAACTATTCATTATATACTATAAGTGATTAATTCACCTTAAAAATGAATTCATTATATGAAATGAAAATGTAATCAATTTCGGTAAAGAAATAAGAAGGGACATATATTTGTGAATTTAGTCTCATATTAATTCACTTATTGAGAGAAGAAAATACTAGCAGTTTTATCAAAATGTAACAAATCATAATTTAGTGAAAACATAAAATTTAATATATAGACATAAAAAAAGAATAACATTGGGTGGAAGATTTTTTAAAATCTTCAGCACAATCGGAAATGAATTGCATACTTCCGTTTTATAATTAAATTAAAAAATTGTAAAGTAAAAATGCTGTATTGAAATATTTCCGGAAATTCTTTTTGAAGAAGTTATTTCCAATTAATCTAATTGCATATTGAAACCTACACAACAAGAGTAAGAAAATTTCAATAAAATTTAATTTTTGTATAAACTAAAATAATAGTATAACACGTATTTCTAATTATTTCCATTTATGTAAATATAGTCCTAGTAATAATAGTGATTTTAAAGGATTTTAATTTTAGTAATTTTAAAGGAATATGAAATTTCTATAAAAAATTTTTGAAAAGATTCATAAGCTTAAAAATTTATGAATCACAATTGTTTTTTAAGCTTTTTTATATTATTGTTGAGTTTATTTGTCCTGAAATACATATAAGAAAGCAATGCATAGTAAAAACAGTAGTTCAAGATTTAAAATTAGACGAATTCTCATTAAACTCTGCTTTTCAAAATGCGTTAATATTTCAGTGTCAGCTGCATGTTTCAATTGAAATGAGAAGATATTCTCAAATTTAAATGAAATATATATATATATATATATATATATATATATATATATATATATATATATATATATATATATGTATATATATATATATATATATATACACACACACACATTTTGCGTATTTATGAAATAAAGAGATAGAAAACATGCTTCACTTTATTCTTTTTCTTGATTTAGTTAATCAATAATCCCTAAATTAAATTCATCAATTCTTCATTTATTCAATTTTTTGCTGACTCGTGATCATAAAGTACCATGTATTGTGTAAACTTGCTTAGTCATACATTTCACACTTTGGTTATTGACTAACTTCTGTCATTATGTTCTTGTTAAAATCATTAGCATTATTGATTTCCTGTAAAATTATGCATTTTCTGTCGCTACTTAACAATTGTCTAACTTTCCTTAATCTGATAATATAATAACCCTCAAAATTTCAGGATTTTCTTTTTTTTAAAGTTTTAGTGATGAAACTGCTTAAAAATATTATCCTATTTTCGAAAGCTTCTAATTTGCTGATAATTTTATAATTGTTAATAAAAAACGGTTTTTGAACGAAAAAAAAACAAAACATTTTAACAGATTTTACGATAGTGTCTTTCTTTCATCTTTCTTAATTGTTTTAAATATAAATGAGCTTAGAAATGAATGTAGAAATTCAATATTATTTTATGTTTTTTACTCATTTATTCAAATTAAGTACTTTTTTACAAAAGGATTTCAAAAAATTTGGTTTAGTATCCTTCTCTCTCTCTCATTTTAATATTATAAAAGTATTTATATTGGTAATACAAACAAGTTTATAAATTCTACAGATTTTTTTCTTTTAGACTATATTAAAACTTTGGATTATAAATTACTTGTTTCCATAACCATCTAAGAATTTAGTTTCATTATAACATTAATGAGCTTAGAAATGAATGTAGAAATTCAATACTATTTTGTGTTTTTTATTCATATATTCAAATTAATTATCTTTTTACAAAAGGATTTCAAAAAAATTTGGTTTAGTATCCTTATCTCTCATTTCAATATTTTGTATTCAAAGAGTATATAAATTTAGGTAAAATTTGCAAAAATAACTTAAATTTATTCTTTTGTTAAAATACATGAAATTTTAAATTTGCTGTTAAATATATGTGTTAAAGACAATTAATAATCTAAACCTTTCTTAAGTATTATAAAAAATGCATCAATACTTTAAGAAGAATTAATTTTATGTTCTTAAGCTCCATGCAAAATAAATAAATATAAAAACATTATCACAGAAGCATTATAATTTGTTACTTTGAGTAAATTATAATTTTTCTTATAAAAAATATAAACTTTGTACACTATACCCTAATGTTCAAATGGCCCTAAAATAATGCGAGCTATGCATTCTAATGGTATCTTTATTCTAAACGTATATTCAGGTCAGACCTTTCTTTATAAGATAATTGTAACTTAATGGAACTACAATGATATCCCCTTTGTACTTAAATCTCCACTTGAATCTCATCTTAATTATTAAAACAATGTATATGATAAATAGATGCTTATGCGGTTTATTCTTAAGGAAGCGATGAAAGTACTTTACTCTTAATTACCATACTCAGCTGCATAACTAAAAGTCAATATTTATCACTTGTTCAAACAGTGCAAAATGGTGAGAAAGCTGCATAGATAGTTCCGAATTCCCTCTTTTAAGGAAATTAATTTAAGTACTTTATCGAAATGTTAATGATTTGTATTCCAAATGTGCCTAGCCACAATTAGATTAAAGGATTTTTCCCAAAGAAAGCTTGCTTATCTTTGGCTGCTCACGTTTCTGACGCATTTGTTTATCATTTTAAATGAAGATCTCATTGCTTAACAAATTTATAATTTTCCAAATGACATACGCATGCGTCATTGACTAGATTTAATACAAATGTGTTTTTATTTCTTGGAAATGAAATATTTTTACTATTTATGTTTCTGAAAAGTACAAAGGAGAGTCATAAAGAAAAAGATAACTGACAAAAACATTAAAAAGATTTAATATTTTGGTTTTTTGAATCTTGATAATAATTTAAGCAGATAACTTTCAATTTGATAATTTCATATTTTCGGACTTAAATTAATATTATTTTTAGTTTACTAAGTAATACCTAATGTAGATGATGAAAATATACTCAATAAAAACATTTCCTTAACACCTGAATCTTAATAAATTAAAATATAATAAGAGAAACTTTGATTAAATATCATAAACTTTTATTCAAATTTAAGAATTTGAGATAAAATTTATTAATTGAGATACTACGCACTTTATAATATTTTTCAAGTATTATGTGAAAATTATACTCTCACGTATTTAAATTGAGCAATATAGCACTTATTAATGAATATTTATAGTAATTATTTTAAATATTACACATTATAATCAAAAATATTACTACTTGTGTAATGTATGTAATATTTTACTTTATTTAAAATTTCTAATTACGTAAATTAATCAAAATAAGGAGCAACATGATAATATAGAAATAAATATTTATTATTTATAGTTTTTGAACAACTGTTTTTTTAATTAATTTTTGAATTTTATAAGGTGTGCAATTGATAGCGTAATATATGTTTAATAAATTGCGATCTTGATTTCTAACATATTTTCAAAGAAATGTATAATTACGTAGAAAACCAAAATAATTTTATGATATATTTGCAAAGGAAAGATATTTGTATGAATTTTATTTAATATCAATTCGTTCTAATAGATCAATGAGTTAAAATCTGATAATATGGAAGTGCTTATTCAATACTTAAAATGTATATAAGATGAGCAAAAACGAAAAAAAATCAAAAAAGATAATTCCTGTTAGGCATAAAATAACTAATTTAATATCAGTTTCTTTTTAGCTACAATGAATAAATTAAAAATGAATGGCAATGAATATTAAATTATTATGTATTAATATTTCTTGTTATATGAATATATGCATCATGCGAATACGGGGTTTACTGAAATTAATGAAAAAACTTCTTTATATATAATAACTTCCACATTTGATAGTACAGCACAAAAACAAATACCTAGCTACCAGTTTTTGTATTATATTCGTAGTTATATATTTAAGTGAATTATTGTGCATTACTATTTGCATAGATTAATGATTAATATTTGCACAGAACTGGAACTGACTACACCACTGCTTTAGCTGGTTGGTTGGGTTTTATGGTGCAAGATCCAAAAATAGTCATGCTGCGCCAATAGTAAGGATTTTGTAAAAAAATATTTATTTATTCATTTAATTTTTTTAAAAAATATAAGCAACATTAAAAACTTAAGTGACAAAAATCGGAGTATATATAATTTTAAAATCTAACTATGAAAGGTTAAAAATAATTTTTTTACATAATTTTAAAATTTTTATAAATTAAATAAGATGTAGGAAACATATTTCCATCAAAAAAGCGAATAGGTTTCTATGGGATGGATCCCCCAATAAATCTACCAAAGTTAAAATAACAGTTTTAAAAAAATGTAAACGTAAATGGTTAAAATCATGACATGAAATTAAAATATGATATGCTGTATCTGGTTCATAACACAATGGATTTAATTCACTGAAAAACAAATATCGGTGTGTGGGGTGTGTGTGTTCGATACGAAGCGGATATCAGCACTTCGTAACGGTAAAACTGATGATTTAATGACGTATGGAAAAATAAAAAATGCTTTGGCTGATCAATTGCAAAGGTAGATATTGCTTCAATTTAGAGAACACATTAAAAAATGATCATTCTGATTCTCACACACATTAATTGAATATTTCAGTCATGGTTTCGGAAACATGAATATTTAATTGCACGTCTTCCTTGACCTACCAAAAATCACCTGACTTAAATACCTTAGAGTCCTTATGGCCTGCTTTGGAAGAAAAAGTAAGATCTCATTATCTTCCTCCTGTTCCTCTACTGGAATCAGAGCAGTTTTCAAGCATGAAGAATGATACAACTCTTATGCCAATTTAAATTTTATCAATGTCCATTTCAAAAAGCATTTATATAATTTTAATTGCCACATGCTCCTACGCCATATTATGTAAAAATCCCTTCTTTTTTGGAAAGCCCATATTTCCATTATTATTGACTACTCGTTTATATTTGTATACATAAGGTTATTCAGAACTGGGTTAAGAATTTATATGCAGATCAGAAACACGATAAATTGCAAGAATTAAACAGTAAAATGAATCATAAATGTAATAAAGATGCATTCCATGGCCACAAACATAGAGAATGGAAGGAGCAAAACAGGACATAAATAATAATAATAATTATTTATTCAAATATTTGTTTACATTTCATTTTACTTTACAAGAAATATTTAAATTTGTTATTGAATTGTAATATTTTAAGCTATAGTTTGCTAATATAATACATACCTCATAATATTATTGAACAAACAGCACTGTGAACAGCATTGTGCTTGTGATTTTAGCTGCAAAGATTTGTGAAATTCAAACACTTTGATTTCTTTTCATACAGTAAATAATAACAACAATTCAACAAAAGTTAGTTTGGGCAAAAACATTGACTAAAATCTTGCAAGAAAAGAGGAGCTTGCTATTAAATATAAGCTTAGACTTTGAGAATTTAAAAAAATAAAAAGTAAACTTAAATTCATAAAGAAAAATAAATATTTTTACAAGTGTTTTTAAAAAATTATAAAAAAAATCTGTCATTTTAAATTTGTTCTTAAACTTAAAATGCTTAAAAGTGTGTTTATCTTTTTAAGTGTGCTATTCTTTTTACATTCACTTATAATTTGTTGGATATAATATTTATATTTAAAATTTGAAGGCACAAATTCTTGATAAATATTGTAGATCTTAACAAAATATACACCTTTCGAATAGTTATCGAAATTGGTTGTTTTCTTATGAGAATATTTTACTCGAATTTTAGAATTAGGAATTAATTGTATACCTAAAAAAACAAAATAATAAAAACTACAATACTGCCTGTTGAAACATAAACATTTACTAAGATAAGTATTTCTTAGAATTGGTTAATTTGAGTGATGTATTTTAGTATCTTTAAACAAGGAAATTTTTGATCAAATGAAAATAAAACATTTCGTGAAAAAATATATTGAAATCATCTTTCTCTAAAATTCTGTAAAAGGGAAAAGTAAGCAATTCTTATATAAAATTGTTGTATATTCAGTATTAAAACATCGAAAGATGAAAAAAGTAAGTATACCCATAACATAATAAAATTTGTTTATATGTAAGACCACAATTAGTCAAACTATTTGTTCTGAAATTTATCTTTGGAAACAAGCCAAACACCATTTGGAAACTAATGTTATCGTTTGGAAGTGGTAACTGAGTCATTTGTGAAAGCATGTCCATCACATCGTAAAATTAATTTGGTAAAAAGCACCATCTTTATAAGTACCATGAGGCAAATTTAAATAGTTTCTCCTTTCCATTTTTATTCTATCATTCTTTCAAAAAGAAGCAGATATGTAATTTTTATGTAATGATGTTAAATGTTCAAGCATTAGTTTTGATTATAAATAATAACTGCTTATTTTGTAGAATATCGCAGTTGAATAACATGGACAAATTATTTTGTTTCTGTAAATGTTATCAATTAAAGGCTCAAAGTGAGTAAAATTTTCAAAGCCTTAGTCACAAATTATATCTAAAAATATATTTAGATCAAATGCTGGCAGAATTATTTCTAAAAATGAACTAAATTATAAAGATATAGAAGGATATATATTTACAGTCAAGTGTTATTATTTAGATTTAGATATAAGCTACCTAAAGTTAAGCAAAACAATAAATCAAAACTTAATGTAAATATTGCTCGAAATTTCTATGAAAAAACTAATTGTAATTGAATTGTATCTATGAAGAAAAAATCAATTCAATGCACTTAACAGAAATTTCTTTTTGAAGAATGCTGTTAAAGTTTGAAGGTTTTTCTGTAATTAATATTACACAAATTATTATTGTTAGGAAGGTTAAGTATTCAATCATTATTTTTATATGGCATGTGCCTGAGTGATTAATTATACCTTTTACAAAGCAAATTCAATTCAGAAAGAATCTATGATTTAAAGTGGATTACAATTTAATACAGATATCTATTCTCGAGATGAAAATGGATACCCAGATGTAATGAATTGAAACTGCCTTTTTACAAGGACAGTTCGAAATAAAGAAATTTAAAAGTCTTGTTAATAAGAACTTTTCTGCCATTTACTTTAACTACTTTAAAAAATCTATTTATCGTTGAATTATATAAGTCTTGAATTTCTGTTTGACAAAAATTGTCCGAAACACAATTTTAAGCTTCTGGAAGTTCGATGGAATATTCATATTACTTCCCCCTATGAAAACACGCCAAATAATTTCAGACCGTATGTTTACAGCAGTATTGAGGTCTGGACTTTTAACAGGCCATAGCAAAACCCCCAACATTATTTTTTTTCGAACCAATTTTTGATGACATTGGCCATGTGAATTGATGCTCAATCTTGCTGAAATATGCAGCTTTCTTCGCATTGCTCAGCACCATAGAGAAGAAGTTTGAATTTAAAATTTGAATGTAATATTCATATTTCTGACTTTTTTCCAGAAATACTAGATTGGTCTTTTCAAATAAGCTTAGTGATATGAAAATCATTTAACTGCCTCCTCCCAACTGTCTGGTAAAATAAGTTTTTTCTCACGTACACAAACAGTGCCAATATTATTAATAACCTTCTAAAACATCTAAATTGAATTTTTTTCACCATTCGAAGCTCCAAAACATGTGATTTTTGGCCTACTGCAGACGATTCACAATATGTGGCATTTCTTTCCATTTAGGAAGGTGCTTTCTTTTCTTGAACATAAAGGTTTCCTATTTTTTACGTTATTTGTGAAGCTTTCTTCTAGTTAAATGAGTGATTACAGCTTGGTCTTGTGTTTTTCCATTGCTTCTACACGTATTTTTTTTAAGTTCTTTAAGGTTTTTCCTTATATCACCTGGTGTCAATTTTTTGGGTCTGCCAGTTTTTGCTTTAATCTGATATGTTGGATTTTTCAAGAAGTTAGAAAGCTTTTAAACTGATGTGTATGTGCCTTTAAATGTCTCTTTTACCTTTGCCAGTATCTTTATACGCCACAATTTCGTCTTTTTTAAAACTTCAAATAAAGGTTTTTCCCTAAGCATTTTAAGTGTACAATAATTAAGGATTTATTTTTCAATAAAATATAGCTGTTAAAAGAAAAACAGTTTAGAAAACAATGCTTTCTACATTATAAACTGCTACAGATTCAAAATTGAGTACATTTTTTATGTGCACTCCCTCTTTTTTCACAAAACAAAATTTCGTAATTTATTTCATTTTTCCTTAGATAAAACTCAGTCACTGAAAGTAAAATAAAAATAGTTTAATAAAAGAAAACAGAAAATTTACAGTAATTGCGCTAAAATAGAAAGAGAGCACAATTTATAAAATATGAGTGTCCTACTTTTTTCACGCAGTATATATACGTAAAAAAACATTTTTGTGTGTGTGTGTATATATATATATATATATATATATATATATATATATATATATATATATATATATATATATATATATATATATATATATATATATATATATATATATATATATATATATACAGGGTTAGCAAGAAATAAGTTTCCCACTTCAGAGGGCTGTAGAATACGTTCTATTTGTCCAAATGAGATAAAATTTAAACTACAGATAATTCAAATGATGCGCTTGACATTTATTAAAAAAATAAATAGTACAAAATTTCACCGATAGATGGCGCTGTAATACACATAAAAGATTTGATATGCTTTATAAATGTTAAATAATAATAATAAAAAAGTAGCATTACATCTGTTAAACATGCCCCCTTCATTTTCAACAATGTGCTCTAATCGCAGAACCATATTTCCGACAGCAGACCGGAGTGAGTCTGTCGGAATATCAAGGAGATGGCGATGAATGCTGTCCTTCAGATCTGGTACAGATGCTGGCCTTTTACGGTAGACATTGTTCTTCAAAAATTCCCACAACCAAAAGTCGCAGGGGGTGATATCCGGCGAACGAGGAGGCCATGCCATAGGGAAATGACGGCTGATAACCCGTGCCTCAGTAATATGCTGTCTTAGCAGTTGTTTTACATGACGATCAATATGAGGAGGTGCGCCATTCTGCATGAAAATGATGTCCTGAAGGCATCCACGCTGCTGAAGTTGTGGGATTACAAAATCCCTCATCATATCTTGGTACCGTTGTCCTGTGATCGAACAGGTTTTGATTCCATTTGCAGTTATCCCTTCAAAAAATACGGTCCAATCACAAAAGTAGCCGTAAACCCACACCATACTCTCACTTTTTCAGGATGCAAGGGTTTTTCCTGGATAACGCGAGGGTTTTCCGCTGCCCAAATTCGACAATTGTGGGTGCTGACGTGCCCATTAAGTTGAAAGTGGGCTTCTTCAGTCCACAGAATATTCCATGGCCAAGTGACGTCAACCACCATTCGAGCAAGGAACTGAAGTGCAAAATCTTTACGAACCTCTGAGTCCCCGTCCTGAAACAACTGCAGAGGATTAATTTTGTAGGGATAAAAATGCAAAATCCACTGTAAGATTTTTCGTACAGGGGAATACGGCATATCCAATACAACGGGAAACAACTGGCACACTCACACTAACATCCGGCGACTGACTGCTGTCTTCAACATCCGCGGTAGCCACATTTTAGACGCTAGAAGACTGGATTGGCTTTCGTCCTCTACCGGGAAGAATTACAAGTTGTCCAGTTCTTTCAAATTTCTGCATCATCTTGCATAACGCACATGGAGACACTGGACCTCTTCGTATCTGCATCATACGGCGAAATTCTTTTACAGCTGCTACGGAGTTCTGCTGGTTCTGGTAGAACAATTTTACAAGTAGCGCTTTTTCTTGTAAAGGTGGCATGATGTGCAGAGAAATAACTAATGCTCGTTCAGAATCCGCCTTTTTTTTACACAAAGATAATGCTAATAGGCTTGCGCTGTAAAGCAAATGACTTTTCATATTTTCAGTATATGCAAATAAGTAATATTAATATTACAGCGCCATCTATCGTCGAAATTTTGTACTATTTTTTTTTAAAATAAATGTCAAGCGCATCATTTGAATTATCTGTAGTTCAAATTTTATCTCATTTGGACAAATAGAATGTATTCTACAGCTCTCTGAAGTGGGAAACTTATTTCTTGCTAACCCTGTATATATATATATATATATATATATATATATATATATATATATATATATATATATATATATATATATATATATATATATATATATATATATATAAGAAAAAAACAATAAAGTCTTATTTATACTCATATTTTAGTAAAAGAATTTTTCTTTAAAAATAATTATCCAGAAATACCCTTAATTACTGATACTGTCACATTTTATGATAATTCCCATTTAATATTATTAATTCAAAAATGTTAATTCTTGAACGCTTACACTAAAGAAGATTACCTGCACGTTTAAATAACTTATACTGTTAGAAAATTAAACGTTTTACCATAATATATTATTTTCATGTATTACCGTCTTTATTGTTTTAGGCACCAAGTTAAAAATCAAGTTTTTAATTTCTGAAAACAATAAATATGTAGATTTTAATAATACTTCATTAATTTCAATCAAATATGAGGACCTTAAGTAAATTAAACTAACCATTTATTTAGGTGCTAATATAGAGTGTATTATCGGCGATAAACAACAAAAAAAAAACTAATTTCTTCTCTAAATAATTGTGTATAAGTGTGTGCTTAGTTAACTAGAAATTAGTTAATGTATGCTTTGTTCGCCTAAGTTTCCTTAAAAAAAGCACCTTCGTTCAATTCTAATCACTTACCGAAATTCATTAAATTGTTTTAAATGCACGTACAAAACCACTGAAAGAATAAGAAAATCAAAACAATTTAAGGAGGAAGATTTCTTAAACCTTCCTCTTTTATTTTTTTCTCCTTTATCTTGTAACCAGATACCAGAGAACAGCAACTTAATTAGCATTTGAGTTGTTTGGAATATAAATGATTTCTTTCGTAACGAAGGCCTTTTTCTTTAGTTTCGTCGCAGAATCCTTTTGTTTGGAAAGGAATATTCGAGAGGGAAGGTTTTGCCCCATGGGATCTCTTGTCACTTGGGATTCGTATTAATTTGTCACAAGCAACGTTGAATGATTTCTGAAGTTTGCTTAGCGCCTAATAATATCAGCTGTAACTTTGCAATATTGGATACTCGATATTTAAACATCATATCCCTTTAGCAATTATTGAATCGTCGCTCTTAGAGCCACTTTGCTAATGAAATGGCTTCATTCATTATCGATGGCATGAAATAAAATAGTAATTGTCAAGAGAAATTTATTAATTTGATTTATATTAATTTATTAATGAGACATTTTCTCAGTCATTCTCCTAACATTTGTTCTATTGATTTGTTAGCGTCTAAAAATTAAGGTGAATTAGTGGTGTGTGTGATGTTCATTATTACTTTTAAAAACAATACCGAACTAGTTTTATTAATTGTTGGGTATAGATTGCTCATTCTGGTGTTGATAGTATAAGTTGGAAAAAATAATATAATTTTAAACAAAAATTTTTGGATAACGTTATTTGGAAGACTGCTATTTATTGATATTCTTATAAAGTAAAAATAAAATCTTTTGACTCACATAATAATATATTAAAATAAGAATGTTAATTAAAGTGGAAGAACAAATTTATTTTTTAAATTTTGTAATTAAAAGTTTCCTTTATTGCTCATTATTTTGGTTTTTGATGCATTGTATGAATTATTTTAAGTAAAATTGATGGAAATTTAATAATATTCATTTCAGTATATTTGCTATTTTATGTAGCAATCATAAAATATGCAGCAATAGCAGTTTTAAGTTCTTTTTGGATTTAGATATAACATAATTTTAAATATCATTGTTTATAATAATGTTTAAACATTGAAAATGAAATAGCTGATACTTCATTATTTTTACTTCCGAATTGATGTGATTTTACATTTTTGTCAAATTTTACTATCAATCTAAATAATGAAATGCAAATTTCATCATGAATTTAGCCATGTTTAAATTATACTGGATACAAAATTATAAAACTTGAAATTATGCATGCTCCTTGTTAGAGTGTGAAAAATTGCTTATCTGCTGATTAGAGAAAATATTCAAGAAGTTTTATAAGCAGATAAAAAAAATTGTATGCTGTTCAAAAGTAGATCTATTTTATAGCAAATGGTTTGCTTGAGTCTTTCATCATTATAGGAACAGGTAGAGGTAAAAGCAAATGTATTATTGAATAAGAGAATTTGATGTTACACTTTAATTTTCAACATGCATTTTTGTGGGGTTGATGTATAAGATTCTTCCAGATTTTCGAGCTCACAGGAGATGATTTATAAGAAGTCCATCCGGAAGATGAAATGTGATAGAAATTAATAAATATTTAAAAAGAGTTCAGGCAATAGGCAGTCCAATACAATATATCAAAACTACAAATAAAGAATTTATTATATTTTATTGCAATAGAAATTAAAGATATTCTGCTATAATAAGTAATCGTAGATGATGATAATTTGATTATTAACTTCATGAATGCATAACTACATTGTCATTAAGTGTAACATAAATTATTTTACATATTTAATTGCAATATATGAGGGTCACTCTGAAATTTTTGAGATACAACTAGATTTTTAAAGTTATACTTACAAAATTTTAGGTGTGTTCAAAGTAGTCTCCTCCAGCATCAATGCACTTTTGTAGACGAATTTTCCACAGATTAAATGTCTCAAGCCATTCATTTCTTCGAATTGATGAAAAAAATGCATTTATAGCCACATCAATCTCTTCCTCTGAATGAAAATGACGTCCACGTAAGTTCTTTTTTAGATAAAAGAATAACCAAAAGTCGCACATAGCTAGATCAGGTGAATACGGCGAATGTTCGATCACTTTAATTTGCTTTTGTTTAAGAAACTCAACTGTTAATCCGGCTGTATGTGAAGATGCATTGTCTTGGTGAGGCATTAGTCCCCTAAAATTCAGCTCTTGTAGAATTTTTTGAAGGTATTTAGTGATATACCAGTTTGCTGTTACTGTCTTCTGTCCTTCCAACTTGATGGCTTTGACCAATCCCGTACTTCTGAAAAAAACGGAATACATAATTTTTTTCAGTGCGCGTTGCTTTTTCACCATTGTCGAAGACTCATCTCAAGAAGGATCATTTTCGAAGACTCATACTTTGCTTTCTTGACGTGTTGGAACGTCAAAAAACGGTATGTACGTTTCATCACCTGTTACAATTTTAGAAATGATGCGGTGGCCACCATCATTCAGCATATTAAGAGTTTCTTTACTGATTCTGACACGCTCCTCTTTTTGATGCTCAGTTAGATTATGGGGAACCCAACGGCAAACTAATTTTTTCATATGTAATTCTTCATGAATGATTTTGTGTATGTCTGCGGATCCAATGATAAGTTCCTTCTGTATCATTTGATAGGTACAGCGATAATCATCCATTAACATTTTTCGTATGGCAGACACATTATCCGGGAATATTGCCGACGGCTGCCTTCCCGTGTGTTCTTCATCCTGAAGAAAATTGCGACCTCTTCTAAATTCTCTAAGCCATCTGAATACAGTAGCACGAGCTGGAGATTCATCATCAAATGCTAATTGCAACCGTTAAACGCTTTCTTCTTCATTTAATCCTGCTTTGAAATCGTAGATCATAGTGTGAAAATGTTCTCGCGTCAACTCCGTTTTCTCTTCTGTGTAAAATTTATTCCACGCTAAACAAGTTGAATTAAGTCAGTAAAAAATCGTCTTCTGTGTTAAAATATTTTGTACTTTAAAAATTAAACCGCTATTTTTATTTTGTAAATTCTCGTCTGCGCGTATCTCAAAAATTTCAGAGTAACCCTCGTATCTTAAAATAACACATGAATATCAATATGCAAGACTACATAGTTTTATCATAATATAGTATCATATAATATATAATATCATATAAATAGTTTATCATTTAAAAATCATTTTAACTTAACTTATATTTAATGTTCATAAGAGCTTATAAATCATAATTAAAATGTATATGACAAAATTTATTTGTTATTTTTATATTCTCAAATAAATGTATTCGTTACACACACACATGCACACACAATTTAACCCGAAACTACACAGCTTGTAATTAGCCTCTAATCAAGGTTAAGAGTACTTTATAAGGTCATGTGTCTTTCAGCATGAGGCAATGAATGCTTCGTGTAAATGTGTCTACATTACCGCACGGATCAAATTATGTTTTTGAATCGAATCTTTGTCTTCCGTCTCAGAGAATTCTTTCAGTGGACTTTCTTTTTTTCATTAAAATAATGGACTTACAATTGCTTGCCGAATAAATTTGCTTACGCTCTTATAGACATTTCATCAATAGCTGATATGCAATATTGTGGTATATGAATCATTTTAAATTCGGATCATTTTAATCAATTAAAATATTGTTTTGTAAACGAATAAACTAAACACCTCTTTTTAGATCATGAATGTGAAAAAATACTTAAAAAACATTTGTCACATTAACTTTTTTTAGGGAAGAATATTAATGTAATAGCTGTTAAAAATGACAAAATATATTGATTACCTTGATTGAAAAATGAGCTGAATATTTTTTATAGAATGGACAGTTTGTCATATTATCGATATATTTTTCTGCTAAAATTCTTCATGTTTAATTAATGCAAAATAAAAACATATATCAATCGATCTCTTTACAATGTATCGAATTGTTATAAAATAAATTCAATTACAATGTCAAAATGTCAGTGACACATTTTATCTATTAACTTTTTACAATGATTATTAATTCTTTTTCCTCATTTTTATAACAGATTTTACAACCATTCCAAATACATCCGGATATCTTATATTTCATTTAATTATGACTAGGTTAAACAATTATTTCAATAAAAATTTGAGTTTGTTTAAAACTAAACTTTTCTAGGCAAAACTGAATTTGTATTATTACATTATTCCATTTAGCTTTGTTTTTCAACGGAATTCCACAATTAGAAAAAAATATATTTTAATCAGTTTAAAAACTTCTGTAAAGCAGTACACAACAAAACTTACCCCTAACGTTATTAATTATCTTACCCAAAGCAAATTTAACAGAGCTTTCTTGTTTGTGTATGTTAAACGATAGGGAAGTTCTTCCGTTAGCATATTTTTTAACGAATTCTTCGGTGTGATTTCATAAGAGATTCGTTCCCCTTTTTTTTCGTCACTAAGTTTCTGGAAGCCTTGAGGCTATTTTCAGATTATGGTTATGCTTAGTTCCGATCCCCAATAAGAATAGAAAAGATAAGTCTATTTTGTTTGTTTTAGCTCGGTTTTGTTTGAGAAGCTTTAAAATATGTTTGGCAAACACTGACTCGATTTAAAAAAAAAAAAAAAAAGATGAGGAGTCCGTTTATTTTTAAGATAAAACTTTTTCTAGTGTTTGAAAATACAATTTAAAATATATCTCGCTCATATTAAACTCTTTTTTTTAAAAAAAAAGAAAAAAAAGTTTGTGATAAAGGTTTGTAATGTGTTACTCGAATTAAACAGTTAACGGGAAAAATAATTTGCTAAACATATTTTGTTTTTATTTATAAGATAAAAAAGTATTATTTTAGTTAAAAGTAGAAAACATTCATTAGAGAATTTTTGAAAGCTATTAAGCATATTTTTTTTTATAATGTGAATGCCAAGCAAAATTAAAATGGTTACATGTGTACATATATATTTGGCTCACTTAAAAATTTTAAAATTAAATAGGCATTTATATTTTAATCAATGTTACCTCTATTAATATTAATACTGTGTAAACAAATATATAACAAGACCCTTTCTGCTGTAATGAATATTTAGTTTTTAAGAAAAACTTTTAGTAGAAATTACAAGAACTCAATTTTATTAATTTAAAATACTTTAATATAAATACTTCGAAGCACTCTTAAAATTCCATTTACTTCCATATTTCTCACAGAATATTAATAACAAGTTACTTGCTTTCTTTTTTATTTACACATTTTCCGGCATGCCGTTAATATCGATTTCAAATAAAAATTTTGTTTATGATTAAAAAAATCGTTACACTTCTTTTCTCAGATAATGATTGTTTTCTAATAAAATTCTCCTTTTACTGAGAAAACTCAAATGTAATTTGTAGTTGAAAATTTTTAGGCAAAACGTTCAGGAAATTCAAAAACAAAACTGAATAACCAATGTTAGATCATTAATTTAAGGTGTTATTTAAGTTACAATCATGTTAGACGTAATCCTGAAGCTAAAACAATTTTAACACTAGGCCCTAAATATTTTTATATTTTTAATTTCTTTTTATTCTATAGTGATAAGTTTAGCTTGTCTTATCCTCTTGATAAAAATATTAGATGTAAATGAAATCTTTTGAAAGTCATTTCATAATTATCGATTTATTTTAAAAACAGATGCATTTGCAATTATTACAATTGATCATTAAAAAGAAAACTTTCATGCTGATAATTTGCAGTTATCACAGATTTTCGACGCATCATTTACAAAAATAATTTCTTTTTTAGTTTTCAAGTACTAAGAGCTCTTATTTGAATTCATAGGAGGATTGCTTAGATTTGTAACTTCTTTCTTTCCTTTTTATTAACAACATTTCAAAACTTGAAAAATTCACTTAAATGTATGTATGGATGGTCTTTCATGCAGCTCTTGTGTATTAAACTTGATTAGACTTCTTATTATATTATAAATGCAGTAAAAAAATTACAATTTTGAAACTCCATATCATAAAAATCGAAATTTAACAAGCTTGTGTTAACAAATTATCTTACTATGCATTTTTTCCAGTATTTTTAGACATTTTTTACAGCATTCACTACGAAAGTATCCCCCTTAAATTTATGAAGAGAGAGAAAATTTGTTATCTAAGGTTTAAAATTGTTTAATGGTGAATTGTTTAATAATTAATGAATGTTAAGTGAGAAAATAAAAAAATTTTTTTAGCTTGACGATATATCACAACCAATATGATAAATTTTAATTTAATTAGTATATAACATAGCATATTTCATTTACTTATATTTTAATCTATTTCACTATAAAATTATATTTTTTACCCTTAAACTAAATCTTTATCTATTATTTTATATTTTCGTTATACTGTTATAAAAATATGTTTTCTCGTATTATAATTTTGGGTTACGTAATAATGATTTCTTAATAAATAATATTTTTAGTTTGATTACATACTATTTTTAACAAGCGTTTCAATGCTATGTTTATTTCAAAGTTTTTAAATTTCAATCAATGTTTACTTATTTTAGATTAAAAGGTTATGCGACTATCACTAAATGTTGACCTTTGATTCATATCTACGTTTTAAACAATTCTAAAGAGCATAATTAACTGTTTTGCTTAAAAAATTGTAATTTTAAGGAACTAATAAATACGAAGAAAGTATTAATAATTTTAATTCCAAAACACGTGTAACTAAATGTATGTGTGTGTCGAGTTATTCACTTAGTTTCGCTTAGTATTGTATATATATATATATATATATATATATATATATATATATATATATATATATATATATATATATATATATATATATATATATATATATATATATATATGTATGTATGTATGTATGTATGTATATATATATATATATATTATTTTTAAATTAAATATTTAATTAATAATAAATTTTTGATGAAATAAAAAGTATATAGTTAATTTTCATTGAATTAAATTTTCTTCAAACACCAAAGTCAACTTCCTATAATTTAATAAAAAATTATTTTTTGGTGATTTCTTACACTCTAATTAATCGCTTAGTTTATACACTCTAATTAAACGTTTTAACAATAATTTATATTTTTTAATTCTAAGGGAAAAATTTTAAATTATAATTAAATGACTCTTCATGAAAAGGAACAAAGAAATTAATACTTTTAATTAGTATCTTTTTAATAACATTTTTAAAATATTGGAATAAATTATTTTAAACGATTAATACATTTTTATTTTTATACAATTAAAATATTTCTAAAATAAAATTTTGAGAATTAGTTTTAAATAATGATGCAATATTTCTTTCATAATAGAAATTTATTTTTTTTAATATTTATTATTTTGAAAAACAATGCTTTCATTTTCAAGATTTTAAATAAATTTGAATGCATGATTTAAGTTTAATATTTTCAGCTGGTATTCCGCAATTCACTGCAACTTCTTAGTACGCAGAAAGCATTATGTATATTCTTTAATTTTTTAAAAAGTAAAGTTAAACAATATATCACTTTTATTACGCTGTTTTTTCAAGTAATGTAAGAATCTACTTTTTATAAAATTGTATTTTCTTTAAAATATAAATTTAAGTGAATAAATTCATATTTTTGAAACATAGCATAATCTGACTCACACACTAGACACAGACGCACTTTCACTCAGAGATACACATATCTCTATCTATTAATTTCTCTCTCTCTCTTTATAAATATATATATATATATATATATATATATATATATATATATATATATATATATATATGCATGTGTATGTGTGTGTGTGTGTGTTTCAGAATTATTATCAGTGAGTCATAACAAAAGTATCCATATTAAAAGTTTAATAAAATCTGTGCAATATAGTCTTGTTATTTTTTCATGCATATTATTTAAATTTAATCTTACAGAAAAAATTTTGTTTCTAGATAAAATATCTATTTCTTAAATATATAATTGTTTCTGTATACTTTTTAATTTTAATCAAAATGTAATTACACCTCATGAGATGAATATTTAATCTCTATTAAGCGTTAAATCACAGGTTTACGCAGGTTAACTATTCTTATTGGTTATCTAATGTATTTTAATCATCAATAGAAACACTATAAATTTCTAATTAATTTCTGAAGAAAAAAATGATTTCAGAATTTTATTTAACTTCAAATATATCATAGACAATAACATAATGATTTTGATCACATTTTTGCAATGGCCAATTTTAAGAATATTAACATTTCATTTCTTTTTATAATTCTTCGTGATAAATAAAAACTTTTATAATAAAATATTTCTGGAATTCGTGAAAAAGGAACTTGTACAAATACATCGACAAATATTTTAATTAACTTAAAACCCCCAACCAAAAGAAGTCATTTCAAACTGAACAAAGTAAAGATTGCATTTTGGTGGGATATTTCCATAACAATACAAAAGCAAAGGAAGAGAACATTAAGGAAGGCGAGAATGTTTTTCCTGCCACATTTTCCACCCTTTCCTTCTCTTTAATTTCGTTACTCTGGTTTTTCTGCCCCCCTTCTCTGGGCTCTTCAGTGCTCACAATGGGCTCATACGCGTGCTGCCTCACCCATCCTGCCACCCATCCCTCTGAGTTTGCCCAAGCAGAAGTAAGGCACAAAGGAAAGAGGGGTGCTTAACCAAGCGTAAATAAAGGTGCCAAATTCAATTTTCCCCCACCTTTTGCTGAACCTTCTGTTCACGCCTATGAGGGAAGTAGTAAAAATATTAATAGCCAAGGTGATAAGAAATCACTTTAAGAAACAGACTGCTCTGTTGTTATATAGGTGGCAGTTCATGTCTTAAGTATATATGGTGCAATAACGCTATTGAGTAATGAAAAGGTAAATTCTTAGAACCTTTGAACTAAAAAAACTGTTTTTTTTCCTTCTAAAAATTAAATAGATTTAAATAAAATGATAACAACGTAGATAATTTAATCCAAGTAAGAATTTAATTCCTTAGAATTAAATTTCTATTTGGAATTTTGGAATTAGTTTAATTCTTTTTTGAATAGAGCAGCTCAAAACATATTGTGTGAAGTTAGAAACGCTTGAAAATGTTCATTAACTCAGGTATTACTAAATATTGAATAATTGAATTTATACATTTTCCTATGTATATTTTATCAGCAAAGTATTTGGGATGAACGTAATTATGATAGCTGAAATATGTGTAAATAATACTTTTTTGATAACTGAAAGAACTTGATAACCGATATATATTATTTAAAAAAAGTAATTTGAGAATATAGAGAGTAGTATTAATGTTGTAATTATTTTTTCTAAATTTAATGGTTTAGAGCAAAATTTTAAAAAAATAAAAGAAAGACACATTCTTGTTCTTTAAAAAAACTATTTCGGAATTGAAACTTCCTTCATTTCATTCATTTACCATCATAGCATACGTAACTTTCCAATGAGCTATTTAAACTCAGTTTGAGCAACTTAATATTAAATTAAAACTTCATATTAAATTGAAAAAGTATAAATAACTAAATTAATTGTGAAAATTGCAATTAAAATTTTAAAAAAAAATTACAGAAATTTTAATCTAGCTAGGGATTAATATCCAAATAAAATTTTCATTTCTATTCCATATTTTCTTTTATACTAAACTTTCAAATGAAATCCTTTGAACAAGTACAGCATTGTGTGAATAAATTTCCTTTTTCAGATTTTTATTAAGAACTAAAAAGGTTTTGCATTTGTGTTTATCAAAGCTTTGTTAGTAAATACAATCACGAGCGATTCAATCACAAAAGTGGGAATTAATCATAAAAATCTTTACATATTAATAAACGAAGTCTTTTTATTTGGTGTCTGAAATTAATCTAATTATACATTTTATAGTTTCTAATTTACATAATCGTATAAAATAGCAGTTATGAGGGATTTGCTAAAAATCAGTCTTATGATGTGAAAAGCATTTCCATTAAGAATAATTTCTTTCTAAAACAAGGCCTTAATCCACGCGAGTTTTTCAATCCATTGATTTTATACGGACATTTCCCTCCTAGAGATAAAAAATTAATAAAATAAATTAGAATTTTTGTTTTAATTAATGAGTTGATATTACTTTTTTAATATCATGAAATTGTATGGATATGCAAAATAATTAGTTTTCGAAAATGAAACTAATTAAGCTATTTTTTCTGCAAATAATTACATTTATGTCTTAATATAAAATAATAATTAAATTTCTATCAATACTTTGCATGATTTAAAAATAAATAATTTACAACACAAGATAAAATATGGTTATATACAAACATATAAAAAGTTATTGTAATAATAAACTACTATTATATCACTATTAACAAGTATATATATATGTATATATATATATATATATATATATATATATATATATATATATATATATATATATATATATATATATATATATATATATATATATATATATATATATATATACATATATATATATACTTGTTAATAGTGATATAATAGTAGTTTATTATTACAATAACTTTTTATATGTTTGTATGTAACCATATTTTATCTTGTGTTGTAAATTATTTATTATGCTATTAATTTTACAAAATAATTCAAAAATCATTTAGCTTACCGCTAACCATTACATAATTTATTGGATTAATTTAAATATTTTTTTACTAAAATGTTAAATATATAATGTATTTCCTTATTGAGCGTGTATTGTAGAATAGAATGATGTTTGTAAGGAGATTAAAATATGTAATAAATACAATTGTTTTTTTAATGTATTTTATTAGATTAAATTCAAAAATATGATAATTTTATTCAAAATATTAAATACATTGTGAATTTTTCATTTAACGTGCTTATAAGATTATAATTACTTTTGTATTTGAGAGTATAACATGAAATAAATGCAATTGTTATGTATAATGTTTTGAATTGTATTGTAAAAGCAAAACATATTAGCCTTACAAAACAAACTATATATAGTCTTTATTAATAAATACTAAATATAAGACAAAAGAAATAAAAATGAACTCTTTTTACTCTAGAATAAGTTCTGGAGGAAAAGATGGCCCCATTTAAGCGCTTAGTCATGTATTGTTAGTTAAGTAAAGATCAAATCAGCTCGAAATACATCAGCGGGAGTAGGAAACACGGATACCATCTTATCACAATTCAATGTCTCCTACTAATTGAAGGAGAATGATTCGAAGGGGTAGAGCCCATACAAGGAATGGGCTGAATATGACCCGAACACAAGGGGTAGGCTAAACTGTTCCATTTCCTCCCTATTCCTCTGTAATTCGAGATTTTCCTTCCCATGAAATAAAGATAACTAATGCCACCTTATCCATCAATTCATTTTCTTGATTGTCTGAAAGTAATAGCTGTTCTTAACCTTGGTCATGCCGGGATAAGGTAAATAAATGTCACAATTTGGGTCACACGATAAAATTTTAATTTTAAATAAAGTAATTAGCAATTGAATATTGAAATTTTAGGACATAAAATTCAAATTTATATATTTGTATCAATATTTTTAATAATGATAGTGATCAACGCAAGTTATAAAATTAAATGTGCATAGATTGTAAATAATTCTAATGTAACTAATGCTGTTCTAATGTAATTAATGTGAATATCTAACAGATTATAAGCATTAAAGCAGAAATAACTTTATCGTAATGATACAATAAATTAAATTTAGAATATCATTATTATCATTTAAATTAATATTGATGATTGATATAACTATAATTTTGTTTTATTTCATTGCTTTGAGTTATGAATTAAATTCAAAAAATTTATTGTGAACTAAGCAATGTGGTTGATCATTTTTGAAAATGTTGGAGTAAATATACTGTGTTGTATATCTGTGATGACATCTTTCCTTTAATATTTATTTCTTCTTATATTTTTACCCTTATTTTGATATTTATAATGATTAAAATTTAATAATTGCGTTTTCATAATATTTTACTCATCAACAATCTTTAAAATCATAGGTTTCTAGTACAATTTGAGTTATACAATGAGTGTGATAATTAAAATAAGTCTTCTCTAGGTTTGATTTTATAAATTTTTTAGCAGTTTATGCCTTACGCACTGATTTTATATTCATGACTAATAAGAATTGGATAGTAAATGCTGGCAGCTACATTTTTTTCCAATGGCAGGCACATACTTGGGTGACTAACCTTATGCCACAACAAGGCCAGAGATTGCTACTCATTTGTCGTTACCCAGCGGACACCTGTGAACTAAGTCACGGAGGCGAGTAGCGTTACCCGCGCCATACCACCACAAACCCGTTTATAGGGCGGATCACATTCATACAACACCACAGAAGAAAGGACAGAGAAATACAGAGAGAACAGTGAAAGAAAGAAACATCCAAATCGAACCCGGGACCAATAGCTCAGGAGTCAGGAACGCTAACCACTCAGCCTTCTGTCGCCGCTGGCAGCTACATCATACTGTTAAAATTCATTATAAGTATATTTATCTGAATAGAGAATTTTAATTCGATCTACATTTTTTACCGCAATATTTATATTTATATATCTATATCTATCTATCTATCTATAATATATATATATATATATATATATATATATATATATATATATATATATATATATATATATATATAAACTTAATTACTTTAAACAACTGATAAGAGACTAGTGAAATACTAAATCGCAGGCTTATTCATATTATACAGTTTGTAATTAAATTTGGTAATCCATATGCTAGAGTTTTGAACTTAAATTGCAGAAATAATAGATACCAGATTTTGTCCTTGTTGTGTTTAAAATTGTCTTATTTCTCAAAAGAAATTTTTATTATCATAATTATAGATACTAGGAAATAAACAAGTGTTAAAACATGAAAACTTGTTTAAATAAAAATTATTGTTTTAATGTATGTATTAACAAGACAAATATCAAATGCAAAGAAATTTTTTATTGCAAAAAGTAATCTTGCATTATATACCTACGTCTCATAAATTAAAAAAAAAATATTTTTCTGAAAATAAAAGAACACTGATATTTATTAAATATTTTTTTAAATATTTTGTGGTTTATAAGAGCAATTTTTAAATTCGGAAAATATTAATTAATACTGTAAATAATTAAAATGTTTAGCCTTATCGTTAGTGGGAAATAGTTAATACGTGTCAAACCCTATCTCAGATCATCACAACAAAGTAAATTACTATTTTAAATAGCTTTATTTTGAAAATATATTATAAATAATTGTGACTAACTTTAACAGTAGAAAGTCCTCTTCACTGATATTCCAAGGCTATACATCTTAACAAAAAATGTTTGTGTAATTACGCTACTATTCTTTTATTACACTAAATGTTGCACGTAGAGAATTAAAACAACTTACTTCAGAATATTTATTAGAAAAGGAAGAATAAATTTCAAAAGAAATACCATTTATTTGTTTGACTGTGTATTTGGATGATTCGGATGGCACTGGATTTCACACTAGCTTTCACAAATATGAAGCATTTTAACTTTAGTCAATCC
The DNA here is from genome assembly GCA_037975125.1 of Latrodectus hesperus. Taxonomy (NCBI): domain Eukaryota; kingdom Metazoa; phylum Arthropoda; class Arachnida; order Araneae; family Theridiidae; genus Latrodectus; species Latrodectus hesperus. Next base: position 116,178,497 of record CM075853.1, read on the forward strand.
CTACTGTTTGTCAGAGGTTTTATCACATGTTCTCTTCATTACATTTTTGTCTTCCCTACAATTATATTTTAAGAATTACTATTCTTAGAATACAATGTTTAAATTTTTTAGCGTTTTTATAATGTTAGCACATTATAACAATATTAAATAATTAAAAAGAAGCTCTATAACACACACACACACACACACACACACACACACACACACACACACACACACACACACACACACACACACACACACACATATATATATATATATATATATATATATATATATATATATATATATATATATATATATATATATATATATATATATATATATATATATATATATATATATATATATATATATATATATATATATATATATATATATATATATATATATATATATATATATATATATATATATATATGTATATAATGTGCACAAAGATGGTATCTGAAAGCTTTGAAAGGAAAGTGATTTATAGATTAAGATATTAAAAAAATATTTATTAAATTTTAGTGTTTGCATCGGTACACGAGAGCAAAATGTAATATGAGAAAATATGCTAAAATGAACCCACATTATTTCATTGTTTCTCTGATCATTTACCGTATATTCAGAAATCAAATCATTAGCACGTTTTCAATGTCTGAGACATAATGAACTCAGGGTAAAGCGCTATAACTAGTACACGCTTAAACATATAACTTATTAAATAAACTTTAGTAATTTTTAGATGCTGCATGTGGGCACGATTCCTTAACATTTTAATAAAATATCCTTCGCAAATGTTTTTACAGTAGCAGAAGTTATTACCTATCATTTAAATTTTGTCATGACATTCATTATTCATTTCATCATTTTCCTTATGTAAGAAAGATATATATTTTATATAGTTTATGTTTATATTAAACGTTTTCTCTGAGATAAATTTGGCTGTGAAAACAGAATTCATATTTGTTTGCATATTTAATAAACAATAAAATGTATTATTATATAACTATACATATTCGAATTAGTCAAAACTATAGGTGGGATAATTCTTATGGAGGGAATATACATGTAATTAATTTTATCTGATTTTATTTCTTATTTGATTAATTATGCGTGGTTTAATAAAAATGTCGATACATGTTAAAACATTTCTTATTAAATTATCTCCATATTGATACATTGTATTGAACAAAAGTGACACGCTTTTGAGAGAAAACGAAATCGCTTACAATAAAAAATATATATTTGATATTTTGAATTGTTTTTCACAATGGTACATAAATTTGTTGCTGGTATAATTGCTAAATATATTTTCAATCATAAATGAGAAAAAAATGATTAAAAATACACTTCACCCACATACTATTCTAAACTATAATATGTTAAAAGAAATCAATAAATATGTGCAAAAATTTATCCGAACTGTTTGTGAAATACATTTTATTATTCACTTTCTTACTAAACAGCAAATGTAGCTAATGTGCCAAGAAAGATTGTGTTCTTTCCTGTAGAATCATTCTTTGTTACTTTTTTCTCCAATCAGCAAACAAACATCCTTTGTTGTTGTTGGAGTCAGGGAGTTGTAATTAACTAGGCATCTACTGAACACGAAGAGTCAAAAGAAGACATAAAGAGAAGAAAGGACATAAAATCTGGAAGATACAGACTTTATGAGATAGGTCAGTAACGAGAAAGTATCTCTACACAAGGACTTTTATCCATTTCTGATGTCCCCATGGATTCCGAATGATTTTATTTGTTTTACAGTCTTTTCCATGTCGTCTGACCTCCGTGGCAAATGAAGTTAGATAAAACAAAGCCTATCGTAATTTAGCTTAACGGAGATACGAAACAAAATATAACTGATTTCTTGACCAGTTTCTCAAGCTTATCAAGCTGAGTGGATTATCAATATATTATCATAACTTTCAAGTTTAAAGTAATTTCTTAGTTATATTTAGCTTTTATCTATTCTAGCTTGTTTAATACTTTAAATATATGAAAACCTTTAACGAAGAAAAAAACATATTTGAAAATAGTTAGATTATAATAAATTCTTACATAAAAACGTTTTCACTCATTTTGCTAACTTAAAATTTATCGTCAAATATAAAGCTAAATGAGATTTATCATGATATTTTTCAACTGCTATTTTAAACACACAAAGGCACTGTGGTATTCCGCTGACAAATGGAGTCACTCTCATGCCGAAAAATTGTAGGTTCAATATCGGGCAGTAAAAAAAGAGATGTGCTAAGATGGATTATGCAAGCTTAACTTCGAAACTTTCAACGTTCGATTAATAATATAGGTTGGTGCTGAACTCCAGCGGCTCAATAGCTTCACACGGCTTCCTTTTAAAGTCAACTTCATCAACTCATCAAAATTAACTCATGCTTCACATTAAAATATCATTTTCCGTAGCAGTGATTAAGAGGGTGATCACACATTCTTCTTTACTGGACTACATGAGCTTCGTGTTTTAGGTACATGTCTACGTTAATCTGTGATATCCAAAGTCCTTTCGCTGTGTGACGTGGATGTGGAGAGAAAAATGCCAGCTCCTTTGTGACTTCGTCAACTGACCGTAACTCAAAATTACTAAACACTTGGTGAAGTACGAATATTCTCAACCTGTTAAACTGAAGTTACATTCCAGGCTCATTTGGTTTTGTAAGTATATGTGAGTTGATGCTTAAGTGTTGATCACTTGAACATGGTTCAGAATTATGAGACAGTAGAATGTTTTAATAACTGTAATTGATTGAATTTTGCAGCTCAAAATATATTATAATAACCTAACACAATATAAATTCCTAAAACATTTGAAATCTTCGGTTTACTATGGTCTAATTGGAAAAATAGCCCTCTACAGAGTTAGAAGTCTATCTAGGGTTCTATATCAGCCACTGGCAATCAGGGTAATACTTAAGATTGTTTAGCTCGATGCACTATCTATAAAATACCTGAGGCCTGAGCAGCTACCAGGCGCGTCGGTAGGTGGTGGATCACCGAACGTCCTGTAGGAATGACAGGATAGCCTTGAATATAGAATCAGAGGCCGCGAACCAGCTCCCGTAAACCCTGGTGTTATGCGACCCGTGCCTAGGGCTATTTGGCACTGCGGTAATGGTGTCTTAAAGGAGCCTCTATTTGCCTGGCGAACTTCTAGAGCTTTTTTGTCTTGCGCAGTAAATTAGGGAATGCTGGGAGGACTGTTATATTACCTGAGCTTATAAATTGTTATCTTGTGGCTGAAAAGACACAAGAAATAACAAACCTTTCTGCATTTGCAGGTGAGGCCTCTGAAGTAGACCTTGCTGAAAAAGACAAGGGAACTCAGAGGCAATCTTGTAAAGGGGCAGTAATGAATCCTTCACTTGAGGTAGAAATGACCTCCAAACCATCTTCTTCTGGTGAAAGTCAGGAAGCTATCCCTAGTATGACTGACTCTCTGACCAGGTGGGACTGTTTCAGCAAGACCCTATCTGCTGGAAATGTCATACGCAAGAGTAAACGGCAGAGCATATCATTTATGAATGCGAGGCTCTTGCCTTCCCTAGATTAACCTCTTTAGGCATCATTCATACTAGAGAGTTACACCTAGACTCCATTAAAGGGTTATCGGACTTTATTAATAAAGTGGGTGACCCGAGCAACTGGAACTAGGAAACATTGGGTTTGGAGAGAATGGTACAAAATGCTGATAAAAGCAGAGGTGCCCAATGACATACAAACCCAATTCTAAGAAGAAGAAGGTCTATAAAATACCCTGTGGCTGACATTTAAATATCTTACCTTACCTTGGGTTATTAAAATATGCATTACGTTTTGTCACGTAGGAATAAGAAAGTAAGTAAAAACATTTTAGAAGAGAGAGAGATAATTCCCTTATCAGGAATTATTTTAAAACCATAACATGACTCTTCTTTTTCTAAAATTTATAAAATTTCTGCCATTTTTAAAAAATTTTAAATGACTATTATTTAAAATCTCATTTTACTGAATGGAAAATATAATTAATCTTCCATGGAATCAAAAATGAAACAGTTTTACTTTTTTAAAGCAGTAATACTTTCTGATATTATGCATGTATCTTCATTTTGAATAAATCATTGTTTAATTCCTGGATTAGGGGCAGTTTAGTTCAGAGATAAAAACACATTTTTTTTGCTCATAAGTACTTCAATCAGATGAATTTAATTACAAAAATAATAAGTTAGATATGTATATATGAAAAAAACTTTGATTAAAAATAAACTATTAAATAAACGAATGGAAAATAATTAATGATTAAATTAAAAATCCGCCTAAAACTTTAAAAATGGCCTAATCAGAAAAAAAAATTAAAACTGTGAAAAATCGGAAAATTCAACATTTCCTATTAAATTAAGTTGCTTATAAAATATATCTTAACTTATGAAAATTAGAAAGCTACTCTAAGTTTCTAGAATATTTGACGAAATCTTCTAGCATACATGTATTAAAGTACTCTTTTACCGTCAGAGAAAAAAAAATAACAGCTTTTTTTTCAGTCTCCTGTTGTTTGATTAGTAAGACGGAAAAAAAAAGCGCAGAACTTTCACGAACGCAGGACCTTTCGATGAGGTTTTATGAGCGGTAGGCTAACGAGTTCACTCCAACACCGGGCTTTATCTATTTCGGTTCTCATGCTGAGTTTTTATGTCCACTACATAGCCGCGAAATACCTCTTTTCCCGCAGCTAACTTTGCACATTAACTTTCACGACCGCTGGATTTATTAGAGAAGGATGTTGTGGGGGAAAACGTTGAATAAAAGGAATTTATAAAGCGTCGGAGCCCTGTGCTGGAAGAAGTATTGATTTAGATGAGGCCGCTGTAAATTACCAACAAGAATGCGTGTTAACACCAAGAGTGCTTAGAATTACACTACATTTCCTCCTTCGACCGCATCTTGGGTGCTGTGGAGATAGGAATTTTTTTAAGCTATTAACTCTTACTTATTGAAATGATTTGGCTAAGGAAACATACTTTGGCCAATACTTGTAGAAATTATGCTGATATATAATAAAACCAGAACTCTTATATGCTTACAAAAATTAATATTAGGAAATAAAATGTCTTATTAAAGAAAAAAATCCAAAAGTATTTTATAAACTTTTATGTAAATTATATACTGATTTAATTCTACAAAAGAATCATGCCGGAAGACATTGTTATTAATAATCGATTAATTTTCTCTTGATACGCTGTTTTTTAATATTTTTACATACTTTTTTATATTATTTACGCGCTATAAGAAAATATTAGTATTAATCAATACTTCATTGTTAATTATACTATCATTACATGATTTTATTTGCTAAAAGAGAATAGGAAAAAACCTAATCACTGATTCCACAAAATCATTCGAATCTAAAAATTGAATGTAAAAGGCACAGCTAAGCTAATCCACTAAATTTTTTCTACAATAAACGTCAAATGACGATACGTTTGCAGAGCAAAATATTATGTATAAAAAGATGCATAAAAAGTTAAAAATTTCAGAGTTTTGCAATATTTAATTCAAAAATTTAATATATATACATACATACATACATACATACATATATATATATATATATATATATATATATATATATATATATATATATATATATATATATATATATGTGTGTGTGTGTGTGTGTGTGTGTGTATACATACATTTATATTTCTCTCTTCATTTAACAGAAAACATTTGTATCAGAAAATTTTAATTGACAAAGTATTTTTTGATTAAACATATTATGTATACAAAAAAATGCACAGAACTGGTTAAACACAAGGGTGTGCTGTTCTTGAACGATAACACGGGGCCACATGTCTCGCAAGTGGCCAGGAATAACAGAATAACATACAGTGACTTGTTTGGGAGATCTTCCTTATTCATCAGACTTTGCACCATTAGATTACCCCTCTTCCATTCCCTGCGCAATCATCTTCGCGGAAAACTCTTCACCAATAAAGCAGACTTGCGTCATACATTTATGAGTTTCTTTGCTTGCAAATTTCCAGAGTTTTACCGGAAATGGATTGCAAATTGGAGACATGTTAGCAGAAGGTGCTGGATACGTTTGGGGATTATTTCGAAGACTAACAAAAGCCTATACTTTCTACAGGTTATATTCTTTTGGGTAATTATAAAATGTAAGAACTTTATTGCTTACGTTGTATTTCTCTACAGTTGTAGTGACTCTTATAGGGTACTAAGGCGTTTTCTGTATGCAGTTCTATGCGAATTTTAGGAACTGAATCTTAATCTCTGTAGATTTTATCGGCAAAACATTTATGTGGGAATTTGAAACGATTGTTATCTGAATAAGCAGGAGTATTTTATTTAAGCTCTATAATCAACTGCTATAAAATGAAAGAGGATAACCTTTTGATTTGTGAAATTTCAAAGCATTTAATAAAGAATTACAGACTTTATTAAACTTTGCATTCCTTTTTTGTTGTTACAATATGAAACGTATTTAATTTTTCTTTGTTCTACAACTAAATATTAAAATTCATTAGGCAATCTCTCTGTGCAATGTAAATCATAGATGAACTTAACTTTTTAATACAAATTTAACTACTTCAAACTGAAATTTTTGATAAAAGAATAATTAAAATGCATTTAAAATACAATATTTCGTTTTGCATTCAAAACTATAATGCACAGTATTTAGGAAAAAGGTAATTTTTTAATGCAGTTCGTTCTTTTATGTCAAAGCAATTAATGCGGTTAAAAGAAGATTTTTACTCACTTCATAAAATTTGTGATAAAATTATAGTTTTGTTATATATAAAAACAAACATATTCACACAAAAAAGAATTCACTTCAAAAATAAATTCTAGACAACACATTTTATAAGATACCAACGCTTCCACTCCTTGCAATATAGTAATGTGAAAAACTTAATAGCTGGGAGAATACGATAACAAAAAAGATTCAAATTATTTATTGTAAATTAAGAGCCACAGAAATGAAAATATTTTATTGCAGAATATTTTAACAAAATTAAACCGCATAAAAGTTTTCTGAAATTATAAAAAAATTTAAATGAATTATTAATTGCAATTATGCAAATTAGTATATGGTTTCAACTTAAACTATCCATGTAAAACCCACAAATTTAAATGGACATCTATTGAACACACATCTGAAAATTACTTATGATAATCCAAGAAGTTATATTCCCACAGGAAACGCGGTTATATTTTTCTTATTTCTCATATCACTTAAAATATCACTTCTAGTTATATTGCAAAACTTCCCAGTGATAATTTTCTTTCATCCGAGGGAAAACCTATTATTTTTTTAAATATATCAATTCGTATTTCCAAAAGTTCATCTTTTATTAAACTTTAATACTTTACAGTTACAAGATTAATTTCTTCTTTCTGCTAACATTCGTTCGAATTTTATTGACTTTCAACTGCGAGTAACTATCTTTCAAATGCATTTCTCTTTCAAACTATATTAAATTTATTCAAGCACGAAAGACAGAATGTATCCGTCTTCTCCTTCAACTGGATGGTAGGAGCTGTTAATATTAAAACCTAATTATTACTTTCGGATAACATATTCAAATATTACTGTTTACCGTCTGCAAAGCTTTAAGGGATAGAGAATCTCTCGTAGTCTGGAGGAAGAGTGGGTTCTTTTAATGGCCATACTTGAATTTGTTTTAGAAGAATCTATTGATTCCGCCATTTTTGTTTGTGTAGCCTCTAGTCATTTCCTCCATTAAAGGAAACAATTTACTCATAACGCCGCATTTGATCGCCATTTCCAAGGCCCCTCTTATGAAATCACCACACTCCCCCACCCACGAAGCACAGGGGGTTGCTCGGTGACAACTTTTATGGCGTCGCATTATGCGAAATGATGCGTGAAGACAGGCCCTTAATTACACCTCCCAAAACATTTGAAGATACTTAAAATGGTGCCACCGTTTGATTGGGGAAGAGAAGCGATGCAGAGTTTACAGATATTATGACGAATGCCGAACGTTGATGAAGCCTGTTGGAGAAGAGTCCTCACAAAGACCTGGTCAATATACACGCTGGAATGGTGTGAGGAGTGATTGAGTCGATTGGATGATGCTTACGTGTCCTCTTCGCAGTAAATAGCCTCATCGATTATTGTACAGGAGGTTGAGTGGTAAAACCTTCTCTTGCAATCATTGCATTTATGTTTATTGAGAATGTAGTTTCACACAAAACTCTCTGTCTCTTTTCTATATAAACATTTTTTCTGTAATAGTATTTATCAATGGCATTATTGAATTAACCTTCATTCGAACAAAACTTTATTTATTTCAAAAACAGTACTAATTTGACAGTTGATTACTGAATAAGAGAATTTAAAAAAAATTTAAAAATATTTTGTCAAAATAATAAAATAAAATATCTATAATATGTTCATGCTATTTACGTTAAAAAATTTATCAAACAAAATTTTTATTTAATAATTCTTTAAACTATTAAAACATTCTTTGGAGTAGTTGTAAGTACAAATGCAATAAAATTAGTCATAAAAAAGTAATTCAATGTATAATTTTTTCATTAACATATATAATTTTACTTATTAAATATAGGAATTACCTTTGCTGTTTGGATGAGTTTTCTTTTTAAAACTTTACATAAAATTATATGGTTGTTTTTATTTGACTTCATTAAATGAAACTGAAATAATAGAAAATATCAACCAGTTGTTATTAAAGTATAAATATGTCACGTGATAAAATATTATGATACTTTCAACCACACAATTTACCTTACTCCTTAAATTATCTTAATTTATATTTTATACAGACGAATATTTACATAGTTTATCTAATTTTATATGGAATCTTATCTGTTATGACACAGCTTATAGCATTTAGTTTCTTTCATCACCTTGTAGCAAATACATTCCTTGAGATAAGATGAGTGTACTATTTGTCTAAAATGCTAAAACTTAGCCATTTACTGTAATTTAAAAGTTGAATTATTTATTCTGTGCCTATTTAATTTTAATTGAATAGGGTGAAACATTATGATACATTGGACGACATCTTGTTTACCTGATTAAATTATTTAAATTTTCAGCTTATCTCAACGAATTTACGATTCAATGAATCTATTTTTGTCAAATTTGATAGTTAGTTTGAAATTCTGTCTACACTTATTTATTGATCGAGTCTAAATTTTTATACCAAAATTATTTATTTCGATTGAAAACATCGTAAAAAACTCATTCTTAAATAGCGATGAATGTAATATTTCTATAAATACGATGGATTGGAAGTACTGATTTTACCTTGAAATTATAGAGATAACAACTAAAATTCTTGTATAACTATTAAGTCATTATATTAATACTAATTACCATATCAGATTCAGTTTGTCATCAGCTAATTGCGTCAGCTATATATATATATATATATATATATATATATATATATATATATATATATATATATATCTGTATATATGTATATATATATATATATATATATATATATATATATATATATATATATATATATATATATATATATATATATATATATATATATATATATATATATATATATATATATATATATATATATATATATATATATATGATAAATCAAGCAACGTAAGTACTCATTTTACTTTTAAATTGCAAAGACATTATATTAATTTAAGTCATGATATTAAAACTGATTACCATTGATATCAGCTTTAATTTGTCATCATTTGAATGTTTAAAAAGATTCCTGCTTAATAAAATGATTCTTCTGATATTATAGTTTACGCTCGTATTGTGCTTTTAAACACTTCATTAAGCGTAACAAATATAATAGAATTAAATTAGTATTAAAATATGAACGTGCTTTGTAATACAATTACATCACATGTTGTTTTACTGTAATCATAACTCGGATGCAGTCTCATAAATTTTTTGTTTAATTTTATCGAATTTCATTTGATATAATTTAATTATTTATACCAAAAAATATTATTAAAATATTTAGTTGTGCTTCAATACCTTGTAACCAAAGGAATATATGGCATATTTCTTTATTACTTTGTAATGAAAGTACTTATTTTAATTTAAATTTCAAAAGACATTACTTTAAGCTGGTGTTTGAATACTAAGCCATGGTATTAATACCGATTACCATGATATCAGCTTTAATTTTTCATCATTTGCTTGCGTAATGGAGACTCACGCGTAACTGACAAACGTGGACATAAAACTACCACGCGTGAATTCCGTCACTGATGTTTCGAGAGTTGTTTTAGTCCCAGGTGTTTTATTGAGGGGTACAGTTGTGTTTACACGGATGAGATGCACCAAAAATACGTTTTCATTTGTCGCCCATTGATATACGCAGGGAGACATTTCACTGCAACCGAATGGGGTCAGCAATCAAGGCAGCGGCTCAAGTAATTAAAAGTCACCGCCTTAAAATCCAGCGAAACATGTTATCAAGATGCTAATTAGGGTAATTTCGAAAGGTGCATACCTTGATGAGCTGAGTTCGCAGGAAACAATAAGTGAAATTTAAGGAGGTTACGGTCGCAGTTCCTGAGCAAACCCTCCAGAAAAGGAGGGAGGAACTGACGCTTTAATTTATTCAGTTCGTACCGATAGGAAGTTGTGTGTAATTAAGATCATCGAACTCTGCCAACGACTACAACGTGCTGCAAAATGTGGTGGGGCAAGTGCAAGAGTGCTAAATTGAAAATCTAATATTTGATCAGGTAAAACGCTAGTAACATTTTGTAGAATTTATTGAAAGAGTGATTAAACTGTTTTAGAGATTTTTTATTCATAAAAAATATATGTAATATATTTTTGTTACACAAAGAAATCAAATATTTAAGAAATATGTGTACCCTATATACTAAACTTACAAAACAGAAAGTTTATAAGCTGATTGTTTTTAATAAAACTTATTTTAACATTAAATGTTTTTAAAACTCCAAACTAATTTTTTTTAAACTATTTGGAATTTTTTCGAGATTGTTGAACAATAACTTTGAAGAAAATTAGTAAGTTGTAATTCAAATTTAAAAAAAAGCAAAATATTATGTAATTCCAAACAAAAAGAAATCCTTAATCTTTCGTGATAAATTGCTTTTTTCAATAAAATCACTTTTACATTCTTTAATTAAATACTTTCTTAAGTTGAAAAGAATGAATTGTTTCTTAAAAAATTAAAGAATCTCAAAGAAAAATATTAAAATTTTTTTATCTTTCATGAAATGGATATTTTTACAGTATAAAGTTTTAAGTTTGTAAATTTAAAAGATAATAAAGTACAAAAAGAAAATTCGTTATTTAATTAACAATTTTTCCGCTATAGATAGTTGCGAAACATAAAGAATAAAGCTGAATAATATTTACAAACATTTTATGCTTATTCCAAAAATTAATTACGTAATTGCTCAGAAAATTTTCAATTATATATAAAATAGTCATATTAATTAGAAGTATTTTATTGAATACCAATAAATGATGATCAATTTCAATAGCATAATTTATCGATTAACTTTCATATTCTTGTTTTAAATCTGAAATAATTAATGTTATCTTTATATTTCATGAACTGATTTTTAAATGTAAGAGCTTAGAATGAAATTAAGACAATGGAATGCTCATTTAGCTATGAGATATATTAACAATTCCCTCAGAACACAGATTGTCGCGCAAGCTGCTAAAAGTCAAAAACAGAAATTCTTTCATTTTACTCTAAGTCTCTGTGGCCATGATTAATGCGCGAAATGTTATAACATGCCCAGAAACATAATCGCTGTCCCCTCACTCCTCCAACTCCAATTAATGCGCTGGATAGTGGCTTAATTTATGAAGTACTAAATTAAACCGCATGAGGTAAGGCTGACAACTTTTGAAGAAGGCCCCACGTTTCGAGTACTTAAAGCGTTTTCGGCATCCAACCGGCCACTGAAACTATTAATCATTTAAGGCTGGGTGGCATAATAAATCTCCAATTATTATTTTTGTGGAGAAGCTTGTTTTTATAATTAATGAGCTCCATAAACAAATGAGTGCCTGGCATTATGTGAGAGCCAATGAAAACAAATTAAAGGAGAGATTAGCAAATCAAAACCTATTAAATTTTTTAGGAATAATTCATTATCCTCTCTTGTTCATTACGTAGCTTAAAATAGTTTATTAATGCTTCAGCATGCCTTATAATTATTACATTTTTCATGAAACATTCTCAATTTATAAGAAATAAACATCTTGTTAAGAATTTTACAGTTACTTAATTTTTACTAAACAACAAACATTGTAAAAATTAATTGTTATTTATAAAATTAAAAGATTTACTTAAAAATATATGGGTAATATTTATTTAGTAGAAGCTTTTTTTTATACAAATTAGATTTATCAATCAACCTTTAAAATTTTTTGTTAATTTTTGATAAATGAATAATTAATATTTATTAATTTTTAATAAATACATTTTCATGGCTTTTAAATATTCATTGTTTTGGAACAATTCAGTTATAATTAACAAATCGAATGTATCTTAGTTGATAATGTTGAAATTGATGATAGATTTACACTTAAGCTTGGTTTGATTTTTAAATTCACTAAATTTTAATAAATCAATCCCCATTCATATGATAATTAGATTAAGCTTGGAGTAAAAGCTTCGAGTTTTTTAAGCTTGGAGTAAAATTAATATAAATGTGTACAGAAAAGATAATCAGTGCAAAGGACTATTAATAAAATAAAGATTGCAAAAGTGCATTCGATGGGAATTTAATTTCATAGCTGGCTGAAGGTTGATACTTATCAAAATAAATGTAATACATGCGCATCACTTTTTAAACCTAAATCATGATATTTAATTTAAAAACCTTAAACTGATTCATACAGCATTGATACTGCAGCTTCCATATTGATGAAAATTGCATTACTGATATAAATCAGGATATTATATATACATTATACTTCTAACTGACACTCAAAATTATGAACATTATACATTTTGGAAAAAATATGTCACTACTCATATTGTTGAGTTAATGTACTTAATAATTGTGAGATATGTTGGTTTTATTTTGAAAAACATATTAATTTCAAAATATATTAAATTACTTTTTGTATGTTATTCAAATATTTGCTCGTGTTTTTAGTCTTTTTTCGTTCAGTTTAATCTTTTCTGCAGGATGATTTTCAGATATAACGAAAGAAGTAAACAGTTTTGCTTAAAAAATGATGTGAGAATATTCTTAAATTTAAATTTCAAATAATTATTTTTAATGATAAATGTTATTAATGGATACACTTTACCAGTGTTTTTATATGATTGTTAGAGAAACTTTATAGCTTTATAAAGAAATACCAAGCTAAAGGTTATTTTTTTTCTCATAAATATCTGCAATTGTCCAATAATCTGATTTTCTTAACTCACGAATTAATTTTCAGATTTATTCAAAACAAATTTTACTATGGCTTGTAATACATACATTAAATTTGTAATCTAATAATTTTGTAAAATTCATAATAAGATGATAGGGTTTTTGAATTGATTTTTAAAATATCTTAATTTGTTTTATAAGCTGCAAAATTGGAATAAAACAAAACTGTTTTATTTTGATTTATGACTTGTAGAGAAAATAAAATTTACATAAAATGCGTAACAAACAATAATTTATTCAAATCTTAATCAAAATTTCAATAAAAAGAAAATAAATATATTTTCTGCGTAAATAATTTAAGCGAATAAAGGGTTCCAAATAAAATAATTTCTTTTTAACAGAAAAACCATATATTGAATTAAAATACTTCTTTATTTAGAGTAAATTATTGCTTTTCTAGTTTGGCTAAAATATTGTATTTTTTTCATTTACATACTACATAAACTCTTAGCTATATTTTTTAACATAAAGAGATACATATTATTATTATCCTAGTATCAAGACTCTGTTACCTTTTGTTAAAGAAGTAAAATTCTGCAAAGTATGATTTCAAATAAAAAAAAGACTAGTGTGAAACCAATATTTTCCAAAAATATTGAAAAGAGACATTTTGAGGAAAGCTTTACTTTAAAAGTAACATCTAATTTGGCCGTAATGGTTTTGTCCTGACACTGATTCAATATCTTGTTACATTTCCATTAGTTTTAGCACGATGGCCATTAAATTTTTCTTAAGATGTCGAAGCATAATCTATGAGTACTTTACAAATTGCACCGAAACTCATTTCCTGCGTCTCTTTAATATCCGTCACTGGATGTGAGTATCTCTTTCGAAAGAAACTTTGTTTACTCACTTTTCTAATTACATTTTCAATATCGAACCATTGAGTGTCGCTATTCACCAAAACAGGATAAAGCATTAATACACGCAAAAATAATTATACTAATTTTTTTCTTTTTTTTACGGAGAATTTCGCGATTGATGTAAATCTTTTTATTCCATGTTGCACGGTTTCCTTATTAAAATGATTCATTTTGAACAAATAAAATTATCTGTTTTCTATGCTTTTGAAATTTATTACTACATTGAATGCATTATCAAGTATCAATAATATCTAGTTTGAAAAATAATGCAGAATTTGTTTTTCAGACAGTATCAATATATATATATATATATATTAATTTCTGAATTTAGAAACGCTTTATGATTTCATATTTTGATCTTGAATAAACTTATATTAGTAATAGAACGTTTTGGCATGCTAAAAATTGTACTTATCAATATAGAAGAATTTTAAATTATATACAGATATCTAAGACTATTTTCTTCCTAAACAAGCAAGTTTGCAAGGATACTTGTGCATGAAGATCATTTTAAAGATGCCTTGTTAGTATATAAAAATATTTTAACTGGAAAAATTAAATATTCTGATTCATGTTTGACATATTTAAGCGTAAAAAGAAAAGACATTTTTAATTATGTTTTTATTTCGTTTGGAGTAATTTCAAAAATTTACATAAGAACCATTAAAACCACTCTTTGCATTTTGCATGCTGAATGAAACTACATTTTTAAATTTTGCTTATGAAGCGTATATTTTTCCACACACACACACACACACACACACACACACACACACACACACACACACACACACACACACACACACACACACACACACACACACACACACACACACACACACACACACACACACACACACACACACACACACACACACACACACACACACACACACACACACACACACACACACACACACACACACACACACACACACACACACACACACACACACACACACACACACACACACACACACACACACACACACACACACACACACACACACACACACACACACACACACACACACACACACACACACACACACACACACACACACACACACACACACACACACACACACACACACACACACACACACACACACACACACACACACACACACACACACACACACACACACACACACACACACACACACACACACACACACACACACACACACACACACACACACACACACACACACACACACA
The DNA here is from genome assembly GCA_037975125.1 of Latrodectus hesperus. NCBI lineage: Eukaryota > Metazoa > Arthropoda > Arachnida > Araneae > Theridiidae > Latrodectus > Latrodectus hesperus. The sequence continues at coordinate 116,194,012 of CM075853.1, forward strand.
CACACACACACACACACACACACACACACACACACACACACACACACACACACACACACACACACACACACACACACACACACACACACACACACACACACACACACACACACACACACACACACACACACACACACACACACACACACACACACACACACACACACACACACACACACACACACACACACACACACACACACACACACACACACACACACACACACACACACACACACACACACACACACACACACACACACACACACACACACACACACACACACACACACACACACACACACACACACACACACACACACACACACACACACACACACACACACACACACACACACACACACACACACACACACACACACACACACACACACACACACACACACACACACACACACACACACACACACACACACACACACACACACACACACACACACACACACACACACACACACACACACACACACACACACACACACACACACACACACACACACACACACACACACACACACACACACACACACACACACACACACACACACACACACACACACACACACACACACACACACACACACACACACACACACACACACACACACACACACACACACACACACACACACACACACACACACACACACACACACACACACACACACACACACACACACACACACACACACACACACACACACACACACACACACACACACACACACACACACACACACACACACACACACACACACACACACACACACACACACACACACACACACACACACACACACACACACACACACACACACACACACACACACACACACACACACACACACACACACACACACACACACACACACACACACATATATATATATATATATATATTTCTTGCGAATTGTATTTACATTAGATGAAAAAAATAGAAGAGAGTATTTTATGAAACATATATTTTAAATATATTCCTAAGAATTCATTTTTTTGCATTAAGGAATCCTAGTAACTACATATGAAGTTTTTATTTTCTATTGCGTTAGTCAAATCCAACAATTACAACCTTAATTATTACCAAAATACTTTATTTTTTTCAGAAAACTAAATAAAAATTTAAAATTTATTGTTTCTAGGGCAATTAATTATGGAAAACACAAAATACATGGTAGCATGATTTCTTGATAATCCTACCCGTAAAGAATATTCTTATAATATAACTTGCATTTATGATAATCAAATCAGACGCATTTTGCAAATATCTCGGTTAACATAAAATTTATGTTTCGCGGAAGATATTTCTTAACAGTGTTTATTTGGACTCCGTATGTTTAAAGTATACATACGGGACAAATTAAATGAAACACATAGGAATACTTTAAAATTTAATTCATATACTAACGTTAAAATGGAATGATTTTTACTGAATATTTAAAACACCAACATAATATTTATGGGTTTATATATAAATGAGCTATTGTGAAAGTTATTATTAAAAATCTCTTTAAATTTTTTATTAGAAATAATTTTAAATCAATATTTTAATTTCATAGATAAATTTGGAAATACTTATTTTGTCACCAGCAAAATTGTATAAGGTAAAAGTATTTAAAATCTACGCAAATTGTAACACTGCATTATGCTTCAAAATGATGCATAGTTCATCAATTTAAATATCTTGGATTCTTAGAATATTATGAAAAAGTACAACAAAATACAAAAAAAATATTAATATAGATAAGAATCTAACATTACATTTGTAATTTATCATTAAAATAAATAGTAAAAATCAATTTAATTTTAATAATGTACCTTCATTTAAAAGTCATTTTATGCATAGTTTTATTAAAATGTGTTCTAATATGTATTTAAGGCAAAAGTCATTGTTATGAGAATAAACTTAAGTGAAATTTAATTATATAGTATTTATTTTTTCAAAAATTTTCATATTGATCATTTATTTTTAAATATTTTATCTTTAAATTTTATTTTTAATTTATAAAAAAAATATTAATTTGATGAAAAGTATTTAGATATTTTAATAGAATGGAAATGTGTTATTCCTGAAATGGCTATTTAGTGTTAATACTCTGATTTATTTCATTAAATTAAGTGATTAGATAAAAAATAATCAATTCTTAATTACTAAATTTACATTAATTATAAGTGCATAATATTTACTTCTCCATTATTTTTTACACTGATCATTTAAATTAAATATTTTAGCATGAGAAGGTTTGTTATTTAATTTGTTCAAAATATGTATTTTTTGAAGAAAGTAACGAAGTCTGACATTTATAAACAAATTAATTAATAAAGTGTCCCTTCAATTTAAGTACTTCGATTTATATAAATAAAAAACCAACATTTAATTCCATTAATATCAAAAATAAATTCTTAAAAAACCAAATTTTTATTCAGGAAAATTTGAGTTAATATTTATTTTCCTTCTTTTTTCATATACCCAATTTTTATTAAAAATATTATGTAAAAAATTTTGTTTAATTTATTTTAATTTACTAAAATATTTATTTAAAGATAAAAATGCATTATTGATATTATTAATAAATAAGTCATTTCTTTTTTTAAATAGTTGAAACGTTCCGTTTTTCAAATGTGGACATCATTAATCACTGATGTATTTATTTTCGCCAAAAAATGACCAAATGTATTAAATTTTATTAGATAAATTCATTTATCTTCTTCTCACAGCTTGACCTAATATTTTATGAAAAATTTAAAAGAAAAAAAAAGAGAAAAGCTTTTCATCGGTGAGAGTTATCTCCGAAAAACGGGAACTGGCTCTTATCTAAAAGAAACTCAAAATCTTTGCACCAATTCCCGATAACCTATCTTCTTTTCTGGTAAGGAGGAATGGAAAATCCTTACTTCCAGCGACTTGAGCAGAAAAGAGGAGTGGAGGCAGAGAAAAAGATCTCTGTTATAATAAGATATATCTTCATCACAAACACTTTTATTTCTACAACAAATACAAGATCGGATCTCCCTCACCGTCTATAGACAACGACTGATCGATTTTCTGTCATTTCCTTCTGTCGGAGCGAAACCTACCCGGGTCAGCCTCTTATCCTCGGTGCTGCCCATGGCTATGAGGTTAAGGATAAAACAGGAGCAAAAAACTAGCACCGGATAAGAGGAGAAGGAAAATATAAAAGATTGAAGGAGGGTGGAAGTGAGGGTAGAATGTCGCTGTTCCGCGGCTAGACTAAAAGGCCATGTAATCTACCCGGGGGTTCACTGTTAACCGTTCTTTCTGCTAGGCCATTAGAGAGTGACCCTTTATAGTTATCTTACCGGATCACATATAAAAAAGTTGAGATTTCTGCCCATCCGTGGATAGAGAGAGAAATGTTTACTCAGTATTTTCTGCGTATATTGGTTAATCTAGATAAAAAAAATTCATCACACATTGACGTGCGCTTAAGTCACCTTCCCGTTTATATGTAAAGACACCTTATATTTCAACCTTGTTTTAACTTAAATTCATGCCAATATCTGTTTAAATATTTTGTTAAATTCTATTTATACGAAACATATTTATTGGATTTTTAAATCTCATTTTTAGTTAACTATACGTTAGAGATTTGTAATATGTAAGAAACAGATGAGTATTACAAATTTATTCTTTGGATTCGAAATGTTGAAACAGAATTTGGCTTTATTGATTTAATGCAATCAGTTTTCATAATGAGCTTTAATGATTTTGAAGCAAAATAAATAACGATGCATGCAAAAAGATAAACATTTATAAAAAAAAACATTGAAACAATAATAAATTCACACATCATTCCATAAATCTAGACTATATTTTCAGTGATTTCGATGAGTGGAGAAAATTTCATAGAAATTATCATATCCTGTTTTATAGTTTCATATGGAAAAGAAAAATAATTTTAATTACTAAATACGTATACCCTTTTAGTGATATTAAAGTTTTAAAACGATTTCCTTTGAACAAGATTTTAACATTAACTGTATTATTTTGTTTAAAAATAATTGTTATGAAGAATTAAAATTTTTCGCTTTCTTTTTAATAAGTGTTTATGAAATGTGTCTTATAACAAAACTGATAATTCATTAAAAAACTCTGTACAGCTTCTGAAGCGTTATATAACATTTTTCAAGCACATATAATGAACATAATTTGTTGTACCAAAATATTAAACTAGATTTTGTAAAATTCTTTAAAATAACAATTTTAGCAAATTTATTTGATTAAGTGTTCAAGTACATATAATAAACATGATTTGTGTACCAAAATATTATACTTGATTTTCAAAAACTCTTTTAAATAATAGTTTTGGAAAATTCATTTGATTTTAATAGAAATTGTTGAAAAACGTGCCTTTGTTAATTAATTATAACTCATAAAATTATTGAAGAATTTTTTTATAAATACCAAAACTTTCAATAATATATGAGAAATCTCTTCTATTTAACTATGAATTTTATAATCAAATTGTAGATTATAACTTCACCAAATACACAAATTTAATATATAAACTTACATTAATTGTTTAAATTAATTATAAACTTTTAACTATAAATTAATCTATTTGATATTAACTAGATAAATTGCAGTTGATTTGTCATCGCAAAATATTGTAATTAATGCATTTAGATAATTAAATGTTGTAATATTGAGAAATTGTTTAAAACTTTATATGTTTTCTATAAAATCATACTTGGTTGAGTAAGAGAATCTGAAATATTTTTTTATATTACAGAAATTTCTGTTTTTATGATGAAAATAAATAAATCTAATCAGCAAACTAATTTTCCAATAATTTAATTAATATTATGAAAATTTCCTATTTTTATATAAGAATAGCGTTTGTCTAGACAGAAGTTGTTTGTATTACTCTTCTAAGTATTTAATATAATAACTTTATGGTGTAATACACATCTATTAGCTTATCTTCAATAATAATAATATATACATATATATATATATATATATATATATATATATATATATATATATATATATATATATATATATATATATAATATATATATATATATATATATATATATTATATATATATATATATATATATATATATATATATATATATATATATATATATATATATGTATATATATATGTTATATGTATATGTGTGTGTGTGTGTGTGTGTGTGTGTATAATGATGATTATTTTTATTAACTAGATGGTTAAATCAAGATTAATTTTAGTTTCTAAACATATTCTCTCTATTATAACTATTAACTTACATTAATCATTAAATTAATATTTTTTTTCCTCCAACAAGAGTATCCTTTCAACTTTCATTAAATATTTTGATTTACTTTAATCATAATATGTTTCCTTTAAATTTTAACTTATTGTGGAGGAAATGGTAGAAATATTAATTCAAAAATATTATTTTATTAATCACATTTATTTTGCATAAATTAAGAAAATACTAAAATTTCTATTAATTGCTAGTTCAACAGTTGGTAAAACGTTGCCAAAATAATTAAGTATATTAGATCTTCATTTGGTTCAAAGGAAGTATTAAAAAGAAATATTTACATGATACTTTTGTGCCTGATACAGATTATGCACGTCTTGCTGTTTAACTTAGTTAGATATTTATTTATATACGTTATCTTTTATAATTAAGTTTGGATCAGCTAATTCGTTACTGGATGAACAGTAACTTATTTATAGTATGGATGTCACTGGTTTAATGGTAATAATTACAACAATTTTCAGCTGAATTTTGGACCTAATTGATGATGATAGTTGTTTGAAAGCTTCTAACCAATTAATGTTCAAACACCGTAAGAACAGCATCTTGATAAAATTACTGTCTGATCCTGATTGATAAATTTTAAAAAATCGTTTAGAAAGAACAATATTTGCAGATGTTACCCATCAACTCAACTTTGATTAATATTCACTAGATTATTGATTGTTTCATACATTTTTGTTTCTTTAAATGATGATATCATTTTCTTTGAAATATTCCACTAGATTTGCATTGTATAGTTATGCATACAAATCACTTCTTTGTTTTATAATTTTTTAGCACAAACAGCAATAAAATCTTAATGCCCTAGTATAAAAATATTCACTCCTCCAAGTTAGAGAATTTAAAAACATGATTGAAATTACAGAAATAACTATCATATTGGAGTTCTACTATACTAAATTATGGCCGTTTATCTTAAATTCAATTTGCTTAAATCACTCATGACTTCATAAAATTATCGCTTGTAAAATACAAATAAGTTTTGGAAAATATTATCGTTATATTCTTCGTTAAAGAAATTGAATTTCCTTAACAAATTTTTATCTAATATTCTCTACGAAAGTTTAAACTGAATGTTCATAAACTCTACACATGTTAATCTGTTTTCTTCTGCATCAATTATTATATTAAAATTTTATTATATTAGAAATTTATTACATTGTGTCTAATAATAATCGAGGCATATTATTCTTGGCAATATATTCTTGATTTATATTCTTTAGGAAGCCAATATATTCTAAAGTTCAAGCAACTGCTCTTGCGTACTATGCATGTTTTTTTCAATAATTATGTTATAAATATCCAGGGTAATATCACCTAACGTGTGTTTAAACACTATTTTAAATATTGTTTTCTAGTTTTTTTAAAATAATTTTATTTAATTTTTTGTCTTTAACTGTTTGATCTTAAAAAATAATAGAATTTCTTATTCTCCCAAAAATAAAATATAACTGTTTTTAAATTTTTATATACTAGTTTATCTGCATGGAAGTTAAATGTAAGTTCGCTATTATTTAAACGAATGTTTCAGAAATATAAAAATATATTACATTAAAAATATTCTAACAAAATACCATTCATGTAAAATTTATAAAATAACCCTCGTTTAAGAAAATTATTTTTAAAGTTATCTTGTTCAAAAGTAGACTAAAAAGTTATAAATGCATTACCATTATTATTTTTTCCCTAAAAATGCTATTAATTTACAAATGTGAATTACATAAAAAACAAAACTTAAATAAATGATTTATTTGAGCATCTATAGTAAAAAAGAAAGTACATGTAAAATAAATGATTTATTACGTATTTTTCTGCCAGAAAATACTTATGTTTTCTAGTCGAAAAATACTTAATAAATCACTTAAGCAAATTTTTATATGTATTTATGCAAAAAAATATAAAAATACCCTTTGAAAGTTAATTAAATGGAATAGTATATTTAAATAGCTTCAAAATCATAAATCATGATGAAGTTTCATAATTTATTGAAAAAATCGGCTTGTTTTTCTTACATTTAATAGGATATAATTCGCGCCTAAATATAATATTATTCTATACGTCACTCAAAAAGTTTTCATTAGTCCTAAAAGATAATAAAATTTATTCACGAAGATTTCTATTTTCATAGATTTTGACTGATTGTGAATTTTATTAACTTAATGCAGGTACGTTACAGTATTTAATACATATTCTATAATTATTTCAATTTAAATATAATTATGTAGTGTTAAGTTTATCCTATGACGATTATATTCTAATCTCAATACATTTTTCTAATTTATCTATTAAGAAATATCTTCTAAATTGCATTTTTTTAAATTTTGTAATATAATTTTTTTTCTTATTTTAATATCCTGATGTATTTTTTTGTAAATGTTAAAAAATTTCTGTAGAGAAAAGTATTTTTAACTATGTTTTTTCGATATTGTCGAATTTTAAGTAGAATAAAAAATGGATTTATTTGTTCATTTAAATTTTATGCCTAAATATCAAAATGTTTTGTAATTTTAAAAATGATCTTACGAAAAGTTTGCTACTGTATATGGACTGGTAATATCGAAAAAAATATCTAATTGTTTTGTAATAAGAAAGATATTTATTTTCAAACTTATTGATTCATTTATGAGCTTCATAATTCTTTTTAACTCAATTATTAATTATTTTAATATCTATTTGATATAAATTATGAAAGAGCAAATTTCACTATATGATGAGAGAGGCATTATTTATCAGCTAATTTTTATACGCACTTAATTAATTGACATAAGAAAACATTATGTCTATTTTATTTTAAACTTTTTCTTAATTAGAATGAATTATTTTCTTCTTAGATATCATAATTAATTTTATATTTTACAAAATAGTAATGATATATGTTTTGGCGTTTGACATTGGATATTTATTTAATTTTAATATGTTTTACTATGTAAATTAACGGAATATATTACAATAACTTACATATATTTAATTTTTAGATAATGAACATTTTCATTGTTAGAATATTTTTTATTGTAACAAAGTTAACTTGTTTTTTTTCAAGGGACAGGTGGTTTATATCAGTGCCTAAGAAATTCTTATTAATTTTATACTTTACAAAATAATAATGCTAGTTAACTTTTGTTTTTGTCTTTAGATATTTATGTAAAATTAATATGTTTTATTACGTACATTATCTGTATTTGTATTTGTAATGTTTTATTACGTACATTACAAATACAGCAAAAAATAAGTAAACTATTTGATTGTTTTTAGAAAAAAATTAAAAATATTCAATTTTTAAAAACACAATATAATTATAATTTATTAACATAATTAATATTAAATGTAAGACTATTTTAATAATACTATTATAAAACCGTTAAGTCAAAACAAAATATTATTAAATTATACTGAAAAAAAATTATGAAAAAACGTAAAGTATACCTTGTAGCAACAGTGAAACGTATTGTAGCAATGCTTTAAAATGAAATTAAATTTAATGAAAAATATATATATATAAACTTATAGATAAATAAAAATATAAGAGAATTCAAAAAATACATTTTTATGTCCATACCATTTACTAAATTTCAAGATTCTCCTGACAGAAATATTTTACTGCTGCTAATCCAGGTTGAGTCAAAATGATTCAGAGATCCATTACACGTGCTTCACTAATCAGCAACGTTTAAGGTTTAAAAGTGCATACATGTATTTTTAAGCAGAAACACTCAACTAAATGGAACCATTTAGATCTTATTTCATTGAAAGTAAAACTTCCATACACAAAGGTTTTTATATTCTTAGCAGAGTGCAATTTCTCTCAGAAATATTTATAGATTTTACTCAGATACTGCTGAATTGCTAACATATAGCGATATTCAAAGTAAAAAATTGTGGATTGCAGAAAAAATATATATATACCTTTTTGTTAAAAAAATAAAGAAGCTGATGATAAAAAGGATGATCCGAAATTTGTTCGCAACCTCTTCTCTTCTTTGTTTCATTACTCAGTATCTCTCTGAAAATAGCTGTTGTTTTCATTATTCCATCATTCCTCTTGCTCTTATTTTTTTTCCACCGAAGGGACTGCTCCGAGTCTGGTACATTAAAGAAAATGACGAGCACCTCAACCACAGTGGCATTACGTCATCACAAATACATTACGTTGCCAGATTGTTTTTCGGAATAGGGTGAATTTTCCAACATCCATCGACCCCTGTACGTAAAAAAAATGAGAGAGCGATGGGTATAAAATAAGAAGAGAAGTGAAGTAATAAAGAGAAAATTCCGAAACAACAAAATCACGGCCATTTACTTAGGGAGAGTAAGGAAACAAAGAGAATTACGATTGAGAGAAAGAAAGAAAGAAGGTACTGATCACAAAAAGCAGGAAGAATAAAGGGAAAAAAATCGGCATGCGTAGCATTCAGCGCTCTTTTTATCCGAACGTGAGGTCTGTCAAGGGACAGATGGCTTATGTCAGTGTCAAATCGTTCGACCACGAATCGTTCCCCTTTATTTTTCTTCTATGTAATTGAAGATGTCTACACCTTAGATATTATATTCAATCCTTATTTCATTACAGTGTTTTCTCGTACATTTAATGACGAAAGATAATCTATTTAATATGTGAATCATTTTTTCCCTGTGATGATGATCACATTTTTGCAGAGCTATGAAGATAATTAATTAAGATTTGGTTGAAAATAGACAGATTAATTAAAAGGAGCATGATTATTTTTCTGGGACTATTTTGTTATAGTATGGTAGATGTTTATATATATAAGTGTGTTAGGATATATAAGTGATAGTTGTAGTTCATCAATATAAAACATATATTTCAGTATATGCTTTATAAATAGTTTTTATCTAAAATTAAACGACAGAAATAGTTCCAAGAAATGTAGATATTGAGTAAATTTATGCAAACGAACGTTTGTATACTTTTAAACTTTATCAAATAAATTTTTACAATTCATGTGAGTAATGGAATTTAAGGTGATTCATTTATATAACCCTCTTGTTTTCCTTTTATTTCAATTAATTTAATTTGAATTACTATGAAAGCTTTAAGTATTGTTTGATAACAAAAGATTAATAGAAATTAAGTAATAATTAAAATCTGTTCACAAAATGTAATTAAAAATACATAGTTTCAGAAAAACAGTATTAATTGTAAGATAGCTTAGTTTCAAAAATTTTTTTGCCAAATTTAATTTCATTATAATTTATTTTGAACAAATTTTAGCTACCAGAATAATTTAATGTATTTTTGCGGTAGATTTTTATATGTACTTTATAGACATAATATCGGATTTTAATATGTATTGAAGTTTAAGTTTGCAAAGTACAGTTGTAATTGTTTCAATCAAGACATAATAAATCTTTTGAAATAACAAACAGCGTTGCTTTTTAAAATGATAAATTCAGCTTATAGTAATATAATTTAATGAGGTATACATAATTATATAATCAAGACAAAATTTAATTTGACATTTTTAACGAACAACATTTTCTATGTTAATGTATTTCATTGCCACCGATGAATAGATTTAGAGTAAAAATGTACTGATACGATGAAACAATTTTCATAGCAGAATTTTCTTTCGTTTCTAAGTTTAATGCTTTAAAAGGCCTTTAATGATATTACTTCAATTTAATATTGAAAACGTCATGAAGTCCTAAGTTTTTCATTTACTTCATTTACAATTTTTTACTTATATTTTAGATCATTGAATGAAATAAAAAATAGTAATTTAATTTACCATCATTAATCCACAACTATATTTTCTTTATTGTTAAAATTTTACATTAATTATCATGTAAGCTAAATTAAACATTTACTTTATAGCATTTTTCTTAAGACTGAATTTCATTTTGTGTCTGCTACAAATAGCAAAAAAATAAAACATTTCTCCTCTTGGGAATTCATAGTCTTCCAGTAAACTGATTCTCACCGAAAAGAAACAAATAAATAAAAGAAACTCGGTTGGAATTCTAAGCACACAACCTTTTGGTAGAGATTTTCTAAAGAAACCGAATTTTTACGGTTACCCATAATTGATTTTGACGTACACTACGTCTTTCTTCTTTCAGTAGCAGACACCAAGTCCACGATTTATCCATGCGTGAAGAATGCGATACGTGTTCAGCAACCAAATTATTTCCCACAATCCTCCGTCTCTGCAACTTTCTTATTGGTTTCGACTATAAATAAAAAATTCTATCTCTTAATAAAATCCTTACTTCTGTGCTTTTATTTATGAATTAACTGAATGTCATTTTCTCGATTTCTTTACTTGAAGTTGAAGATGAGTATCAAAATATTCAGAAACTAATTAGAAAAAACATTATTGACCATATCACTCCAAAATATTAAGTATACTTTTCGAAGATATATCCTATATTACTAAAATAATTCTACGTATCTATATCTATCTAACTATCTATCTATATATATATATACTCAACCTTTCATCCCTTCAGTGGGTCGATAAACTGAGTACCAAGCATGCTAGGGAACTAAACGCTGGGGGTTTCACGTTAGTCTGACCACCTAACTGGGACATATGCTTCGCACCCCAGGGCCCTTGGTCATGAAAACAGTTATGGGCCATGTAGGCCTTGGCCCACATGGGCTGTCGAGCTATGGATTTTTATATATATATATATATATATATATATATATATATATATATATATATATATATATCAATGATAAATTTAATAATAGTAAAACGTAATAAAATATACTCTAAATTCTATATAGTGTATATAGTAATTAATAAAAAGTAATAAAAGACAAATATTACATATTACAATTACTAGTTTAGCACATTTTATTGAAAAAAAATTTATTACACTCACTTCACACACAAAAATACAAGGTAAGTTCCTAGAAGTTTTGAAATAAGTATTACATTAAAAACACATTTCAATACTTCTTTTAAAAAAAAAAAGATAAAATGTAAATATGTTGCATAGTTCAATCAATAAAAGCTAATGAGCATTTTAATATTTAACTAAATTTAAATTATAATGCAGACAATTTCCTTCGGATACAGAAATCATTTGTAACCACTTGACATTCTGGCAGATATAGTGCTATAATTCATAGAACAAACAAACATCTTTTTCCTGGAAATTGAATATTCTTTGTCTTTTCCGTTCAGACATAACATTAATACCCGTTTCATGTAAATTAATTTAAGTGATTTTGCTTTTCTTTTCCATCACAGCTGTGTAGAAAATGTCTAAGAGAAAGCGCAATTTGCTTGCAAGAGATATTCTGATTGTAATCCTTTTGGGGAAGATTATTAGCTGCGAGCAGAGAAGTAAAATCTTTGAAAAGAATAAAATTCGTTGTCCTCTGTCTCCTGGAAGAAGAAAGTATACAATTCTGTCTTCCTAATTCTCCAGGGTTTTACTAACAACCTTCTTCGCATTTGCATAAGTTACCCGAGGGCTTTTACATTCTGATCAGCACTACTTTGAAACTTTTGTGGCGAGCCTCAATTCTTGTTAGTTTCGTTTCTAGATTGGGACGTAAAATGAATCAGAAATATTATTTTTTAACTTTCGTCGTACCTATTCATTTTTATACAAAATACAAACAAGAACCAAAAAGACTTTTAAAGTGTATATTTATAAACTGTAATTTATATTTCAAACTAAACATCACACTATTTGTTAAGCTTAATTTAGGAAATAAAACAGTTATAACAAAAGTTGCTATATTTGAATACTTAATTCCAAAGCAACTAGTCAATGATTTTAAATTTTTATGTAAAGTCTATTATAATTAAATTACGATTTTAATAGTTTATACAGACATGTATTCAGGTAGGAAATAATTTTTTTTAACTATTTGTTGTGAAAAAATCATGTCTTTTATAAATTTTCAAAAGTAAAAAACACATAAAGAATGAGCTTTAAGTGATCCCATGTTAAAATTTATAAATACACAAATTAAAATAAAATTTTCAGGTATATATTATTTATGAATATTTTTACCTTAAAAACATCAATATATACTCTTAATTTCTGATAAAAATATCCATTTTTAAAAATCATGTGTCTAATCATTCTATACAAATATTTATTTTCTATTTTCAATAAACTACATCCAATGTAATTAAAAATTACAATTGAAAACGTGTAAATTTTAAGTGCATGAGAACACCACTATGGCATTTATAAAAATTCAAATTATGCTTCTTTAATTGAAGCATTTTACAAGGCTGAAATTGCATCTAAATAATATTCATATTGCACATGAACAATGGATTTCTTTGTACGCAGTGTAACAAGACACCATGAATAAGTTATTTAATACATTCACTATTTTTTTAAAATAGTATTAAATGACAAACTACACGAAACTAGGAATTCTTGTGAAATATAAAAGTGATTATTAAGACTATTTTTTACTGATTCTTTCCAAAAAAGATAAATGTTTCAATTATTCTAATAATCCAGCTGAAATAATTTCCTAATTTTAACTTTTATTACTAAGCAAAAATCTTACGATTTTAAAATAAAATTTTAAACTTGATAAATTTTATAGTATATTTTCATTTTTTGTCTCTTATAAAATAGTCTGCGTCGTTAAGTAATGATATTAAATTTTGTAAAGAAGTTTCAAGAATAGGTAAAGCAACTATAATAATTTTTTTATGAAAAAATTTATAAAAAAATATGTTTCTTCAATTTTAAAAAATGTCAATAAAAATATAAAAAACACAAATATTTTTATTTAGGAAAAACAAATACTTATATTAATACTTTAGGTCACATTAGTGATGAGAAGCAGAATGTTTCAAAATTAAATACCATAATTATGTGAGAACAATTCGAGTTTTTTGGATATTGCTTAATATAGTTATATGAAGTTAGATTTCTCAAAATAAAATAAAATAGATGTAATAATATATATTTTGAAGAAAGCTCTAATAAGACCGTATTGCTTCATTTCGTAGATAATTGCAAATTATATATGCAAAGTATTATATGAATACATTAATTAATACTTTACATATCACATTAGCGGGCAGTTTGGAGATTTTGTAGAAAATAAAGTTCTGAGAAAATCGCATTTAAAATCACAATTTTGATGTCGCCTCTTCTTTCCGAGAGTACTAAGTTAAAGAACTGATTTATAGTTACGGCTATCAATATGATGTTATAGAAAAACATAAATAAAAGCACATAATAGGAAAACATATTAATTTCAAAAAATAGTTAATAGAAAGCAAACTACTACTTTTCTTTACCACTTACGTTTGAAAAATAAACTTTCTGTTTCGTTTTTCGAAAGACGACGAATTTCAAAACTCCTGTAACTTAATTTCTATTTCAAATACAGTAAAACAAAAAAAAACTGTTTCGAAAACTGTAATAACTATAGGATTCACGAATAAAAAAATGACACTTGCAATCGAAAGCAAAATTTTCAAAGTAGCTGTATGACATATTTGAATTGACGCATTTAATTGTACGTTTAAATATATAATTACTATATTTACATACTTGAATTGACATATTTTAGACTCATTCCAATTTTTCCTTTATAGATTTAAATTAACGATATTTATATTGCTTATAATTAATATACGGTTATTTAGAAGTGCAATTTATTTCTCAAATATAATAATTATATGAAGTTATTAATTAAACTAAATTCAAGATAAAAAATAAAACTAAGTTTCATAATTGTTTTATATATAAATAAAGTATTTCTAAAGAAAAACAAAGCATTTTTGTATATTTCGAATATAATAATCGTAATATTAATTTACACTAAATCCAATATATAGTTCCAACGGTAATATATGGGCTTGTTTTCATAGTATTTTTTCTTTATATACATTTAACATTTATATATATATATATATATATATATATATATATATATATATATATATATATATATATATATATATATGATAGATAGATAGATAGATAGATAGATAGATAGATAGATAGATAGATAGATATAATGTGTTTTAAGTAACTAAGAATTAAAGTTTAAAGTAACACTCAAACCGCTTAAAGTAATTTAAAGTAACACTCAGCACCCAAGCACTAAGAGGGATTCGAAATTACCAACTATTAATCGAAACAAGAGCGCTATGTGTTCAGGAATCAGCTGGGTTTATAATAAGTAAAATTAGGTACTGCAAGGTTTATTTTGAAAATTAGAGCCATATAAATTTATTAAATTTGTTAATAAACTACCTGATTTCATTTTCATTCCAATTGCTTTATATAAATATATTCTATTAAATTAAATAGTTTGAATAATTGTTTACTAATTAAAGGTAATTCATTTTTTTCAATTTTTTTTAAAAATTTTTAATACATAATGAAAAAATTTAACACTTAATATATGTATTGTATGAAATGTTTTTATCTGTGAATGCATTTAAAATTGAAAAATATATTAAATTAAATAAAAAATACAAATAAAATTTGAAGTTAATTAATCTTTTCTCCATAATGGTTAGCATATTGAAAAAAATATTGTTGTAACGTATGCTTGTTTCTCATGTTTAATGACTAGTCCATTGAAATTTAAATACTGAAAAGCATCCTGTCTTATCAAAATAATGAAATTATTTTAATTTTCATTTATTGAAATTTTTAGTCGTATGAGGATAAAATTTATGTTTTTATTGTAATATTACGAAAAAATAATGTTCAACAAAAACAGCACATTGTATCGGTCAGTAATAATCTTAATAAATTACATCGTAAAATATTGGAGACGTAAAATCTCCGCTGAATTTCATTCTTTTTCGTAACTTTTATATCTTGTTGTTTATCGCTCCTTTGATTTATTGGAGAAGGCATTTACCACAAGTTGTTCCAACTGCATACCTTCGACTAAATTGCCTTTTGTTAGGAATACTTTTAACTTGATTTTGTTTCTCAGCTATACTTCCTTTTATCGTTATTTACTGCCCTCTAGCAACAGCTCAGTTGTTTATCCTCGGTTTGTCTCTAGAGAACAGAAGAAACTCCTTTCCTGTGTATTTTATTTTGATTTAACTCTTAGATACAAAGAAAACAAATCATGGGAGTCGTTAAGAAATATAAAAAAGTATAATTTTGACAAACTTTTACGAATAAAATGCTGATGAATCATGTTTTTTTATTAACTTCAAATTTTGAAATCATAAATTACAAAATTTTTTTTTTGCTTTAACTTGAATAAAAGCAATTATGAAAAGTAAAGCATTTTGAATTATTTCTCTGTTTTTTTTAAACATACAGTCTTAAAAAATATTTTGTGTCAGCTAAATAATATTTTGAAAAATAAATTTTTAAGAAAAAAAATCGCAGTTTATGGGAAAATGTATCTATACGTGATAAACTTTTAGAATAAAGTTATTTTAGAATTAAATAAAAATTTAAGAGCTAATTTATTATTTCAGATGTAAATTTTCTCTATTTATCTTTTAATATCTAGAAATTTTGTCTAAAATAAATATTGTTAAAGGTAATTATTTTGCTCACAGAAACTATATTATTTCTGGAAGCAAAATATATTTACCTTCAACAATTGCTGTTCAGCATCAAATTGCCTAGATGAAAATCAATTAAAAGCAAAATAATTATTAATATTTAAAAAAATGCAAAATTATAATTCTTAATTTTGGATTTCAAGTTCAACAAAGAGCTCATCTTCTCATTGTGAATTACTTAATAATTATGAATTCTCAGAAGATCCCAGATCTTATGAGTACTTAGATAGTCAACTATATACTAAGACACTAGCATTGGCACACAAATATCAACTAAGTAAGTATCCCAAGGTCATAGTTTAAATTCAGTTTGATCGTGAAGTCGAGAATGAAATAAAATAGCTTGACAATAATATGTGTTTGGTCAAGCAAGGTTATAATTGGGTTTGGATATAACACATACATTTGTAGCTATCTAAACTTTATTTCTTTCATAAGCACAAAAAAGTCAGCTACATTTGAGGTATACTATACAATCACATTTCTGCTCTTTTTCCAGTAAACACTTCTCGACTTTGCAGTACACTAGACTGATTATTTTCCTTTGGAAGTGAAAATAATCAATTAATTTGATTCTGATTGTTTTAGATGTGTTAAAACTTTGAACTTTTGTAGTACATTGGTATAAAATCTTTAGTGGTAACTTTGCGATAACTGTAGGTTCCACTAAAGTTATCGCAAAATAGCAGACGGAATGTTATGGAAGAATGAATCGCTGGAAGTGTTCAATTTTATGCCCATGAAATTTTCATGCAGTATTTATTTTCATTCGTGGTTACTTATTTTAATAACTTAGTCGTCAAAATATTGACTGGATGCAAGCAAGTTTTGTTACTGCAGCTTTGTGATTTAAATTACTGTTTCATCTTAAGAGTGTGTTTTATTATAGTTATTACATTTTTCACATTTCAAATTACGAGTGATTTGATTGAGTTACAATTTTCAGAAAATGATAAAAATATCATTAGAATTATACTTTGATAAAATCTCTGTGAGATATAAAATAAGTTAATAATTTTTCCAATAACGGGTGTTGACATAATACAAATAACTGTTTGCTTATAATGTTCAAATATATCTAGAACGAATGAAATCTTCTACTCGATGTTGTTTAAATTTAGTTAAAAACAAAATGGCTGAGGTTAGGATGTTTTAGGACATTAATATAATAAAAACTTTCGTTTCTGAAATTTTTCGAATGAAGAAGTCGAATGAATACATAATTACAAAAACATATAAACGATTTTGCAAAAATATATGTGAATCATAATTATAACTTTTTCATCAACCACAAATAAATTAATCTCTTTCCCTAATTATTTTAAAATTTCTATAACTATTATATGTAAACTGGTAACAATATCATATATATTTTCTATTTATAGTTCTTTATTGATGTAAACATCAAATAATTATCAGCATCATTCAAAAGTTACAGTTAAAAATCCGTTTCATCCTTGAGGACGAAATTCATTGTAAACATGATCTTCATAATATCTAAGAATTCTGTCTGTAAATAAAGTAAATTTTAACTATTGTAAAATTGGCATTATTTGTCAATTTTACTGGTAAACTAATCCTCAAAAAATGTTTTTGAATAATATATGATTTCACACTTTCCCAGACACGAATCGGTTTAATCGAAGATGTTACCGTTTTTTGTGGTATGGATAACCTTTCCGATTCTGAAATGTTATCACCTGACATTTGGAATCAATTCAAGGGTTTAAAGAATAATCCTT